>OX336341.1:11298117-12675617 GCA_946902875.1 Nematopogon swammerdamellus | reverse complement strand
AATGCTCCTAACATTTTTTAAACAAACTGGCTTTGTTTTAAAATCCTGTAGAACCATTTCAGCGTTACATTCTACTAAATGTATGACACATTTCGGACAAAACTATCTGTGAATTGGGTTTCAAATTTTTAATAAAATTTGTAATTTGCCAATATTGTACCTATTTTTTCCTGCGGTGCGGCTCCTATTATTCAGAAAATGAGAATGTGCAGTGTCACATCAAGCATTTAAATACCGGATTAGAAATATCGGTCGAATTTATTAGTGGCCGTACATTACGCACATGACCTTGCTACAGTTGCTACTAATTGGGCTTGAAACCAACGAGGTTTCGGAAAGTATTAGGGATTAATGGAAATGATTTTGTTTCCAAATTTAAAAAATAATATTCGTGCCAAAACATAGATTAAGAATGAATAAAAATCAGTTAAGTGCGAGTTTTACTCGCGCACGGAGGTTTCCGTATCTATGCGCTATTGCCCGCCTATCTTTTGTCTTTCAACAATGCAATGTATGAAAGCCTGTGGCGCCATCTCTTATTCAATAGTGTGACTAATCGATTTTTCAGACGTTTGTTGTATGGGAGCCCCCCCTTAATTTTTAACATTTTCTTATTTTTATTATTTTTTGATATATCCGCCACAGTAACACATATTCTGTGAAAATTTTAACGGGCTATCTATTACGGTTTAAGAGATACAACCCTCGGACAGACGGACGGACGGACTGACGGCGGAGGCTTAGTAATAGGCTTCTGTACGGAATACGGAAACCTAAAAACGAGAAAAATTCAAAAGCTGGTCGAATCATTCGAAAACAGAGATATTGTTAATCTGGAAATAATACAATTGAGCTGTGTGGCGCGATGAGGGAAGAAGAGGACGCCGAAATTCCCGAAATAAAAATTCCAAGCTAATAAATTATTCATATGAAACAAAACGCAGAAAGACCTTTTTATTCATTTCATTTCTAATGCACACGTTTACTCTCGTTTCGCGTTCCCTTTTTTTATAAATTTTACATCAGCGGAAAGATTAAAAAATATTAAAGTGGCAAGATAGCGGAGTTCGCTGGGTTCGTGAAGGGGGACGGGGGCGCTGCGACCACGGCACGGGGGCGGTTGCGGGGTTTAAATCTTAATTAAAAAAGTATTTCGTGGGAGACGTGATCCTGCGACTGTGCGCGTCTGCCTGCAGGAAATTGTGTATCTTGCGATTTTCCATATAAAGAAAAAAGAAAATAGTCGTAGAGCTGAACTTCTTCATATTATCCATGTAGATTCGGACAGGCATGAAAATAAATTAAATTATACAGGGTGTATCAGAATAGGTTTGAGAAAGTTCAGGAATAGAAAGTACTCATTATTAGAAGAAAAAAATCCTTATCACTCAAATCGAAATTCCGTTGTTTTTTTGGTCATACAAAAGTTGGAAATTGTAATAAAAACTTGATGGACAGTGAGACTGGAGAGTGCAGTGAACTAATTCAGTCCTCTTTTTCTTTTGAGGTCATTGAACTTTCAGTGTTTGGAATTTACCTACACGCAGTTCAATTGTACTAGTTATGTATGCAACCTACCCATTTTTATTCATGAGTTAGAATTTATTTTTTATTTCCATCCATCAAATCTTGAAGAATAAATTTTCACCAAAAAGAACTGTAAAATGATCGAATCTGGGAAAAAGTTTCAGAGCTTTCGTCTTCAAAAATGGGCCCCTTTCGAACCCTGAAGTTTCGAAAACCTATCCTGATACACCCTGTATAGTATCCACGAATTTGGAATAAAGTTTCAGAAAAGGACAATTTTAATTAAATTTATTCTCTTTAAACGATTGTGAGCGAGGTTCAAGGCCAAGCCATCATCAGAATCTGAAAATTTCCTCCCTGCTTTTCATATAAGTACTCAACTTTATCTACATTCAAGTTGGAAAGGTGACATTTCAAACTCAACTTGAACGCGACAGCGTCTAGCAAATCGGTGCGCAAAATATAGCGCATAAATAGTAACATTCAGAGCTTCATTCAAATTAGCCAATTATTGCAGAAGGCTTCCGCGGGATCGCCGCCGCCCACGCCCCCGCGCCGCGCCGGTGGGGCCGAGCGGCCGCACGCCGAGGGCGGGCGGGTAGTCGAGAGAGGCACTAGTGGATCTGGAAGGCCTGCGGAAGGTTGTGTTGCATATTCAATTGGGTTTTCACTCGAGCCAGCATATTAGATACAATTGTGCTAGTTCTAGTGTCCACCCCTCAGCAGAGACGAAGGAAATTGATCTGTAACTCGAAGTTATTGCCATATTCAATAGATAACAAAACAAACGTGTTGACATAGATTCTACCCGACTTTAGGTACACACTAGCATCTTTAGGCCAATAATTTAGGTGTTGTGGTGATTTGTTTTTGCATGCAGTCACCGCAAGAAATTGCTGATGGTAGTCAGTAATGTGGATAGTCGTTATGAACGATCATTTGCAATGTGTCATTACTGGCGCAGTAGGTGGATGCAGAAAAAGCCTGTCAAGTTACGCACATACAGAGAGGGTTTCGTAGCAATTTCCTTCTTGCACGCATAGCGGGTAGCCATCATACGCGTAGCGCTGCTGCGTCGCGTCGGAGTCCACTAAAATGCAATTTTTTCTCAATAACCTTTCAAGTTAAAAACTTCAAAATAGTTTTCATACCGTTAGGACTAAATTTATTACTTTAGATTGATGATCTTTACGTTGCCGCAGTGCCGCAGTAAATTGTGTGCTTAGTATACATACTTAGCATATTACGAATATGAAATGTTTGTGAGTGGAGTAGGCAACAAGAGGTGAAGACGGTATGTTCGAAACAAACTCAATGAAGCCGCGGCCGCCGGTTGGGTGCGGGGGAGCGAGGGGAGGCTGTCGGGGTAGAGGGGGTGCAGCGACGAACATGATAAATATTCATCCACGGAGCGGGAGAATTAGTTTAGAAAATCTTTGTAAAAACATAGCTCCCCAAGATGTTGCGTGGCGAACTTTTAGGCGAACAGTGGAGGCGAAGAGACTCCTTGATTGTTATTATGTACGAGTATATAAAAGCCAGTGGCCTCAATTCAACTCAAGTATTTTTGTCACTGCTACTCTGTACACCGAGTAAGTACATTATGATTATGATAAACATGAACATGTTAATGGTGATACAAATATGATCTCAACGAGTTGAATTGATTTTGAAATCGAATGGAATAAACACCGTGGAATTCTGGTGCGCAATTGAGTCTATCGCCCACATATTTCTCTGGTATATAGGTATAGTATTTAAACTATTAATATTTAAGTTTATCTTTCTTTTTTATTCTCGTAGATCTGTCATATCATAATACTTATAATATTTCTTTCCGCCACTCACCTAGCAGTTATAATACCCCAAAGGTATTCTGTTAGAAAATGCCCAGATGCATTAAGTGTTACCTTTTGCCCATATTTTATTTGAGTGCAATATATATTTACAATACAATATAATACACATATGTACGAATAAATAAGCGAAAACACAGCGGCACATTCAGTTGATTGTGTTGCACAACGGTACCACCGATTAATGTACATATAATATTTAAGTTTATTATATACATATATATGCTTATTAAAGTATCTATGTAATATTCGTACGTAGTTTATCATACATATTTCTTTAATCTAACACATTGTCACAAACTATTCTTGTTCGCCTGCATGTACTTCTCCCACATCCCAAAGGTTAGTTAGAATAGAATGCCTCGCGGCATTAAGCTCGCCTGTTGTACCTAATTTTGATAAATTGGTGTTCAATAAAGAATATATACATACATACATACATTTTTGGAAGTTCACAAAGTTTCTTAAAAAAAATTCCGTTTCGGATTTTAGTTACAAAAACAAGCAATTGTGCTATGCGACTTACAGCAGAAGCCATTTTGTGTAGCGCTTCCTTTTGGGTTTCTTAAACTTTCATAACTATGTATTGATTATACAGCAGTTATATATAACATCACAGTCACAAGTACTCTAAGCACCTGTTACTGTGTCATGCGCTACAGAACCAGCTCTATAGCTCTCTCCGTGAATGGTAAGGAGGATTTTGACTTGCAAATGATTTCGTACACTTTACACTTTGCGAAAGTTGAAACGGAACATGGCGTCGCCTTAACTTGCAACCTTCACTGCTACACTTATTTCTTACTCAGAACTCGGATGAATATTCAGCGAATTATACGAAACGCGAATCAGGTATCGGATCTTGAAGTGCTGCTGGAGCAAAAAGTACTTGCGTGATTTATCAACGGTGGTACACAAAGTTACAAGCAAAAAAAAAAGAAAATTAAAATAAAACAAAACGACAATTATTTACCTACTTCGGAAAATTATTTTATATAGCCGAAAAGTGGAAATTCATTTTTAACTAATTATTGTTATACTTGTTTCAAAATGCCAAAATCAAAACATTTATGTAAACTTGTCATAAGTATACCTAATGTTATGTTTCCTGATTATGGTCTA
Organism: Nematopogon swammerdamellus; assembly: GCA_946902875.1. NCBI lineage: Eukaryota > Metazoa > Arthropoda > Insecta > Lepidoptera > Adelidae > Nematopogon > Nematopogon swammerdamellus. Next base: position 12,671,112 of record OX336341.1, on the reverse strand, counting down.
CGCAGCTGAATTATCGCTTAAAATAATAAATACAGTATTTTGATTTACAGTCTTGTTTAGTACCTATTTATCAAAATGTATTATGTTATAATATAAACACATAGTTATTAAATTTAGTTCGCATTTTATATTGAATTTAGATTTAATAATAGTGATTAATTTACCATATATTTTATATTACATATTATAAGAATTGAATTTACTATATAGGTACCTATAATTTCATATTAACTTAACTAACAATAAAAGAAGAATTAATATTACAAACTAAAGAATTTTATTTGTACGTTTATTTTCTGTTCTTTAATTTTATTTTGTGTTTTGTGCTTTCCCTGAAATTTAAACTCTAAACAAAAACACATAAAAGGTAAAGGTTCCTCAGACTGGTATCGTGGCACTCCTAAAATATGGTAGCTTTCTTTACCGCGGCGGCCTTCGCAGTTCATTTTTGAACCATATTCTCCTGTGAGCGCTTCTATTTCGCAGTAAAAATATTCTTCCACGAAAATTGCCGTTAATTTGCACGAAACCATGCCCTCGAGGCCGGCGAAAGCGCCGATTAGAGCAAAATTCTAAAATGGACCTTCTTTAATCACTAGTCATTCGGGATACAAGTCGGGTATAAATACATTTACCGGTATACTAACCTGAGATTATACAAAAGTGTTATTTTGTTGGGTTATTGTGTTATATACTATAATATACTACTAGGGAGCCGTTATATGAAATATATTTTTAGATTAATTTTAGTTTTAATTTTCTTGTTATTATTTGTAAGTACTCTTTCTGTTATTTTCAATAAATATGTACCATAATAATATAAAACAATATACCACAAAATATACCTAAAGCATGGGTTTATTATTCAGTATTCTGTAAAGATGGACAATAGTCATAAATACAGATTAAGAATATTATTAAGAAAAACATTACCCTCCTTTTTGCTTCGTATTAAAAGAGGGTACTGCAAATATTTATGTGTAAAAAAAAGTAAAATAACGTAAAATCTTCTCATGTTTGTTGTTTAAGATTGTTAAACTTATCTATCAATAAATTATCCTTATCCTTACCTATAATAAAATCCAACGTCTGCTTTCTGTCTGAGTGTCTGAGTGTCTGAGTGTATGTCTGTCTGTCCGCTTATAACTCGAAAACCACTGAACCGATTTTAATAAAACTAAATTCTACGGATAGCTTGATTCTTCCCATCAACTATAGGCTGCTTACTATCACGCTAAATGGCCTATGAGGTTAGCAGTGAAGTGAAATATGAGAGCGGGCGGAGCCGCGGGCATATTATATAATATACAAAAAGACAAAATATTCTAATCAACTGACTACGGCCCATGAAGGGCCGAAATATGTTGTGTTTTTGTATATTATATAATATAAATTAAATAAACTTATCTATAACTTTCAATATTATTTTATAATGTTTTGACTACTTTTACCCCACAAACAAATCATAATTTTAAACGCCAAGATATTCTTCACCTCTCTCACGCAATATGACGAAAACCAAGAGCGCCATAACACGAAACTACAGTTAAAGTTAGCCAAACTCGGCACAGCAGTCGTCACCTACCGCTTGTGTGGTGAAATATTGAGCAAGTGTGTGAATAATTAACAATTTCTCACTAGATACACGACCGAACTTACGGCTGCAAGTTCTACGCAAGGTTGTGTGTTCACGCTACTCCTGCGTGACAAATTGTGTTTATAGGCTGTTTTATGTAGTTGAATGAATGCATTGAATATATTCACATATATTCACGCCCCCTCCTAATGGGGTAGGCAGGTAGACAAAACGGTACTCCACCCACGTGCCACGGTCATAAGACCACCTAGCTAAAGGCTTGCGTACTATATATCCATTGCAAATTCGTGATTAGAAATTGAAAAAAAAAATACGCATTAGGATTTGAATAAGTTTCCAGCAGAAAAACTTCGTCCGAAGTCATAAAAATTTGCCTAAATTAAAGACATCATTAATATTAACTCCGGACGAGAAGGCTTTTACGTACTTTCATTAAAAGTTTTCTGATAATCGTCGTCTGAAAGTCGAGGTTTTTACAGATTTCACTCCCAAATTTTCCATTTACAAAATTTAATTACAATGAAATAAGAGTAAAAGTATATTTTAATCTAAAAAATTCTCTCGTTTTGGGTAGCGTGTAAGTATGATTAAATTCATACCAATATTTTTTCATCAAAGTCGAAATACTTTACAGGACTAATTTTAAGGTGGTGAACATAAAAGTTTATTTTTTGCCCATATGTTTTAATTTGCTCATTTTCATTTATGAAGTTCGTTCATACGAATAAAATAAAATAAAATAAAATTGCCTTCTCCTTCATAGCAGCAGGCAATTTTATGTATCCCTCTTTAATAATATTCGCTCTGTAAATTCACTTATAATTAAAAACCTCTCATGATCGGTCGTATAATTTTAATGATCTTATTTTGAAGCTTCATTCACCTCTTTAAGGTATAGTTACAGAGAAAATGCCATCTTGAAATTATAGCCAGTAGTGGTTACTCCTTGAAAGGTGTCTTTAATTAAAACTTCTGACACGTACATCTGATTCTGGGAGTGTATAAATATACGCGTAGAACCCTATTATACTGAGCTTCGGTCGTTATTTGCAGTGCTTAGAATGACTTGGTGATATTTAGTTCGTGTGGCAAAGTTCTATAGAACTAACTTAACATTCGGAAACACGGTTCAGAAACGACTGCACAAAGACGATGCTTGCATAGTTGTGTCATTATAAATTGAACACGTACCGTGCAGAGCAAATGCATTGTTCATCGCACACTAGTAGTGCATGTGAGAAATAAAATTTGCATAGCCGTGGAACCTTGCGCCGGGAATGAAGTTCGTCCGGAGGCGCGTCAGACGACACCACCGTGCTAGCGCACGGGATACGCGCGTGAGACTGTCTTTGTACAAGCTATCCAATATTTTGATCAAATTATTTTCATAACATTCTTTCACTTTTTCGTAGGGACTAACATAGGTTACTTCTAGTAGGCACTATCTTTAAAGATAATAATTTTTTTGTTCTAAAAACATTTTACAGTAACAAGCGATAAGTAATTTACATGTGGGGCAAAGGCGAACTTATCCATTACAGATATTTCTCCCAGTCACCCTTCTTTCTCTTTATCTTTAAGGAACTTTGTAAATTCCTTCTTGCCAATTTTTTTTCACTATTATTAGTTTGGAGTATAAAAAAAAACTTGAAGAAATAGTTTTAAGGTCATTAAAACATATAATTATTCCTGCATGCAAAATTTTTGAACAGCAATCAAATCAGTAATCTAAATAATATTTTAATATTATTGCTGTGACGGGCTTTCGTGGAAGCGTTCTGCCGGCTGAAAGACTATTATTTTAATATTTATATCTTCCCACTGTAGCCGTATATTTCGAGGAATTGTTAGGCGCGAGTTTTCACAAGCGTTTATTTAATTTTTAAGCGCCGCCTGCAAACGGCTCTCTTTTCACTGTATTTTTGGGGCTTGGCGAGCTGTAATTTTAAAGAATGAATGTAAATTTCTTATGAATGCAGCTTTAATGACATAGACAAATATATCTAATGCAAAATATTTCACAGTTATTTATTTATATTTATTACCCACCTTGCGTAGTAGTTCGGAGGAACATCAAGCACTTATGAATGAAAAAAAAAACGTTCGTATTGAATATGTATGTGTACATGTATGTAGATGTGTATGTATGTACGTACATGGTACTAGAATGGGTGCACGGAACTTCCATTATCTGAACATCTACCTACTTCACAGGTATTCTGTAAGACATTTCGACAGTTCAGAGCATCTACATACGATACAACATTACTTCTCTGCGAAACAATAGGTTAGTTTTTCGCAGAGCACAAGCAACACATACCGTTGTCAGGGTTTTCTTATGTTGCTTTTCTTCACCGGAATGGAACATTCACGTTAATTTGAAACCCCGCTCGCACACCAAGGATTAGATAATACCTTCAACTTCTCGCAACTTACCGTCCTAGAAGAATCTCTTGAACTATTTTGGGCGCAAAAAATTTATTGCGCTCCCATCGCGAACTGTTTCAGAATGCTGCGGTACAAAGTTCAGAACGAAGACTCATTGCAGCCGCAACCGCCCCGCCCCCTCCCTGCAGTCTCAATCCCCCCCCGGCGCCGGTCTCTCCCGCAAGTGTAGGGCGTGTGCGGTGTGTGGTGTGCCGCATGGAGAGACGCACATATCTTTGATGAGGAGTTCTGTGGGTGCATTCCACGACGACGAGAATGTTACCGTATTCTCCTACTTAAAGTAGGTATTAAAAGATTTATGAGGTTCCATACACCCCATGAGGATCGATTTTTTCTAATAGCACCAACACTGGCTGGGAGCATTGTTGGACTTTAGAAGCTTACTAAATGTTACAACGAGCGATTGTATTTCCTCGTTTCTGGCAAGGCTTTATTTCACTATTCAGCTCACAGAACAGCGATCACCGGTCGTTTTTACCGAGACGCATCTCGGAGAAAATATATCGTTATAATACTTTAACTAAAATCATTACGATAATCCAGCAGTGTTCCAGCAGTGACACCTGTATCTAAATTGATTCCGCCGTTTTCAATTTTATTGTTACGGACTTGTGAGCGTTAATGAATTCATTTATATGCTATGTCTGTCGCTGTTTTTCGTCAATATCAGGGAAAAGGGCGGGATAGGGCGATAGAGAATCGGTGAAAGAACGAAAGGGGCAGTCGTTCTAATCGTAAATTTTTAAATTTAGTAGTTTTTTCAGTGTTTTAACTAAAAAAAAAAGATATTTGTAACATATAATAACTATAAAATCTGCATTGTGTTAAGATCAGTTATTGTGCAAAGTTTCATGATCTAATTTAAAGTATTTATACTATAATAGCGGTTTTATTGACGGTTTGGAGATACATTTGCAATTTTTTTTCTCTCGAGAAAATTTTACGTAATCGTGTTTTCACCACATACAATAACTATCGTTTGTACTCAACTTTAGCATACATTTATTATAGAGTGATTGTTTCAGTATTGTTGATATAACAAAGGATCATGCGAAGCAAGAAGGTAAGAATCTATACTACACTACTATACTCTTAACCAATATCCCAATCTCCTAAAAAATAAAGCGGAAAATCTGCAAAGACCTATGCGTGCACCGTCGTCGTCGTTGGTTTATAATTCGATAACTACCTACTCTATCAATTTACATGAAGGTTTTCACGAGTCGATGATATTCGAATCGAAAACCTGAATGTTCAAAAAGACATAGCTAAGAACGCTCCCGGTTAAACCAGCTTTCTAATAATAAAACCGCATCCACATCGGCTCATACGTTTGGGAGTTACGATGCCACAGACAGATACACAGACAGACGGATGTGTCAAGCTTATAACACCCCTCCTTTTACGTCGGAGGTTAAAAATAATACAAAGTTGATACATAGGTCATGTATGGTTATAGAAAACAAAGCAACCTACACAAAATATAATAAAATATGCATCACAATTTCCAGTCGCCTTGTAAATGTTGTTTGCTTGAATTAAGTCTTCAGAATGATTGATTAAGTGCTGCTCAGGCACATGTGACAGAACACAATAATAAAGTGACGAATCGAATCTGCTGATAACTAGTATCGATTTTGAACAATATTTCAAAGTCTATTGTCTATGTTTAAAAAATGTGTTGTAAGTACAATAAGAATATTTAGAGAACAAATAATTTAATTTGTATTTTGTATTTATTTATTTATCATGTTTGCCTAACGGGCACAGTCTGTTCTGGCAGGAAAAGGGTTTCCGTGAATGCACGTGCTTATTATCCGTAACTCCGCTGAATGAAAGCAACATGCGAAAATCTGCTCCCTAACAACGCTAATATTAGAATATAATTTGAAATTGTAACCAATCGCAGAGTGGCTTCAGTAGGTATACTGATGAATAATTTAATAATTTATCGATATAATTCACAAACGTCCTTCGACCTTGAACCGACCTTAAGTCACTATTTGCGTCCAATTTCTAACGGGACTCAAGTTTACGCTAAATAAATACAAATCAGAAACTCCCGCAGCGACCGAACCAACTCCACTACGACTCGGAATAAAGCGTGTTATTCCAGGTTCAGCATTCAGCCCCGGGTAACCGCAAGTAGAGGGAACCTCAATAATTGTTCCCAATTTTTCCAGATAATCCAATTAGATCTACAAAACCCCAGAAAGCAATGCCGAATACAATAACCGAGTTACTCGAAGAAGTCGCCGTAGGTCGACAGTTCTGTTTGTGAAAGCATGCCTGTGATATAGCGAAAACATCATAGAGTTAAAATATACGATCGTATATGCGACGTGGCACCAATTTCACCCGGTGTTATGGGCTGACATCACGGATGTTGTAGGTGATGTAGCTAACCGTGTCAGTTTCCATAAAAAAAAAAATAAAGCGAAGTTTCTACGGGCGGACGGGGGTCGTGCAATGCATGTCAATATATGAATATCCTCATAACTCGGAACCACTTTATCGACAACGATGATCCTAAATCACGAATGTCTTCAAAAGGCGTATTAAAAAAAATTACATCAAACTTTTTTTTCACTTTATAGCCGGCGGCGGCGGCGGCGGCGGCGACGCGACACTTGCTGAGCGTGGTTTCTCGAGACGCGGTGGATTTGCAAATTTTAAGAAAGAAAGAATGTATTTTTGACGTGATGACGTCACGTCTTATAAATTGATGAACACAGCCGGCACGCACGAAGATGTCACGTTCCATCTAAACCTGTGTATGCAAGCGAGAGCGCGATAGAGAGGCATATACAATAGTAGGAAATACAAAATATATTTGTCCGTCTTTTGCGAGCCTCGAACCCGCGGTCCCTGCCACCATCACCGACCAGACGTCTTAACCACGCGGGCTAATCGTTCATGTACCTATCGCAGCAAATTTGCTCAACAGTATGTGAAGATTTCATGGAGCGACATCTAGCGTCCACATCTAGCGTCAATAGTAAATGAAATACTTCAGCGATATTTACTTGATTTCGCAGTTAGGTAGTTGTTGCAACGTTGTACATGTAGATGGCGTTATGTAGGTTTGAGTCCCAACACGATGTTTATATTGATAATTAATATTATTGGCTTTTTAGGTTTTTTAAATATAAAATAAACAAAAATTAATAGTCGTTATTTTCTCATATTTTTTATTAGTTATTATCACATCTTTATCATGTACTTAAATTAATTTTACATATTTTATATTCTACAAAAACTTATAAAAATACACAAAATTAATAAAAATCTAAGTAAAACGGTAAATATCCGCCGGAACTGATTTTGTATCTGACTTCGCACTTTATATACTTTATGACGTCATCACGTAAAACTATCGTCCGTAAACCGACTTTACAGACAAACAATTTTTTTTTATGGAAACTGACACGGTTGGCTACATCACCTACAACATCCGTTATGTCAGCCCATAACACCTGGTGAACTTGGTGCCACGTCAGTGCTTCCCTTCGGTCGTGCCGGCTACACTGAACTGGACGGAAAACTATTTACATAGCCGTTTCGACCGACTTTTCATTCAGTGCGGTGGTATCAACCCGTGCGGGTTAAACCCTACCACCTAGTAATTTACGGGAGTCATATCCCTTAGTCGTCTTTTACGAAATACACGGGGAGAGATGCAGTGGGGCTATTCTTTTAAAGTACCGGCCCCACACGGTAAAATCTTTTCAGCTACGTCGACCTATTGTAGCCCACTTGATATTTCTTGCTAGGGACACAGTAACGCTGCGCCTCCGCGCCGCCCCCGCACCGCGCCGCCGGAGGCAAGGATAGAGCTACTTGCTGAGAAATAAAAATATACGTGCTCTCTCTTCAAGCCGGACCACTTACACGTTTCGGTATTTTCTTTTATATGTGTTTGTGTAGGCAATCTTGGAATTATTGTTTCAAATATTATTATTGTTTTTTTTTTTTTATGGAAACTGACACGATTGGCTACATCACTTACAACGTCCGTGATGTCAGCCCATAACACCGGGTGAACTAGGTGCCATGTCAGTGCTTCCCCCTTTGATCGTGCCGGCTACACTGAACTGGTCGGAAAACACAAACTATTTACATAGCCGTTTAGACCGACGTTTCATTCAGTGCGGTGGTATCAACCCGGGCGGGTTAAATCCTACCACCAAGTAAGATTACGAGGGAGGGAGTTTATAATATTCCTCAATAGTTACATAGATCAATAATTTTAGAAATTGTGGGTGTATGTTCATTTATACGGTGTGGGGCGATACTGCATCTCGTAAATGGCGACTAAGAGATAAGGACAATATGTCGTGCCAAAGAGCGACAGGCTAGTCAAGCCACATCTCACCTTGGAACGGTTGCAGCGGATGGGTGTTCTTGCCTTACTTGCTGTCTGATAGTTATCTTGACCGAATACTTTGCTAAAGGTGGTGGTCGATGTTGTGCTGTAATTTACAAGAGTACATGCAGCACAACTCAGATTACTGTGCTTACCCGGATTGTGGTATGTATGTATAATATAGATCAATAATTTTACAACAGTAGGTATATTTATACGGTTATTGGGACGACGACATCAAGTACGTCGGCGGATAGCAATGATTCCGTACCGCTGAAGGCCAGGAGGACTGGACAAACATTGGAGAGTCATATATCCGGCAGTGGATGCATATACGCTGACTGATTGACTGACCGACTGACTGGATATATTAATTTCGTAAGAATATACCAGTGTCGATCACTGCGTATACTTTAAATTGAGAATCGGCTACTGGGCTACTAGTCTTGACTTTTTTCTCACAGATCAAGTTATTCACTTTCTCTTTTCACGTGACTACAGATCGAAATTCGAATGCTACCACTTTAAAACAAAAAAAAAAATCAACAATCGCACGAGATGTTGTCACGCGATGCCTTCGCCCTCAGCCAAATGCAAAAAACAATTCACATTTGCCATGGCCTCCGATAATTTGGGTAAATTTGCGTAATTCCGCGTAATTTGTGAGCAAAGTGCATGGCTACAGATTATTTCATGCTAATATGATTTTTTTTTTGCCAGCTTCGATTGTTTGATTTTATTTCGACGTAGCTCCTGTCTGTCTGCCTCTCGGATACCTCATGGCTTCTCTGCATGCGAGGGTTTCTGAAGGCTAGCAATCGTAAGACACCCTTAGGCTTGATGTACGGCAATGTGTGTTGACTATAGTCACGCACGGATTAGTAGACGTTAATACAAAATCATAGAAACGTTAGAATTACCACCATTATACGTAATACATTTGTTTCCAGTTTTAATTTTAATTTCAAATCCATGGAACAAAAAAGAAAAAAAACAGCAAAATTAACAAAATAAAATTAAAAATTAACTTAACAATATTATTTAAACTAAAATATATTTGAACACTACCAAAAATATAATTGGATATTAGGAGGTTAGGTTTCTTCCAAGGGAGAGGCATACGTCCAGCAGTTGACCGAAATGGGCCAGTGATGATGACGACGATGATGATCAGAAGGGTGTAGGGTATGATAATTACCCGTATTACGGGTAATTATCGGGTATACGGTACGCACCAATCGGTTCTGCAGATTATTCCTCTCTACAGAACCGGTAAACTCTGGAACGCTCTCCCTGCTCTTATATCGCCTTCCAACTACAGTCTCGGGTTCTTCAAGAGGGGCGTGAATGGGCACCTGTCATTCGTAACCCTACCATTCGACCGAAAGTCCATGGGCGTCGTTAGACACATTATGGGTGGCTCGGCGCCCTATATTTCGCTTTCTATAATAAAAATAAATATATCAGAAGATCTAAAATGTTATAGTATCAAAATTTATTATATTTTTCACCTTTTGCTAAGCCTCTTGGACTTTCAGAAAGCCCGGTATTTTGATATTTCAAGCGATACTTTAACCAATCAGGTGATTAGCGCCCTAATCACGCGGGGCGCACAACAGCAGCGTACAAACGAGAGCAACGCTGGCCACGTCCTAGCTATAATATTGAGTCGAGTACACATTATCAGCTCCCTCAAATTGCATCCAGACCACAAAGCACAGGTGCAGCGTCTGGTTCATCGCCTTGGAACAGAATAACTTAACTGAGGAGTATTTTCTTCTTATTATTATAGCAAGAAACCGATAATGGAATTTGAATATCTTGAGTGAAGAAGAAATCAACAAAATAATTTCAGTTTCATTGAACCTACCCTTAATTCATGTTACGGTAGAAAAACTTGAGTAATTAGAAATTATAATGAGAAATTATTTTACGCATCGTGGCGTCCTTACGCCATTATATTATACCAACTATTATTATACCAGTATCTAATTTTATTATCCGTTTAAGAATTCTTATTTTTTACTCCAACGATAAACAGGCAAATTCATCTGTTGGAGAGGTCAAAGTCTGAAGGGTTATTTTTACGGTTTTTCTCAGCATGAAATCTTTGATATTACTAACGTCAGCTGCGTTGTTCTGAGCGTCACAGCGGCAAGGATACCGCTTCCCACTCGCCGCTAACAACGACGCTGCTGCCGCGACCGCAGCGCCACGTGACAGCTTCTAAAGCAGCTCCGAGCAGCGCACTTCCGAAACCTATAGCCACCCAACATATGATTGTAGTTCGTGGTGACATGAACGCAGCAGCGGCAAGTCTTAATGCGGCTTGCGAAAGGAGATTCGGAAACGCGCACCCCTAAAACATATAGCGACCCAACACAAGAACTATAGTTGACATTAATTTATGAGACAAATATAAACACAGATAAAAAATGTGTGAGTGCTGGGACTTACGGTTAATTATTTAAAGTGTAGGTACTGCAAAAACATGTAAATAGGCGAAATATTATACAAAATAAACGAATTATGTTATCCTTCAGATTTTATAAAATTTAAGCAAAACTTTAATACCTACTTTATAGGCAAAACAAGTCAAAGGTTTCTCAACCATAATATAAATAAATATCTGATTTTCGGCACACAAAATTTGTATTGTTTTATGACATTTGGCGCCGAGCCACCCATAAGGTGTCTAACGATGCTTTATACTAGATTAAATGTCTCAACGCCTAAAATATCATTAGACGAAGTAATAATATATGATGTGGACGCTAAAGGAGATTATTACTGCAGTTCCATTCCCACGACTCACTTGTAATATGGTTCCCTCCATATAATAATAAGTGTAGCGAAATGTTTTTCTAATAAACATAATATCACAAAATTAAGCCAAACTGTAACAAACATTCATCATTGTTTATTCTTTATTCTTTATTCATCCATCATCCATAGACACATTTTAACATAAAAATTGTTTGGCATCATTCCGTTTGGTTACGTACCCAATAAAGCAACCATTGTTTGTACATTAGTACAGTTTGGAATAACGCTATACTGGACATATGCGTCTGCAGCTTATTGTTATTGTAATAGCACTATAATCATCTTCGCAGCTTCTCCCAAGCATATGTCTTACTTTAGACAATGGCTATTGAATTGTAACCGCAATAATTAGCATTATCTTCAAAATTGTATGCAGACATTGGTTGTGAGGTTACATTCGTAAATGTAAGGAAAAACCACTTCGAAGTAATAACACGGACACACATTTAGCCAGAATTGTGTGGTAGTCGGTTTACATCTACAGGCTGTCAGTTGGCACAGTAGGCTCTAAAAGTTAAGATTAAAGTGCATATGCGTATTTCCCCTCAAGTAACTGAAACTGTCTCAGTTTCTTCAAGAGAGGCGTGAACGGGCACCTGTCAGTCCGGCATGGCATACGAAACCTCCGCATAAGATCGAATGTACATTTTTTTTATGGAAACTGACACTGTTGGCTACATCACCTACAACATCAGTGTAGTCAGCCCATAACACCGGGTGAACTAGGTGCCATGTCAGTGCTTCCCTTCGATCGTGCCGGCTACACTGAACTGGACTGAAAACACGAACTATTTACATAGCCGTTTCGACCGACGTTTCATTCAGTGCGATGGGCAGGATAAACCCTACCACCTAGTAAGGTAAGAAGGGAAAGGACCTACAGTTTTACGTGGAATCCGAACCACGGTCAGCCTCCAACGGTCGAGCGGTCACCCAGCCAAGTAGTGACCGCGACCAGTTGTGCTTAACAACAGCACTGAGCTACCGAGGCTGACCAGTGCATGGGCGTCGTTAGACACCTTATGGGTGGCTAGGCGCCACATGTCGCGCGTTCGATAAAAACAAATTGTAATCACGCCACACGAACTTGTTGTGGGACCCGCCCACACCACTCGACTAGCGATCGCGTGCGTGACAGACATTCATAATATTCATATTTTGTCTTCAATTTAATGTACGAGGAATATCGTATTATCACAGGTATTATCTCCGACAGTGTGAAGTTAAAACCTAAGAAAAAACTTTTGTTCATACCTGGATGGACAAGTACCTATATATTTTTATTTATTTGTAGGTTTATTGTAATTTATATATTTAGTAATTTACATGCATTCACAAAAGTATGATTTTTATTTAAAATATATGAATAATTATATTCTTATTGTTATGTTTTTACGAGTATCTTCAATATTCACGTTCAACTCTTGCTTACTACCTACTTACATTCCACTATATTAATAAAATTTAAAACATCCAAAGTTTTTTTTTATGTAAACCAGCATGGGTGGCTGTGCCGACAGACCAATGGTGCAGTCGACAGAGCCAAAATCACCTCTCTTCGCGAAACCACGCTCAGTTAGGTGCCATGCCAGCAGATTTGCGGACTGTCTAACCCGTTAATACGAAGCTTGAAGACACCCAGGTTAAAGGATTCAGGAAATATACTCGCCGGAAGACAGTTCCACACTCTAGCGGTGCGACAAAGAAACGATTTAGAGAACCGATGGGTTCTCAAAAGCCCAATGTCAACAACAAAAGGGTGCTGAGTCTCTCTGCGACGAGTCATGCGAAGATAGGACGGGTGGCAGGGAATAAGGGATGCTAGTTCCGCAGAGCAGCGTCCGTGATAGTATCTGTAAAACAGACTAAGCGAACCCACAAATCGTCTGTGACTCAGGGACTCCAGACCATTTGTAAGTTTCGGGTCACCAACAAGACGGATGGCTCGGCGCTGTATTGAGTCCAAAGATGCTAGCAGATAATGGGGACTACCCTCCCAGATGTGACTGCAGTACTCCATCACCGGCCTAATCTGTGTTTTGTACAACAGGAATATTTGTGCCGGTGAGAAGAACCGCCGATTGCGGAAAAGTATTCCCAATTTTCTGGATGCAGTTTTGACCTTAGACTCGATTAGTTGCCGGAAACCCACGTCTTTGGAAATAGTGGTGCCCAGGAGGTTCAGGTGTTCCGAGACAGGTACGACGCTGCCTTGGAAACTAGCTTGGAAATGAAAGGGATCGACCTTAGCAGATTATGTGCAGCACTGAGTCTTGCCAACGTTGAAGGCGACAAGGTTCTCCTGGCCCCATATAGCTACTTTTCCAAGAACGTTATCGACTTTATTAACAACTGAACGTTGAGCCTCCCTGTGGCGCGAATCTCTACTCTTCCAGTCCTTAACATAGCCCTCGTGATCCGTGCTGTCGTCTGCATAGCTGTGTATAATGCCCAAGGACAGTAGATCGTTTATAAAGATTAAGAAAAGCGTAGGCGACAGCACAGAGCCCTGCGGAACACCAGCGTTAATTGGAAAGTCGTCCGATTTTGAGCCATCGATGGTAACGAAGATGGAACGACCCGCCAAAAAACTGGCGATCCAGGTGCAGAGTTCGGGTGGAATGCCGAAGGACGGAAGCTGGCCTAGAAGGCCTCGGTGCTAAACGCGGTCGAAAGCCTTGGCAATATCCAGGGCGACTGCCAGCGACTCCCCAAAATTGTCCAATCTTTCGGCTCATATATGCGTAACGGTTGACTGTAAGAAATCTCTGCAAGGGATAAGTCTGCCTTTGCACCTTATGTAAATGTTCTAATGTGGTTGTTACAGTTATGTACTTCTTGGAGCAATAAAACATTTTGAGTTCTATTCTATTCAATATGTATAGGTATGTCCAGATGCTTCAATATAAGGTTTTGCCGTTTAATAAATTTTCTATCCCGATTTTCTTTCTTTCTGTTGCTAAATCATAAAGTGCATTAAACATACCAGAGCAAAAGCGTAAAACATTAGTTAACTCTCACAGTGGACGCAGAACAAAAGGCAAGATCGACGACTAGTTGTGATTGCACTCACAAAGTCAGGCCGCTTCGTGCAAAATGGAGTTTTAGTTTCGCACGCAACAAACGTATTTATTATCTGATGAACTTTGCTAGTTCGCTGCGGCGCCGCGAGAGGCGCTAGGGATGGGGCACGGCGGCAGGAATGCGATTTAGAGGAGTGGACCCAAACGTGGAGTGAAGTTAGTAAGTTTAGAAATGTATGAAAATTCTGCTATAAGTTTTACAACAATTTTGAATTTTAAATTTCCTTCCGTGACTTCTGCATGGCAGTCATCTGAAAAATGTTTTACAATATCGAAATCCCACAAGTTCAAACTAACTGCGAAAAATTTGGACATATTCGAGCATATCCACAATCCACATCCTTTCTTGAAAAATCGTATGGTCATCACATGCGTAACTTTGACATCAATAAAAACGTAAAGTAATTAATAAAATAATTGTTTTAACCAACACGCGTTAAAATAATGCATGGACAAACAGTTCCACAACAATCATCTTCAGAATATTCTTTATACGACACTTTTATGTCCATAACCTAAAACCTTCTAGATTAGCATTTAGCATGATACAAATCGTATTCTGACATTTTATCCCATAAGTCTTGCTAGAAATATCCAGACTTCGCACTGAAAATGGCTGACTATACTATTCCAATCCAACGTTCACCAGCAATGCGGAGGCGGCGACGCGCAGTCGGTACTGGCAAAGCCACGTGCTAAACATAAAGCATGGAAGCGAAATATAAAAAGTTGGCTTGCCGTGTTATGCGGAAAGCGTGCCCCAGTATTACTTCGTGCTGCATGGCTATAGTCTTATCATTCTGCATTGGCAGCTTGTTATTACTGCAATAGCTTTCTGTCAAAATTATTCATTCAAATATTCTGACTAATAGAACTCTTTATGAAATCCCGACTTAGAATACAAACGAAGGAAACAAGGAAAGAGGCGTCATTAATGCTGCAGTCGGGCTCCCCTGTCCATTCGAATGCTTCTATACGCCCAACTACAGCATTTACTACCTCTCGATCCTTGTTTTCTTCGTTTTCTATTCGTAGTACGCGTTTTAAAATGTTCTATTTGATTCTTTTAGGTCTAAACCAAAACGTGAAATTTTTGAAATGTTCCTATCCGGAATTGACTATTTAGGTCGAACCTTTCAAAGTTTATTCTATAGTTATAGAGGATTCAACATTTTATTATTATGTTAAATTTAATAATTGATTTAGGCTATTATACTCACACGTGTGAAGCCGGGACGGGGGGTTAAATAAAAAAAAAATTGTTGTCTGTAAAGTCGGTTTACGGACGATAGTTTTACGTGATGACGTGGAATAATCGTAGTACATAGATCAAAGATCAGTAATTTCTATTTCCAGTAGAAAGATTAGTCATCTTGTGACTGGCCATCAAAACTTCTGTTGCCTGATCTTGACAGTTTTACTTCTTAAGACGTTTCCATGGTAACTTTAAATATCAACGTGACACGCTTTCGTACGTGCAGCCGGTGCTCATCAATTTATAAGACGTGACGTCATCACGTCAAAATGCCAATGAGAGACATAGACAACATGAGGTTTCGCGGAGTTACTAGGCCTTGCAAATTTCTTTATAAAACTCGAGGCTTGGACATTGTAGTTCAGAAATAGTCATTAGACACCTCATGGGTGGCACTGCGCCACAAGTCGCGCCTTCAATAAAAGTAAACAAAATAAACAATCGACAAAATATTTTATTAAATTATTTTATAACATATAAAATTAAAACTTAGTACACATTATTAAGCGCTTGATTCAACAGAGTGCTACTATAATCGATTGCTCGAACCACTCTAGATGAAACCTCACTTCATACGATTGTGTTCCATGAGCGTCTCGCCCGGCATCCACCGTGCTAAATATAAAGTTTATTTCGTTCTAACATTATATTAAACCAAATAAATTAAAACGAATATGAAAATCCGTTAATATCTAATTGTGATCTCTTGTTACATTTTTTTCGTAATATTGCTACACAAGTACAGAAGAATTTGGGTAAGGTATTCGTTCTGATAGGCGTGTTAGTTTATTGTAATTGGTAATGTTAGTTTAGTGTATCTAAAGCAATTGATGAGAAAATTCGGGAGAATTCGATGGAATTTCGGGAGGTCAGGTGATATATGTTATCAGTATCGGGAGACCACCCGAAAAAATCAGAAGCTTCGGGAACACTGTATCAAAAGCCTCTAAAACTACAATCGGTTTAGTAGGCGTATCTTACAATCGACCACCGATATTATATTTACTTATACAGTGGGTGGCCAAATTATTAGACTCACCACACTTAATGTCATAGTTATCAATACAAATTTGCTCTTGGGAAAAAAAATTCCAACTCCTAAACCTTTGAACCTAAACTATTGCAACTAGGTATTTTTTATTACTGATATATTTGGCATACACCTACCTTACCATTTTCAACCTATGAACATCGACTTAACTTAGAGACAAAGTAGAAAATCGAAATTTTTTAATTCTATACATAAATTATTTAAATGATATGAAAATAAATAATCGGTATTTATAAATTTGTCTCCAAGTTAAGCCGACTTTCATTGGATTAAGGTGTAAATGTAGGTTTATGGCAAATATATCAATAATAAAAAATACCTAGTTGCAATAGTTTAGGTTCAAAGGTTTAGGAGGTGGAATTTCTTTTCCCAAGAGCAAATTTGTATTGATAACTATGACATTAAGTATGGTGAGTCTAATAATTTGGCCACCCACTGTATGTATATTATATATTATGCATATTGCCAGTGTATCAGCAAAAAATTTATCCAGTACTTCTCTTGCATGACCCTATATACTCTTAATCGTGCCACAGCTCGAGGGGTGGTAATCAAACTTTCCCATAAACTCTGGCAAAAATATATAGAAAATGCATTGTCATAATTTAAAATAAAAATTTTTAACTAATATGAAAATCCGTTAATATCTAATTGTGATCTATTATTTATTACACATCCGCTGGACTTACCGCGGATGCATACCAATCGGTTCTGCAGATCTTTCCCCTACAGAACCGGTAAACTCAGCAACGCTCTCGCTGTCCATATAAATTTCCCCCCAATTACAGTCTCGAGTCTTTCAAGAGGGGCGTGAATAGGAACCTGTCAGGCCAGCATGGCATTTGCAATACCCGCATACGACGAATGTCCATGGGCGTCGTTTGACACCTTATGGGTGGCTAGGCGTCATATGTCAGGCTTTAAATAAAAAAAAAATTGTACATCTATCTTACTTTACTTACATATCACACGCTCTATTCCGACAATCTGAGTAAGCAGAGTAATCGGTGTTGTGCTGCAAGTACTCTTGTAAATTACAGCGCAACACCGACCACCACGCTTCGCTTTAAGCAGCAAGTAAGGCATGAAGACCCACCTGCTGCATGACTCGGTGGAAGGACCGTGCCAAGGTGAGAGGTGGCTAGTCTGTCGACCTTTAGCATGGCATTGTGTCTTTATCTCTTAGTCGCCTTTTACGACATTCACGGGGAGAGATGCAGTGGGGCTATTCTTTTACTATTCTTTACCGGCCCCACGCGGTACTTACGATCTTACTTTGTAACCAAAATTTGATCTGTATGCACTTCTTCGCAGGAGACGGATGATCCGAGATCAAACATGTGTGACAGATATATGTAAAATGTATTTGTATTTTCGTCTTCGTACACTTTTCGACAAGTTGAACACCTTATAGGCATTTATTTACCTGCCTTGACCATAAAGCACGTCAAAATATGACCGCCCATAGATGGGCAAGTTAGTAACTGCCTCGTTTGCTCTGTCAGCGCCCAGTATTTATAGAGTGTTAGTATATCGGTAGCCAGGCAGCTCTTCGTAAATGCACTAAGTTACTTTAACCTTCTAAAATGTCATACTGCACGCCGATCGGCTATGGTGAAATATTGCAACGATAAATAATGAAAGGTTGCACTGCTCAGGCTTCTATTGTATGGAGAGAGTTGATGAATATTGTGATGAGACATTTTATTTAATGTTTCGATTTGCTAGTTTGGGTTCCGGATCAGTACGGAAGCCTATTACTAAGCTTATGCCGTTTGTCTGTCTGTCTGTCTGTCCTACTGCTGTATCTTTCGAACCGTATCAGCTGGTTGAAATTTTCACAGAATATGTGTTATTATGCCGGATATAACAACAAATAATATAAAAAAGAAAAACGTAAAAAATTACGGGGACCATACAAGAAATGTGCTAAGAATCGATTACTACGTATACGCGCTAATAAATAATAGATGTCTCCACAGGTACTTTGCATTGTAGACAGACACAAGATAGAAGGATATGGTTTTTTGACAGGTATGGTATAGCGGATCTAGGGAACCCTCTGTGCGTGAGTAAAACTCGAACTTGACCAATTTTTTTACATACTACAAGTCGTAAGACTCAGATAAAGACGCTAGATTTAAGGCTCACTGGGACCATGGGATGGACTAGAGTTTTAAATTTTTTTTTAAATTTTAACCTCACAATACTCGTTACATTGTGAAAATTCTCTTAAAATACCTACTAGTTTAGTAAGGCCATTCTGTCCTGAAACGTGCGCTTCACATTAAAGGCTCAAAATCACACGAGGAAGCATAGAGTAAAACTAGTAAATTTAACAATGAATAAACACAATTTCTTTCGAATATAAGAAGAATATTTGAGAAACTTTCAAATTTCAGTACGAGTCTAAAATACGGGTTCGACGTACCAAATTATGTTCAGGGCAAAATTTCCAAATTATCTCATAAAGATAAACAACGTGATCGACGTTATTTTATTTATACGCTTGCCACGTAAACATCAATCTGAACACTTAATGAGTTTCTATACTTTCATATCGTTCCCATATGAGCGGCCCTGGAGACCAATTCACCGACAGTCGAGTACAAAATTTCCAGTAACATTATTACATTGTGATTCCTTAGCGTTGTTGACACAAAAGAAAAGAACTTCTAAAGTGTGAATGTTGTTCACGCACAGACAGAGGGTTCCGTAGCAATTCCCTTGCACGCCATGCGAGTGCATGCGTACTTACCTCACAAAAGTGTCCGGTACCGCTGCTTACTCTGCGCGCTCCGCGTACCGCGCCGCACGGCCGTAAAACGCGAGATCTCTGCTCATAGGAATGCCATTTTCTCTTTCTAATTAATATATTTCAAAATAGTTTTCATGTCGTAAGGATACCATGAAATAGTTTATATTTTTGTTTGTTTTGAAAATTTAAAAATCCCATCAGACGGAGCAAAATGTACACATTTCTTATTATAAATGTTTATACAATAATGTAAATAATGATTTTTAAACATTTTTTAATCTACACTTTTCGAGGAGCCCTGAATATTGAATCTATAAACATTTCAAGTTTCAAGAAGATAGCTTGAGTCGTTTAGAAGCTACAGACTGTGGCTCTGAATCTGAATCTGAATCTTTATGGAATCAAATCATCATGAACAATAAATAGCGGCATTTCTAGATTAAACTGTCAATCGTCCATGAATATGACAATGTTCAGTTAAAATTAAAGCCATCGATTCACTAGGGGGTAAATAAGTGTCCCGCGGCTTTTTCAGTGTTACGGGGAACAACTTTCTCATTCATATTTTCTCTGTACACACCAGTAGGCAGTAGAGATTTCTCCTGCAACATGTCCCGAGACACGTAAATGCCGATCTATGAGTTAGCTCAACGTTGGAAGCGGCACGTGGTCTCTATGTTTCGCGGCATCATGCGACGGTCCCCCTAGTAAATCCAAGGCTTAAAACTCATGATAGCCTCTGGAGCCATCTGGAGCTGAAAAATCGTACTCCGTTCTCGGTTTTTCTACCAGTGAATTGACCTCCTGGCTGACGGGGCGGCGCGCGGGGTGGGGTCAGAGGAACTAAGCAGAAAGAAAATTGCAACGAAAGTGTGGAGAAAGCTTATTAATTCTCATTCGTGAGCAAATACCACAGCGCTGGAAAATAAAGTTCGCATGGATGAACATGAATACATACATTAGAGTATGAGAAGCGTCGGAAGTGAGATGCGTTATCTCTGCTTAATCCGTTGGGAGACAGGTATATGTATGTGCTGTGCTGATATTAACAAATTATTGTTAAAAGCCCTAAAAATAATAATAAAAAAATGATATAGTTTTCTAGAATCCGTCGAAAGTATATACTTTATGCCGCCAACTTTCTGGAATGGCCCCCCTGTTGCGAAGCGTAAGATGTTCATCGAATTCACATCAAAATACTTCTCACGTTATAGTTATTTACTAACATGGATAGGCATTAATTCAGGAAAGTAACATGATTAATTAACAACAAAATAATATACCTAATACAAACACAACAGAAAAGATGCCATAACAAATAAAATAAAATAAATTAACATACTTAAATTTTGATTATATTTTACTTGCCTATTAACATTCATTATATTAATTAAAACAACTAAGTAGTGTATGCACATATCTAGAACACTCCCGTTCTAGATACATAATAAAATGAATGTCAATTCCTAATCCTTTCGTTTTCGTCCTAGGTCATATGTACATAATAGATAATAGTCCTCCTCCACACCGTTCGCCCAGTAATATGTGAAGACAAAACATAATGTATTGGCAATCTATTTACTCGGCGGGGTGTTCGGCGCAGTTCATTAATCTCAGTCGCATGGCGCTGGCAAAATATTGCTAAACAAAATATAATAAAGGAATACGTTACGCCCAGGACGATATCGTGGGAGAAGCTAGCGTTGGATAGTGTGCGAGGGCTCGAATATAAATACCTGAACGAGACATCAGTCAGGGTTTTAAGCCCACTGCTGGACATAAGATCACATAGACAGCCCGATAGCATTTTAGTCCACTATACTATACAGTCAGTCAGTCAGTCAGCGTATTTTGGGATCACTGCTGGACATACATAGCTGTATGATGTAACTATTAGGTATATTATATAAAGATAACATTGTAAAATGTACATGTATTATAATGCTAGCCCTAGAACAGGCTTTGCCTAGTTGGGCAGTAATGACGATCATCTGTTAACATGAATGTGCTTATAAAAAAATAAATAAATATATACTCTTCTCCAATATTTCTCCAATCCTCAGGGCCTTCAGCAACGTCGTACTAATCGATGTCATCCATACATCACATTAGTTTACTTCCGTATCTGGTCTCCTATAAATTGAGTGCATGGTGACCAACGCGGTAAAATGTATACATTAAAACATTATAACTGTGCAGTTTCTATGTATTGATTTCCATTGTGCGATGAAGCTATGAACAAAAGTGAAGTTTCATCTGCGAAAGGCGGTTTGGCCAGTGTGAAATATATGCTACTAAGAAGCGAGGCGTGTTCTTTTTATTAATTCTTAGAATGCTTTTAAATTTCTGTCAACAACCAGTTAAACAATTTTTTTTGTATTAATGTAGCACACATATAGGCGGTGCAGAAGCCGATATTATCTTAGAAATTATTGAACTAAATATTTAGCCTTCTTTTTAAGGATTACCGCAGTTGTCGTTTGGTCCGTAACGTTCAAGTTTTTTTTTCGTAACAAGTTTCATTTATCGTCACTATTGAATTGAAGTCTGTCGTCCGTGTGTCGTCTAGTTTACGCCTACTTAATGGTTGATAGTGAAGGACTTTGTAGTGTATAAATAAAAACTGTAAAAAACTAACTGTAGAAACCGTATTATACAGAATGTGGAAATTACTGAAATAAATGAAACCGGCGGCGGTTTCCCTAGTAATTTTGAACACATAATTACACACAATAAAACTAAAACAATATATTATCACAAAATTAAATATATGGTGTGAAAAATGTTTTGTTTTTGTTCCTGTGAAAATGTTGTGTTTACTGTCGCAGCTTCATTTATTTCGTTAAATGTTCACAGCCTGTACATGTTAACTCTTAAGCATGGAGTTTTAATGGAAATGATTACCGCAACTGGAAACGGGTAAAGAACCACAAAATTTTAACCAATTCCGGCAGGTGTAATGTTTTCAAATATATGGTAAGTGGTTGAAAAATTACATAGATTACGAGCAAGAGTTTAAAATTCAACGTTTTTAACAGACCGCTAATTGCCACCCTATGCTGTAAAATTTGCAAATTGCGAGCCATAATGTGTATCTATACGTTTTGGGATATTAAACGATATAAAAAAATATTGTGGAATAAACCAATTTTGTTATAAGTAATTTTTCTATCTGTTTTATTTTTATTGAACTATAGCCGTAGCTTTTAGTACCGGAAGTATATCAAAACGTAACATGTAGTGAGTACTAACTTAAACGGAACTCAGGAGCCGGTAAACTTAATATAATAACTGCAAAACCTTGCAAAAGTTTTGAATATAATCATCTAAATTTTCAAAACTTCATCTAACGACATAAGTAAGGAGTGTCTCTAAATTGTTGTAAGGATTTTCTATAATTGTTCGATATTAAAGTAGGCATATATAAATATTTAATATATCTATATTTCATATTTTAGACTACCTACATATAGGTTCTATAATGTAAAACCTGAATGAGTTTCAATGGTCATAAAACTCTGTCTTCTGCTTATCGTTTTCGAGTGTTATATTTGTAGAGATCATTGTTATGGAAACTTGACACGGTTGGCTACATCACCTACAACATCCGTGATGTCAGCCCATAACACCGGGTGAACTAAGTGCCATGTCAGTGCTTCCCTTCATTTCGCGCCGGCTACACTGAACTGGACGGAAAACACGAACTATTTACATAGCCGTTTCGACCGACGTTTCGCTCAGTGCGGTGGTACCAACCCGGCCGGGATAAACCCTACCACCTAGTAAGGTAAGAAGGGAAGGGACCTACAGTTTAACGTGGTATCCGAACCACGGTCAGCCTCCAACAGTCGGGCGGTCATCCATCCAATAACTGACCGCACCATTAAGCTGCCGAGGCTGACGATCCCTTAGTCGACTTTTACGACATGCGACGGGGAGAGATGCAGTGGGGCTATTCTTTTTAAGTACCGACCCCACACGGTACAATTGTAAAACAACTTTTATTTAACCAAAATAACGAAATGTTAAAAACCGTCAATCGTCTAAAGGCAATACGACCATTAACTCCCCTGGAACTGTTGGCAGCAAACGACGAGATACATTTATGATTATTAGTGTCATCATTGAATTATGTTCACATGTTCTCCACTCATAAATAATAATGGGAACATACCGCTCTGACATTTTAATATTTACCGTAGGAGTACTAAAGCGTTACTATGTGATAATGCGACGACGGCAGGGTTCGAACAATTATAAAGGATAGACGAGGCATTAACTTGTCGAGTAAATGAAAGAAAATCGCAAGAAATTCCGAGATTCCAAGGAGGAGTTGGCGGCAATTTTTCAGCGTGCACTCCGTGGCACTCTCAGATGCGTTCAAGGCAGAATGGCGTCTGTTCAAAACATATAGTTGATCATAGACTGACTGACCTGACTGGCCTGTGCACAGATTATCCTGAGATTTCTCCAGTAACTGCTAAACACGTATTTATGGAATCTGACATGGTTGATTACCTTACTTATCCATTTAGCAGCACATCACCTTAGTGAACACACGGAGAACACGAACAATTTAAAAAAATATTTGAGTGAACGATTTGAATTTCTTTCTTCTCACGGTCTGACTTTAAGATCTGCTGACAACTTACTCTTGGCAATACCGGCTCACTCAAGCTCGTTCTACACGGACTCTTTCACAGTACAAACAGCTCGCCTCTGGAATAATCTGCCCGTGCATTTACGCTCCTCTACGTCTACGAATGTATTTAAGATAAATTTAAACAAAGTTCTCCTTTCCTTACCGAAGTAAATGGAGTTTATATTACATAAGTACATATCTTTACCCCCCTTATCTTACTCTCCTGTCATTCAGTTCATTGTGTTGCACAACGGTACCACCGAATAATGCACATAATAATATGTACATAAGTTTATTATACACATATACAGGATGGCCCAGTCATAGTGGTGAAAAAAAATTTTTTAGCTAAAGGACATCATGTTGACTCATTTAAAAAAAAAATTAGTTCCGCGAAAATTAATAGTTTAGAAGTTATTATTTTTTTAAACTTTTTTTGAAATTTCTCTATTTTAGTCACATAAACCGCTCTAGTTGGATATCTATTCCACAAAATGGAATAAAATTTGGTATGGAAGTAGAGGAGACATGTAGCTAGTACGTAATGAATAGTTTTCAGGTTTACTCCTAGGCTGTACTGTTGATATAGCCCTTTCAGTGAATTTTTGTTCAGTTTACATTAAAACTGGTAAATTTTTGAAAAATCACTTTGAAAAAAAAGTACTACCGGAGATTTCCCCATGCCCTTAAAAACTACCTATACATATTACAATTCTCCAGACCAAAAATTGTAGTGGTGTTACAATTGTAACATATTCAAAATTAACATCATTTGTACAAAGTCACTACAATAAAAAGTGACGATTACCTTAATTTTTAAAATCTTATTTTTTTCACAACGTCAGTTCAACTAAAATTTCACATTATTCACAATCCTGTCTCTAACAGCGGTTATCTACACATAAAAAAAACTGTTCAGTAATGTTTATAAAAATAATATTTTAAAAATTAAGGTAATCGTTACTTTTTATTGTAGTGACTTTGTACAAATGATGTAAATTTTGAATATGTTACAATTGTAACACCACTACAATTTTTGGTCTGGAGAATTGTGATATGTATAGGTAGTTTTTAAGGGCATGGGCAAATCTCCGGTAGTACTTAATTTTTTCACAGTGATTTTTCAAAAATTGATCAGTTTTAATGTAAACTGAACAAAAATTCACTGAAAGGGCTATAGCAACAGTACATTCTAGGAGTAAACCTAAAAACTATTCATTACGTACTAGCTACATGTCTCCTCTACTTCCATACCAAATTTTATTCGATTTTGTGGAATAGATATCCAACTAGAGCGGTTTATGTGACTAAAATAGAGAAATTTCAAAAAAAGATTTTAAAAAATCATAACTTCTAAACTATTGATTTTCGCGGAACTAATATTTTCTTTGAATGAGTCAACATGATGTCCTCCATCTAAAAACAATTTTTGGACTACTATAACTGGGCCACTCTGTATATTGCTTATTAAAGTATTTATGTAGTATTCGTACATAGTTTATCATACATATTTCTTTACAGTCTAACACATTGCCACAAACTATTCTTGTTCGCCTGCATGCACTTCTCCCACATCCCAAAAGTTAATTAGAATAGAATGCCTCGCATCATTAAGCTCGCCTGTTGTACCAAATTTTTATAAATTGGTGTTCAGTAAAGAATATTATATTACAATTATATTATATTAATATTATAATACAATTTCCATAATTTGCCGTTTCAACAGACCTTTATTTCGTGGTGGCAATAGTCCGGACGAGTTAACCTTACCACCTATGTGGTACTATTAATGAGTTAATAACGGTCAAAAAAATTTCTCTGTAACATTTATTTCCTCACGTATCTTCAATTCAAATGCAGTGAATGCCAACTGAATATTGGTAAGATGTAACGTCGTAATGTACGACAATGACATTTCTGTATTATGAATTTCTCTGGGAGGGAACATAAATTTCGTGCTTTTATCCCGGTTTGTGAGCGCAGCACTTTTTGGCGCACTTCCTGTGAATATGGCGCTTACGGGTTTGCGTAATGTGACGTTAATTTTATGAGGCTTTTAATTATTGCGGAGTTATTTAGGGTCGTTGTATGCTTAAGGACGAAGGCGCTAGCGGCAACGTTGTGAGGAATTTGTTGAAATGGAATAAATGTTGTTGTAAAGCTGCTTGAAATCGGATGTGATCTGAAACTCTTTAAAACCACTTTTATGGTTCTATCGTTTATATAATTTAAACAAGTTCAATTCAGTTTTAAGAAAACAGCCATCTATTTAGTTTTTCAAGAAGTAATTCGAAAATTCCGTAGTTTAGTTTAACAAATTTTTCAGGAAGAAAATAATCCTGAAAATTTTATCTTTATATTCCCACTGGATTTTAAATTATTAGGTGCTTACCTTGAGAATTATAATATAGTAAAAAATATGGGAGTCGAATTCGCGCACCGAGGGTTCCGTACCACCACGTAATTGGCCCGTTTTTATTTTGTTGTTTTACTTTGGAGTTTGCACTATTTACACCAAGTCTAACGCTTGTATGTATTACTGTTTTTAAGATAGAGCAAAAACAAAAACAAAAATTCTTATTCACTCCCTTAATTTTTACTTTTTTTAGGGTTCCGTATCAGGTACGGGACCGTATTACTAAGCCTACGCCGTCTGTCTGTCTGTCTGTCTGTCTGTCCGTCCGTCCGTCTGTCCGAGGGCTGTATTTCTTGAACCGTAATAGGAAGCCAGTTGAAATTTTCACAAAAAATGTGTTGTTATGGCCGATATAACAACAAATAATAAAAATAAGAAAACGCAAAAAGTTCACGGGGGTTCCCATAGAAGAAACCAAAAAGTGTATGCGCGCGCGCCATCTACCGAATAGATTATGAAGCATGACATTAACTAATATGAAGCATTTCGAAACACGCCATTTAGATGGCGTGAGTAGCGCTAGCCGTGACATGCCGCTACGGGACCCTCGGTGCGCGAGTTCGACTCGCACTTGGCCGGTTTTTTTATTTAGGATATCCGACATATTTATTCTGTGAAAATTTCAACCGACTACCCAGTACGGTTCAAAAGATATAGCCCTTTAAAACAGGACAGACGGACGGACGACAGACGGTGCAGGCGTAGTAATAGGCTTCCGTAGCCGTAGGGTACGGAACCCTAAAATCGTGTTTTAGTCATAAATTACGTGTCTGAAATTAATAGAAATAAATAACACAGTAATTAATTTCTCTAACTAATTATACTTTAATAGATAGCACGAATACATTAAGTCGCCAAGTCGAGCAAACATACGATTATTCTAACTCTATTTCTATAAAAACTATTCTAGTAGGTATTGAGTATTTTGGTCTTCTCGCATTACGCGGGCGAATGAAACATTGCGGGTACTGCAATTAATTAATGCATTTAATTTTCAGGCGAGCAGTTTCTAGACGTGACGCATTATTTTGCATTAATATAGTGAATTTACCGCATAGCAGGTCCGATTCTGTGATTACACGGGTTCAATATATTATCCCTAATGGGTATTCCAAAACTTTAGCGAACATTTTTAACATTGAAAATGTTTATGTTTTCGTGATCGAGTATATAGTGCCCCGATTTATGAAATTGTGACATTTGTCTGTAGTTTCGCAGATATGAGAGGTACGCGGATGGCCCATATGTCAAAATGTGCGTCTGGAGGGCTTCAAAGTGCAATTTGAATTCCCAAAATCGGTCGGTAACTTTTTGAGATTTTCCAAAATTTGTCAAAAATTCCAATTTTTTTCGCCGACTTGGATCGAGAATTTCCCAAGCCATCTTAGGAGGCGGGCGGACAAAAACTGTAGGCGGTAGCGGGTCCCTTACGCGCGAGGTCAGCCTGCGCTCCATTTTTTTGTCAAATTTTATCGTGTGCTTTATTTCTAAATTACAGTTTCAATGCCTTTGATAGTTGCGCGTAGTGTGAGATCTGTAGATTTTTTCGAAACGGTTAAACCGATTTTGAAAAAAAAACATTATTTCAGAAAGAGAATTTTTTTTTTACGGAAGGAAACAAATTTCAAGTCGATCCGACCAGTAGTTTAGGAGTTATAGGCATTTATTGATTTTGAAAGCCTTTTTTTTGTAAAGGCCATGACGTCATCAATTGTTCGTATTATTCATTGACGTTGCCATAGATGGAAGGCGGCCGAGTGACTATCACCAGACACCTGGTTTGCTGAAATTGGTTGAGCAGTTCGTGAGATAGTGGTATGCCGAAAGTATATTAAAAATGACGGTCGATTTTTGCAAATGGCACGGGTAAGACATTACAATATGGATTCTATGTCAAAAACCCTCTCCTCGCGACTAAGAGTATTTATACTAATTGTTATAAAATGTGCACGGGTCGTAAAGGTCTTAAAGTATGCTGAATAAAATGAAAATTAATATAAGGCCTAGATGTAATAATTTAGGCGGGATATGGTACTGCGTTCCGGCCGCAGTCTCGCCGCGTGGCAGTCACAGGCACGCCCGTAGCCAGTTGCGGTTCAATTGATTATAAACTGACGCATTTTCCATTCGAAGCGTACTGCGCTTGACCCGCGTGACCTATTTACGAAATTTCAGTAACGAGAGTGATTATGTGCAACTACCGGGAGAGATGGCCATTTGAAAATCGAAATAACTTCATTGAAGTAGGAAATAATACGTAAAATTATATATTTCTGTTATATACAGGATGTTTGATGACTATAGGTCATAAAGCAAACCATCATAAACAAAACTAAATAATTTTATTTAGTTTTGTATGGGAAAAAAAAGTTCACTGTAGAGCAAATGTCTCGTAACTTTTTGCTCCAAATAGGCTCAGAAGTACCTGGTTTGCTTTATGACCTATAGTCATCAAACAACCTGTATATTGTGAAATTGTAATATGTGTTGAATATACATAAATATATTTACTTTTGATTTTATGTGGTCAGAATTATCAAGCTTAAATTATTATAGTTATTCTAGCTCCGAAACTGTATTTTAACACTGTAAGCAGTCTCTATTGTGTAGCTAGTCACAATGTATTGTAATCGAAGACGCTAAAAAAACCTGCGAAGTTTTCTTCTGGAACCTGAATAGAAATGATAAATAAATAATATATTGCATCACACTAACGATAAACAAGATTTGTGCACTAACAGTGTCGGGATATCGAGATGTTTATCCCGAAATAAAAATGCATACTTACCCCTATTAAAATTACGTAACACGTTTAAGACGAGACGAAGTTAACTTTCTCCATACAAAATTGTCTTTCGGCATTTATGTTTTCAAGCCCCCTAAACCGTGTCCGATTTTTACTTTTTTCCTTGTCTTAAGGACAGTCCAATCTACGTTCCTGTCTTTGTCGTTATTGTTTTGAGGAAATCAGCTACACCAGAGCAAAAAAAAATTATTTCGTATTTTATTTTTTCATGTCATGAAGTTCATTAAGCTGTATTGAGTCATCACTTTAGATATACAAAAAATAAAAAGACAAGAACGTAGATTCGACTGTCCTTATTACAACAAAGAAAGAATTGTAAAAATCGGATAAGGTTTCGGAGGGGGGGGGGGGGGGGGGGGGGGTTAAACATAAACCCCGAAAGACGATTTTATATGGAGAAAGTTAACTTCCGTCTCGTCTTAAGCGATAACTCAATCAATTCGTGTCATGTCGGTGGAAATAGTCGGCGTTACATTTTAGGTAGGTCCCTTCCATTGTGCCTTTCTAGGTGGTAGGCTCAAATTGAAGCCGACTGGGTGGCAACAACCGTACTGGACGTAAGATGGCCGCATAGCAGCCTCGGCTGAGTTCTACTAATACTAATACAGTCACTGGCGGACTAAGACATTTTGAGGCCCTGGGCGATCTTTAATTTTGGCCCCCCTGGCGGCCCTGGCGCCCTCAAGATTTGAATATTTACTGAATGGTGTCGCGAGTTCTGGGGCTACGCGAGTGTTTGGGGGCTCAAAAGACGCGTATCGGCTACAAGATCGTGATTTTTTTTCGAAAAAGTAAAAAAAAACATTTTTTAATGAAAAAATGTGAAAAAAAAACAATTTTTTTTCGAAGTAAATCTCTTATCTCTCAAAATCTGAATGTGATATCGAAAAATTTAAAATAACCTGTTTAGATTTGGACTTTGGGCTACATTAAAAAAAAACATTCGTCTATCGATGATGGTTCGTGCTGTAGGTGATCCTCAAATTTTTCCCATTTTCGCTGAGATAGGGTTTGAAATCGACTTTTGGAAGTGCAACAGCGTAGCGAGCGAGGAGGAATATCCAAATGTATGAAATAAATTGTAAAAATCAAATCACGGCTCTGCAGATCCTCGGTGACTGTTAGTTTGTTAGTTGGGTTCTGATGATGGAGCCGGAAGGAAGCCATAGGAACTCCTAAACTACACATGATAAGCCCACCGTGTTTGGGCCCGTTGGATTTGTCTTTGCAAGTACTCTAGTCATATGTTATTTCCAGGGTCCTGATGATAGAGCCGGAAGGAAGTCATAGTAATATATCTTCTAATCTAACCTATATTATATTTTTATATTTGATATTTATTAATTTGTTACTTTAGTTAGACATAATGTCAATATTATCTCTTTTTATTCTGTCTAAATTTTAGTAAAAATAATAAAAAATATACAAATGTTATGCTTTTTTTTATTTTGTTGAGTTCATTTTCAATGTAGCTCGAAGTTCGTGTAATGCACGAGATCTGTGAATTTTTTTTCTATGCCAAACCGGGGCCCCCCTAGGTGTGGGCCCGGGGCAGAATGCCCATAGACAATCTGTTATGCACGGAGATTGCGAATGCCATACCGGCCTGACAGGATCCTTTTCACGCCCCTTGTGAAACTTACATTTAACGTTCACATGTAATTCACTTTCGAAAACAATGCAACGACAAAAACAGACCACACCTACAGAGAATAAATGTGAATTAGGAATGACATTTAGCCGAAGCTGAACCGTCTCAGCCGACTGAATGAACGTAGAGGCTCGAAATAAATCTAAACAAAATACACGATTCAGATACTTACATTGAATGATTTCGTTCAATCTGTTACTGAAGAATTTAAGATAGATTTAAGTTGTCTCTAAATTCAAATTAAAGGGTGGAAGAAACAAGTGTGTACTTTCGAAGATTGAAGTCTTAAAGGTAGGGACAAATAAAAAAAAAATTGGTTTGTTAGTTTTCAAAACCCTCGTCAAAACCTGTAATTTCTCGTGTGGTAACCGTTTCAATGTTTTTTTATGTAAAAATATAAATGCATTTGTAAATACCTGGCTACCTGCTAAATTAATAATGAATAAATTAATTAAACTAATATTGAATTTGCCCAGCTTACAGTTTACCAATAAATATTTGTCAACATAAAAAAAAAAAACAAATAGGTACGCTATTATTCAACCAATACAAGTATATCCAAAGATGCCAGCATTCTCTAAATTTATCGAAAGTATCTACATATTATGTACCTGTACGTAGCCGAAGGGAACTACAAATAATGAACAACAAGTCCATCGGCCGCCGAACGGAAATAGTCTTGGACAGAGCTCAAGACTGGTCGGAATCACGACACTATTTGTTACTGAGCTTGAAGCATTCTCATTGAAACTGCGCGCGCAATGATGGGCTCAAGATTGCATTTAGGTGGCGATAACTCTGCATTTTAGTTTGTTATATAAAACGCTATTCATAGGTTAACGATGCCCATAGAAGGTGAACATTTACTCAAACATTCAAGCTGTATTTTCGATGAACTGTTCTTATTATGTGGAGTAACTAAAATACTTGTAAGAATATTTATGAAATAAAAAAATCCCTGCACAGTTTCATGGTTCTTCTTCGCGGGTGCTATCGAGCCGGATATAACAAATGGTGGCAGGGTTCGGTTGCAATTTAAAAACAATAAACAACAACAATAAATAAAAAATACTTTGAATGTAACTACTGCAAATGTATTTTTAGGGTTTTGTAAGTATGGGTATAGTCAAAAGTACGCAGAAACGGCTTCAGTAAAGAATTTGGCGGAGGTAATGCCGTCCCCCAGATTATTGAGTTTTGTACAGGATTACAAAAAAAAAAAAATACAGCCTCTTTGTAAATATTTACCTAATCTGTGCCAGGGACCTGCAAGAGATCGTCGAACAAACGGACGTGAAATTATAACCATTTTTGTTATTATCACATAAATAACTAAATCCTTAGATTTCCTGGTTATACCTACAGAACCCTAAAAATAGGTTTTGCAGCCAACTTCTCCACAACTCCTCTGTTCAACTGGCTGACAGTATGAATGAAGATACAACAAGTGCTTGATTATCCGCGCAATACACTCCGCCTGAACTGAGTTGGCTGTGTTATGTTTGTATATCTCTTTTTTATAAAAGCTGCTTATGAGAAAGCGAGACTGAGAAGAATATATTTCAAATTTGAAAGCCTTTATTTAAATTTCGTACGAATGTACTTATCTTTAGAAAACACAACTTTTACTTATATCAGCTTAGATTATACAATTATTCGGTCATGACTAGCAACATTTTGACGACAATAGGTCGAAATATCATGAAAAATATGTGTTTTTTTTATTTCTAATGTACATAATATATAAAAATAACATTTTGAGAGGTGATTCAGTAAGCTCATATGAATAAGAACGGTAAATTCGAAAATATTATTATCTCTAAATAAAAAAAAAATACAACGTCCAAAGTAGTTTATTTGAGCGCCAGACCTCTCAAAATTGTTGTATGCATGGAGTTACCTGTATATTTCTGTTCTGAAATGGCATCTCTCTGTTTAGCAATTCATGAAGGCTCCGTTAACAATATTTTTGCATATTAGGTATTCGTTAAAAATTTTCTATACGCCAGAATTCATTTACTTCCTGCCAACACAGAACGTACATATATATACACACCAAACACAAATGCGGTACAATAGGACAATTCACAACGCTCGCACTACACCGAGCCCTCGGCCAGACAGTACTTGGCAGCGCACAGTAGTACCGAAATAACTCACAACTATGTAGGTAATTTTGGTTTATTGACGCTTAGAATGAAAAGCAAAAGCATTTAATTTTAAGAACCACAAATAGGATAACGTGTGAAAATGTCTAAAACCACTGATTGATTGATTTACGCAAGTTCTGTACATGTAACTATGTATGTATGTACTTTGTTCAACATAATATAATTATATGAAAGCAAAATATAAAATAGAAAATTATTTTACTTATATTTTCTCTTTTTCTTTTTTCTCCGCTCACATGGATCAGATATAAAAATTATTCATTTGTAAATTCAGCGTCAGCGTTTCTTGCTATTTAATAATAATAAATAAAACACAAAACATTATGCTAAAAACAAATTTCTTCAAAAGTTCTTTTTCCATATAATAATCGAACATGCTATAAAAAAAATATCAATATAACTATACAGTGATGAAATTGTTCAAAATACCATGAAAACGTTTATGATATTAGATAGGTGAAAATAATCTCTATTGTTCCAATAACAATTTACCTGTGGTGAAAATTCGGGCCTACTACTTACTGAGTGGTAGTATACTAATTAATGCTATTCGAATGTTTTCGATGTTATCCACTGAACTAAATAAAAAAATCTGTCAAGTGCGAGTTTTACTCACGCACGGAGGTTTCCGTATATATCCGCTATCAATAATATCCGCCTATCTTTTGTCTTTCAACAATACAATGTATAAAAGCCTGTGGCGCCATCTATTATTCAGTAGCGTGACTAATCGATTTTTCGCACGTTTGTTGTATGGGAGCCCCCCTTAATTTTTAACATTTTCTTTTTTTATTATTTGTTGTTATATCAGTAACACATATTCTGTGAAAATTTCAACGGGCTACCTATTACGGGTCAAGAGATACAGCCCTCGGACAGACAGAAGGACGGACGGACGGACGGACGGACAGGCAGACAGCGGAGGCTTAGTAATAGGCTTCCGTACGGGATACAGAAACCTAATAAGTATATGTAATTATAACTGGAAACCTATAAACACTATCAAAGTTTGCAATGAATTTACGTCCTCGTTAACCCTCGTGAGCGCGACGTCTAAAACGCTAAATGCCTAAGTAAAATATATTTTATTTAATTATACAAACATGTAGATGCGTATGTCATGTAGGGCAAAAAGTATAATTTCTTTTCATTTCATGGAAATCACCCACGATGACTTCGGAGAGGAAATACTCAAAATTCTTGACAAATTGTCGTATGAAGAAGCATTTCAACCTTCTTTGAATTTATGAAGAAAGAATCGTAAGGATTTTGCAATATTCGTTTGTGTTGTGAAAAGACAAAGATTAGGATATATTATGTATGTAATATTGTATATATGGACAACGTGTGAATTGGTTGAGCTGTTTTCGAGTTAAAAGCGAACGTACAACTACTTTATTAATTTTTTTCTTCCTTTCCTTCATTCCTACAGAAGGTCGAGGTGTAACAGATGCACATAATAACAACGTAAAATTTATAAAAATTATTGCAATCTATTCGTTCACAGAATCACCACCCCATGTGACATAGACATCTTTGTGTGCTCATTGGCTGTAGATATCGACACTTCTATGTTACCGCCAAGCACTGCTGCGTGCACTTGCTGTAAGTTGATTCGCAGGAATTTTGGTGACATAGGTGTCCTCATCATTCAGAGAGCTCTTGATGCCCTAGATGGGCCACGCTTTCTCTGATAATATGTGAACCAAGATTTTTTTTTTTATGGAAACTGACACGGTTGTCTACATCACCTACAACGTCCGTGATGTCAGCATAACACCGGGTGAACTAGGTGCCATTTCAGTGCTTCCCCCTTTGATCGTGCCGGCTACACTGAACTGGTTGGAAAACACAAACTATTTACATAGCCGTTTCGACCGACGTTTCATTCAGTGCGGTTAAACCCTACCACTAAGTAAAATTAGGAGGGAAGGGACCTATAGTTTTACGAGGAATCCGAACCTCGGTCAGCCTCCAACGGTCAGCGCTCACCCATCCAAGTACTGACCGCACCCAGCGTTGCTTAACATTCAATAGCGACAGTTGACTGTCTGCACCACTGAGCTATCGAGGCTGACAAAAGAATTAATTTCATATCTAGCTATTTTCCTCCAGCACCCCGCTGTCTTATTCATGTAGTAAGCTGAACTCGTCCCAGAAGGGCCCTAACGACTGGCGTATTTCATGGCGTTTGTCCTTGAGGCATCCGTTGAGGGCTTGTCGAAGAAAAGTGCCCATTTTACCTTCGTCTCGGCAATCTTTCAATCTCTTGCCGGCACAATCGAGACGTCCCTTCCATCTGTCGCGGGCGCCTCGGCCGGCTCTAGCAATTTGTAAAATATTTGAAATAGCTTTTGGCGAAGCAAGCTCCGCTCGCCGCATTGTCCGGTTTGGGTGAAAGTTTCTGAACTGTAGCAACTGACTTGTAGCATATATTTAGCCGTTTGATATACCTATGGTACAAGGTTTTTTTTTTTCATAGAACTATCTAAATACTACATCCCTTTAAATATAATTTTCACCCAGAGCATAATCTAACAGATAAGCCACAGTAAATTATAGCCCAAACTAGGACATGCGATCCCAGGATCCCGGGATATGCAAATCCCGGTATCCCGTAAAAATGTACTTATATTCATATTGAAATCCCGGCATTGATAAAACATCCCGAAATTTCGTCCGGAATTGAGATCGGTCCGGGATTGCATGTCCTAGCCCAAACCCGTCTAGGGAAACCTTATGAGATACGAATAGACATACAGACAGTCACATGGACATACAGACAGACAGACGGACAGACGTTGCTTTGTTTTATACCGGTAGAGAATATTGTTTCTGTCAATCAGCCCACCAACGATCGCGGCCAACATTTCAATAATGAACGCTCGGAGACTGTAGCCGGCCGCTCTGCCGCGCCGGTAGGTTGACATAATGAGCGAGCGTGTTTATTGTTTACGACGAAAAGATCGGACGAAACATTCTAAAAAACCGCAACGAAAACGTTGAAAGGCTAAAGTATTTTTGATGAAGCGCTTACTTGAACTTTTATTTAAACGTCTTATTTCTTTCTAAAAGTTTAAAGTACCAATCATTGTACGTATAGTAATGATTTCAAGTTGAGACTTAGGGCCCCTGAGCCCTAATAACACTGCAACTTAGATAGATCTATTGCGATCTCTCAGACTCGGTAGAAGAACCGTGCAACTTATCATTTTCCCATAGTCGGCTTTTACAACATAGCACAAAATAACAACATAAAAATATATTTTTTATTTAGTATTTGTTGTTATATCCGCCATAATATTACATGTACTGACTGTATGGGGTCGGTACTTAATAAGAATAGTCCTACTGCATCTCTCATTGTGCATGTCGTAAAAGGCGACTCAGGGATAAGGACAAGATTCCGTGCATTAGGGCGACAGGCTAGCCACCTATCACCTTGGCGCGGTCTTTCCACCGAGTCATGCAGCAGGTGGGCCTTCGTGCCTTACTTGCTGCCTGATAGTTATCTTGTCCGAATACTTTGCTAAACGTGGTGGTCGGTGCTGTACTGTAATTTATCAGAGTACTTGCAGCACAACACCGAGTACTCTGCTTACCCCGGTTATCGGGATACGGCGTGTGGTGTGTAGTGTAAGACATACTTATTCTGTGCAAATTTCAACCGGCTATCTATTACGGTTCCAAAGATACAGCAGTAGGACAGACATACGGCGTAGGCCTAGTAATAGGCTTCCGTAAGGGGTACGGCGCAAAAATATGAGTCTTGAAATTACATCATTCGTAAATAATTTATTAGATTTATTTTTACTGCGAATACTTGCAACAAATGAATGTACTTTAAATTTTTTCTGAACAGTCACCACACATTATTATAAAGTAAAGTTTATTTTAAAAGTAACATTAATCATTTTAACTTTACTGTCTCATTCATTAGTGATTGTTTTAGATTGGCAATAGAAAAAACAATTTCGCCCCGGACTAGGATGTGAGCTTTACATGACCGGCTAACGAGTTTGGGTTAACTGAAAGAATTCTCTTCAAGGGATAAGTTTAATTGCATTCGTTGTACATATTACATATTCAAATTTTGTGAAACAATGAATCATATTTAGCTAAAATTTATTAATTTGTAATACCTACCAATTTTTTAAAACAAAGGGTTGACTTTGAAATAGTAACATAATCCTTTGTACCCTTTTGCACCATGTTTGTTTGAAAACCTTAATAACTATCCCCATATGCTCACCAACAGCGTATTACACAAGGCCGGGAGCGGAGAAGGGTGGGCAGAGAAGGGTAAAGCAAACAGACAAATCGCCTCACGGGCTTTCATTTCGCGAGTTGAGAAAAAAAGAGCGAAATGAAAATAAGAGAATGAGTAATGCGCGCTGGGTTCCGCATTGACGGCCGGCTGACGTGTGCAACTAATAATGGCTGAAAAAGGTCAGAAGCTGAGCTGAATTTGGGATGAAGTTCAAATAAATCAGGGCGCTATGTACACTCTAACCTAACATGTAGGTACATGCCTCTCTGGTTCAGCCACTCATATCGGGTAAAAATCCGGGCGGAGCCATAGAGAAGCCCGGCGGGTACGTACTCCGACCGGCCAATATCACCTCCGAGAATGCCATACCTGATACTTTCCTTTGGATTGCGGTTATACTGGACCCAGCACCCATCCGAGGATGATTTGCGGCCATCTTTCGTTCATACGGTGGTACAATCCCGTCGGGTACAATTTGAACCTACCACCTAGTAGGTAAGGGGCAAGGGAATGGACCTAAAGTTTTAAATCCGTTTCGAACGGTGAAGCAGCAGGTGTAGATATCTAAGTATTTTTTTCAGTCAGAAAAAAAAAACTCATTGTAGTACTTGAAGTTTTGCTTGGGAATACCGATCGTTGTAATATCGGACGCAAAACTTCTCAGAAATTTAAATAAACTAAAATAATACGCTAGTACCCATTCTTATCGATTCTTCTCCGAAGTTGATCAAAGTCAAGGGGTGGTCCGGGCGGAATTAGGTTTAATTGGTAAGATTATTTAATTGGGTGGCGATGACTATCTTCGACAATTTGATTTTAATGTGAACATTTTCCTAGTAATTATTTTCTTCCGCTTTGCCGGCGTCGAACAAAGATACATTACCATATTCCTATTGTTTGATCGGGAGCAACGTCCCATGAAATTGAACAAAATTGTTTTTCTCTCGGCCGTCTTTGGAGTTACCCATATCTTAACTAATTAGACTGGAATGTTGTCGCCCGAGACATCATAATGCTTTTTGAAGTGGAAAACAAGTCTTTCTATGAGACAACAGTTTATTAAAATACCTGTTAGTGTCAACGAACTTTGCACCTTATGGCAAATAATTTTATTACAAAAGACCATTATTATTACATAAAAAAAACGAAAGCTAATAAATATTTAATTCAATATTTAAAATTACGAACATAATTTCTTAGGTTAGTTTTGTTTTAGTTTAATTTTTTTAGTTATTTTCTATAAGTTCTTTTTCTTATTTAATGTTTATATTCTCTTTGTGTTTAATAATTACATAACAAGAATTATTGCGAAACCTATCCAAAAATTAATAGTAAATAATAAAAAATAATTACCAAAATATGTGGTATGTATGAGTCAGTAAAATAAAAATATGTACCTACCTATTGAATAGTATACTACTTCTAAAACCATATTGCAATAAAGAATATCTAAACCTAATAGTAACATGATTATAACCTGTGGAAGTCAACAGGTTAATTGCAAAGAGTTTGTATTACGTACGTAATACAAACTCTTTGGTTAATTGTAAGTAGGTATACAAGTCTAACCTTTTCGTCATGCTGGCATTGAGAACCGACCCAGAACGAAACTCATACAGAGAAGAGCCAGGTAAAAATAAAAACTCGTTTATAAAAGTTTTTTCAAGCGGCTCTAGCTAGCTAGCGCAGGTAAGCTTCCAAGCGCTTCGCTTGGGATTCGCTGGCAACTCAGCGTTTGTTGAGCAGCGTGTCGCATACGTACCTACATAAAACATGAACGACTATTTCGCGTCGGCGGTCATCAGCAGAGTGGCGCAGTGGAAGCGTGCTGGGCCCATAACCCAGAGGTCCGTAGATCGAAACTACGCTCTGCTAGCAGACTTTTTTTTCTTTTTTTTTCTTTTTTACAGAAAATGTAATTAAATACATATGGGTATTTTATTGATAAGAATAGTATGAGCGCTTTTAAAATAATACGCTTTTATTCCTGCGTATTTGTTACTGCGTACGTTTACATATCGATACATGACTAAACAGGATTATTATTATATACCTAGTTATAGACAGACAAATTACAATTTAAACTGCTTCTTATAAAAACAGCCTAACTACCTATCTAAAATTAAAATGTTTAATATTTAAACATTTATCAAATCTGGGTAAAACTTGTCTCTGTGCTGGTACCTATATTATGTACGTATTAAAACGAGATATTGTTTGCTATCATTAGTAGATAAAAATATAGTATACCGACCGACTACAGAAGAATGTTAGAAAATTTTTATTGTTATCGGTAGGCATATTATTTGTTATCTATCGCTCGTTCTATTCCAGCTCTGATGGTGAATGAAAAAGTGGGCATATTTTAAAAAGATATTCAATTTGATATTTTAGATTATTTCTGTATAAATAAACGTTTTATTCTGACTCAAAGATGTTCTCAACTTTAAATAAAATATTAAGAACTAAAAAAAAATTGTATAAAGTTTTACAGTATAGAATCAAATATCACAAAAATACCTCATCTATGATAGAACAGTTATTGTCGTACGTACATTGTACAGAATCTACGCATTCACATACTTTTCATCAAACGGCTGAGTGCACGTATCTTTATCAAAATACGAGTATAAACCTAATATTATAATTGTAATTTTGTCTTTGTGCAGATATTAACCAGCTCGATGAGTGGATGGCCTGTCTATTATTTTGAATAATTTTGTTTTCCCGAAACCATAGATATCGAAACTAGCACGACGACGACCAACGGTCAAACAATACTGCCTATAGCCATTTTAGGGTTTCGCAGCCGTAGGCAGGAACTCTTATAAAATTGATCAGGTGTCTCGCTCCGTCAGTCCGTTCGTCCGTCTGTCTGACGCGCTGTACAAGCATTTTCTAGGGTTCCGTAGTCAGCGAAGCTTGCAGTCCGTCTGTTACGCGCGCTGTCTGACCGAGGCGACTCCGGAACATAAGGCTTAATAAATTTCAGAAAAAATATATAAAGTGGTTTATTTTAATCCTGAGCATGAGAACTGTTTTGAAGTTTGAAGGCGTGTGCCCCAGGCGGAGTGGAGCGCGTTGGCTGGACGCATTCGCGGAATGTAAAACGAAATGGCTACCGATCCCTGTGTGTGAACAGTTTTTTTTTTCTATGGGGTTAGCACAGCAATCGGGAAATGGATATTCATGGCGTGATCATTGTCAGAGACAATACGAAAAAGACGAAGGAGTCTTTTTGGTTTTAGAAACATTGACGAATGTCAACTAGAAAGAAAGAAATAAATAAAATGGTAACTAAAAGGAAAAACTCTTTTTCTTATCTAAAATAAACAATGTAAATCGTACATTTTGGTCCTTCGAAATAAAAATAGAAACCAGCGCGAAAATACAAATAAATGTATACAGTTTTGTCTTCGAAAACGTAAAAAAAAATTATCACTCAAAAAATATATGCCGAACGAGAACATCATTGAAGATGGAGGCGGATCAGACGCTGTGGCGTCGTCAGCCGCGGATGCGGAGCTGGCTCGGGAGAAAATCCAAAGAACAACCTGCAAGGCTGCCATCACCCGGTTGGCTAACTTCGCGACCGCCCACCGAGCAGATAAGAACCCGGAAAAAGAAATGTTCCAAGAACGTTTGGAGCTTCTAAAGCAAAACTACCAACAGCTTGTCCGGGCAGAAGGAAACATCCGATTTCTTCAGAAGGAAAAGGCAACCACGGATGATGTCGAAGAGTATGAAGATAAGTACTTATTGGCTACCAGTATCTTCCAAAAACTCATAAATCAATCGCAGACTTCCAACGAATATTCGCCACGTGCTGACCATTCTGGAAGCAATTCCCATTTTAAGCTACCGCCCCTGGACATACCAACTTTCAGCGGCGAAAATATAGCTGAGTACAGAACGTTCAAGGAGTTGTTCATAGCTATTATAGACTCCAACGAAAATCACGCCGAAATACAGAAGTTGTGCTATTTGAGAAAGTTTCTCACAGGCGAAGCCCTCTCTATAATAAATAATCTACCACTAGTAGCATCCAGCTATAAAAGTGCCTTTCAACTTCTGAACCAACGGTTCGATAATCCATTTCTTATGATTCAAAAACATGTTCATGCCATCATCGACATGCCGCAAATCAAGAAAGGAACCGCCGCTTTGTTGCGAGAAGCAGTGTGTACAGTGCGTCAACACATTGAAGCGCTTAAAAACCTAAAGCAGCCCGTAGAGCATTGGGACATGTTGCTACTCAGTATCTTGTTTCGTAAAATTGACTCCTACACTTGTCGCGCTTTCCATACTGAGCGTCACACACAAGAGTTACCAACACTTGAGGAATTCATGATATTCCTTGAACATCGATGCAATGCATTTGAATCCATTACTGATGAAAAAATCGAATGCATCCCAAAGAAGTTAGTCAATCATTCAATAAGCAACGAATCACATGAGGAAATACAAAAGAAAAAGAGTTTTTACGGCAAATCCTACAAGCCAAAGCCTAAAGCATGCAAATTTTGCACTCAGTCGCACAGATTGGCTGACTGTACGCTATACTTAGCGTTACCGTCCGAAAAACAAATTGAATTTATTCTTAAGCATTCTGTATGTCTTATGTGTCTTAATGCTCATAAACCTCAACCCTGTCTGTATCCTACTAGGTGTAATGTGTGCGATGAAGCGCATCACACTGTGCTGCACGCGGCCGCTGCCGAGCAGGCACGTACAGTCGCTGTTACGACTACGCCAGCTCCACCACCTCAGCTTCAATCGAACAGTCACGCTGAAGATGAAAGCTCAATCTGACGCGAGGCGACTCTACTTTCAAGCAGGCAAGACCCAACTGTCATCTTACCTACTGCAGTAATAAAGGTAACATCCAATAATGGACGCACTGTCGCAAGGGCACTGCTTGACAGTGGAAGTCAAAACAATTTTGTAAGTACTGAGTTGGTCGAACGTTTACGTTGCATATCAATGAGAGATCCAATAAGTGTTAAATTACTCAATGGTCGCACAACCATTGTAGACAAGTCTGTAGAAATATATATTTCTTCCATGAACTCAGATTTTATAATGAAAATTAAATGTTCTGTAGTGGATAGAATTACTACAATGTTACCGCCTGAACATATCAATGTAAATCTATCAAAATTACCTTATCATATTAAATTAGCGGATCACCATTTCAATGAACCAGCAGAAATATCTCTTTTGTTGAACTGCAACGTTTTGTTTTCATCATTATGTGAAGGTATTTTTGAAATGAAAGGTACTGGTCTAATACTACAAAATACGCACTTTGGATATGTAATTGGCGGAGAACACGAATATAAAAAATATTATCCCAGTACGTGCAATATGTCAACATCAATTAATGAAATTGTTTGTCGATTTTGGCAAACGGAAAGAGTTCCAGAATTCTTACCAGAACATTCATCCGAGCAAGAAATTTGCGAGGAAATATTTTCAAATTCGGTACAATTAATTAAAAATAGATTTGTCGTTCGAATTTTGTTAAAATCCTCATTCACTAGTGTTGAGTTA
Source organism: Nematopogon swammerdamellus (assembly GCA_946902875.1). Lineage (NCBI taxonomy): Eukaryota > Metazoa > Arthropoda > Insecta > Lepidoptera > Adelidae > Nematopogon > Nematopogon swammerdamellus. Next base: position 12,628,219 of record OX336341.1, on the reverse strand, counting down.
TGCGATTCATTTTCCCTGGCGTATTCTAGGTTCATACATTTGGAAAAAAAATTCCGAACAAACCCTACCTTATTTGAACATTATAGTAAGTTCATCCATGAATATCTAAACTTAGGGCATGCCAAAATCGTGCCATTAAATAAAGCAGCAAATTTTCTTCCACACCATGCCGTCATTAGAGCTGAAAGTAAAACAACCAAACTTAGAGTGGTTTTTGACGGTAGTATGAAGTTACGAAATAAAATCAGCCTAAATGATGTCTTGTACAATGGTCCTGTAGTACAACCAGAACTATTCTCAATACTGATGTCTTTCAGGACTCATAAGTATGTCCTTATAAGTGATATTTGTAAAATGTACCGACAAATTCTCATCCATCCTGATGAAAGATACCTTCAAAATATATTGTGGCGAGACGACCCCAGTGGTCGTATCCAATGTTTGGAGTTGCAAACAGTAACGTATGGACTAAAATCTTCTCCATTTCTAGCAACTCGATGTTTGATAGAGCTAGCAAAAATGTTTAAAGGTAAATATCCTCTCGCATCCAAGACATTGGAAAATAATGTCTATGTTGATGATGTTCTCACTGGCGCTGACACAATCGAAGAACTACTTCAGTTAAGATCTCAACTAGTTAAAATTTTAAGCCAAGGAAGCTTTTCTCTGCACAAATGGTGTGCAAACAACAAAAAGATTCTTCAAGGAATTCCTGAAGAAAAATGTCATTTCAATGAGGTAGAATTCGACACAGGTAATGGCATTATAAAAACATTAGGCATGTCATACAATGTAAAACAAGACCAATATATAATAAGTTGTCCAATGAAAGAATCATTGACGGCCATAAACAAAAGAAACATTCTCAGTTTCATAAGCAAATTCTACGATCCGCTTGGACTCGTGGGCCCAGTTATAGTAAGGGCAAAAGAAATCATCCAGCAACTGTGGAAAAACGATCTAGGTTGGGATAAACCTCTTCCAATAGATCTCCAAGTTGTGTGGGACAAATTTTCAAATAAAATATTAAATATGCCTCCTATATGCATAGATAGATATCTAAATTTGAAAGACACTGTCATCGTACAGCTTGTAGGTTTTTGTGATGCTTCACAAATGGCATACGGCTGTTGTTTATACTTACGAACAGTATCAAACGACAGCGTAAGAGTAAACTTGGTTTGTTCAAAATCACGAATCGCACCTCTCAATAAAAAATTAACAATCCCTAGACTAGAGCTCAATAGTGCTTTACTATTAGCCAAGCTCACAATAAAAGTTCAGGATATACTGAGCACTCACGTAACTGAAACGATGTTGTTCACGGATTCCAAAATTGCACTTGCTTGGATAAAAACTGAACCACTGAAACTGAACAACTATGTTGCTAATCGTGTCAGAAGAATACATCAATGTGTTAAATTAGATTTCTGGTATCACACTTCAGGAAAGAATAACCCTGCCGATTGTCTCTCACGAGGCATTGATCCAGATGAAATAGCAATACACGATATCTGGTGGCACGGTCCACCAGAACTAGCAGAACGCGAATTTAAGCCTGAAGTGTTAGTACTAGATTTCTCATTCTTCCCATTACCCGAAACCAAACCGTCTACTCTATGTACAAATTTGCTAGCAGCAGTCACAGAAATAGACTATTTTTCAAAATTTTCCAACCTATCTAAACTACAAAGAGTAAACGCTTTTGTATTTAGATTTATACATAATTGTAGAAACCCAAATTCAAAAATACTTGGCAATCTATTCCTTCATGAATTAGAAAGTTCCATTCGTGTGATAATTAAATATTATCAAGATATTCACTTTGCTGAGGAAATAGATTCCCTAATCAAAAGGGGTCGACCTGTATCAAAGACTCTACTGTGTCTTAATCCATTTCTTGACGTAAACGGACTGATGCGAGTTGGTGGCAGACTGAGCAATGCAAATCTGTCATATGATGAAATGCATCCTATCATTCTTCCAAAAAATTGTAATATCACGAATCTCATCATACATAAGGAACATCTAAAACTTATGCATGCAGGTCCCAAATTAATGATAAGTAGTTTAGTAAGAAGGTATTGGATAATCAATGGTATAAGGGAAATAAAAAAAATCATACACAGGTGCACTGTATGTTTCAAACTTAAAGCTAAAATGTCGGAACAACTCATGGGCTCTCTTCCATATGGTAGAGTTAATCAAGCTAGGCCATTTCAAAGAGTAGGCATCGATTACTGTGGCCCTTTTTCTGTAAAAGCAAATACTCTTAGAAATTCTAAGATTACCAAAGGATATGTTGCAATTTTTATTTGTTTCGCAACCAAGGCGATGCACATAGAACTTGTGTCAGACATGACAACGGAAGCCTTCCTTTCTGCATTCAAAAGGTTTGTCAGTCGTCGTTCACTACCAACAGAAGTACATTGTGATAATGGCAGCAATTTCAAGGGTGCTTCAAATCAATTACACGAACTCTACAAATTGCAAGGCAAAAAGGATAATCGAGATTCCATAATTGATTTTGCTACCTCCAATGGCGTTCAATTTCACTTCATACCTAGCTATTCACCTACGTTTGGAGGACTGTGGGAGGCCGGTGTCAAAAGTACAAAGTATCATCTAAAACGTGTCATGGGAAATACTATCCTTACTTATGAACAATTCTACACTGTTCTAACACAAATTGAAGCAATTGTAAACTCACGCCCCCTCACCTCTCTAACGCAAGATCCCACAGATTTTTCCTGTCTAACTCCAGGTCACTTTCTTGTAGGTGCGCCACTTACAATGTATCCAGATAGTGATATCTCTACTGTTCCATCGAATAGACTTAAGTTTTGGAAAAAGTGTACACAAATACAGCAACAATTCTGGAAATTGTGGCATCGACAATATTTAAATATTCTTCAAAACAGACCAAAGTGGAAAACACAGTTTCCAAATGTCCAAGAAGGTATGTTGGTCTTAGTACGTGATGAAAATGTTCAACCTTTACAATGGCCGTTGGCTAGAATTACTAAAGTTATTTGTGGTAAAGACAAAAATGTAAGAGTTGTAGAAATAAACACAAATAAGGGAACGTACCTAAGAACCATTAATAAAATAGCTGTTCTTCCAATATATGAATGATTATTATCTAAGAAATATTTATGTTGTGTTTGTAAAATTTACAGTGTCGAGCAATTTTTATTGGTCGCTATAATTATTATTTTTATTTTACTGTGAATGAAACATTATTTTATTAAGGAAGTGTACGTCTATAGTATGAAATCTTTGTATGCATTGTGTGGTATGCCGCCCGCAATATATGTCAGAGACAATACGAAAAAGACGAAGGAGTCTTTTTGGTTTTAGAAACATTGACGAATGTCAACTAGAAAGAAAGAAATAAATAAAATGGTAACTAAAAGGAAAAACTCTTTTTCTTATCTAAAATAAACAATGTAAATCGTACAATCATTCCCTGGCTATATTCGGCCATTATCGACCAATCATAGCCATGATAACTGTGCATCGGGCACTTTTCAATTGCAACTGGTTGTATTTGCGTTTAATTGGTAAAAATAGTGTTTCTATTGGAGTTTCTTCATTATGTTTTCGTTTGTACTACTTTTTTTTTCTATGGGGTTAGCACAGCAATCGGGCATGGATATTCATGGCGTGATCATTCCCTGGCTATACTCGGCCATTTTCGACCAATCATAGCCATGATAACTGTGCATCGGGCACTTTTCAATTGCAACTGGTTGTATTTGCGTTTAATTGGTAAAAATAGTGTTTCTATTGGAGTTTCTTCATTATGTTTTCGTTTGTACTACTTTTTTTTTCTATGGGGTTAGCACAGCAATCGGGCATGGATATTCATGGCGTGATCATTCCCTGGCTATATTATCCCTGGCCATTATCGACCAATCATAGCCATGATAACTGTGCATCGGGCACTTCTCAATTGCCACTGGTCGTTATTTGCGTTTTATTGGTAAAAATTGTGTTTCTATTGAGTTTGTTCATTTCGTTTGTACTACAACTGTTGCAATAATATAATATTATGTCGTAACATTTTTATGTGTAGCACTTTTCACGAAATGTCAATGAAAACGCAGGACTACGGTTATCAAACGAATAAAAATATTTCATGTTGTCTACTTTTTACAGAAAGGTAGGTAAGAAATATTGATCTTCTGTCGGATTTGAGTAACCATGGCGGCGGGTGTCCGAGTGGTTTGGGCATCGGCCTCTCATGCGAGAGGTCAGAGGTTCGAATCCGTTCGGCGTGTATCAATGAGTTTTTTATGACGAAAAAATTTACATGCATACCTACACCTGCTGCTTCACCGTTCGGAACCGGTGTAAAACTGTAGGTCCCTTCCCTTGCCCCTTACTGGGTGGTAGGCTCAAATTGTAGCCGACTGGGTTGGTACCACCGTACTGGATGTAATATGGCCGCATAGCAACATCGGTTATGTTCTCTAGTCCAGTATAGCCAGCAATCCAGGGTAGTCTCCGGTATGGCACCTACCTTCTCGGAGGTGATATTGGCTGGTCGGAGCATGCGCTTTGGCCCCTCCGACTCAGCCACCCATACGGGATTCCATAAAAAAAAAACCATAAGATAGTCGCCATGTGGACGTACTTAGTGAGCATTAACAAGAACATAATATTTTTTTTATCAAAGATTAACTGAAAGGTTTCTAAATTATTCTTATCAATGTCTTTCCTTCCCAAGGCCGTGTCACTTCTACCACATTATGTTTATAGTTACAATCAACTGGTCATCTGATTTGAAAGAATATATGTAGAAAATATTTATTATTCTGTAAAATGCTAATTCCTTGAACTGGTTGCATGCAGACCCACTAAAACCTGAATTGACTAACAAAATATTATAGGAATGAATCAGTGGCTCGGAATACCCATGCTGTTACTCGAAACAATATCGGGCGACGAGCTGCGAGCTGGCCTTTGAATCGGCCATTTTGAAAAATTACATTAATTAAATTTTACTAACTCCGGGCGCGCGATATCCGTTGATTTTTCCAATTTTTTTCCATTTCTTTTTTTTATTCCCACGCGACTCCAATAATTGTTTTTCAACGCCATTTCCGATGGACCTCTGGTTGACTTTTACACTTCGCCGCCGCCGTTCGAAATTCGAATGAATTTGCCGCTTTCAGTTTTTTTATGGTTACGTGGAGGATATAGAGAAATAACGATTTGTTATACCAATAAAACAAATTATTCTGTTTTCGAAAACGTCGTGATATTGTGTTTACTTTATTTTATTACATCTTCTTTAATATAAAAATGAATCGCTGAATGTGTTGCTAACCGCAAATCTCGAGAGCAACTGAACCGATTTCGCTAATTCTTTTTTTAGAATATTCCTTTAAGTACGAGGATGGTTCTTACGGAGAGAAAAATTAAAAAAATTGCCTGAAAAAGTCTAAAAACAACACTTTTCTATACTCCCATACAAAAGATTCGTAATAATACTTAAGACAATTTGAACTTTAATACCATACCATAAAGATTGAAAAATCAAAATTGGTAATTTTTGCATGAGAATCTTAGACCAACGCAGACCGTGTCGTTCGTAGCTGTCAACAGCCATCGCAACCGAACGCCAGAAAAAAACAATTGTGCAGGGCTGACCATGCGATTCCTCATGCATGTGGGACAAATGGTTTTAATTTGAACTGGTGGCCATAAGATTAAAATTTTAAATTAGTAAAAAATGTAAAAGTAAAGTAAAAAAAAAAGTAAGTAAAAAATTGATTTATAGGGTGCCCATACGATTCCTTACCAAATGTGGGCAAAAAAAGACCATGCGATTACTTAAATAATTTGAATATGGTGACCATATGATTTGTTACCTTTTGTAGAGGGCAGTGGCGGCTGGTGACTTCAGTGACCGGTAGTGCGCTAAGTACCTACCTACTTAAATACCAAATTTCCCAACAAATTCCCGTCATGTTATTTTAAGATCGGGACTTCCGAATTTTTTAAACGCCTGCGTTTTATTATGTACATACCTGGTATGAATATTCTCAAGACACTCAATGAGCTGCAAAAAACAAGAAAAAAATAAACCAACAAGTTTTTTAACTCATTTTTAGTACCTACCTTTATGAACACACCCATAGACCACAACACTACTGCAGCTTTCAAAAAGAAAAAGTCGTAATATCCCAAAAATAATTTAAAAAAAATATATAAAAATAAAAGCATTTGAAAAGTAGGAATTGAACCCGGGATCACCTGGTGCAAATATTGGCACCATTTAATTCACAGTATCGCGTGACAGAAAGCACAAAATCTAACCATATCCCATTTTAAATATTCGCGCGCTAACGGGTATGTGACAGACATCACATGACAGCGCGCTTTTTAGCTAGCTGCTGGCGCGTGCACAGTGCTCACACCACGATGTGCTCACAGTCTCACACCAATGCAATTGTGCAAGTGCGAGTGAGACAGATCGGGCGTATGCAGTGCGACGTCACCCGTGCGCTTACACACAGACACTACGCGATAGTGTTAGTAAGTAGACGGACTCGTGCAAAACGAATCGCTCGCGACGTGTCGCACGCGCGGCTATTCACGATATAGCGTCCTTGTTTGGCGCTCGTGCGCCGCACGCAGAACTCCACTTCGGTCCATACTATTTCTATGAAGTATCTTTTGTCTCACGCGCCAGCGGTGTTTTGCCGGTCCCCATACATTGAGTATGGGAGACTCGCGTGCGCGTTTCGATTCCGCACGGGGCGCGCGTTTACTCGCAAAAAAGTGCCTTGTGATCTATAAAATAAGGTCGAATTCACATTCTTATTTATTTGGAGTACGTCTTTATGGTTTTAATGTAGGTATGTTGTAAGATATTATTTATTTTGAGTGAAGTGAAGACTTCTCGTGGTACGGTAGTGCGGCGCACGAGCGCACTTTAGGACCAGCCGCCAGTGGTAGAGGGTGACAATGCGATTCCTCATGTGGGCAAATGGTTTTATTTTAATAGGGTAACCATACGATTCCTTCACTAATATGGAAAAAAAAATAGTAGAGGGGTGACCAAGCTATCCCCAAATGGATTTATTTTAATAGGGTGATCATACGATTCCTTAATTAATTTGGGACAAAAAAAATTATGTTAGTAGAGGGGTGACCATGTGATAGTTTTAGTTGAATAGGGTGACCATACGATTCCTTACCCAATATGGGACAAAAAAAATTAGTAGAGGGCGACCATGCGATTCCTCATGTGGGACAAAAGGTTTTATTTTAATAGGGTGACCATATGATTCCAGATGTGGGACAAATGGTTTTATTTTAATAGGGTGACCATACGATTCATTCACTAATGTGGAAAAAAAAATATTAGAGGGGTGACCATGCGATTCCAGATGTGGGACAAGTGGTCTAATTCCTTAACTAATTTGGGGCATTTTTTTTAAGTTAGTACAATTCCTTAAATAATGCGGGACAAAAAAAATTATGTTAGTAGAGGGGTGACCATGTGATTCCCAAATAGTTTTATTTGAATAGGGTGACCATACGATTCCTTACCTAATATGGGACAAAAAAAATAGTAGAGGGTGACCATGCGATTCCTCATGTGGGGACAAATGGTTTTATTTTAATAGGGTGACCATACGATTCCTTCACTAAAGTGGAAAAAAATTATTAGAGGGGTGACCATGCGATTCCTGATGTGGGACAAATGGTCTAATTTTAATAGGGTGACCATACGATTCCCTCACTAAAGTGGGACAAAAAAAATTTCAAGTTAGTAGATAAGTGACCAATGACCATGCGATTCCCAAATGGTTCTATTTGAATAGGGTGACTATACGATTCCTTACTTAATGTGGGACAAAAAAAAAATCGTTAGTAGAGGGGTGACCATGCGATTCGACATGTGGGACAAATGGTTTTATTTTAATAAGGTGACCATACGAATTCTTACCTCACGTGGGACAGATGATTATTTTAATAGCGGGAGAGAAAAGGAGGAGGTGAGAGAGGGGCGAGGGAGATGGGGAGTGATAGAAGGAGCGGATAGAGTGAAGGAAGAGAGAGCGAGAGAGATAGAGATACCTGTGTTTACCTGAACGTAGCTCACCATTCGGACTCGCTTTAAGTGACTTACTTCTTCTATACATTGCATCTATTACCTGTACGAAGGAAAAGGAGGAGGTGAGAGAGGGGCGAGGGAGATGGGGAGTGATAGAAGGAGCGGATAGAGTGAAGGAAGAGAGAGCGAGAGAGATAGAGATACCTGTGTTTACCTGAACGTAGCTCACCATTCGGACTCGCTTTAAGTGACTTACTTCTTCTATACATTGCATCTATTACCTGTACGAAGGTCGGCCTTTGACATTTTCGAATTTCACTCGAGCGAAGCCGCGGGGAAAAGCTCAAAATATAGCTAGCTAACCCTGTGGTCTTCGGTCCGCCTTTATTACACTATAACCTTATTCCGATTATTACATACATTTAATTTTTTATTATATTTTAAAAAATTAACGAGATAGTTATTAAATTATAAAAAAAAAAACAATTAGCCAGAGCCAACCAAATACTCAGCACCAGGAATCGCTACTGGTTGGTAAGCGCATCACTTGAAAACGCCTGGACCGATTTGGTTAATTTTTATTAATTTTTAAGGCGGAACGAAGTCCGCCGGGTGAGCTAGTTTACGATATATATATCTCCACTAATTTATAAAACAATATACAATGCATTTCTATAGAAATATGTAGGTATCTAAAATAATCCATTAAGAGTCCGATACTTTCCAAACTAATTTGCGAAATGCTAGAAAACAAATAGGACCTATTCTGTAAGACCATTTTGAGGAGCGTTCTCCACCCAGCAAGGGTCAAGTTCCTATTAGTCTCTGTGCGTCGCGACTCGCGTGTCAAAACTTTCTAATTACCCTGAAGTTTGTCTCACACGACATTATAGCCATTATTATTAACTACCTAAGCTAGCCCTAAGGGCCTTTATTAACAAGATAGCCTTTCACTCAGGCTTAATTTTGTCGTCATCGCACAATAAAAGATCCATCATGATCGTCGTATGATATTTTACTGTACATCATAATTCATGCCTTATGCCATGCGCTTAAGATCCAAATTACACTAATAACAAATTACACATACACCATTTTTGTTGAATATATATGAAAGGAGCGGGTGTGTTTTGGATGTGTCCACTCTGGGTTACAATTGTTAGCCGATGACTAAGTTGGTCGATAGCAGTGGCCTTTGTATGAAACTTTAGTACTACCCACTGTGGCCAGCATTTTGCCGAGATATTATCATATCTTAGGGTGGATTGCGCCAACGCACACTTAACTGGTAAGTAATGGTGCTCGAAAAGTGATATTTTTACGGCAATAAATTTTATTGTCCTGCGATTATGGCCAAGGCTAGTGAAGCAACGACCAGCATCACCGAGCAATCTGTGTCGATTATTTTGGCAATAAGGTGGGATGTCGCCTTATTGCCCAATATGTGAATATCTGGAACATCGAACTATTGCCGAATATCTGGATGTTGACCCATGTCGCACATCAAGCATTGCTCCATCAATTGTTCCACAAATTAACTGATTATTTCCAAAAAACTAGTTGCTTGGAAGTTCTACGTGTGGCCGTAACGTCAAAATACTCTCTCAGTTGTCTTGAATTCATCAGTTTTTGTTGCTCCTTTATGAGCACCTTAAGGACTCACTATGTCCACATATGCTCATCATAAATACACTTACGATAAAAGTTAGCTGCGTCAACGGTGAAATACTGTTATTAGAATCCTTAGCTGATTTAAAGTTAAGACTGGGGTCCGGCCATTTAACTTTCTAACAGGCATTTAAGAAAAGTCAAATTTACATAGCTAATGAATAGCGTGATCTGCTGTCAAACTGTTTATTTTAGGTGCTTAAATATTTTCATATTATTACATTTTTATATTCGTTCGACTGTTTTTTTTTTGCACCTACCCTGGTATGAATGAATATGTTAAAAAGGGTAGACTAGCAGAAAAAGCCATATGCGCTAAGTACTACCTTATGGTGCGATTTTAAGTAGAATAAAGTTTTTTTTATTTGATTTGATTTGATATTTTATACAATGTAGTGCCTTCTCTGTCTTCTTCCTACTACGCCACTCCGATAGAGAAGACTTATCGAGTTACGGATATAAGTTGTAGTTAGTCAACGAGGCTTTAGAGATATTTAAGTCTGTGTTGGCGCAATCGGTCCTTACCCACGTAAGTGTTTTATATGTCGATATAATTTACTAACCTTTACCCTGTGTACGTTCTTGTACGCAATGTATTACTGTTAACAGCATCAAACTGGACTCGGAGCAGGATACGGGGCATTTTCATGAGTCCTCTTGTCATCCTACGTCACTACTTTCGAGCCGTAGGTATATTGGTATTTGGTGTTCTATTTTCTCAAAATTATACAGTCTATCGATCAAAAGGCTTCCGGGAATAACACTCCAAGAAGGAAATTCCCCCTGATGGGTTATAAGTTATAACTTGGGTTGACTTTTTCGGATTTTCAAACCCAATACTTCGATGAAGGAAAAACCGCGCGGAACGACGTTAAATATCGTATTTTTAATTTACTGGATTAAATCCATTCTACAATGAGTCTACTGCACCGTATAGATAAATATAAATACGACAAACTTGTGATAGGTTTTTCTGAGCTCTTAACTTATGAATTATCAAATAATTTTAACTTGTTTAGATAACTTTGAAGATAAAATTAAACTGTACATAAGAGTATTGTTATTTTGTTCAACATATACAAATTGTATGTAGCCCTTACGAGCATTATTTCTCTTCATAAAATTAACCAAAACGACATCTATAAAACTGTCTCCTTGCTCTCAGCCCAACCCTTTAGCTAGACTACAAACGCGAAAACGAGCGATAAGAATCCACGTCGGCGCATAAATTCAAATTTAAAACACCACAAGATCCGCCCCGAAAACAAGGGATGAACAAATTTATCGGAACCCGGTTCACGGATCGGGATCAGAACAGGTGCTGCTCCTATGAAGGTAAATTGTATTAAATTAACTTAAAAAACATATTTTATTCTCTCTTGAAATAACGAAGATGAAAATAAATATGAAAAAGGGGTAGGTATTTTGGAAAGTTACACGCTTGTAACATTACCTCGCTGAATGGCAAAGCTTACTCTTTGTATGAATGTATTCTGAACTGAAACCTTGATATACTCGTAACATTCTAAACGAATAGGTGTGTGTAATTCTTCAAATCGGTTCCGGTTCTGGAAAATCGTATCCGTGCGCGATGTGTTCTTAGCAGAACAAGCTATGTGACATTCATTAATTAGGTTTAGGTTCTGAAACATTTCTCTGTTTCAGGATTATGTTGTCAACGTAATCAACAACAACATAGCTATTTCATGAACCACTTAAAGAAACCCGGTTAAGTACCTGTTCCAGAAATTCGGTTATAAACCTACTTTCAGAACCCGGTAAAAATCGGTTCTCTGAAACGGTTCCGGTTATTTCTTCATCCCCGTCAAAAATCTAAACGCAAGTAAACACAAAATGCGCCGCGGAAGCCGCCCCGCCCTCCCCACTCCCCTCCGCAACGGAAGTTTATCAATAAGCACACGTAATAAATTGTTAACAGCATATCTACATGAGTACTCGCTCCACAACACGAGAGCTTCCACGTCCGTAGAGTTAACAATCTATAAAAGGAAGTGTTTTGGAAAAAAATCGATAATTTGAATTCGAATTTTAAAATACGTACGTGGTTATATTTATGTGCTCTAACTAATGTATTAATCGTGTAGTTTGTTACTTCCCAACCCATCAACACTTGACCATTTCTACTGGATACGCTAGTTTTTAAAGGCAAGATAGATAAAAAAAATTGTGGAATTTTTCAAAATATATACAAGCCATACTTAAAATAAAAGCTCGAAAACAATTACTATGCCAGTTTATAGATTAATAGAAATAACTATGAAATAAAACATATGAATCAGTTTAATTACCAAAACATATCTATGAACTGCGTCCTGTGTAAGTCACTCAATTAAATCTACCCATAATTCCCTTTATTTTATTCATAACCACCAAGTAATTTTTACCTTACATTGAAAACAAATATAGATTGGTTCACTGGTTCCTGAGTTATATTTCATTTATTAACAACATGATGTCAGACATTATAATTCGTATGCACTGTAGGGATCGAGATGATTCATTAAATTATTAATTTCCTTTACTTCATTTACCTCGAGCTACAGCATGCGTGAAAGGGGTACCTCAACATCCCCACGCATCATAAATAATTCCTCAAAATCCCCAAGCAAAAACCGCAACATGCACCTACATATGTACATAGTTCGTAAGTGCGAGTTGCCCCGCATACCCCTAAATTCCGGTACGCAGCCGACCGGGGCCACCGGACAGGAGGGAGCGGGGGGCAACTCGTGCACCAAACTGATAGCACAACTCATTAAAAGGCCGGAAATTGAGCAAAACCCATTTTTTTTTTTTTTTTTTTTTTTATTGAATCTGACACGGTTGGCTACATCACCTTCAACATCCGTGATGTCAGCCCATAACACCGGGTGAACTAGTTGCCATGTCAGTGCTTCCCTTCATTTCGCGCCGGCTACACTGAACTTGACGGAAAACACGAACTATTTACGTAGCCGTTTCGACCGACGTTTCATTCAGTGCGGTGGTACCAACCCGGCCGGGATAAACCCTACCACCCAGTGAGGTAAGAAGGGAAGGGACCTACAGTTTAACGTGGAATCCGAACCACGGTCAGCCTCCAACGGTCGGGCGGTCACCCATCCAATAACTGACCGCACCACTGAGCTGCCGAGGCTGACGATCCCTTAGTCGACTTTTACGACATGCGACGGGGAGAGATGCAGTGGGGCTATTATTTTTAAGTACCGACCCCACACGGTACAAAATTAACCCATGCATTAATATTACAACGAAGGCGGAATAAATTGCTTCCCCTCTGCTAGGTGATTTCCCTATTGCGTCGGATGTTTCAGAGTGCTATTTTCGCATGGGCCTTAAGGCCATGAGATTTTCCCGATTATTTGTGATTATAATTTCCTGCTAAAGAAGTATGTATATAGATTTATGAATGACGTTATGAACATAATTCTTACAGTACATCGGATGTACACGCTTATACAATAACAGTCCTAAAGTCATTGCATGAGTGATTTTGAACCTAAGCAAACAACGGGCCTGGTCCATAAAATTTAAGTCGCTCAGCGAGCTATAGAAACAGCAATACTCGGCGTTTCTTTGCTCGATGAAATACGTAATGACGAAATATGAAAAAGGACCAAGGTAGTTGACCATAGCACAGAAAATTTAGCAAGATGAAGTGGCAGCGGGCCGGGTACCTCTGTCGCAGACCCGATAATCGCTGGGGTAGACCTGTACTCGAATTGTGCCGACGTACAAGCAAACGTAGCGTGGGATGCCCCCCGGCTAGGTTAGGTTAGGTTAGGTTAGACGACCTAAAAAAGATAGCCGGAAGTGGATGGATGAGAAGAGCGGAGACTGCCTGTGGTGGCATGCCTTGGGACAGGCCTATGTCCAGCAGTGGACCCATACGGGCTGATGATTGAAGCAAACGAAGCTTCAGGCACAATGCAATAATCAGAACACATCGCCCCGGTTCACTGTGGCCCGACTAATGGATGTTTTCACCACATCCTCGTTCGTCCAACAGTCTCAATTTGACTTTTAAAGTGACATTTCTCATGTACATTTAACAGAAGTTAGCCGGCAGCTATATTATAGGCGAAGGTGGTGAAATCGGGCGTAAGTGTGTGATGATTCATACCAAAAACACACCTCTAGTTACCCTCTATTTTTCCCTCCTTCTGTCAAATGTAACTATTTGAAAACTGTAAAAAATAAAAAAAATCGGTTCCGATCGGAATAAATTTATTTATAACTTTTAGTTCATTTTTATAAATATACAACTTTTTTTTTAATAGTTTTTTTTAAGTTTATAATTTTTTTACTTTTTAGTATTATCTGATGGCAAAAACGTCATCTTGGACCAAAGTGCTTGTGAAGACAAATTCAACGAGCACAAACTCGATAGCGTTACGTCGTTTCGTTACAGAGTTCCCCGGTTGCCACCTTCCGGCTCCGTCATCAGACCAGCTATGACATCATTATATTGCATTGTCATCCGATTTACATATGTATGCAAAATTTCAGCTCAATCGAACACCGGAAACTGTCTTAAATTTAACTTGTAAGATTTGATTACCCACAGGCTTACCTACCGGGACAGGCGAAACTAGATAAAATCTTGTAAAATGTATACAGGCGCTGCGTACGGATAGTAAAGTAATGTTTAAAGCAAATTAAGGTTTACGCAAGTAATTTTGTCTCAGCTCTTTGCAATCCTAAAAATATATATTAAGAACCCCTCGAGATGTGTAACTCCGCGTTAGCAAAATGTCCTTCACCCCTTGTCTTGCTAAGGGAGAGGCACTTTGATATTTACATATAAATAATGCATAATTTAATGCAAATTATTTTTGGGACCTGATGACTCATGTGATGAAAGAACATGCGAATTAAACAGTTTGTGAGAGTGTTAAAATTGAGGGTTACTAAAATGAATGCCATTGGAAATACGAGTTCGTTGAGTTCGTTCTTCTCATTCCTGGTAGGTATTTTGGTTGTGTCTTTTATTTTTTATTTATATTTTTTGGATAATGGCAATAAATCTTATTGTCCATCTTCTTTTTTTTATCTTTATAATCTGTAGACATAAATAAGGCTAAGATAAGAAGTTTCAGAAACCCGTTTATGAAATCACCTTTCTATAATTAAAGTATATTAAGTGTGAAAGTAAATAATCTATACGTACATATAATAAATAAATAAAATCATCAAATTAATACAAAATTGCAGTATAATGTTATCGAATAGAATGAATTAATAATATCTACTGGGCAAAAGTATATTTTTCTTCCAACCAAGATCCAAGCAGCTCTGAAAAAATAGTTCAAAGAAGAAATAAGAAAGTTTCAAGAAGTTTCGATCGGTCCGCTGGTTGGAGCTGTTATTTTAGTTTCAAAGAGAATATCTCCCAAAGATAGCTAACTAATAAACGTTATAATGCTTTTGAAATAGCCGCTATTTGAAGGGACGAAGAAGAGTTTTTTTTTTGTGAAAGTTATAAGTTTTCCTTGTGTCGTAAAATGAAGGCGAAGCAAAGAATTTGAAATTATAGAACTAGTATTGTCACAATTTATGTCGTCCCCAACACACAATACACACACATACATACATACCAATTACCATCATGCTCTATCTCGACTATCGCAGTTCGCAGGCAAGGAACGCAAAACATGTTTTGTTCGAGATTTTCAAAATTTCAAAAATATTTTAAAATCGGTCATTGATGTCAAGATACAGCTAAACATCCATCTTCCATCATCCATCCATTATCTGATCTTTCCTTGAACTCTTGGGCACAGCCGTGCCGACTATCTATAAAAAAACGCGGCCAAGTGCGAGTCGAACTCGCGCACCGAGGGTTCCGTATCGCCATGTCATGGTCAGCGCTGCTTCATACTGTTTTCGGTAGATGGCGCGCATACACTTTTTAGTTTCTTATTATTTAGACCCACGTGAATTTTTTACTTTTTCTTATTTTTATTATTTGTTATTATATCGGCCGTATTAAACATATATGTATTCTGTGAAAATTTCAACGGGCTACATATTATGGTTCAAGAGATACAGCCCTCGGACAGACAGACTTATTATTTATTTATTTATTTACATATATTTGCCGGATCTTGCATAATATGAGAGTGGAAAGTTCGTGCAGTGCAAACATACGATCAATCTATAAATGCATACAATTGCATCAAATGTCTAGGTATAAATTAATATTTTGTAATTTTTTCATTAACCTTTCACTTACTCGATAAGGTGATGCCACTTCTCTCCTTTTGAATTCTTAGAGACTATCTTTGTGGCCACTTTCTGCAAAGTTTTGGGATACTCACTCTGCTCGGCTTTGACAAATTCGAATACACTTTGAGTTAGTGAATTCGGCTAACGTGTTTTCAAAATATTTTCCAAAGAGTGGAGAAGTTTTGTTTGTATACATAGAGATCTCATATAGGTCTCGGCTCGTCTCTCAAAGTGGACATGCACCTGTAAAACACGCGTTTATTTATTTATCTATTACTTATCACAGGACACAGCGCAGGAATATCCATTATGGAAACTGACACGGTTGGCTACATCAACTACTACATCCGTGATGTCAGCCCATAATATTTTGGAGTGCCCATTATCACAGACAGGACTTTTCTCGCGAACAGAACTGTTATTGAGATAGTGGCCCGGGGAGGCAAGGCGCGCAACGCTCGTCGATATCGCCGTGCCGCATGATGGTAACCTCGCCAGTAAGGAAGCAGAGAAGATGTTAAAGTATCTGGATCTGCAGCACGAGGTTACCAAAATGTGGCCCGTCGAATCGACGATCGTTGTGCCCATAGTCGTTTCGGCGCATGGGCTGATAGCGAAGAGCCTCGACGACCACCTTGAGAGGCTCTCGCTGAGTAGTTTTGGGTCAAGGGCCAGATCCAGAAAACAGCCCTGCTGGACACCACATACGCATCGTCCGGAGGTTTCTCTCTTTGGGACCCGACCATCGGTAGCCTGGGCTCGCCACGCCGCCGGTGGTGGAAGCTCCGTTTATTTTTTATATTAATTTTAGGTATACGTTTGTATTTTTATACTTTGTGTATGTAAAATTAATGTAAAAATGTAAATGTGATATGAAAAATATAACTTCTTTGTGATTTAATCATATTTATGCACCGGTGTTACTTAGTGGGGTATAGAGGAAGAAAGAACACTATTAAATGTTCTTGAGAGGAAGTTATTCAAATGACTTATGTTATGTATGACTTACTTATATGTAGGTAAGTACTTACATAATTTTATTATTAGATGTAAGTTAGGATGTTTTTAATATAAAAAAGAATTACTTAGAATAATCTTTCCATTTGTCCATTATGCCAGTGCGGGCTTCCTTTCTATGCTATGGTACGGCGTTGCCCCGAAGATGCCCTCATTGTTTCAGACGAAATATGTTGACGCCAAGTAACAATCCGAACACCGTAAGTAGAAACAGCAATATAATATGTACGTGTAGTGCGGGATCTTTGTTACAAGAACTTTTCCTCTCCTGTTCAAATATCACACTTAATACCGTACTTTAAAAGGAGAAGAAACATTTACTTACGGTTAGAAATGAATTGCGAAAAAATATTACAGCTATTCTCAATACATATCTCGTCTAGTCCAGCGGTTACTATATTGGTAAGATACTCAACGAGCCATAAAAGAAAATTGTATTGAAACAACTTAATTGTGCGCTATATATGGGGGTGAAAGCCACTAGCGACACAGTAAGGAAACCGTTCTTTGCGGTAAAAGCATCGATATTACCAACAACCAATTTTAAATTGATTGCAATCGAATTATATCTATAAGGGCTTGGCAATAATGTGTTATGTTATGAATGAGTACTCAGACTTGGGAAATTTCTCCTCGTGCAATATACATACGTATATATTATGTACATTCATATAGATATAGATAAGTAGATATAGAAAAACAGTGTAAGTAAAAATCGGTCAAGCGCGAGTTTTACTCACGCACAGAGGCTTCCGTATTTTTTTTATGTAATCTCGTATGGGTGGCTGAGTCGAAGGGGCCAAAACGCATGCTCCGATCAGCCAATATCACCTCCGAGAAGGTTGGTGCCATACCGGAGACTTTCCCTGGATTGCTGGCTATACTGGACTAGAGGAGAAAACAACCGAGGTTGCTATGCGGCCATTTTACATCCAGTACGGTGGTACCAACCCAGTCGGCTCCAATTTGAGCCTACCACCTAGTAAGGGGCAAGGGAATAGATCCGCTATACCATACCTGTCAAAAAACCATAACCGTCTATCTTTTGTACCTGCCATAGCAAACTGCCTGTCGCGCCATCTGCCGCGTAAAATGATTCGGAGAAAATAAGCTGTAAGGAACAAACAGACAGACTGACACAAGAGTAATCCTATAAGGGTTCAGTTTATTCCCCTTTTGAGGTACGGAACCCTAAAACAATCAAAAATAGTTATTAACTAAATTAAAATGTATTATTATATTAGATTATATTAATCCATACTAATATTATAAATTCGAAAGTAACTCTGTTGTCTGTCTGTCTGTCTGTCTGTCTGTCTGTCTGTCTGTCTGTCTGTTACCTTTTCACGCCTAAACCGCTGAACAGATTTCGATAAAATATTGCACGGAGATGAACTGCATCCTGAGGACGGACATAGGCTATTTTTTGTCTCAAAAAACAACCCTTAAGGGGGTGAAATAGGGGATGTAAGTTTGTATGGGGAACTCAGCATTTCTTAAGTTAGGGATATGACAATTTATATTTGGGCTTTTGGTATGAAATAAGGAAATACGTGTTTCAGCGTTTTTGCTAAATCAACCCTTAAATTAAAATAAGGGTTGATTTCAAAATTTGATTTTAGCATTTTATAAAATTTTGTACGGAGATGAATTGCATCCTGAGGAAGAACATAGGCTACCTTTTGTCTCAAAAAACAACCCTTATCGGGGTGAAATAGGGGATGAAAGATTGTATGGGGAACCGATCATTTATCAAGTTAGGCATATGAAAATTCATATTTAGGCTTTTGGTATAAAATAAAGAATTACGTGTTTCAGCGTTTTTGCTAAATCAACCCTTAAATTAAAATAGGGGATGATTTCAAAATTAGATTTTAGGATTTTAAATAATTTTATCCATACTGGGGGTGGCTTTGAAGAGGGGGGTTGAGGTAGGGGGTAGGCGTCCGCGGGGAGAGGGGAAGGGAGGATAATTTAATCTCTATCTTCTTTTCTCTATCTCTACTTCATAGAAAAGGAAACGTCTGTTTGCATGTATTCAAATTCCAAATTCCAAATTATTTATTCAGTACTTACATTTTAAAGATACATCAATGACATAAAAACTAACTAACATGTTGCGTTGCGTATCCTATGTATGCACTATATGTATGTATGTTTGAGGTAAAATCGGAACCACTTAACAGATTTTGATGCGGTTTACTCCAATGTAAGTAAAGAGTAGTTCTTCAGGCTCACTATAGATAGGCAATATACCATAAAGTTAAATAGCCTTAGGGTTGAGCAGTATCAAAGAAAACGGAATTTAGTGTCGAATGGTCGTAATATATGGCGTTGGCAGTTCTGTTGCGTTGCGTTGGTGCTTTTGGTAGAAGAGACGAATAGAATAAAGAGTAGATATCTATACTTATAAAATTATTTGTCCTGACTGACTGATCTATCAACGCACAGCCAAAACTACTAAGTCTAGAAATGCCAGTGGCCTCGCCATTAGTTACGTACTTTCTTCGAGAAGGTTTACTGTATTCCGGAATGCAGCTTAGCCTGAAACCTCCCTTAGCTACTTAATTTATTTAAGAAGGTTTTTTACCTAAACGCAGCTCGGCCTTCGGCCTCGCCCATAGTTACTTACTTTGATCGAGAAGGTTTATCCTCTTCCTGAACGCAGATCGGCCTTCGGCCTCACCTTATACTTACTTTCACCGAGATGGTTTATAGCCTTCGACCTCACCCTCAGTTACTTACTTTCTTCGAGAAGTTTTATAGCATTCCTGAACACAGCTCGGCCTTCGGCCTCACCCTTAGTTACTTACTTTCTTCGAGAAGGTTTATGGTCTTCCTGAATGCAGCTCGGCCTTCGGCCTCGCCTTCAGTTACTTACTTTCTTCGAGTAGGTTTATAGTCTTCCTGAACGCAGCTCGGCCTTCGGCCTCGCCCTCAGTTACTTGCTGTCTTCGAGAAGATTCATGGTCTTCCTGAACGCAGCTCGGCCTTCGGCCTCGCCCTTAGTTACTTCCTTTTTCGAGAAGGTTTATCGTCTTCCAGAACGTAGCTCGGCCTTCGGCTTCGCCCTTAATTACTTACTTTCTCAGATATGGTTTATCGTCTTCCTGAACGCAGCTCGGCCTTCGGCCTCGCCCTCAGTTACTTACTTTCTACGAGAAGATTTATTTTCTTTCTAGAATACAGTTCAGCCTGAAGTTACGCCGTTACAGTACAGCCTCGCCGTTAGCTACTTACTTTATTTGAGAAGGTTTATGGTTTACCTTAACGCAGCTCGGCCTTCGCCGGCCTCGCCCATAGTTACTTACTGTCTTCTTTGAAATACGAGTTTCACGCGAGCGGAGCCGCGGGCTCAGCTAGTACTTATATAAACTAAAAAAGGTAGCCGGGAGTGGATGGATGAGAAGAGCGGAAGACCGCGTGTGGTGGCGTGCCTTGGGAGAGGCCTATGTCCAGCAGTGGACCGATACAGGCTGATGATGATGAATACTTATATTACTACGGCGAAGCCAAGAGAAAGGGCTATGCATGTGTTACTCGAAAGAGATTTATATTGTTTTGATCTACCTACGTTAAACATGATAAAACTCGTCCCGTTCGAACAATTTTAATAAATACTAATAACGTAAGTTTTATCGTTTCGTTCTTACCATATCTTCAGCAGTATCGTTACTTTCTACAGCCTCTATCGGGCGGCAGAGTCTACGCCGCAGTCTAGAGAGCGTGGCCCGGACGTAGCCATTACGAGCCGACGACGAGGGGCCGATTGAAAATATCATATCTCGATCGATATCTCGCGATACAGTTATCGGCTGTCGAGTGCGGGCGTCTGCCAAGAGCAGGGGTAGAAACTGTTACGTTTACAAATCTAGGGTATGCCAACATGAAAAGACAGTAATACTATAGATAGAGTTTATACTATAAAGTAGGGATGTTCAGTAATGTTTTTTTATAAACAGCTTGCACGGCACGGGTGCCCAAAACTTCAACGGAAGATCTGACACTGTCAAATACACCATTCCTCGCGAAATATAGGGTAATTATGATTTATCATAGAATCCATGCCAGTACTCACTTTACTTTAGTCGTGACGGAACCCTGACTGACTAGTAGGTTATCTTATCATTATCAATGTAGTCGTGAAGGTACACTTTGGCGCGTTGCGGCCGACCGCCGCGGCCGACTGCCGTGCCGCGCTAGCGTTCCTATACATTTTCTATAGGTTAGCATTGGTGAACTGCGCCGGACGGAACGGAGCGACACGATGCGTCAGCACAGCATGCGTCGGCATTGCCGCGCCACCGCTTCTATAAATTACGAAAGTATGTTTAAAATAAAAACAATTAAAAAAGTTTAATTCACATTATATTCATTTTCAAAATTTTTTTTCGTCCTCAGCCAGATGTCGCTCGATTAAAGTATTAAAGCTTCGTTCTACATAGAGATTTGCAATTGCACAAAAAAGCTCCCAAAAAGCGGACTTAATGCCTAAAATGCTATGTCTAAATTCCTAATACATTCAGTCATGCCTGGGATTGTGGCTTAGGTTGAATAACAATATTTTAACATGATGTCATCATCTTCTTCTTCATCGAGCAGTGTCAAGAATTTAACAGAAATTGTCATTCTTCTTCCCTGCAGAGAGGTAAAGATTGCGGTAGGTAGGTATTTACTACAACATGGCCATCGAGTCGTCGTCGCCTCGCCGCAGTGCTGTCGCCGCCTGCGACCCACCAATGTAACCACCGTGCTGCACGTCGCAGCTCGTCCTCGGCAGTCGACTGCCCTATGCAGCACTGCCCTCGGTCGCAGTCGCAAGTCGCAACCCACTAATATCTACCTTTAGTTCACTTCAACTGTGGAATAACACTTTTTTTTAATGGAAACTGACACGGTTGGCTACATCACCTACATCATCCGTGATGTCAGCCCATAACACCAGGTGAACTTGGTGCCACGTCAGTGCTTGACTTCGGTAGTGCCGGCTACACTGAACTGGACAGAAAACACAAACTATTTACATAGCTGTTTCGACCGACCTTTTATTCAGTATCAGCATCTGTTCATGTTTTCTCGAATTAGGCATTAAATTCGAAATAACAAAAAGGTGTAAACTAACCAAAATAATGTTATCCAAAATGACCACATATAAAAGTGATTGTTATGTATAAAAAAGATAAAAGTATGCAACTCCCGAGCCCGCGCCCGGGCTATCGAGTCCCCTAGCCTGTTTATAACTGTAATAAAGTTATAAATGTTTACAACCTCAAACCTGCCACTAACTTGTCTTCAGAAATTACTCCTTAGGGCAAAGGGAGCGCAAAACCCAAAATTTGTGCTCATTGTTTATGCAGTTTGCATGAAAATCGTCAAAATAATTACTGCGCTGTAAGTTTATTGCACCGACAAAACGTTTTTCTGAGGAGTGCTTGCCCTCGAAAGGTTCATAATTCAGTAATATACATACATACGTTCTGATCATGTACTTGGATAAAAATAATAAAATATCTTGAAAACTATTTTGATCTTCAGGAGTCAGACCTAAAATATTATAGTATATGGAGTTGACTCTCTAAAAACGCAGTTTATATATTTCTGTCACTTGCGTTCTAACCGGTAACTAAAAGAAGCATTTATATATATATATGTTTTTGAACCCGTAGGCCTGAGTAGGGATGACGGGAAGAGACCGGACGGGATGACGCTGACACCTTGGTCCAGGGGCAGGGCTCTGGTGTGGGACGCTACGTGCGCAGATACTTTGGCTGATTCCCACGTATTTGCTTCTTCACGGACAGCTGGCGCCGCTGCCGAATCAGCCGCTCGCTCAAAGCACCTAAAATACTCGGCAATTAAAGTTAACTATGACTTCCTCGCATTCGCCGCCGAGACTATGAGTGCTTGGAGTAAAGAATCGAAAAAATTTGTTGGGTCAATAGGTTCAAAATTATCAGAAATGTCAGGAGTACCTACCTGCGAAGCATTCCTCAGGCAACGGATAGCCCTTGCTATCCAGCGTGGAAATGCAGCGAGTGTTTTAGGTACCCTTCGCGGTCATTTCGGGGACAGTTTAAATGAGATTTTTTATATATTATAGTCTTTAGTTAATTTTCTATTATGTAATGTTTCTTTTTTTTTCTGTTGAATAAATAAATTCACTCTCATTTATATGCATAACTTGGATTTTATTCTATTACTCATTTTTATTTTTTATTTAATTCTATATTTCATTATATGTATATAAAGAAATATCTTCTAAGTATATTAAATTTTATACCATTTTCATTTCTGCCTTTTTAAAGCAAAATAATATTGAAATAATTAAATTAATAACATACTTGATGATTTTCGATTTATTTTTTTCGTCTACGTTGATGATAGTGTACTTCAGCAAAATACCCACTTCAATGACGTAATACAATTATTTCTTCTCCCTTTGCATCAAATACGCAATATTCAATGTGTACCTACGGAAAAAATGAAAGACCTGTGTTTGCTCAGAGTAGCAGTAAGCGGTCTTCGGTTGAACCTGTAATCTTCTTGTTATACAGACCATCCGGCGGCACTTATTAAGCCATCAAAACTTAATAGTATGATTCAAAATAATACCTAAAGGCTGTGGGGTGTTTGAGAACAAATTCAATATTTATTGAAAACACGTTAAACCTTCATAGGTAAACACACAAATACCTATAAATTTGTAAATACAACAATATAAATACACAAACATTCAATTAAAAGTATATACCGAAGAAAGAATAAAAAAGCGGTCAAGTACTCACCTGTCCATGCGATTCGAACTCGCATGAAGAGGGTTCCGTACCATTCCGTTTTCCGTGAGAACTTTTAGATTTAGGATTTTCGTTTAGGTGTTCCTGTGAGCT
This sequence comes from Nematopogon swammerdamellus, assembly GCA_946902875.1. NCBI lineage: Eukaryota > Metazoa > Arthropoda > Insecta > Lepidoptera > Adelidae > Nematopogon > Nematopogon swammerdamellus. The sequence continues at coordinate 12,604,324 of OX336341.1, read as the reverse complement.
ATAAGAGAACACCTATATTCCTATATGTTTTAGTAGTTTATGTACGGTGTGGGGCCGGTACTTAAAAATCCCACTGCATCTCTCCCCGTCGCATGTCGTAAAAGTCGACTAAGGGATAAGGAAATTCGTCAGCCTCGGTAGCTCAGTAGTGCGGTCAGTACTTGGATGGGTGACCGCTCGACCGTTGGAGGCTGAAGGTGGTTCGGATTCCACGTTAAACTGTAGGTAGGAAAATATTAACCAAATAATAAACTTAAATGATTGTACAATCGTTATACAAAGCTAATCAATCGATATTATGAAAACTGACGGACTGACAAGATATACAATATTTGAAACAATTAATTCTGAATATTAACAAAATACATTAATTTACCTAAATTTAATTAATATTGTGCTCCATAAATTAAAAAAACACACAATTTGGCAGAAGTTGTGAACATATTGTTTGAATAATTTTTTTCTATATTATATTATTTAGAGATTATTATGAATTGGAACACCTTCAAACAATATACCTATTTATTTTAAGATATTTTACTTTACTATTCGTACTTAATCATCTCTTTTGGTTTTGAATAATCTCTATGTCAACTGTCAAGATAGAACGACGAAGTGTGCGGAAGCAGAAACGAAATCACCCGAAGCAAGACAATTTCTGTGTCCGACGACGCTGGCATTCAAATAACTTAGTTAGTGCATCGACTTTGTGATTAATGTCTTATTTCCTAGGAACTGTTCTTGCTGAACTGCAGTCGCTGTGGGGAAATTGCTAGCTATCTTGGACCTCGAAGTTATCAACGGTATCAAAATAAATTTAATATTGAAAACTGTAATGAATGATGATAACATTTCGCTATTTCCAAGTTAGGCATTCGTATATTTATTGAAGTACTATTTGGTCAGCAGCTTCGCTCGCGTAAAATTCGAGTTCAAAAGAAGAGAGTTAATCCACTAAGGGTGAAGCCGAAGGCCGTGCGTTCAGGTAAACGATAAAGCTTCTCGAAGATAGTAAGTAACTAAGTGTGAGGGTGAAGGCCAAGCTGCCTCCAGGTAAACGAATATACTTCCTGAAAGGAAGAAAGTCTTTAAGGGCGAGACCTTTTAAAAAAAAATTACCCGTTGTTATATCCTGCATTCGTAATTTAGATATTGCTTTGTACAATCATTGTAAGCAAAAACCAAGTCGATATCGCATCGGTCCAAGGATGAAACCGACTACTTTGAAAAGTATAAATAGTTCTTATTTCAAATTTACTGAACGAAATGAAAGAAAACAACTACCTACTTATAGAACAATCTGCTCATCTGATGGTTTTATTTTCTTCCTATCCCAACTATCTTAGAATAAATAAAAGCATAATCAATATTTGTTCTCCACCAGGAAGCTTCACTTCGCTTGACGTAAATCAAAGAGATGATCACGGTAGTCCGCAGAAACAGTTACCAACAATTCAAACATTGATAAAATCTTCTGTCACAGCTACCTACTCCAGTGTTCTTCTAGCATCACTCCTTCGCAAATAACAGTGATCCGGATGAGCATAGATGGCTAACATACCATGGATCAGACAATTACTGAATAAAGCGCGCAAAAACTTAAAAAAATACTAAATATTATGTTATCGATGAAGTACAGAAAGACCACCAAAAACAAATTTGTTTAATTAAACCAATGACACTATCGTAAAAATTTACTGCTCCAATCTTTACCCTCCAATCTTGCTCCTTCATCCCGACTTTAAACCACGATTATTTGTGTAAGCATCATTTATATCGGATGGAACATTATGAGCGTTGTGTAAATTACTTTAAAGTACCTAAGAATCCACCTTCGTCCTCGAAGTGGGTTCCAGGATGGCGGCTCGTATCTCCGACAAAGAGTTAGTCTGGGAATACAGAGGTGTAACGCGGCCCCCGTCCGTTCCTGGGATGGTTTCCAACCATCCCAGGAACGCGGGTCCTTGAGGAAATTTATTAAAAATTAATTTAATTTTAGATATAAATTGTTTAATTTTAATTTAATATTTTTTGTTGTACTTATTTAAAATTGCTTTAATTACATTAAATTCAATTCTTAATTTCGTAAAAAAATCTTCATTCGATCAGTCAATCAATAAAAAAAGCTATAATTTGTAATTTTCAAAATAAAAAATTCTACAACCAATTCATTTAATGGCATGCCAGTACATTATCTTATCTCAGACGTGATGGCTGCAACTGGTTTTAGCGCAGAGCAGACTCCGGCACAGCCTCCCGCAGGCTCGTGCGCTGACCGTTCGGCCCTAATAGCACACTTGTCAACCTGTCTGTCGACATCGCTGTTGTATTACTTGGTGGTTATTAACTGTTGTCTGGAAGCTGTGTTTAGAGTTTACGGTAAACAGAAATGGAAAATAAATCGATGTGAAAATTAACCAATCGTTGATGTTCTGCAAAATAATAGATTCACGAAAGAAGATAATTAAATAGAATAGAATAGAAACTCTTTATTGCACACAATGGAAAGAAGAACAGTACACGAGTAGAACAAACCAATACAGAAGTGCGCAAAGGCGGACTTATCACTGCAAGTGATTTCTTCCAGTGAACCTTTGGGTGATGAGGAATAAAATACAGAGAAAGAAGTAAATATAATTTTTTATTGAAGAAAAAAGTCTACTGGATTTTATTTTCGTCATATTGACAATATTTGAGAAATTAATAAATATGAGAGCTCTTTTCAAAGATTAAGTTCAGTGTGATAAAGCTAAACAAGCGATTAATAAAATAGATAAAAAGAAAGATGATACACCGATATGAATGTATTGTATCTCCACAAAATGCAAAATATAAGCAATTTTATTTTTATAAGAGAAAATTCAATATGTCTTTCACGTCAAAGTTGTACACACACACACACACACACAACACACGCCGTATCCCGACAATCGGGGTAAGCAGAGTAATCGGTGTTTTGCTACAAGTATTCTGGTAAATTACAGCACTACACCGACCACCACCTTTAGCAAAGTGTTCAGACAAGATAACTCAAAGTTGTACCTATCTAAGAATGTCGAATCAAAAAGAATGGCGAAAGCCTTGGCGAAAGCGATTGTTGTGAATGAATTAGAAATCGATAAATATGAAACTGCAACAGTGATCAATATGGAAAAATTAAAAAAAATGTTGGATTGAGAAAATTTCATATAGTATTCTTATCAAAGTTAGCTTCATCCTAAATACTTGGATAATAGTTAACGTCAAAGATGCAGCTAACGTGACTGGCGATGTTTTTACCCGACTACGGCGAAGCAAAAAGGAGGGTTATGTGTTTGACCGGTATGTATGTATGTATGTATGTATGTATGTATGTATGTATGTATGTTCATCTGTTCCCTCATAACTTATAAACTACTTATCACAATTTGACAAATGAGGTATCGTTGAAAGCGTCTTGATCGTCCGCTGGTTATAGGCTATGTGACGTCACACAAAATTGACTATGGCGCCCTCTAGATGACAAAAAGTCATGATCCAAAAAAAATTTTTTTTTTAATGATGCCGTGTTGGTTATCAAATGAAAGGGCTTAATTAGCACATTTCAAAAATATATATATTGTTAGCTATTGCTTTCGGATTTGCTTGCATGCACCCGATAATTGGTAATAATTTCTAAATAAAATAAAATCAGGCCTCATTCCATACATATATACATACATATCACACACGCTGAATCCCGACAATCGGGGTAAGCAGAGTAATCGGTGTTGTGCTGCAAGAACTCTTGTCAATTACAGCACAACACCGACCACCACGTTTCGCAAAGGATTCGAACAAGATTAAATCGATCAAGCAGCAAGTATGGCACGAAGATCCACCTGCTGCATGACTCGGTGGAAGTACCGTGCCAAGGTGAGAGGTGGCGAGCCCAGAGGCGGACTTTCCTTAAGGCCGACTAGGCCCGGGCCTAGGGCGGCCAGATATTAGGGGCGGCCAATCTGTACCTGGTGCTGGAAGCAGTGAGCGCAGGTACAGAATAGAAAGGGTGCCGGCCGGAGTAAGTGCGTGCGACGTGCGGGAGTGGTGAGCGCGGCGGCGGCGCAGACGACGCATTATTTACGCGGACAAAATAATTTAGCTATGACGATAAGGTCAATATTGCCGCAAAACTTATAAAAAATACTTTTGCTATATGTAAAATACACCGAGAAATAATATATTTCTGGCAGGTTGAACCGAACACAATACTGATTTTCGTGCAACTTCACATTTGTATCTATGCTGTAAACTTGAAAGGGGCGGCTGCATTGAATTGGGGCGGCTGGTACTAACCGGCCTAGGGCGGCTAAGGCTGCTAGTCCGCCTCTGGGCGAGCCTGTCGCCCTTTAGCACGGCATCTTGTCCTTATCCCTTAGTCGCCTTTTACGACATGCATGGGGAGAGATGCAGTGGTGATATTCTTTTTAAGTATCGACCCCACACGGTACTCGGCCTCATTCCAAACCTACCCAAATACATCCTACTTAAAACCATCTTAATATTATAAACGCGAAAGTTTGTAAATGAGTTGCGTTCAGGAAGACGATAAACCTACTCAAAGAAAATAAGTAACTAAGGGCGAGGCAGAAGGCCGAGCTGCGTTCAGGAAGTAGATAAACCTTCTTAAAGACAGTTAGTAACTGAGGGCGAGGCCGAAGGCCGAGCTGCGTTCGGGAAGACTATAAACCTTCTCGAAGAAAGTAAGTAATAAAGGGCGAGGCCGAGGGCCGAGCTGCGTTCAGGAAGACGATAAACTTTCTCGAAGACAGTAAGTAACTATGGGCGAGGCCGAAGGCCGATCTGCGTTCAGGAAGAGGATAAACCATCTTTAAGAAAGTAAGTAACCAAGGGCGAGGCCGAAGGCCGAGCTGCGTTCGGGAAGCCTAAACATTATCGAAGATAGTAAGTAACAACAGGCGAGGCCGAAGGCCGAGATGCGTTCAGGAAGAGGATAAACTTTTTTGAAGACAGTAAGTAACTATGGGCGAGGCCGAAGGCCGAGCTGCGTTCAGGAAGAGGATAAACCATCTTTAAGAAAGTAAGCAACAAAGGGCGAGGCCGAAGGCCGAGCTGCGTTCAGGAAGACTATAATCATCTCGAAGAAAGTAACTTCTTAGCTACTTATTTCGAAAAAGAATTATCCTCTTCCTGAACGCATCTCGCCCTTCGGCCTCGCCCATAGTTACTTACTGTCTACGAGAAGGTTTATAGTCTTCCCGAACGCAGCTCGGCCTTCGGCCTCTCCCTTAGTTACTTACTGTTTACGAGAAGGTTTATAGTTTTCCCGAACGAAGCTCGGTCTTCGGCCTCGCACTTTTTTAATAACTTTCTTAAAGATGGTTTATCCTCTTCATGAACGCAGCTCGGCCTTCGGCCTCTCCCATATACTTACTATCTTCGAGAAAGTTTATCATCTTCCTGAACGCAGCTCGGCCTTCGGCCTCGCCCTTTCTTACTTACTTTCTTCGAGAAGGTTTATAGTCTTTCCGAACGCAGCTCGGCCTTCGGCCTCGCCCTCAGTTACTTACTTTCTTAAAGATGGTTTATCCTCTTCCTGAACGCAGCTCGGCCTTCAGCCTCGCCCATAGTTACTTACTGTCTTCGGGAAAGTTTATCGTCTTCCTGAACACAGATCGGCTTTCGGCCTCGCCCTTTGTTACTTACTTTCTTCGAGAAGGTTTATAGTCTTCCCGAACGCAGCTCGGCCTTCGGCCTGGCCCTCAGTTACTTACTTTCTTAAAGATGGTTTATCCTCTTCCTGAACGCAGCTCGGCCTTCGGCCTCGCCCATGGTTACTTACTGTCTTCGGGAAGGTTTATAGTCTTCCCGAACGCAGCTCGGCCTTCGGCCTCGCCCTCAGTTACTTACTTTCCTAAAGATGGTTCATCCTCTTCCTGAGCGCCGCTCGGCCTTCGGCCTCGCCCATAGTTGCTTACTTTCTTTGAGAAAGTTTGTCGTCTTCCTGAACGCAGCTCGGCCTTCGGCCTCGCCCTTTGTTACTTACTTTCTTCGAGTCCGTTTATCGTTTACCTGAACGCAGCTTGCCCATAAGGACTATGGTACACATGTTAAAATTATAAAACAGTAAAACCTAAACAAACAAAACATGTAAAACGGCTCTGCAAATACTTTATCACGAAGTTATATCCCCAAAATAATTAAAATAAAAAATAAGTTCAAAAACTAAAACCCGACTACTGAAAAATCACGCTCTAAAAAGTATGAAACAAGAAAATGTTCTCATCTGAAATTGTTATGTACAAACTATTCAATATTTTATCGTCTATTAAATAAACAACTTACACGTAATATATTTTAATGTATTTTATAAATATTCATAGTGTTGTTCAGAGGATAGCCGTGGTCGTATGCCACCTACCCTATAGGGCAAAGTGGCATACGACCATGGCTATCCTCTGAACAACACTATGAATATTTATTAAATACATTAAAATATATTACGTGTAAGTTGTTTATTTAATAGACGATAAAATATTGAATAGTTTGTACATAACAATTTCAGATGAGAACATTTTCTTGTTTCATACTTTTTAGAGCGTGATTTTTCAGTAGTCGGGTTTTATTACCTGTGGAAGAGCTATTTGCACATTGAGTGAATATAATAGCAGCTTTTCTCCTCTATCCGGAGCTGGGTTGTACAAGGCTAATAACCAGCTGTCAGACTCCGCTGGCGCCGCCGGTCGTGCGGGTACCAAGATGTTTGTTTGATTACTTGTCAGTTTTAACTGGGCTGGGTAAACTTCAGGGATCAGGGTGAAGGCGACGAATGGAAAATTATGTACTTGTCCTTGAACTTTAGTTTAGTTCAACATTATTTATAGCACTAATACTTTAAACTATAAAACATTTTTTTTTAATTTGCTCTCCTACATTTAAAGATCGATTGAAAGAAATAACTATAGTGAAAGTGATGCATTCGTCCGTTCGTCCTTCTGTCTTTACGCACTTCAGTATTTCTTCGCGTACTTATTATATTTTATTATTATATAGGTAACTAATATCTCATATAATATTTAATTATTTATTTAGCCAGGTAAGCCAATCGATATTTTTTGTACGAAACGCTGTGTTCACATTTTCTGTTTTAAAATGTGTATGCTCAAGCACAAAGTAGACAGATTATATCATTATTTATTATCGGTTCTGTCATTCATATACGATTTTGTCTCCATTTTAAATCTCATCTAATTATCGGCAGTTTATTGACGATGTAATGTCATCTACATAAAATGTTATCGATCGCTTTCATCGCACCACTAAAATAGCGGAAAAGGTAACAAGTCACGATCCCCGCGTGATGTAGGTGACTCCTGACGTATCGTGGAAATAAGTATCCAGAAACGGTAATGTTCAGCAAATATGCATCGTTGGATCATTGAACCTGTTTCGCCGGTACTACTATGGCCGCTGCGCTGAGGAACATGCTTCCCTCATCCCTCCTTCTCGTTTTCGCGTTCGCTTCTCGCGGGACAACCCTTTGTAGTCGACAGAAGAGTTGTTCGAGCGGCACGATTCTCTAAGTCGTTAATGTGTCGCACTGCAAAGGTGTGGAATGGGCTTCCGGGGCACATCTTTCCATATACCTACAATCCACGAGTCTTCGAATCGCAGGTCAACGGCCTTTCCCCAGCGACTTTAGTCCGCCTACAAGTCGGGCTGCCACCTCCTCAGGGGTGAAATTGGCTGAGCCTGAGGCCCCGACCTCAAGAACAGCCTCCCAGTTCGGGTGCAATAAAAAAGTCTTACATTTAATACCAACCGATTCGGCACGCACTCCATTTGCTGTAAACAGAATACACATGAGTAAACAAGTCTAAGAGAAATATACATACGTTTGTAATTTTGTCATCGTACACTTCTCTTCCACATCCTCGACAATTTCATTTTCTAGGTATGTATCTCCATGTACGTCATGATGAGAAAGTATCTTATCGATAGCAACCACTATCGCGATCTACAGTACCTTACTTATACCCAAGCAGCTTCCTCGTAGAGAAAATTACCTACCTAGGCAACACATAGTATAACAAATGTATACACGACTTAGGGAGTTAAGAAGTTACTCTGGTTCCATGTATGATTGTATTAGTTAAAATATAAATGCATATTTTGTTAATAATTAAGCGGTCAATATCCTGATAGAAATAAATGCCTGTTTTAATAATATTAGACTAGTATTTTATTTATCTAGGTAATTACATGAAAAAGAAGTTATGAATTCGTTTGTGTGATCCATCGACTGCATTAGATAGATGGTGTTGAAAAGTATTAAAAAACGAATAATTAAAATAAGTAGGTATTACTCAATAAGTAAACGTTAATATTTACACAATTAAACATTTCGATTTTGATTTGGATATTAATTGCGAACAACATTTTATTATACTAATATAAATTAAAACTAAAAAAAAAACTTTATGTTAAAGTAAAAAAATTTCCTCCAATTCGATAAATAAATAAATGTAATGTTGCTCTCGGAAGTTCAAACTGGGAATATATTGTCTGTGAAACTGTTATATTCAGCAAGTTATGTAGATTTAGTCGGCTCATGTGTCAGACGTTTTCTGAAATTTCCTTGATAGCTGTAGGTAATTGATACAATAAACTGTATTCCGGTACTTTAAATATTCACTTCAACCCTGAGCTTCAACCGTTCTCAATAAAACTCACATTTCACCAAGACTGGTTCTTCAGTGAAGTAAATTGTCTAGTCGATATCTCGCAGGATCATCTCTAGATCGCGCCCGACGCGCGCGTGCGCCGAGGTGTCGGTCGCGCAGGCGCGCGCGCTGTGGGTGGCGCGCGATGAGGTTACCGAGTGTCACCGCTAGATGGCAGCACTAGTTCACTTGCATAGATCGACGACTATTTTATACAGGTTGTCCCAGTTCGACCGGATTTGCTTACCACTAGAGGATTTCTCATAAAATAAGCTCAACAACTCTAACTTTGAATTTTGATTTGTTATTACATTTTGTCAAATTGACATCATTCAAAATGGAGTAATTAAAATTTTAAGTACCTACCTACCATTCATCCTTGCAATTCACATTGGCCATTTAGGTAATCAATTCAAATAGCCCATACAAATCGCTAATACAAAAGACGTCCGCTTGTGTCCCGTATTGCGTCTGTCCGTCTGTATGTAATCATATACCAAAACAAGACGGAAAGCGAAAAGGACCGGAGGCAGCGGTTAGCTGGTATCGGATTTCAGAAATTATCAAATCGTGGGAATTAGTGGGAGATGAAATAAGGGACTATGGCGCTGCTCTTGGGCATTTAGGAAGAGGATAAACCTTTTCTAAGAAAGAAGTAACTGAGGACGAGGCCGAAGGCCGAGCTGCGTTCAGGAAGAGGATAAAGCTTCTCGAAGACAGTAAGTAACAAAGGGCGAGGCCGAAGGCCGAGCTGCGTTTAGGAAGACGATAAACCTTCTCGAAGAAAGTAAGTAACTAAGGGCGAGGCCGAAAGCCGAGCTTCGTTCAGGAAGACGATAAACATTATCTAAGAAAGTAAGTAATTAAGGGCGAGGCCGAAGGCCGAGCTACGTTCAGGAAGACCATAAACCTTCTCGAAGAAAGTAAGTAACTGAGGGCGAGGCCGAAGGCCGAGCTGCGTTCAGGAAGACTATAAACCTTCTCGAAGAAAGTAAGTAACTGAGGGCGAGGCCAAGGCCGAGCTGCGTTCAGGGAAACCATAAACTTTCTCGAAGAAAGTAAGTAACTAAGGGCGAGGGCGAAGGCCGAGCTGCGTTCAGGAAGGCTATAAACCTTATCTATGAAAGTAAGTAATTAAGGTCGAAAGTTTGTAAGTTTGAATGTAGGAGGTAATCTCCGAAATTACTCATCCGATTTAAAAATTCTTTGACCAATATTTAGAATGGACCTTCAGGATGGACATAGGCTATGCGAGTGAAGCCGTGGGCAAAAGCTAGTGATAAATAAATACAATAAATTCCATTAGCTACCATGTTAAAAGAATCTAAACACGTATGCTAGTAGGTACATATATTCTGTCGGATCCATATAAGGAATACTCATTTGGAATCTAATAGGTACTGTTATTTATTATGAATACGAAATTATTGATCGTGAAGGTGTGAACTTTCGATTTCACTTCGAGTACGATTTCACTCTCTGCCTATATCTGTCTGTATTATTTCACACTCCAGTCTGCTCATAAAAACTTTTCAATGTTCAAGTTACAGTTAAATACATCCGTCGAACTGTATCGATTTGTCACACAATAATGTTCTAATATCACGATTTTTTAAATTTCGATTGTACTAATAGATTTGTGAAAGGTCATAGCTAATAGATCATGTGGGTGGTATTAGTACCGAGGAATTCGATATCAATCTGTCCCGTCTCTTCTACAAAATTGTTTAAAGATCCCACCAGTCCAGTATGGTTCTAGAAAACAGCTTTTTCTTAGTTCTTTTATTATCTGTCACCACAGAACAAAAAGTCGCGAGATGGTCGCTGATTGCTGTACGGTGTCTATCACCATATACAAAATTCTATTTAGGAAGTCTCTGAAAACTGATCAAGTTAGTTTCAAGTTTGTATAATATGTATAACGATATCGTAATATACATCGATCTCCGTCACCATAATGGTGACTTTCGTGAATCGTTTTCAGACCGCCATTTTATCTGATTCTTTATGACATTACATACTCGTACATAACCTGAAAGCTTTGTTAGTGGAACACATCCTGGGTCGAGCAATGAATGAGGCATTCTCTTTGAGCATTTTTGTTTATTTAAAAATGTGACGTTGTTTCTAAGTATTATCTAAGTATTGTGGTTTGTTCATGGTTAAGATTCCATATATATCTGTAGGTCCCTTCTCTTTTTAACTTACCTAACATTATCTACCCGAACTGGCATAACCGCACTGACGGTCGTAATGGCTATGTAAAATAGTTCGTGTTCGTTCGTTTCGGTCTGTGACAAGAATATAAAACAATACCCTTTACCTTAACCTTTGAAAGCGTCTACCTACGCTTTTGGAGAGCCTTTGTAGTGTGTGAGCTGACTTTGTGAATATGTTGCGGTAATTCTTATCAGGTCATATAAAAACTGAATAAATATCTTTCTCATCTCAAAATATTTATATGCATTCCATTTTTTCATTTATTCACTCAAAATATCAGCAGCTTCAGCTCCTTCTAAATTAAACAACATTAAGTAAATCCAAGGAGAGCCCAACTTCAAAGTATGCCAGCTCCGGAGCGACAAGTTAACCTTCTTTAAACGTCGCAAGTTAAGTGTTGGGGCTTGCGTCAATAGAGCGAAGTGTACGTGATTGATTGAACCCCTGTGGCTCGATTCCAAGTGCGAAACGAAGTAAAGTTGTGTACGCGAAGTCGTGAAACAGTGCGGTTAATTCACGTGGTGTTGGAGAGGGAGGGGAGAAGATAAAGAGCGAAAGAGTTGGAAGGAGAAGGAGATAGAGAGGGACATGGAGAGAGAGCGAGAGGGCACATAGAAAAGTTTCTCAACTTTTGATCCGATGGAGTACTGACGACGGGCGGTTTACTCATTAGTCATCACTTCGATGAACCACTAACTATCAGACAGATTTATGGCAGTGTTATATAGTATAGGTAACGTCAATCGAAAGAAATTCAATATTCATTCTGCAATAAATCTGTTCCTATAGGTACCTCAGAACAAAAGACAATTGTAAAATGGGTATCTACGTTATATTTTTGTTGTTGTTTATTGAGCATTCTTATGGCAGTAAGATTGCACTCGAACTTATCACAATTTGTTCTATCGGGTTCAATTACAATCACGAAAAAGAACCGGCAAGAAACTTCGCAGGGTAATATAGTAAATTTAAGTATGCAAGGGTGGAATAGCGACGGCAGCCGCGATGCAATGCCGGGAGGACTGGAGGAAGATTGGAGGATAGTCTAGCAGTAGACGCAAAAACGCTGACCGACACAAAATGATTAAATCGTGTTTACGCTTGGATTCGAGCCGCTGGCTCTGGAAGACTTCTCAGACGAAAAACTCTCTTTAACCGCGTCATCTCGGCTAAGATGAAGGGCGTATGGGCTGTGTAGGGGCGAGGGCGTTTGAAGGAAAATGCTTTTAGATCAAATGTGTCAAGCGGTATGGAGATTGAGTGCGCGCTCGATCCATTTGACTCTTTAACTGTTACATCAATATCAAACACAAAACGCAAAAGGGTGGAATGATTTGAAATAAAAAATGGATAATTCTAGAAACATACATTACATGAGTGACTTTATTGAAAATAAAATACATTATTTAATGTCAGTTCATTATGTATGTACATAATTCAGTACATTTTGTTCTACTACAGCAGTAACCTAACAATAGCATCATCATCATCAGTCACTATGATGTCTCTCTTAGATGTCGCTGTAGGGACCTCGCAGCATTGCAGAGTTTCCCTTCCAATATAAAATATATAAAAGTGTATATATTTCAACAGCATCAACATATCAACAAACCGCCTGAAGAAATACGAAATATTGAAAATAAAAATGTATTTAAGATCAGACTAATAAAACAGTTGCAGAGTAAAGATTTTTATCATGTAATATATTTAAGTCTTGTGTATATTTTAATTAAGTAGGTACATATAACCTTCACCTAAAAAAATATTGACAATGACTCGTGGCATGACATTATTATTATTAAATTTAATTAAAAACATGCTGTCTATGAATATGAAATATGATACTGGATAAATAATAATGAACTTGAATTTCTTCTCTCCGCATACTCCTGCAAGACTTCTTAATATAAAATAAACTTACATACATACATACATACAACATACCACACGCCGTATCCCGACAATCGGGGTAAGTAGAGTAATCGGTATTGTGCTGTAAATACTGTTGTGAATTACAGCACAACACCGACCGCCACGTTTATTAGGACAAGATAAATATCAAGCAGCAAGTAAGGCACGAAGACCCACCTGCTGCATGCCTCGGTGGAAGGAACGCGCCAAGGTGACCGGTGGCTACCCGTCGCCATTTAGCATGGCACCTTGTCCTTTATCCCTTAGTCACCTTTTACGACATGCACGGGTAGAGTTGCATTCAAATAAAGGAAAATAATAAAGCCCAACCAAAAATGATACGTGTAACCCGGACCCTGGATGCCAGCGGATTTAACTCAACCTTTTTTGAGGATTGAATTCCACACGCACGACCACGGTCTTTTAAATAAACAATGTATCAGTATCAGCACGTATGTCAGAATAAACGCACAGCGCCATTGATCACGCAGTTACAAAACAATGCAACGAGTCCGCGTAAGCTGGAGATTGCGCCGCGGACGTGAAGTGGGCTGAGAGTGGCCGGAACGTGCTAATAAGCTCCTTATGTCTATCTCTGTCTGTTTATTTTTCTCCTCCGAGGGCTCTCAATATAATTGCCTGGGTCGCCGTCACAGAGCTGACAACTCAAAGGCTCTGCAGTGAAGCCTTCATTGTTCCTGACCCGGTGCGCGGCGAGGCCGCCGCTCAAACCGCAGCCATTTTTGTTGGGAATTATTATACATTTTTCGGTGCGCACCTGTTGTTGGGAGATTTGTCGGTGTATTGTTTGTTTGGCAAAATTTTGTTCGATTTAATTTGCGAGAAGTTTGGAAATTGCCGTCCAGATAACAGATAAAATTATATTGCAATTTGTTGCACGACTGCACGGAATAAACGATGAAATTTAATGTAACAAGCGCTAATTCTGCAAACGTTGTTGACGATAATGATAATAATACAAATCATTTTTAAAATACTACAAAGGAATACTATTAGTAATGAAATGAAATAGATGACGCAGGCACTAAGAATATGGACTAAACCTCAGACACTCGTACTTTTACATACATCCTACAGCAACAGGAATTAATCATCATTTTCGAAAAAATAAATCAACAATGTAAGCTGAAATCTATAATCTATCTACTAATATATTTTTTAAGAAACATGATAGCTTTAAAATCACATCAAGTTGAATGTTATTGAAAAGATGACTGGAGAGATGAATTCTCATCCATATTCAGAAACCATGAGGATTGCTCTTCCGTTGCTTTTATTCCGACTGCGCGTGTAATGTGATATGCTAATCAAAACTTCCTCAGTATAAACACTCGTCAAAAGTCCTACAAAAGCTCTACAGAATATTTTTATTACTCAGTTGTTGATTAAGTATGAACCCTGTAGACTGCGAATCTCTTAAAATTGTTTACTTTATACCTTTCAGACGATAAGTTAAGTAAGTATTTTTGCGTAATTATGCACTTGCGTAAGTATTCAGTGTTGTCAAAAGATATATTTTAAGTATATTAATGATAGATTGATAATACATACTTATTTATTATATTAATCAGTTAGGTATTTTATGAGAAGTCTCAATATTTTACTGTTTCCTAAAAACATTTTTAATTTGTAATGTGGGAAATAAAATTCGAGGAAAGAATGTTACGGCCGTGTTTACTCGAACTGGCGGCGGGGGCACGGCCGTGCCGCCAGATATAAATAAAATACACATCTACTTAAATGTTGCTCTTACTGCGGTATTAGTATTTAGTAATTAAAACTGCAATTTCTTAATGTAATTTACCGTCCAACTTTTCCAAAGTTATAAAATGCGTCCATGAACAGTAAAAAAGCGTAGCGTTCCGCCCGGATGGTCTCCAATCCATTAAACCACGGAAAAATAAAAAACTGCCAAAGTGGAATGCGCATATTATGTACAGTTTTTATTATTATATTTTATTTGCGAGAACATACAAACATACATAATAACAATACACACATTAACTAACAAATCATCGACCAAATAAAGTGACCACCAGTTAATTGCTAAACTATTGCGGCTGGTACTATTTTTATCTTTACACAAGCTTTGCGCGCTCTCTGCCCTGAAATCGACTTCTGCGCAGCAGAATAAATATTGTACGAGCAGCAAATTAGGCTTAAAGCCGAACATGTACAAGTAATTTTTTCGGCATTTGTTTCGACCTTTATCTTCACATACATACATCGTGACATGATCCCTATAACTAGTAGAACGTACCCAGTGAAATGTAATAAAATTATAAATTATAGCAAGTTTTTAAAGTCTCGTTTTATAAAATTTTAACATTTTGCAAATTAATTTTTTCCTTTGTCCCTTTTTATTTAGAAGTTGTGCATTATTATAGCTCTGGGCAATTCTAGAAGATTGATCCGATTCGATGTTCTGTCCATAGAACGGTCGCCTTTACGGTAAGCGTTTAATTTTATTATGTTCGTAATTTTTCTTCAAATTGCTCTTTTTATTGCGCTCACCGGCGAAATTGTCTTAGAAAATGATTTGATAATTCTTTCTGGCGAGCGGTAAGGCTGCCACGATAGTTCCCACTGTTTGACAGACGTCAAGCAGCTGAAATCGTTGGGACATTAAGGCTTCTGAAACTTATTATTTATTTGAGAAGTTGCATGTCGGACAGTGCTTCCTTTTGACTATTTGCATGAGACAGAAGATAATAATATGTGAGTAAAGAAGTGTGACAAGAGATCCTCGTACACATAAATGTACATATTTTGGAATGTTGGTCTTTGTGTGCTATTCTATCACTTTCTCGGCAACTTGGTGCCCTTTATATTATTTGTAATTGTTTGGTTGTCCGTACGCTGTAGTGACGCGGCGCCGGCAGAGGCAGGTGTTCGTTGTAGACACGATTCGGTTTTATTGCTATTGGTTTTATTACAATCTTCTCGCAATGTTTTGTTTGTAATGTTATTGATTGGTTTTATAGATTTTATTATTGAATCATACTTTATATGGTCTATTCTATTATAGAAAATGTTAGCAATACCAGAGTGCTATCATCATAAATTATATTGCTAAATATTATTTAGGATTTACTTCAATCTTGTATTTGTGTTAGGTACACGTTGTGAAGACTGACCTTGAAATTTAACATGTTTTGACCCAACTAAAGCAAACACAAGCATTGTAGTAAACTATGTTGATTTATGTAGTACGTATGTAAATAATTCATAATTTGAACATTTGCATTACAGAAAAAAAATTTACAACAGTAACTGTTCCAATCAAATCGGGGCGTATGTATGAAACACGTCGCGATTGGTCAATTCGCCTCTAGGAGGCCGAGCCGAAACAACACAACGGACATTCTATTTTCAAATTAACCAGTCACCGCTCGTTCATTGTTAGCTATTACTAATTGGCTAGATGTACCAATTATTATGGAGTAGAAGAAAATGATGTTATTTAATTGAATTAATTAAGATAGACATTTTGGTAAGGAATTTACGGTTTTACGATGCGTGAAATTTTAATACAAAGTGTGTGGGAAGATTTACGGAGGTTATTAAGATGTATTAATTAAGTAATTAGTCGGCGTCATTGAAACGGAATGTATTCTCCCGAGCATTGAAGGGCACTTAATAATTAATTTGAAACAAAACAAAATAAAATACTACCTACTTACATTATTTTTATAATTCATTGGGCTGACTTTTCTCCTGAAATACATTTGCTTAAATACAATTAAGTTTTGTCTATAAACGTATAAAGAAAACTTATAGTTTTGTCTATATTTCTTATTCTTATTAAACATTTTAATCTGTTAATATTGATTATTTATTGAGTTTCTCTCTTGCGTTTTCAATGAGGAAATAATTTTTTTATCTGTAGTCTTGATCATATTTTTTAATATAAACATATAGATAGGTAGGTAGGGATGTAAAACAGTGAAATGTTTAAAATATGTGTTTTTTAATACCTTTTTTTGTTATGGAAACTGACACGCTTGCCGCTTGGCTACATCACCTACAACATCCGTGATATCAGCCCATAACACCGGGTGAACTAGTTGCCATGTCTGCCAGTGCCTGCCTTCATTTCGCGCCGGCTACACTGATCTACATTGATAACTGATACTTGGAATTGTTTGCCATTCTCTGTCGTTTCCGCACTAGCATCTCGTCCTAATTAATTTCTACCAGCGTCGCAAGACCGTTTTTAAATATCAATTTGATTAATAGCACATTCAAAAAGAAAACAACGGACAAGACACTCTGCCAAACAAATTGGAGACCCAAAAACCTCGAGGCAAAGGTTCACGTCCGAGGTATAGATCCGGTTGATCATGAATTCCGTTTGGCGCAGAGGGAATTAAGAAGTGGGTAGGACCGATAGTTGGCTAACTTCGGCATTCCAGTTACCGAACTCTGTCTAGGACGCGTCGAATCCAGTGTCGGCCATCGAGGTAACATGGATAGGAATAACTTTCAGGATAAAATAAATAAATGAAGACGGGGATTGGAGCATAAAAAAATTTCCACTCCGCTCCGTACGTCAATTTTGTATGTGGCTGGTATTGATTCAGTTTGTAATCATAATTTGTGAATTATTTTGCATAGAGACATGGCCTCTATTTAATTTTTTCTCGAAAAAGAATAAATACATATATACTCATAAATGTATCTGAGAGAGACGATTGAAAAGCGTGGAGAAATGTTACCATCCTCTATGACTACGCAGATTAAGGGACGACTAAGGGATATGCCTCCCTTCTTATATATTACTAGGTGGTAGGGTTTAACCCGCCCGGGTTGGTACCACCGCACTGAATGAAAGGTCGGTCGAAACGGCTATTTAAATAGTTTGTGTTTTCCGTCCAGTTCAATGTAGCCGGCACGACCAAACCAAGTTCACCCGGTGTTATGGGCTGACATCACGGATGTTGTAGGTGATGTAGCCAACCGTGTCAAGCTTCCATAAAAAAAAAAAGATTGGCATTTATACACTGTAGAGATTTAGTAAGGGTGATGCAGGCACTTATAGCTGTCGACAAGCACCATCTGGCTTGAATCGTTTATCTAAAGTTGAAGCATTGAACTCCTTTACTCATTTCCAAAGACGTAGTTAAGACGGAGTACTGCAGTCACATCTGGGAGGGTACTTGAGGGTAGTCACAAATATTTCCTTGAGTCCTTGGACTCGATACATCGCCGATCCATCCGTCTTGTTGGTGACCCGAAACTTAAAGAGGGTCAGTATTTGATTCACAGACAATTCATAGGTTTGCTTAGTCTATCTTACAGGTACTATAACACCGGCGCTGCTCTGAGGAACCAGCATCCCTTATTCCCTACCGCCCGTTCTATCTCTGCAGTAGTCGTACAGACTCAGAACCCTTTTTTCTATCATTGGGCTTTTGAGAACGCGTTGGTTGTCAAAATTGTTTCTTTGCCGCACCGCTAAGGTGTGAAACTGTCTTAGCAGGCTAGGCAGACTAGCAACAGTAAGCAACTCTGCTGGCATGGCCCCTAACTGAGCGTGATTTCGCGAGGAGAGCATTTATTGTCGAATGCATTGGTCCCTCGGCATAGTCAACGATAAATAAAAAAAAAATTTTTTCGTTATCCAGGACTGTGGCTATAAATCGCCAGATACCCAAGTCATTTAACTCAGATTCAACGTGTATTACTGATTGCTATTCAAACTGACAAATGAGGTGGTTCGTACAAATGTGCCTAGTCACATTTTTAGGTACTCTTTAACTTTGGGCGTTCCTTCTTGGATCTCGTACCTCTATGCATAGGGTGACGGAATCTCGTTGGTCCGTCGTTTCCGAAGTAGGTACGTGTACTGCCACTATCTGATACCGAACTGGAATAAACCAACAGAGCCTTGGATTTTCGGATAAGAGGGAATATAATCCAGAGCGGTGTTCACTAACTTTCTCGGTAGTTTCCGTCCCGATCGGAATTTCCGGGAATCGTCGTCGGCAGCGATACCAATGACGACGTTCAAAAATGCTATATTCACTATCGTTACCATTCGCCCAAGTTGTGGCTTCAAGCGTCGTCGTCGTTAGCGCCACCGATCGTCGCGGTTGTCGTCGCTAGAAAAAATTTCCGGGAATCGTCGTCGGCAGCGATACCAATGACGACGTTCAAAAATGCTATATTCACTATCGTTACCATTCGCCCAAGTTGTGGCTTCAAGCGTCGTCGTCGTTAGCGCCACCGATCGTCGCGGTTGTCGTCGCTAGAAAAAATTTCCGGGAATCGTCGTCGGCAGCGATACCAATGACGACGTTCAAAAATGCTATATTCACTATCGTTACCATTCGCCCAAGTTGTGGCTTCAAGCGTCGTCGTCGTTAGCGCCACCGATCGTCGCGGTTGTCGTCGCTAGAAAAGTGCCGCCTTCTATCGATAAAACCTCCTACTGTCACCGATACCACTCAAATAGCGTTAATGAGTGCCGCTACAAAATTGTTGAGGATCTAGGTCTTTGGAGCTTTGGTTAGAATTGTTAAAAGAGTGCTTGGGATATGTGTACCCTATGTTCTTTGATATTCAAGAAATTTGTTTGACATAGTGAAAGGTTAGACACCAAAACCAATCATAAACAACATTACCTATGTACTTATATGTATAAAAACATATTTTACGGAACCTGACACAGGTTGGCTACACCACGTGCTACACATCTGATCATTGATATTATAACCGACGGCGGAGATATAGACTGACGGACGGGCAAATATTGCATTTTATAATATTATTGCAATTTCTCCTAATATCACACTTCTGATAGAATCACGGATATCTCCAACTAAGCTCTCTCAGTGTCCACAGAATTTGCATTTAATAAATACAAAGGTCAAAAAACCTTTAATTACACTCAAAGTGGGCGGAATCGGAAGTACTTGTACGAGGCAACAAATTATCCACCTTTTTATTTTATCGCGAGCGAAATATATGACATATTTAACCGGACCGGACGTCGAGAACAATAAACAGACGTAAATATGGCGCATACATCATTTCACCTCTTTGTGTAGCCGGCGAGTAAATAGGTTATATGGTAATAGGGGAGCGCGGGGCGACGTGGGGGATAAATTATAAAAGGAGAAGACTGGAGGCCGAGACGAGGCTTGTGGTGGGACACGTCGTAAATTTAACGGTCGAAGGGGTCCTTATTTTCCCGCTTTACCCTTGCTGATGGATAAATACTTCATGGCAGTCAATTCTGCAGAATACAAGCTTGTAGAATAAGTTTTCCAGAATGAAATAAAAATGGAATGCGATCATGTGAGTGTCAGGATGCGGAAGGGTCGCTCTAGACACAAATACCAAGATCAGATTGGGCATGCACTCCATACTGGTTCTCATAAACCGACGACCATCTATGAAAAAAATATCATGATTGTGGGAGAAGCCTCAGAGGTGTTTCGGAACCGTGTGGAACGTAGAAATCCGTTGTCCCTGCCTCGCCCTTGGAAATATTTTTTTTATTATTATAATCTTTTTTTTCTTTGGATTGCTGGCTTGTGGACTAGACGAGAACTCAGCCGAGGCTGCTATGTGGTTTCTTACATCCAGTACGGTGAGTGAACTACGGTGGTACCAACACAGTCGGCTAAAATTTGAGCCTAACACCTAGTAAGGGGCATGGGAAGGGACGTTATGTACGTACACAGAAATTTATTTTATAGGACTCTTTGGTCAACTCCTCCCACAGCCCACTCAGACTGAGAGCTTAAATGACCACTATAAAAAATACAGATGTAGGTAAGGAAAATATGACAAGAAATAGCGAAAGAGCAGTAGTGCCATGCATGCACACAGGCATACTTACGTGTGCCGCCAAACGCCATCTATCCGCGAAAAATGCTGATGTGATCGCTGTCTACCGCGCGCGGCGCAGTGGCGCCTCTAGCGGCATTATTGAGTAACGGCTAGGGATACACCCCTTGAATTACAAATTATTGTAGGTGCTTATATTACCTAGTGGTTTTAATTCTAGGGTGAACAGACTAATCAAATTTGAAGTGCTTGCTTACCTTGTTGAAGCAGCACACACATATAGATGTTTTCGTGTCACTCCCCAAACCCCATACAACAGCTATAGGAAAGAGTAAACCCAAGTCAGCGCGAGCCGGTCAGGTGTCATCGCGCCGCAGGTCCGGGGGGAAATCTAACTTTTTCTAAGATACCATCCAGTCGATTCTATTCAAATGTATGATTGAACTTCCGAGGCGAGATATATGTTAGGAGCAACTGCACACACCACAAAAGATGTATTTTATTCTTTACAGTCCCGTTACATAACCGTAACCTTTATGTCTTAGCAACAGTCAGCAAATCTGATGGCATGGTGCCTAACTGAGCGTGGTTTCGCAAGGAGAGGTGATTTTGGTTCTGTCGACTGCACCATTGATTTCTCGGCACAACCATACATGTTGGTTTACATAAAAAAAAACTAACGTAATCCCTCTGATTCAATTTCGTTAGTTGTGCGTTCGTAATCGTCCATTCGTTCATATGTTTGTCGCAGGACTTTCACTTGAACTGTTTAATCCCTCCTTGACTATTATAACCTCAGTTGTCGGCGCTTATAACAATTAGATGCTATCAGCGTTTTACGAGTGACATAATATTTTTTTTACATTACTATTCTCGAAGTTTGCAAATATTAAGGTTATGTCGCAGAAATTTATAATAATATATTTTTCTTTATCCGCCAGATAATCCCAAAATCAATGGATAATCAAATCATCCTTCCCCCGCATTTGGGCCCTATAGAGTTTAATACTTAATACATAATACGTCTAGTCTGTAAGATAGACTAACATACTTTAGTCTATCTATACTCTATCTGCACGGCGGGTGGTCGGCGCGGCCTGAGCCTGATCTCAAGGTTCGATTCCGGCTGGCATGCACCAATGAGTTTTTTTTTTCTGACGGAAAAATTTACTTGTATGCAACCTACACCTGATGCTTCACAGTTGTAGGTCCCTTCCCCTAATAGGTATGCTCAAATTGTAGCTGCCTGGATTGATACCACCGTACTAGAGGTAAGGTGGACAAATATCAGCATCGGCTATGTTCTCCTTTAGGGCCTAGCTTTACCGCTACTGCTGCCGATAGCTTTACCTAGCTTTACTGTTACCTAAATTACATAAATAAAATAAAGAAATTCCGACTTAGCGAATAACCTCAAAATTCCACGCGAATAAAGTCACGGACAACATAAAAAACTGATAGGTACTACATAAATAAAATTAAAATTAATAAAGCCAACTAACTCTATATATTTCCACCCGCCACCACCGCGGTTATCCCCCGTCAGATATACGCTCTGACGCCCCACCGACTTTTGATGTTATTATTTCGCTGTCACTTTTCCAATAACTTCTATCTGCCCCTCTCTCAGTAGCCGCCTGCCTCGGGAAATGGGAAATTTATGGAAAATGCATTGCCGCATTACGGCGCCTCGCCTGCAGTGGTGATACATCAAAATACGGTGGCGTTAGAAAGTTAAGTAAGGCATTAAATATAAGGTTAGAACTTTAGGTACAGTTGGCTGTTAAAGTAGATAAGCATGTGCAAAGTGTTATTCTCCATTCAAAGAGGGGTCTGTCTGAAAATCAGTGCTGCGGCAGAAGGCTCGCCCGCTGTCGCAGCAATAAACTGAGACAGACACCCATTTATCTTATTGTTTTTTTTTAAGTTAAGTTATTCTTTCAATTGTATAATCGTGTAAAATAAGATAAATAAACATATTTCATTTCATTTCATTTCATTCTCTATTCTCGCGACAAGCTCAAAGATGTGTCATGCCAGCTATATGGCGGACATGTTATTTTTATGTTATGTTATTTTTGTTGAATCTGTAACTTTTTAAAGAATTTTATGGTTTGTCTTATTGTTGTATTTTGTCTTATTTATACCATGTTCTGTTTGTTTGATTGACTTATCTGAGAGGCAGCTTGTGTCCAAAGATGAATAAATAAATCTGAAATCTCAATCGAATCAAAATGTAGTCATATAATTTCGATGGGTAATTACACAAAATTTTGATATATTTTTTTTTTTCAAAAGATTCGTTATGTTTTTAAGGCTTGTGAGTGAGGAGATATGTGATGTGCAATTATTATAAGCTAATTGAAACTCTACTGTTTGTTTCTTTGTTTTTTCTGTACAGGATATATTTTATGGGGCGTCTTCATGGCGGGTCTGCCATATCAAAATTGTTCAAATGTGTGAAACATTTAGCGAATTTAACGCGTGTGAAGTTTAAGCGTTGCAATAAAAAACATAAAATAAAAATAAATTAAGGAGACAGGAATGCTGAACAGCTAAACTAAACAGTCAGCCAGTCAGTGTTTATGCGTCCACTGCTGGACATACGCCTTTCCAATTATCTCCAGTTCAGCCGGCCTTCAGCGGTACGGAACCACTGATTGCTTGCGACGACGTACTAAAAGTGTCATCTCACCTGGCGGGTGGTCTTCCCATTCCTTTTCCCTGCCCACCAGGGAGAAAAGTGTGGAGGTAATTCCACCAGGATATTGCCAGCAAACTCCGCTTGACTGAGAAAATCTGGGAAAAAATTACACTTTCATTTTGATCCAAAATTTCATAATAATGTACAAAATAAACATTCTCATTTATTTCATTATCTGGTTATAAACTTTTAATTTCTCATGTAAGCAAAATATTATGTTAGACAAACAGTATCGTTTTTTTTTTCGTAATATATAAAAACACCTTCGTTTCATCATCGATGAAGAAATAACAGTGCGATTTACATAGGTAATAATAATATGTACTGTAACTTTAAGAACTAAAATATAATTTTCGTATTACATAGAAATAATATTTACTTACTGTAAGAAGTATGTACAATGTTTAATATGATCAAATTATAAAAATATTTATACACAGAAATGAGGTCCTCGGAATGTATAATTTCATCTGTCCAAACCAGACCCCTCCGGGCGATCGCTTGTACGTACGGGCCCTGGGTATTCCATCTCCCAGTTAATATTACCTATTAAGTGCACCGTCTTTTAACTAGAGTTAAAAAAGTTGAAGTATTGCAATAACGAAATAAAAACTTAATTAAACTTTACAAAGAACGCCGAGTTACCTGGTACGAACAACAAAAATAAAATACGGCGTAAGGTTTTATGAGATACAAATTTACTAAGAGTTCTAAGTTTTTACTTACGGGTAGGTACATTTTAAATTTATAATCACAAGTTGCTAGAGCTTGAAATAAGAACGGATAGGGCCAGACTTGTCGGTCTTGGACTGGTTTTTAGGTTTAATATACGCCTATTACTAATCCTACACCGTCTGTCTGTTTGTCCGTCCGTCCATCCGTCCGTCCGTCCGTCCGTCCGTCCGTCTGTCCGTCCGATGGCTGTATCTTTGGAACCGTAACCGTAATAGTTAGCCGGCTGAAAATTTGACACAATATGTGCTATATCCCAACAAATAATAGAAAAAAAAACAAACAGTAAAAAATAAGGGTTAAATAACGAAAAGGGGGTTAAATACAAATATCATAATTCTAGAAGAGCGCCGTCTAGCGAATTATCCCAAACATTTTAACAACTAAAGTATGACCGGTCACCGATAGATGGCGTGATATTGAGATAAGTGCGAGTGCGACTCAAAAATACAATAACAAATAATAATAAAAACCGACCATTTACGTGGTAATAAAGAAACCTCGGTGCGCGAGTCCGACTCGCACTTTGACGGTATGGTATTTAATAAAGTAAGGGTTTTTTATGTAAACCAGCATGGGTGGATGTGCCGAGAGACCAATGGTGCAGTCGACAGAGCCAAAATCACCTCGCCTCGCGAAACCACGCTCAGTTAGGTGCCATGCCAGTAGATTTACGGACTGTTGCTAGGCTGTCTAGCCCGTTAATACGACGCTTGAAGACACACAGGTTAAAGGATTTAGGAAATACACTCGCCGGAAGACAGTTCCACACTCTAGCGGTGCGACAAAGAAACGAATTCCTTATAGTTAGACATAATAAAAAGAGCTTGTCTCTCCCCAGCCTTATATATGATAGGCACAGATACATATACCTACACTTATCCAGCAGACATAAATAAAACGTATCAATGCGAGGGCGACCTGTCACAAGGATTGCGTACGATTCAGTGCCCACGACTACTGCAATAGACATGTTTTGATGATTCAAAATGAAGGAATACACAAGTATAATAAACTATGTATAATACTAGCTATTTCCGTGGCTTAGCTTTGCAGTTAAATACTCGCATATCCTCCAGCTCCATCCATAGATGAGCCAGAAAACGTCAGTGAAACCCCCATGCGAATTGTTGGAGTAGTTTTCGACTCATAAACAAATACAGAGTCGACGATGGCGCGTCGGCGCGCCGTTAATTAATACCATATTTAAGAATGATAGAAACAGGATTATACTTCTCGTGTTTTGGTATTAAGTTTATACAAGAAATATTTATAAAAGCACATACATATAATTGAAACTGTTTCTCTTGGCACTTTGCAGATTAGCTAAGAAATAAATCCCTCTATGGAGGGGCATCGACTTGTAGAGAAAGCGAAAGACAATATGAAATTACAAATTATAATAATATAATGTTCGTCGCCGTCACACTTATTTACTAACATGTCTTCTGTATTCTGCAAATGAAGACGAACAAATATTCGTAACAAGAAGGTAATGTATGTAGTACAACGATACCGTTTTCGGGGATTTATTTATTTTCATTAATTAGGCCATCTTTCCAGACAAAATGTACGCCTTTAGTTTTCAGGGATCCGTACCAAAATTGTACAAAGAATTATGTACAATTGTACAATATTATGGTGATACATCGGTGTCTGTCTGTCTGTCGTCCTGTCACAACACCTCAATTTTGAACCAGTAATCGACATTTCATTGTGTTCAATTGTTTCATTGTTTTCATGCAAATTAATAAGTAGCAATTCTCCTCCATTCCTTGCGATGCAACAAGCGCGATGTCTCATAATTCCCGTCGGACCCCGTGCACTCAGAACTTCAAACTCTTTTTCATTTCAAAACAAAGTTTTAAAAGAAAACCGTACAAAAGCAAACGTGGGGGTGCTCCTAGGAGGTGGTGAGGCCGGCGACCAACGAAATCGATACCGTATAAACGTCATTGTCATATATTTGCTTACTCTTGTTACCCATGTTTGGTCGGCATGCACTACATTTGAGATAGACAGCCTTTTGTCAGCCTCGGTAGCATGGCGGTGCTGTGGATCGATGTCCAATCGTGAAATCAAGCGCACCTGAGCACGGTCGTCAAACTATGGATGGGTGACCCTTCGACCGTCGAGGCCGACCGAATTTCGGATTCCACATAAAACTGTATGTCCTTGTCTTACCTTACTAGGTGTTAGGGTTTAATTAACCCATCCGGATCGGTATCACCTCACTGGCGAAATGGAAGGTCGGTCGAAGCGGCTATGTAAATAATTTGTGTTTTTCGTTCGTAGCCGACACGACATAAGATAAGCACTAACATTATAACATCAAGTTCAACAATGTGTTGGGCGGACATCAGAGGTATTATACCTCTGTGATGGGTGATGAAAATGAATTAAAATAATAATAAAATGAAAAACATATTGATTACTAAAAGTTTGGTATTTGAGCATAGCAATACACAAAAATAAACTTTCTGGCACTTTAACTAAACAATAACAATAAGTAACAAGTATTCTGATGTAGACAACTGCGCCAAATTAATAAAAAAGACATTTTGTAATTTCTCGTGTGTGAGTTCTATTAAATTTTAGCTCCTCGACAAGTTGATGCTTCTTCCAGTCTTTTCATTTCTTTGTCGACGACGAACAAGCGCTTAACTAGATTTGTGCGCTTCAATTTCTTTAGGTTAACTTTTATGCTTTGAGTTGTTTCATGTACTTACTGGTAGGGAGCAGCCACCTATTAACTTTACAAACTTTGCCTTTTTTCCAAGTTTTCTAAGAATTTTAATAAATTCAAAGACAGGGCGCAACCTTAGAACGTGAGCAATGACAAGGAAGCCAGAGTGCTGACTTTTGTACAATGCTTTTGAATTTTTTGTTAGCTCTAAAAACTCAAAAATTTCAAACATAAGTAAATCAGAATCGAATCAGGTTCGCGTTATCTGTCAATCCGTCCAGGCGAAGAAGAATGCTATTCTAGAACTGCTTATATGGTATAAACTTCAAAATAGTTTTCATGATTCAATGATTAAATGAAAATTATTTTATT
The DNA here is from genome assembly GCA_946902875.1 of Nematopogon swammerdamellus. Taxonomy (NCBI): domain Eukaryota; kingdom Metazoa; phylum Arthropoda; class Insecta; order Lepidoptera; family Adelidae; genus Nematopogon; species Nematopogon swammerdamellus. The sequence continues at coordinate 12,577,179 of OX336341.1, read as the reverse complement.
GTTTTTTAGATTTATTGAGCTTTGCGTTCCGGATTCATCTCGGACAGCGCGTGTGACAGACTTTCAGACGGACGGCCAGACGCCTGACCGATATTATGAAGGTCCCTGCCGACGCGACGTGGCGGACTACAGAACCCTAAAAAGTGTGAGTTTCGGGACGGGACTCACGGTGATATTATAGTAAAATGTTACCTACTGTTACCAAATCACAATTCACTCTAGCCCTATAAATCCGCGCGAGGTTCATCAATGATTTAAAAGGATAAAACTGCATTGTCATACTTTCACGGCCGCCGATCGCTGTTCTATCTAAATTTACACAATTTACATTAGAGGCTCGATTATGAGGTTTTTTTACATTTCGTTGCGACTTGCGTGCAAGTAAGTCATAGAGGAATGCAGCGCAGCGCCTCTAGCATTCCAGTTGGTACTAAAATTGCCATACAAATATTTACTTGTGCACGTTACTTGTACGCAACGGAATGTAAAAAAATCGAATAATCGAGCCTCTAATGATTCGTAACACGCGCGTTGGTAAAGATGCGTGGCCTTGTGGATATGTTACCTTTGTTATGTCTTACCTTACTAGGTGGTAGGGTTTATCCCACCCGGGTTGGTACCACCGCACTGAATGAAACGTCGTCGGTCGAAACGGCTATGTAAATAGTTCGTGTTTTCCGTCCAGTTCAGTGTAGCCGACTTGAAATGAAGGGAAGCACTGACATGACACCTAGTTCACCCGGTGTTATGGGCTGATATCACGGATGTGGTGGGTGATGTAGCTAACCGTGTTAGTTTCCATAAAAATAAATGTTTTTCTTCTATCGTGAGCCCAAAAATGTGACAGAGACATACACATTGTGTAATGTAACCTTTGTGCACTCCATGTTCGGCGAGTTGATACCCTGTCTACCTTTTTTAATTCTTAGATTCTATTTATTGGCCCCAAGAAGAAAACTGCCCTGCAAAACTCGTCACAACTCTAGAGGGATACCTACGAAGTCCGTGCGTGCTGCGAATGACAACCTTCCAACGACTTTGCAACCACTACTGCAGTGGACGCTCGGGGTGTGTACCCTGTGCTATACCCGACGATGGTAATGATGTTCACCGATGTAATCTTCACCGTTAGTTTTTGTTTTGATATATTTTTAGTTTTGTTTTTGTTATAGTGTTCTTTTCTACCTTTTTTAATTTAGTTAGTTTAGTATGAGTTTAGTATTATACTCTCATGGGTCCTGATTCGTGCCAACTCGTACACTGTCCACCTATCATGACCTGTTCCTTTCCTTGTCTCTCTGTCACCAAATTTTCTACATTATTTTACCTACCCTCAAATCGGCAGCAAGCCTCACTTTAGATTTTTCGTAACTATGAGGGTACCTCTCAATACTTTACTTCCAAGATCGACCTAGAGGTGACTGCATCGTTTTTTCACCCCATCACCGAAGAACAACACTGAACGAATATATTTTACGAGCTGACGACCGCAGCAGCGAACCCAGTGCGCAATACTAAATAGTACTGCCTGGATCAACCAACGATTTCGGGAAGGAGCCTCGCCATCCATTTACAGTCCACTCAGCAAACCACACAGCACCGCTCTGCCGCATCACCGGGTAAGCTGTCGCTTCCTTTTTTTTATCCATCCCCAACACCTCGTCCTACAGTTGGATGAAGTTGGCACAATAGGTATTCATATATATATAACTCCCGATAAATGATAAAATTATCTGTTTTCGAAGGGATATTGATAGCCCAAGTATTTGAATTTTTTTTAATTAGCATAATGCAATTTAAAACAAAATTACATAATGGTATGTCAATTCTAGTCAAATAAGTAGTGCGTATTGCATTTATTGAATAAAATGTATAACATTAGGTAGCAATCCACAAAGGTTAAACATTAGGTAAAGCAACAGTTTGAGTAAACGAATGTTTGATTATATTGATCGCTTCCTCACTACACAATGCCAAAGGTTTATAGGTCTTCAGGCATATATTCTGAAAGTCACGAAATTGAGTCTGACTAGATTTGGGACATAGGTAGAATTTTTTAACAACCATGTACATAATCCAGATGTAAATTAAGGAGTTTGAGAAAAAAGTTAAAATTAAAATCACACTCAAAACTCTGGGACCAAAACATATGTTTCAATAATCGAGGTATATGTACCAACTTATTACTGGAGAGTACACTCGGAGATCGCACCATGTTTCACTGAGTTGAGTCCATTCAGCCGCAACTGAGTTAGTCCATCGGGAGCCGCCGACCATCGCCGACGTGTCGCGGACCGCGGTACAAACACAGTCCGCGCGCAACACCCAACTCAAATTTCGCTTCCTCTCTCTCGCTCGCTTCAGCCCACACCAGCACCGTACCATATACCACACCGCTCGCGTAACCCCGCTTCGTTCCCTCGTGTCTCAGTGATTGCGACATGATTCTCTTTGAAACGTTTTTCTTAGCACACCTCTAGTAACTCGATGATTTCAGTGTTGGTAATTTTTTTTTAGTTGTGAACAAGATTGATACATTCTGAAATACGTCCGCCTTCTTACATCCGAAAAATTTATAGGTACTTTTTTTTTTTAATTACACAGTCAAAGTTACTATACTAATGTAATAAAATAGTGTATGCTAGGTCTAGATCAGGGGTCGATACTCATGAAACTTATTGATGATTCTGAGACACGCCCGCGCATCGCGAGCGAAGTGGAACGATCAGAGCTTGCAACTAGCCAGTTTAATATGTTTACTAAGTAATGACTTTGTTTAGTTACATGTAACTTCTAACTGTAACCGTTTTTAATGGTAACTGTTATTATTTTAACTAAATCTCATTCATTTGTTAGTAAGAATAATTTATGTTTCACGGTTGTGCACCGGCATATGGCGTTAAACTGACATTTTCTGTATGTACCTACGTTTCGATTCGAACGGTGTGCAATAGAATATATTGTGATTTTAAATCGGGCAAATCCACAAATAATTAAATATACTATAGTACAGTTCAAAATAAGTAAATGCTTGTCAGCCTCGGTAGCTCAGTGGTGCGGTCGGTTGAATGTTGTTAAGCAACCCTGAGCGCGGTCAGTACTTGGATGGGTGACCGCTCGACCGTTGGAGATTGACCGTGGTTCGGATTTCACGTAAAACTATAGGTTCCTTCCCTTCTTACCTTAATGGGCGGTAGGGTATATCCCGCCCGGGTTGGTACCATCGCACTGAATGAAACGGCTATGTAAATAGTTTTCCGTCCAGTTCAGTGTAGCCGACATGAAATGAAGGGAAGCACTGACATGGCGCCTAGTTCACCCTGTCTTATGGGCTGACACACGGGTGTTGTAGGTGATGTAGCCAACGGTGCCAGTTTCCATAAAAAAACGCAATTTTTAGGGTTCCGTACCTCAAACGAGGAAAAAACGGAACCCTTATAGGATCACTTTGTTGTCCGTCTGTCTGTCTGTCTGTCTGTCTGGATGGGTGTCTGTCTGTCAAGACCTTTTTTCTCAGGAACGAGTAGAGGTATAAAGTTGAAATTAATATCAAATACTAAGGTCTACGTTTCCTCGTAGGTGTAAAAAAATTAGGCTTATTGGTCCACGCAATCACTAGATACGCCCATTTAAGTCACATATTTTGCTACCGGCGCGGCAGACCAATTCAAAACCTATAGAGTACTTCCCGTTAACCTAGAATAATGAAATTTGGTAAGAAGCAAGGTCTCATAGCACAAGTAAAGGAAAATTGTAAATTTATAGTTAGGTGACATTAAAAAAAATGTTTGTTTGTTTTGTATGTCAAGGTCCCTTTTTCTCAGGAACTGATCAAGATAACAAATTGAAATTAATACGAAATACTAAGATCCACGATCTCTTTAAGGTGTAGAATATCAAAGCTTCTAAATCAACGCAATCAAAAGATACGGCCATCTATGTCATATTTCATACTCGCAAACTCACTCAAAACAAATCAAAACCTATAGGGTATTTCCTGTTAACATAGAATCATAAAATTTGGTAAGAAGCAAGGTCTTACAGCACAAGTATAGGAAAAAATCCGAAAATTGTAAAATTGTAGTTATTGACACAAAAAAAATATATTTGTTTTGTATGTGAAGGACCCTTTTTCTCAGGAACGGATCGAGATAAAAAATTTAAATTAATATGAAATACTAAGATCTACGATCTCTTTAAGGTGTGAAAAATGCAAGCTTCTAAATCAACGCAATCAAAAGATACGGCCATCTATGTCAGATTTCATTCTCGCAAACTCACTCCAATCAAATCAAAACCTATAGGGTATTTCCCGTCAACCTAGAATCATAAAATTTGGTAAGAAGCAAGGTCTCATAGCACACGTAAAGGAAAACATCCTAAAATTTTAAACTTGTAGTTATATGATATTAAAAAAAAAATTGCTTGTTTTGTGTGTCAAGACCCTTTTTCTCAGTAACGAGTCAAGATATCAAATTGAAATTAATATGAAATACTAACGTCTGTGATCCCTTCGAGCTATAGAAAATGAAAGCTTCTAAATCAATATAATCAAAAGATACGGCTATTTATGGGAAATTTTAATAATTGCAAACTCACTCAAATGAAATCAAAACCTATAGGGTACTTACCGTAGCTAGAGTAATGAAATTTGGCAAGAAGCAAGGTCTCAAATCCGAAAAGGATATGTCGTTATGTCATATAAGAAATATATTTTTGTATATTTCAACTTCACGAATGCCGCACAGTCAAAAACCATTGCTGTAGTGTTTATTTAGGCGGTTCGTGATTTTCCAAAACAATTGTTTTTGTGCATACATAATATCTACAAATATATTGAGTGTTGCTGATGATACGGAACCCTCGGTGCGCGAGTCCAACTCGCACTTGCCGACTTTTTTTTAACATTATTACATAGGTACTTTCTCCGAACAATCGGTGTTTAATGAAATATTATGTCAACGATTTATTATAAGTAGGTACCCAATTATTTTATAGATTAACATGAAAAACGTCAAACCGAAAATGCATTCAGCTAGCCCAAAAATATTCACTACAAATTAGAATCCATAATGAATTTATGAAAATTGTGAATGTTAGTTTGTATTAACTTTCACACACTTCGATAGAGCGAACAATAAAGAATTTAAAAATATTTTCAACTGCAGAAGTTTTCATAACACAATTTACGATAGGCCCGTACACTCGAGTGCCCCAGCGATCGTTGCAGTCACGTTGCAGTATAGGTAATATAGCGGAAGAGTACACCGGAAGTGCAGACAACTGTCTAGCTTCCGGTCGGAGGCGTCACTTGTGTAAATCAACGCGGCGCCATCTTCCGCTCGCCGCTAAGACTGCACTGTGTTGTTTCGGTCGAAACTTGGGAGTCAATATTTGCAGAGCACAGTTCTACATTGATAGGTACATCTCCACAAAAATTTACCAGACACGCACACAGTACACGTACAATAGTTCCCGGAGCTTTAGAAAGTCCAAGCTCTACAACCGGATGGTCTCTTTCTAAAGCTCGACACGCATTATTTGCTGTCGCGAACTGTACATAATGTATGAAAGGTGATATAGATACAAGTATCACAGTGCGTATTGAATTGACACTTGTGTTTTTAACTGGAGTATTAAGAATTTTGCTGAACCTTTCGTAAATTTTTTTAATCGGGGATTATTAGGGGTCAAATTTGCCTTTTTGGTCCCACCTGTTGAACCTTGTTCTAATTGTGTTCCGAATATGTCTGCTCAGACAAGTGGATCTAGAAATAGAGAGAGAGAGACAGAGAATACCGGCACAAGTACGTTAAAGTGCGTTTGAAAGAAATAATTGCAGTAGTTTATTAAAAAAAAAAAAACTATTACTTTAACACCATGACAACCCAGCTTTGAGCATGTAATGATAATTTAATTTAAAATTTTGTTGTAAATATGTGACTTGTTAATAAAGAAAGCTTGAATAATAAAAAAAGTAAGTACTTATATAGCATATTTATATTTATTTCATATTTGAAATAATCTTAAAAGTGAAACGAAAAATCTGATAAAGATTCCTAAATTTAACAGTGTGCAGTGCAACATCCAACAGTACAGGCACGACAAATGGGTCCTGGATTCGACAACAAAACTTATGCACTCTACTTTTGCTTTTTAGGGTTGGCACACTGGAAATACTATAATATTAATCACTTCTAATAGTCAAACGTACAGGGAGGTTGAGTGATTGATATGTATTTATTGCTTTACAAACTGAAAAGGAGAGTTTAATATAATTTGATTGGAAAATTTTATCCACATTCACAAACACCACTATTTCAATACAATGAATGTGAAATTTTAAATTTGTTCGTTATGCCGAAAAGTTTGTTCCAACACATTTTATATATACATTCTATAATTTCTTAAGTTCCTAAAATTGCCTAAAATTACTAAAATATCCTCACTGCGTCTCTCTCCGTGCATGTCGTAAAAGGCGACTAAGGGCTAATGAGGAGATACCGTGTAAAAGGGCGGCAGGATAGCAACCTCTCACCTTGCCGCGGTCCTCCCACCAAGTCCTGCAGAAGGTGGGTATTCGTGTCTCACTTGCTGCTTGATATTATCCGAATACTTTGCTAAAAGTGGTGATCAATGTTGTGCTGTAATTTTCCAGAGTGGTTTAGTATGAATGAATGTAATTCCTTCAAATATCCACACCAACCATACATGAATTATTATTCTTACATGCCTAGTTACTGTAAATATAAGTCGTGTTTGCTCGATTGACGTAGGCACTGCCGTGCCCCCAGATGTATAAAATAATAATATCAGATCAGAAACAGAATTGTTCCACACATGCTTTGATTATCGCTTCCCAAACCCCTAATCCTATGAATGGCACTCGAAGCTGCATTCAAAGGACATTTTCCGCAGACTATTTGTTGCCAAAACAAGGCGTTTTCCTGTCTTTAAGTGCCGATTTTACGATAAATAGAGCCTTCTATCCGTGCCCATTACCCCGCGCCAGAGTTGGGGGAAACGTAGTTTATGTACCATCTTCGTCTTATCTGCGCTTTTGGTCGTTGCGTGTGAGCTCCATTGATAAATGGAATGGATTTTTTGTGCGAACTCGCTTTTGCCATGATTTCTGATCGGACTGTATTGGAGTGAAATTCGTCGTCAAGAGAAAATACGTTTATAATTTGAACTGACTTAAGGTGAGTGAACTAAGTTGATTATGAAATTTATGTACGCTGCAGATTATATGCCAGAGATAATGTTAGGTTTGTCAGCCTCGGTAGCTCAGTGGTGCGGTCGGTCGGTTGTTAAGCAACCCTGAGCGTGGTCAGTACTTGGATGAGTGACCGCTCGACCGTTGGAGGCTGATCGTGGTTGGGATTCCACGTAAAACTGTATGTACCTTCTCTTCTTACCTTACTATAAGCGTTTATCCCGTCCGAGTTGATACCGCAGCACTGAATGAAACGTCGGTCGAAACGGCTATGTAAATAGTTCGTGTTTTCCATCCAGTTCAGTCTAGCCGTCATGAAATGAAGGGACAAAAGAACCACTGACATGGCACCTAGTTCACCCGGTGTTATGGGCTGACAACACGGATGTTGTAGGTGATGTAGCCAACCGTGTCAGTTTCCATGAAAAAAAAAATGGTGTTTTGCTTTGTCTGACGTTAAACTTGGTAGATTTCAAGTAAAATCGTCATCAGTTATCAGTTACTTCCCGCTATAGTTGTGCTATAGTTCTTGATTAATAATTTAGGACACATTTGAATGACTACATTTATCTCATTTTGCTAGTTTTATAATACATTGTATAATTAATTACATACAATAATAATAGATACCTACCTAATTAAAATTGGTTTTATGTTCAAATGTTTATTTTACTTTATTTACAGTTGAAATTAGAACATATATCTACCCATATGTGCATTATGTATCTAAGTTCATTACGAGGAAACAGCTCACAACAAAAAATGCCTTTATTTTCATCTTAACGTCGACTTATATTTTTCCAAAAGTTGAACAAAAAAATAATCCAACTAGAGGCAAGTCTGCGGCATTCAGTCCGAACAGCGTTATAGAGGTAAGTAATATTTTGTTTACGCTGAAGTCTCAAGTTATTCTCCCATAATAGAAAATCTGAAAGCGACTCGTTTGCTGCTCCGGAATAAGAAATATCTTCTCTTCTTTCTCTTCTCCTAATATAAACTGAAACTTCTGTCCGACTCTCTATTAGCAGGTAAACTGGAAAATAGCTGAATCGATATACCTGGAGTTTTACTAATGGTATCTGACATGACTCAGAATGGTTATAGATATGTGTAATCTCGATATTTCTCAAAGGGCCCGAATATTAAGCGAAACTTTGCCCGCGGTAGGGGAAAATACGACCGCGACGTTTAAATTGATGTGGGTACTCTACCTTATTTCTTAGAAATATATATTTAGTAATACATATGATTACAAATTTAAAAAATCCCCGACCCTTCAAATGTCTAAAATAATTTCCGTTTACTTACTTGAAGGAGTCGGGGGACCGCTAAGTAAATACCCGCGCAGCTCTGAGTTTTTATATTTTATTTACTTAGCGGTCACCCTACTCCTTCCAGTAAGTAAACGGAAATTATTTTTGACTTTTTAAGGGTCGGGGTTTTTAAAATTTGTAATTTATCTTTTATTTCAAGCTTTTTAAAAAAACATAACTCGGGGTGTAATAGGCTGCGCCTGAGGAATCGACGTGGAGGACAGCCACTCGGTTCGGCAGCAATAAAAAATATTAATTAATCTCCATATACTTACATTCAAATAGATACATGATATTTAAAAAAATCCCCTCACTCAAACCCGACAAAGCCCGGAGCGAAGCTGCAGGCAAAAGCTTGTTCTGTCTTAAAAACGGGTAAATAAGAGCTGGCAGTCTTCCTTCAGTAAACTGGGACAATCACTCCTCGCGCACGCCCTGCGGTTTCAATACGGCTCCGCACAGAGAGAACGCTGCAGCCAGAGGCGACAATTCACACGCTTTCATTGCAAAATCTGGCGAGAATAAAACAGTTGTGGTCGTTCGGGTCTTTGTTGCTATTCTTGATTGGATTTAATTAGATGAGAATAGTAATGATCGTTACCAATCGAAACTTATAACAACCTATACAACGTGTACCAAAACTCAACGTCAAGCGGGAACCAGGGAGTAGGCCAGTTTATGACTACCCAGGGGAAAATAAGAAAAAAAAAATCGGAGTCTTGGGATGAGTTTTGGGACATCCTGTATAAAAGGGTCTTTAAAATAAATTCAAATCACTAAAGACTAACTGTCAATAAGTAGGTAGGAACAGCTAGTCTGAGAAATTTAACTTTAATAATGTTACCAATAAATATGCAGGAAATTAAAAATATAAATTGATGCACTTTAAGTATTAACTTAATAAAATGTATCCGAATACAAATAGATAGCGAAGTGGATATGATCTGTGCTGAATGCAGGGACCGAAGACGAAGAACGAATACAAAAAATAAAGAAATAAACCAAACTATGCATTATTATGATGAAGATGCCAGGATTGAGTGCAGTGGACCAGATGTAAGTCTTCGTGTTATGAAGCCAAATGCCATCTATTAAATGGTTATTGGTTTATTCGTTCTTGAATTTTTGATCAACATACGAATCATCGTAAAATTATAGTTCTCTTTGTTTACTTACTAGGTAAGGAATATCATCGTCATCATTATCAGCTCGTATCGGTTCACTGCTGAACATAGCCCTCCCTCAAGGCGCTTAAAACGGCACATATACCTAAGAAATACCATACTAGTATGTTAAATTTATTTCTGACTAGCTTTTGCCCGCGGCTTCGCTCGCGTGAAATTCGTATTTCAAAGAAAGATAGTAAGTAAATAAGGCCAATCTGCGTTAAGGTAAACAATAAACCTTCTCAACTACAGTAAGTAACTAACGGCGAGGCCGAAGGCCGAGCTGCGTTCAGGAAGTCGATAACCTTTTCGAAGAAAGTAAGTAACAGAGGGCGAGGCCGAAGGCCGAGCTGCGTTCAGGAAGACCATAAACCTTCTCGAAGAAAGGAAGTAACTGAGGGCGAGGCCGAAGGCCGAGCTGCGTTCAGGAAGACGATAACCTTTTATAAGAAAGTAAGTAACAGAGGGCGAGGCCGAAGGCCGAGCTGCGTTCAGGAAGACGATAACCTTTTCGAAGAAAGTAAGTAACAGAGGGCGAGGCCGAAGGCCGAGCTGCGTTCAGGAAGACCATGAACCTTCTCGAAGAAAGTAAGTAAATAAGGGCGAGGCCGAAGGCCGAGCTGCGTTCAGGAAGACTATAAACCTTTTCGAAGAAATCAAGTAATTTAGGGCGAGGCCGAAGGCCGAGCTGCATTCAGGAAGACTATAAACCGTCTTGAAGAAAATAAGTAACTATCGCCCATAGTTACTTACTGTCAGCGTCTTCCAGGATACCGCTCGGCCTTCGGCCAGGCCCTTAGTTACTTACTTTCTTCGAGAAGGATTATAGTCTTCCTGAAAGCAGCTCGACCTTAGGCCTCGCCCTCAGTTACTTACTTTCTTCGAGAAGGTTAAAGGTCTTCCTGAACAATGCTCGGCCTTCGGCCTCGCCCTTTGTTACCTACTTACTTTCTTCGAAAAGGTTTATACTCTTCCTGAACGCAGCTCGGCCTTCGGCCTCGCCTTTAGTATGTTACTTACTTTCTTTGAGAATGTTTATTGTTTATCTGAATCCAGTTCACCCTCCGGCCCCGACCTAAGTTTCTTACTTTCTTCTTTGAAATACGAATTTCACGCGAGCGAATCCACGGAAAATAGCTATAGATATTAAAATAAGAAACTTCAGTTAAAATAAATGAAATACTTTAGATACCTAACTAAGTAAAATATTCCACCTATTGGCGTAACCGGAACTGAATTTTATTTAGCCTATCCTGTGTGTCGTTTAACTAAATGTGCGTGTACTAATTTTGATCGAAATTATGTAGATGATCGGCTTAAATTTTATGGAGATAGTTTTTGCCCGTGGCTTCGCTCGCTGTAGACTCGATTTTAAATCCGATTTAAACGCAAATAAATAAACTGTCGTTTCTCTTATATTCTCCCTCTCCCTCTCCCTCTCCCTCTCCCTCTCCCTCTCCCTCTCCCTCTCCCTCTCCCTCTCCCTCTCCCTCTCCCTCTCCCTCTCCCTCTCCCTCTCCCTCTCCCTCTCCCTCTCCCTCTCCCTCTCCCTCTCCCTCTCCCTCTCCCTCTCCCTCTCCCTCTCCCTCTCCCTCTCCCTCTCCCTCTCCCTCTCCCTCTCCCTCTCCCTCTCCCTCTCCCTCTCCCTCTCCCTCTCCCTCTCCCTCTCCCTCTCCCTCTCCCTCTCCCTCTCCCTCTCCCTCTCCCTCTCCCTCTCCCTCTCCCTCTCCCTCTCTCTCCTTCCCCTTCCTTCATCTCCATACCTCCGCTCCTCTCCCGACCCTTCCTCCCTCCCCCCCCCCCCTCCCCGCCTTGCCGACCCCTCCCCCCTCCCTTCCATCTCTCTACGTCAACCTTCCCTCTCGGCCCTCCCTCACCTCCCTCCACCTCCCCTCTCGCCCGCTCTCACCTCCCTCCCTCTATGCCTCTATTTACCCCCACCCCCTTTCCCCCTTCGTTCCGCGTTCATAGCTCCCCCTCGCTCCCTCCCTCTCTCCCTAATCGAAAATCCTAATATACACTTCATTTACAGGCCTTCAAGTTCGCACAGAAAACAGGATGGAACGGAACCCTCTTTACGCAAGGTCGACTCGAACTTGACCACTTTTTTTCAAAATTATCTTACCATGGGATATACACTTAATTTACAGGATAACCTAAACGAAAATCCTAAGTTTTTTAGTTCTCACAGAAATCGGGATGGTACGGAACCCTCTTTACACCAGCTCGTCTCGAACTTGACCACTTTTTTTCAAAATTATGTTACTCCGGGATATACACTACCACTATACAAAGTTTCGTCAAAATCCGTCCAGCCGTTCAGGCGTGAAAGAGGAACAAACAAACAAACAAACAAACAAACAAACATACTTTCACATTTATGATATTATATTAAGTGAGAAGTGAGATGAGATAGTGAGATTGATGCCAACCGCACTGAACGAAGAGCGGTTGGCATCAACCATAAACGACTGTAAAATAGTGTAGCCGGCACATAACGTAATACGCGCAAACCATAAGGTGTCTAACGACGCCCATGGACATTCGGACAAATGCGGGAGTTGTGAATGCCATGCGGCTTGACAGGTGTCTATTCACGCTCCTCTTGAAGGACCCGAGACTGTACTTGGGTGGGATCTATATATAAGTATAACTTTACGTTACCTGCTTCATATATAAAACTCTCACTCACCTTCCACGATAGTCTCAAACCTCAGACACAGACACAAAGAAGCGTGCACTGCGAGAGAAGAAGAAAGGGGGGGGGGGGACAAGGGGAGTGGGTTTGGGGGCGGGGGTAGAGCAAGCTGGAGGACCTTGGAGTAAAGGTTACTCCAAGGGTTCAAACGGTTGATATACAGCTAAAACTAACGTAGGATAATTTAGAAATTTTTTTTTTAAATTTTTTTTTATTGAAACTGACACGGTTGGCTACATCACCTACAACATCCGCGATGTCAGCCCATAACACCGGGTGAACTTGGAGCCACGTCAGTACTTCCCCTCGGTCGTGCCGGCTACACTGAACTGGACGCAAAACACAAACTATTTACATAGCCGTTTCGACCGACCTTTCATTCAGTGCGGTGGTACCAACCCGGGCGGGTTAAACCCTACCACCTAGTAATATAGGAAGGGAGTCATATCCCTTAGTCGCCTTTTACGACATACACGGGAAGAGATGCAGTGGGGCTATTCTTTTAAAGTACCGGCCCCACACGGGACAAATACATACAAATATCTACAAGGACTGGCGATCGTGTATGTATATGTACACATCTATCTATGTATATATATTTTTATTATGATTTAGGGTGGCATTATTGCAGAATGGACTTTCTTCAGGACAAAATTATACGTAATGTATATTAAAGATATTTTTGCATTTATCTCTCATCACTACTTCATTATGATTATTTATTTCAACTTCATGTTTATTTCTTAAAAACCCAATTTTAAGGTGCTTGTAGGTACTTGCCAAATTTATTGCGATGAATTAATAATATAAGTCTGATTATCTCAAACTCGCACCTGCTTCTTGCAAATTTATAATAAAAAGTAAGTAAGTAAGTATACACATTATTTAAATTACACAATTCATATTAAATAATATGTGAACCGACCATTCTATTGGCACGACGAATAAGATCGGGCAAGGAAACTCGCCTGCAATCAATATATTTTTTTCTCTCATAATTTCAGAACACCACATTACAATATTTGACCCTAAAAATTATCTTTGTGAAATGATGCTGCCAAATTAAAATGATTATTTTATACTAACCTCGTTCTTTCTTCTATAGTTACACCACATAAGGCTTCTATATCACACGGAAAAGAACATAGAAAATGTTTCAATGCAGCTCCATGTTTGAAAGAAAAAAGTGCAACAGTTACTAAATGCAGCGCCTGAAGCAACTAACTATGTACTAATTATCATTCATCTGAACAAGAGAACTAATTACAAGTTAGATCTTAGGCTTGGAGCTGGAAAAGATCTCTACTTGCTGAGAATTCCGCTGTGAATTCTCTCTTGTCTTTCGTTCTGTAAGAAACATTTTTAAATTCTGTGTTCATAAATAGACACATCGTATGTTATAAGAATTGTGTGATACAATTCTTCTTTAAATTAAACAGAAATTTGGCTCATCGAAGTACCTTATCAGTTTTTCTCTGTAGTAAATCGAACTGTCTATAAATTTTTAATCGAACTATCCCAAATGTGTGTATGTAAATGAGGAAACCTCACTAATGAATAACGAAATCTATAACGATGCGCTGTCATAGCTGATTCTATGTTCACTTATAACTCGAGAACTACTCAAAGAATTAAATGAAATTTTAACTGATGTTTTCTGGGACACCTAAAATAGGATACTTTGTAACGAAGCGAATCAGCGGAAACAGCTTATATAATAATAAAAGGAAGTAAGAATCCTAGTTATTTTTATTTCCTTTTATTGCATCATTTATTGTGTCTGGCACAAACTGAAAATGTTTGATTTTTTTTTTCGTATACCACTACTAGTGCCGTTGTACTCTCACTGTCTATAAAAGAGTGCCAGTGGGTTGGAAAGCGCATAGAAGTAAATGAATACCGTAACGACGCCTCTCGTAGTTACCTGCTAACAAAGAATTCAAAAACATAGAAAAATTTCTCTCGTCGAGCAAATTATAAGTTAAATAGGAAAACATGTGGATGGAAATTCATTAGAAATTGTGTGCATGAAGAAGAGATTACAAATATATTTACTTGTATGTCTATCTCTGTCACACTTGTGAACTTACAGCAAACGACCATCAAACAAGCTGTAGCATGACCCGTTTGATTCAAATTGTATGAGTTTATAGATTATGTTCGGAACGAAGTTTTTATGCAATATGCTACGTTTTGAACTCTATGGTAATGAGCCACTGCAAAATGCGTTAAATACTTTGTTGAAAAAGTTCGAGCAAGTTGCAGTTACGGAAGGAAGACCTCATTTTAGTACGATCGTTTTCTGTTTCGTACACAGAACAGCGATCGGCGGCCGCCCTCCCCCCTCGCCACCTCCCTAAGGCAGTCGGCGGTGTCGGAACTTCTTTCTCTGTGGTTTTAAAATATCGGGGGAAAACGTTTCTAATAATTTTTTCTTAGACGTGAGCCAATTATTTTATCAATTAAAAAATTCACAGATCTCATGCATTACATGACCTTCGGGTACATTGAAAATGACTTTTAGGACATATTCAAATATAAGCATATAGCGAGTCGCCGACTGTGGGCGTGAAAATATCCTGGTGTGGCTGAAGCGACGAACTCAAAGAGCGAACACACTCCAGATTCTAACAGCGCGCTATTCTTACTGAAGTAAATACATGTTTACTAGCATACATACTAGCTACATATTGCACTAGCTTTTACCCGCGGCTCGCGGTAAAGTCGGTTTAATAGCAAATCCGATTTAAACGAGAATATGATAAACGATCGCTTCTTTTGTGTTTTCTCTCTCTTTCTCTCCCAGAACCCTTTCTCCCTCCCTCTCTCCCTAACTCTCTCGCTTCCCCTCCGTTCCCCTCCCGCCCCTCACTCTTCTCCATCCCCCTCTTTCCCCTTCTCTTTTACCTCGTTATCTGCCTACCTCTCTCCCTAATTCCCTCCTTCCCTTCTCCCTTCTCCCTCGCTCCCTCTTACTCCCTTCTTTCCCCCATCTGCACTCTCTCCGCCCCCTCGCTCCTTTCATCTTCCCCACCCACCTCCTTCCTACCTCTCACTCTTTCCCCTCCTCCCTCTTCCTCCTCCCTCTCCTGGCTCCCTCCTCCCTCGCCTCACTCGCTCCTCCCTTCCTTTCTCCCCTCTCCTCCAATTCAAACCTCCTTTCTCCCTCTAGCTCTCCCTCCCTCCGACACTTCTATCCCTCCCTATATCAGTCCTCGTTCAACCATCTATACCCCGCCGCTTCCCCCTCCTTCCTTCACCCCTGCCCCTCGTTCGTCGCCCCTCTTCTCAACGCCCCCTCCCTTACCTCCCAGCCATCTTACACACCTCCCCTACCCTAAATCCCTTCCACCTGCTCCATCTACCTACCTCCCTCCCCTCCCTTCCCGCCGCTCCTACAGTCCCCCTCCCTCCCCTTTCATACCTCCCTCCCCCTCCTGGTCCCTCCCCAACCCACACCTCTCCGTCCCCCGCCTTTATCGTCCCTCCCCTCCATCCCCACCCCTCCATCACCGCCCCTCCCCCTTCACCCATCCTCCTTAAACCTTCCCCCTTCATATCCTTAACATTTGCAGTGCATATTGCATTCCCTATTTCACCCCCTTCCGTTTTTTTTTTTTCGATAAAAGGTAGTCCCCAGGATGCAATCTATCTTCTTCCCAAAATTGTATCTAAATATTTATAGTATACATATACAGGGTGTATCAGGATAGGTTTGAGAAACTTCAGGAATAGAAAGTACTCATTATTACAAGAAAAAAATCCGTATCATTCAAATCGAAATTCCGTTGTTTTTTTTTGTCATACAAAAGTTGGAAATTGTAATAAAAACTCGATGGACAGTGAGACTGAAGAGTGCAGTGAACTAATTCAGTCCTCTTTTTCTTTTGAGGTCATTGAACTTTCAGTGTTTGGAATTTACCTACACGCAGTTCAATTGCAACCTACCCGTTTTTATTCATGAGTTAGAATGTATACACATACATACATAACTCACGCTTTTGTATCCCGACAATCAGGGTAAGTAGAGTAATCGGTGTTGTGCTATAAGTTCATACATACATACACATACATAACGTCATGCCTGCCTGCCTCCCAGTGTTTATTTTTTATTTAATAAAGGCGGACGTTAACCATCCACCAAATCTTGAAGAATAGATTTTCACCAAAAAGTACTGTAAAATGATCGAATCTGGGAAAAAGTTTCAGAGCTTTTCGTCTTCAAATATGGGCCCCTTTCGAACCCTGAAGTTTCGAAAACCTATCCTGATACACCCTGTATATCTAACATCGCTTCTACCAAACCAACAACCATTCGACACTAAATTCCGTTTATACTATACTTTCCTATAATTTCTTTGATACTCCTAAAGATAGTCCTAAGGCTATTTCGCGTGATGGTATATAGCCTACAGTGTGCTTCAAGAACTATCTTTACATTGGTGCAAACCACATCAAAATCGGTTCAGTGGTTCCGGAGTTTACCTCAAACATATATACATACATACAAACAGACAGACTTTCCCTTTTATAAAAAGTAGAAGAAGAAGATAGAGAAAAAGTCGCGATTAGTTTGTAGTTTATCTTAATGCATTACTTACTTAAAACATTGCCACAAACTATTCTTGTACATAATATATATATACTTCTCCCACATCCCAAAGGTTAGTTAGAATAGAATGCTTCACGGCATTAAGCTCACCTATTGTGCCTAATTTGTATAAATTGGTGTTCAATAAAGATAAATGTTTAAATATATCCATATTTAAAAAAAATATTATAATTTACTTGCTTTTTCATACTGAAATATGTCAATTTTGAAAAAAAAAAATAAAAAAAAATATTAAATTAAAATTCTCAATTTTCCTGTGTATGCATACACGAGAACCATTTTAACTACTCACACTGCAAGATACTCGTAAATACGACACGAAACTCGCGTAATGGAAAATTTAAAAAAATCATAACTCCCAAAATTTTCACTTTTTTCAAACAATTCAAAAAACATCCCCAGATATTTAGTCTATCTACAATATAAAAATATAAAAGTTTGAAATACCTATATATTTAGAAATATTTTTAAAAGTGGCCTTTTTAAACCCCCTAAAAACGGCTATTTTAAGCGGATTTTTGCGATTTTCTCAAAAACTCTAAATTTTCTTAAATATTTTTTTCACAATCTTCTAGCTCTCGATACGCGTCATTTAAGACCCTAAATATTCACGTAACCTTAAAACTCACGACACCAGGCCCAATTCGCACTTTTTCTGGGAATAGGGGCCTATACTGAAGCGATCGAAAAGACATTTCCAATGTCAAAATGTAAAAGTATTTATAAAGTACCTTTAGATATTAGAGTAATTTAAAATTTCAGATGAAAAGTCATAGAACACAACTTTTTCTACGAATGGGCCCTCAATATACACAAACTCACATTTAAGTGAAACGGAAAACTGTTCAAAGTATCCAGACACAACCTCGAGCATCTTCGTAACTAAAAAGAAATATAAAAAAACGCTAAGTATCGTAACTTAGATTGATCAAAACGTGGCTAAAGAAACTTTGTTTCGACTACTTAGAGTTGATTCTATCTCTTGTTCATTGATATTATAACGCAAGTTCCGACTAGGGTTTATGAATGCCCTAACTAGTCTTTAAAGACGGTTACGTAGCTGTTTTTTCCTACTTGTAAACACAAGCGTTATAAGAGCCGATCTCACCACCTTCGGCTAAAATATAGCTGACGGTTAATTCCTGTCGACTGTATGAAAAATGTCACTTCAACCGACACATAACTGTTGGACAAGACTTAACCGGAGGTGGTGAAATCGGTCAATAGCCAATCGGTAAAAATGTTGATGACGGCTCCAATTATTTTTATTTTATTTATTTATTTATTTATTTTAGGGAAACACACAGTTATAAATATCTTAAATTAAATAAACATAAAGTAATATCATAAACCAGTAAAGTTTCCACAATTAGGAAACATGTTTTCAACACTAGTTTATCATGAAAAATAAAATAAAAGAAGTGAAATATATGCAAAAAAAAAATAATAATAATATTATAATAATAGTAATTAAATTTTAAGAACCTAGAGCAAATTAATTTCTGTGCACAAAGTTAAACACTGTTTCTTAAAACTACCTAATTTTGAATTAAATATGTCTACACTATGGAAAATTTCATTATATAATTTACAACTTCTATTAATAAATCTATGTTTACTGTAATTACAGTGGGTTTTATATAAAATGAAAGTGTCGTTGGAACGTGTTCGTTTGTTTGGGCATCTGAATTTAATTCTCTCCAGTAAGTAGGGAGATTCGACAATGTTGTTAATAATTTTGTATAAGAAGGTAACGTCCGAAACTTGCCTTCTCTGCGAAAGAGGATATAAAGAAAATATATTTTTATCTCTAGATTCACCATTCAGAGTTCGATAGCCTACGTATCTTAAAAATTATGAACTATAACTTGTGTTTTTTGTAATGTTGTTTCGGCTAGGCTGTCTATTTCCCGAATAGAGTAAATAAATAAATAAATAAATATGGATCTATAAATAACTTTATTATTAACTTATTAAATAGTTTACGTGAGGATTAAAGCGGATGTAACATTTACAGGTAATTATTTAAGTCAACCTCTATGTGAAACGTGAACAAAGTTCCAAAGTAAAATTCTATTGCATACATTCATACATACCGCACGCTGTATCCCGACGGGGTCAACATACTAATCGGTGTTATGCTACAAGGACTCTGATAAATACAGAACAACACCAAAGCTGTTAAAAAAGAGGAAAACTAATCATACTCGTAAATACATTGTTTACACACAGGACGACACATTCATATTGTAACCTTACAAACCGCAGTAACATTTCAAACCGCAGTCTCAGCTGTTCTGAAAAATTTGTCCGTCTATCTATAAGCTTATTTGGTACCTCTTTGCGAGTGATCGTACTGTTTTGAAACGCAATAAGTCTGAAAATGTACCTGCGTCAGTATCGAATGCATGGTATGCTTTTCGAAATTGATTTATTGTATAATTTTATGTTATACTGTCACAAATTGAATTTGTTTCAGACTTGTAGAGTTCATTGTGAATATGAAATTCAGGGGTGTAAATTAAAAATTAAAAAAGTTTTAATTTTTCGCGACTGTCATGAACCTAGACCTAAGTAAAAATAATAGCCACGAACTCTCGCCGAGCCCTCCGGAAACCAGCTCACGTCTCTCTAACTCCACTTATCTCCTCCTTTGTCTGCGATCAAACGACGACCTCGCTGCAGCTCGCAGACGTAGCCAAAACCGCGGTAAAAAGATTAAATACGTGCACGCGACAAGCGCAGGTACACCCTTTACTTGCAAAGGTGGAGGTTTTTTTTCGTTTTCTTTCTCCGTGCGCAAGCCTAGGAGCCTATTCATCTTGCTGTCTTTAATCTTTTCCAGTTCGCCCGTGGCTCACGGCCTCGAGAAAACCTACCTAGCCGAGTCGCATACGTGACGTCATTCTCTTGGAAAAATGAAAAATGCTGAAGTATATTGAAAAGCGGCGTTATGCGTGTTTGTGGTGATATTTGAACTCGTAACTCTCACGTGGTCCTAGCAGTAACAGTATTGTACGAAAATAAAATTGATAAAGATATTTGACAAGGCTCAGACAAAGCGTCTGAGAGACAGGGTATTTCTTTATTTATACATTAGCTTTTTGCCCGCGGCTTCGCTCGCGTGAAATTCGTATTTAAAAGGAAGAAAGTAAGTATCCCGGTACCATAACTTTATTTCGGCGCGCGGAACAATTCGGTTTGTATGAGAGCCACATTTTAGCGTACCGGAACTGAATTTTATTTAGCCTATCCTGTGTCACGTATAGCTAAATGTGCTTGTACTAAGTTTCGTCCAATTCGGATGATCGGTTTAAGAGGAACACACATACATACAGAAAATATTTCTAAAAATCGTCAATTTAGTTTTGGTATCATACATATATAGTTCACAAACGAAATATCTCATAGAGCAAAGTAATTTACTCCATGACCATCCCTTACAGATTTATTACTAGTTTTGATTGATATCATAATATATATTCATGTAGGTACTCGAACAGTTCAGTAGTTTGTTAGTAGGATCTTGGTTGCATTGTTTAACGATCTAAATCATTCATTTTGCATTTAGCATATCGCACGAAATATATTTTATTCACAGAACCGGGAAAATGTGGAATGCACTCCCTGCCCATCTATTTCCTCCCAAGTACAACCTGGGGTTTATGTATGTATATTATAACTCCAAATAAATAGCTGATAATTAAAAAATAATTTTACTTCTATATACAGCCAAATATTATATAACATTCTAGAAATATATTACGAGTGTGTTGTTGTGTATTTGAACAATTTCCCGAGACTTCTTTGAATATTTCTTCTGAACTTTATGAATACCTTTATGAAACCCAATTGTACTGTATGTATACAGATACTTATTTATACAGATGCCTATATCCATACTTAACTATTTATTGACAGCTGTTATTTTGCTTATTCCTACTGCCACAATGTTCAATTCTCGGACCTACAGCGCAATTCGGTTGCAGTTATCGAATACTGGGTAAGATTGGTGCTATATAAGTAGCGTGCGCAGGTCGCGGCCACCTTTAAGAACGGTAGCGATACTAATACAATTTCAAAATCCTGTACATGCACATCACTATCGCGATATCGTCGGTGAAAACTGACTTTTACTTGCTCCCCAATGACAGCTACTCGCGCGCGACAATAGCTTCCACGATCGTCGCCACCAAAGCCACTACAGTTGAATTATTATGGATTCCCTGCGCCCGTCGTACGCCGTCCCCAACAAATGAGAGAGGCGGGATACTTTTTACCGCTCAAATTACTATCAAAAGCTCCAGTCCCTGAATTAGCCCAACTCATTGTCACCCCTTCACCGAGCCCCGGACCCCTCTAGCACTATCTTTGTCTAACGACAAATTAACCGTACGCACTAAACGAAAAAGACAGACTCTAAACTGCATCAAAGAAAAACTACACAACACCGCACGAGATGAAACGAGATGGAATAAAATATATGCAGTACTAGGAGCGGACAGAGAGAGCTATAGCTAGTAAAAAGCTCGTCTGTAAGCTCCGTGACGTGCGAGCGAGACTCCGCGCCGCCCCGCGCTCGGCAGAAGCGAGAGAGCCATACAATTAGGCGTCGCAGGGCTCGGGGCGCGGAGGGAGGGAAGGAAACTCGCCGCTTCTGGCTGGCAGTGGGGAGGTTAGTTAGTTGGTTTTCGACCGCTGTCGAGAGCACTTCTCTGGCGGGAAGACACCTCGCGCGACCGGTGAACACGATTTAAATGCCAGTAATGGAACAACGATAAAAACATGCAATGTGCTACTTGATAATATCGAAAAATATTCTCCAACAGATCGAGACGACAATCGCTGAAAACGATAAGAAAATGGTCTAGTCGGTGCGAGGACACCTAAATCACCCGGTGTCTTCTTTTTCGGTTGAGTCGATGATTTTGTGATTGTGTTTTCTCTCGTCTGTGTCAAAAATCATCCCCGGAAGGCGACTCTGTAGTTAGCAAGTGGTATAAGAGCGAAAGGCTTTTTGGATCGGAAGATGTTTTGGCCGCCGCGTGCCAAGATTTCGGCATGAGATTGTGTGAGTAGTGTGACTTGGGATCGGACATGGCTAGAATGGGTCTGGGCTGGAGGGGTGTGGGGTTGGGGTTGGTGTGTGCGGTGTTGTGGAGCGCAGTGACGGTGGCGGCCGAGGAGGAGGTGTCGTCTCCGCTGCGGGTGGCGCAGTGCCGGGCGACATGCTTGCAAAAGGTACGAATGAGAGTACACACACTAATCCCTTTCCTGTTCCTTCCCTTCACGTCCCTATTCCAACATATATTACAACGTCTGCCGTCTGAATGTATGTATGCACTTAGTATGTTCGCTTATACTTTCAGAACGGCCGATTTCCATGCGGTGACATGCGGTTTTCACCAATGCAATCAGACATCCATGAAGGTCAAAAGCCTAAAGCTAGGCTAAAAGGCTATAATGATACTAAAGATAAGCTTTATGTGTCTGTTAAGATATCTCAACGAGAGCTTTCAAGAAAAAAAATTTTTTGAAAAATATAATACACGCATAAAATGATATCATTGAAAAGTATTTGTATTTTGTATTTTGTATTTATTGTTTATTGTACACAATTTTACAATAAAATAAGGTACAAACGGTCGGCTTTCAACGTACATGTTTTCTTTCACAATATTTGATAAAAAAGGTACCGAAAGAATAAGTAAAAAAAAAATAGTTGCAAATAGGCTTCCGTACGGGGTACGGAAACCTAAAAAATGCCTAATAGATAGTTACCAAGTTCCAAAGCTTATTGATGCCAAAATACTATCCATTAAAAAGTGGAGTAATTTTAAATGAGCCGAAAACGTAATAAGTATGTACACATATTTTTTATAGAAAACGCGAATTGAGGCGCCGAGCTACCCATAAGGTGTCGAACGACGTTCATGGAAATTCGGTCGAATGTGGGGGTTGCGAATGTTGTGGAATACAAATCCCGAGATTTTAGAAACGCTTTGAAGCCTATTTACAGGAAGTTACGGTTGCAAATAACCTTGTATTGAATTGTATCCTCTCTCTATGGGGTAGAGCAACAAAAAACGGTAAGATAAAATCTCTATGTGACATGAATCTAAAATTCCTTTTTAAAATGCGTTCACATAAAAAGTAAAGCGACAGTTCCAAACAAAATGTCACAAAACGGTTTTTGTATTTTAATAAAGCACACATTTGTTAAAACGTAGGCGTATTTGTTTGGTCTATTCATTTTGAGCACAAACCGAGTGTTTTTTTTTTTGTTGAGCGGTTTTGGGACACAGCTGTCATAGTTAAATGCACCTACCTGGATTAAGAGTGGTCTTTAAGCTATGTAGGTATTATGTCTGTATGTAACGGGTAAACCCGAAAATAGGTGAACTAAATGTTAATGGAATCTGACATAATTATTATCTCAAGATGGTTGTACGGAAAATAATGGCACCATTCAAAAATTTGGTACCAAAATAGATTCAAAGCGAAAGGAATGGGTTTAAGGGCAATCTCAAGAAATAGTTATGTATCAGCTTTACCCAATTGAAATCATTGACTTATTGACTTAGGTATATAACATAGTTAATTAATGTAATTCTCAAATTAACTAATTCACCAAATAATAATAATTGAAACATAACATAATATAATTATAGTAGGTGCATTCCTATGCGATATTCATTTCCCAGATTGTTTTGAGGCGTTCTTTCTATGGGTTGTCCACCACTTTAGTGAGGATATTATGGACTATTAGTGCAAGTAGAGTTTATTGGTATGACTTCATTTGGTATGATTTTCATCTGTACCGTGTGGGGCCGGTACTTATTAAGAATAGCCCCACTGCATCTCTCCCCATGCATGTCGTAAAGTCGACTAAGGGATAAGGACAAGATGCCGTGATAAAGGGCGACGGGGTCGCCACCGAATTTCGCGAATTTCCGCACGGCGAAAATGGCCTGGGAATATATTTTTTATTGTGCTGGGAGGCAAAGGTTTAAAAGCATTGCCTAAAATGCTACCAAAGATAATATTAAATTATGTTGCGCTGGCTTTCAGTTGTATCAATAATTATGCCAAGCCATAAGTAAGTAAGTACCTACTCGTGTTAGTATCGTTTGATCATAAGTTCGGTTTGAGGACCAGTCAACATCGGAAGTAATCTTAGACTCCGAAGTAGTAAAAACCAGAATCTAAATCTAATTCACGCAGTCTGTGGAAGGGATTTATTATGCATCCGTATTTCCCGTCTCCCGGCTCCACGTTGAATGTAAAAGATCGTTTACGATTTTGAGATTAGATTCATCGAAAGGTTCTGACGGCGGCAGCGGAGGCAGCGGCCTCGCATTATTATTTTATCGACCTGCTCACTGATGCATGGAAGGAAGAATAAAAATTGTGTTTCTCGTAAAGTGAACAAAAAAACTTGGGTGCATGCCGTTTTCTTGGGCACAAGGTTAGACGAAGAAAAAACGCGGTCAAGCATGAATTAACTTTTTTACGTCCAGGGTTTCGGTTTTCGAATGACAATGCTCTTTTTGGGTTTCCTAAATGTTTGTGGGTATGTATGCCCATAAACATACTACATTATATGTATGCACATAATATGTAGTGGTAGTAATTTGTAGTAGGTACTCTAAAAAGCATAAACGAAGTTATCACTTCCCTTTGGATAATAAAATAATATTTTTCAACTTTTAACACATTTTTATCTTCGACATGGGACAACTGTTGAGAACTCCACAAGCACTGCTACAGTCATACATAACTAGATTCTCTCAAATTGTTCTGTACGGAACCCTAAAGTGAGAAAGTCAATCTCAATGGGCGAGTCGAAGTGACCCGAGAAGTGGGTTGTTTTTTTTCGGTTGGATTTGTTTTCGTTGGTCGATGCGGTGTCGGCTTCGGTGCGCTCCATCGATTAAATTTGAAATAGGAATATTGATTGTTGAGTTGATGGGCTTAAATTGGCTCCGGAATGTTTGTGCGGTTAACCAAAGATTGACCTTAATCAGTGAGAAGCGTTTGTTTAGGATGAACAAATAAACAGCTGAGTCGTTTGATCTGGCTCCACAAACGCTTTCAACAGTAAAAAGAGGAGAATGTATGGAAGTGTGCTATAATTAGGTAATAGTGGTACACATAACGTATACCGATGGATACCATCACTCTTGTAAATCTGCGCAACAATACATACCCCATATGTTTGCTGATCAATTTTTTCATATTATAAACACATATTTTGTGATTTATTAAACAAAATGTCCAGTAAACAAGCACTTTCTTAAACAATACAGTTTTTTAACCCAGTACAGCTAAATAAATTTCATAAATATTCGAAACAGAATTACAGGTTGTATTTAAATACAAATAAACTGATATAAGTAACAATAATTGATAAGTATTGGAAAATTTATAAAAAAAAGTAGTTGAAGTAGATTGTAGAAATTCACACTTTATCTAGTAACTCAAAATTGACAAACGTTCACGGCGAAAGGTCCGCTTAGGGGCCCTAGGGCCACATAATCAGTGACCATCTTCGACAACGCCATTTCTCAGGCTAGTTCCATTGGCGCGTTTATTGATAAAACTAGTGAGAAATTGGCCAAGAGCCGCCATAATAGAGTCGTTTGGTACGTGTGCGTGAGGATTAATGATTCATGACCCCACGGCGAGCGGTGTCATCAATATTATTCTGTTTGTATCCACGTACTTTGTGTCCCACCCTCGTCTTCGTGTTCGCTCTCATACATAAATAACTGTATCGTCTTGTCTTACGTTGGCTGGCTTCACATCGACGACGCCTGAAACCTTGTGCGGGTGGATTTTGATGGCTTTGTGGTAAGTTTTGGGTGGTTTATTCGGCTTTAGAGGTGCATTTTGCAAACGAATTTGCATCTCTTAGTACGGTCACTGCAAAATTTGCATTATTTGGTTTTGATGCCGACGCAAACGAACGAAGCCCTTCTAAGTAAATTTGCACACATTTGCATTTATTTGGCGTTATATATAAGTGTGTAGTTACTGTTTTACACTTCACACTCTTTCGTGATATCCCGAAGTTTGGCTGGAGGAAAACGTCTATGGCGTTAAATTGTGTCTTTTGCAATCAAACACTTTGTGCAATAAACGTATTATGATTTATTTTAATTTGAAATTATCGACCATTATGTTTGGAAGAATAATTTAGTGTATTTATTTTGTGTGCTGAATCCTAAGTTTCTTATACTGAAAATGATATTTGTTTCATTACTAGTTGTATTCTAATTTTCTATATTCAATTATTATTTTTTGTAATTCAGTGTCTAATAGGTAAAATAACCTATCTATAAGCAGAATGAATTTCAATTACATTTGTTAAATGAAAACTATTTTCAATCCGACAACAAAGTCCAACGACGAGGAGCCGGCATTACAGGCTCATAGGCAATGTTAACTAAAGTAGTATTCATCAGAATATTTGAAAGAAATGTAAATCGCTGTAAATCTAGAAATTTAATACAAATACTTCCTCTTCTCCGCATAGTTCTCGGACGGAGAGACTGTTTATGCAGCAAAAGCTGAAACTTAAGGAGATGAGATGAAGAAAATTATACACCGAAGACAGAGGTCCCAATTCTCAAGATAAGAATAGCGTAACTTACATTAAAATAACATACATGGTGACTGCAGCTGTATCATAATGTATTACCTGATTTAATAAAGATGAATACAAGACCGTTTGGAACAATCAACATAATATGGGTAGTACCATAGCATTAGAATA
This sequence comes from Nematopogon swammerdamellus, assembly GCA_946902875.1. Classification (NCBI taxonomy): domain Eukaryota; kingdom Metazoa; phylum Arthropoda; class Insecta; order Lepidoptera; family Adelidae; genus Nematopogon; species Nematopogon swammerdamellus. The sequence goes on along the minus strand of OX336341.1, from coordinate 12,550,396 downwards.
AAGTACTCTTTACTACAGGGAATAAAAAAACAGAAGCTTGTAATAAAATAATAGAAAATAAATAAATTTATGAACAATAAATAAAGGGCGTAAATCCTTATAAAATCCGTGGAACGTACGTCAACATATGAATATCCTTATAATTCCATAACCATTTTATCGATTTACATGCGATTGTCACTGTTACATTCCGTTAGTTCTCAAAATGGTTTTAGGCCATAAATCATAACGCTCCGTCATTGGCGGCCTGAGCTGTGAGCAATAAGTCACGGGAAGCGAAGCCGCGGGCAAAAGCTAGTAGACAATAAGTAAGTATGAGTGATAAATTTAAGTGAAGTTTTGAGTTACATTGTGAGTTAAAGAGAAAGAAGATAGAAGAATAGAATAGACAATAACTTCACACTTTCGTAAAAGTGTGTGTGGCATCATCACATCACTGATATAAAAGGCATAACATATAGGTAACCAACAGCAATATCATCTTCATTGAATCTACTTATAACGCAGATGGATGAAAGGGAATGAGGGAAGTGAGAATGAGGAGAGGAAGAGAGAGAGGGAAAGACAGACACAATTATAGTGCTATAGACGTAGGTATAGGAAGTAAGTGAGTAGACGCCTCGTCCGCTGGAGTGAAGAAACAAAGAGACGCATCTTGTACTGATAAATGATCTGTCCGCTACCGCAACACTGTTTGGCTTTTAATCCTAACGATGTGTCCATTGTCACCTCGGATTTTTACAAGTGACTTTTATTTTTGTTTTGCTCTTCTAGCTCGTGGTTTATGTTTCTCTGATTCAATTCTAAATGGGAAGGACGCGAGATTGTGACTGTCACGGATTGCTGGAATATTTTAGATTTTATCTTTGACTTCGTTCGGGCTTCTATTCTAGGTGATTTATTTAATATCTTTAACAGCCCCGATTCACATTTGGTTCAAACTGTAAGTTTAATTTATCTGTTCAATAGAATCTGTGCAGTGGATTGAGTAGCGCCTTCTGTATCTATTACAAAATAATATTTATATCTGACTTATTTACGTAGTTTCATATTGATGATTTTATTAGATTATCTTCAATATAATGTAATCAGAACATAACATTTTTCATTATTATTCTATCTTTGACCTGAATATAATCTATTAGATTTGTAAAAACATAATAAAGATGGGTAATTTAGATTTGTACGTGGTTCTAAACTATCTTAACTTAAACATATTATTAAATTTTATATATTTTTAAAATCCATTGAATACACGTACTTAATAAGGGCATCAAACAGTCGTAAAAACCACATAAAATCATAGCCTAAATCATTGAGACTTGATAAAAGTATCAAATTTACGTTTGACTAATCTATTTTATATCGCTTTCGGGCCCGGTTGGAACATCAGATTAGCTTACTGACTGATATTGAAGTTATTCTGAGCCATCAGCACGATTTTTGATGGTTTTGATCATCGTAAAAAATGTATTTTTTCGTGGTTAGTTTGATGCGTTCTGGAACCAAGTATTCATTTCATTTCATGTCATAGATTTTTATTTAGATGCCGTTCTGTCTGTGCCATTAGCCCCCTATAGTTAGTAGAGCGTGTAGTTGTAGACGATAAGACAGCCAAGATTGTGGGTCATATGCCATTCTTGGCTTCTTTCCAAGACATTATAGAAAATTGTGAAATGTTTTTTCAAAACCAAATGACACATCTCGGAACACGATAAGATGGTTACCCATCCGTACCTCAATGCATCTAGCATTGAGGTACGGATGGGTAAATGGGATGGTGCGTGTGAGATTGTAGTAAAATTACTACTTCGGTTTATGTTAATTAGTGGCCCCACTTTAAAATCACTTAACTGCGTTTAGTACAAAAATACATTGTTGTAATCGCTACAAATTTAGCCGACACGGGGTGATTGAGATCAAAGAAATGAATAGCGTGAAGGGGTATCAACGTGTCGAGAAGACGAAAGAAAAGTGCACAAAGATGAAATTACAAACATACTTTTTTCTCTATCTCACTTGCATAGTCACTTATCTTCTGTCTGATTCACATGGGCACAGGGGTTGCATCCATAAACCATTGACTTACTGTAGGTCTTCAGAGCGAGTAAGCTTGGAAACGCTCTCCCTGCCCATATATTTTCCCCCAAGTACAGTCTCGGTCTTCAAGAGGGGGGCGTATAAGGCACCTATCAGACCGGCTCGCTATTCGCAACCCCCGCTATCCGAATGTCCATGGGCACCGTTAGCACTCTTACTAAAAGGCGGCTGCGGAACGGAGCTCCATGTCACGCCTCCAATAAAAAAACTGCCAGTGAGAACGTTGTTCATACACAGAGGGCTCCGCAGCCATATGTTTCTTCTTGGCTAAGCAATCACGCGGTCGCACTCGCACGTATTTCGCGTATCACGCCATCTGTCGGTATGACCGTCACAGTTTTGTCAAAATCTTTGAATAATTCGGTAGATGGCGCTCTTCTGCATACATTGTATGTATAGGGACCAACCTTAATTTTTAACTTTTTGCTTATTTTATTATTTGTTGGGATATCCGCCATAAAAACACATATTCTGTAAAAGCAGCTACTCATTACGGTTCAAAAGATACATCCCTCGGACGGACAGACGGACAGACAAGACAGATAGACAGACGGCGTAGGCTTAGTAATAGGCTTCCGTATGAATACGAAACCCTAAAAAATTAAATGTATGTAGTCCAAATGTTACTAACTAATATAACCACTTAAAATGTACATGCAATGTGACAATGTCACTTCTGGATATTTATTTCTCTAACCGGGCCTGAAATTGCGCTGGCCTCTACCATTTTAAACGTCAGCTTGACATAAAAATTGACCAAATGACGCGCCCGCGTCGTGGGATGGAAGGCGTGTGTGGCGGCGCGCTCTAGAAAGTGGGCGGGGCGTGGCCTGGCAGTTCGCGCACCAGTGCGTCTGCGCACGGAGTGGGGGTTCGTTTATAACAAAAAGCCCGTAAGCACTTATTAATAAACTCGCTTCTTTATAAAGAACGCTTTTTGTAGCGCAAACGCAAATGGTCGTAATTAGACCAAATGTCGCGTGACAGCTTCTCCAACGTTCTTTGTGCCTATACTTACCGTAGTTTTGACTTTAAAATGAAATAACATATAAGACAATGCATTGGTGGGAAACATATTTTTTGCAATTATCTACATGTGACCTTTATACTATGGAGGAAAGAGGGCCTCTTGTAATGTATGTATAAAAATGTATACCTTCATGAAACCACTTTAAACGTTACTGTAAAAAGCATTGGAAAACAATTCAACCATTTTAATTTTCCTAGGTAGGTACTGTACTGCAGACTACAAGACTACAGAAAACTACAATTACTACATCATCTCATCACTTATGTATGATATTGAACAATATTTCTGAAAGTGTGTGGAATAAATTGTTTGGAAAAATAAAATATGTTGTTTTAATGTTAAATTCTGCGGACTGCATAGCAACATCAAATGTACCTTAAAAAGCGTCAAACACGGCAACACTTTACTGCTTTTTAATATTTACTTATCACAGCATCTTGTAGCGCCTTCTTGCTCTATTTATCGCAATATCTATCGTCGAAAGTTTTAAAACATATCGAGTGAAATCTTCAACATATTTTTTTTACAAAATTAACGACGAAATATCAACGATCGTTTATCTCACTTCTCTTGTGTCGTTAACATTTCTAGAGGTGTGGACAGGAGAAACAGAAAATGTCGAACGATTATTGTTGGTACTTGAAGTAGTTATACTGGCCGTTTTCTAGTTTTGCTGGCTATTCGCCGTACATGTAATGTTCGGGTGAAATAAATAAATATATCATAGATGAAACAGATACAGTCGGCGTGTGCGGACAAGTAGGTAGGTAAGATAAATTGATCAACCGCCAGGTACCTATGATAATAACATGTAAAATATTTTGCAATCACGGCTTAAAAGAAATGAAACCAAAGAATAATTTTTATGGCTTTGGTTTTGATTTGATGACATATTATATTGTAGCTAGGTCTACTATTGAATTACGTGTGCTAGTTCGAAGTCCACATTCATTGTGCCTGCCACGTGAAAATCGTGTTAACCAAATTCAACCTGACGTAAAATCAATATTTAGCGCTTCTATTAAAATTCAATAGCCAACAATCCCGCATATAGGAAGTGTGAAGAGTATTCTCCGTTGCGCATGCGTGCGTGGGTCCCACCGTCGGCTCCTCCCGCTGGCTACGCCGTAAAAACACGGCCCCCCGTTGTCCTTAAAGAAAAAAATAATGAATTATGTATTTTTATAGTAAATTTTATGTTAAACGTTCGGTGCCTTAAGTGCCGTATTAAAATAAAAACTGTGACACCAAACATATATTTTAATAAATGTTTGTCTTTGGGACAAAGATTATTTCACGAGCCCTTATTCTACTATACCTACAATGTCCACGAATGAATCATGCCGCGTGACAAAGAATTAAATTTAATGTTTGCTTGTGCTTCCAGTTTAGGGCAAGGAATAAGTTATTCGACAAAGCAATAAAGCTACCAAATCGTCCAGGCGAAGTCATAAACTCAGCTCTTTGTAGCCTAATTAAATGGGAAATCGTGGAGGTAGTAAAATTTCATAAAGTATTTTAAATGCATTTTAACGGTTAAGAGTTTGTATTAACATTTACGAGTAATTATGCAAAATGTAAATAGTGACATGTGAAAGGAGTGTGTAATCGTGTGTATTATTGTGTAAATTTGTCTCTAATACAATTTTGAGTTATGCCACTTTTTGAGTTATGCCACTTTACTTGTAACTATGCAACCAAGTAAAACCGAGTTCTTTTTTCAAAGTATTTTTCTTTATATTGTAAGTAGGTAAGACACTCTTTGCAAATTGCAAAGACTCTTTATGTGTGACAATAAAATCAAATTATAGTTTTTAGGGTTCTGTATCCGTACGGGACCCTATTACTAAGCCTACACCGTCTGTGCTCCCGTCTGTCTGGTCTGTGTCTTTTGAACCGTAATACGTATCCAGTGGAAAATTAGGTACACAGAATATATGTTATTATGGCGGATGTGCCAACAAATAATAAAAAAAAGAAAAATAAAGGGGGGTCCCCATATACATACAAGAACGTTGTATATGTTTTTAACGTTTTTGTTTGATACAAGCGTCAAACTTGGTGTGATTATAGCGCAAACTCTAATTAAACAACAAATAACAAAAATCTACCATTTTCGTCGTGGTACGGAAACTTCTATGCGCGAGTCCGATTCGATTTTTTATCCGACTTCAAGAAAAGGAGGTTCTCAATTCGGCTGTATTTTTTTTTATGTTTGTCCCCTCAGAACTTTTTGACGTGATGATGTCACGTCTTATAAATTGATGAACACCGGCTGCACGCACGAAGAAGTGTAACGTTCCATCTAAACCTGTGTGTGCAAGCGAGAGCGCGATAGAGGCATATACAATAGTAGAAAATACAAAATATATTTCTCCGTCTTTTGCGAGCCTCGAACCCGCGGTCCCTGCCACCATCACTGACCATACGTGTTATCCACGCGTATCGACCTTGTACTTATCGCTGCAAATTTTCTCAACAGTAACTATGTGAATTTCATGGAGCGACATCTAGCGTCAATATTAAATGAAATAGGTACTTCAGCCAGCGGTATACTTGATTTAGCAGTTAGGTAATTGTTGCAACGTTGAACATGTAGATGGCGTTATGTAGGTTTTTTAAATATAAATTAAACAAAAATTAATAGTCGTTATTTTCTCATATTTTTATTAGTTATTATCACATCTTTATCATGTACTTAAATTAATTTTACATGGTAAATATCCGCCGGAACTGATTTACTTTATGACATCATCACGTAAAACTATCGTCCGTAAACCAACTTTACAGACAACCAATTTTTTTTATTTGAAAGCTGGTGCTTCCCGTGTGGTCCCATTTCAATTTGGTCAAGGCCGGATTGGAAAGCGAGGCGGAATCACGAGGCCGAAGGCCGAGCGATTCCGCTGAGTACATTAATAGCAAAAAATTACAAAAAAAAAAACTGTGAAATGAAAATATATTTAAAAAAATATAAAAACCGCCTTCAAAAATGTATGAAATAAAAAAAATCTAACCCTAGAGTTGAAGGCGGTGCTAAAGCAAGCAAAAATAACCGACCGCCTTCAACTCTAGGGTTCGATTTTTTTTTTTATTTCATACATATTTGAAGGCGGTTTTTATATTTTTTTAAATAGTTTTTTTATTTGAACTATGTATGTGCGATCCTATTAATTACTGTCTTCGTGAATTTTCACGCTGAAAAGACAAACAGACAGTCAGAAGGCACGCTGCATGTTTATTGAGTGTGACGCGGCGTCGAGCCATCTAAATCACCGTAAGCAGACGGCGCGGCTTCTAGTCCCGGCGGGAGAAGAGCTCCTAGCATTGTTTTACGTTTCAGAGCCCATGTCTTGGGAAATTCGGGGCTTACTATCTTATTTATTGCGGCCTGGGTTGCCGTTTGATAAATATGTGAACACGCCTCGAGTGTTCGGGAGCCAGCAGCGGTTCAAGAGTTTCCTAAAAGCGGCGGCGAAGTCTGCCAGTGGCCGTGCCGCGCTCCAGACTTCTGCAGTTAACGCTAGATAGACACTCAATTCAACGCTGTTTAATCTATAGAATATATGTAATTTTTGTAATGTGAAGTGAAAATTTCGATAAAATGTGAAGTTGGATATTGTAATTAGGTAAACTTATATCTATGATGGATGAACGAGTGGGGTTTGTTGAAAACTCAAATGGCTGCTGTTTTAAATTATTTTATTGAGGTAATACTTTTTTGACATCTAACTTGAAAAAGAAATTCTTAATAAGGACATCGCGAAATTATTTTACAGTCAAACCCCCCTTCATCGCTCCTAAAATACCTAATGCTTGTAGTGTTGAACAATTAATGCATTAGTCAACAACAACAAAAATAATTGTATTTTTTTATTATTTCAGCAGACATTTTATTGATAATTTTAGAATATTCACAAGTCAACTGCTTTGAGTTCAATAAAAAAAATCTACTATACTACTTATACATTTGTGTGTGAGCCAAAAGTACAAAGACAAAGACTCATCTCGTTCGTACACAAATCCATACACCTTTGATACACAAGGCGGTAGCTCCTTGAAGAGCAAAGCAAACGACAATGTCGGAACACAGCCGGTCGGCGAGGCACCAGTGTTCAGTCAGCTCACGGTCTCGAGAGCTATCTGCAAGATGTCGGGAGGGGACGGCCTCTCTCGCCCAGTCTACTGCAGACGTGCTCTTTTGATCTAAGACAGAATTGCTTTGGTATATTGAACAATTTTGTCAAGTGAATGGAAAACAGAAGGTAACGAGCATTTTCTAGATGTTTTTAAACATATGTTAAACTGTGTGACTGCACAGTTCGTCGAATGATCAAACAGAGTCAATGATACGACTCCTCGCGAAATCACGCTCAGCAAGGCAAAGAAAAGATTGTAATTACATTTATTAACACGTCTTTTAAGAAAACCAATATTTACGTACGGGTATAATTTTGAATGCAGCTTTAATCATGTGTTCTAAAATATTAACATTTAATCTGAGCTAAATTTAAATTTGGAATGAAAGGATCCGTTCATGTTTCCATCAGCGCTAGATACTTACTACTCAAAAGTGTACTCGTTTGCTATGGAGAAATCGGTGTGTGACCAAACATGTTGCTGAAAGCGCGGTCAAGAGACCGCGCATCGGTTTCAAATTCAAATAAAGATACCAGTATCTTGGTAGTTGGTAGTTAGTAGTTACTAGACAAACAACGTTGTATGTCGCATATGTACTTACGATGCTTCCTTCAATTATTATTATTTTGTATGAAACCACAGAAATCTCGAAATTACTAGTTTTATCAAATAACATCAGTGCACCACATCGGTTTCAGGCGGCTTTTATAAATCGAAACTTTACTCACGGCTGTCGCCTTTGTAGAAAAGATATTGTAAATCCTCGCAGTCGTCCGCCACATGGCATTCTTTAATCGCCGACAAAGCCAATTTAAATTCAATTTGAGGGGAGATCTCATAAAGGAGCCCTTTGTTGGTCCTTTGGATGTGTTTACTTTATTCGATTTCAATAATTTCATTCACGACAAACTGGATTTCGGCTTATGGCAGCCCCTCGGGGCGACGTGTTTCAAATAATGTTTTCTTTGATATGACAGCTTCGGCGGCACATTTTTCGGTACTTATTGTTAAATCTGCAATTTATTTGAACACTCTACTGAACTGTAACACAGTATATGTATGTGCCCCCGTTGAGTAACTGTTTAATGGTCACACGGAATCCTTTAATCATACTCCTCCTTTCAAATAGCTAAATAGAGTTGCTTGTTGTTTGCATAATAAATACGAGTACGATGTAGTGAATTGAAATGGAATGAAATAAGGGAAAGCAAATAAAGTTGAAATATATTTCATCTCTGTCTGCCTACGAAATAATGTATTCAGTCTTATAATTTCGTGTCTGAAATTGCCAGATTTCAAATATGTATTGCCTAAATCAATAGAAAATATATATTTTACTTAGATAATTTTAGTGACCGTGGCGGCGCGGCGTGCTGGATCCATAGGTTCATAGTTTCCTAGAATTCATCCACCGCGAGATTCAAGAGATTTAAAGAGGATTGTCATCCTGGATCTAGGTAAACTGATTCCTCTATTTAATTTTGACTAACTAAGAACGATTTGTCGCTCTTAAATTGCTGGATATAAAATTCGTATTCGAATGACTTAACAACGAATGAGTTAAACCACTATCACAATTTCAAGCGGACGAAGCCGTGGGCAACATTTAAGAACAGATAAGATGAAATGGAGATTGCTAGACGGTAGATTGTGAAATGTATTGTCCAGAGCAGACTGAAAGATGTCGGGCACTTGTGGCCAGCGTTCCTACTGACCCAGATAGTACATCTCATCCAGTCTGCCCCTCTCCCCCACTCCCCCCCCCCTAACACCACATCGCAGCAGGGGGGAATACCACCCCGCGCCTTCTCACCCTCTGCCCGTCTCGAGTCTAAGGCGGATCCGGGCGATATTGCGAACATTTCACGCTATTGTTCACCAGATTCTGTTCTCTGTGATTGCATGCATAGTGCCTGATATTCTACTGGAGTTTAAGAGCTAAGTGCACTTTTAGTCTGGTGAAGTAATTTTGAATGTGTATATGCATAAGGACATAATTACAAATACATCTTTACATTATCTCTGACATTTGTAAAGTTTGTCAATATGTGGCTGCTGCGCTTATGAGAGCAGATATTGGAGATGAAGGTTAATTTTTGGCTTCAAGTAAATAAATATTATCGAATATAATACGACAATATAGGCACTTCGGTGCTTTTAGGTTTCCGTATCCATACAGAAGCAGGAAATATTACAAAGCCTACTTCGTCTGTCTTTCCACCCGTCCGTCCTAGGGCTGATCTTTTAGAGCGTAATAGGTAGCCGGTTGAAATTTTAACAAAATATGTGCTATCTTGGAATATGTGTTATTTATTATGGAGGATATAACAAATACTACCTGGTTCGACGACTGTTGGCAGAGCTGTCGCACCAAGCAGACCGCTTATGAAGATGGGCAATACGTTTGACCCGAAACGTCTAGCCACATAGCTCGGAAACGACTGTGAGTAAATATTTTTTTAATAATCTTTGGTACATGTATACATTTAGATAGGTTAAATAATAGTATAAAATGTCTCTTATGATTTAAAAGTTTACTTATATTGGAATAATATTATTCTGTGCATGTATTGGTACTTTTCCTATACGGAACTGGTCAAGCCAGATAATATTTAAGTTGTTACCTAATCCGATTTATGCTCTTTAGGTCTGACTTCATTCGGTAGTAAATCTTAATTACTCCGCTCGGCTGACCTGCGAGGAAGCGTCAAGCGTGACGTGGAAGCGTTTTTATCTGAAATCCTCTTTGCTGTGTAGACCCAATTTCATTGGAATCGTATCAAGGTTGTGTCGATTATAAAAATAGCTTCACTTGAATTTTTTCCTATTTTTTAACCCACTTCAAAAAAGGAGGAGGTTCTCAATTCGACTGTATTTTTTTTTATGTTTGTTACCTCAGAACTTTCGACTGGGTGAACCGATTTTGGTGATTCTTTTTTTATTTGAAAGCTGGTGCTTTCCGTGTGGTCCCATCAATTTGGTCAAGATCGGATTGGAAAGCGAGAAGTACATTAATTGCAAAAAATTACCCAAAAAAACAGTGAAATAAAAAACAATTAAAAAAATAAAAACCGCCTTCAAAAATGTATGAAATAAAAAAAAATCGAACTCTAGAGTTGAAGGCGGTGCTAAAGCAAGCAAAAATGATGCATGAAATAAAATACTAGTGGATGATATCATTTGTGATTCGTGTAGCCTTCTTTAGCACCGCCTTCAACTCTAGGGTTCCATTTTTTTTATTTCGTACATTTTTGAAGGCGGTTTTTATATTTTTTTAATAGTTTTCTTTTCTAACATTATAATTGGCTCATTTTTCTAAAACAGTGATATGGTATCCTTCCATACGTCTGTCATTTGTTTGACATCTTGTAGCTGTATAGCGACAGAGCTTTCTTGGTTTGAGCACGATGTAGGAAACATCGTGGTTTGAGTGTATGGTAGGTGGCCATGGATTACCTGCCTATTAGTTGTGGCTGTCTTGCCAAAATAAAAATTCCAACTTTCCTTCAGAGAATGAAGGCACGTGGCACAATACATTACCTACCTAATAGATCTTTTTCACGACTATTCATCTAGAGTTCCCAAGTTTTTAAAATAAAATAACGTAACTTTTTATTGAAAACGGAAAATACAAAATATATAAAGTAAAAGAATATATTTCCCAAATTTTAGTATTTATTTATATTATTACTAGGTATATTTAGCATTATATAAACGCGTGCGTTCCGTTCTGTTTTGCCTAACGAAGATAATAATATTACGTATGTTTGGGCTTTTCGTTTCGAAGACTGGAAATGGAGTATTTTCGATCTATTGTCAACGCTTTCTTCATCACCAGTAGAACTTTGACTGTCCCATTGCTGGTCACGATCTTGAAGATATTCTACCTATCGTATTTCCATCACAGTCTGTACGCTGCACAGTGTACATATTACCTCCTGCCTAGGGCGGCAAAAGCGCAATGCACACGGGTAAGCCACACGTGGGCATACCGCGGTATACATTCAATATACTGGGGTATACATGCAATATACGGGTATATATTTGTCCCGCGAACAAAGTTGCGTCCACCTATTACAAAATTTTCATATAATACTGCGTCCACCGCACTTGGGCTTCCGTATACGGACGCAACTTTGCAACCTCTGTTCTTTTAACTAGAAATGACTTCTAATGCCATCTAGAAGCGTTCTGTGAAAACACCCGTGAACACAACCACGGACGCAACTTTACTGAAAAAGTATACAAATTCGGGTATTTTAGTTCAGCCAAATCCCGAGCGGCGCAGGTGGCGACACTGAGCGCGCGTATACCCTGCCCCGCGCCCCTGCCGTATATAAAATATCGATTGGCTCAGTAGTATTGCGTCCGGTATTTGGAATGCGTAATTTAACCTCGCCCGGGCCTCTCGCGTGGGACCCCCCCTCCCCCCCCCCCCCCCTCCCCTCGGCGCATATAAATGAGCTATTAGCACGATAGTACTGCTTCCACTATTTTTAATGCATAGTAACCTAGCCCGATCGCCTCTCGCTCGCCCGGCGGCGCCCCCCCCCCCCCCCCCCGGCGCATATAAATCAGCCATTAGCACGATAGTGTTGCTTCCACTATTTCTTTCGAATGCATAGCCTTGCCCGAGCGCCGCTCGCTCGCCCGGCGGCGCCTCCCCCCCCCCCTCCCCCTCCCCCCCACGGCTCATATTAATCAGCTATTAGCACCATAGTATTGCTTCCACTATTTCGAATGCGTTGTTTTAGTTAATTAAGTCACTGGTCCATAGGTTTTTGTGAGTGGTGTAGTATTAACGAGTTTTAGCCGCGTAGACAACAGACAGAACCAACCATAATATGTAGTTAGTTATCTAGATAGGCGTGTACCTTATGAATTTAAACTTTCATAATGAGGAGGAGGCGGCGAACAAAAGCGGACATGTCCACCCACATAGATTTATTTTTTACTAGCTTTTGCCCGCGGCTTCGCTCGCGTTTAATTCCATAAGGACAAAGTAAGTCACAAACGGCAAGTCGCTAGGGGCGAGGCCGAAGGCCGAGCTTCGTTCAGGTAAACAATGTTCTCCCTAGAAGAAGTAAGTAACTAAAGGCGAGGTCGAAGGCCGAGTTACGTTCGGGTAAACGATGTACTCTCTAGAATAAATAAGTCACTAAAGGCGAGGCCGCAGGCCGAGCTACGTTCAGGAAAACAATGTGCTCCCTACAAGAAGTAAGCCAGTAAAGGCGAGGCCGAAGGCCGAGCTACGTTCAGGTAAAAGGTGTACTCTCTAGAAGAAATAAGTCACTAAAGGCGTGGCCGCAAAGTGCTACTTAGAAGTAGTAAGTTACTAAAGGCGAGGCCGAAGGCCGAGCTGCGTGCTGGTAAACGATGTACTCTCTAAAAGAAATAAGTCACTAAAGGTGAGGCCGCAGGCCGAGCTGCGTTCAGGTATACGATGTACTCTCTAGAAGAAATAGAAGAATTAATTGTAAGAATTTCTCATTCTAAAAAAATAATTAAATTATTATTTAAAATCAAATAAATTATAATTAAAAAATTTTGCTAATATTGCTTACCTGGACGCAGCTCGGCGTTCGGCCTCGCATTTAAAGACATACTTCTTCTAGGGAGAACATTGTTTACCTGAATGCAGCTCGGCCTGCGGCCTCGCCTTATTTCTTCTAGAGAATACCGATTATTTAAACACAACTCGGCCTTCGGTTTCGCCTCTAGTGACTTACTTCTCTAGGGCGGATATTGCTTAACTGGACGCAGCTCGGCCTTCGGCCTCGCAATTAGTGACTTACTTCTTCTAGAGAGAACATTGCTTACCTGAACGCAGCTCGGCCTCCGGCCTCGCCTTTAGTGATTTATTTCTTCTAAAGAGTACATCGTATGTAAAACTTGACGAGTCTAACTGCAGTGTGCTGCCTATAGATGATTAATAAACAATAAAGCAGCTCGGCCTGCGGCCTCGCCTTATTTCTTCTAGAGAGTACCGATTATTTAAACACAACTCGGCCTTCGGTTTCGCGTTTAGTGACTTACTTCATCTAGGGCGGATATTGCTTAACTGGACGCAGCTCGGCCTTCGGCCTCGCAATTAGTGACTTACTTCTTCTAGGGAGAACATTGTTTACCTGAACGCAGCTCGGCCGGCGGCCTCGCCTTTAGTGACTTACTTCTTCTAGGGAGAACATTGTTTACCTGAACGCAGCTCGGCTTTCGGCCTCGCCCTCAGTGACTTACTTTCTTCGAGTAGTATGAAGAGAGTATATTGTTTATCTGAACACAGTTCGACCTTCGAATAACCTTGGAGTTAGTGATTTACTTTGTCCTTTAATTAATTCAGCGTTATGGTATATAGCCTATAGTTAAACTCCAGAACTCTCTTTGAATCGGTGCAAACCGCATCAAAATTTGTTACTAAATGCCGTTCATACTATACTTCAAAGAACAAAGTCCACCCTCCTTTTAACCCCTTTAAAAGGTGAAAATCAAAAAACCGTGACACGTCTTCATTTGTTTATGCTCAGTAGCCTTAATTAAAATTTTTATATTTCTAACTTCAAAGGACAAAGACTTTCATACAAACTTTCATCCCCTATTTCACCCCCTTAAAGTTGAAATTTTCAAAAATCCTTTTTTAGTGGATGCTTACGTCATATAATAGAACTACGTTCCAAATTTCAACACTCTAAGTCTTACGGTTTGGGCTGGGCGATGATGAGTTAGTCGGGCGTAGTCTCGAAGAATAAGTACGAAGAAGTCTTCGTAGTATAGAAGATCGATAGATAGATAGATTTTTTTTATTCTCTGAGCTCATATTTATGTCGTCCCTGAAGTACTTTCATTCAAAACCGCTTCTTTCTTATACAAAATAATACTCAAATATGCATTTTCAGCCAAAACCAGACTTGTCCCATTAAAATTAGAAGAAAATATGATTGCACCTTCATTTACAATCAAAACGGGATGAAACTAATTAAATAATTTTTCGTGTGATATGTTTTCTACTTGTCAAATAAATATCTATTTTTTGTTTGTTTTGATATTTGTTAAGATTTGTCCAGAATTTTCAAACGAAACCGGAGATTTTTCAAACAAAACCGAACTTGTTCATTTTTAAATTAAAAAAATAAGACAATCAGTCAATGTTCTGATAAAATAAACGACGGTTACACGTTTGTATTTTGATGAAGCTTTTATGTACAAAAATGTAGAGCTATAGCTAGCCCCTATCTGCTTCATCTAGTTTTTGAGCTCTCCTGTAAAATTATATTTGTGGGACAAATCCGATTTTGTTCACCGCCTCCTCATTATTATTTCAGTATTTATTAGAAATTGAAACATACTATCTTAGCAAAAGGTGTTTACTATGTTCGGATGAGTTTGTTTGATTTTTTTTTGTAATATTAAATAAAATATAAAAATTTTACAACCCTTTTTTTAAATTGATCTATTTCCGATATAGAACCCCCCCCCCCCCCCCCCTGAAAAGCCCGTCACTTCAAACGAAAAGACCTATACATACATACAAAAGAATGATATACCGAATTCATTTACAAAAAACTGACAGCAATTTTGAGCTTCGTTTTCCTTTAAAAATTCATTCACAATGTGGCCAAAATTAGGGATAATTTGCAAGAGTCTGAACGAACATTAACAATTGCAGTGAAGTAGTTTGTATTAAACGAAGTGCCCGTGGGGCCGTTACATGTTCTAAATTTGAAAAGTTTCCGGAAAACGCTCTCAATACTTTAATAATTCCAATAATTTCCATTGTTAATGTTAGTGTTAATGTTAGAACTCTGGCAAATTATCCCAAATTTTGGCTACTTAGTGAATGATTCAAGTCATTCACATGTGTTATACCGTTGGAAAGGGCGTAAACTAGCATATTTTTTCTCGTCCTGGAGATTTTGAGAGGTCATCATAAGTCCTTTTCATTTTAATTATAATATTATGGAGTTCCAGTGCATACCTTCCGGCTCCATCATCAAATAAGTTCGGTGGTACCATATTTGCCATCAGAACCTCATACAACTGACAATTTTCAAAATGATACAACAATTATTAGTGGGTGAAATTCTGTACCAAAGATTACATTACATAGTTACATACAAATTTACTCACAGGTTGACCTAATCAAAGAGTGTTAATATTTAAAAAATACGTGGGAAGCAATATCTAATGTCGGTTTTTTAAAGTAGATTTTGACTTGAATTCGAATGTCGAAATTGTTAGTTAATCGATTGGAAGCAATAGTGCCTGTTTCTTGAAGAAGGTACAGTAAATATTTTGACTTTAATTCGACCTTTAGATTGGAAGCATCAATGTAATTTGTTTTTTTATTTAGTGTATATTTTGACTTTTATATGACCTTTGTTAGTGATGAATGGATTGGAAGCAATAGTGTCGGTTTTTTTTTATTTAGAGTATACATAGTTTGACCTTGACTGGATTGGACTGGCTGGACGCCATAATGTGTATTATAAAAGGAGTCAATTCTGTGTGTAAATTGAAATGTATACTCATAATATACAGGGCGGGTGCCGAAATGTCTGTAATATGAACAGACGTCATACGGAGGGTGAAATGAAAACAGCATATATAAATACGAATAAAAATATCGAAATAAAAAGTAATCTGCCCATATGATAGAAAGTTTTTATTACACTATTTTCACTTACATCCTTATTAAATACTCTAGAAGTGATGGACGCAGCAAGTATCTTTTTTGAAAGGACGCAGAAATGATAGCGGGATGTATATATATACATACATGCAATATACCGAGTATAGAATTTACGCTAGATATGGCGTTATGTATCGGGCAGTTCCCGCAGTTCGGCTTTTGTGTTTTGTATCTGGGATAGAAATCGACGCTACCGACGACCCGGCTTACGAACAGCGACTACGTCCGCACTCCGTGCGCTGCTGCTCTCACACCGCCGCCGCTGCTCGGTACCGTCTGCAGCGCAAGCACCGTTCGAAGAGCTTTTTTTTCGACTGCAAAGGCGTGTTCCGCGAGAGTATTACAGCGGGTTTGGCGAATGCGAACAGGAAGAGGAGGGATGAGGGATGCGCCTTGACCGAAACACCTTGGTGAAAATAGGTGCCAGGTCAGTGCTTCCCTTTGGTCGTGCCGTCTACACTGAACTGGAGTTGAAACACGTGCTATTTACATAGTTGCCGTTTCGACCGACCTTTCAATCCCGCTCAATGATCCAACGATGCGTCGGTACTTCTGTGGTTGAAGATCCTTAAAGAAGAATACGCTCCATAACAGCAATAGTGATGTTATTACTACACACCTTATACCTGACACTTCTGCAGAAGTGTCAGGGTAGACTGTAACAATATGTGATAGTGTGTGTAGTATTGTTCTATGCAACCCGCCATCATTGGCTACATCACCAGCTACACCGGCGCCGCATCTTCTTTCTGTCGTAACCAGGTGGCATACGCGAACTTTCCTTTGATAATTGTTATTTTTGTTATTGTTTTGCGTTGTAAGAAAGTATTCATTTTCAGGGTTCTGTATTCTTACGGAAGCCTATTACTAAGCCTACGTCGTCTGTCTGTCTGTCCGTCCGAGGGCTGTATCCTTTGGACCGTAATAGGTGTTCGGTTGAAAATGTCACTTGTCCTTATGCATTATTATGGCGGTATGCCAACAAATAATAAAAAAAAGTTCAATATTAAGGGGGCCCCATACAATTATCATAATCTGTTCAAAGAGGGCCCCTTTTACCGAATGATCTTGAACTAAACTATAAGTTAAACATTTAAACTACAAAAGTATGAACGGTCACCGATAGATGGCGTGAGGAATACGATGGACTCAATATATCAATACAAAATAAGCTGTGCCGAACGCGAGATATGTGCGGAAAATATTGAACGATTTTTTTTTCGAATTTCTGCAGCAGGGTCCTAAATTTTTCTACTAACGCTAGAACGCGGTATGGAGATTCAGTCAGCGAACATTAAATTCGTTCTCCGACTGAGTACTTACCAATATGTGGCTCTGTATGTAGATATGTATATATATAGAGCAATTGCAGCCCGCGCCACATACAGACATGAGTTTATCTTTATTTACTTTTAGGATTTATTATCGGAATCTTTCAAATATTTAAGTCATGGATTTATTTGATTGTCGCCAAATTTCTTACACAAATTTGGTAGGCGCCAAACTCTTAATGATAAAGATCCAAATAAATGGTTATCTACAGAATCAAGCGATCGGACTGTGTTTTCTGCCAGATTAATAATTTATGAGCGAGCCGAAACACTAAACCCGCCTATTTACGATCTCCTCAATCCATAATAACAAGAGAAGTGTCGTAAGTTAGCCTCGGGCACCAGAGCGGAGGCTTCGTCCCAGCAGTCGAGAATAAAAACTCCCAACAGCCAGGCGGCCCCCAGCTGTTAGATTATGCTACATTTGTCTCTTACGAACGGCGATTAAGACTTTTTAAGTACACCATTAGGCGTCTCCGCTGTTACATTTCATTATAAATTGACTCCAACCGAAATAATTGACCATTAGAAACACAACTCTTGCCCCGATTCTTGAATATTTTAACGCAACAAAGGCGAATTTCTCTCTTGTTTTGCGAATTTTCTAAAGGATTCCGTCACCAACAAATTACGCAATTAAGTAGTTTACTCCGCTCGCTTCTAAAGAGCTTTTGGACCCATTTTATATAGGTTCAAAATTTGACAACGTAGGTCGTCATTGTTTTCGTTTATTGGTATATGAGTTTTGCTCTACTTTCAATTGTCTAGCAAATAAATTGAGCTCTAAGAAGATAACTTTTTGGCTTTGAACGATATTATTAGGACGATTTCTGAACTGTACATACCTACCATATAGCGAACTGTCCATACGAATATTATTACGGACCGGCATCCTTTGTGAAGAAAGGTCTTTGAATTTTTCAATTGAGTACTAAATTAAATTCTAATCCAGGCCGGAGTGGGGCGGGGCGCAGGGTGGACAGGGGTGGACGGAGCGACCTCGTGCGGCGCGAGGGCCACCGTCGTCGCCCTCTGACCTGAACCATTGTCCGATTTAAGTATTTCACGACTGCCGACTCCCGAGGAAGGCCGGAATAGGATCTCGAGAAAGGGTAAGGAAACGGACTTCTTTCACACGAGAGCTGGGAGAGCAATTCAAAAAGTAATTTGCGCGAGTACTTCCGCCGTACAAAGACTTCCGAATCTACGGTGAAACTTAGAGAGAATTCATAAAAACATTAAAGAGATTAACATTTCGAGAGTCTCTCACGGGGCTACAGCCTGGGTACCCACCCAACCAGTCGGCCGGGCAGATGCGCTGCACTCTGAAAAATGAGACAAAAACACGGATCTCCGGAGCGACAGATAAATATAATCAAGAGTGAAAATCCGGCCGCATAAATCTGTACGTAACAAGGCGGCCGGGGAATCGAAAAAGTCGAGTCTAATGAAGCACTTACTGCTTTACGCAGACGTCACCCAATTGTTTCGGCCCGCCGCCACTCCCGCCGCATCTGTCCCTGCTTCGCGTTTGTCAATTGCTTAATGATACGTCCCTCGTTACGTATGCACGCAGCGGAGAGCGCCCTTTGGACGAGCACGGCCGCCATTCTCGCGGGCCGTGCGGTTTAGGTTTTGTCGTAATCTGCCTGTCGCTGGGTGATGTAGCTCTCATCTCTCATGCCACACGCTCCCTCCTCGGCCGGGCTCGCGGTTCGTGGCTCGCGGCTCGCGGGATCAGGCCGGTAGCCACGACTTACCTGTGCAACGCTAAAAATAAAAGAAGTTTCCATTCGCTCAGTTGGTCCTTCGAGCCGGATTGGGTTAAGAATTCCCTTGATCATTCTTATTTCGGATCGCCGTTTATCGCACGTGACGTGACAATTCTTTTATCCCTGACACTTTGTTTCCGCATAAATTACGCCACCGCTCGGCAGCCGAGGGTCGACTTAACGTTGTTTTCGACTGTGTTCTTATTGCTTTTGTTACGGCCTTACGGAGGATTCTTATCGGAGTATTTTATGTCTTTTAATTTAAAGCTCACGCAACAACTGGAGATTGTTTTGATATCGGAAGACTGAGTTAAAGAGTTTCGCAAATCGGGAAGCTTTATTCTCGGGTCGATGGATATTTTAACTATGGATTTCCTTGAGATGTTCGCTTGATACATTTTATCGATTAGGATGTCGTATTTTATCGTTAATGGTTTGATTAATTTCAAAATGAATTTTATTATTTATTAAATGGCAGCCCTTGTAATACTAAATTAGGAACATTGTAAATACTGTATGTGCGACATCGAGGATGCACCTCCCTCCAAGTTATCGCCACTTTAATTTTATTTGTGATTCGACACTGCGACTTGCATAGCCCACCGTAAAACTTGCTCGTGTCAAACAATTCAATAGGATAGAAGGAGCATCAACTGGCCGAACAGTTGAAGCGATTGTAAATGAGGTGCACAACGACAAACAAAATACAAATATAGGTATGTCTATGTCTGCCCCACTTGTAAAAACCCACGCATGTTTAACGTGTTTTGATCGATGATGTACATACATATTGCTTTACGTACCGTATGCGGCCCGGTAGGTACTTGAAGAGAACATACATACTGTATTTCTCTCTGTGCGTGTTATACAAAGAAGAAACATCATCTCAACAACATCTCTCACGTTGGAATGGTCTCTTCACCCAGAGTCGTGCAGTAGCTAGGTTGCTACATGATAATTGTCTTGTCCTAATATTTTGTTATGAAATGCGGTGGTCGTTGTTGTGCTGTAATTCACCAGAGTTCTTGTAGCACAACACCGATTACATTATTTACCCCGATTGTCAGGATGCAGCGTGATACATACATTACTTATTTGTCTGTAATACGTCATTACGTATGATTCAAATTATGATTGTGAATATGTAATATGCCATCGCCGTTTATCGCACGCGACGTGACAATTCTTTTATCCCTGACACTTTGTTTTCCGCATTATTACGCGCCACCGCTCGGCAGCGTAGGGTCGACTTACCGATGTTTTCTATTATTTATAAATATAAATCATTATAATTCATTATATTATATTTTACATTCCCATACTCAAGTCCTATGCTACTAGACTACTACCTAGATACTTATACCTAATTCACAACATACGCCTCTCAAACATCCTAAGGTCTGGAAGAAATCCCTGTAAGGGATAAGTCCGCCTTTTTACCTCATTTAAATTATATATCGTGTTTTTTTCAGAAAAAAAAAACATTTTTGGAGGAATAAAGTATTTATATATATATATATATTATATTAGTACAGTGTTTATATGAATTTACATATTTATGTATATCTATAAAATTGTGTGCATTTGTGGAGTAAATTGGGGTTGAAGTAATTTTTATTAATTGTATGACAATAGCTGTCTGTCCTTTTGAATTTTTCGCTTCGCGTGATAAGGATATTGATTGTGCCATACATTTTCTCCATGTTTATGTTACGGCCCTTTTACTCCAGTAATAAAGTTGAGAAAGAAACAAGCTTGATTCTGAGAGTTGGCGTAAAAATACTGCGCTAGTTCGTAGCCGGGCACAACTTTTTACTGTGACCTCTTGTTATTTATCGTCTGTTCCGCAGAGCTTCCGTAGCTAGTCAAATCTAGGGGTATATCTCTAGTCAACTACTTTTGTTAAATGATAAATAAAATACGAAACAAGGCTTATTCTCCCGAATTGAAAAGTTTAACTTTGTCGGTTCTAATTGGAATATTTTTATTTATTTTTATTTTAATAGTAAACTTTTCTGCGGTGAAGGAGGCTTTTAAATTACCATACTACCTAGCGCAAAGGTATATATTTACTCTACTTCTCTGTCAATCGTCGGACGCCAAAGTGCTCGTGAGGGTGGGCTAGGCTAGGCTATACGTTTGACTTGAAACATTGACCCATATAAATACGAACGACAGTTAGTAAAGCTGTTTTCCGTATAACGATTTATTGCAGAATCTAATCTCTTACATCCAAATTATAAACCCGACAAGAATTAATTTATTAACATAATGTTTTATTTTGTATTTCAGGGTGTCCCAGTTCAGCAGGATTTGCTTACCAACACAGGATTCCTCATTTAATAAGCTTCAAAGATATCTCAGTACATTTTTTCCTAGTACTCCCATTATTGAGATAATCGTGGTTTTATGGGCCATGAAAAGGTCGCCAAAACCATGTTCAACATCGGAAATTTTTAAAAAAAATTAGAGTTCTAAAAATGTTACAGAGTTTTTTTTAAGATTATTCAACGAGGAATCTCGCGGTGGCAAGCAAATTGCTGAACTGGGACATCCTGTATAAAAACTCACCCGTACAATATTTCTGGCTACTTCTTCGCTAGTAGGCCTGGAAACGAATGTTCTAGCCGGAAAGTTCGAAAGCAGAAAGTTTGACTTCGGAACTTTGTTCTGACTAGTTAGGAGGTAAACATACTAAAAGTCCCCACTACTGGGGGGTGCGCCCTAGGGGGATGAGCATAAAGAAGGTCCCATTTTTCAGTTTTTCGCTTATATCTCGAAAACGGTGCATCATAGGAAAAACTGTTCAATTACAGAATAAGAGCTGATAAAATTCTCTACAACTTTGATATATACACTTTTTACCAATTCTCAATCGTTGTCGAGATATAAGGTCTCAAAAAAGGCCGATTTTATTTGCAAATAAAAGCAATGCATGACAAAAACATATTTTTGCTTTTATTTGCAAATAAAATCGGCCTCTTTTCGGACCTTATATCTCGACAAGGATTGAGAATTGGTAAAAAGTATATGTCAAAGTTGTAGAGAATTTTATCAGCTCTTATTCCGTAATTGAAAAGTTTTTCCTATGATGCACCGTTTTCGAGATATATGCGAAAAATGGGACTTTCTTTATGCTCCCCCCCCCCCCCCCCCCCCCCCTAGGGCGCACCCCCCCCCGTGGTGGGGACATTTAGTATGTTTACCTCCTAACTAGTCAGAACAAAGTTCCGAAGTCAAACTTGCTGCTTTCGAGCTTTCCGGCTAGACCCCTTATTTGAGCACTCATTTACTACACTATAGGTACTTAGTAAAACACGTGTGCACAAACGTAGAGCATACTAGCATGGCGACGAGCAGTTAGCTAACGCAAGTTTGTCACGTCCCAGCGATCTATCGGTTCCAACAATACTTAGAATTATCAATTAGCGTGTGGGTACAAGAAACAATATTCGATTCGCGGTCGCACACTCCGGCACTGACTGCATGAGAATTAGCTGCTAATGCTTCCGGACTAACGCGGGATTCGTACTGTAAGTTAACAAGTTATAAGGTAGACGGTTATATCAGTGTGGGCTGATTTTATCACCTTTTGCTAAACTGTAGCAGCAGGTTTACTCCCGTAAACTGTATGAGAAATGCAATTTTAACCGACAAATAAATCTTAACCGAGGAGGTGGTGAAATCGGCCCTAAGTCGACTGTGACGTTAGTGGAACTGGTGACAAGCTATAGTACACACTCAAGCTATGCTTTTACGTGGTTTATCACGTACATACATAGGTACCTAACTAGGATTTTTTAAGTTCGGATAATAAATTGAATTTAAATTAAAGCTGTTTTATGTCAGTCTGACGTATGTTTAATTCTCATAAATCCGTCATTCGATCATATTACTCGTATTTAAGTTTGAAATTTGCGTATCTTACGGTATCCATCTGGTTGGCTGAACTATGGACGTTTTCACCAACTCCGGCTACAATGAAGTTGCCAGTTATCTTCAGTCAAATGTATGAGAAAGAACGGACGGAAAAATTACTTAAATTAACCTGAAATGGTGTAAACGGGGGTCAGCGAGTCGACTAAATTCAAACCATACTTCATTCTAGTAAAGCTACCTGCGAAAGTTATTATAAGGAAAGCGTCAATATTTATAAGCGTTAGTCACAAAGGAATTTTGAAAAGTGAAATGTATAAAATCAATTTTAGAATTAGGTGTAATATTCAAGCCAAAGTAATTTTTTTTTATTGACTATCTCACCAAAAAGTAAAAACCAACTGATGTTAGTGGACAACGTAATCTGTGACCAAGGTCGCACTTCTCGACCTATCATACAAACGTATCTAACCCCAGCAAGTAATGCAATAAGGGTTCGATGAACTTGTCAAGTGATCAGGTGCGCACGATTATTGTTGTCACGTTTTAACTAGCTGCTTACCCACTCTTAGTAGCCAGTACTTTGCAGCTTATTATTACTCAATACTGTGTTACTACTCAGCACTGACGGCCGTCATAACTTTCAAATGCTGAGTAAACAGTGCGAAGAAACGATGAGAGTTTGAAGAATTATGGAATATTTTGATTACTCTTTTATTTTTGTAGCTCAATCTTACTATACACTAGTAATATACAATATAAATATAATACCTAATTACATTTATCAATAATAAATAATTAATAAATGTGGTCTCCCAAACTAATTTTGGATTGCCTTTTCTGAGAATACTACAAACATTGGCTTACTAGGACTAACAGCATTATTATTTATAGTGTAGTATGTTTTATTTCTTATTTCATTTAATATGTGTTTATTTATTAGGTACTTGAAATATTTTAACAAAATAATGTCAAATCAAATTTTGAGATGTTTTAAGGTAAGAACAATCCGAGTAGGTACACTCTTCACTCTAGTATTCATATAGATAGGTGGGTATTAGATGAGTATGTTTAAAAGGGTTCTGTTACTCATAATCAAATTTACACATTGTTCTCTTTGTATACCAAAGAACATTCATTTAAATATATCTGATGCTTATTCGGATTATCCCGACCGAACAAACATAGTTCCCTCCTTAAAAGTATTTAAGCCCACTCACGGTTCCTGAGCCTTTGTCCCAAGTTCGTATTAACTGGGCGAAGCTGCGATGATTATGGAGTAAGAGCAATAGAGCGGAAATTGCAACGACACAAAATTAGCTCCACTCATTTCAATGACACCCATATCCATAACAGTTTTGTCCCGACACCTTCGTGCTTTCGTTAAGCTGCTGCATGCGAAAATGACCTTTCAAGCATAGAGAGTTTGCCAGTGACCGCCTATACTGTTGCCTGTTAGAAGCATGAATCCTGGATTAGAACATACGCGCTTGAAAGTAAAATGCATTTTCTAGCTACTTGTGAATTCCGTGCTTGCCTAGTACTATTATCGTGTTGGATTGGAATTTATTGATAACTAAGAAATAGCATAGTACACGATACAGAAGCGGGTGAATGGTTGTTGACCTAATGAATTAATAGGAGAGTAGTATATTTTGAGAGAATGAGACTAATACATTTTGAAAATGGAATGAACATCAAAAGAAGATTTTGTTTGTGAGTGTGTTGGAAGTGTTATCGGTATTAAGCCGTAATTTTTTTGGGTGACCAAGCAATGTACGTTCGTTTTTTTTTTATGGAAACTGACACGGTTGGCTACATCACCTACAAAATCCGTGATGTCAGCCCTTAACACCACCGGGTGAACTTGGTGCCACGTCAGTGCTTCCCTTCGGTCGTGTCGTTCGTATTGTAATTTTTCCTCGTGATGTTTTCCTTCACTGTACCACAAAGTATTTATTGGCGCACTGGGTTTTGAAATCAAGACGTTTTGCCCGAGAGTCCAACGCAGGCTATCCGATAATGGTGGAAAACAAAATATTATTGTCTAATATGAACTAGTACATAAAAGTATTGAAAACAAGATTTATCTAAGCGAACGTTTAATTAAATAAAAATCCGTCCATCTAATGGTAGAATCTTTGAGTATTTTAAATTCAAAATCATCTTTAATTTTGGATGGAAAATAATATTTTGTTAATTTGCCGGCCCTGCCATTTTTTGCAAATAAATGTGCAATTAACTACATATTCATATAAACACGTGTACAAAAGCGTGTACAGTACTATCATTGAATTCAATCTGTAGTTGTGTCACAATTAAAATGGAGTATCGCAAGACCTTACCAAAGCAATCGAAAACCATCAATCATAGTGACGAATTCCCACGTTTCAATTTGTTTCAAATGTCAATAAGAAAACGAAGAAAGAAGTGGATTAACGAAATTGTGTGGAAGAATATTTAGAATTTTTATTATAAGGCGAAAACAATTATGCACAGAAGTGACTGAAACAAAAAACATTATAACTAACACAATAAAATCATCAGAAATGTTTCCAACTATGGAACACACGCTATTCGTCGTATACGCAGGTGGTCGTTGTACCTCTTATGTACGAGTTTTAATACTGATTTCACAAGATCGTACGCCCCTTCTCTATAACATCCGATCGATTTACCGTGATCCGGAGAAACGGGTTCTGTCTCTGCTCAGGCTCACTCGCTGGTCACATTATACGCGTGGAAACCTCCAGATTAGTATTATGCATTTGATTTTGATCAATCTTTGACAGTCTTAACTGTTCTTGAGCAAAAATGCATATCTTTTGTGCGTAATTATATGTTCTTATGAAACAAAAAGACAATTAGTCAAACCACAGAGCAGCGAAGTCGCGCTATTTGATGCTCTGTGAGTCAGAAATTTTATGGGTAGAAATAATGAAATGAATAATACAGGGAAGAATAGCAGAGTACGAGTAGCTAGTAGTAGAGCTCACTATTCGTAAATGAGTGATGCATAAATTTATTCATACTTATCTACGTAATTGTGTAATCAGAATCTTGCGATGAACATGAAATAGAGTACAATCTACATGTTGTTGCCTAATCGACAAAATGCTTGAAGATTGTTTCAGACAAATAAACTTAGAATCTATAGCCGATCATGCATGATGTAGTTTAAATAGTAAATTATAGTATTATTAGATTGCACTACCATTTTAATGTATCAATAAATACTAAAAATAACCTAGATTAACTTAGATTGCCTAGTGTTAACTTATTAACATCTCCTTTGTTCTCAAAGGGGATGATATTAGAACAAAGCTTCATGCAATAATGTAATATCATAAGTCTAGACAATCAACCAGAACTGTCTCGAAACAGCCCAACTAACATACACGATACATATAATATTCTCAACGGCGTCGCATTTAATATGATTTAGTTAATAATTAATTTATTTGAGACAGGAGTTCAACTTGAAATACATTATCTGACATTTGATCAATATTATTGACTGAACAGAAAGGGATCGTAGCAAGTGGATAGGAACAGCTTTCGATTTTAGCTGCACCTTTATTCTCTATAACCTTTAGAATTATTGGCTTCAGAAACTTAGAAATCCAACAAACATTCATATAGCTAATGGGTTATCTTCCAGAATTGTTGAGAGAGAAAATATTATATTTGCGAGGAAGGCCTCTGTGGTGAAATTTAATTGAATTTTGTAACTTCACCGATATTGTTGTAGTTTTATTGATAAATGTAGTTTGTAGTGTATTTTTATTAGATCTTAACTTGAGGAGGTAAGCACCAAAGCCTTTACTGTTTTAGAGAACATACATATTTTACAAGCTGTACAAATAAAATTCGCATTTCGTAGTCAAGAAATGTTCCAATGTTCCAATATTGAAAACGAACATTGTTTTTTTTTTATTTCCTAGCTTTTGACCGCGGCATCGCTCGAGTGAAATTCTATTCCTATTATGTCCGACCGTGAGCCACCTCCATGCGAAATTTCAGATTAAGACGTAGCCTCGATGACGCCTTTGAGACATTCAAACGAAAGACACCTACTATTGAGGCACTGACATTTTATAATACATAACTAAAGTTATTCGCAAAAAAAAAAATTCCAACGAGGCTTCTGTAATGCCATGACGTCTGCAAGAACAGGGCATAGCTCAGATACCACACAAAAGCTTAATCACATACTCCCTAATACGATTAGAGCGCTATCGAACCGAAGCAGGCTGATGTCTATATTGTGCGAGGTACAATTTATCAAGCTTACTGCTCTAAACGGAATGTCAGACGGGATCCGTGGATGGACTTGATAATCGACGATTACGTAAAGAAATATAGCTGCAGATGCAGAATTGTTTTTTCCAAAATATTAAGTAAATTCCATTCCATCTCACTTTTAACAATGACAAGATATTTTAATTAAATTATTCCTACCGCATACTCTTTCTTGCACTACCCATACTTCTTTCTCTATAATGTTATTCCTCATCAGTCATCCATCAGTCATCCATCACCCAAAGGTTGACTGGAAGAAATCGTTTGCTTGTTTGATTCGTGTACTGTTCTTCTTTAAATTGTGTGCAATGAAGAGTTTCTATTCTATTCTGTAATCTAGAAAGTATACATACTGTAAACATTGCAATGACTGGAAATTAATATACTTAGCCCCCAGATAAGCATAGAACTTAGAACAACACCAAGCATTAGCAATTAATCTTTAATTAGTTCACGCTAGCTTAATACTAAATGTTTGGATTGTCGAATGTGTGGCGGCGATCGAAGTTACGGTTTGAATTTGCAAATTATCTTATTAAATCTTTAATTAATTAGGTTTAATTAAATTAATTATTACGTAGAGGCATTCAATATGTATTTTTTTTACATTGTCATAGTTGATTGAAATAAATAAAATACCTACATATTTTTATGTTGTCAACTTAAGGCCCTTCCACACTCACATGGTCGACCTTTCGTATTGATTCTAAGGAATACTTTTAATAATAATTGTGTTTGATATTGAATCAGGTTTTCATAATGCTCTATAGGACCCACGGTGTCGTTTGTTAGCAGTACTAAAACAGATACAAACGGGACTAAGTAAGTACTAAGTGGAATAGAATAGAAAATAATAACTATTTATTGAACACAATTGAAAGAAGTATAGTTCACGAAAAGAAACAAGAAATACAGAAGTGCGCAAAGATGAACTTATAAGTGATTACTTAGTCAACTTTCAACTTATCTTGAACTTATCTTGTTAGGTCATCGGTAATCCTAAGTTATAAGTGCCCAGTTGTTTATGATGTTTATCTTGAACATATTTCACAATTTTACGAATAAGTATATACATTGCAATAAGAAGAAATTTTTCAGATTGCTTAACTTCTATTAATCCAATCTAATTCGATGATATATAGTGAGAATCCCCAAAAACTCGCTCACCCTTTATCCCTTATCCACCAAACAATGTTACCTATCAAGTTCGAATCCGTTTAACTCTATGCTCGGACCAAGAGACAAAGAAAGATAAATAGGTAATTTTAAACGAAATTATGAAACTGAAAAATGGTTTGGTATTGCAAAATAATAAAAAAACTAGATGTTTAACCAAACGCTCAGGTCACACTGCGCATTCCCAAATGGAAGCGCCGAAACTTGCTTACCGTGCTCGCATACGAGTACAGAGGCATGAATAATGGCTTCCGACTTCCTCGCCTCGTGCCCGAATGCCCGCGTCCCTTGCCCGTGCCACACAATGACGAAAATAATAATGATTCGTAGAGTGCACCCTTTGGGCAAATTAATGAGGACTCTTACAATGTTCGAGATGCGGTAATGTGAGAAAGATAGAAGAGTGGGGAATATTTAAAAACTTTTAAGAAAGCAAATCTTTTGCTGCTATACATGTATTTCACTAAATACAAGTCTGACACATCCAAAAGAAGAAATCTCTATAAGGAATACGTCTGCCTTTGCGCCTCATGTCAACTACATATATCGCGCTTGGTAGTGAAAGTTATAACAGCAAATGCAGCAATATATTATTTCTGTCTATCTAAGTAGTTGTAGTAACTGTGTCCTACACTGGCGGCCGTGGTCAGGAAAATGGAATGTGGGAAGACCATCCGGCAGGTGGGACGACAACATCAAGTACGTCGGCGGAAAGCAGTGGTTCCGTACCGCTGAAGGCCGGGAGAACTGGAGAAAACTTTAGAGGCCAGCATTGGACACATACACGCTGACTGATTCCCTGAAATAACTATTTCATTAAAAACGACTACAGTCAACATCATGCACTTGCACAAACAAAATTTAGTTTTTCTTGCACAACACGCCCTACATACATTGTTCGCAGTTACCGTCCAAAATACGGTTGTTGCAAACTCTCATTCCGGCGCGTACACCGTAAAAGATTTCTCTTTTAAAACTTGTGTTAAACGCGTAAATCAAACCAACATCTGAGAAAGCTACCGGGAAGCGTCCGTGTGCTCTACCGGATATTTACGATGATGGTGAGCTTCTTCAAACTAAAACCACACCGCAAATAGCTGCGATCATTACTTGCTCGGATGCAGGGAAGTGTCTGTCGAACTAAGTAAGTCGATTTGATTCCGCTCAAACACAGAGCAAGAAATGACGACCGCCGATGACTGCTCTGTGCGTACAAACCTATAGGTTTTCGATTTAGACATAAGATGATAAATTATTGTTACCGCCTATAACTTAACCAAATTATTAACAGTCCCTGTGACTAATCCCATTTGTGAGAATTATAGAAACCTTGTAGAACGTCTCATTTTAGATTTTCTGATTGTATAATTTTTGTGGGCGACTTACATATTATTCAATGATCAAGAGGCTAAAATCTCTTAGAATAATTTCATCAACGTTCCTGTTGTCAGTGATTTAAAATTTTCGATTAGGAAAAATTCGTGAGCGATACGCCATCTTTGGGTTACGCTTGATGTATGGCATGCTACGGTTGCACGCTATGAGAAGATATTTAGTAAATTCACCGTACATTCTTCGCCTAACCCGACCAAACCCACACTCAAGAGAATTATCGACTATGACCATGTCTAACCGTGAAATCGAAGCTCATGGGAGTTTCTGTCTAAAAACAGCTCCGCTACTTGAAGCAATAATTAGCCGTGTGGTTTCAGCAATAATTGCAGTCCGTGGCGGTTGGTAATCGTGAGTCTAATTTGCGGTTTGAGCCAGAAGTACAGTCGGAGTACTGGTAACGGTGGCGGCGCCTGCTACGACCGCCAGTACGTTTTAGTACGTACGCTGTACGGGTTCTACAGTGTTGGCGGGGATTAGGTTTTGTTATACGCTTGCACGGGATTACCCAATTTTGGGATTAGGATTCCGAAATTGCAGACGAGAGTTCGTTAGTATGGCAGCTACAGTTTCAGTTTTACTTCCTTGAGATTATATTAAAATATTCATCCAATCATCTTTTATTTATTGGCAGGGTTATGAACTGATATATAAAATTGTCTTTCTGTAATAAATACATATTTTAATATTAATCATTTTCAAGAAACTTATTTTTTAATTTGTACAATGTTGATTTGGTTGATAACAATAAATATTGAAACAGGGCTCGCTCAGAAAAATTACCTGTCTAAGATATGTTTTTATTTTTTCAACGTGACACGTTTATTTTAGCCAAACATGGGTTTAAATTAATTTACATTATTTATGTAAGATATGGTTATAGAAGTATACAGAGTGATTTCTATACTATACATATAAAAGAAAAAAGAACAACCCCGGACCAGTGATATGAATGAGATCTGTAAATCAGGTTGATAAATAAAAAAATATTTATTATTTATTATTTATTTAATTAAAATGTAAATGGTTCAATATTTCGGTGTTATGTCTTAGTCTTAGATGCTTCATCATTCCCACTCCTTTCAAACATATTCGAGAAGTGATCTATATGCTTACTTCCGGGTTTCTAAAATATTGGGTATTTATAAAATAATCATATAATTATTTTATTTACACGTTCCTTTTTATATAAATTTTACATCTTTTTAACAATTAAAATCTAAAATTAATATAAAAATAAACGGAGTTTCCACCACCGGCAGCGGGGCGAACCCAAGCTACCGATGGTCGGGCCCCAGGGAGAGAAACCTCCGGACGATGCGTGCAGTGTCGAGCAGGGCTGCCTTCTGGATCTGGCCCTTGACCCAACCACTCAGCGAGAGCCTCTCAAGGTGATCGTCGAGGCTCTTCGCTATCATTATTATTATTATTATTTTATACCTTTATTTTCACATTTTTATCTTACAATATTTATATGAATTTTTTATACATAATAAAAAATATACAAAATTAATATAAACAGTAAAAAACAAAAACGGCATACCGCCGGCGGCGGGAGAAAAACCTCCAAGCACGCCGGCGGGTGCAGGCCGTGGCTACGGAGCTCTCCGAGACGACGCGAGGCAAGCTACGAGCGATAGGTGGTGGTACTAGACACGTAGGCCACCACCACCCCCATCTCGGAGAGCTCCGTATCCGCCGGACTGCACGGCGACATCGTCGCGCAGCTCTTTGAAGTCTTAATCTTCGCGCGCGCGTCGCCTCGTGGTCGCACGCACCACCGGTAGCGGGGGCATTATTATTATTCATTCGTTTATTTACACATTTTTTCTTTTTTTATATTAATTTTACAAATAAAACCTAAATCTAAAATTAATACAAAATAACAAAATGGAATTTCCACCACCGGCGGCGGGGCGAACCCAGGCTACCGATGGTCGGACCCGAGAGAGAGAAACCTCCGGACAATTCGAGCGGTGTCGAGCAAGACCGCCTTCTGCATCTGACCCTTGATCCAAGCAAGTGGCTCTAGCGAGAGCCTCTTGAGATGATGGTCGAGGCTCTTGGCTATCAGCCCATGCGCAGACACGACTATGGGCACAACGATCGTCGAGTCCACGGGCCACATGTCGGTAACCTCGTGAGACAGATCGATGTATTTTAACATCTTGTCTTTTTCTGCCTTCACAAGGTTCTCGTCATGCGGCACCGTGATGTCGACGAGCGCTGCGCGCCGCGCCTCCCGGTCGATTATCACTATGTCAGGTCTATTAGCCATAATAGTCCTATCAGTGATAATCGACCGGTCCCAGTAGAGCGTGATGTGAGCATTTTCGAGAACTGGCTGTGGGTTATACTTGTAGTAAGGCACCTCCGAGCCGACAAGGTTGAACTTCAAAGCAAGTTGCTGATGGATGATCCTGGCTACTAGGTTGTGCCTGTGCAAATACTCGGAGTTGGCAAGTTGCGAACAACCCGAGATTACATGTCTGAGGGATTCGCCAGGTTTGTGGCAGGCGCGGCAGATGTCAATGGTGCCATCCTTCATAATGAATCTCCTGTAATTGTTGGTCTTGACAACTTCGTCTTGTATTGCACAGACAAAACCCTCAGTTTCCCCAAAGAGGTCCCCGAAGCGTAGCCAGTGCACGGAGGCGAGTTGATCTACATCCGGTCCCGTGAGAGACCGGAAGTACCTACCGTGCAGCGCCTTGCCTTTCCATACTTCCATGCGGTCCTCGGTGCTCAGTACAACCGGTTTCCGCCAGTCCTCTTTTCCCATGTCCAGCGGGGTAAGGCCTTTATCGCTGACGACGACATCGCGGTGCATCTCACAAACATCAGTCTTTTCCATAAAATACTGACGGAGATTGCATACCTCGCGGTTGTGTAGGTTCTTGGCATTTAGCATACCTCTGCCCCCACACTTCCGCGGGATATACAATCTCATGACCGATGATCGTGGGTGATGCATCCGGGACGTCGTCATCAGCGTTCTGACCTTTCTGTCCAGGGCGTCCAGCTCAGTCTGAGACCATTTGAGCATGCCAAAGGTGTATATAAGAACGGGCATGACCCAACCATTGTAAGCTCTGATTTTATTACTGCCCGACAATAGACTTTTCAGTACTATTGTGAGACGGTGATAGAATTTAGCCTTTGCGTGTTGTTTCATGACCGCATCCTTGATACCAAGACACTCCTGCATACCCAAATATTTGTAGGTTTCTTCGTCAGAGAGGGCTCGAGTGTTCACCGACTCCGAGAGTTGAATCCCATCGGAGGCCGTGACCCTCCCTCGTTTTATATGGATGCTCGCACACTTGTCTATCCCGAACTCCATTCCAATGTCCGTGCTGAAATTTTCAGTTGTCTTCAGCATCGACATCAGCTCAGAGTCCGAACTAGCCAGTATTTTTAGGTCATCCATATAGAACAAGTGAGAAATCGAGTTATTATTATTAAACGTTTATTTCAGGTATACACCCATATTTGTACACAAACAACACGGAAACATAATGCTCTCAATACACAATTATATCATTGTCAGCCTCGGTACCTCAGCGGTGCGATCGGTCGACTGTCGTTCGTGATCCTAAGCCCAACTGGGCGCGGTCTGGACTAGGATGGGTGACCGTTCGACCGATAGAGGCTGACCGTGGATCGGATTCCACGTAAAACTGTAGATCCCTTCCCTTCTTACCTTACTAGGTGGTAGGGCTTAACCCGCCCGGGTACCACCGCACTGAATAAAAATCGGTCGAAACGGCTATATAAAATAGTTCGTGTTTTGCGTTCAGTTCAATGTTTCCGGCAAGACCAAGACCATGTCAATGCTCCCCGCATTGACATGGCACCAAGTTCTCCAAGTTGTGATGGACTGACATCACGGATGTCGTAGGTGATGTTAGCCAACAGTGTATAAATTATTCCGTAAAAAAGTGTATATTTATTTTATAATTTTTTATATCCGATACATATCCAAATGTGGTTATAATTTACGTCAAAAAAAATAAAATAATAAGACCTTCATTGATTTAAATATTTGAAGGTTTTATTCTGTGCCAAGTTCAATTGATGCAAGAGATACAAAAATCACGATGATGGAGCATAACTTAATTTTATATACTTCTGTGTAGAGGTAGCTTAGATGCAACGTTATAAAATTTCACCAGCTTAACTTAAACATAAGGTTGAGCAAAGTATCCTATTTATGAGAATACTTAATCAAAATGACGAGGGACGTGCAGCGTTGCGGAGCGAGACAGCTTTATGCTTATTTTACGAGTTAACTTCAAGTTTAGAGGAAAACTTAAATTGTGTTCGCTGCTGCCGTTTTCGCACACCCTCTGACCCTAATGACTGGACTAGTGAGCGCTGGAAGCTACGCTGGAGCTTTCGGATGCTCTTCAAACTTCGACGTTCATTAGTCTTGATGGCCGGATCTGGCACGTTTGGTTAGAATAAAAGTTGCAAGCCTTTTATTTATTTATTAGGTACTTGTTATGTTCAGTTACTTTGCCCACAATTTTATCGATTTTCTGCGCAAATAATGCCATTCGTCTCTATGTTAAAGAAACGCAGTCTAGGTTTTTTTTTCAGGCTTTCTACATCCACCATCACTAGTTTAGTTAGTAACTACATTTCCTTTCTGTACTTTTGTTTATCTCGTATACCCGTTTCTTCTCTAGGCCTATCGACATTTCCTTAGATACTTTAGTTACTTTAAGATTTTTTGCTCTTCGTCATTTTCTAGTGATGCAATGCACACAGCTTACCAAAAGGCGACAAATAGGTAGTCCAAAGTAGGATGTATCCAAAATATACTAACTACAGTAGGGGTGTCCTTTATAATAGGAGAAGACCAGCGTCATTTATTTTCTAATCAGCGAGTGCGGTGCCGCGTGTACTGTCCACCTACATTGCCTTGTCATGTTTACGGACAATCGTATTACTGTTGTTACATGGTATGTTTATGACCCATGTTCATGTAATATGTTCTAGTATTTTACCTAAATAAATACATTATGCCTGGCGTCTTGTTTACTTTATTTTCCATCTTTATTGTTTTAAATATCAATTAACTATCATTCATTATTATTAAGTTTATTTCATTCTTCTTCTTTGTTGCTACCTATACGATGTTCACATTTCATTTAACAGAGATTTCATGGCATTCTCTAATAAGTTGCCTTTTGTACAATGTTATATCGGGAAAGCAATAAAGGATATTTCTTTTCTATTCCATACATAACACTTGTCTGTCATTATGATTTTACGCCTTGTATTTAATGTTCTAAATGATTTTGTCCCGCCTAGCTGTCACTGATATGAGCATGTGAGAGTTAGAAGAGTAGATGTAGTGTAATGTCAATATAGATTTTACTAGTTGTACGTAGGTTGAGAGAGGCGGGCGAGTGGCTCACAAGTTGCCTGTTTAATTTGGCTAATTACAGTTTAACTTGTTTGTCGGTGGCGTCATTTTGTGACCTTCCGGCGCTGCATTTCGGCGAACCTCCTCCAGTTTGTTCAGACACTGTGTGCCGTTCCCTGTTATTGTGGACCGCGGGGTTAATGAGGCCTTCGGTAACGGTTCTCGCTTCTCCCAGGCATGTTCTCAGTGATAGGTGGTACTTATTCGCATCAACAACAACAGTGGGAGATGTTGAAGTTGAAGGAACCTCGTTAGAACGGGATAGAGTATAAAACATAGCTTGGAAATTTGAAAATAATTTATTTCTTAATTTAACTTAAGTCTGAACCTATACGATTTTACCTGAAAATACATATATGGGTTTTTCAATTACCGTGGTTGTTAGACATTATTTTAAATCGAACAGCTATTACTCACGGTTCCACTCCGAGCTATGTGGCTCGACGTTTCGGGCCAAGCGTATGGCCCATCTTCATGAGCGCTCTGTCTTGCTGTCTTGTGCGACGGTTGGCAGAGAACTGTCAAATCTTCGTCCGTCGTTGACGAAGAAAATACATATTCACAGGTTGGTTTTGAGATTTGTTTATCAACAATTGTTTTCATTTAATATTGTGGCACACTATCTGCAATGTGTGAAAAGATCAAAAGTATAATCTGCTCATTAAGGGTTAGGGTAATTTATGCACACGATACTCTAAAGTATATGTTCTTAAACAAAACAGTTTTTTACTCGATCTCGTCGAAATTCAGTAAATACAATAGCGTTTTTATTTCTGTGTGATTGAAACTCTGAAATCGTAATTGGAATACGGCAATACGCATGTAATTGAAAATTGATATAAATTGATTATAGTATTTGTAAACATTCCCTACGCATCAAAAATACGTACAAAACAGATAGAGAGCCGCGCCTCTATTTGTTCCAATAAACTTTCAAAATTATCCCAGACCGCATTTTACGCACCCACACTCCGCTGCAGAACGAGGGAACGCGAAAGAGATTTAGGTGATATATTTGTTTACTAATTTTCCCGGCTCCTAGACTCGAGCCGAATAAATTGGTAAACCCATTCATTGAATGCGGTGCGTAAATTTTACAAACTTTATGACAGACCACGCTAAACTACGATAGGTGTACTCTACGAATATAATTGGTAGGGTTTCCATTAGCACGGGCACAAACAGTGATCCTAAATTTGCGTAAACCGCACACGCAGAACCCTAATCGTGATATACGCGATGCTCTATGAAAAGACGGTCGAAAAGGGGGAGTTATGTTATGTTATACCTGGGAAGTTATGAGCATTACTAGTTAGTTATGATTGAAATTGAGGAGGTGTCGAATCGTATATAAACCGATTTTTACGGTATCTATAGCAAAACCAAGAACCCCTATAGTCTAGATATAGTACCCGTCCGTCTGTCTGTCAGAGCTCTTTCGCTCTTTTAAACTACACAAACCGTAAGCTTGACATCTACACATAAAATGTATTTTCCAAAGACGCGGGTATTGTGGATGCTATTTTATTGTTTATTGTATAATTTCATCCATCGAAAATTCCGCCAGTTCTAAATTCAATGCGAAGAAGAACCGACAAACAAACTTCGCAAGCCACAATATTTTGTTAATACCTTATAAGTATTTTAATAAAGTAATTTACAATAATTAACCCCTAACTAATCTTGAAATTAAGGTACCTATATTTTTCTGTAATTGACTCTTGCGCGAGCTTCCCTATGGAACATAACCATACCACACACTGGCAACCTCAGCTGGCAACGAACTGATTGACTTCTGTTAACCAAACGTATACCAACATATTTTCGCTACTGAAACAAGATAACTATTGTTGCATTTGTTTAACATTGTGATATTATGTTTCAATTAAGTAAATTAATGAAATGTGTATAGATGACAAAGGATGTATAGAACAAGGTGATGTGATGAGATGGAATAAGTAAGATGGTGGCTTAAGTTGAGATTACTCCCAAGTAATCTAAATTAGTAGTAAGCCGAAGTTCTCTGTAATCCCGCGTCCCTGATTACTTGTCTACATATATACCAAAGCTTCTACATATTCTTAGAACTATAATAATTCGAACTTAGTCCTATTCACTTACAGGCTTATGCAGACGAAAGTTTATGTTTCATAAATTACCTACAACAAAACAGAATTATATCTGGAGTAATTTTCCTCTAGCACAATATATGATAAAAACATGGCTGCAAGAGATAATTTGATTAAACTACGAGTAACTGCTAATAGAGATCATTATTAAATTAATAGAAATAATCAAGAAGGACGAGAGGCAAGAACGCAATTCAAGGTCAATTATGCATCCATTCATTTTAAAACCTTTGATGCCTAGTTCATAACAACTAACAAAGTACGTGAGGGTAACAATATCTTCAAAGACATTGGGGTAAGTCCCTTCGTCATTTATCAGGACATCACACTGGATGACATCTAAAAGGTAGGGAACTCAAACTGGGTCCATATGTGCCTAAATATGGGCCAAATGTGTGCCTAAATGTGGACCTAATGTGGGCCGAAATGTGGGCCAATGTGCGGAATCCTACTCACACAGTTGTGAGCAGTTTGCATTAATTTGATAGCCCTATGTCTGTCATTTGGTGTTGAGACGTAGGTTCTCGGTCGTTGTGACGACGGGGATGTATTGTAATGGGGTTGTAGAGTAGAGGGATGCTTGTAAGAAGCCTAGATATTTCTAGTTGACTTTGCGGGATAATATAACGGTTGTTTATGAAGCTGTGTGGCTGTGTTAGGCTAAACGCATGTTCCATCTTCATGACCATGAGTATTCAACCACCAACCATCATTGTGTGAGTTTTATTTCTCCTATGCGGAATTTCATATTGAATAGTTTAATGAATTTTCTAAAACTGTAACGGATCGACGAAAAACTGCTTTTGAATTTATAATGATCACCACTATGACTAAAGTAAAGTTAAGTGTCGAAGTAATAAAAACTATTAAAAATAAATTTTACATAACAACGTGCGATCCATGGCTAATAGTGTCTTTATACTTAGATTAAATAAATACATGAAAACTCTCTCTTCTTATATTACTAGGTGGTAGGGTTTAACCCGCCCAGGTTAGTACCACTGCACTGAATGAAATGTCGGTCGAAACGGCTATGTAAATACCTAGTTTGTGTTTTCCGTCCAGTTCAGTATAGCCGGCACGACCGAAGGGAAGCACTGACGTAGCACCAAGCTCACCCGATGTTATGGGCTGACATCACGGATGTTGTAGGTCATGTAGCCAACCGTGTCAGATTCCATAAAAAAATATTATAGTAGAAGGTAAAGCAGATATTTATTTCTAACACTGGTTACAGTTAACGCAGGCAGTAAAACCGTTGGCTCTACCGCTGCAGCGAGTCGCGTTAGTTAGAGGGTACATTTGCTTGTTTGTTAAACCTAACACCGAGTTAATTGGTGATAAATTACCAAGAGTCCAGCATTGAGCAAACTCTCCATTTTACATGTGGAGTGGACAGACGAGTAATTGCAGCGTGGAACTGGTTTTCAGCTTCAGTGTGCGGTGTTTCTAGGCTAATTTTTGTACCTGAATTTTGAATGTTGCAATGAATAGTTGTAGTAATATTGTGTTTATTTAAATTAATATTTATTTATTTCAATGTTAGCTTGTATATATTTTTTTGCGCATTTAGTTAAGGGCAGGGCAGCGGTTTGACTCTCTTTACCGGACTACGGCGAAGCCAAAAAGAGACTTATGATTTTGGCAGCGTATGTATGTATCCCCTCACAAAGCTTAAACTATATAACAGATTTAATCATAGATGAGGCATTCTTCGTCACGATAGTCAGCATGGCATTATGTTTTATGAAAAATTCCAAATTGTAGACGCCA
This sequence comes from Nematopogon swammerdamellus, assembly GCA_946902875.1. NCBI lineage: Eukaryota > Metazoa > Arthropoda > Insecta > Lepidoptera > Adelidae > Nematopogon > Nematopogon swammerdamellus. The sequence continues at coordinate 12,511,255 of OX336341.1, read as the reverse complement.
GACGCCGTGATAAAGTTATTGTCAGTCAAACTTTGAATTTTTATTTTTCAAACCCCTTCGAGTGCGGTATCGTTGCCAAGAGCTTGAAAATGACATTTAAAAAAATATACCACACCTAATGATTTAGAACTAAAAGGAATAAAATCAAATTGTATAAATCTTGACTAGAAAAAAACTAAGGAAATAATAAAAAGGAAAGTTATCCAGCTTTTCTTGTTATTTCATTCGTTTATCGTAGTCGGGTTTTATAAAAAAAAATATGTTTTATGAATACGTTATAAGTCTATTTAGACGTAATCGCCCGGTAGCGTTTGTAACAATGTTGTTTGTTTGTATGTATGCTGGCCGATTTGGCTTTGACTTTAAAATGGTTATTTAATAAATCAATAAATAAAATATGTCGGCCATAACTCGGATGTCCACGTAGTGTTGAATCGTATTGATTCTTGTGTTTGATTACATAATGCTACAATTCCTCCTGTTTTGCTGTTCTAACATTGTCTGAATTTAACAAAATTGTAAAAAAAAAAAAACAATTGCTCAAAATATTTATACAGTTAATATTGATTTTGTTTCAGGTACGTGAAGACCGGCCATTTCGATATTGGTTAATTTATTTACCAGACAGTTATGTATGTAAGTAAATTTAGATTTACTGGTGATTATGATTCTTCGTGTAATGTTGCCTGTGACTGTATTTTCTGTACATGTTTTTTTTATCTTTACACAAATAAACATTAGGGTTTGGATTTGGATAGGAGTGCGACGGACTAGTTTACATCACTACCCAGTACAAGCTTGTTCTATAGTTAGAAACTTAAACTAACAACGAAAACTAAGCTTATCCACTTGATAATATCATTAAGACAGTACAAAAGCTTTCCATGAGCTCGAGTCATGCTCGGGCCAGGCCAGTTATACCCACCACAAAACGGAACAATCTTTCAGAGTACACTCCCCAACCTCCGCTTCAGGCCTCGCTTGGAACATCAAACGCTCGCATACCTGCCTTTATTGTTGCGACATGCCTGCAAGGGACGACAGAATCTGTTTGAATTCTTGTATTATACCCACACTTCGTAGACATACTCATAGATACAATCATAAGAGTATTTCCGAAACTAGAAACATTTATAAAATTATTAATGTTTGCTTTGAAATTTGATTATTATATCTAGTTCCAGTTTATATCAATTTCGTAAACTTTACCTTCTAACCTACTTTATCATCATAAATGTAAAAAAAATGCTATTGAACTTGATAGAATATTAATAAATATTTCTTGTATTAATCTATCGGGCTCCGGATGGCCTATATCGGCCCAAAACGGCGCATCTACACTTTATATTAATTAATTTAATATATTTTAATAGAAACCATTGACATACAATCTTCAATTTAGAATTTCTTTTGACAGTTGAACTAAATATATGTTGTTAACATTCAAAATATGCATGATTAAAAAAGTAATTATCATTTATAAAAAATACAGCGACCCAAGATCACATTCTTTCTAGTGCAAATAAACTAAAAAGAAAAACGTAAGAGTGAAGATAACCTGTATACGCGCTCTACGTACTGTTATCCTGTATGTTATCTACGTTTACACAGCTATTAAAACAAAGTCATTCAGCGTTCTAACCCTAGGCAATATGTACACAACATAAAACCCCCTTCACCACACAAGTGACAGGGGAGATGGCAAATTGTAAAATCTTTCCACCCCCACTCTTGTTGAAATGCTTGTGCGCTTGTCTAGGACACACCTAGCTCACAGACTATGATAGGGTTGCCACTTATACGGTTGTGGAGAAATGTCACTATGCGACTTTTGGTTTTGATTTCGTTTTTAAGTAGGTAAATTATCTTCTTTTGTTTCCAGTTTTGAATAATTTTATAATCGCACAAGTGCATTTAATTATTTGATAATGCTGAAACGTATAAACATAGACGGTAATATATGTGCTATGAAAAATAAAGTCTCGTAATCATAAAATCTAAATAGCTTCTGATTTTCCCAAAACATGTATGCACCTTGATGCGGACCTTCAAATCTCGGGTCAAATAACCTATCCTCAGCGACTTTAGTCAACCTTCAAGCCGAACTGACAACTCATCGGAGGTCAAATTGGCCTCGAGCACAGCCACCCAATTCGGGTTCAATAAAAAAACAAAATTAAATATTGTCTGAACCATCCACTCTTGCATCGCTTGGATATTGTTGGATACATGTTAGTTACCGTAGGTACGATTTTCACATTCGAAGAAGAACCCACAAGAAACTTCGCGGGTAGTTTTAAAATTTTACAAATTATCAATCAATGTGATCTTACGAACCCTCTTTATGTACCTACTGAAGAGAAATCTAATCTAACCGAACCGAATCTAAACACTGCAATGACCTGCAATGACAGCTTGCAGTGTCGCTTCTATCGTCTTGCCAATCTCTTCCTCGGTGCAGTTTCCCCTAGCGTACGTAGGTGGGTACTTCCTGGGTAGTTTACGCCCTCTCTTTTACGACTGACTAGGACTCTGTTAGTTAAGCCGGGGCTGGCTTAGACAATATATGACTATGTAGGGTAGAGATTATCAAGCTTACCCACATGACTTGAGGTGCGTCGCTAGTTTTTATTTACCTAAGGGAGGGTTTTATGGCGATGTCGGAAGGAAAATTGGAGATAACAGGTGTAGAGATCTGACTCAGTGTAGCTCACAGTTTGTTTTTACTTTAAGAGTTCATGCTGAGGTATTGTTTCGCTTTTAGTGAGAGCAAATAACGAGGAGGTATTCGGTATCTATTTTAACGTTTGTTGAAAATATAGCCTTTCCGATCACTGAATTGCTGGAAAATAGAGAAACTATTCTTTGCGCGCGTTGGGGATCTGACAACAAAGAAACAATTTCTATTTCTGTAACTATCCATTGTATCGATTTCACGTCATTACGAACTAGAACGAAGATAGCATTGCTTATGTTTCGCTCTGTGCTTATGTATACTAGAGAAAAGTCAGTGAGCATTATTTACATTTGAACGTTTATTCATTAATCTTCAAGGTGGTCTAAAAAAAATTTATTACTACCGTCAAATTAGTTACCAGTGATTTTAAATCAAATGTATGATTTTTTTTTAACTTTAACCGATATATAACTGTGGACGAAGATTTTTGATTGGTGGAAACGGCTATTAGTAGTGACAATAGCTCTAATTCTTCGCTCACAGGAAATATGTAAAATGGTTGTGGATAACATCAAGTAACTGTACGCAGAGAGTAAGCTCAGGCTGGCACGTTATAGATACTTATCCCTATTGTTCACAGTTTCTTATCTGTACGGTCGGGGAAATGTGCACGTGGAGATAGCCTGATCAGGAAATACGGTTAATAGTCCCTCTGTGTTCCCTTGTCGTCCGCGTCGAGCAATTGCTGTAGCAGCTTTAGTTTTGTCTCTAGTTTTGTCAGCGAATGAATGCTATTAAACTTGCGCGGTACGGACAATGCTAGGTTCATGTTCTGTGTTACCTACATATTAAAAGTAAGATAATTTATCCGTCTGTTCTGCCTGTCTCTGTACCGATATTTCATTGCCTGTCTGTCTTTCTGTGTTTTGTCTCTAGTTTCGTCAGCGAATGAATGCTATTAAACTTGTGTGGCACGGACAATGCTATGCCCATTTTCTGTCATCTACATATTAAAAATACAATAATTTGTCCATCTGTTCTGTCTGCCTGTCTCTGTACCGGTATTTCATTGCCTGTCTGTCCTTCTGTATGTCCGTCTCTCTGTCTGTCCGTCTCTCTGTCTGTTCGTCTCTCTGTCTGTTCGTCTCTCTGTCTGTATGTCTCTTTGTCGATCTGTCGGAAAGGTAATGGGCTATGTTCTAAGTCACGCTGCCATCCTTGGCCTCGTCTTCCTTAAGGAGGTTATGACAAATTAAGTTATGATGTATCTTTGAAGGTACACTGTCTTAATTGTTTTTAAGATGGGCGTTTAAAAATATAGATTCATGGCAATACAAAAATATATTCATTAATGGCATTATACTAGTTGCTTTTTATGGCACACATTTAAGATGCCTATTTTTACTACCAATGTCTATACTTACAGTCGACTTACTCTGGAGATAATTTTCACAGCTCGCGCGCGAACAGATTGCTCTGAAATATTCCAATAAAGCTGTTTTATCGGAACCCTTGAACAAGAACAAGCGGCCTTGCCTTGTTTGGATGTGGAGCTAATAAGACCAACCTACGTTCATTGACGGTTCTTAGACTTTAGTTAGAAGGAGATTTTAGAACATTCACTGGAATAAATAACTTTTTCATTTCCGGTAATCCGTCTTTTCGCACTCCTGATCTTTCTTTTCTTTCAATTATATATCATAAACAGTATTCTGCTCTACCTTTCTTAATTTCATATTTTTAGGTTCCGTACCTCAAAGAGGTGAAAACGGATTCTTTCGTTAAGAGACTATTTCAACAGTCATGATTGAGTGGTTACTCGCAAACGAGTAAAATACTACTCAAAACACACAATAAATCCTTTTGATTTTAATTCGTTTAATAAAGGAAGTATTATTCTTTAAATAGAATATACATTTTCCAAAAAGGCACTTAAGTATGATTGTTTAGCGAATTTATATTTGGCAACATCAAACGCCGGAATTCAATTAGCTATCAGCGGAAACCGAATATTCTGTTTCTCATTTCACTGAAAGCGTACTAAGCATTAATTCCGTGCGACAGGCAACCGTTTCCATTGGAAAATCGAACCCTCTTTAATTTTCTAAGAATGTTGGTATTTAAATGAGGACGCAACCACAGTCATTTAGAAATTCAATCTAATTCTAGTTAATAATTCATAGCGTTTGCGATTATTAAAGTAGATTTCAATAGAACTCTTTATTCCATAACAAAGGTTAACCATAAATTATCGCGCGATCTACGCGGAAGCATAAAGTCTCAGACGCGCTATCTACAGTCGTAAAGCGGGCGTTATCAATGCATTAGATATGCGCGAATATGATATCTAATTTACATCGTACAATGGAGCGAAAATTAAATGTCCTTCCTTATTCGCTCTGCGATATAAATCTCGAATTGAAAAGGAGCCCATAATGGTCTCAGGAAGAGACCGCAAATCTTCGGAAAGGAATCTTCAATGTTGGTGCAGCGTTTCTCTTCTCTCCTCCACACTCTTATAAAATGCTGCGTCTGTCTGTTCTGTTAGTAAGTACCGGTACTACCGGTTGACTTACTTGATAACGTATTCATTACACTTATGAACGTGTGCACTGAGTCACGAGATCTCTTGCCTAAGAAATGGCATGATTCAGTGCAGACGTGCAGCCGCAATAGAAACATGTGAGTAGACTAGTTTTACCGTCAAACAAAAATGTCGTAAGTAAAATGGCCATCATCGTTTCAGTAGAAGTTCAACAGACACAGTACCAGTGATAACTCATTATTGCCGGTAAGATTAGCCATGTAATACGAGTATGTCTAGGTACTGCAGTCATGTGAAATTTTAGCATTATTGTAAAATATCGCACTTCCAATCAACAATACCAGAGGACAAAACAGTTCATCCCTTTCTGACTTTTGTGTGAACGGAGGGAACGGAAACATGCCAAACGCCCCTAAAATACAAGATACCACAAAAATCAATGTACGCTCGCTTATATCTCAAGAGATTTAGTAACATTTAGTTAGGTAGAGTAATATGAATAACAAGGAGAAAGCAGCATAGAGAATAGTTTTAGCTCACTCACTCCACAGAGCGAATCTCAATACTCCACGCAGAAAGCTTCCAGATCTGCCACCTTGGAGCTCTGTGAACGGCCTAGGACTCCGGCCGAATCACTATTAACTATCGTGTACACTGCATCCAAATCCACTCACTCTCTTCAATCGTCACAACTTAAATCCACAACCGATGATATCTTTCGAAAAACGTTCCAGAAACTTAACAGTCGCGTCCGTGCGCGCGTCATCCGTTGACTGACTACGGCCTGCAGTTTTTCAAGGGAACGGAACCCTACAGAAGTATGATGATGAACTAACCTAACCTAATCTAACCTAACCTAACCTAAGCCTACGCTGTCTGTCTGTCTGTCTGTCCGAGGGATGTATCTTTTGAACCTTAATAAGTAGCCGGTTCAAATTTTCAGAATATCTGTTATTATGGCGGATGTTCCAACAAATAATATCTAGAATAAGCAAAAAGTAAAAAATTAAGGGGGTCCCCATACAAGTGGCATAATGTACAAGAGGGGGATCTACCGAATTATCAAACATTTTAACTACAAAAGTATGACTGGTCACCGATAGATGGCGTTATACGCGAGATACCTACGTGCGAGTGCGACCGCGTGATTGCTGCGCACAATCGCAAGAACGTGCAAGAACGAACATATGGCTACGGAACCCTCTGTGTGTGCACAACGTTCTCACTTAACAGGTTTTTATTTTTCTCCTTCGACGCTTACTCTTTCTACTTAACCGCAAGACGTGTGAGCATAGGATTGTGCAGAGCATTGTAGGCAGTTTTAATATTGCGCTAAGTCCCCGTTTCTGAACTGTAAGGTATGGTACCTTACTACCTTATAGTTTCAGAAACGTCAACTCTACAAAAACCCGACTATGCCGCGAGTGGAGCTGCGGACAAACGCTAGCAGGTGATAATTCGAAACACAGCTCCTAGTGCTATTCATAAGTTTATGGGTGTGGAATTTGTGCGTTGAATTCGTCATTTCGTCATTCGTCGTTCGTCGTCGTCATCGTTGATACGTCATACAAGTAAACACGAAGCTTTAAGCTTTAGGAATATTACTGCGAGGCATGCGCTTCAACCGGTATTCTTATGTCTATGGTCAAAGCAGTTAACTGTGAGATGTCATAGCGTGTACCTACATCAAAACGCGAGATGCATCTAGGACTGCCATCTCTAAAATTGTTAAACCAACATAAAGATAAGTAATTCTTCTGATTTTCATTAAAAGTCCGGATATTTTTATTATTTTTATTGTTTATTATATTGTATAATTTCATCCATAGGTAGGTAACCTACGCTTGGACATGTCGAAAATTTCGCCAGTTTTAAATTCAATGCGAAGAAGAACGGACAAATTTTGCAAGTCACAATGTTTTGTCAGTACCTTATAATAAGTATTATATTAAAGTAATTTACAATAATTAACCCGTACTACCGTTCACAAGAACATTATAATTTTTTATTTTTTTTATGGAAACTGACACCATTGGCTACATCACCTACAACATCCGTGATTTACAGCATAAACATGAATACTCAAGAATCTGATCACTCTGCCTATTTACATTACCTATATCTGGCGTATAGTGCCATCGTCAATTTTGATACTTCTTATATAAAGTCAAATAAAAAACAAGTACCTGGGCGGCCGAGCTTCGCTCGGCGTCTACACCTACATTATCTATATACAAAATTTCATCCAAATCGTTAGAGCCGTTTCCGAGAAACCAATTGTATATATATATACAAGTTTAGCTCACTTAAAGTAATAGGATTAGTTTACGTTTAGGGTACGAGACCAAGAGCAAAAAAGTCCGGTCTTGTCGGGGCCGGGCGCGGACGGTGTGGCCCGATCGTTGTTCTGTGGGTACGAGACTTACGCTTACGTGATACGATACGTGATGTTTGTGGTCAATTCGCATCATCTTTAATCTCTACTGATATAAATTTTTTATAGTGTCTGATCTTTCCTATTTCAGTTTGTTACTGTTATAAACGCCACAACCAGACCACATCTGGAGCAGAAATTTCGCAAGGGGTTAGCTGGCGTCCTGACTTAGCGAACAGGCAAACACTATTTCCAATAAGTTTAATTTCACGAGAATAAAAAAGAGGGCAAAATCTACTTATTATATATTCTAAAACAACCTTCATTTCGTTTTCGCTCTCATTGGGACACAATTAAGCCCAGATACACAGTGTACGGATCACGCATAGGTCTTTCAACATCACCGATTTGTAGATGTAGGTTTTAATCAATTTGTATTTGCCTCGCCGGTTCAACTGTGAAGGAGTAATTCGTCAGTGAGACAGGAACAATAATAATATTTTAATGCTGAATCACCGCAGCGCGCGTCGTAAAACCAAGATTGATGGTCCCAATCCGACATGCACGGAAACCACGAACTAAACATCTGCCGAACTGTGATTCTGGGAATACCACCAGGATAGGATTTTATTTTATGGCTAGCCCGCTGTACAAATTAATATTTGAAAAATATACCAACTTTTTGATGATAATGACTTCCACGAAGAGATAATGGTCTTTTACCACCTTCATATGCCCAAAACGGGCCACAAATAATTTGGAATAACTTATAATTATAGGGAACGACATTTTGTCGTGGTTAAAACGAGAAGAAGATGAAAAGAATTACCCTGGTCTACTCCAGTGTCCCTTACAAATTAATGTTCTTTTTTTTAAGTTGCATTTGGTTTGGCATATAAAATAATGTGTATGTTAGAAACTGGAAATTAAAATAAGAATATATAATAAAATGCAGGTCAACCGAAAAACATTCTCTGAACCAATTAAAAGCCTCCGCTCTAGATACGTCCGTACTGCCACAGCCACATCCGGTTTGCCTCCGGGGCTTCCGCTTAAATCTATGCGATCACATTCATTCGACTCTAAGCAAATAGGCAAAAGCCCGTTCAAACGCGAAACTCGAACCGTTTTTAGATGCTAAATAAAAATGCCCCAATTCCGATAACTAGGGAATAAAACCTCGTCATATATTTGGCCAAGTGACCCGTGCCTACCGTCACCATTGAAGTTCCCCTGATGCGTGGCTCGTTCACGCCGGCTGCATCCAATTTCACGGAATTACGGACCGGCTGTACTGGCCCGGTGCCGTGCTGGAGCGTGTAAGGACGATTCGGATTTAAGGCGAGTTCATACGCTTGATACGATTTACAAGCACGCTCCGACTTCGACTGATTGAGTAGTTCCGAAAATCGCAGATAGTCGAATAAAAAATGTGACATCCAGATCGTCCGTGTCGTGGCGAATAATCACATACATAGTACATGCATACATGACACACGCTGTATCTCGACAACCGTGATAATCAGAGTAATCGGTGTTGTGTTACAAGGTCATCACATCACAACACCGACCACCACGTTTAGCAAAGTATTAGGACAAGATAATTCTCAAGCAGCAAGTAAGACACAAAGACCCAGTTGCCTGAGTCCTTACTCGGTTGAAGGATTTTGCCAAGCTGAGCGGTGGCTAGCCTGTCGCCCTTTAGTACGGCATCCGTCCTTATCCTTTCGTCTTCTCTTACGAAATGCATGGGGAGAGATGCAGTGGGGCTATTATTTTTAACAAGTTTTTAAGTACTGTACCCACACAGTACCAAGCACAGTCTGTACTAATCACAGAGCATCGAATACCGCGCGCGCCCCCTCCTAGAGACGCCCTGAGCGCGATTTCCCTTCAACGTCGTTGAAGCCTGTGGGCGTGGCCTGACTTACATATGTGTGTTGTGCGTGTGCATTATTTTTGTGCGTGTGCCTAACTTGCTCCTCTTTGTGTGTAGTGTCGATACTAACATACACACACACATACACAGAGCTAGCAGCTCTGCGTTCTGTTATTGGGTTTCAAATATTATTATTACTTTCCCCTCTAGGAGAGGCGCGCGCGGTATTCGATGCTCTGTGGTACTAATAATCACTTTATCTAAAGTAATATTATAAAGAGGTAAAGTTTGTAAGTTTGGATGTAGGAGGTAATCTCCGACAATACTCATCCGATTTTTAAAATTCTTAGACCAATATTTAGAATGGACCTTCAAGTGTGGACATAGGCTATGCGAGCGAAGCCGCGGGCAAAAGCTAGTGTGTTAATATCTTTATAGAACCCACTTGACACTCGTGGATGTCTAGGTACCGTGTCAGTGTTCGGCAGTCATCCGTATCCATACATAATTCCTACGTCTAACTAAATTTGATTTCGAAGAACTGAACGTTTTACGCATGTCATATTATTTATATTGTTATGGTTGCAATGCAACCAAACATTAAAGAGTGGGTACGTATGCTTGCTTACTAAATCTATAGTGAATAATTGGTCGTCAGAGAATTCTGAAATACATTATATTTATACCTAGTTTGAAATTTTCAAACGGAAATATTTGTGTTCTGGCATGTTGACTTAAATTATGTAGATATGCGTACAAGTGCTATCATAAGATCCTTCCAAGTTCAAAGCTCTGTGTAATATGGTAGAGCTTGCTCATTTTTAGGTTCCTGTATCCCGTACGGAAGCCTATTACTAAGCCTACGCCGTCTGTCTGTCTGTCTGTCTGGCTGTATCTTTGGAGCCGTAATGTTGACATTTTCACAGAATATGTGTTATTATGACGGATATAACAGCAAATAATAAAATATAGAAAAGTTCAAAAATTAAGGGGGGTCCCCATACAAAAAACTTGTTTTTTTTCAAAGTTTTTTTGTGGTGCGGAAATCTAGTTGCGTGAGTCCGACTGGCACTTGGCTGGTTTTTGATCACCCTGCCCTCCATCCCTAAGTCTGTACGTACACTTGTACTTACGTACCTTTGTTACGAACAGACAATTGAGAGATCGGCGCGTCCGGTCGTCTAACCAAACTACTGCCTTGTGCCACGAGACATGCAAAGTAAGGGGTGGCTTTTATTGACCATTTTGTTACCCGCACGTTTGCCGAACAACCCTATTTCTCACCTATATTGTTACTGTCTTGCCATTATGTAAATGTGAGATGAGCGATATTCAGGAGCCTTCAGGGCTTTTTAGGAATGTGAGTTTATGAATGTATTTTTAGATATATTTATACTAATATGAAGTAGACTATTTAACATTTTGCTCGCCTTTGTTTTGGGATCGGATCACATATACATACATATCCTTATATATAAAAAAACCGGCCAAGTGCGAGTCGGACTCGCGCACCCAGCTTTCCGTACTAAGACCTACGAGTAATTGGCCGGTTTTTATTATTTGTTGTTCTACTTGTTGTTGTTGTTCTTTGAACTATAATCACACCAAGTTTATCATATTTAGGATAGATAAAAAATATTAAAATGTTGAAAAAAAAAAACAAACACGTTTCTTGTATGGTTATGTCCCTTAATTATTACTTTTTTTATTATAATTTGTGAGGATATTCGGACAGACGGACGATGTAGGCTTAGTAATAGTCCTACGTACCCGTAAGGTACGGAACCCTAAAAAAAAATAAAACAAGTTTTCTAGAAAGAAGTATGTAAGTATATATGTTAACTTTAGTGTCTCTGCAACACTATAAATATGTTAATCGGAAATGTAGATTGCATTTTCACCTAACTAAAAACAACAATAACACCACTGAAATGTTACCAGATTAATTATAAATTTCGCGGCACGAAATTCGGGCGCTACTCCATTACTCCGTTGCACAAAGTTATTTTCTATATGTTCTAGAATTTACATCGAGTACTCGTAACTATAACAACAAACTAACATTAAGCAATAACCGATAAACAACTTACTGAATATAACAATTTTATCGATCTCTCCTGCATCACAGAAACATCGATAAAACCACTTTAAAAGTGCTTCGAATTATCAGGTGGGCCAGATCCGGTCGAGTTAGAACTACGAGATGATAGGTCAACGCGACTAAAGTCAACTCTATTCTATTTATACTCGCACGCAGGCATAGAACGAGCAGTTAGCCCAACAGATGATAAGTCGTTATAAATTATATAATAATAAATTAATTCAATTTCTTAAATTACTCGCGTGTCTTTATTACATTTTATTACGCGTGATACTAGCCGTCTAATGCAAAATACGTGCATTTGTAGATTTTGTTTGGGGCGAGGTAAATTCGTTTTTAATTTATGATATTAGAGTTTCATTTTGAATACTTTACCAGTTGCAAAAAAAATTTGATTGATACATTTAAAAAAATCTCTCTCTCTAACTTTGTCGAACAAATGTGTGTTAGAGCGTGTTTGTAATAAAACAGAGTTCGATACTCGAACACGCTGGTGTCTGGAAACGTGATACTTTCTGTAACCGATAGTGATCGTTGTCTTTCCGAGAGTCGAATTCACAGGATTTATTGACACATTCAGACCTACATTTACATTCTGCTTTACGCCATTAGAATAATTTACTTTAAAAATACCTGCTCGCTTTTATGCACTTTCTTTTAATTTTCTAAGCAGATGTTCAGTTCATCTGCATGTCTCCCCATGCATGTCGTAAAAGTTGACTAAGGGATAAGGACTAGATGCCGTGCTAAAGGGCAACAGGTTCGCCACCTCTCACCTTGGCACGGTACTTCCACCGAGTCATGCAGCAGGTGGGTCTTCGTGCCTTACTTGCTGCTTGATTGATTGAATCTTGTTCGAATACTTTGCGAAACGTGGTGGTCAGAGTTGTGCTGTAATTTATCAGAGTTCTTGCAGCACAACACCGATTACTCTGCTTACCCCGATTGTCGGGATTCAGCGTGTGTGATATGTATGTAATGTATGTATGTATGTTCAGTTGCAAATGTGAAGTTACACCATTAGTACTTTTTTCTCAAAAGCACTTGCGCTTCTCATGGGAGAAGCGCAAGAATACCATAGGGTGTTCAGTGCGATTAGGCCTGACTGTACTTGCTCTTCGTCGAGATCGTTAAAATAGCCTTCTCCCGCTCATAATTTATGCCAAAATTAAATTAATCGCATTCATCTCGACTCGAAATGTTCTCACCGAATGATTTCTGCGAAGAAAAATATACGAGCTTGTCCGCCGACCGATTTTTTTACATAAATTTGTAGATTTACGACCGTGAATAAAAACACGCGCGATTGTTGTAAAATTCTCGGACAACTGGTACCAAAGGTGTATTTTTACGGCTCCGTTCAGATTTAATTACGAAACTTGACTAGCTGCAGTTTTTTTTTTTTTTTGAACAAAATAATTATCTTACATAATTGTGTTATCCATCCCATTTAATATTTTCCGAATAAAAGACAATTTGAAAAAAAAAATATAAAAATTAAAATTTCAGTATTATAATTTTAAATAACTAACATTATAAACTACCTTAAAATATAAGTGCAAAATTCAGTGGGATATCCTTGCATGATGACAGCGAGATTGCGCGTGCAAACCATTCTACAAAGAATATTCTACTGCTTTATAAATATGAAAATACGATCGCTGTATGTATTTTACGTAAGTAAGTTTAAGTTTAAGTCCAAAAATCACTATATAAACATTTTAAAGTGGATGAAAATACATAATATTGATTACTTTTGGATCGATTATTGTTACATGGTTGTTGCCTTTAAGGTAACCGGGTCCTACTCCTACACTGGCGGCCGTGGACAGAAAACGGAGTGTGTGAAAACCACCTGCCATGTTGGACCACGACATCAAGTACGTCGGCGGAAGGCAGTGGTTCCGTATCGTTGAAATTGGAGAGGCGTATGTCCAGCAGTGAACGTTTACACGCTGACTGGCTACCTTACCTTATCTCTGTGAATATAGAGTACAGAATTATTCGCCATGTGTCAAACTGCAAATTGCTGAAAAAGTCCACATCACAAAAGTTTTGCTGAAGGTAACCACACACCCTTAGATTATTGATAGGTAATCTAAGCACACACCATAGTAATTATCAAACTGAAAATAGCTGAAAAAGACCACATCAAAAGTTTTGCTGAAGGTAACCAACCACACACCATAGTATTTTGTTGATTTTTCAAAAACCGCTCAATCAATTTCGATCAAATTTAAATGTGACCTCTGAAGTATGACCTACCAAACAAAAAAAAAATAATTTTCAAAATCAGCCCACAATTGACGTAGTAATCGCGTAACAAACATAAAAAAACATACACTCGAATTGAGGACCTCCTCCTTTTGGGAGGTCGGTTAAAAATACCTAATGGTCCTTCGAAATAAAGAACGGAGATATGGGATTTTCAAGAACATTTTGTTCGAAGAGAGATGTGTCGCTACCACACTTTATCTAAATTAACTCGCAATAAAATAGGGTTTCCATACAAGTATGTCTTTTCCATACAAACTGAACCAATGTCAGTCAGTCAGCGTGTAAGCGTCCACTGCTGGACATAGGCCTCTCCAATTTTTCTCTAGTCCTTCAGCGGTACGGAACCAATGCTTTCTGCCGACGTACTTGATGTCGTCGTCCCACCGGGTAGGTGGTCTTCCCACATTTAGTTTTCTTGTCCACGGCCGCCAATGTTGGACACGGTTACTCCAACAGTCGTCGTTGTCTGTACGGCTGACGTGCCCATTGAATTGAACCAATAAACTACTGCAATAAATCAACACCTATTACAGTTAATGTAAATCAGCCCTTACATTATACAACTCCTGCGCACGAATTTAACGCGAACGGAGCGGCAGACAAAAGCTAGTGTTTTTATACAGAGAATATGCAACAAGAACATCCCACACTTTTGATAGCGCTTGCATCATTTCCACACAATGAACGAGTCAGTCCACACCCAGTCTCTGTCAGTACAATTTGAAATTATAGCAGTGATCATCGGAATACATACTTAGAACAGTCATTGTCATACAGAAGAGGTGTAATAAAAGTACACAAACTAATAAAGATTTAAATAAGCTATTTTGGAGAATGCTTCTTCGGGCTTCCTGTCTATTCAAATCCTTCTACACGCCCAACGACAGCATTTTCTACTATTAATGTTCTTTGGTTTTCAGTAGTCGGGTCTTAAAATATTTGTTTACATTTTTTATTTAATCGTTTTTAGTTTTATGCCATGTGCTTCTAGCTAGTCAATGTACTTACTCGATGAGGATTTGAAGAAAAATCATTTATAAAATGTTGACAAAGCTTAGGATCAATTTTGTATTTTGTTTGTTTGTTTGTTAGCCTATGTTACATTGTTACATTGTTATTAGTTTTGGAATTACGAGGAAATAAAGAAACTCAACCACTCACCCACATATTATACACATCAAAGTGATACACATTAACTTACTTTGCGTTCGAATTCGGGTAAAAATAACGTCTATCTTTCACGCAACTTTATGTCTATCTGCTGCAAGTGGAGTGCATGCCGATCAAATATTAGTACCAATGTAAACGATACGGCTTCTGCGGCTATACATTTCTATGCGCTGCGATTTATTTTATTAGCTCACTGAGCTCTCTGGCGACATAAAAACGTCTGTGTATGTGTCACGAAGTGGATTGTCATCGCCAGTGACTGAGCTTTTTGCTTGTGACGAAATGGGGACGACGACGATGTGGTTTCGGTGGTTTGGATAATTCATTTAAAAGATTACGTACACCGTACGATTATCTATTGAAATTACTTCTGTCTTTCTGTCGGTTTGTTACTCTAAACACGTCATCGAACCCATAGGCCACCTTTCCTGTTATTTTTTGCATGGATCCACTGAATAATAATTTAAAGCCACTTTTGACTACATTGTCCGCCCCATGCGTTTCTCCACATCCCAAAGGTTCGTTTGTAAAGAATGCTGCATTACATTAAACCCGTCTTGTGTGTTCTACGTTTTATGTTGCACAATAAAGTATATTTGAATATTTGTATTTGAATAAAGAGGATGTGTTTACCTTGCTGTATGTAGCACAGACCATTGAGTAGGTATCCGTGAAAAATATATAGGTGACGTCACAATAGCAGAGCAGCGTAGTGACGTGCCGACTTTAGGCGCAGCAAAATGACAAATTATATATTTCTTTGTGATTTTGCAGCAAAACAAAACATTATCTACTAAAACATTGATCTAGCTAGATAATTTTTGGAATGCACGATCTGAAGAACTTCACTTGATAAAAAACCTTTCAAGCATAAGTCTTTTGCAAGGCTTTATGTAAAGCAGCATACTTCGACATAAGCGCCACGTCGTCACTTGCTGTTCTTTTCTCACACGCGCGCGTGCTCCTGCACTCTCTCTCTCTCTCTCTGTCTTGTGAAGAATTAAGGGGGAAATTTTACAATGTTGTCTGACGTTTGCGGCACCTTAACATAACCGGCACAACAAGTATAAGAATTAGACCAGATCTCGTTTCACATTTTTTCCAAAAAATGTGCAATCTTGAACTTAGTTGAATGGCTTTAAAGCTGTGAATCTTTCAACATAATACCAAAAGAAATTTATCCGCATACGTCACATAAATTAAACCATGATATAAATAAGCATAAGCCACATAATCCCATATTCTTCCGCCTTCGCTGCTCCACGTTGTTCCCCCCCCCCCCCCCCCCCCCTCACCGCTTCTACACCTCTACTCTCCCCTCCCCCCACCTCGACGACAACGGCGACATCTTTTTGTGTGTCGCACACCCTCAGAACTGTCTCGGCAAAGCTCTTGATCCGAGGCGTAAATCAAAATTTTGTCGACCGGCAAGCGTTGAAAGTTACGGGCCGTCGTGCTCTGGAATTGTTTTAAACTTTAATTTATTTGTTGAAAAATGTGGAAATTAAATAGAACGTCGTCATTGTTGGGTAAATCCGATTGAGATGGAAGATGGGTCCGGGAGATAATTTGATGCTACTTTGATAAAATACGCTCAGCCTTAAATTCGTGTTGAGACATGATAAACACACGGTACCTATGTTTATAAGATGTATAGTTTTGAGCAACTGGAACGTCCAACTTTAGGGTGAGGCCAAAGCTTCATATAAAACTCCGATTTGTGCCGCACGACGACGCAAATTTTCTTATAGTACTTATGCGACGTAAATTACGCGACTCAAAATAGGCGACTTACAATACAACTCACAAAATTTCTCTCACTTGGCGTCATCTTTATGTGCCATCAAAACATACGTTCGGATGTCGGATGTGATATTTTGGTAAAATTTGATATTCGAACTAATATGCTTCCCATGGCGACCTTTGTTGTCAAATACTCCGTTGGTAGAGCCTTGGAAGTAAGTATAATTCAAAGTTCACAATTTTTTTGTTCTAATTTACTATGCTTGCAGATGTTTCTACATAAGCTGTTGTGTGAATACTTAATAAGCAATGTAAATAATATTATTTTTACACAATAAAAACAGAGAAACAAGACGCAAATCTAAGAAGAAAATAAAATAAAGAAAGTGAAGCATTTTATTCATTGACGTTTAAAAAGTATTAAATTTAAAACATTACCCAGGTTATTATTCTATTCCTACGAGTCGGCTTCAAAAAATTACCCGTAAATGTTTTATTTGTACTTTTGGCATACCTCTGAAATGAGTGCGAGAATTTTAAACGCACATATGAATTTAAATAAAATACAGTTTCTTCATAGATCAGTTTTAAATAAGAAGATTAAAAATAACTATGGTAAGCTAGTCCGTTTGTTTTGATATCAGACTCTTATAAATCTTGGCTTATTATGAAATGTGGCTTAGCGGTATAGAGATTTAGAGCACTGTTTATTAAACTGTCTCAGTAATATTTTGTTCATATAAATCTGTTAGCATTATGATAATGCTACTGGATTAAGCACACGTTATAGTATACGTGATAATTTAGAAAGTCACCTACATTTTAACATAGATTTTAGCCTTTTCTTACTTTATTAAATGTATTTGTGAAGCTGGATTTTAATTTAGAGGGATTATGTTCGTACAGGGAACTTATTACATTTGACCATAATATGAAACATTAATATTTACTTAACTTAGAATGATATTGTCTGTGTTCCTGAGGTTAGTTCATTATTTTATTATAATTCCTATATAATTTATTGCATGAGAGAACTGTAAATACAGCGAACCAGAACCTCCTAGGCCTCACAAAGTGTCTACACATAAGTATAATTTATAATAAATAATTAATACTTTTTTTATTGACGTACGAGTCGGACTGGAACCTGAAAAAAATTAATTGTGTTTTCTTTCCTTCAATTCGGGATCCTTAGAGAGAGCCCGACTCACTTCTCTGGGCATTATGAATACTGCTCGGGCCCCATGCATAATGCTCTATTAATGACTTGGTCCATGACCTATACTTATGCAAGCATCGTATTGAAAGCTTAAAATTATGGAAGAAAAATTTCAACCACTCTGAATAATCGCAAGCGAAGTAGAACTTTGTTAAAGTAAGGTCGAATGGAGAACGACCATCAGTTTTACTCACAATCCCAGATCTCAATTCTGAATGCCTGCTTTCGCTTTTTTAAACGTTGCTTAAATGTGCTAAATCGTATCGACATGTACTTACTGCGATGTAATGAACTTCCTACTAAAGAGTGCACTTGGAACGAGTAACGACACCCATGGACATTCCGTCGCATGGCCTGACAGGCGCCTATTCACGAGGACCCGAGCACAGAATAGATATTATTACACCCGAGACTTACTTGGGAAATATGTGGACAGGCAGAGCGTTTCAGAGTTTACCAGTTCTGTGGAGTAAAGTTCTGCAGAATCGATTGGTAAGTTCGGCATATTTTAATTTAATTTCATAAACTAAAAATACGTCTCGTATTTAAAACGTTCCTTATAAAAAGTTCGGTTACAAATATAATTTATCGTGTATAGCAGAAAGCTCCGCGGCTCGCTCAACGATGTAACTGCAAACTATTTATAAAGCTTTCCAGCGATCGAGTGTGGGCGTTTATCGAAATGTTTATATTGGCCAAGGATTATGAGCGATTGTGGTGGCTCGCTCGGGCGCAACGGTAAGTGGTCAGTCAGAACCGAAGCATTCAAAAGAATAGAAAGGTCATGGACTCGTTGAGCAGGTGAAGTCATTATAATAGTTTTATCAGCTCCTCGGTAACTTCGTAGTGCATTCGATATCAAATAGTAAAATAATTAAGCACACCCGTGCGCGCAGAACTGCGATTGGTGGCCGTTCGACTATTGGGGCTGATCGTGGTTGGGATTGCACGTGTGGGTCGTTCCTTTGCCTTACCTTACTAGGTGGTAGGGTTTAATCCACTCTTGTTATGGATGTTTCTTGGTATGTAGGTAAATATTTCGTGTTTTCCGTCCATATACAGTTATAATTATCTTAAAAATTAATAAATGAAAAACTAAATAAAAAACATTTTTTGGTAAAATTGATTTTGTATCTTTTGATAACAGATGATTCTCATTACGAGTATGCTGGTGACAAAGTAAATTGTATTATATATTATACAATCAACGAGCGGAAAGGATTGGTACTCGATTTACATATACAGTACGCAATGTATGATAATACGAGCTCTGCCCTTTTACCCTCCTTGGTTCAGAACAGTTAAGGAGCTAACTTAAAGCAGCGGTCATTTCAACGAGTTTCAACTCAACGCAGACGGAGTGAGGAAATGTTTCTTTATACTTTCGAGTGTGTGTGCGTATGAGCAAATGTTAGTTCGACTATATATTCCAGTTAAACTTTATAAACAAGTTAGGTAGACACCCTCTACAACACACATAATGAAATCCTTGATCTCCAGTATATGCATTTTTTTATTATTTTACAATAAATAGAAAGATCTGAAGTCTAAAAAAAATCGGTCAACTGCGAGTTTTACTCGCGCACGTAGGGTTTCGTAGATGCGCTATACCAATGGTATAGTACCATACCTGTAAAAAACCATATCCGTATCTTTTGTCTATCTACAATGCAAAATATAAAATCCTGTGGCGCCATATAAGTAAACTAATTATGTACTCTCGCTCAAGATTACACGAGCAGTTTGATACAAATTGTGTGCGTTTGTAAATTATGTTGAAGATGACGTAAATTGTATGCAATGTATGCAATATCCAGCATTTCTATCATTTTGTATACTTTTTTTGTAATTCAGTTTACGACTAGGTAACTATTCTCCACGGCGGCGGCACTCCGCAGCAATAACAGCAGCCGCAGCCCATTCTCGCACGAGGCTGACTTTACATTTAGTTTGTTTACTTATTTATTTACCCGCTCCGAGCATCGGGTCAGGTCACGTTCCGCCAATAAGAATTGTGACAAATCCGCGGCGAGGCGGCGCGCGCGCACGCGCCTTGCGGCGGAGTTATTTATCGACGGAAAGTTGCGGCTTCGCCAGTAGTTGTGGTACCTATAGGTATTTTAATTACATTTTAACTTGATTTTCGGAAAATTCTACGTTTTTTTTGCGCTTGTTCTCATTAATGAAACTGGAAACGCTTCACGCGAGTCGAAAATAAGATATGAAAATTTAATCAGAATATTATGCTTTGATTTATTTCACGTTTGCATTGCCTCTTAAATACATATTCCTATTGTTAGTTCTATAAATTATAAAGAAATTAAATTGGCGTTTCATATGCTTCAGAAAACCCAGAAGTACCTACGCTGAAGAAAAAATAAATTAACAAAAGTAGTGGCTTCGAATTCCTATGCCTTCTGTATCTCTCTTGTACTGCACACTGAATGACTCTGCTGCTCCTTAATACCTTCCTTATCGTTTCCAATTCTTTCCTTCCACGGTGTCGGATTAAGATCCTCCACCCTTTTTTTATGTAATCAGTTGTGGTTGGGCTGAATCGGAGGGGCCAAAGCGCATGCTCCGACCAGCCAATATCACCTCCGAGAAGGTAGGTGCCATACCGGAGACTTCCCTGGATTGCTCGCTATACTGGACTAGAGGAGAACACAGTCGAGGCTGCTATGCGGCCATCTTACATCCAGTACGGTGTTATCAACCCAGTCGGCTACAATTTGAGCCTACCACCTAGTAAGGGGCAAGGAAAGGGACCTACAGTTTTACACGGGTTCCGAACGGTGAAGCAGCAGGTGTGGGTATGCACGTAAATTTTTTCGTCAGAAAAAACTCAATGGTACACGCCGACCGGATTCGAACCTCGGACCTCTCGCATTAGAAGCCGATGCCCAAACCACTCGGCCACCCGCCGCTTGTTCCGTTGTTGCCACCCTTGTTCTAGCTATCCCGTTCCACTCCTCAGTCTTTTACACTGACTCTTTCCAGGCGTACGCTGCGCAAGCATGTGGACCGAACTTCCTCTTCGATGGCATATGTAAGTGTGTATCGATTATAGACGTAATATAACTACCTCTATATGGCATCGATCTACACATTCATAGTTGAAAGACTATCTCCTCAAATCCTTAATCTCGTCTCTCTCCTCTGCGTCCCTGGCTTCTGAGTTGGCTGCATCTGATGATGCGTTTTATCTCTGTATAAATATACCGTCAATACCGTATCCTATACTGACGACCGTGGACAGGAAAACGGAGTGAGGGAAGACCACCCGTCAGGTGGGACGACAACATCACGTACGTCGACGGTAAGCAGTGGTTCCGTACCGCTGAAAGCCGCGGGAGTATTGGAGGGAAAATAGAGAGGCGTATGTCCGGCAGTGGGCGTATACGTACTGATTAAAATTATAATAAATACATACATACCTACCACACGATGTATCCCGAGAATCGGGATAAGCAGAGTAGTGGGTGTTGTGCTGCAAGCACAACACCCACTACTCTCTCTTTGTAAATTACAGCACATCACCGACCACCACATTTAGCAAAGTATTAGGACAAAAAACTCGTAACTATCAAGCAGCAAGTAAGGCACGAAGACCCACCTGTTACATGACTATTGACTCGATGGAAGGACCGTGCCAAGTTGAGAGGTGGCTAGCCTGTCGCCCTTAAGCACGGCATCTTGTCTTTATCCCTTAATCGCGTTTTACGACATGCACGGGGAGAGATTCAGTGGGAGTATTATTTTTAAATACCGACCCCACACGGCACAATATAAAAATGTATAAAATTAAAAAAAACAACCATCAGAACCATAAAAACACAGCTTTATTCAGAACTTAGACAAGACAATGCTTCATAATTACCAACTTGCTATGCAAGTCTTCTCCGTGCAAAGTATAGTCTCGAAATTATAGGCCTTGTCAAATAACATAGCAGTTCGCATGCTCCATATGGGAATCTAAATCATTGCACGGGCCCTTAATGGCTCCTTAATAGTAGACTTAGGGCATAAGGTTTACTTTACAGACATAGCCTAAGGGTGGGTAAGCTTGATGATGTTTACATCATATTAGCTAAGAGTGTATCGCACACCGGCTAAAATCGAGTATATTTTCTCAAAGAACTAAAAACATTGGACAATCCATGAGACACTAACTCCGTAACCCTAGGAAAATATATTGTCTGAAGACATTGTTTTTGGAAATTACATAGGGCTACTTAAAAGTCAGAGCAGAATCCAGTGAAGGCAATCACTAGACTCAGAATGCCTACGCTGTGTGGGGTAGTTTTTTTTTGCTATTTTGTTCAATTGTATGTGTGTTCTTCTATTGTATTGTTAAGTATGTTTAAGATTACATTTTAAAATGTATTTTGTATTTTTCTCTCATTGTCATGCATTTGCATTCATTTTACCCACAGAACAGCGATCGGCTACCATCTTCCCCCGTCTCTCTCAATGCATGTAGCAAAATACAACAAAGAGATATGAATCAGAAACCATGCCAAAGGGCGACAGGCGAGTCACCTATCACCTGGGCACGGTTCTTCTAACGGGTCTTGCAGTGTGTGCTTCGTGTTTTATTTTCTTCAGCGTTATCTTGTCCTAGTACTTTTCTAAACGCGGCGATCGGTGTTTTACTGTAATGTAATCACCCTAGTTCTTGCAGCACAACGCCGTCTACTCTGCCTACCATATTGTCGGTATACAGCGTGATAGTATGTATGTATGTACAGTTCTCGGCAGCAAATAATACGTGTCGAACTTTAGAAAGAGACAATACAGTTGCAGAGCGTCGTCCCTGTCGCACAGAGACGTGCGAGTTCGTGCGACAGGGACGGCGCTCCACAACCGGGTGGTTTCTTTTTTAAGCTCGTCATACATTATTTGCTGGAACTGTACCCCATGAAACCAAAGGCTGCATATGCGAAACACAGTGCGTTCAGAAATATTCCCTCAGACAGAAACTACAGTACGTTCACGTGTACAGGAATTGTCTCATCAAGATACTCTCATGTCCTGTCAAACGATAACTCTATTGTGCCACAGCATCAGGCGGACATTGATGCTCGGACAGTTTGTTATTAAAATAAACACGAAACACGACACAATTAGCATATTATCGAACAAGCAGAGGTATTCCTATGTCGACGAACCGCGCCATATCACCACGGTGTTCTGTTTCGTCGTCTTGGTTGGTGAAAATTGGATGAAAGTTAAAATTCATTATTTTCATCACAATAATAATAAACCGCATTAAGTATTAACTTAAAATTACATATTTTAAAATTAAATAATCTATTTAGTAATTGTAAAGTTAATTGGAATTAAATTAAAATGAAATTAAAGTTACCTATCAAATTCGAATTACCTAAACTAAAACAAAGCAAACAAACCTTAAAAATAATTGAAAGAAAGAAAGAAAGGAAGAAAGAAAATTCATTTATTAGCACATAAAAACACATTACAAATTAACAATTTAACATATGGTAAAACATGCCAACATGCATAATCTCAGCATGTTGCAAATTGGCACTCTCGCTAGAATAGTGCCAACTGCGCTGTTTTTCAGATGGGACCTGCCTATCTAGGTGGCGCTAATCTTGCGTATAAATAGTCATTATTTTATATTATATAAAAAGAAAAAAGAAAATAGTTATATAAAACCCAAAAGTAATAGTAATAATAATGTGTGTGTGAATGTTTGTGAGAGAGGGCGTTAATTATCCTCTCGAGAGACTGCCACGATCCGGGTTGAACTACCGCCAGAGTCAGAGAGCAATCCCTCGACGGCCTCAGTTCGCTAGATAAAAAATTTCACCCAAAGAGGCCGACGACGAGGGGAAATTAAATTTAAATTAAATATTTTAAATAAGTAACTGAAAAATTCACTTAAACTAATTGGGGATATAGCGTACGCATGCTCCATATTGAAAAACCTAGTGTGTTTTCCGATTCTTTCAGCCTTCAAGCGCCGTATCAACCGGCTAGGCAACCCTATAATAGTCCGCAAACCCGCTGGTATGCTACTTAGATGAGCATGGGTTCGCGAGGGGACCTTATGTACCCTTGTACTGACGGACAACTGACAGCTCATAATATAGGTTTACGACATACCACAACAACCAAATACTGGTTAAAAAACAAATGCAATTACTGAATACTAAATTAAATGTTCCGTGGAATTATTTGAAGATTCTGCCCTCTCTGATTCTACTACACTGAAGATTCCGTTATAGGTGGCAGTACTTTCACAGAAGCGTATTATTGCCCATTTCTTACGTACCGTCTGCTACGTTCTGAAGAAAATTAAACACACATATTGTTTTAATTACTACTTTGTGAGTCTTACTAAATTGTATGTAACATTTAATAAATTTGTATTCACAACGATTTATTGAAAAACGTGTTTTCTTCAATTTCAGTGAAATGTTTTCTTCCAAAAATAAGCAATTGGGTAATCGAGGGTAAAGTAATTGATCTGTCAGGGGTATTGAATTGAATTTCATAATAATAATTGAATTTGTTTTTCTTTCATTTCACTTCATTTTCCTTCTTAGAACACTTGATAAGGTTCATTATTTACAAACCATCCACAAAATAAACAACCTGCGATATTGTTGACGTCGTACGGAATACAGAATAATATATAATCTGTCCGTGTAGTACACAGTGTGTACAAGCATTACTAGAAGGGTCTTAAGTTCTATGAAACCGTTCCAATTTTGTCTCACAATTATCGCGATAGACCCAAATGATCGTTGAATTGGACGTAGGTTTGATCTCGTCCGGATTGATACCACGTAGGGTCGTAGAATCAGTTTGAAAAAAAAAATTACGGTCGTGTTATCGTTCAGTTCAGCCGGAACTACGAAAGGGATTCGGCAAGAACACGTTGTAATGGGTGCAGTAGCTAGTGATTAGGGTTGCCATAAGTCATGAAACGCAAATCTGGACCCCTTCCCATACCTACCTCCTGTCCTTTTTAAGTTTTGCCACCGCCCTCGCCCCCAATACTAAGACGTTCTGATCTTAATAAAAAATTTCTGTCACCACCAATTTGAACACATCCTTGACAATAAAAAAAAAGACGAATTTCTTAGATAGATATTTATTGTCAGCAAATTACATATGCAAAAACCTGTAGGTAAGTGAGAGCACTTATGTCAGAAGTTCAGCGTATTTATTCAAATTCTCGAGAAATCGGGACAATTGCTTCAATTCAGGCGGGATGCTATTTTATTTTGAAAAAGCGGGACAATTTCTAGTGGTGAAACCCTACTGGTGATGTAGCCAACCTTGACAGTTTCCATTAAAATAAAAAAAAAGATACGTGGGCTCACAAGCGCGATACAGATAGACATTATTTTAAAACATAATTTAAATTACAAATTATGTTAAAAAGTAAAATTATTTTCGTTTTGTTACTTAAAGGAGTCGGAGGACCGCTAAGTAAAATATAAAAAACTCAGAGCTGCGCGGCGGTCCCCCGAGTTCTTTAAGCAACTAAACGGAAATAATTTTTGACTTTTAAAATTTGTAATGTAACGTTTTTATTCCTTGCATCGCCCTGATACATGTAGCTTTTTAAGCTCTTCACACCAATGTTTTATCAATATATTAAACTACACGCCCTTGTCTGACCTACCAAACCGACCGAGCGAACGATGCGCCAATCATCGTGACTCGCACTTTTGCTCAACTTGTAGTCGTTCAACTTATCGCACGATAGCGGTCATGTTTGTAAACAAATTGGAACGTCAACGGCCAACATAGACAATTTTTAATGCAACGAACTTGATGAAAGCAGAATTGCATTCTCGTGACGTTAGTATATCTTCGAAACTTGAGAATTTTTAATGCAACGAACTTGATGAAAGCAGAATTGCATTCTCGTGACGTTAGTATATCTTCGAAACTTGAGAATTTTTAATGCAACGAACTTGATGAAAGCAGAATTCCATTCTCGTGACGTTAGTATATCTTCGAAACTTGAGAATTTTTAATGTAACGAACTTGATGAAAGCAGAATTGCATTCTCGTGACGTTAGTATATCTTCGAAACTTGAGAATTTTTAATGCAACGAACTTGATGAAAGCAGAATTCCATTCTCGTGACGTTAGTATATCTTCGAAACTTGAGAATTTTTAATGCAACGAACTTGATGAAAGCAGAATTGCATTCTCGTGACGTTAGTATATCTTCGAAACTTGAGAATTTTTAATGCAACGAACTTGATGAAGGCAGAATTGCATTCTCGTGACGTTAGCTGTATATCTTCGAAACTTGAGCTCTATCTGTGACACACATATGTTTTCCTTTTAAAGCTGCGACATCACCTGCAGTGTTTACGTCTCATTTACCATCCAATACGGTGTATTCTATGGTCGGTTGAGTCACAGAGACCAGAGGCTCGATCTTGAAATCAGCTTCAGCACATGCTCCGACCAGCCATACCGGTGACTTCTCTTTGGATTGCTGGCTATACTGAACTAGAGGACAACACAGGCGTAGCTTCACGGTAGTGCCAACCCAGTCGGCCACAATTTGAGCCTACCACACTACCTAGTAAGGAGCAAAGACGCGTATACGATTTTTTCATATTTTCATGAGACGAAACTATAACTGAAATTATTGTGCCACAAACCAAAATAAAATAATTTTCTATGCAATTTACCTTAAATAAATTATACCATCAGGCCGTATTCCGACAATAGGGGTAAGCAGAGTAATCGGTGTTGTGCTGCAGAGCTCGGTTGAATTACAGCACAACACCGACCACCGTTTAGCAAACTATTAGAACACGTTAACAGTATCAAGTAGCAAATAAAGTTGCTTACTGCGTGACTGTGGAAGGACAGTGCCAAGGTGAAAGGTGGCTATCCTGTTGCTCTTTTAGCACGGTATCTTGTCCTTATTCCTTAGTGGCCCTTTACGACATGCACGGGAAGAGATCCAGTGGGCCTATTATTTTCAAGAACCAGGTCACGTACGGTACACATTTTATCTTCCGTATTCTAATTTGCGAACATGCATTTTCTACAGCGGCCCCTCGACGAAAGTTGTTCCTTTCTCACACCCAGCGTGAGTATTCCTAAAAGTTGTAAGGCTCTCATGATTTACGCTGAAAGCGGTTGTGGCACCAAATCTCCTTTGAAATATTGCGTTTTTAGCGGAGCGACAGCGACTAACAATGCCGCTGTAAAGCGCTTTATATGCTAGAACTCTGTTGATTTTTACACGTTGCTACATACTTTAAGTTTTGAACACCTGTAACTATATTATGTCTCCTTGAATCTTCTTGTATAAAAAATATAGTCCTTTATTTTATGACCATACAAATTTAATATCTTAGATTGCATTGGAGAATCAAATCAAAATGATTGGTTTGACCCATAATTTTAAATGAACACGAATCTTCTTAGTTTTATGAAAAAAAAATCTATAAAGCATCTTATCTTCGCTGTATTCTCTATCTATTCTCTATATAATATCTAATCCAAAGTCGGCCGTCTGATGTATGTATGTTCGCTTATAACTTATAAGCGAACATACATACATACAGATAAGTCAAGAAGGGATCAAACTATTAACAGTACGCTAGTAAACAATGAACACAGACTAGCTAAAGCTTTTTCTAAAGAAAGAGGCAATCCGGTTGTAGAGAACTTATCCACAGAACCGGGAAAATATGGAACGAACTCCCTGCCCATCTATTTCCTCCCAAGTACAGAGTTTTTCAAAAGGGGCGTGAAAAGGCTCCTGTCAGGCCGGCATGCCATTCGCAATCCCCGTGCATCACAGAATTTCCATCGGCATCGTTAAACACCTACTTGTAGGTGAAACGACGACACGTGTCACGCTATCCATAAAAAAAAAGATAGAGCCACAAGGACGACTCCTTGTGGCACGAATTCGCACGTCTCTGCTCGACAGGGATGACGCTTTTTGTTCCTATTGATCCCACGTACCTACTCTACTCCCGATGTTACTATAGTGACTATTGCAACACCCTGTATGTATGCCATAGGAAATGAATACGAAATCGCATTTTGGCACAATTCCCATCGTTCGCTTTTACGGTATGCCCAGTTTGGGTTACCGTTTCGATAGAGACTTCCACTGCTGTGAGGTTCATTAAATATGGAGGGCAGCGGTACCCGCGCCTACGTTGGAAGCATTCGAATCTTAACCCAGCCTTGTATTATGTGTTGTGGATGTGATAGAATAGTAAACGTTAACTCCTCGCGACCCCCGTCCTATCTACATAGCAAAGCAGGCTATGCGTGCGTGTTAGAATTCTGGCATAATGTCTGAGCAACGTGTGAAGGAAGGCACAGACGAGAGGTTAAAGGAACTAGCTGCTCACACGCCCCCGCGGCAAACTATCCTATATATACTTAGTAGAACAGCCAATAAACGTCTGTGAAATCTTCACGTGAATTGATTGAGTGGTTCTCGAGTTATAAGCGAACATAGAATTGATGTCGGCGCGTCGGTCGGTCGTTACAGATTTTGAGCTTTGTTTATATAATCGACTAAGGATGACGAGCTCAGGTAGTCAGCCAGTCAACGTGCAAGCGTCCACTGCTGGACATACGCCTCTCCAATTTTCCCCCAGTCCTCCCGACCTTCAGCGGTATGGAACCACTGCTTTCCGCCGACTTACTTGATGTCGTCGTCCCCAAGGGTGGTCTTCCCACATTCCGTTTTCCTGTCCACGGCCGTGCACTTTGGACAAAGACGAGCTCGTCTTTGTCCAAAGTGGGTAAAACAGTAAATTCGTCAAGAAATCTAAAAATAATACACAAAAATGCTAGTTTACAATTTGTTGCCTGGTGACCTGTATTAATTTACATTAAGTAGTACATTCCAGATTTACTAAAGAAAACGCTTCACTTAACAAAAAAAAGGTATTATCCTGTACACTGCACTAGATGGGGCAATTCTATATCAAGATTGTGGATTGGTTAAAATTCTAAGAATAATGTCCCAACTAAGTAAGAGTGAAGACGAGTAATGGGCACTAAGTACTCATCCAGTAAGTAGTCTTTAATATGTGCATCCCTTACCCACTCTTTCGCGAAGGTGGATGGGTGAGTAGGACGGGAGAGTGTGGGTAGTTTATCGCCTAGGAGAGACGACGATGTTCGTTATCCGCGAGTTAGATCTGCGGAGAGTTTGCCAAGTGCGGTGCAGGGGACATGAGGGCCAGCTTCTAAGCGAACTTGCTCAATTTGGCTCAGTCGTTAGCCGTCCATCTTCGCCGCACGTCTGTCTAAGGTTCAATTTGGGAAAAAGTATAATTTTTTTGTTAAATTTTACTTTACTGCTTAAGCCTTCCTATTACCTTACGCATAACATCTGGTGGTGCCCCTACTCGGTGGTATGCTCAAATTTTAGGCGACCGGGTTGATACCACCGTAGTGGATGTAAGATAGCCGCATAGCAGGCTGGGCTCTTTAGAATAGTATATCCAGCAATCCAAAGGGAAGTCTCTGGTATGGCACCCTCAGATTTGATATTTTGTCTGGTTGGAGCTTGTGTTCGGGCCTCTCTGACTCAGCCACAAATATCGGATTACATTAAAACATACAATATACATATATCAAACAGATTAATCATCATTTGATGAGTTTCCTTTATATAGTTTCAAGTAATTTAATGCAAAAAAAAACTGGCCAAGTGCGAGTCGAACTAGCGCACCGAGGTTTCCATCTAGATGGCGTGTTATGAAATGCTTCATATTAGTTAAATGTCATGATTAGATAAAATGCTTCATAATCTATTCGGTAGATGGCGTATACATTTTTTGGTTTCTTCTATGGGAACCCCCGTGAATTTTTAACTTTTTCTTATTTTTATTATTATTTGTTTTTATATTGGCCATAATAACACATATTCTGTAAAAATTTCAATGTGCTACCTATTACGGTTCAAGAGATACAGCGCTCGGACGGACGGACGGAAACACAAACAGACAGACAGACGGCGTAGGCTTAGTAATAGGCTTCCGTACGGGATACGGAAACCTAAAAACATAAAATACGAGTATGTACAGTACTCGGCAGTAAGTAATGAACATCAAGCTATAGAAAGAGACAATCCGCTTGTAGTGTAGAGCGTCGTCTCCATCGAACGAACTCGCACGTCTCTATGCGACAGAGCTTATTCTCTACAACCGGATTTTCTTGTTCTAATGCTCGACTTTAATGACTTACTGCCGGGTATTGTACCCACTTAGGGTAAACGGCAATTTTCTTTTTCTTTAATATTCCACAAGAGTGCTTCGAGCGCGACCTTCTGTTGTACAATCAGACAGGCTATTCGTACACGAACTGCGTCTTGAACATTGTCATGATCTTAATACATCCAAAAACTGTTTTGTATACCAACGCCGCCGCCGCCGGCTACGACTTTAGTGTGGTAATTTCTAGAAAGAATGATAGTTGCCGAGACAAACAAGCGAAGGTACGTCGCCTGCATTTTAAGAAGCGGCGGCTTCTTGATAAGGCGACGCGCCTTTTGAATATTTAATACAACGTCATGGAGGATCAGCCAGCGAGATGGAAAAATCGGTCAGATGTAATGGAATAGCTACGTTTTGTCACTCTCAGTTCGTATTCGGTCGGTGTGGGTGGATGAAAAAACGTGTTGTCGGTAGCATAGAGACAAGCAAGACTCGGTAGGCGAGAGGTATGGAGTGCGAATTCAGGCGGGTAGAGGCGTGGACGAAATATATATAAACCTGACATGTTTGAGTAGAGTTCTAGAGTTCTACCTACTTAAATCCTACTATACCGGTGATGGCAGGTGTTATGACCTTTGGTGAACTAGGTGCCATGCCAGAGATTTCCTTTGATCATGCCGGCTACACTGAACTGAACGAAAAAAAAAAACAAATATTGACATATCCGCTTCGGACGAACTTTTATTCAACGCAGTGGTACCAACCCAGCAGGTTAAATCCTACCGCCTAGTAAGTTAAGGGTAACCTACAGTTTTACTTGAAATTCGAACCACGGTCAACCTCAATGGTCACCACCCAAGTTCTAACCGCGCACGGGTTTGCTTTTAATTTTCCCCATGGCACCTCGATCCATTTCACTATCGAGCTACCGAGGCTGAATCCTTATTGTCATTAATTGCATGGAATTTAATAAGTGCATCTTTATAACCACAGTTAGTTACTGTTATTTAGTAGGTACTACTGAATGTATCACTTCTGGTTTCTGATATTTATATAATACATATACATATATATTTTATGAAAACCAGTAGTGCCTATGGAGCTTTGGTGCAATCGACGGAGCCAAATTCTCCTCTCTTCGTGAAACCACGCTCAGTGAGATGACATACCAGCAGATTTGTGCTGAGCTGTCTAGCCTGTTAATACGACGTTTAAAGACGAGAAGACAGTTATTAGTAGTTGCACACCCAAGCGGTGCGACAAAGACACAATGTGTTCTCGAAAGCCCAATGTCTACAACCAAAAGGGTACTGAGACTGATAGAAATAGAAAATGCTGAGTCTCGTAGTAGGTAGACGATGAAGTATACGGTGACGTCATGATATGATCGAATGGCCGCAATAAATTTACGTCAAAATCCGACGCGATGGTAAGGTCAAGTAGCCATAATATGTTAATGTCAAAATAAAAAACCTCAGGCAATATTTTGCAAACCGGACGTAGTCTGAATACTTCTTAACACTTTAAAACTATTTTAATTCTTTCCTCTTAACCCATTGTCCATATTTTATCCATCAGCAACATTAGTCATGGTACCGGTCTTCATATTTGGATTAAATCTAAATTTATTTAGGACTTTGTCGAACTTATATTTCACATGACGAGTATTGTTTAGAAGAGATGTATAGAATGCTAGTGAGTGTGAAAAGGTTCTACATATCCATCTATACTTTTAGAGCTAACTATACTTCTAACGTTTGGGTCGTGATCGATGCCTCAGATCACCGTATTTCTAAGAATATTGCAAATCCGTGGGAGGGTTCCGACATTTTGGATGTTTTATAAAATTGTTATGATGCTATTCATCAAAGTCGGAGATGGCTAAAATATGCTATGGTATGGGTAAATCGTGTGTGGAGTATTATGAACATACTCTAACGAAGAACTATCACTTCAAAATCATAGAGTAAAATCATAGAGTAAAATCAAAGAGTAAAATTTGTTAAGAAAAAAAAAAGATATTGAGGAGAAAAGTGACGAATTTTCTCCTCAATATCTTTTTTTTTTTCTATTGACAGCCGGCACATTGACTGTGCCCAAAAGTTCATTGGAAGATCAGACACAGCCAACACTGTTGATGTGGGAACATAGTTTAATAATTTAGTTGGTTTACTATAATAATTTTTTGTTTATGCAACCAAATTTGAATGAGGAAAATAGTTTCTATAGAGACACCGATCTTCAGTAGAAAAGTCGGTATAAAGTAAAATGTTTTTCAGATTTCAATATATGCACTAATATGAATTAATAAGTTATGATTAAATATTATGAATAAGTCCCAAAATCTTAACGAGTCCTTTTGGTGTCTCATTAGTCGGTTAAACATGTAATTGCAACTCGTCACTCCGGTGAAGGAAAACACTATCAGGAAACCTGTTACACCATATAGCAATGCAAGAAGGGTTTATTGTGTACAAGATTTCCAGGAAGTTTTGAGGTAATGAACCAGTTACTAAATACTACAAAAAATCACAAGAAATTATGCCACTTGCATAATCTATCTTCCATGAATTTCTAAAATGGAATCTGCTTCAAAAGGCAAAGATAATTAATTCCAGCATCATAATTAGTTAATAAATAATTTATATCATAATCCTGACTGATGGGCGCGTCCGTCCTGAGGAGTTTTTTTTTGCTCAGTCATTGGACGGGTCTTAATTTAATAAACGCAGACCGTGAAGCTACGAACCATAATGGAGGATGGCCAGAATGGGAACAGTTTCTGTTTACTTCATAATATTCAAGCCAATTTTCATGTTTCTACTTTCCCCACTGAAATATTTCTTCTCCTTGGTGGCATTTTATAGCATTCCATTTTTAGGGTTACGTATCCATACGGAAGCCTCTTACTAAGCCTACGTCGTCTGTCTGTCTGTCAGTCCGTCCGTCCGTCCGTCCGTCCGTCCGTCCTAGGGCTGGATCTTTTGAACCCGAATAGGCATTGGGTTGAAATTTACAAATAATAAAGAATCATTGATTTTATGTTATAAAATCAATGCTAAGAATCAATGTGTAAATTTTTACGCTACTAAATAATAGATGGCGCCACAGGTAGTTTACATTGCAGGCAGACAAAAGATAGACGGATATGGTTTTTGACTTCTATGGAATAGCGGATGTACGGAACGGAACATTCTCTGTACCAAATTATGAGTAAGTATAATATCTCATTAACTTTCGCCCGCGGCTGTACTCGCTTGAAATGCTCACCCTATTCGCTAAAATGTACTAATATCAGTAGATCGTGTAATTTACACAAGGTACCTAAGTTATTCACATTATTATCTTGTCCTTATATCCCTTAGTTGGCTTTTACTACATGCGCGGGGAGAGATTCAGTGGGGCTATTCTTTTTAAGTATCGACACCTCATCCAAGTTCTGACCGCATTAGTTAATTTTTGTCCCATTTTTGAAGCAAACCTAGGTCTGTTCGTCTTGCTTCAGAATACCGTGTTCTCACTTTCTCAGTGAGGTTACTTACTCCCGTGCATCGGTCCAAGCGCTCCGATTGGTAATGGAATTAAGTCGATTGTCGTTATAATTTGATAGACGCGCGCTATCTCGCATGTATCAAACGCTCTAGCCACCGGTATAATGCTATACGACACGTAAAAAAACGTTTTTGATAGAGCCTGCCCATCAGGCTTAATTATTGTTATCTTTAGGGTAACTACGCGTCAATCATTGTGAGATTGGACGAGTTCGTGTTGTAAAAGGTAGTAAAAACGTAATTTTGTATGAAGTTCGTTTTGACGTTGAAAGCTTTGTGGAATTAAATTTCGTATTAATTACTTACTAAAATTAGGTAGGGAATTACTATTTATGACATAATTTTATTAATGTTTTACTAACTAAAATAGTTTTTATCATCTTGGTACCTTTTGGACAATTTAATTAAATAAAACATTCTAAACATTTACAAACCGTTGCACGCAAAGTCTTATTGCTTAGATGGTTACTCGTAGATGTACATAATATCTTCGTTTTCAAGTTTTCTTAAATTTTTCCTGTTTCTTGGTTACTAAAAATGATTTGATTTCTTTTTTCTGTGGAGTCCGTGGATTACTGTTTTCCCTGCCTACCCACCCTATTGGGAATCAGGCGTGACGTTATGTTATGTGGTATGCATATATGTATGTATTTTTGTAGGAATAATATCCATATAACGATTTCTTCTCCCATACTAACAAATTTTTCTACTGTATCATAGATTTAAGTAATTTCAAAATTCCTTAACACAAACTGTTAGTGGAAACAGTTTCTCCTTGACGCTACGGTTCATAATGTCCCCCCATTACACCGCCGCGCGCCCGCAGCAATTATACTCACCACAAACATTTCAAAAGGATAGAACTACTATTGTCACACATTGTATGCAGTTTACTTCGTCCCCAACATATTCTACAAATGCACACAATTTGCATGAGACGGCTCGTCATTTCATTTCTTACCTACATTTATGTAATGCAATTATTAGACGAATAAAAAATAAATAAATAAATACAACAATATTTACTTAAGTCAACTCCTCTTGATCAAAATAAATGCGTCCGCAAGTGTGACAGAATCAACACAATTTGTAATATTCTTCTTGTGCACTAAATTTATAATTTCTAATAATATCCTAGATCGGGGCGTGTCTAACTCCGTCGGAGGCCCGTAACTAATTAAATTTTGTCAAAAATAAAAAATAAAATGTACTAGACAAGTAGATACCTTTTCTATTTTTTATTATTCTTTGGATCACCACATGTTTCTATATGAAATGGGCCGGCTGTGCCGCATAGAGCATGGAATATAGATAGATAATATGCGGTGGCTGGTAATCTCGTCACGCGCTGTACGAGAAACCGTTGTGAGTGAGAGCCGATAGAACGTAGTGTGTTTAGTTTACTAATGAACTAATACACCGTTGCCGTTCGCCACATCGACGACGACGCAGCACCGAGAATCAAGGAATGGTAATTTAATGCATTCTTAGATAGATAAAAATATTGTAAAAATTCAAAAAGTGTATCTATTAAAAACACACACATTGCAATACAGAGATACGAACACACAAACAATACAAAATAAGACATAACAAACAATAATTTAGTTAGACCAACAAATTAGGCGACGACATTTTCGTCCGCCTTAGGTACCTACATATATGCCTCGCTGAGAGTGGTTTCGCGAGGAGTGGTGTTATTGGCTGTGTCTGATTTTCTTATTGTCCGAAGAACTGCTGATGCGTCAAATTAGTTGAAATCGGACCGGACATGCGTTAACGCATATTTTTAAGGACTCGGTAAATATTTTGTGCTCCATACTTTGGTACAATTATGCAATGGAAAAGAGACAAAAGTGGCATGGTTTGACTACCACCATTTGACATCTACCACTTCTGCTAGATCGAGCGTTATTCATTGTTCTGTGAGGCAGTCTTTTTCCCCTCCTCCTAGTCCTTCTAGCGCTCTAACGAATGTTCTAGCTAAAATGAGACCTTGTTCCAAGACTGTATCGACCAAATCAAGTTAGGAAAGTATGTGTGTGTGAAAGTTGAGATTAACCACTCTCTCTCTAACTCTCTCCCTGGAAGCAGTCTCTGGAACCAACGCTTGCCACTATACACACGTCCGCTTAACACATTCTCAAATCCCCTTTGAAGGAACATTTTTTGTCTCTTTAGCTTTGGATATAAAGAATAAATGTCGCAGGACGTGTTGTGTGGAACATCTTGAAAAAATGCCGCGGGACATTTCTCTGTAGACATACACAAGGGTATTTTATTCCCTAGTGAAATACAAGACCTTATGCCTTTATTGCCCCTTTCATCACCTCCGGGTGAGTCTCGTCCAACATTTATTTGTTGGTTAAAATTACATTTCTCATACATTTGATAGGATACATTTCACCGGCGGCTACAATTTAGCCGAAGGTGGTTAAATCACCCGTATGCCTATCAAGCAACCCTGATTTAGATTAGATTTCGATAACTGAAGTACCTACTACATTGAACCTATTTACGATGACGTGATGTTATCAATATCATGGTCTGGCTTTAAGATTTGCCGACAAATTACTCTTGGCAAATACCGGCTCACTCAAGTTCGTTCTACACGAACTTTTTTACAGTAACAATAGCTCGCCTCTGGAATAATCTTCCATTTACGCTTCTATGAATGTATTAAAGAAAAAATTTGAGAATCGTTTCCTATCATTGCTAAACTGTTTACTGTTTAATAGATTGTCACAGAATATTCTTGTTCGCCTGCATGTACTACTCCCACATCCCAAGGTTAGTTAGAATAGAATGCCTCACGGCATTGAGCTCGCCCATTGTACCTAATTTCAATAAAATGATTTTTAATAAAGAATATATACCTGAACATGCTATGCCGATAATCTTGCTTATACACCTATGTCAGATTGCATGGGTAAAAAAACCACAAATATTATAGTTAATATGCGAACGTACATATATACCGTAAGTAACACATACAAGGAAGAAAGGCAAGTAGGTACACATACAATTTCATGTTTCACTTCGTGCCATTTTATGTAAATAAATCTAAAAAAACTTTTCCAGGACAAAATTGGCCTATTATAATATCATTACAGCCCCTTGCCGTCATCTGGAGCACACAGGCGCTCCCTAATTTTGTTCAATCGCTGTGACAACATTCTTCTTCAGAAATGATTTTAATTCCGTGTTATTATATGAAAATTACTGGAATGTAATTTTAGTTCATTTTCTCTGGTCTAATAACCTTTTTGCTCACAAAGGCATCGCGTTCGGTTTGCGGTTGATGTTTGTTTAATTTTGACGTATTACTGACACTGCATTATGCACGAGGAAATTTAAACTTTTTATTTCACATTATTTAAGTAATTCGGTAGGTATCTTGGTCCTGCGTAATTTCAAACCGTAAACCTATGTAATTTTGAATAAAATGTATTTGTAATTTAAATTCTCCTACAAACCACACACGCATTAATGTACATGCCGCAGATTTATTTCATATCCACATTCCAATACAAAGCTTCCCGAATTAGTACCATCACACTGAATGAAGGTCAGTCGAAATGACTGTGAAAGTATTTCATGTTTACCGTCTTCTTCGGTGAAGCTGTCTCGACCGAAGGGAAGCGCTGACATAGAACCCAGTTCACCAAGGCTCCATAACCTCATGCACCATAAGGTGGATGAGGTGATCGAGCCGACTATGTTAGCCAAAAAATAAAAATATAAATGGGCGACATACACAGACAAAATTCTACAGATGTATATGTGTAAGGTTCGGATTCCACGTAAAACTGTAGGCCCACCTTACTAGATGGCACTGAATGAAATGTCGGTTGACTATGGGCGGTGTTATTATGTGGCTGGTCACTAAATACTTGTAAAAATATGTAAAAAAAAATACCCTGCGAAGTTTCTTGTCGGTTCTTCTTTGTGGGTGTAATCGAACCGGATAGAACAAATTGTGACAAGTTCGAGCGCAGTAGCCATATGAATGATCAATAAACAATACAACAATACAATACAATACAATACAAAAACGACTATGTAAATAGTTCGTGTTTTTCGTCCAGTTCACTGTGGCCGGCACGACGGAAGGGAAGCACTGACATGGCAATTAATACACCAAGGTGTTATGGGCTGAGATCACGGATGTAGTAGGTGAGGTAGCCAACCGTGTCAGTTTCCATAAAAAAGCAGTTTTGCAGCGGACTGTACGTTATACAGAGTGCGAGTTAGGGCGTGTTTACGACAAAGTGATTACACAATCTCGATATCTTAATAAATGGGTGTCCTGTTGCCTTCTAGGGATCCCTCCGGGTGCGGGTAGAGAAATACATAACACAGAAACGACATTGTCGTAATATATTGCATATATTTCAACTTATTTGACTGAACAATA
The DNA here is from genome assembly GCA_946902875.1 of Nematopogon swammerdamellus. Taxonomy (NCBI): domain Eukaryota; kingdom Metazoa; phylum Arthropoda; class Insecta; order Lepidoptera; family Adelidae; genus Nematopogon; species Nematopogon swammerdamellus. The sequence goes on along the minus strand of OX336341.1, from coordinate 12,473,096 downwards.
TTGCCGGCATGCACACCATTTGCATCTTAAGCGGAGGGTGGTCGAGTGGTTTGGGCATCGGCTTCTCATGCGAGAGGTCCGAGGTTCGAATCCGGTCGGCGTGTACCAATGAGTTTTTTCTGACAAAAAAAATTACGTGCATACCTACACCTGCTGCTTCACCGTTCGGAACCGGTGTAAAACTGCTGCTGGAATGGCGCCTAACTGAGCGTGGTTTCGCGAGGAGAGGTGATTTTGGCTCTGTCGACTGCACCATTGGTCTCTCGGCACAGCCACCCATGCTGGTTTACATAAAAAACTGTAGGTCCCTTCCCTTGCCCCTTACTAGGTGGTAGGCTCAAATTGTAGCCGACTGGGTTGGTACCACCGTACTGGATGTAAGATGGCCGCATAGCAGCCTCGGCTGTGTTCTCCTCTAGTCCAGTATAGTCAGCAATTCAGAGAAGTCTCCGGTATGGCACCTACCTTCTCGAAGGTGATATTGGCTGGTCGGAGCGTGCGCTTTGTCCCCTCCGACTCAGCCACCCATACCGGATTACATTAAAAAAAAATGGTTGTCTGTAAAGTCGGTTTACGGACGATAGTTTTACGTGATAACGCCATTTCAATTTCTGCTGCCCTGGTACTTTAGAACCAGAGAGATAAATGTGTACAAGCCGACGCTTGGGCCGATTGTGCCTCTCTACCGCTTGTTACGCGCTCTCGCTTGCACACACAGGCTCAGATGGAACGTGACACTTTTTCGTGCGTGCAGCCGGTGTTCATCAATTTATAAGACGTGACGTTATCACGTCAAAAAAGACAGAAGATACATGAGTAAACAATTCGCAAACAAAATAAAATAAAACTTTAAGACTAAACCTAGAGATTTCACATATTTATAATTTCGTACTTGTGCACACCATTTAATTTGATGATGACCTTTTCTCTCACATGCTCGGCACGTTAATATCTCTTCTATATTTTGTTTGCTGCCTGGTCAGTTCCGAGTATCACAAGGGAGGTGTGCATGAAATGGCTTCTGAGAGAAAGTATTAATAATTTAAAATAACATACCATACCCACCAAGCTGCATCCCGTCCAGTGCGTGCTGCGTAAACTCGGAAAAATTACGAAGATATAGCATTTCAAATTATATTTTAATTTTATAAAAAATGTGAAACTCTCCGATCCTGCTGTGACAATAATTATCCAAAAAAAACTGGTATCCGGCATTGAATAATGTTCATCGAGATTTAGAAAAAGACAATCCGGTTGTAGAGCACCCTCTCTGTCGCACAGAGACGTGCGAGTTTGTGCCACAGGGACGTTGACGCTCTTCAACCGGGTTGTCACATTCTAAAGCTCGAAACGCATTATTTAATGTCGTGTGTTCTATCTTCACCGTTAGTTTTTGTTTTGATATAGTTTTAGTTTTGTTTTTGTTATAGTGTTCTTTTCTACTTTTCTTAATTTTTTTTTTTTTTTTATGGAAACTGACACGGTTGGCTACATCACCTACAACATCCGTGATGTCAGCCCATAACACCGGGTGAACTTGGTGCCACGTCGGTGCTTCCCTTCGGTCGTGCCGGCTACACTGAACTGGACGGAAAACACAAACTATTTACATAGCCGTTTCGACCGACCTTTCATTCAGTGCGGTGGTACCAACCCGGGCGGGTTAAACCCTACCAACTAGTAATATAAGAAGGGAGTCATATCCCTTAGTCGCCTTTTACGACATACACGGGGAGAGATGCAGTGGGGCTATTATTTTAAAGTACCGGCCCCACACGGTACAAACCGTTAATTTAGTTAGTTTAGTATTATACTCTCATGGGTCCTGATTTGTGCCAACTCGTACACTATCCACCTATCATGACCTGTTCCTTTCCTTGTCTCTCTGTCACCAAATTTTCTACATTATTTTACCTACCCTCAAATCGGCAGCAAGCCTCACTTTAGATTTTTCGCAACTATGAGGGTAGCTCTCAATACTTCACTTCCAAGATCGAACTAGAGATTACTGCATCGTTTTTTCACCCCATCACCGAAGAACAACACTGAACGGATATATTTTACGAGCTGACTGCAGCAGCTAATCCAGTGCGCAATACTAAATAGTCCTGCCTGGATCAACCAACGATTTCGGGAAGGAGCCTTGCCATCCATTTACAGCCCACTCAGCAAACCACACAGCCCCGCTCTGCCGCATCACCGGGTAAGCTGTCGGTTCCTTTTTTTTATCCATCCCCAACATCTCGTCCTACAGTTGGATGAAGTTGGCACACCGGCAACTGTACGTACCTATAAATTTTTTATAATAAACTTATCTAAAAATTGTAAATCGTCTGTCTGTAAGGGACAACCTCGCTAAATCGACTGAACTGATTTACATGCAATTTTCACTAATCTGGTGTATCTCGCAATGGTTATACATCATCAAGCCATTTCTCCAAGGGTCTACTAAACAGTTAACGGAAATCATAATCAAAACAACTTACAAGTATCTATCTATATTTTATATCGTAACTTAGAAGAGAGAGAAAGAGGGAGAGGAACAGAATTAAACAACACAACTTATAATGTTTTCGCATTTGGCCTGTTTTTGTTTCCTTATTTTGAGCTTTAAGTCTATTCATGTTTGGAGTGACTTTGGCAATCTTATGAAAATCGCTTATGAATATAAACATGAAGTTCAGGCCTTTGGAGTTTATATAAAGCTAAAACTAAACTGTTGTTGTTATTTTCCCTGTTTTTATCAGAATTTTGTTCAAGTAAATGAGTATCGATAAGCGAATGACGAATCTAATGCAAGAATCGTAAACGACATCACATTCTTAAATATCGTAGATACGCATGTACTTGTATAATTTGATATCAGCACTAGATTTTACCTGTGGTTTGAAAACATTTGCATTGAAGAAGTCAACACTACACATCGGCTGAGATTTGTTTTTATTAAAAGCGCGACTTGTTGAACAGTGCCACCCATAAAGTGTCTAACGACGACCATTGGACAACCGGTCCGCATAGGACCGGTTGTCCATGGTCGTCGGGTTGCGATTGCCATGCAAGTCTGCCTATTCACGGCCCTATTGAAGAACCTCGATTATGTGATCTTTCAGAATTCATCCAAAAGCGACAAGCATGTATGAAAAACTTGAATGTGGAAGAGGCGCGTAAAGGTGTATCAGACAGAACCTTGACATGTGGTTTGTCTCTTACCCGATTGTGAGACGGACGTGACTTTATATGTGTGTTTGTACGTTTGTGTATGTGTCACACATACACGTGTGTGTCTATATGTATCTTGGGACTGTCATGCAAATCCCTCTCCGTGGAAATTATTGCAATCGCTGAAATATTCGCTAAAATAATATTTTCTCATTGCAGGTACTTCATCATTACTTCCGTTAAAACTGGTAAGCCCGTGCAGCGAAAATACGTTGTTTTTTTCTGGCGGCAGCAGCCGGTATCTGGGTCAGAGCTTGTTTGATTTCCGGCGATCCAAATATTCGCTCGGGAGACAGATTCGGTGCCTCCAGAGCTAAGAATTCAAAAGAACAGAGACGATATCAACTCGGCGAAGTAAATTATAGATTCAACAACTTTTTGAGATCACTTTTGTATAGAAACCATCACGCTGCCTACTCGGGATACTGAGCAGTGACCGAAATACTTAGCCTAGCTAAACGCCAATACTCCACGCCGGACACTCATGTGGGAAACTCAACCGGGAGCAGCATACCGCTCTCTAGAATCTAGTTGCATTTTCTTTATCTCTGTCGATCTTGCGAACTCATATATATATCATCAAGACGCGTGTGCGTGCTGTCTGATGTCAATAATTGAGAGGGATTGTGGACTATGAATTCAATAAATTCAATAAATTGTTTTTAATACGATGACATACTCATATATTTATAATTTGGAAAAGCGTCGGCGTAATGGTGTTACTATTTAGAACTAATTCTAATTCGATTATCTACATAATAATATGGTATTACTTATTCAATTATTTCCCCAATCGTGACGTCAACAGCCCGCAGAGTTTACAGAGACTCAGCACCTTTTTCTTGTTAACATTGAGCTTTTGAGAGAGAACCCATCGATTCTCATAATCGTTTCTCTATCTATATATTATCTCTTGATATTATAACCCAGGGTTATAATATCAATGCGCTAGGGTGTGGAACTGTCTTCCGGCGAGTGTGTTTCCCGAATCCTTAAACCTGGGTATGTTCTAACAACACTTCAAATTCTGTCGACAGCACCATTGGTCCCTCAGCACAGTCGCCCATGTTGTTTTACATAATACAGTTTCAGCCAGCCTACAGGTTGCTAAAATCAAATATTGTCATAGCCCTTTTTTTGTGTTAAATCTATCGTTCCGTATCTTCGAAGATTTGACTTCTTCAAATTCAAATAGTTCTACCTTTTCGAATTCCTTGCTCTAGAGCGACTGCGCCAGCCGGCGGACATTAGACAAGCGACGCGAGAGGATTTAATAAAAGTGCGCCGAGCCAGGACCCGCTGGAGTGCGCTGGCCCGGCTGCGGCTATCCAACCAGATGCATCCGCTCGTCTCTCTCTATGAGTTCTGAATATTTTTTAATTTGAGGATTTATATTGATATTCTATTGTGTTTAGTGTGTGTTGAATAAGGAACTATTCAACTTCCTCAAATTATTTCCGAATACATTTGTATAATAAATGAAAACTGAAAAGAAAAAAACAAGTCCAGTAGTCTAGAACTCTGTTAAGTAATATTGACTAACTACACCATTGAAAAATAGTTTCATGATCTATACACACATATATTAAAACAAATAATAAACTCTAATGCTAATGACCCATTGAAATTAATGGGTCCCGACTGTTAAAATCGCTATGTTCCGCATTAGAGTTTATTATTTGTTTTATTATATGTGTGTATAGATCATGAAACTATTTTTCAATGGTGTAGTTAGTCAATATTACTTAACAGAGTTCTAGACTACTGGACTTGTTTTTTTCTTTTCAGTTTTCATTTAAAGTTAATTTTTTACGCAGTCGGGATTTTTTATTTTTTAAATAAACTTTTTTTATTTTACACTTTTTAGTTTGTAACTTTTTCGTTTATGATTGTATCAGCACAAAATAAAATTTATTGGATTTTACAATGTATCCTTCTTCTAGAAAAAATTTGATGAAGTTAATGCAATGAATAGGACTTATGACCTTCGAAAGTCCCGAGAACGAGTAAAAATATGACAGAATCTTAATTTCTTAATTCATTTAAAAAAAGACTGACAGCAATTGAGAGCTTCATTTTCTTTTAAAAAGTTTGCTAATTTACGCCCTTTCCAACGGTATACCAAATGTCATACAAATAATTCACTATGTGGTCAAAATTAGGGACATAGACCAGAATAGAACGACAACACGGGCACTTTGTAACAGGGCCACTTACATAACGGTGGTCGCTTCCCGTACTGAGAGCGTTTTCCCGAGCATTTTCAAATTTAGAACATTTACCGGTCGCGTGGGCACTTTGTTCAATTCTCCAATATTAATGTTTAGACTCTTGCAAATTATCTCTAATTTTGATCACATAGTGAATGATTTGTATAAAATGTGGTATACCTTTGGAAAGGGCGTAAACTAACAAACTTTTGACGTGATAACGTCACGTCTTATAAATTGATGAACACCGGCTGCACGCACGAAAAAGTGTCACGTTCCATCTGAGCCTGTGTGTGCAAGCGAGAGCGCGTAACAAGCGATATAGAGGCACAATCGGCACAAGCGTCGGCTTGTACACATTTATCTCCCTGGTTCTAAAGTACCGTCAGCCGAAATTAAAAGGAGGTTACTCGTACCATAATATATTAAGCGCATCTGGCCGGTCGGAAAATATTTCAAATTTAGAATATTCATGTCTAAAGTACCATGGCAGCAGAAATTTAAAGTAGTCTTACCACTTTATAACGTTATCACGTAAAACTATCGTCCGTAAACCGACTTTACAGACAACCAATTTATTTTTTTTCTAAAACAAGGATACATCGTAAAATTCAATAAATTTTATTTCGTGCTGATACAAACTTGAACATAAAGTTACAAGGGTTTAAAGCTGGGATTTTGGTAATTTTCAAAAATAAAGAAAAAAAAAATCGTATCTCGATACCACGTGACACCTGACAAAAGGTATGTTGGGTCAAAACGTTACAAATGACCCCACTTACCTACAAAAAATGAGAGATGAAAGGATTGAGAAAGGGATGCTTCGGTGGTTCGGTCATGTTGGAAGAATGGATGATAGGAGACTAACGAAAGACATTTATGAAGCAAATGTGAGTGGAAGAGTCGGGAAGGGTCGCCCTAGACGCACGTACCTGGACCAGATCGGGTATGTGCTCAAAAAGGGTCAAGTGCGTAGTACCCGTAACCGACGAGCATTCATAAAGAACATTATGGGAGTGGAAGAGGCGGCCGAGGTGTGTCAGGGTCGTGGCACGTGGAGATCCGTTGTCTCTGCCTACCCCACCGGGAAACAGGCGTGACGCTATGTATGTAAATGATATTTTTTCTAGAAGAAGGATACATTATAAATCCAATAAATTTAATTTCGTGCTGATACAATCATAAACAAATGTTTAAAACTGGGATTTTTGTAATTTTCAAAAATAAAGAAAAAAAAATCGTATCTTGATACCACGTGATACCTGACAAAAGGTATGATGTGTCAAAACATTGCAAATGACTCTACTTACCTACAAAAAAATTTTTTCGGTCGATGTGCCGAACACCCTGTATAATAATAAGAACTTTATCACAGCTCTACTAAAAGTTAAGTGAGAATGGTTGCTAACCAACTTTAAATCGTTATAGATCCTAAATGGTCATTCGAAATGAAAAATGGTAAGAGAAACCTAAAGATCATTTTCAAATACCTATTCAACGATACCCCACTTAACATAGTTAATCAACTTTAATTTTTTTCTTTTTCACAATATGGCACCTAGTTGTCGCCATATTGAATTTTCATTACTGTCATGTCTTTAGTGACACTCGCAAGATTAAGACAAATCGATTGACGTAAGAATCATCAAAATCGGCCAACGCGTTTGGTCTCTAGCGTGCCACAAAGGAACAAACATACATACATACATACATAGGCTGATAAACACATTACCCTCCTTTGCGTCGCGCAGTCGGGTAAAAAAGAAATTGAAATTTTCAACACTAACATGAAAAAAAATATACCAACTAACATTACAGTTTCATTCTTCTAAACATTCGTTCAATATCGGAAACGAACAGTGACAATTACATCAAAAAAATTCTAAAGATACTGAAACATAAAACCTTGTGACGTCTGCATCACTGGATGCTTTGAAAATAAAGCTTGATAGTGTCAAAATAATGAAAAGTTCCTAGCTCACGGAGGAGCTTAGGACTTTGCGTCACTGTCATGCGATGTCATCACAGTCATTGCACCACAGGCGAAAATTCGGTTACCTATTCAATCCAATGTACGGTATCATAATAGCCGGTGCTCTGAGGATTTAGCTTCCCTCATCTCTCCGGTCCCGAAGGATGTTCCGAGCCGGACACGCTCGAAACATCCTTAAGTTGCTAACACACAATTTATGGGAAAGCATCGTTTCTCGAAATCGTTCTTGCGTCGTACGGCGAAAATATGAAATGGTCTTTCGGTGAGTGTATTCCACAGAACAGCGATCGGTGATCGCCTTCCATCCATTCGTAAAGGTATCTATTCCCTCCCTACTACCTATAACCTTCAAAAGACAACTAATTAGACGACGACCCTTTTGTCTGCCTTACAGCTGATATGGCGGCGCCTCGCTGAGCATGGATTCGCGAGGAGTGGTGTTCTTGACTGTGTTTTTTTTATAAAAATAGGCTCTATAATCCGTCAAGCCGTTTATGCCGTGTCAAAGAAATATACATAAATACATTCATACCTATACTCGAAAAAACATTTTTGCTTCGCGCAGTCGGGTATAAAGAGTATAAAGAGAAAGAGGCATAACTTTATTGCGACCATACGTTGAAATATTTATTTAGGTAATTTCTATGGCATATACACGCCCATGTTAATACGGGTGCGGTAATTCATGTAATGAGTACACGTACAGAAATGCGTTTACAATAAAGTCACACATGTATTCGAAATGTATTTAAACATTCAATGCCGCTCCCGCAAGAAGTATTTCGTGGAACAGGTTAGGTTTTAAGACTTAAAAACAGAACTTTCCAGTTAATAATAAGCAATAACGAGCTGCCTGAAGCATATTCGACACGCTAGACACCTCTAAACATCTTTGTCTAGATCTAAAGACTGAATACTTCCACTTTTTTCTTTACCCATGTTTCACAAGTTACTACTCGTGAGCATTTGAAGCCTATTCATATTTCCTCTTTGTGACTCGAAATTTACTTCGAGTATCCTCGCATGTCGTAACTGAATTTGTAATTCTTATTCAGTACTAGCCTTCCCTTTGCAAGATAGAACATTAACTTTTACGAGTCCCGCCATTTGTTTGAGTTTATGATGTTTGTGAGGACGCTCTGAGATGATAAACTAGTTTTACCTTTGAAGTGTAGGTACGTACGTATATACATTTCAAAAATTTCTCGGCAAAAATTTTTTTATGATTTACAAATTGTGTCATGCTCTTATCATGAAGATGCTTACCTAATTAATTTTATGGTCATGTTGGAAACTCAAAAGCGCAATTTTGTTTAATCCGTTGATGTAAAAGGAGTGACCAATTCTAAATGTTCACGCGAAAATCAAGACTGGCTTAAGTATCGAATATTTTGTTTTACAACAATATCAAGATGAAGCGATAGCCTTATATATAGCATAAATGTAACGATTCCGCACTGTCAAGAGGCATATGTCATGAAAAATTCATATTGCGGACGACGCGCCTAATGACGCCCGGGGCCATCTTTATTGCCTTCCGCCAGGTATTTTTCATTGCCCTTCAATATTAATGTTGACACGTTCATACATAAAAGCTTCTCGTTTACCGTCTGAATATTGTTATCTCACATTCGGATTATTGTTATTTTATGCAATGACCATTCGTCCTCTGACGATTTTCACACATTGTAACAGACTGGAATCTATAGAGTATTCGTGAAGATAATATGACCGCGATGTTGATCAGTTTCAAGTTTCTGCGACAAATTATTCCTGGTCTGGATATGGCTTTCAATGTTAATATCCATTTTCGTCTAATTTTGGTATTGGAATATTTATCACCTTTTTTATTTCTTAAATTATTTCGAAATACAAAAGTTTCGACAGTGGACTAAGAAGTACTAATGCGAATGATTATACCTATCCATATTACTTTATGTTCGTATTAGCCCCAAATTAAATTAATGTCGCACCCTCTCGCTCGTGATATCCATATGGAGCCAAGATGAAGATGATGAACACGATTATTTATGTTTATTTAATTAAATAGCTTTTGCCCGCGGCTTCGCTCGCGTGAAATTCGTATTTCAAAAAAAGCAAGTAAGTAACTAAGGCCGATCTGCGTTAATTAAGGTAAACGATAAACCTTCTCAACTAAAGTAAGTAACCAACGGCGAGGCTTCAGGCTGAGCTGCATTCTGGAAGACGATAAACCCACTCAAAGAAAGTAAGTAATTGAGGGCGAGGCCGAAGGCCGAGCTGCGTACAGCAACACTATAAACCTTCTTGAAGAAAGTAAGTCACTGAGGGCGAGGCCGAAGGCCGAGCTGCGTTCAGGAAGACGATAACCTTTTCGAAGAAGTAAGTAACAGAGGGCGAGGCCGAAGGCCGAGCTGCGTTCAGGAAGACCATAAACCTTATCGAGGAAATTAAGTAATTGAGGGCGAGGCCGAAGGCCGAGCTACGTTCAGGAAGACGATAAACCTATTCAAAGAAAGTAAGTAATCGAGGGCGAGGCCGAAGGCCGAGCTGCGTACATCAAGACTATAAACCTTCTTGAAGAAAGTAAGTCACTGAGGCCGAGGCCGAAGGCCGAGCTGCGTTCAGGAAGACGATACACTTTTTCGAAGAAAGTAAGTAACTAAGGGCGAGGCCGAAGGCCGAGCTGCGTTCAGGAAGACTATAAACATTCTCGAATAAATTAAGTAATCGTGGACAAGGCCGAAAGCCGAGCTGCGTTCAGGAAGACTATAAACCTTCTTGATGAAAGTAAGTACCTAACTGAGGGCGAGGCCGAAGGCCGAGCTGCCTTCAGGAAGACGATAACCTTTTCTAAGAAAGTAAGTAACAGAGGGCGAGGCCGAAGGCCGAGCTGCGTTCAGGAAGACCATAAACCTTCTCAAAGAAATTAAGTAATTGCGGGCGAGGCCGAAGGCCGAGCTTCGATCCGGAAGACTATAAACCGTCTTGAAGAAAGTAAGTAACTATCGCCCATAGTTACTTACCGTCATCGATAAGGTTTAGTGTCTTCCAGAATACAGCTTGGCCTTCGGCCACGCCCTTAGTTACTTACTTTCTTCGAGAAGGATTATAGTCTTCCTGAACGCAGCTCGACCTTAGGCCTCGCCCTCAGTTACTTACTTTCTTCGAGAACTTGTTCGAGAAGGTTGAAGATCTTCCTCAACGCAGCTCGGCCTTCGGCCTCGCCCTTTGTTGCTTATTTTCTTCGAAAAGGTTTAACCTCTTCCTGAACGCACCTCGGCTTTCGGCCTCGCCTTTAGTATGTTACTTACTTTCTTTTAGAATTTTTATTGTTTTTATCTGAATCCAGTTCGCCCTCCGGTCCCGGCCTAAGTTACTTAGTTTCTTCTTTTGAAATACGAATTTCACGCGAGCGAATCCGCGGGAAAAAGGTATCGATATTAAAATAAGAAAATTCAACTAAAATAAATCAAATACTTTAGATACCTACCTAACTAAGTAAAATTTGACTGAATTTTATTTAGCCTATCCTGAGTCTCGTATAGCTAAATGTGCGTGTAGTAATTTTAATCGAATTTAGATGAATGGCTTAAATTTTATGGAGGAAATTCATACAAACATATTCGCCTCGCCCCGCTGAGAGAAGCGCAGCGCTTCTCTCAAGACATTCTCATCGTCGTAACTTTTAAACTATTTGTCCAAATTACTTAGTGTAACAGCCAAAGTTTATCTACTTTAAATACCAGAAGCGATAAAAGTATGTATTTTGATAAGAATTCATTCAAAACTATAAAATGTGCATTGTAAATACAGTATCCAATTTAAATTTATTTTTGGTTCACTATTTTGGCTATAGTGGCTTTCACATAAAAGGTAGATATATGCTGTCGCGGACTTTTTTTTAGAACTACAAATTTTAGAGAAACAACCTCACCATACACTATCTTCGTGTAACTCTAACGGTTTATGCAGCGCACGGCGAGATAGCTCTCAGAAGGCAGGATTTTTCCGACTTACTTGACATTTATCGATATTTGGGCAAATTTACACAATCCATACTAATATTATAAATTCGAAAGTAACTCTGTTGTCTGTCTGTCTGTCTGTCTGTCTGTCTGTCTGTCTGTCTGTTACCTTTTCACGCCTAAACCGCTGAACAGATTTCGATAAAATATTGCACGGAGATGAATTGCATCCCGAGGACGGACATAGGCTACTTTTTGTCTCAAAAAACAACCCCTAAGGGGGTGAAATAGGGGATGAAAGTTTGTATGGGGAACTCAGCATTTCTTAAGTTAGGGATATGACAATTTATATTTGGGCTTTTGGTATGAAATAAAGAAATACGTGTTTCAGCGTTTTTGCTAAATCAACCCTTAAATTAAAATAGGGGTTGATTTCAAAATTAGATTTTAGGATTTTATGAAATTTTGTACGGAGCTGAAATGCATCCTGAGGAAGAACATAGGCTACCATTTGTCTCAAAAAAACAACCCTTAACGGGGTGAAATAGGGGATGAAAGGATGTATGGGGAACCCATGATTTCTCAAGTTAGGGATATGAAAATTCATATTTAGGCTTTTGGTATAAAATAAAGAATTACGTGTTTCAGCGTTTTTGCTAAATCAACCCTTAAATTAAAATAGGGGATGATTTCAAAATTAGGTTTTAGGATTTTAAATGATTTTAAATAATTTTATCCATACTGGGGGTGGTTTTGAAGAGTGGGGTTGAGGTACGGGGGAGGAGTCCGCGGGGAGAGGGGAAGGGAGGATAATTTAATCTCTATCTTCTTTTCTCTATCTCTACTTCTTATAAAAGGAAACGTCTGTTTGCATGTATGTATGTATGTTTGAGGTAAACTCGGAACCACTTAACAGATTTTTATGCGGTTTACACCAATGTAAAGAGTAGTTCTTCAGGCTCACTATAGTAGGCTATATACCATAAAGTTAAATAGCCTTAGGGTTGAGCAGTATCAAAGAAAACGGAATTTAGTGTCGAATGGTCGTAATATATGGCGTTAGCAGTTCTGTTGCGTTGCGTTGGTGTAGTGTAGATAGATGCTTTTGGTACGATACGAGTAGAATAAAGAGTAGATATCTATACTTATAAAATTGTTTGTCCTGACTAACTGATCTATTAACGCACAGCCGAAACTACTAAGTCTAGAAAGCTCAAATTTGGAACATAGGTTTATTTCATAACGTAAGAATCCGTTAAGGATTTTTTGGAAATTACAACTTTAAGGGGGAAAATGGGGACGAAGACTTTGTATGAAAGTTTTTGTTTTTTTTAATGTAATATTATGGTCTTATGGTCTTCCTGAACGTAGCTCGGCCTTCGGCCTCGCCCTTAATTACTTACATTCTTAGATAAGGTTTATCGCCTTCCTGAACGCAGCTCGGCCTTCGGCCTCGCCCTCAGTTACTTACTGTCTTCGAGAAGGTTCATGGTCTTTCTGAATGCAGCTCGGCCTTCGGCCTCGCCCTTAATTACTTACTTTCTTCGAGAACGTTTATAGTCTTCCTGAACGCCGCTCGGCCTTCGGTCTCGCCCTCAGTTACTTACTTTCTTCGAGAAGGTTTATAGTCTTCCTGAACGCAGCTCGGCCTTCGGCCTCGCCCTCAGTTACTTACTATCTTCGAGAAGGTTTATGGTCTACCTAAACGCAGCTCGGCCTTCGGCCTCGCCCTTTGTTACTTACTTTCTTTGAGAAGGTTTATGGTCTTCCTGAACGTAGCTCGGCCTTCGGCCTCGCTTTCAGTTACTTACTTTCTTCGAGAAGGTTTATAGTCTTTCTGAATGCAGCTCGGCCTTCGGCCTCGCCCTTAGTTACATACGTTCTTCGATAAGGTTTATAGTCTTCCTGAACGCAGCTCGGCCTTCGGCCTCGCCCTTTGTTACTTACTTTCTTTGAGAAGGTTTATGGTCTTCCTGAACGTAGCTCGGCCTTCGGCCTCGCTTTCAGTTACTTACTTTCTTTGAGAAGGTTTATAGTCTTTCTGAATGCAGCTCGGCCTTCGGCCTCGCCCTTAGTTACATACTTTCTTCGATAAGGTTTATAGTCTTCCTGAACGCAGCTCGGCTTTCGGCCTCGCCCTTAGTTACTTACTTTCTTTGAGAAGGTTTATGGTATTCCTGAACGTAGCTCGGCCTTCGGCCTCGCTTTCAGTTACTTACTTTCTTCGAGAAGGTTTATAGTTTTTCTGAACGCAGCTCGGCCTTCGGCCTCGCCCTTAGTTACATACTTTCTTAGATAAGGTGTATCGCCTTCCTGAACGCAGCTCGGCCTTCGGCCTCGCCCTCAGTTACTTACTGTCTTCGTGAAGGTTCATGGTCTTTCTGAACGCAGCTCGGCCTTCGGCCTCGCCCTTAGTTACTTACTTTCTTCGTTAAGGTTTATAGTCTTCCTGAACGCAGCTCGGCCTTCGGCCTCGCCCTCAGTTACTTACTGTCTTCGAGAAGGTTCACGGTCTTCCTGAACGCAGCTCGGCCTTCGGCCTCGCCGTTAGTTACTTACTTACTTTGAGAAGGTTTATAGTCTTTCTGAACGCAGGTCGGTATTCTGCCTCGCCCTCAGTTACTTACTTTTTCGAGAAGGTTCATGGTCTTCCTGAACGCAGCTCGGCCTTCGGCCTCGCCCTTAGTTACATACTTTCTTCGATAAGGTTTATAGTCTTCCTGAACGCAGCTCGGCCTTCGGCCTCGCCCTTTGTTACTTACTTTCTTTGAGAAGTTTTATGGTCTTCCTGAACGTAGCTCGGCCTTCGGCCTCGCTTTCAGTTACTTACTTTCTTCGAGAAGGTTTATAGTCTTTCTGAATGCAGCTCGGCCTTCGGCCTCGCCCTTAGTTACATACTTTCTTCGATAAGGTTTATAGTCTTCCTGAACGCAGCTCGGCTTTCGGCCTCGCCCTTAATTACTTACTTTCTTTGAGAAAGTTTAATAGAAGGTTCATAGTCTTTCTGAACGCAGCTCGGCCTTCGGCCTCGCCCTTAGTTACTTACTTTCTTCGATAAGGTTTATAGTTTTCCTGAACGCAGCTCGGCCGTCGGCCTCGCCCTCAGTTACTTACTGTCTTCGTGAAGGTTCATGGTCTTTCTGAACGCAGCTCGGCCTTCGGCCTCGCCCTTAGTTACTTACTTTCTTCGATAAGGTTTATAGTCTTCCTGAACGCAGCTCGGCCTTCGGCCTCGCCCTCAGTTACTTACTTTTTCGAGAAGGTTTATCGTCTTCCTGAACGCAGCTCGGCCTTCGGCCTCGCCCTCAGTTACTTACTTTCTTCGAGAAGGTTTATTTTCTTTCCAGAATACAGTTCAGCCTGAAGCCTCGCCGTTAGTTACTTACTTTATTTGACAAGGTTTATCGTTTACCTTAACGCAGCTTGCCTTCGGCCTCGCCCTTACTCGTACTTACTTTCTTAGATATGGTTTATCGACTTCCTGAACGCAGCTCGGTCTTCGGCCTCACCCACAGTTACTTACTGTCTTCTTTGAAATACGATTTTCACGCGAGCGGAGCCGCGGGCTCAGCTAGTGTCTTTATAAGTTATAGCCTTTTTGATGTATAAGCTATATTACTGTAAAGGCTCATCAAAATCAGTTCAGTAGTTTTTGTGTGAAAGAGGAATATAGTGCGGCTGCTCGGTTCGCTGTTGAGTTTATAGGCCGCGTCTCCCCCGCGCCGCCTCCGCGCCGCCTCGCCGCCAACTGCCGCTCGCTCGGTAAATACCTATGTATACATAGTACTAAGGCGCGCGGATTGAACATATCGGTTTGTATGGGAGCCACATCTTAGCGTAACCGGAACTGAATTTTATGTAGCCTATCCTGTGTCCCATATAGTTACATGTGCTTGTACAAAGTTTCATCGAATTCGGATGATCGGTTTAAGAGTTATGGCGTAGCAACATACATACATACATAGAGAAAAGATTTCTAAAAATCGTTCATTTAGCTTTAGTATCATACATAGAGGCTACAAAATCAATATTTCCTAAATCAAAGTAACTTACTCCATGACCACCCCTTACAGATTTATTATTAGTTTTGATTATTAGACCGTTCTTCTGAAATCTATTAATGAATGAAAGTTAGATCCATTTATTTTTCTAAGAAGTTATTCTGCGTTCTTTAAAAACGTATTCCTCCAAATGGCTTTATAATCTTAGGTGTAAGAAATGAACCTCTCCGGAGTCAAGCAGGTGTATTTATCTCTCCTTACATCTCCATCCATCCTAGAGGGTAGGGTAAACCTAATTTAAGAGTCTGCGTATAATTTCTCAGAGCTTGTTTACCTCTGCTCAGATATAATTAATGACGCCTTTGCTCAAGGGCTTAAGTCTGCGGAATCTCGCTCACATTCTGATAAGCCAAGCCTCCTTTCAAATGTCAAATGCAATATTCAAAGAAAGGGCACTTTTGATGGTTTCCTCTCCACATCTCCCTCCAGTGCGGGTAACTAACCGTGAGGGGTCAAAGAAAGGGCTCTATCTCCAAAACGGTAACTCCTGATTAACCACCAAAGAACTCATGTTGAGTAAACCGAACAAGCGACCGTCGACCTTATAGGAATATACATTAATATGATTTTAGCATGAAATGTGCAGTTAGCTTTGAATCGTTGTAGATTTGAAATCGAGATTTCGGTCGATGGCTAACTCTACCTATATTTATTGTTTGAATCGAGTAACTTTAAGATCTATGTCGGTCGAGGCTACGCCATAACATAACGGAGCACTCAGAAGAAATTTCTTGAGGGTTATTTAATTTGGACGAGTTCGATAAATTCGTAAGGGTGTGCCGCATGATCGCAGCGGATTCTACAGAAGTGTACTATATGTGTGTGTTTCTTGGATGTTTTTCGTTTTGATGGTGCTCATCTTAATGTTTGATGTATTTCGTTTTAGAAGTCTGATGAAAATTAGCTTAACGTGGAATCGTCAATTGCATCATTTATGTTTCGTAAGATGTACTTCATTCGTCTTAGTTTTGACGCCAACGAAGTTTTCAACAGTTTTAATTAGTCTACGTGAGTTTCTCATAATTAATTTTCAGACTCACCGAGGCTCGTTCCGCTTCGTTTGGAAACGTTCTCAGTAATTCTGTTAGAAGCAAGAGCGCCTTAGATGTTTTAGATAATGAGGCATTTGGGGTGCTCCGTAAGGGGGATTATATCGCTAACTGGGTTACCCGGGGGTGCCGGCAGCTGGGAGACTAGGCAGAAATAGGAAGTTGGATGGATCATTCACGATTAAGGGTTAAACTGCTATCTTTGAAGCTTTTCTTGAAGATAATAAGGATTATGACGAAGTTTCTGCCTTTGTAGAATATAAGTTTGATTCTCAATCTCGTATCTAACAAATTATTCGGCAGATCGTGCATACAATCTGTCTTACAGCTTGATTGTGTGGAATTATGTCATCTTGCAGACATAATACTATATTTTGATAGAATCCTTTTGATTGATGAGATGATACGAGAATACCAGAAAAAAAAAACATCATGAGCACATGTACTTTCCGTCTTCTGGAATCGCGATATGTATACGGATAATATTTTTTGCAGCGCACGAGTGGAAAGCAATCGTAGGTAATATCCTGGAATCCGCTGCTTGTAAACTTAATGCATTTTTTCGAAGTCCTAATGATGGAGTCCATTAGTTGTTTTGCGCACGAAGCGCGGCTAGTGGTGAGCTGGATTAATATGAAATATCGAAACGTTATATCAATATTTTTACATATCGGAGGATTTGAAACATAAATATATATGAACAATTCTGATTTTTTTTCTATTGAATACTTTATTTCAAATTAAATAATTAAATTTAGACCTAAAAATAACTAAATTAACGATAAAAATACATACATATTCTATTGAATACTTTATTTCAAATTAAATAATTAAATCTAGACCTAAAAATAACTAAATTAACGGTAAAAATACATACATATTCTTATTGTTACAAATTACTTCTAAATTTGCAAAATTTGAGGTGTATTCCTACATGAAGTATTGAAGAAATACAATTTGAATATAAATCCGAATTTATGCAATAATCACAACAAATTTGTGATTTACTAATACCATAATAAATATGAATAATACTGAATTAAATGAAATGTGCTTAAATCTTTCCTGCAGTACGTCGAATGAATTATGTCTTCATAAAAATTGTGTAGAAACGTCATTGTACAGTGCATTGATTGAGGACATCCCCTTAAACTATCGATAAAGAAACAAACAAACTCCAACCCCTGCAGCAGGTCCATTTCTCTCAGAGCAAAAAAAAAAGAAATCGTTCGGCACTCAGCTCCGGCTAAACACTTGCAAGTCTTGCAACCGACATTACTAGACACGCCACGCAGCAGTTCTCGGCAGCGGCTACTAACTTTATTCTATCTTTCTCTCTCTCTCCTCTCTCTCTCTCCCTTCTCACCCTCTCTCTCATACTAGATCCACTTATATCACTCTAATGTATTCCACCGATATGGAGCGCAATTTTTCAACGTTTGCTTGAAATGATTGCTTTTATACATAGTTACTTTATAATGCAGCTTATAATTTGTGCAGAACAGCTTAGAATTAGATAATGTTTAAAAATTTATTTTAATATTTTATTCTGCTACTTTCTCCACATTCAAATCCATATTCACTAGGTACGTTGATTAATAATTAGTTTCGAATTACATGGATATTTTTTGGGCCTCATTCCATCGTTCAAGGTTTAAGATATCTATGATAGCAAATGCTTTCGGATAATACCTACGCATTACAAACTATGTAATGCTTATCCGCCTACGCGCTTATCGCCCATCATAAATTATGTTTTTGTTTGTTATTTAATTTGCTAGTAGCATCCAATTTACGATCATCTCTAGATAGGCGACTACTTGATTAGGTACTGAGCTCCCGGAGGCTAGAGATCTAATCTCGATAAAGTAAAAATTGTTTTAAATACTGCCGAGCATAATGCCGTAAGCGACCTTAAATATTCAAAGTTGCAGATGAAGATTCACAATTTCATTGAGATGCGAAATGAAAAGTCAAAAGTAATGAACAGCGTCCATTGCAATATAGTGTTTAAACTCTTTGTATAAAATTTAAGTTGCATTGCGCTGTTGAAATAAAATGAAATATGATTGAATATCAAATTTTGAATGGTTAATCGAATCGCTCTGCAATAAAGGGTCATATCGACGAACAGAACCGAAGATCACCGCGCGCGCGCATGATTTATGCTGCTGGCTAAGTAGTATTTGACTTTACGACAGCGACGTGTACGAAGTATCGATTGGCGAGGTGTATCGGGTTACCGCAACCGTTACAAACGGAAGTTACCGGTGATTAATGATCGCACGTTCGTTGTTTGTATTTCGAGATACGATTGATAGATTGTTAACGGGTGCGCGCACATCGAATCAATTGACTCGATGCCGATTCAGTACGGCCTGTCTTTAAAATAATAAATTGGAATGCTGTTAATGGCCTCCGTCTGAGAGCCGCGTCTCTGGAGCTTTAGATGATTGCGTATTTGGCTTGAATTAATGCGTTGGATACACTTTAGTTGAAAATTAATTTTATTTAACATCTTTAGATACGTATGAAAGATTTAATATATTTTCTACATCGAGCACGACAGAGCATAAGTTGAAAACATTATACAATTTCTGAAAAACAGAAATAAATAAAACATGTGAGTATTATAACTAACATTACAGATGTAATCTTAGATAATACTAACATTACATCTAATAATGTTAACATTGGTAGAGGGTAACCTGGTATAGTTAAGATATTGACATAGCACGCTAGGTAGAATATAATAGAATAGAATAGAAATACTTTATTGCGCACAAAAACACTAACAAAGATACAGAAGACAGAAGATAACATATAGAAGAGCAATAGAAATGTACAGTACTTCACACAGAAACAAGAGAAAAGTAGCGTGCAAAGGCGGGATAATCACTTTAAGTGATTTCTTCCAGTCAACTTTTGGGTTATGAGAGTAAGTGAGGAAGAAATATGGCAAGGGAAGTGCAGACATTTGGACAGGAAAGTAATATATATCTAGGTCTGAGATTCAAAACCCGGGTGCGTTAACACGTCACAAAACCTATACCTACTATAATAACAATGCTATTGAGTGCAAGGTTGAACGAAACACGTTCCGCAATAAGTGCGCTTTCTGCACAGCACGTAGGCGCAGCAGAAAAGAAAACACCCATATTGTAATTCATACGATAGAAAAGCTTAGTCATCGCATGTCACGCCGATACCTAGAAGCTCTATTTCCATGGCTGCGACACGCTCCAACGCCTTTTCCGAACGCGGTGAATCTTCAGAAAAAGCTATTTGACAAGCGAGACACGTACTTAATGGGAATATTCGGAGGGATGCCCACAGACTTATTCATCATCCTACGCGAGCGTGTGCCGCATTAAACTGTCTTTCCGGACTAAATGAGACGATTTAGTATGGACGCTGTCGGCCCGCCGACGAGCGATCGTAGCTGATTGAGCGAGTGTCGGCGAGATCATCTTTATGGGATTGTTATGGCGAGCTTTGAAGGGCGCTATTCGATATGTGAAGGGGTGATGGCATCGACTATTTCGGAATCCTCGAAGGATGAGGGAATTAGTGTTGGCATCTATTCCACGATTGGAAATTAACTCGAGGATCGTACGTCATACAGAGCTAAGTCACGCTAAATGGAATTTCAAGGAATATCGACAATAAATATTATAAGTTCGTAGGCAGGTACGCGTTTGAAGATTATCGATATATATACAAAATAAAACGCGGCCGAGAACCTTCGAGCAAATTAGAAACTTTCATGCTGATAACTATGAAAATAAGTAAATTCTGATACATTCGAACATTGTCTTAGGATTCGAAGGAAAGTGTTTCAAGCAATCTTAATATGTTTCGTACATTTCGTATTCGAATCGTGTTGGGTTAGAGTATGTACCCGCTATTGACTTAACAACTTAATGATACCCGCCGATACCGAAAAACATCGATAAACTTAAATTAAAAGTAATTGTAATTTAATTATTTTTATTGTATAATTTGGAATAATTTTAATGTGTTTAGCTCTAGAAACCATTGTAGCTCGACGTTTCGAACCAAACGCACCCATCCGCAGCGTTGAAAACTTGAGAATATCTTGAAAGAATAAAATATGCTTAAAATAGGATATAAATGATGCTGAAAAGATTCCACAAATTGTGCATTCCTTGTGAGTTTTGAGCTAACTCTATATCATTTTATTACCGACAAATACCACAAGTCCTAAAATGTATTAATTTGAACTGTGGGTCACGGTAAATAATTACTTGAAGCTTCAAAGCGGTCGAGTGGTATAACCTTTTCTGCACAGTCAATTTAATAGCATTGTAAAAATATTTTATGCGTATATTATTGGCTGGCTGAACTTATAAAATATTGATGAAATGTACGTTAAATCCTTTAATTTAATGACAAATAAAACTTTACGTATCGACAATAATATGGTTTGCTTAGGGATTACTGTTAGACATGTTGCAATATATGAAGAGACATAATCTTTGAGTGCTCTAACGTGGTTACATCACCTGACAGATTCACGAGAACCCAGTGTACATATTATGTACACTCATACGAGTATTCTATTAGAGAGAGGGTTTTGGCGCGTCGTATGTTTGTTCGGTTACTTTGAATTCAATAATTTTTATACCAATATTTGGTTTTTAGTTATTTTTAATATATATATATTATTTACATTCTTAACCTGTTGGCTACCTGACATATTATAATATATGATATTATTTATTATTATATATATTATATTATATACAAAAACACATATTTTTTTATAATATTTCGACATATTGTCGTCGTCAGATAAAATTGTTTATACTATAATATCTTAAAGAATACGGAAATCAAAAATATATTTTTTTATATTGAGGTTGACATATGGTTGGCTAGATCACCGTGATGTCAGCCCATAAATTCCTTGGTGAAATAGTTGTCATGTCAGAGCTTACCTTTGGTCGCACCCCGGCTATATTGAACTGGACGGAAAACATGAACTATTTACGTAGCCGCTTCGATCGACCTTTCATTCTGCACGGTGGTATCATTCCGGTCGGGTTAAACCCTTCTACTTAATAGGTTTTACTAATTAGGTTTCACTAAATGAAGGGAAGCACTGACATGACACCTAGTTCACCCGGTGTTATGGGCTGACATCACGGATGTTGTAGGTGATGTAGCCAACCGTGTCAGTTCCCATAAAAAAAAAGGTGAAGGAAAGGGACCTACAGTTTTAAGGGAACCCGATCCACCAGTCTCAACGGTCGGACGGTCACCCATCCAAGTTCTGACCGCGCCCTGATGTGCTTATTGTTCACAAACGTACGTCGATCCATTGCATTACCGAACCACCGAGGCTGAATAGTACTGAAACTATGTACATAATATTTTGGAAAATTAAAGAATCGAATTTCCCAGCTCGAGCAAATCAAATGTCTAACAATGAGCCCGTTCAACTAGCCGGCTCTTGTTAGTCGAACAGATAAATTGGAATGTTCATTAAGGGAGGAATTTTCCAAATTGACACCTTTCTTGAGTTAATGGGCCGTGTTCCAGTAATCACCATCCACTCGCCGATCCGTCCCTTTGGCTGGGAGGGCTAGAGGCACAGTAGCGGGTCGCGTTCCAATGAAGGCAGATTTAAGTTTAGGGGTCGTTGGTTTCAATATCACAGTGAAGTTTCTTAAAGATTCTTCAGGTTCAGTAATATAATTGGATGATACATTTTAGATACCTAATGGGGAGAAGGTTTCAGTAGATTCGATAACCGATGAAGTGCACCTAGCATCCATGGTCAGTTTCGTGACCATGGATCCACAGGATGCAAGGCTGCAAGGTGCCTTGCTTAGTAAGCAGTGGTAAGCGGAAGGTTGTGGGTTCGGTTTCGGTTAACGTGCACCGCTTGCTATCTCTTTGCGAGTCTGATGTGCATTTCTCTTTTTTTTTATTTATGGAAACTGACACGGTTGGCTACATCACCTACAACGTCCGTGATATCAGCCCATAACACCTGGTGAACTAGGTGCCATGTCAGTGCTTCCCCCTTTGATCGTGCCGGCTACACTGAACTGGTCGGAAAACACAAACTATTTTCATAGCCGATTCGACCGACGTTTCATTCAGTGCGGTGGTACCAACCCGGGCGGGTTAAACCCTACCACCAAGTAAGATTAGGAGGGAAGGGACCTACAGTTTAATGAACACAAGTTGCTCCATATTTCGAATTTCATTTAAATCTCCGTCCCTTTTTATTACTACGTGAAATAGTGTTAAACCCTTCGGTCAAAACGATTATGAAAAAAATATTCACATTTTACGTCCTGTAAGTACAACTACACGACTACACTGAGTCGTCGCGACTAGAGGGAAGTACTGACATGGAACTTAGCTAAGTCAGGAACAATGTGTAATGGGGCGACGACGTCACGAGCGTAGCACAGGTATATATAGCCAAACATGTTGAGAATGTTTGGCTATATATGCTTTCTATAGCCAAACATTCTCACTACTACAGAAGAGAATATATTATAAGGTCTTTCATTAGTAGGTAACATTACGCTAAGGGGTGTATGTGTATCAGATACAGATCACGTTCCCATACCAATTTTTTTAACGATATAAAAAACCTACTCACTCCTCAAATTTAATACGTGAAGTGCGCGTATTTCACCTTAATAAGTAGGTTTTTTATATCGTAAAAAAGAAATTTGGTATGGGAACGTGATCTGTATCTGATATACCATACACCCCTTAGCGTAGCGTTACCTACTATTGAAAGACCTTATATATAATATTCTCTTCTGTGTTTTTAATGGTGCGCAATGCAATAAATAATGTTTGTTAATTAATATCAGGTTTCATAAAAGAAAAAGAAAAAAACTACGCATCGTCCAGTCACAGTGCCCTCAGCCCTACTCTCTCCTTGCGGAAAGCACTCGACGAGACGGTTGGAGGCGAGGACGCGGCTCCCGTACACTATCAATTATTCCAAGTCATTTCGTGTTACGCGGCGACGCGGACCGCTTCATGTTGCGTTGCGAGGCAACAAGGGCGGGCTATTTCTGTCTATTGAGCTTGTACAAACGAGGACTTTGGTTTGCTTGTGTTGTCATTTAAAAAAAAAATGTGGGTTATGTATGTTATACGTAAATGAATCGTGTATTTAAATACTAGTCGGCCAATCTACTGGCATGCCAACTCGCTGAGCATGTTTCGCGAGGTGAAATATATTTGGCTGGTCGACTACTTTCGTTCCTCGGCACAGTCTTCAATACTGGTTCTCATAAAACGTATTCAACATTAGAATTACCTAATATGCCGTTGAAATTTAGCCTGAGTTTGTTATTTTACAAGTTCAGTATAAAATTGCTCCTAAATCACAATAGGTAATAAACATTTGAAAGTGTTGTAACTATGACCAGACGAATAATTTCTTATTAAATAATTTAATATCACCTTAATTTTCATTTCAAGACATCGCGAAATTACTGCTTAGGGGTTCAACATTTATAATGAGTGAACAAAAATATTACTCTAATTAAGTTACCCACCCACCGTGATGGAAAGAAAGTGGATTAAGATTTTCCAATTTGAATAAAATTTCAGCTCACTGTGCAACACCGTTCAGAGACTAATCTCGTTCGAGGGGCCTCCCCTAATTTCTATTTCCTTCGGATAATTTACAAAACCGTAATTGTTTTGGAGTAAGGACCTAGAGGTAGGGGTCTGCTATATATGTATTTATACCAGTTTTTTTATGACTCATTACTGCATATATTATAGTTAATTTAATTGTAAGTC
This sequence comes from Nematopogon swammerdamellus, assembly GCA_946902875.1. Classification (NCBI taxonomy): domain Eukaryota; kingdom Metazoa; phylum Arthropoda; class Insecta; order Lepidoptera; family Adelidae; genus Nematopogon; species Nematopogon swammerdamellus. Next base: position 12,448,808 of record OX336341.1, on the reverse strand, counting down.
ACTATAACTACTTATAAAGTACTAATGTAACATTGTGACTTGCGAAGTTTGTCAATAATTCTTCTTCGCATTGCAATAGAACTGGCGAAATTGTCAATGTATCCAAGAGTACGTTACCTTACAGTGGATGGAATTATAAAATAACAACATATTTCTAGGATATTCTTTTGCTCTTAGTGAATTCATATATGTACTTTGTTTTTATTTATTTTTATTCACAACATAAACTCACCTACAATAGCACTCACTATTACTCAATATTGCTGTATAGTGTATAAGATTATTTCTTATAATAATCGGATATGGTTACATCACCTAGTTGTACGTCCGTGACGTCAACCTATTACACTGTCGGAATGGGTGCAATGTCATTTTGGTCGTGCCGGCTATACTAAACTTAACGGGCATCCGGACGTGTAGGTTTTACAAATTTAATTATCATGTCATATGTTATGTGTAATGTATGGTCACCAAGCAGGTATGTTGTCTAAATAAATGTTTGCGCAGTAAGTACCTACCTATGGCATATGGCAACGAACGTGCACACGGTCATGGTTGCTTGGCTAACGTGATTATTTCATACCCTGGGGGCTAATGTGTAATTGCTTATCTATCCTAAGGACTTTTAATCATCGCACACGTTTCTATGACGTATGGTAATGACAAAATGGAATTATCATGATTAAAATAGGATTTGTCCCAATGAAATCCATACCTAGAAACATCATTGTCATACTTACCCGAAATCCATGAGAATTCATGAATATGCATGCATGCCCATCCCATTGGGAAATAGGCGTCTTCACTGTTTGTCCATCTGTCTGTCCAATGTTTAAAGGGATCTTTGGAATCGTAATAGGTAGCAGGTTAAAATTTTCACAGAATGTGTGTTATGATTATGATGACTTATGATGGCAGATATATATATAAGGCGTTTCGTTAGTCATGTCAAAAATTTCGGGAGGGTTACATACACACTCAAATAAACACTTTACGTAAAAAAAACATGTTTATAGTAGCATTTTTTCTCCTAACAAAAAAATTCAATCAAATAAGTATCTGTAAAAACCAATCATAGTTACCTTGTGACTTAATTTCAACAAACAGCTGTTCTGCGTTTGAACATAGTACGGTCATTGACCCGTACTATGCAAGTTATCTACTCTTACACACAGGTTAATGTTTCGGTAGCAAAAATGTTTTGTTAAATTTCTCGAAAAGTAATGCTGAAAACATAATTTTTTTTTTGCGTAACGTTTTTATTTGAGTGTGTATGTAACACTCCCGAAATTTTTGACATGACTAACGAAACACCTTGTATACTAACAAATAAAAAAAAGAAAAAGTAAAAAAAGGGGGGATAGAAACTACGAGTACCTAACTTTGTTTTTTGTACTGTTTTTGTTTTTTGTTTTTGCTAAATCGTAAAAAAACGGTTATACATACAAGCGTCAAACTTGGTGTGATTATAGTGCAAACTCTAAAGTAAAACAACAATTATTAATAAAAACCGATCAATAACTTGGTGGTAAGGAATCCTAGGTGCGCGAGTCCGACTAGCACTTGGCCGGTTTTTTTTTCCATGCCTTGACAATCATATTTTCTATATTTTTAATTCTTTTATTTTTCCAGTAAGTAAGTCGGCTGGATACCGCCGTGCGTCGCTGGCGGCTGGTGGTGTGCACTTCGCAAGTCATGAATATTAATTCTGGTTTACGTAATGTGTTATATTTTTAGTTTAATCCCTTCCTATGCAACGAATTAAAAAGTAGAATGTCGTTGTTACTATGTAGGTGTTCTGTATGGAATGCATCCATAATGTTATGGCAGGCCCTCAGAATTGTAGGTAGTAACACAAATTCATTTTGTAAGTATGTTACTTTCCTTGCCATTCTTTTTTCCCCTTTTTTTGCCTCCTACCTACACTGCTTGTATCACGGCCGGAAAAAACTCACGGGAGAGCACCACATTTTTATCAATCATTTTTTCACCACGGTTTTGAGTGTGGCAACCACTCCAGGAGTGTTGCGTGGTCCTTCAAGAGTCCTAGTGCGAGAGAAGAGGAGCGTCCTGGTACCAGGTGAAGACCATCCGAAAGAAAAATGCGGTAAGCGGAACGAGCTTCCATGTCCACACCCAATAGTAGGTGTATACTGTATAGTATGTGTTTGATGTCGCCGTTACGGAGGAAATACCCAACTTATATTGAAAGCGCGACATGTACCGCTAGGGTGTGGAACTGTCTTCCGTCCGGCGAGTATGTTTCTCGAATTGTTGTTTATTGTTTATTTAGCATCTATTGGCAGTACACTGCGCTCATATTTGTCATATTTACATTGTTACATTCCGCCAGTTCGATTATCACAGCGAAGAAGAACTGACAAGAAACTTCACGGGAAATTTTTTCAATGTGCATAATTTAGTCTACTTTACAAAAATGTTTGCCACTGCCTAGACACGTACGTCTATAGAAAAAAACATAAAATAAATAATTCTATTGAGCAAAACTGAAGTAAGCATTCGTAATACATTTAAGCGCATTTCGGGTGTACTTTTAATGAATTCTTCCTCAAAATACATCACCCCAGTTGGTCGTCGCCTAAGGTCGTCGCGGATAGCCGCGAGTGCCCGCCACGAGAGCCGAGTTGTCAGTAAAGGACTGTGCCATTCAAATCGACTTGTCAATGTCACTGACAAATTGTAGTGTTACCCTCATCAGTCTATAGCCGAGCGAGCCTGCCGCCTCTCGTGCTCCACCTTCCACGTCGCATGCGCTCCTCCCTACAGGGACCTAGTCTTCTATCCTGGTTTATAAATGTTTTTTTTTATGATAACTGACACGGTTGGCTACTTGACCTACAATATCCGTGACTGACCTTTTATTTAGTGCGGTGGTAGCAACTCGGGTGGGTTAAGCCTTTATAACCTTAACACGTAGTAATTTAACCTTACTAGGTGGTAGCTAAAATAATAACTAGAAAAACACATAAAAGATGCATTCAATTTCAGGAATCTACAGATTTGTTTCTTAGCATATACATTGTCATCTCCTGATAACTAAATAATTTCTTAGTTTTTGTTAAATTTCTCTTACTTCGTGTCCCAAAACTCAACGTCAAGCGGGAACCAGGGAGTAGGCCAGTTTATGACTACCCAGGGAAAAATAAGAAAAACAAATCGGAATCATTTGTTTTTTATGATATGAGCATTTTTTGAAAAACGTTGAAAATTTCTCGTACAACATTTTTAGGTTCTACGACTACCAAATTTGCAAATATAATTGTTCAAATGTTTATATTGGAAGCCTAAATAACTCTGCTATTGACAACTATCCCAAATAAAACCAGAATGCCTGTAGTTTTACCAAAAAAAATATTCAGTTAAATTTTTTTCTAAAAAAATAAATGACTCAGATATTTTTTTTCTTATTTTTCCCTGGGTAGTCATAAACTGGCCTACTCCCTAGTTTTGGGACAGGTTGTATATAATTTAGAATTGAAAATCGTGACTTCTTGTAAGCAATGTCTCTGTATGAGATTGGGGAAACCTTTTTCTCCACATAACGGGTCACGATTGCACGATGTATGAGTAGAATAAATCTAGGTGAAACGTTTCCTTCGGGATATGAATCAAAGCGCGTGGAATCGTTTGTGGCTCGAGTGTATCAAAACATTCTTTTGAGATATTTGATAAGCCTCTTATCTCTGTTCAAGGTGCATAATATCGATTTCCTCTTAAGTGAATTTTCCGGTATGTATGAAGTTAGTCACTCAACCGACTGTGCGAGCATGAAACCCCTTTCCTTAGTTCATATATAAAATGTACAGCATCGCTTTTGGACTGACTTCACTCACAGTGGAAAAGTATATCGTGTCGCCGCCAAAAACTTTTTTATAGAAATATCTTTATTTTTAACCCCCGACGAAAAAAGAGGGGTGCATGTGTGTGTCTGTCTGTGGCATCGTAGCTCCCAAACGGATGGACTGATTTGGATGCGTTTTTTTTATGAGAAGGCTGGTTGGATTGGCTGGCTAACAAACAGCTATGTTTGTAATCAAATAATCAAGTAATCAAGTACTAAAAAAAATATTATCTTAAAAAGTGGACCGATTTGCATGCGGTTTTTTGTAATAAAGCTTAAAATAAAAGTTAAATTACAAATTTAAAGAACCCCCACCCTTAAATTAAAAAATATCTTCCATTTACCTACTTAAATGAATCGAAAAACCGCTAAGTGAATAAAATATTAAAACTCAGACCTGTGCAGGTAATTACTTAGCGGTCCCCCGACTCCTTTAAGTAAGTAAATGGAAATTATTTTTGAATTTTTAAGGATCGGGAGTTTTTTTGCACAAAATGATTGATTACAAAATGTCAGCCGATAACACCTTGGTGAACTAGGTGTCATGTCAGTGCTTAAGTACCTGTCTATCTATAAGTTAATCGGTTATATTGTTCATCTACGTTTGTATTGTAATTATTTAAATATTGTATTGTGCAGGCTATACTAAACTGGACGGAAAACATAAATTATTGAAATAGCTGCATCGACTAATAATTTCTTTCAGTGCATATCTGGTATGAATAAAATATGTTCTAACTAATACAATCGGGTTAAACCATACCACCTAGTAACTAATTAACTTAAACATTTCCTTCATGTATCATTTATCCTAACTAAGAAATTCTCTTACTTGATCATTGTAGTTGTGTTATCTTCTGAAGTATCTAGTTTAGTTAGATTGACGATGGCGGCGTATTTCTCGTTTGGGCCATAACATAGAATCATAGAACTAAAAACAATTACCTTATTGTAATATTTTGACCAACCTAAGTGTAACTTGTTAACTAAAGATAATAAATGGATTGATTTGATTTGGTTTGATATCACGCTACATTTTAATTTACTACTTTCCCCTTAAACTAATCGATTGAAGATACGTTGCAAGGATCCAAGATTTCCTCGATTCCATTAGTGAAGTCTGTATGTAAATTCGTTGAGTAGTTTTCGTTTTTATCCGTTACAGGAGAAGAACTCGCGTTCTTTCTAAGCAAGAACGCAGACTGTACTCTGATGATGGCCGATGATGATGAAAAATATATAAAGATACAGCAGTAGGACAGACAGACAGACAAATAAACAGACAGACAGACACACGATGTAGGCCTAGTTAATAGTCTTCCGTACGGATACGGAAACCTAAAAAAACCGGCTATTTCCGTCCGAGGCAGAAGCGCGCACCGAGGTTCCGCACCAGAAAAAAAAACCTTGATAAAACACCTCTCCAAGGCGACCCCTTAATTTTTCACGTTTATTTTTATTTTTTATTATTTGTTATATCCGCCAATATAATACATATTCTGTGAAAATTTGAACCGGCTAGCTATTACGGTTCCAAAGACAGCCACCGAATGGACGCACGGACAGACAGACAGACGTTGTAGGCTTAGTGATAGTCTTAAAAAGGGGTCCAACAAAGTATTGCGGACCTCACGTAGCATAAAAATGAGCCTGCTCTTTATGCAAACTTACACCTGCGTTTACATATTATTAATGCGATTTTAATAAAGACACCGTTTGCAGTAAACGCCTCGCGGAAGGGTGCGCGGTGGTTCCAGTTTACTCCGTGACTTCGATGTAAATTAGGCTGCATTTACAAGCAATTCAGTTAATGCTTCTCTGATGCAAATGCAATGGAAAGGCGGCCGCAGTGTGGAGCTCCGTGGAACGATGCCACGTTTCCAGTCTCGAGGAGCCGACGAACGACGACGGCTGCTGAAGCGACATGCTTGAGAATGAAATAAATGGCTTGGTTATCAAACCAAGCCATTTTTGTAATTATCTAATTACCTCACCTAGTTCGACTCAAATCCTAGAAGCATAGATGTCGCCTCAACCCAGTTCTAAAAGCTATTTATTTTAGATTTACTATTATTTTATTTATTTTAGATTAGACGACACGATTCACGACCGCATGGAAGTACGCATTGACATGGCACTTAGATCATCAAGGTGTTATGGGCTGACATCACGGATGCATTAGGTGACGTAGACAACCGTGCCAGTTTGCATAAAAAAAAATTGAAAGAAATCGTAGAGCGATTGTATGTAGATGAAGATTTTCCATACAAGATCTAGATAGAAAATACTTTATTTCTTCAAAAACATTTATACAAAAATAAGCACAATATAACATCAACCTACATGAGGTGCAAAGGTGAACTTATTTATCTTATTTCTTCCAGTCGATGGATGGAGTTTGGAATGTTTGAGAGTCGATTAATATAATGAAATGTAAGTAGGTAGTAGCAAAATTCTTGAGCGTGAGAATTGAAGTTAAAATAAATAAAAATAGGAATTCTTATTAATAATACATGAAGTACATGCTAGTTAAATAAAACCTATACTTATATGAATACATATAAATTACTGCTACTTCAGCATACTGCCCAGGTGTCTGATCACAGGACCTAGTGCAGCGAGTAGTATCTCGGGCCTATTATTCAGTTTAGTTACTATACATTGTCTAGATTATTTGTGTTGTTTCATAATTGTCGCCCATGAAGAAAATAAATAATTCTGATAAATTACTATAAATCATGAAATTTTTTGAAACCCACAACCCAATAAGTACACATTCCCAGCATAATATTATTTCTTAATCGGCACAAACTTGATTGCCTACCACGCTTAAGTACGTTTTTCATGTTCGTCTGCCGAGCCAATCCGGCAAGTTTGGCCAACTTATCGTCAATATCCGCAAGGCTGTCCGCTTCCGTCTGCTAATAGTTACTTATACGGATCTAACTGTTGCTCGTAAACTCTTCTGACATTTGCATGTCAATGAATAGTGGTCTAACGTCTGCTACATCACTCCAATGTCGCTATGTCGATAGCGCAGTGGATGAAACTGGTATTTTTGTATGCAAATTGTGCGGAGCTTGCCGACAATGTAGAGCAGTGGTGCTGTGGCTAGTTTCAGAGAGTAATGGGAGCTTACAGGCAAACAAAAGTGAGACTACCTTCTTATCAGCGCGTGTTTTATGTGGGGCTGGGGAAGAGTACACATATTATAGAGTACACCGAGTAGTCTGGTCGGCTACTCTTGCGAGTGGCCCGAGGTTCGAATCCGGTCGGCGTGTACCAATGAGTTTTTCTGGCGAAAAAATTTACGTGCATACATACACGTGCTGCTTTACCGTTCGGAAGCAATGTAAAACTGTAGGTCCCTTCTCTTGCCCCTTACTAGGTGATAGGCTCAAATTGTAGCTGACCGGGTTGGTACCACCGTACTGGATGTACGATGACCGCATATCAACCACGGCTGTGTTCCCCTCTAGTCCAGTATAGCAAGCAATCCAAAGGGAAGTCTCCGGTATGGCACCTCTTTTACTATAAAAGTACAAATTTCTTTTCGGAAAACATAATTTTGTGTCTTATGTAATCTGAAATTTGTATTGGCCTAAAGCCTCCATTTTAAGTCCAGTAAAATAAATTAAAATTATTTACTTGATTAGCTATATAATTAAAATAAAATGTTATTCATATCGTCAAAGACCTTCGTTTATTGTTCTTCCTGGCTATGAAATTATAACATTAATGTGTTTATAGTGCCCGTAATCGGTAGACCCAAAGACTTTGGTTGGCGTGCAATAAAACACATCCCATGAAATCAATTTGCGTCCCTGTGGTAGCAATAAATAATGAATGTGGAAGGAAGTGGCCGGACTAATGAGATCCCGTCGCTAATATAGGTCGCTCTCGGTGGCGCTTGCCCTCTTGTAGCGATGCTTTATTGGAGTGGGTCTCGAACCTAGATAGATTTACCGCTTATAATGCCAAGCTGAAGAGTACCTCTTTCGTTCTCTACTTTCCTGGTAGAATTAATCAACAAGTACGCTGCTGCAGATTATTTTTGGCCGATGTTACAAGTTCCGTTAGTAATGTGCAAACGACTTCGAAGGCACTTATAAACTCTCACAAACTCATAGACTCCATTTGGACATAATATCGTCTATTATGTTCCCTGATGTCGTGCTCCGTAGAATTACTTTTAAAATTTTATGCGATTTCAAATTGATCTATTTGTACGAGTAAGTGCAGTCAATTGCACATCGTCTTGAATCTCATCTTTGTATACGTAGTGTTATTTCGCTGCATGTTGGATCTTAAAATTTCCAATATAATTTGCATTTACGATGCAAACTGCTGCGTCATATTCAAATTTGATGCGATTTTTTTTTGTACTATGAAATTGATGACACAATACAGCATTAAGTTGGCTACGTGTCTCGCCGGCGAGACCGTAAATTCCTCCGTGATTGGTCCTCGAATGGAAACTCCGTATTTTCCTGAAAAAGAAAAGAGAACTTACTCATTGTATGAATGCTGGGGGACTTCCCGGGGCACTTTCAATTTGTTTTTGAAGTAAGCTTTTGAATCTCAATGAGGCGGGGTGGAGATGACTATCGTGAGGGGGAGGGATGAGCATCTTTGCATATCAATTCGGTTTTAATGGACAGAAGGCTGAGGAAAATGTGATTTGTTTTGGGATCTATAAGTAGATTTTGCGGTCTCTTCACTGAATACTTATACGCAATTGCATACAATATAATAATGACAATTGCATTGTGAGCATTGCATAAAGTCTTACTCCATATTCGGACGTTTAATGTTGACAGACGGTCTAAAATATGGTTCTAAATTACCAATCTGCTATTCTCTGAGTGCTAAATGTATTTTTCCAAGTGTCGGTCTAATTCGAAGAGTTGTGTCAACTGACGGCGATTCGTACAAAGACACGTGAAATAAAATCGGAGGTACAAAAGAAATACATGACTTATACATAAGAATATGTGCAATTTTCGCGAGTCGAAGGACAGTGGCTCAGACTTTATATCGCGCGTCGTGTCGATATTCTCGCTCTGAAACTTGTAAGAAGTTTCCCCGGCTACGTACACATGTACGCACGTATTTTGCTTCCCCTCAAATTGGCCATTCCCTCGGGAGGAAGTTCCCTTCAACAAGCTCCGAAATTCTCAATGCCCTCAGAATCGAAACATCCCATCCAAAATATCGCAACAAGCTAAACTGATCTCTAAGGCAGACACGTACAGTGGCCAGTTTCGGTTAGAGAACGCAGAAAGGATGAGCAGTATCCTTTGAACCTGAATGTTTAAGGGATTTCTTGTCGAATACACCGCTTCTTCGTAAATACATAACGATGGATTCCTTCCCCGACACAAGTTGCGAGAGATAATTTCACTACTCTTTTTGAACGTGTTTTGTATACATATATAATATCCTAGGACACATACGTGCAAGTCTAAGAAATTTAAGAAAACTCTGAAGCAGCATTCTCTATTGACAAATATAAATTCTTGTCTATATTCCTCTAGAAACCTAAAATTATGTTTCTTAATATGTTTGAATGGATATTTTGTGGCTTAGCGATGCGCGTAGGAGTTGATCTTGCAATAACTGATGATTAATAGAACTATGAAAGAGCTAAAGAGATAATAGTGCAATTTGTCTCGTGCCATATTCATATTCTTTTAGTTTAAAATTTATTGCGCCGTCATTATGTTTTCGGTAAATAATTCACTTTTTATGATAATATTATGAATGAAAACTTTATCATAGTCGAAGAATTCGAACTAGACTAGAACTATGTCGGGGACGCCGGGTGAACGGTAGAGTCTACCGACGCAAAATAAATAATTATATAGCCATTAAATTTACTATTCAATTTATGTGACGTTATAATCAAACGTTTGGTGCTAGAGAATACGCAATCTTCTTTGTCCCCGGGCTGTTTAACTACAGTAGTAAATTATCTTCGTAATTGTTGACTGAAGTAAGCAACGAAGTTATTCAGTTATTTACAATTTTCTGCTGGCAGCGCAGCATCCTAAAGTCTTCAGTCTTGTCTATTTCGAAATTCGTAATAGTATCTTGCTACTTTTATATAAGAGTGTTTTGTTCAATTTATATTTAATTAATTCTAAATAAGGGTCTCTTTGTTCCATTTTTGGTACGGAAACCTAAAAACGCACAACGCGATGAATGAAATAACAATTTAATAACTTTAACGTTTCTGTGGAATGACAAAACTGTCTAAAACCGTGTATTTAATCAACATCAACTTTAAATAATTCCCAACCAGGTAATATAGATTGTATCTTCTCGATATGTTCTCTTTTCTCGAGGCGACATCCCTAAGACGCCCTGCGTTCCACAAGTGATTCAATTGATTCGGTATTTATTAGGGTTTCTTTTTCTTGACTCTTATTAATGTCGATTGATTTATGACTGTTTGCTCGGTCACCGAGAGCTTCTTTTTAAACAGGGGCGCCTGCTTATTTTGTTTTATTTTGCTCTCTTTCTACTATTTTAAGTTATAAATAAATAGAATACTGCCATGCCGTAAACTAACGTACCATGTAGGTCCAGTACTTCAAAATAATTGCCCCAGTGCATCTCTTCCCCTGCATTCCGTAAATTCTACTAAGGGATAAGGACAAGATGCCATAAGGACGACAGACTAGCCACCTCTCACCTTCGTGCGGTTCTTGCAGTCTCGCAGTGGCTAATTAGTCTTAGTGCGTCACTTGCAGCTTGATACGTTATCTTGTTCTAATACTTTGCTAAATGTGGTGATCGGTGTTGTGCTGTAATTTACTCGTGTTCTTGCAGCACCACACGGCGCGCCGTTAGAACCGTGTGGTGTGCGGATGATACTTAAAAAAATTGCCCGACTGCATCTCTCCCCGTGCATTTAATGCAAGATAGACAGATAAGGACCAGATGCCATGCTAAAGGACGACAGGATAGCCACCTTTTTTTATAGTAAGCGCGACATGTGGCGCCGAGCCACCCATAAGGTGTCTAGCGACGCCCATGGACATTTCACCATGGTAAGGTCCTCCACCGAGTCATGCAGCAGGTGGGTCTGCGTGTTTACTTCCTGCTTGATAATTGTCTTGTCCGACGAATACTTTGCTAAACGTGGTGGTCGGTGTTGTGCTGTAATTTACGAGACTTGCTTAGCCCGACCGTTGGGATACACCTTGATAGATAGACACACACGTTTGTGTAAAATTCAAATCGAAATATACTTTAGCGTACGTGTACAGAGTTTTTTGTTAGAAATCAAGGTTTCTTATGTTTTCTGTCACGGAGAATTTACTTTAATTTTAAAATTAGGAAAACTTCTCGGTAATCTGGCTTCATACACCAGACTTTTTTTAACACAACGTCATACAATACATACATACATACATAGCGTCACGCCTGTTTCCCGGTGGGGTAGGCAGAGACAACTGATCTCCACGTGCCACTATCCTGACACACCTCTGCCGCCTCTTCCACTCCCATAATGTTCTTCATGCACGCTCGTCGGTTACGGGTACTACGCACTTGCCCCTTTTTGAGAACATACCCGATCTGGTCCAGGTAAGTGCGTCTAGGGCGACCCTTCCCGACTCTTCCACTCACATTTGCTTCATAAATTTCTTTCGTTAGTCTCCTATCATCCATTCTTCCAACATGACCGAACCACCGAAGCATCCCTTTCTCAATCCTTGTCACTATATCTTCTTTCGCCCACAGCCACAGATTACTTAATAGTTACTTCGTAACAGATAAATCACTCCATAGAAAATGTTCCTACCTTCGGGTTTTAATAGCCTACTGTTTCACGTCGCCAATCGCTGCGTGCGAAAATGTACCTTAACGATCGAGTGTAAAGTGGTTATTGCTTTGCAGCTGCGTGCAGTTGCGTGGGCGGGCGTCTATGTATATTTCGCGCGGCTGACGAATTCCACTGAAATAGACCGCCGGCGGCCCGTCGGGCGGTAGGTAGTTAGCGCGCGCAAGTACATAGAGTGCGTGAGGCCTGCCACAGCGCTCTCGCACTACACTATTTCTCAATCTATCTTTCATTGTAACTCCACACATACTCCTCAACGCGCGCATTTCCACAGCATTAATCCTGCTTTTATGCTTCTTCTGCCATGCCCAACTTTCACTCCCGTACATAAGTGTAGGGGCCAGCATATGTAAGCAGGGGTCATCATACAATAATGATATCTAATAATGGCCTGACATCATGATTTTATTTAATTAATTTTAATTTAATCTAATTTTATTTATTTTATTTTATATTATGTTATGTGTGTCATAAATATGATATTTTACATGATGTGATGTGATATAGCCAAACATGCCAGACTATGTATAAAAACCTACCGTTAAAACTAACGTTTTCTCTCCCTTGCAAGCGTCCCTAGCTCGATCCGTGTTTCCCCACGCGTGGGGACCCCGGTCGAGACCCCTTAGGACCCCGGTCGAGGCCTGGTAGGTAATGCAGTTACCGCACCACCGCCGCCCGCGCCCGAGGGACGTGACTCGCCTCGCCCGCCGCATCTGGCGCCCGACGGGGTCGATATTTTTGTTGTCCGGCACATCACTATGGGTTTGTCTGCTCTGCACACATACGGGATAGGTTGAGAATAACAAATTGGAAATTTGAAAGGTTTCTGTAATCAAATTCAGTCTGTGTTGATTCGATAGAGAAAATAACTAAAAACAAACTCGCTGGTGTTTTAATTAAACTGGTTTAGAATACAAATCGAAATACCGCACAGTTTTTTTGTTAGAAATCGAAGTTTCATAATTATGTTCTCCTCCACTAAAAAAGTAAAAACATTTTCAAATTCTAAAAAAAAACTCCCACCACATGCATGCATGGTCCACTGGTTTCAAACATCAGACCTTCTGCGAATTATATCCTCTGTCAGATACACTCTTCAAAAAACATGCCCTTAGGGCTTAGAACCTCACCCAGCCACCCACAGTGTGAATTTTTTATGGGGACGCATGCAGAAAACTGGATTTTATAAAATTGTCCTTCTAAAGATAACAAATTGATTTAGAATTGAACACTAAATTATGTTTTCTTGTTTGTTCCAGGTGAGTCGAAATTCCATCTACACAACTTTACGAGATTTGTGAGTATGGATAGACACTTACAACATTTTCTTTCTTACAAATCTTTAATTTTTCTTATTCTCATATTAATACATAAGTACATGATTATGAGTTATATGTTAAAGTAATAACGGTAATTAATAAAAATAAGACATAATCTTGGTTTCAAGCATTTTAAAACTTAATAGTACAGTAGCATTCTCTTACTAGGTGGTAGGCTCAAATTGTAGCCGACTTGGTTGGTACTACCGGGCTGTGTTCTCCTGTAGTCCTGTATTTGCCCATAACGTAACCAGCAATTGAACTGCGCATGTCACCTTCTCGGAGGTGATATTGGCTAGTCGGACCATGCGCTCTGGCCCCTCTGACTCAGCCAACAATACCATTTACATAAAACTATCTACCATAAGCTACATAGACATATTTAATATGAACAAAACAAAACAAACAATGGGCATAGATCACAATAAAGATTCAGAATTAACACCAATACAGATACAAACATTAATTTCTATCTAGAGAATGCTAACGATGCCCTTGTCCTAGATCAGTGAAAAGTTAACAGTTGGTGCGAGCAATCATTTATATTACTCAAGGGGGATGGTTTGATTAGCGACTGCGCACTGTGCACATTAACTATTCCATGCCATAATGCCGGGCTGATGCCACTGTGCAATGAGATGATGCATTTTTAATCGATGTAGTACCTACCGAATATTCTGTAGGGACATACTCTAGTTCATTTCAATATTTTTGCAAGGGAATGCGTGATGTGTTCCGTAAGTGATGGTCGAAAAGAAAACGTGAATCTACATTTTTATAGACTCCGTTTCCTCTCTATTTATTTATTGAACATAAAATAAGTTTATCCAACACGGTAGATATTTAGAAAATATACAGAAAAACTGTGATTGCTTTTATAAGTTTTTTTTTTCTAATTCAATTTCAACATGAGGATTTCATTTGTAGATAGGTACGAATTCAGTATTGAGAGCAGTGGCGGCTGGTGACTTCAGTGACCGGTAGTGCGCTAAGTACCTACCTACTTAAATACCAAATTTCCGAATACATTCACAATGTTATTTTAAGATCGGGACTTCCGAATTTTTTAAACGCCTGCGTTTTATTGAATGAATATGAATATGAATATTCTCAAGACACTCAATGAGCTGCAAAAAACAAGAAAAAAATAAACCAAACAAGTTTTTTAACTCATTTTTAGTACCCTTATGAATATACCCATAGAAGACCACAACACTACTGCAGCTTTAAAAAAAAAAAAGGAGTAATATCCTAAATATAATTAAAAAATATATATAAAAATAAAAACATTTGAAAAGTTGGAATTGAACCCGGGATCAGCTGATTGTAAAGCCTTACCTTTAACCAACTCTTAGGCAAATATCGGCACCATTTAATTCACAGTATCACGTGACAGAAAGCACAAAATCTAACCATATCCATTTTAAATATTCGCGCGCTAACGGGTATGTGACATCAAATGACAGCGCGCTGAGTCTTAGCTAGCTAGCTGCTGTCGCGTTCACAGTACTCACACCAATGCAATTGTGCAAGTGCGAGTGAGACAGATCGGGCGTATGCAGTGCGACGTCACCCGTGCGCTTACACACAGACACTACGCGCAGTGTTGCCGCTTAGGAAAAAATAAAGTCACCAAACTATTGCCATAAAGTCACTAGAATTGGGGAAAAAATTACTTCAAAGAGTCACTAGAAGTCACTAAATATTTTTTTCAGAGCGCCATTTTTAAAATAAGTTATAATAAAATAAAATTTGAAATAATCAATGATTTATTCATTCAATGTTCATACTTACGTAATTAATTAATTGAATTATTTCCTCATCATCTTCTTCCGGCACAGGGAAGGTGGATGGTTCTGTAGAAGTTGTAGCTGTTGATTCTGTTTCTCTATTTACGGTTCTCGTAGTTTTCGTAATTTTTGACAGGACTTCTGGAGGTATAATGTAAGTGTGGCCGCTTTCTTTCAAAATTTTTAGTTCGTTCCTTATCAAAAGTATTGAATAGAGTTTTGGTGGCAAGTCTATTTCGTTGTTTAGTTTTTACAATGTTCATTGTAGGTACTGAAAATTTGCTTGAAAAGGCAAAGGTATATACAGCCAAAGCGATTATTTTGATTAATTCGTTCAAGTTCATAGATCATCGATGATCTATGATGTGATGATGTGATGAAGAACAGATAAAATCTATGAGGGTATACAGCCAAGTCAATCTCCGTGCTTTAAATTTTATCCCTATTAAAAGTCACTAAAAGCCACTAGATTTTTTCTAGTGACTAGGTTTTTAAAAAATGTCACCAAAGACGTCAAAAACTCCCTAGATCTAGTGACAAAGTCACTAAAACGGCAACACTGACTACGCGATAGTGTTAGTACGTGCCAGCTTTAATTAACAGAACTGTAGACGGACTCGTGCAAAACGAATCGCTCGCGACGCGACGTGTCGTACGCGCGGCTATTCACGATATAGCGTCCTTGTTTGGCGCTCGTGCGCCGCACGCAGAATTCCATTCGGTCCATACTATTTCTATGAAGTATCTTTTGTCTCACGCGCCAGCGGTGTTTTACCGATCCCCATACATTCAGTATGGGAGACCCGCGTGCGCGTTTCGATGCCGCACGGGGCGCGCATTTACTCGCAAAAAATTGCCTTGTGATCTATAAAATAAGGTCGAATTCACATTCTTATTTATTTGGAGTACGATCTTTATGGTTTTAATGTAGGTATGTTGTAAGATATTATTTATTTTGAGTGAAGTGAAGACTTCTCGTGGTACGGTAGTGCGGCACACGAGCGCACTTTAGGACCAGCCGCCAGTGATGAGAGTCCATACATAATATTCATTATGATAAAAAAGTACCACTTGTATTAAGTATACATACATATAATATATTATGTAGACCAACTTTCTTTTATTGAAGCTCGTTAATTGTTCAAACCTGACCACCAAAACGAAATAAAGGTATAATATAGTAATTGGGAAACGATATTCCCAATTTTTTTTTTCGTTGGAATATGTTCTCGTATAGGTACACGTTATTTATTGAGCACTCAACCCCCGATGTACTTACTCTGTTTACTCTTGGGAAATTTATAGTATATTCATATAAATGTGGCACCACGGGTGGTGACATAAAAATGCTCTATGATCGAAAAGGCTCAATATGATTAGGCGCATTATAGTGGGGCTGCTGTAATGTCTGTGCTAAGTTAGGCCAAAATAGTAGAACTATTATTGAATAAGCTTTGTGAACTCATAAAACCGAAGTTTATTTGTATTTTTATTGCACATTTTCATATTTAATTGAACTAAGTATCGAGATAGTGATACTTAAAATTGTATATTCAAAATTAAGTAAAAGACCCTTGGCATTTCTTGAGGAAAGTAAATGTTATTTAAAAAATTCAGATTCAGATTCAGATCGAAATATTTAGTTTCTCGAAAGCAAACAGTTGAATGTGTGGCCTCTACACTCAAACGTAAAAAAAACGGTCAAGTTCGAGTCCGACTCGCGCAACGAGGTTTCGGCACCACAATAAAAAATGCAAAAAAAAACACGTTTCTTGTATGAGACCTCCCCTTAACTGTTTACTTTTCTAGTTATATCCGCCATAATAACACATATTCTGTGAAAATTTCAACCGGCTAGTTAGATTATTACGATTCCAAAGATACAGCCATCGGACAGGCAGACAGACGGACCGATGGCGTAGGCTTAGTAATACGTTTCCGTACCGGTCTAGGACTATTCCGCACCGCCGATACGTCGCCAGACAAGCCGCCTTCGGCGAGTCACCGCGGAGCCAGATCCCCGCCTTGACGATTCACTTCGAACATATTCGACCCCGGGTACTATTTGTCGCAGGGTCCAAGCCGCCACCGCCGACCCGAAGCGAGCCAACTCGACGCGAAAAGTTCATAAATCAAACAATTGTGTAAATTGTTGGTTATTTCTCGGAGAAGGGCCGAAGTAGGTACCTGGATTGTGTGAGGGTTTTAGAAAAAAATTCGGATGTACCCTATTATGTGGTGTACACATTTAGATAATGTTTGCTGTTGATATTCGTCTTACGAGTTACTTGAGGATGCGAGGGAGGATGCAATGTTTTGTGTTAGAACATTATAATATTATACCTGTAAATATATATTTATGGTCTAAGTACGCGTCATTTGTTGTCATTGTAGATTCTAGTAGGTAGGTATGATATGGTTATTAACAATATGGTTCTTCTTCGGGAGATAATATGAATGAGAAAATGAGAATCACAGGGATTGACTACATTTCCAAGTACTTAGTACTTAGATAGGTACTAAACTATTTATTACTAAAGTATATTCTCGTGAGAAAGGACCATCCGTTTGGCCTGAAACATCGAGCCACATAGGAAAAGTACCGTGAATAAAGTGGTAGAATTTTTAAACAAATTTATTTAATGAGTAACTGGTGAAGTTTTTACGAGTATTCG
This sequence comes from Nematopogon swammerdamellus, assembly GCA_946902875.1. NCBI lineage: Eukaryota > Metazoa > Arthropoda > Insecta > Lepidoptera > Adelidae > Nematopogon > Nematopogon swammerdamellus. The sequence goes on along the minus strand of OX336341.1, from coordinate 12,431,310 downwards.
ATTATTGTATTATTTTACTGGTATTAACGACACGACGATTTATTGTAGTCCTACACTCGCGGCGCGCTTAGGCTTTTGTATCTTTAGTATTTTTAGTATCTATTAGTAGTATCGAGAGCTTTGGTTTAATACTTAGATATTTATAGTCAACATATTTTTTTTAGTTAGCAAATCCAACATTTTGTGTATGTACTATTCAAAGAATTATTTTAAAGAGTTGACTGCTCTTAAAATGTGGTAGCAAAGTCGTGTGTCCTGTCAACTTCTCCGTTCAAACAAACATCGCAAGTCACATCACAATGTTTTATTAGTACCTTATATATAAGTGTTATTATTTATTGTTTATTTATCATCTCTTGATTACGTACGCTGCGCTGAGATGTGTCATACATAATGTACATTGTAACATTCCGACAATTCGATTATCACAGCGAAGAAGAACTGACAAGAAACTTCACTGGAATTTTTTTTCACTGGAAATTATAGTAACTTACAAATAAAATTACCCATACTACCACTCACAAGAGAATAATTATTTACAGCATAAACATGAATACTTACCGCTCTGCCTATTTAAATTATCTGCATCTGGTTTAATAGTGAAATCTTTAATTTTGATAAGATATCTGTTCAATAACAATTTATTTTCTCTAAATTGTTGTTAAACAATTCGCATCGCAAAAAAGTAATTCGCTACGACGACCGACGCGGACGGCGGCGCGGCGCGGCGGCGCGGCGGAGCGGCGCCGACGACGACGACGTCGACGTCAACATTCATAGTAGGCTAACGGAGGAAGTTAGTAGAGAGAAGTTGCAGCATCCCATCTAATTTCTAGTAAAACAGTCAGTGCGGGGAGTAGCGGGAGGCACAACTTTTTTCCACTAATCACACCAAAACTATCTGGTTCTCTAGAGAGCACGTTTAGTGTGATGCTATAAAAATATATGGTCTTTTGTAAGATCTACTGCGTCCAATGTAAACTTTAAAACGTACATACATACATATCACACACGCTGAATCCCGACAATCGGGGTAAGCAGAGTAATCGGTGTTGTGCTGCAAGAACTCTGGTTAATTACAGCACAACACCGACCACCACGTTTCGCAAAATATTCGAACAAGATTCAATCGATCAAGCAGCAAGTAAGGCACGAAGACCCACCTGCTGCATGACTCGGTGGAAGTACCGTGCCAAGGTGAGAGGTGGCGAGCCTGTCGCCCTTTAGCACGGCATCTTGTCCTTATCCCTTAGTCGCCTTTTACGACATGCACGGGGAGAGATGCAGTGGGGCTGTTCTTTTAAAGTACCGGCCCCACACGGTACGATGGTGAAACCACCCAGTTAGTGAAAAACACGTACCCTGTCTACTTAGACTAACTCCTCTAATATTTTTTTCCGTGGTATAGTCGAACTGCATAGCCACACCATGTTAAGCCGGGTCCAGCCAGATGGGCCGGTATTGTTTTAGAACGCACAATGCAACCATTGCTCAAAAGCGTCAACCCCTAGCCCCTATCCAAAAATACTGTTTTTACTCGTTATTTCTTTATTTCAAAGACTTCATTCTAACAATTCGGTCCGATTTACGTATGGTGGCAGCACAGCAGGTGTAGGCTAGGTAAAGTTTTCATTAAAAACTCATTTATGCACGTCGGCCGTATTGGAACTTGCGAAACCGCGCCGACCAGCTACCGCTATATACATAGTTTAGGAGTCAATTTATAGCAAAACAATTGTATTGTATTGTATTGTTTATTGATCATTCTTATGGCAGTTATACTGCGCTCGAACTTGTCACAATTTGTTCTATCCGGTTCGATTACACCCACGAAGAAGAACCGACAAGAAACTTCGCAGGGTATTTTTTTTAAACATATTTTTACAAGTATTTAGTGACTAGCCACATAATAACACCGCCCATAGTCAATCTAAAACACAGCTTGAGAGCAAGATTAACAATTTTGCTGAGAGTTCTGACTACAAAGACTTATTAATTAAGTGAATCAGGTGTAAAGAGCCTTTGTCAAACTTTGATACGTAATTTGTATCAACATAATTATGTTAGTGTATTAAACTACAATGTAGTATAATTGTATTGTCAAAAATAAAAAATATATGAATATTTAAGATACTTGAAGTATCAAGTTGTCAATGGGTCAATAAAGTTGAGGTACTAATGGTACCTAGTCAAGAGTTAATATTGTTTGTAATAATGTTTATATATAATAAAATATTATCATACTTGAAGTATCAAGTTGTCAAGTTGAGGTACAAATGGTACCTAGTCAAGTATTAACTAATTATGCAGTCAGAACCTCAAGATATGAATTTATCAGCTAAGGCCTCCTTTACAGTGTAGTAGGCTTTCTTTGCAAGGGTAGATTTTAAGTGTTTCTTAAACAAAGTATCATTAAGATTTTTTACCTCTTCGGGTATTTTATTATATAATCTAATACTATTACAAACAAAACTTTTCGACATTTTAGATGATCTGTGCTTCGTAATTTGAATATTATTTTTTTTATATTATTTATAATTAAGCTAACATCACAGAACAGCGATCGGCGACCGTCATCCCTCAGCCGGTAGCCCGCGTCATCCCTAGACCGGGTGACACGGTTTCTTGCTATGTGGCTAAAATGTGCCCCCTGAATATTTTTTATATAATGTGAAAGAGAGCTCTCATGTAAATATGCATATTTTCTTTAAAAAAAATTATTATATGATAAGTCTAAATTAGTAAATCGTGGTCGTTTTTGAAGCAATATGGTATTTCTATTCACATATTATCTGTTTGTGTTTATATACGTAGGTGCATTTTCATAGTGACTGGAAGTAGTAGATATTAAATTTTTTTTAGTTGGTCCATAATACTTCTGACCTGTGGCTACACTCAATAATTGGTGGTGCTACGGATAGACGTCCGGTCGGAAAGTGAAGCACACCCGGGCGCGGTTGTAACTTAGACGGGTTATTTTATTAGGTGGAGTGGAAAACTGTCGCTTACCTTATCTTAGTAGATGATAGGGTTGGTAATTGGTAGCACCGCTACGTCGATTGCGAAGCGGCTATGAAAATATTTCGTATTTTTAAGTATATATTTTATTAAATATTTCATAACCAAAGGGAAGCACTGACATGACACCTAGTTCACTAAGGTACTATGGGCTACTACATCAAGAGTGTAGTAGGTGATGTAATGTAGCCAACCTTGTCAGATTCCATAAAAACATTTTAATTTGTTCTGTTCTGTTTTGTTGTTTTGTTCTGTATACATATGTAGGTTATGTATACATATGTAATCATTTATGTGCTGGCACTTTATGCCGGGCGGATTGAACCGGTTCAGGCAGATCACGGCAGACTTTTGGGAAACTTTTCTTACATATTGTGAAATTCATTTAGCACGATAAGAAATAACCTTTATCAGTTAGGAATTACCAAGTTGAATGTACATATGAAATAACCAATCTAAATCCGTTCAGTTGTTCTCGAATTAGATAGATAGTTAGAAATACTCTATTGCTCCAAAAAACATTTTACAGAAACAAACAAGCACCATACTCGTATTGTATAATTTATATGAGGCGTAAATATAGTTTGTGTTTTCCGTCCAGTTTAGTGTAGCCGTCACGACCGAAGGGAAGCACTGACGTGGCACCAAGTTCACCCGGTGTTATGGGCTGACATCACGGATGTTGTAGGTGATGTAGCCAACCGTGTCAGTATGCATAAAAAAAATTTAGACTTATCCCTTACGGATATTTCTTCAGTCAACATACACACAGACGAAACGTAGCGTTTTATTTTATTACTAGCTGTGCACGCGGCTCCGCTCGCGTGAAATTGGTTTAATAGTAAATCTGATTGAAGCACAAATATGTAGTCATGAAGAGCAAGGTGGAAGGACGAGCTGAGTTCACGTAAATGAAATATGTATACCTACTCTCTCAAAGAAAGTAACCCCAATCACATCATATAGGTATCATTATTGGCTGAAACATGGACGAACGGTCGGACAGACAGATACCTGACCAATTTTCTCATTTTTAGGGTTCCGTACCTCAAACGAGGAAAAAAACGGAACCCTTATAGGATCACTTTGTTGTCCGTCTGCCTGTCTGTCTGTCAAGACCTTTTTTCTCAGGAACGGGTAGAGAGGTATCAAGGTGAAATTAACATCAAATACTAAGGTCTACGTTTCCTCGGAGGTGTAAAAAATTTAAACTAGTTTAGTCAACGCAATCCCTAGATACGGCCATTGAAGTCACATATTTTGCTACTGGCAAATCAAATCAAAACATATAGAGTACTTCCCGTTGACTAAGCTAGCTAGCATAATGAAATTTTGCAAAAAGCAAGTTCTCACAGCACAAGTAAAGGATTAATCCTAAAATAGTAAATTTGGAGTTATGTCATATAAAAACAATTTTGTTTGTATATTTCAATTACAAGAGTGTCTAACAGTCAAACCATTGCTGTATATATGTAGTTTTTATTTAGAAAGGCGTTTCGTGATTTTCCATAACACAATAATTTTTGTATACATACATAATACAAATATATTGTGTGATGGTACGGAACCCTCGGTGGTCGAGTCCAACTCGCACTTGGCGGCTTTTTTATTAACTGGCACACTTTTTAATTTACGAAAATTTGACGGCACACCACATTTATATTCATAAAGAAAGCATATAAAATTTAGAAACTAAAGACGAAGAAATTGGCGACTTCGTACTTACGTAATGTAGCGTACTTACTTACGTATTAAAAGTATTTATCAGTGAAAACTCTCATTTTAACTGAGGATGTCAAAATGCCCTTCGAACTCCCTTCCCTGCGAACTCTCATTAAATTTTTTGAGGTGTTCAAACAAATCAGTCAGAAAATGTCATTGTGGATAATCTATCTATATATAGATAGACGAAAAATTATGCTTGCTCTTTTCTTCCGCGGTTTTCATACACAGTTTGAATGAGTTACTTAGAATTCGCGACACACCTGGATGCCACTCGCGGCACACCAGCATGCCGCGGCACACCGCACCGGTTGAAACCCCTGCTTTAGGTATCGAACTAAATTCATTGATAGGTGCATTATGCAACGAAATATCGTTACATTGTTGAAAAAAAATTATATAGATTATACAGCTTAGTTACATATTGATACAAGTATTTTAGTGACTACAAAGACTTATACTTATTATATACGAGTAAGTGTGTGTAAAGAGCCTTTTTAAAACTTTAATACCTACTTAATTTGTATCAACTTAATATGTTCGTACATTAAACATAATACAATGTACTCGTAGTATAATAAAAAAAATAAGAAAAAAAAATATTAAATATTATACTATTATTAAATATTATTATATTATACCTACTATAATTTTACATGGAATGCGAACCATGGAGCAACTCATGTTCAGGAAATTCACTTATCAAACTCGGAAAGAAAATAAAGTGGTTCACGCCAATGGGCACTGAACGCGCGACCTTCCGGTTAATAAGCAAGGCCGTTACCACTTATCCACGAGCTACTCATAATAACATTGCAACCCGAACCTCATAAATTTAACTTGGGCTCATGCAAAAAATAAAGCCCCTGTTGTGCGTGCGATCGCTGCATACAGCTCGCACCCCAGGGGGTGTCGCGGTCAGTAGTACTGGGGTCCAGTTGACTTGCTTTAAGATGTCCTCGCGTCGAGTTGTACTTCGCGGTGAAGAGTCCCCAAAGTAAATTGGGCCAAATTTGAAAGGACCGCATGGCGACTCGGCGGGAGTCAGTCGGCGGGGTCGAGACGGCCGCGGGGAAAGGGCCCATTCCGTTTCCGTACGGGGTACGGAAACCTAAAAACCACCTACCAAAATAATTTTGTGCCCTTTTACGTGGTTAATCTAATCACCCCGGTTAGAGAAAACACCATTAGGAGACCTGTTAAATCCTGCAATCAATCCTGTCTCCGTGTTTAGGTAACAGTTCAGAATTGTAAATTTCCAGATAACTGACCCTACCCAGTCGTTCCTCCCTAACCCTCAAACAACAAAGTGCAAATCAGATAGTGAATACATAATATTAACCAGAATCCAACAACATCGATTTGTTCAGAATAATCCATGCCAGAAGCAGAAGCTCCATCGGACGTAGGCTTATTGACTAACTGTCAAATTGACACTAATCCCGGATCCCGATTGAGCGATTGTCGTCAAATAAATAAATTATAACAATAGGTATAGTAATGGAATAGATCAAACTCGTGCTTTGAAAATAATAATAAATGCTTTATGCAACATTGAGAGCTCTAAACGAGAGGGGTATCAGTAGATTCTCTACCACCGAGCTATTACCCTGGGCGCTAGCTTCTTTCTTCCAAATTCTCTACTTATTTTGAAAATGTTTATGTAATGTATTTAATTTTAAAATATTATTGAAAATATACCTCATCTATATTTATACATATATACAAACATCATGCTGTGTTTGTCAGTTTGTCTAATAATATTTTTTCAAACGTTTGACGTTTGGTACAGCGGACACCAGAGGTCGGCTCCAGGAATTCCCGTGGTTCCTGATGAAGCCCATAACGCAGCGGGCGAAATGTCGACATATGTAGGTCACATCCACTGTTAATCTGTAAATTTAAAATGAGTAAAATAATTAATTGTATAAAATATTCTCAAAAACTTATATATTTTCTGATACTCAGTAACTCGTTTCATTGGACGATGCATCGTGCAGTATTTTAGCTTAATGAGGTAATTATATATTTGTTTTATCATTCCGGAAGTTCTTTTGATAAGGCCAGCAGCGTATTATCAGTGTTATTAATTGAAATAGTAATATTAATGGTAATGAGACAAGTTTAATTGAAATAATTTACAAGGGCGCCAGCTGTTTACTTTTGTACTGGCAGACCGATAATAATTCTGGGATCGTTCTAAGGTATTAAGTAAGGTAGTAAGTATAAGGTACGTTCGTTCCTAAGGTATCTTGCCAAAGCTAATCTCGTTCATAGCTCGTCCAGATAGGATTCATTTTCTAATTAAATACGTGCATTATTATTTGTTAACGATTTTCTTATTATTATAAATTTTGTTATCTCCTAGATCCCTAGAAAGTAGAAAAGGTCGATTATAGAATGAATCGTACTCTTTCGTACAGACCTAAATTCAATTTCTAGGTAGCGAGGCACTGGCGAAAGGTATACTCACGCGAAACAGATACGCGAAATAAACTCTCGCGTTTCTTTGTTGTGTCTAATCGACTTACCTCTTGCATGATCCCTATCAAATAAAGTTTATGTAAATATTCACATTTAAAGGAACGTGATGACTAGACATTATCGATTTATTTACTTTTGTGTTTCAATGTTACCTTTTTGTATGTAGGCTAGACTTATCAGCTGTTAGCGTTAAATGTATGTCACCCTAGCAACAAGCTGTGTAGTACAGTAGTAGTTTATTTAAAAAAAAGTGTTTTGTAGAAGTAAAATGATTTCATAACAAAGAAATAATAAATGTATTGTGTTTTGTTATATTTTCTAATGTGCGTTGATGGCAATAACGTTTTCATTGTCAGAAAGTCTTCAAAGATTTCAAATATTCGCCCAGCAAATGGACGCACTCATGTCGGGGTGGCTACTCGGAACTCGGAATGCGGAGCGTCCGCCGCGCCGCCGCCGTGTAATCAAACCGAGCGACGACGCCTAGCATTTGAAACTTCCGTGTTTTCACGCCCTTTCCACGCCCAAACGATACTACAGACGCGAGCGAAACAATTTTCACTTTTATTACCAACCACATAAAGTTCACACTGCATCACACCGCGAAAGATCGTACCGGCCATTGAATATTTGGGTGTGAAAATTTTGTTTAAATTCCGCTAAAATTCAATATAAGCTTTCTGGCCGTTTTCTACTATTGGATGCTTCGTTTTTTGTCTGACAATTATTTAAAAATCGCATATCAACACAGTTTGTAAAGAATAATTTGCGGTTTAAATAATTTAATTTTTCCACGATGACAATGTTAAAGGTTTGCATGCCTTTCGTCTTTATTATAATATCATCGTCATCACCATAATCCTAAAATTATACGAAACATCGGCTATTCTAACAAACATTTGCCTAAACTGTGCGTCGACCCTTCTCAGAGTGGAGTGTCGGAAGGCGTGGTGTTCCGTGCTTCGTTTATGTGTTTTTGAGTGGCCATGAAATGTTTCTCCGAGGACCGTTGAGAAGACGAGCCCTTGAATACATTAAAAGCACCGAATTTAAGGTATTACGAGCTGAATTTTAACTTTTGGGCACGTTTTGGGGATATTACTTACAGAATGTACCTCTAGCTATCCGTGGTGTTTCGCCATACGGCTTCGGAGATAAATGCATACAAATTACTCAAATGCTTAGAAGTTCTTATAGGTATATAAGTTTAGTTCTACTCGTAGCTTTATATAATAACAATAGCGTATATAAAATATGAACTCAAGAACAAGGTGATCATGAATCCTGGATTTATGTAGCTAACCGTGTCAGGCAGGTTACATAAAAACTTACATATTTCGTCGGTGTCTATTGTGTAGCTATCACTATAGTCACAATGTATTGTAATTGAATACGTTAAAAAAGAACCCTGCGAAGTTTCTTGCCGGCTCTTCTTTGTGGGTGTAATCGAACCGGATTGTAAAAACTAAACAGGACAAATTCAAGCGTAGTGTACTACCATACGAATGATGAATAAAGAATAAAGAATAAAGAATTTAGGTATGGTACTGATTTCGATACATTTGTTGTGCGCACATTTATTGACACACTGTTAAAGGTTTGATCATATAAATTGTTGTATACTCATATGTCGGGGGTCGTAATTTTTCGCAATTTAAATATGGAGATTAACCGTTTTGTTTTTTAAATCCTGTTATTCGGTTCGGAAATATCACACTCGCGTCGATGTACTCTTGAGCCCAAATTACATTTATATAAATACCCTTGCGACAACGTAACATTCGTTGTTCAGAAATGTGTTGAAAATAAGACGGCGATACATCCGGACTACCATATTACCATGCCAACGTAAAATCACAATCAAATTCATAATGAAGACTGGGCGCGTACGCGTATGGCACCCTTGCCCCTTATTAGGTGATAGGCTCAAATTGTAGCTGCCTGGATTGGTACCACCGTACTGGATGAAAGATGGCCGCAAAGTACCTCGGCTGTGTTCTCCTCTAGGCCTATATAGTCAGCAATCCAAAGAGAGTCTCGTCGGGCAACTAATGTCGCCATAAAGAAAATACATACCACGAAAGAGAACAGTGTCGCGGCGATATTTTTGTGACTTATTTCCCCAAATGTAAATTCGGTCTTGCGTTAGCTCTGCGCAAATCGAATGCTTTGTTTTTTGTAATTGTTTTTTTGTTGCATTTGTGGCTTTCCAGAGATTTGTCCGCATTAAATCGGAACTGCAGGATCCAAAAGCCAGGTGCGGGAAGTGCGATTGTTGGCTCATCGGCTCTATAGAAGTTCCTCTGTTCCATGAATACCTATGAGTTAATCTTGCTCTAAATCGAGGCTATTGTGAAAGTAGTTTGCTTTTGGGGGAATATAATCGAAAGACAAAAACTGGAAATCAACTGAATACACGGTTTGGTCCAGTTTGTTCGCCTGGTTAATCAACTTGCTGAACAAAGTCGGGGGAAGATGAGGGTGGACCATGGACTTACGACTTTTTAGTCCGTACTACCCCCGGATTACGATAAAATTAGTCTACCTACTTATTTTGGCAACGTATGTACATATGTATATTCGTTTGTTCCCTCACAGAGCCTAAACTACTTAACCAATTTCAACATATTTTTATGGGGTATACTCTAGGGGGTCAGCGATGACCTAATCGCTGAGCTCTCGATCGCTCGATGACCTAACAACGTTATGATTTATAGCCTAAAACCATCTTGAGAAGTGACAGAAGGTAACAGTGAAAACCGTATGTAAATTGATAAAGTTGTTCTCGGGTTATAAGGATATTCATATATTAACGTACGTTACACGACCGTAGAAACTTCGATTTATTTATTCGTCTCGATGATGGTCCGATGAATGAAATAACAATATGGCGGCCGTCAGGCACCATATTGCCAAACTATTATTAATTTTTTCTTTAAATCCCATTATCGTTGTCTAGAGCTTAAAAATGAGACTTACAAAATTTACTTTATGGTTTTAAATTAAAAGGCGCGCCGACCACGCATCCTTTTCCCCTCTAATCAACTCAAGTGCACCTTGGGAAGAGTTGACCGCGTAGGTAGATTTATACATTCTAATAACTAGAACCTTGGCTTACTGATCCCGAGAATTGACGACCAACGAAGAGGAACTACTGTTTCTCATTTGGGGCGGTCTGCCTGCTCCCACCCTGGCCGCCTTGTGACCTTCGTAGAGGACAATGTGGAAAGAAAGCTTAGTGATCAATGTAGATATATAAATATAGGTAATGAACAAGCGTTGATATATACTTGCAACAATGTACCTACGTATATGGAAACCTTTGATATTTAATCAAATAACGGAATCGCTGGCACTCGCTGTACGTAATCTCACGGATCCGCTCCAAATGGAAGCAGGCAGCTAATCTCTACAACAGGATTACAACGTACGCTTAGATAATACACCAGATATTTATCTGTAGGACCTTTTCGCTTGTAAGTACAATCGTTGCGTGCAGTATTTAGAGAGGAATGCAGTGAGTTAGTAACAGTGATAAGGTTCTATTGACGTGCCTCTAGTTTCAGAGCGGATTGTACGTACGTGTACGTACATAGTTAAACTAGTGTATGTATGACTGAGTTATATCTTCCTAAACAAATTTTCATTAATTCGGAATTACGTAAGTTGCGTGCGTGTGCTTTCTTTTTAGGGACATTCGGCTAAAACTGTGAATTCGGTTTCATTTCATTAATTTTGTCATCGATGCATTTAGTCGTTTTAATACTTTTGTATGGGACAATAGTATCTACTTATTATTACACAAAATATATTTTAACTTTTGCTTGTGCCGCATTTAAATATAGCAGGAAAGCGGAATTAACACAATACATAATATAGACTAAATTTATTAAAAACGTTTTCTTCCTCCGATTTTAAACTGCTACAAAACATGAAATTCTTTGGTCGTTTAAGCCCGTCGCTCACATTACCTAAAAGATTTCTGCCTTTAATAACCTAAAACGTGGACTTAATATCGGTGCCACTACGTAAATATAATTGACAACTCTTTTCCGTTCAGTTAAAACCGCGATCTCTTTTCCACTAATGAGGAGTGAAAAAGAAATACGAACGACTCCCCATTCACTGACTAGTTAAAGAGACAGCACTAGATCGGAGATATCGCTGTCCCATTCAGTCTGAAGTTGTGGCGGTCGCCAATTTATGGAAAAAAGTATCGTGGCCTTTAACTTTTCTAGGGCAAATGGAGCCAATTGGAGTCAAAATGTCACCACTATGTTCACATCGATTCTCGCAAATAAATTAACTTTAATTTTAGAATGCGTAGCATCCCAATCCAGGAGTATTCCCACGACAACACGTCCAGCCAGACTGGAGAAAGAGGAGTATGTGAAAATTAATTGGTTTAAACATATCATATCCTTATATTGCGAGAGAGACCATTTTCGAAATTTTCTTTTTCTCCATTATTACAGTTAAAAACACTACATCGAAATTCAGTTTCACATATATAGATGAATGTCTCCATTTATAGGGCTGATTCTATACATATTATGTATGTACATACCTGTACGAAGTAACAAACACTACTAAAACTCCACCTAGAAGTAATACGAAATAATACGAAAATACTTCACACGTCTATTTGCATAAAGACTAAATGAAGGGTGCGGAAGGGGACATAACTAAAGGGGCAGAAGTATAAAGGAAAATCACGCAAAATGTTTCGATTTTCACAGAGAAAGATAGAGAAGAAATCAAAGAAACCCCGAAAAAAGAAACTCGAAATTCAAGTAAATAGGATGATTGAGCCGTTTATTCTCGACTTCAATGGGATCGCCTAAGTACCGATGGGCGACTTACCTTTGACTCGTTCGTTGGATTTCAGCGTACCAAAATACCCCCTTCTCCAACTATCACTGGTACAGTTGGCTCTATAAGTAGAGAACCTGCTGCAGAATGTTGTCGCATTCTCTCTTGCTCAACGGCGGCGTGCATAAGACTAGTGTACATGGCATAGCAAGTTGAAGATGAGGATTGTTCTGATAAGCAGGCAGGCATCTCACGATACTCATTCATATTTGGTACATAACATATAAGCAATGATGAGGCTTTCTTTTCACACAAAAATTGTGAAAATCATATTGCCAAAAAGGAAGACAACCTATTTTGGATGAATAAAGTGAGTCGAGACTGGTTTCAGAAGGGCGAGTACCGAATAGTGTGGCTGTGAGTATAGTGAACTTTTCGAAAGAATAAGCCTTTAGTCAGAAGTGATCTAAACAATTATATACAGAAGAACAGGCTTTTTAATATGCTCGCAACTATTAATACATACAACTTGATAAGTGGATAAGAATATTGAAAATAATCTAAATTATACGATGTCTTTGGATATAATATGATTTACAAATTTCAAGTCAGATTAATATAAAATGTCCGCTTCCCAGCAATATCTCGGAGCAGTCTATTGAGTTTTTCCTTTGAGTTTATTTGCTTAATTCCTTCCATTCGGTCCCAACTTGGTCGGCCGGAGTGAGATTAACGACTGGGACCTTGTCCGCCTCAAAACTTTTCTCAAAGTTAAATGGGTACACTTAGACAACGGACTTCTTCCATATATCCTCACGAACACGCCAACTCGGCATTAGTAAGGGGGAGTTTCGTTAAAACTTTTTTTTTTCGTTTGACGTGTAATTCGGTGACAAATTTTCTCTTGTTCTCTCCAAAGTAGACCTGAAGCGATTAACTCGGCACTTTCAAAAACCTATCTCAAACGTTGGAACAAGGCGATTATTTTCACCTTTTAAGTACATACATAGTTACTTACTTAGATAATATTTATGGTCTCCAGACGCCAACGCGCGAAGAGCAATAATATTTAGAATTTAATTTCGGTACCTATTATTTAGGTATTGCATCTATGTACGTACAAAATGAGAAACTAAACTCAGAACTCATTTAATTTGGTCATTTAGCTTCGCAGATAATTCCGAACAAACTTTTGTTGTTGACAATGGGTTTTTGAGAACCCATCGTTTCTCAAAACGTTCGTGCTGTCGTATTGCCAAATACGACCCAATGGATCATCAAAGGTACAATATCTAAGTAATTTTAGACCAAATCCCAGCTCTTGTGGGGCTGTGTCTTGTTGTCAGTTTCAACCCTGCAATAAATTGCACAACTTGCTCTGTGAAGAATTAACAATAATGACTCAGAAATAAAGCCGTATCATATCTCACAGCAGTATCGTTGGCAATATACAACTAACGCCACGTGACACAGCAAGTGGTAAATTTCTCCGTCCAATTGTTTCGCGATGATAATGCGAGCAACAAATGCATCAGATAAAATGTATTTATATGTGCCGTATAATTTAATAAATTCAGGGAGTGCTCCATAAAGGATCGACCTGCCCACGCGACTGAATTCGCAATTTTAGTTTTGCATTTATTATCATTATGTTGGTAAGGTGCAACGTCTACGACCGTTTTCTATACAATAATGTGGCGGACATTCAGATATTATGGGTTTAATAGGTTCGACTGTTTTGACCATTATTTTTTTACGGTTGCCAGCTGACGGTCAAAAAGGGTTATGCGACTTAGCGCAAAAGAAATTTTCATAATCATTTGCTTACGAATATTTGATGTTTATTCCTTTCGCGGATGATGCAGTTTTATCAATGCAATATTGACATAATATTGTTCTCCTGAATGACTATAGGCCAATAGAATCGCGATGTTCTGGACGCGAGCGATATTCTCGCGAGTATTCGAGTGAGTATCGCTATTACCTATATAATTTTCCTAACGGCAAGAGTAATCTCTTGCCGTGATTTATTGTAATAATTAGTCATTTAATATATTTAACTATTTAGGTAACAAATTCGTCAAATATATTTGTTTTTTTTTTATTTTAACAAAAAGGAATTTCACCCTTGTACCATTAAATTCGTACATAGACGACTCGATTCTACAGATCTGTTCGAAATAAGCGATATCGGATTCTCCTGCGATGTTATTAAAATGAAGTTCAAGTGGCTTCTCATCGAGCATTAGGCCGTTATCTTCGTAATATATCGGTGTGAATGTGACGAAGAATCGTTATCACTCTTTTGGAAAGAGGCTCGGAAAGAGGCCATTTCTTTTATCAAATCTAAGCCTGCGAACTGGATTTACTTGTCCGATTAACGAAAGGAAATTTAGTGTAATGTACTTGGGATTCGTATAATCTGATAGAATAGAGCTTTCATTTTGACCGAGAAAAGTAGGCCACATCAAAATAATCAACAAAACAAAAAGCAATCTACGATGAACTGTCGTTACTGTTCATAGTGACAATGATGACCAGATATTTTTTGTTCGAAACGTAGCGCCACAAAACGCACAAAAGACTTCGAGTAAAGACGTTTTATAAATGTCACTATATTAAATTGTAACTTCTCTGGAATGAAATTTGCAGACAAAGTCTTATTCATTAATTAAGTAAATACATTAAACATTTACGGTATTGATTTAGTTTAAAGAAGTTTCAATTAGAAGATTAATCCAGTCGAGTATCTCATAGCGAGATTTCTAGTGCGACTAGCACTAGAAATCTCGCTTGATTTGGAATTAATTCATTGCGTTCTTGAAGATTCACATCTTTGGTTCTTCTTTGATTTTTCTACAATTCTCGTTTCTCGTCTTGTTTGGTAGACCATATAATAAAATAGACGTAAAATCCATTAAGTAACCTTATTTCGTATAGAAAATATTATAAGCTGACATACTCTTATTTTTATGTCTCTGTTTATTATATTACGCGTTGCTTCTATTAGTACATGTTTTACCAAATATGGTGGTAGTTGGTTTATATCGTTTGGGGTGATTCTGTATCCGAAACTGGGGCATTTTTTTGAAGTGAAAACTTCTTTAGCAGCGCTTGGCACTTTTTTAGATGGGTAAAAAATGTTAAACTCGCGTCAGAACTCGAGTCAGATCCGTAGCCTGATCGAAAAAGCGTAAGATTCGAAACTTCTTTAGCGGCGCTTGGCACTTTTTTTATATGGGTAAAAAATGTTAAACTCGCCTCAGATCCATAGCCTGATCGAAAAAGCGTAAGATTCGTTGAAATTATGGATGAAAGTTGATTTTTCTGAGAAATAAACTTTTTGATGTAAAATAATTATAATAGTTCTGTAGTGTTAAATTTTTTATGTAATATAAATTGTCATGATTGTCTACGATAGCGCAATAAATGAATATTCTATTTTACCACATAAATGATAGTACTTTTATATTGATAAATAAAACAATTCGTGCGAAATTATTCCCTAACCATTCCAAAATATTCAAAAATGCACAACGTTGATGTTTAAGTTTTCACTTCTGCCGGCACTCCCGGAGTGCAACCCGTCCGTTTTTTTTCACACTGGATCGCTTTCGTTTTCACAATTTTTCATTTGTACATACGTTATTTGGTTAATATATTATGGTTTTACAACCTTCAACATTATTTCTAAAGTACTCGTATATCTAAAGAAACAACTTCAAAATTATAAAACGGAATCGTTGAAGAAAAAAAATCTGATAAAACTACAAAACACAACAAAACAGTACACATAATTGTACCTCGTACAAGAACTGAATATGTTCCCAAAGCTCAAGATGGCGAATAAACTCGCATTCAGCCCTAAGGAGCACTAATTAAGCCGTATCTCTTAAGACATCTTGAGCCCGTAGCGAAGATGTAAAACACATCATTGTTTCTGGTCTGCAGCGATAGAGACCAAATGTGGATATCAAACGACTTCTATTTGCATAAACAAGGCTAATTATGGTATTAGTATCCATTGGTAAGTCCAGTCCACCTTTACTCGAAAGGAGATATTCGCACTCGTCCTTTCAATAGGTTAAGCGATGTACGACGCCAATTCCATAAACTGGTTTTTTACTTGGTTTTGTGTAGTTGAAATTACTGGATTTCTTATGAGTATGTATGTAGGACATATTATTCACAATTTAACGTTTTCCAGTTAGGAAAAAAAAACATAAATTTATTAACTGCTAAGATAAGGTACCGTATAATTGTAAAAATTCTGATTCTCTAAAAGAGTTCTGGAATTCATCCTGGCCTGGAGTCATTTTGGTACTGAGAATGTATCTGGAAGATAAATAAATAAATATCCATTTATTTCAGACATTCAATTTTGTTTTGTCACTAGGTACATAATAAATAGCATGCGTTCATCCAGTATGCCTGAAAAAGGTAAAAGATAAAATTCATGTGTACTTAATTATATAGTGGTAATCGTTGCCACCACGATCTTTTAAAATATGTACAATGAGAGTTTCTGTTAACATTTCTACAAACAAATTTATCTGTAATGAGAAATATTTTGTGCTTAACTGTCCTATTATTAGCAAAATTATAAGTGCCTTCAACTAGGATGACTGAAGCGATTGAAGCGCATTGAGGTCGACCAAATTCTATAGGTATTTTAGACCCAACTGTAGTAGCGGACAACTCTGGCAGCAAGCCTCCTATCTCGCCTCGCTTAGCTTACATCTACCTCGATTTGTTGATTGTTCGAGCCAAACGAAAGAAATCTGGCGAGTTCGTGACCGAACGGGGCTGATGGACTATCGGAAGCGGTATAAGAGGCAATAATCTAGCAGACACGACAGACTGGCTGGCGGACCGGACGACCTTTCGCATCGATCGCTACTAGCGTTGAAGTAAATACCCAGAAATGGTCTGTCATAGTTTAACATTGTATTTCGACATTTGGGCGGTGTGCACTCAATTTCCAGTAGGTTTTTTTTTTATGGAAACTGACTCGGTTTGCTACATCACCTACAACATCCGTGATGTCAGCCCATAAGACCGGATGAACTTGGTACCACGTCAGTGCTTACCTTCGGTCGTGCCGGCTACACTGAACTGGACGGAAAACACAAACTATTTACATAGCCGTTTCGACCGACCTTTCATTCAGTGCGGTGGTACTAACCCGGGCGGGTTAAACCCTACCACCTAGTAATATATGAAGAGAGTCATATCCCTTAGTCACCTTTTACGACATACACGGGGAGATATGCAGTGGGGCTATTCTTTTACAGTACCGGCCATACGGTACAAAGATGATGATGATTATTTAGATCTGGTAGACAGATAATGTCGATCCAAGAACCGTGTCAAGGTGATAGGTGGCTGTCGCCTTTTAGCACGGCGGCGTCTTGTACTTAACCCTAGATGCCTTTTACGAAATTCGCGAGGAAAATGCAATAAGATGTATGAATAAGCAATAGTCTTTTTAAGTGCCGAAATTAGGTATTATGGAACGGATACATTATCCCTCCCCTGCTATTCGTGCTGGCTAGGTCCTCTTACTTCTGGAAGGGCGTATGTAAAAAAACCTGTTACGTGAGAACGTTTTTACGCACAGAGGGTTCCGTAGCCATATGTTCCTTCTTGATGCACGTGAGTTTAGCGAGTGTGCGCAGTAATCACACGGTCGTACTTGCACATATCTCGCGTTTAGCACAACTTATTTTGTATTGATATATTGGGTTTGAATCCTTCGTATCCCTCACGCGATCTATCGATGACCGTTCATACTTTTTTAGTTAAAATGTTAGTTAAATGATCATTCGGTGGATGCCGCTCTTCCAATTATAATTATAATTGTATGGGGACTATTTGGGGCAATTTTTTTAAAATTATTTGTTGGCATATTCCCCATAATAAATAACACATGTTCCGTGAAAATTTCAACCGACTACCTACGGTTCAAAAGGGACAGCCCTCGAACGAACGGACAGACAAACAGACATACAGGCAGACAGAGAGACAGACAGCGTAGGTTAATGATAGGCTTCCGTATGGAAACAGAACCCTACAAAAAGTAAAAGGGAATATTGAAAAATCGCTTTTTGAGATTGCAGCCTGGTGAACCATCTGTCTTTTAAGGCACTCAATATACGCATAAATGCCAATCTAGATTGCAGATATTTCCAAAACGCTTAAGGTTTTGGAAATATTTGTATCCTGGAATATCATTGGCTGACAGTTGTCATCTTCAGGGCCAGCAATCCTTCATAACAACAACGACTTGTGCGAGGAGGTCGGAAAGACGCCCAGATGAAAGGACGTAAGTTGCAGGATTAATACCCACATAATAATTGAACACAAACAATTTAATGAGAGTACCAAACTACACATTTGGTTAACGTTGTCAGCTTCGGTAGCATGGTGATGCATATGCAATATATGATGGGTCACCGTTCGACCGTTGAGGCTGAACATGGTTCGGCTTCCACGTAAAACTGTAGATCCGATCCCTTTACGTTACTAGCTGGTACGGTTTAATACGACCGGATTGGTTCCCCCGCACTGAATGAAAGGTCGGTAGAATTTGAGTAGCCAACCATGTCATGTTCCATACAAAAAAAAAAAGTCTGAGTTGATGCTCCGTCTACGTGCTTAGAGTGCCATGGCTACAGGAGAGAGCTTCGGACCGCGCTATTTATTGCGAATACCGATGACGATTGTTCTAGAATCTAGATGTTTAGGATTTGGATACACACATGAATCAGTTAGCAAGACTGTGACAGATAAAGTCGGGCAAACGTTGTCAACATACTAATAGCGTTCAAATGTAATTAAAGGTACTTATGTGTTTTTAAATTACATTGGTTAATTTCATCATCATCATCATCATCATCATCAGCCTGTATCGGTCCACTGCTGGACATAGGCCTCTCCCAAGGCACGGCACCACACGCGGTCTTCCGCTCTTCTCATCCATCCACTCCCGGCTACCTTTTTTAGGTCATCTGTCCACCTAGCCGGGGGGCGTCCCACGCTACGTTTGCTTGTACGTGGCCTCCATTCGAGTATAATAAATAGTATAATTTAAACGGTTCAAATGAGTGCTCGTGATGTTGGGCCATACGTTTAGCCTGAAACATCGAGCAACACAGCTCAAAAACAATAATGTGTCTTTATGGTGTGTCCGTTAAAAATTATAAGAAAGTACTTCCTGTAAATGGTTCCTGGTTGTATGTACTAGAACCCGTCGTGATATCATCTTCATCGACCTTTTCCTGTACACTGCTGGTTATAGGTATCTCTCTCCCAGACGTTAACAGTAACTTATATCCTAGGCTAGTCGAAACCATTACGACGGACAGACTGTTGCATTAATGAATTCATAATTTAAAATAGACACCAAAGATTTAAATCTTTTATAGACACTATAATAAAAGCATCTTTCATTTCTGGACATGGAAAATGATAATCCCATTATTTCAGACCACATCCATCAATTTGAAAACGCTACCAGTGTTTCAATGAAAAGTTATTGTAAATACAAATAATATATCAAGCTTACTAACGAGCAGAATGAGTAAATTCAATTTTGGCGACCTATTCCCAATTTCAGTTTTCACTTACAGAGAAGCTGCCAAAAAATTCAAAACAATAGAACAGCTAATATTGCAAAACAGTTGCCTCGTCCTCAACATATTATACAAACGCAGGTATTTAGCATCACACGGCGCGCCACACGCGTATGTATAAAGTTACAACACGTATCACAGAGAAAGACAAATTGAAAGTAATTTCGTCTTTGTGCCAACTATTATATAAAAACTCGCTTAACGAGTTGATGCCAAGTAATATGTTTGTTTTTCTTAATATATTTAATTATTTACTTTATTATTATTATTCATTTACCCACCCATTTTTAGATTATTTTTTTAGTCCATACTATACTTTATTTGATACTGCTCAGCCCTAAGGCTATTTAGCGTGATTGTATATAGCCTATAGTGGGCTTCAAGAACTATTCATAATATTCGTGCAAACCGCATCAAAATCTTTTAAGTGGTTCCGGAGAGTACCTCAAAGATACATACAGACAGACGGTCCCTTTTATAAGAAGTAGAGATAGATAGACCGAGTCATGCAGCAGGTGGGTGGGTCTTCGTGCCTTACTTGCTGCTTGATCGATTGAATCTTGTTCGAATACTTTGCGAAACGTGGTGGTATGTGTTGTGCTGTAATTTACTGGAGTTCTTGCAGCACAACACCGATTACTCTGCTTACCCCGATTGTCGGGATTCAGCGTGTGTGATATGTATGTATGTAGAGATAGATATAGAGAAGATTAATAATGGTGTGCAATAAAGAATATTTGATGTTTGATGATGCCGCTTTCATTCTCAACATCCTCCCCGATATCTTTGCAGAGCGGGTTGCGCTCTTCTCAAAAGGTCGGAAACATTCAATTTTGAGCTCTCTATGCATCTCGTGGTCGTGGCTTATATCCTCTTTGGTCGTGGCTTGACCAGTGACCTCTAAAATGGGGTGGCGTGGCTCGTCGACCGCTCTCTGCGATTTACCAGACTTTTGGAAACTCTGACGACGTTTTTAGTACTTGAACAATCGCTTTAAGTCGTAGTGAGTTCGATTTCTGTTTTTGGCAGCTGAATATTTAACTAGCATGTACTTACATGTATTCTTAGTATTAAATTCGTTTTGTCTTCATTTCTCCACTCAAGTCTTTTGTTACTGTCTAGGTACTCACATTCCACTATAATATAATTATTATCGACTCTCAAACATCCAAAGGTATGGATAAGTCCGCCTTGGTACCTACTCGTATGTTCTAATGTGCTTATTTCTGTAAAATGTGTCTTGGGGCAATATTGGTATAATTTTGTGAGACCAGTAAGTAAAATGTTCTGATACTCTATAAAACGTTATGTTCTTCTTGATCTGAATTGTTTCAAACTTTCGAAATACTCGTATTCAAATAATCTAAACTTTCCCCATACCGATATATGAAGATTAGTCACTACTAGTTCCAATAAACTACTGCTTTGTCTCCGTAATACAGCGCACATAATCCTGCTTACCCACACAAGCTAGGCGTAACTACTTCGATAAGAAAAGCATTTGGAAGATCCCGAACCCTGATAGAGTACGATCAGATGCAGGCGGTTCTCTTTGTACTTAGATACCGCGGGATTACGGGATTCATTCGAAACCCAGACCATTTGGTTTGAATTTTTCATTAGACGTTATGATTAAAAATTATGAGTATGAAAGCGTTATCAGAGCAGAGGTCTGTCAGACAGAGATCCGTCGTCTTAGCCTACCCCATTGTTACTTAAGTACAACACTGTAAATTACACCCGTAGTGTTATCGATAATTTCAGAGTGACTTCGAAGAAACAGCCAAAATATAAATTCCATTTTCAAATTGCGTATACGCTCTATCTGGTTGGACTTAAACAGTGAACAGATCAACGGATTATGAATTCCAATTTCAAATGTTTATGAACTATCTGATTGAACTCATGACCAGAAATTAATTCAATTTTCAAGACATACTCTGACTAGTTGAACTCAAATAGCAAGCACAACGTACCTGTATTATATTATTGAATTCCATGTTCGAATTAAATTTTTTGTGTAGGTACAGAACGTGTGTATTCTGACATTTTTCACACTTGAATATTCTGGAAAGTCTTTAACGCTGGATTCCGCACAACAGTCATGACTTCTTAGTATCCTGATTCCGATGCAAATGGTGATCATAATCGATTTGGTCATTCGCTTACGTTCGTCTTGTGGTTCGACGTTCGACCACCGTTAGGAGCCGGTTCGTAGGCAGGCCTGGAACCCAGCTTGACCCAGACTTGTCTGTCTAATGTTTGTATGGTTGAGATGGCTATCTTCATACAATGTAACGGCAATATTGTGTCTCTCTACATTTATACATTTTTAGTTATGCGCATACTGAGTACTCGTGGTATAGGGCATGTTATACGCAAGTGATTATGTCAATTAATGCAATATTTTTGCACTACTTAACAAGAACAGATTAAATTTAATAAAAAACATAATTTTAAAATAAAATATTGGTTTATAGTGAAATTATTATTCATAATGGTTTTATTGTAATTTACGGTTACATTCCAAGTTGTTGTGATCAATATAAGAAAAATCCAGCTTGTTTAGTAGTGGCATACATTTCCTGGGATGTTCTATTCTTTATTTATATTTATTACAAAATATCAAAGTTTGAAAAAAAATATATATATATAGAACAGCATCGAAATCTACCAGCCAAAACAATCAAAAGTCTGAGCTGTCGATTTTTTCCAGCTCCTCTTTATCAATCAAGTCAATCAGCGCATTCGTTAGATCCGCTTGTCTCGGTCCGACGTGCGATTGAATCAATTATTGTAACATAACTGATTGTGTTGCTAGCTCCGGGGCTACTAACTATCCAATACGGTTCATTTTCGTGCCGAGAATTTAAAAGACCATACCGGGCATTACCCGTCGAGAGGGTGAAAAGTCATAAATGGTGTGCACTTTATGTGCAGTTAAATTACAAATATATATCTAAATCTCTGTCTGGTCTGTCTGTCACACTTGTGGCTTGGCGTGTCTTTGTCATCGTGCTTTAATGTGTTGGGGACGAATGACCTAAATACACAGGCGGGGGTATTCCGTGCTCTGTGCCTAAATATAACGCAATGTGTGCGTGACATTGGCAAGGCGCAGGCGTGCCATTGTAATACATGCTTACATAGTATTATTTATTTACAATTATACAAGCATATGTAACAATATCTGACCCGTACAAGTGGATGATGACACCGACTGGATCGATAAATAAATTGAAATTGAAACAGAAACAATCTATTCGTCCGAAACCATCATTGATGAAGATGATGGCTAAATAACATAACATACCAAACTAAGTGCTCCAAAAATCCGAAAAAGAAAATGTAAAAAACACACTTCTAAAATAAATAAAAAAACAATATGCCGCCGCGGTGCCGGTCGTCAGGAGCTCTGGGGATTTGAAGAGAGATTCATTATCGAGCGTCAGGAATTTCTGCCGGCAAGCCTTATTAAAAGAAATGATATCGAAACTGAACTGTGTCATTAGCCCTATCGCCATCAAAGAAACCGCTTTATTAGCTATCATTGTGGGTCTCATCACACTGTCTGATATGTAGTTTGAACTTTTGGTTACTTTTTTGGTTACTTACTTACGTGTGCTGAAATATTTCTCATACGTTAGTTAGACAGTTCATATACGTAATTTTTCATACTATGCTTAAATACATATTTGCACAATTTTAAAGGATTCCGTATTCGTCTTCAAAATCTAGATAAAATCCATAAAAACGTTAAAGAACTCATTGTTACCGGATGATTGGCCATGTGATACTTGTCCAGTGTCCTTATATATACTTCAGTAAGGTTCAGTTTAGCAAAATTGAATAATATCCCTCTGCTAATCAACAGCCAGAGAACAAAGAAATAAAGTTCACTCTTATGATTTCTATTGATTTCGATTGCGATGCAAAGCATATGTTACCTATAATATTAACATAGATAGCCAGTACTTTTAATTATGCACAGAGTACAAGTAAGTACATCAAATCAATACGTCAATAGAACAAAGGGAAACTGAAGTAATAAGAAAATTTTTGAGATTTTTAACATTAGACAGTATCGCTTTTGAGAACCCATCGGTTCTCTAAATCGTTTCTTTGTCGCACCGTGGTGTAAAACTGTTTTCGGGTGAGTGTGTTTCCCGAAATCTTTGACCTGGGTGTCTTAACTTAACAGGCTAGACAGCCTAGCAACAGTCTACAAATCTGCTGGAATAGCACCTAACTGAGCTTGGTTTCGCGAGGAGAGGTGATTTTCAACCGACTTCCTGTCTCTGTCGACTGCACTATTGGTCTCTCGGCACAGCCACCCATGTTGTTTTAAATATATTTTTTTAAATTAAATGTCAGTAAAATTTATTTACGAATCTATTAGCCATGATTATATGAGAAGCTCTTCTTTAAACGAGAATTACTTTCTCTCTTTCCATTATGCTCCTTAAATTTCACTTACACTTTACGCTATATATGCCATCGTAGATAGACCTGACGGCGCGACATGAAAGCGCACGATGAAAGTTCATAAAACCATATTGAAAGCTTAGCTACATTGTAAGTCCAGAGGACCACCCGACAAAATCGAATGCTCTCATAAAAATAACTTTATACTCTTCTGTTCGTGTATTCCTTATCAGTGCCGGTCGGTAGCGACCTTAATGATTATTCCCTAATGGACTTCTCATTTTAACGGTCGTTAAAAACCGTATTAATGACCAATACTTACCGAATTATCAGGAGTTTGAAATTTATAGTGTTCGATGCTGCCGTATCGGACCCTGTCCTCTTTCGCTGCCGAACGGTTGAGCTCTTAATTTATTGCTGACTTGGCAGTTCACGTCGCGTTTTGATAAGTTGGTTCATAAAATAACGAAGACGTCGAATCTACCTTTGACAAATTGATTACTTTATGTACGTAGATGTATTTTATATGATGTACATCTACGAGTTGTAAATGAGAATGCTTCGTAAGTACGAACGTTTTTGAAAAATACCATTGACTTCTTTAAAAATATCCATTTCTCCGTCGCTTCGTATCAGAATATAAAAATACCAATTGGCCTCCAGTCAATAAAATATATTTCACCGCGTTCTTGACAGCAAATTTATATAAGAGAGCTAATGAGAATAAACAAAACAAAAAATATCCAGATGTATTCCAGTCCCAATCCCAAGCCACTTTTTATCGA
Source organism: Nematopogon swammerdamellus (assembly GCA_946902875.1). Classification (NCBI taxonomy): domain Eukaryota; kingdom Metazoa; phylum Arthropoda; class Insecta; order Lepidoptera; family Adelidae; genus Nematopogon; species Nematopogon swammerdamellus. The sequence goes on along the minus strand of OX336341.1, from coordinate 12,406,430 downwards.
AATCTAAAACAGATGAGTTCACACATTTACTTATGCATTTGTGAGTGTAAATGAACACGTGAAACTAATAATACAACCGCGAGGAAGTTTTTTTATAAAGACGTAATGAGCTGTGAAGAATTCTCCACGAGTGGTTGAAGTATGTCGTCGTATGTCATAGCGTGCGCCACATGTGGTACATTGACGTAGAAAGCAGTGGGTAGAGTTGGCAGAACGTAGAGTGGCCGGTTTCACCACCTCCGGTTTAGTATCGGTTGGCATTTATCTGTCGGTGACATTTCATACAGTTAACTCAAATTGGAATCTAAATTTTATCCGAAGGTAGTAAGAGCGACGTTTCGGGAATACGTGCAGGCGAAATCTGTAATTAAACTCTACATTATCTTCTATATCTCCAATCCCTTTATCTCCATTACTCTCTACGTCTTAAAGATAGGTACGTTTTCTCAATGTAACTGGTAACAAGAGGAAAGAATGCAGGATTACTAATTTGTGCCGTAAATATAGCCAATACGTACCTACTGTGTTCAATCTACGTTGGTACCTACCTAAGGTTACATTTTTACACTGAAGTAATCCAGATATTTTAAACGGTTTTTTGGATTATAACCGCGCAAGGGTCAATTATGGTGTTTTTTTATAAGGAATCTGGCACAGTGTGGCTGTGCCCAGGAGTCCATCTGACAGTCACACACAGCCAATAATACTACTTCTCGCGATACCATGCGCTGTGAGTTAGTTGTCATGCCAACGACAAGGCAGATAAAAAGGTTGTCGTAAATTTTGTTGACATGCCTTTTGAAGACTTCCACTTACCTACCAGTTAGTGCGATGAAGCATATAATAATAAACATGACATACCCTTCCTTATCCTTCCGCACGCTCTCTTAACCACACACGTACTCACGCATACACACACACATACGCACGCACGCACGCACGCACACAAATACGCAACACGCAGAAATAGTATCATATAATAATAATAGGTAGAGAAAGGAAATATTGTGATAATTGATTAATTGTTTTATTGCTTTATTGAAATTGACACGGTTGGCTACATCACCTACTACATCGCTAATGTCAGCCCAGAACACCTTAGTGAACTAGGTGCCATGTCAGTGCTTCCCTTCGTTGTCCCTAATCTTGTCTGAACACACTGCTACGAGAAGACGACGACGTCGAATTCCGATCGTTAAATTAAGCCCGGGCGCGGTCAGGGATGAAATAGTTAAATATGTTTACAAGTAAGTTAATCAACTCTGTATCTTACATGTCCATGGGCTCTTTTGAAATACAGTGACATTAATTGTCAAGAGTTTAACTTTATTCCGCTTGGGTAATAGTAATATTTCTCCCTTTGGAAACACAAATAGACACTTAAGGCGAAGTATATTGCTGGGTTTACTTGATTTAAAATGTATTTTAAAAAGAACAAGGGTCAGTAAAAATAATTTGTAAAAATAAAATGAGTGATGTATTGCGTCGTCATATGAATGACGTAGATATAAACTTCCATCAGATTAAATTTATTTTATTACCTAGCAAAAGGAATTTCTATGAATAAATCACCACATTGGTACTGCTTATAATTTTTTTTTATTTGAAACCTCGACATGTGGTGCCGAGCCACCCATAAGGTGTCTAACGATGCCCATGGATATTCGGTCGTATGCGGCGCGAATGCTATGCCGGCCTGACAAGTGTCCATTCACACCCCTCTTGAAGGACCCGAGACCGTACTTGGGGGGAAATATTATATTAATATTTCAACTCTATTTGCTTACATAAAACACGTATAAGTAGGTATACCGACAAGTAGTTGCCGGTTCTTACATACATTTTGCTTTATCTATACGAAACATGATAAATTATTTTAAGAGCAGTATCCTTTAGCTTAATTGCACAAGTACTCATTTAAATAATTGATAGGAAATTACAAAAAGCTTCTAAAAAGTGGTCCGAGAAGCCGTCGTGTGGCCCGACTGCGTGTTTATGTAATTTACTTGATTTAAAAACGATCCCTTGCAATTTGAATCAATAACACGGCATCAAGTAAGATGCAATAATTGATTATCCGATCGTGGTATGATTAAAACTTCCTCTCCTTTGCAATTATGTGCACTTAGTCTGCATTGAGGAAAGCTTTCAGTCATTGACTGACTTTAGTAAAGATGTTAAAAAAATTGTATCAATGTGTTAATCACAGGCCTTAATTTTTTTTTATGAAAAAGTGTTTCAAGTCTAATATGTGTACTTATTATAGTAATTGGAGTATGCTGATCACGAATCTGTGCTTAGCACTAGTAAGCACTCTCCAGCACGTCAGGTTTTCAAGAAAAGTTAGTAAATATGATTTTGTAAATTTTCATATAGGTATACTACCATAAGTACTGAGAAAAGAGTCCAAAATTTCTAAAAATTGGGTAATATTACCTATTTCCGAATTTTCGAGTGCATCACGTCAAATAGATCCAATAGCATTTTAGGCTGTTGGGAAACAATATGTTTTGTAGAAAGCCATTTATATTTTCTAAGATCAAACACAAGTGGTTTACTAGGAACATCAGATTTTTGGTAGTGCTCAGCCTTTACCAATAAACTTTATTATTTACTTCAAATTCAAGAAATTGTTATAATATTCTGTACTATAATATACCCCTGCATGCATTTTTTATGGAAATCGAAGGAAATAAAGTATTTTCGCTCTGTTCAAATTCTGCAAAACAGTAATCATTCAAACCGGATTTTCGAGAGGTGGCGCTTTAAGAACTCGGCGGTACCTGGGAAGACTCATTTCTTTAAGATTTTTTCTGACTAAACTTTATCATGTATTTCATCTGATTTCATCGTATTCCTATTCCTACTTTATAAGGAATACATCTAGGTTTATAACGACCTTGTAGGTAGTGGATGCGCTAACTGCCCGAAAGATTAATCCGAGCAACAACGATTACTGATGTAATTTATGAACAAATTCACCGATCACTAGGCTCGATTATTTATCGCGCACGGTTCGTATTCCCTAATGATTCCGCGCCATGTTTGTATATTTTTTGTGACCATTAGTGCACGGAAGACCCGGGCATAATAGGTGGGTCGCCCACGCAACGTTGATATGTGAACTCGACCCGGGCGGGAACCATACTCGATTTATTAATTCTTAGGATTAGACGCGGAATAAAATTGGTATAGTTGGATAGAGAGATAAGATAGATAGAGTATGGACAGCTTTCAGGTTTTTATTGACACTACTGTGTCTACGACCATGTTTGTCGCTTAGTGGAAACGAGTGTCCCTTACATTGCGACAGAAACGAACGAAGGCGTAAATCACAGAACAGCAATCGGGAGGGTGTCGCGCGGCACCTCTTCTTTTCTCTGTGATTGTGCACCAACTACACGGAAATAGTAGAAGATCAAATACGCTGGTCCACCGAACAAGCGAGTAGCCATGTAATTCAAGAAGAAATACGTCGATCTTTCGACCGAAACGACTAGCGGCCTCCAAAAGAGAGAGAGAGAAAGAGATGAACCATAATCGTGTGCTGGAAAAAGTAAATACATGGCGTGAAAAATTACCAAGATTACGAGTAATGATTGAGCGGACGCATCTCTTGTCAAATTAATGGCAGTCGTTTTATATCACGGATCATTAGGAGATCTGACCTAGATGGTGCGCGGCTGCGTCCGATATACATTGTCTTAGCTTCGATCAAGGCAAGTGTTGATACGAATGAAGCCTTGTTTGATGTTAGATAGCGTGGTTTTACTAAATTAACTTAATTAACACTGCACTCGCTCCGGTTAAGTGGGAAATCTGTTCAGTTTAGCTAGAGTTCATCTGCACAAACAATTTAAAGTTTTAATTATGAAATTTTCATTAAACTCCGTCGGCCGAGGGGCGCCGCGCGGCGCGCAGCTTAGTAGGAATTTCGTCAAGTACGAAGCTCCGGGAACATTATGTTAAGTCCTTCCCTTGCCTCGAAGCGCTCGGCGTTCGACCGCAAAGTCCAGACGCTAAATTGCGATAAAGGATACAATATTTCGGCTCCCAAGACGCTCTCTCCGGCATGTTAAATGGGGCCGAATGTCTAAGGTGCTAGAGGCGAGATTCGACCGAGTGATTTCCGTGTATTTTGAGTTAAACCCCGGAATATCTGGCTAAGTAAAGGGTTGCGGTTCCTTTGGCCTGGTCAAGTTGTATCTCATTTCATTATGTCTGGAAGGTTGCAGGATGCGCCGCGGCTCGAGCGCTCGAGGGTCATTCTTGAGCCCCTCGATTTTCACTGTCCTGAAGCAAAATTGCTACTTATTACAAAAATTTGCACATGAAGTATTTTTTTCCTTGAAATTTTAACTATAAACTAACTGGGCAAATACTGAAATAGCGTAAAATATAAAATTAAATAAGGCAAAAAAATTATCAAACCCCCAAAAATTGATCTCACTGGCGCGTCCACGGCCCAGATTGTTACACAAAACCATCTATATTTTTTTTTCTGTGCAATTAACTGATATGATATTATTTACCGTGCAAGGTGATTAGTTGTTCATTTCCTAAAAAAGGTTTTATAAAGCGTATTTTATATATATTTTATTTTATTTAGTTTTAAAATTTTGTCCGAGACCTAACAATGATTTCACTGGCGCATCACAAAATCGCGCGTACATCACTAGCGGAACGGTTAAAAGACGCGTGATCGACCGTTTGCCGAAGAACGTCAGTCGTGTTTCAAGCAGCGGGGAGTGGTTGAGCGACTCCTCGCTGCGTTCCCGAAATACGAAGGTAAGAAATTGATTCCACTGGCTTGGTTCTGGTACATCGTTGATTACTCTGGCTGAATTTTATTTATAGTGGCTTGTTCCAAAATCAATTAAATGATCTATATACAATACTCAATGTAGCCATTATCTACTGTGTTAACCTCATTACTCTGATTTTAGTACATTCGCGGTAAATGACAAATTTTCATTAAAAAATTATTCCCTTGGCATTGATTCCACTGGTTTTATAGCCTGGGTAATCAATATTTGCTTAGTTTATCCCAGAAAAAACGTTTGAATTGTGCGGAAAGGCATCTATTACAATTCATTATTATTTTAAAGCAATGTCTATAATCTGACATATATTTATTTATTAAAATTCTTTATTTTTACACCAATACACGGGACAAAAAGGTCAGCTTAACGCTAAACAGCATTTTATTTTAGCTAACCTATGGGTATGATGAAGGTATTGTAGGTCTACAGCAGTGATAGTGCAATGGGCTTGTATGTACAATACAGTTGTATTACGTAAATATAATATGAATACATGAGTACTGTCACATCACACATTACATACACATCAAGGAATCCACTTTTTGCGTCGCATATATAAGGTGCTTCGTTATTCATGTCAAAAACTTCGGGAGGGCTACACACACACTCAAACAAACACGTTACGCAAAAAAAAATGTTTTTAGCATTACTTTTCGGGAAATTTAACAAAACATGTTTGCTACCTAAACATTAAATAGATCAACCTATGTGTACTAGTAGGTAACTTACAATGTACGGGGTCAATGACCGTACTATGTTCAAACGCAAAACAGCTGTTTGTTGTGTTTTTGAATGGGTGTGCGTGTGTCAGTGTGAGTATGTGTGGGTGAGTACCCACACATACTTACAATGACACACTTCACTTACACTAGTCTAGTAGTTAGGAACTTACATTTTTGTTTTTTTATTTTTTTTTATATAGAAAGCGCGACATGTGGCATCGTTTCACTTACGAGTAGGTGACTTACGATGCCCATGGACATTCTGTGATGCACGCGGATTGCAAATGCCATGCCGGCCTGACAGGAGCCTTTTCACGCCCCTTTTGAAAAACCCCAGGCTGTACTTGGGAGGAAATAGATGAGCTCCCTGCTCATCTATTTCCACGCACTAGTTCCACATTTTCCCGGTATGTCGATCATCGCGCATCCACGGTAGGTCGATTGTATAGTGGTGCATACCCTGCCCAGTACGCGTAGTGCGGAGGTGGAATGGGGACGATGGAATCGCCTTAAAGAGCTCCTCCGAACACTCCCCGTGAAATAGATGATAGAACACACTTAGGGAGCCGACGTCCCTACGGAGTTGCAGCGGTTCTAAGTCGCGGGACACCACAGGGTCATCCACAAGTCGCACGGCACAACGCAAGCTGGTATTTAGCTGAGCCATTCCACAGGCGCGAGCAGTACTCCAAGCAAGACCTAACCTGCGTATTATACAACGTCAGTTTTTGGCTCGCCGTGAACTACCGCTTCACCTTGTTGAGTACACCCAGCTTTTTTGAGGCCAGCTTGGCCTTGCCCTCAATGTGACGTCGGAAGTTTAAGTCGTGCGGCAGTTCGACACCGAAGACCCCGAGGTGGTCGCTTAATTTCAGCGACGTGTTTTGGAAGGAAGGAGCTGGTGTGAACGCCGTTCTTTTCGCACTAAAAGCGCACACTTGTGTCTTCGATGCGTTGAACACGACCAAGTTGCTCCGGCCCCATTCGGCAATCGGCTTTTTTTTATATAATCCGGTATGGGTGGCTTAGTTGGAGGGGCTAAAGCGCATGCCCCGACCAGCCAATATCACCTCCGAGAAGGTAGATGCCGGAGACTTCCCTGGATTGCTGGCTATACTGGACTAGAGGAGAACACAACCGAGGCTGCTATGCGGCCATCTTACATCCAGTACGGTGGTACCAACCCAGTCGGCCACAATTTGAGTCTACCACCTAGTAAGGGGCAAGGGAAGGGACCTACAGTTTTACACCGGTTCCGAACGGTGAAGCAGCAGGTGTAGGTATGCACGTAATTTTTTCGTCAGAAAAAACTCATTGGTACACGCCGACGGGATTAGAACCGCGGACCTCTCGCATGAGAAGCCGATGCCCAAACCACTAGGCCACCCGCCTCTAAAAGGCTAAAACCCGACTCGAGGGTTTGCTCGAGTTCGGACACAAGTGTTCGCCTCTTCTCGTCCACATCACTCCGTCTGGCTGAAAGGTGACTAGTGTAGGATCCATGCGCCGTACTGTCGTCTGCATAAAAATGTATGTTGCCGAGTGGCAGCATATCATTGATATGCAGAAGAAACAGTGTGGGAGACAACACAGATCCCTGTGGTACACCGGCATTCACTGACATGGCGTCCGACGAGCATCCGTCCACGAGGACCTGAATGTTACGCCCATGTAGGAAGTCGATTACCCAGTCACAAAGGCCAGAAGGAATTCCGTACGCCGGCAGCTTACCCAAAAGCGCCTTATGCCAGACCCGTCAAATGCCTTGGCAATATCAAGTCCAATTGCCAAGGATTTACCCTTCAAGCGCTTCCCCCCAAAGGTGAGTAACGTACGCTAGGAGATCACCAGCTCACCGGTTTGGCCGGAAGCCGTATTGCCGATCGCTGATGAGATTGTTCGTCTCCAGGTACGTCATGAGCTGCGTATTGATAACGCGCTCAATCACCTTGCAGAGGAGGGAGGTAATTGCTATGGGTCGGTAGTTTGACGGGTCAGAGCGATCGCCCTTTTTAGGGACAGACTGAACGAAAGCTGATTTCCGAGCTGCCGGCACGCGGCCAGTAGAGTACGAGAGGCGAAAGAGGCGCGTCAGTACTGGAGCCAGCTCGGGAGCACACTTTTTCAACACCAATGTAGGCACTCTGTCCGGCCCACTCGCTTTCCTGACGTCTAGGGCAAGAAGCTCCTTCCGCACAGTTCTCTGTCGGAACTATACTTCGGGCATGGAGTTCTCACACCGGATTGGGGAGAAGCTCCCCCATCATCCAGGTGGGAGTTCTCCCCAAAAAGAGATACCAGAAGGTCGGCTTTATCTTTTGCGGAGTGAGTCAGTGATCCTCTAGTGCGCTGCAGAGGTGGAAGTCAGGAGCGGCAGAAATTCGACTCGACAGATTTGGCGAGAGACCAGAACTCATGGCTCCCAGTTGGGTACCGGTTCAGCCTATCGCCAATTCTGCCCATATGCTCGAATTTAGCCCTATAGGGCTTACCTACATTTAGGTACTTACCTACATTTACAAAAATTGCTGGAAATAGCCACCTTGCACTCGGATGCAAAGAGTGGCCTTCCTCACGATGCTCTGATTCACACGAACTAGAGTGTCACTGTCATATACCGAATGTGTTTACGATCCGAACACGCAACTCTTCTTCATTCTCCACGGTGGTGTGACCATGCTGGCCATAAACTAGGTCCTTGGCCCATCTGCAGAATGAAAATCTAGCGGCCGTACATACGTCATAGTATCTTGCTCATACATCGTCACACACAGCAGCAACTAAGTTCCAGTTTGAGTCTCGGTAACCGGTATTTTGAAATTGCTTGCTATTTTCCTGTAATCGTTTCAAAGATAGTTTATTCATTTCAGGCAATCATCGCACCTCGAAAAAAACAGACTCGGGAAGAGAGACTAGAAAAAAAAGGAATAGCTGAGCGTCTCTACGTGATTGTTATGAGAGTGTGTCGTTTTTAATAATTCTTTAATTTCTTTTTAAATGATTTAATGTTAATGTTGTTATAGCAATGCGCATAAAAAAATAAAATGAGGAGAAGACAGGTAATTATTGTTTTAATCAACCTACAAGTAGGTAATTATTACTAGTGAGTGAGAATCAGCGTTTAAGTGCATTATTGAATATTTGAATTGTGTTTAACATGTTCGAAAAGATTTGTTGGAGGCGATTATTTGCTAAAAATAAAAGCCAAACAATTAAAAATTAACTTTTTTTGATTCCCTTGTCACTCTGTATTGATTCCCCTGGACATGAAATTTTCATATCAAATATCTTTGCATACATACGTTAGAATTTGGTGCCTAATCGAAATTTATGTTTCTTATGCATCTAACTTTAATGTTTGATCACAGGTTTTATAAAATTTTAAGATTTAAAAACTGCCAGTGGAATCAACTGAATACGCCCAATCTCAAGAATGACCCTCGAATGCCTGACTCCGCTCGGGCGGGCGGAGGTTTTCATGCAAAAGTTATCCGAGGGATCGAGGCGGATGGCTCGAACCGGTGGAATTTTAATATGCCAAATTAAATTTGTGGTGGTTTCTTTGCGAATTCTTACAGCGCGGTTCAACTGTGCGTAGATGGCTAATTTTCACATTTTACTAGATTAGAAAAATATCTAACATTGGAAAATTAAATAAAATGAATATATAGGTATTTATTGTTCACCAGTATGTAAAAGGATCACACAAGGCGAGTTTAATGCATTGCTATTGTCTCTGTCTGTTTGTTTGTTTGCTTTTTTCTGACAACCGGCACGCGTAGCCTCGCCCACAAGTTTATTGGTACGTTTTTACTAATATCGTGTTATGCTGGCGCGGGGAAGGTCTGACGTCCCTACCTCTAACGTTCTTGGGGAACACATTCACCGGAGGACCGTTTCATTGTTTAGGTAACAAGTCATTTGCTAATACGTCAACTAATATCACCGTGAAATATAAAATGCGGGTAACTGCAGATCGTCTAAAATGTTCACTCGAGCGATGCCGCAGATAAGTAAGTATAATTAATGTTTATCGCTCAGCTTTGTGACACAAAAATCATGAGTTGAAAAGTAAGAATTATTTAATGCATGGTTATTTATATTATAATACTAGACTAGATATTGATTCCTAGAAACATTAAAATGAACATAAAATTATCATCAAAATAAAGAACTACACTCACGTTAATGAACGCATCGAGTTAATTATGTTAGGAAAGAGATAATATGATCGACTTGGATGACTTCTTTTTGCGTTATCCGTCGAATGAGTGGCTGTGTCGTGGGTGGCAGGGCAGAAGAACTATGTAAGTATGTACATGGAAAACCTTACCCAAAAACGGCATTGACGCAGTTCGCTTTTGGCCAACATTCGGTCGGTATGCACTCCATCTGCATGAGACAGAAGATACGTTTAATACAAAAGCGTCCATAAATAGACATAATATTTGTAATTTCGACTTTGTGTTCTCTTTAGATGAAAACTGACACGTTGGCTACATAATCTGCTATACCCGTGATAAGACTTATTCCACCTTGTTCCTGTCGGAAGTAGGTCCCGTGTTTAAGTTTTTAGTTTCAGTTTGTTCATGTCATTCCATAAATAGAACATACATACAATCTAAGTATAGGTACATAATTGTTATATTTCCCCTTCCATGATTTGGGTTGACTGGAGAAAATTGCCTAAGGCAATAAGTCCGCCTTGTCACACAATAAGTGGCAAAAAGTGTATTATTATTATTTGTAGGTACGTACTTCCCTACATACATATTACCACACGCGGTATTCCGACAATCGGGGTTGTTCTGCAAGGACTCTGGTTAATTACAGCACAACACCGACCACCACGTTTCGCAAAGTATTCGCAACTATCAAGCAGCAAGTAATGCACGAAGACCCACTGCAGCTGCATGACTCGACGACGGTGCAAGGACTTGGCAAGATGCTTTAGTAGAAAGTTTAGAAAGAGCCAATTCAGTTGCAGAAGCGTCGTCTCTGTCGCACAAACGCGCACGTCTCTGCGCGACAGGGACGACGCACTACAACCGGATTATCTCTTTCTAATGCTCAAGTTCATTTTAACCGGCGGGTGGCCGAGTGGTTTGGGCATCTGCTTCTCATGCGAGAGGTCCGAGGTTCGAATCCGGTCGGCGTGTACCAATGAGTTTTTTCTGACGAAAAAATTTACGTGCATACCTACTCCTGCTGCTTCACCGTTCGGAACCGGTGTAAAACTGTAGGTCCCTTCCCTTGCCCCTTACTAGTTGGTAGGCTCAAATTGTAGCCGACTGGATTGGTACCATCGTACTGGATGTAAGATGGCCGCATACTTGGTTGTGTTCTCCTCTAGTCCAGTATAGCCAGCAATCCAGGGAAGTCTCCGGTATGGCACTTATCTTCTCGGAGGTGATATTGGCTGGTCGGAGCATGCGCTTTGGCCCTTCCGAATCAGCCACCCATACCGGAATACATACAAAAAAACTTATTGCCGTGTACTTAGGTACCTACTTAACTGCACGCGTTGCTTTATTTGGTCTTCCACCTCTTCGATAAGTTGATGCCAATTCTAGGGAGGTATTTGTTTCCACGCTACGGTAGGAATAGATTGAGCCGAGTCAGCGGTCCAGGGGCCGGGGGGCGCCACTTATCTGGCTCACGACTCGGTAATGACAGCTATTTGGTAATGGGCTCCCGGACTATTCGGCTTGGATAAGCGGGGAGGTTTTCTGATGGCCAGTATTGGCTTTGGGATTATGTAAAAATGGAATTAGGAAGCAGTTGTGGTAGTAATTCATAATATGTACCTATTGTCTGTAGTTTTATTTCTTTTTACGTCGGTATATGCTTATATATATATTATGGATAAGTACTATAAATATTATATATAATATGCATCATATGTACCTATATTTCTATATACATTTTTGTTTTTCTATTTTTCTATTATTTAAGACATTGTTTTGTTGCACCTAGCCTGGTTTTATATGTTAAAAAGGGTAGGCTGGCGGAAAATGCCATGCAGGAGGGATGAGGGAAGCCAATTCATCAGAGCACCGTCCATGGTAGTACCTATAAAACAGACTAAGAGAACCAATTTGCTCGCCTGTGGCGTAATGATTCGAGCTGAGTGAGCTTGGGGCCACCTATTATACGGATAGCGCGGCGGTGGATAGAGTCCAAGGACGCCAATAAGTAAAGAGGGCATCCGCCCCAAAGATGACTACAGTACTCCATTACCGGGCGAACATATTTCATACACCTACCAAGTAGATCTAACATTAATAATTTCAGTATGTACCTACATATTTCATACACCTACCTAGTAGATCTAACATTAATAATTTCAGTATGTACCTACATATTTTATACACCTACCTAGTAGATCTAACATTACGTATTTCAGTACCTACATATTTCATACACCTACCTAGTAGATCTAACATTACGTATTTCAGTACCTACATATTTCATACACCTACCTAGTAGATCTAACATTACGTATTTCAGTACCTACATATTTCATACACCTACCTAGTATATCTAACATTACGTATTTCAGTACCTACATATTTCATACACCTACCTAGAAGATCTAACATCACCTAACATTACGTATTTCCGTTTAATACTCGTATGTGTACCTATAGTTGAACCAGGCTGACGCAGATGGTTTGGTTGGACACTGCATTGCGTCTAAAACAACCGGAATTTACCGAAGCTAGGGACGCTGCTCTAGTTGGTTATTTATTAACTAGTTTGGGATAGCTACCTGAAGTTTTGGAATTTTAATTTTGCTGTCGGAACGTGCGAGTTGCGGTGACAACGAACGCCCACTTAACGAACTTGCAATAAAGGTTTGAAATTCTACTTATTGAAAATTATTAAAAAATGTGGCACAGGAAGTTTACTGCACACCAGTAAAATAAATACACAACAAGAATACAATGATAAACAGAGGGCACAAAGAAGGACTACTCATTCTTAGTGATTTCTTCCACTTCACCTTTTATAAATGTAATTTATTCAATGAAAATCTTTTTTAGGGCTCCGTAGCCAGCGACGTTCAGGTTAGGTTAGGTTAGGTCCGTCCGTAGTACTACTTCGGTAGTAGTCCATATAGCCCTTAAGCCATGAAAACTAGGTATTTTGACTTTTATATCTTAGGTAGGTATACTCTTATTGATAGATACGGAATGCTCAATTTCCGTATATTTTCTTTAACTTGTTTTTGTCCAGTAAATTAGGTGAAAACAAGCTGTGACAGACGGATAGACAGACAGACGCGAGAGTGATCCTATAAGGGTTCCGACTTTGAGGTATTCTTTTGAGGTACGGAACCCTAAAAACAATATAAACTAAGCATTTTCGAACACCATTTTTCTTTCAAGTTATTCAATATTTTAAAAATGTTGCATCACACACCCCGCACAGATCCATTCTAAAACTCATCGACAACTGACGCTGGTGCAAGCGTCATTCCACCCGTGCACTCGAACTGAACATTATCCCGCATTTCAGAGAATTTGCTATTCGCAACTCAAAAGCACCACACTCGCTCCACTTCCTCTTCCCGTCAACTCGTCACAGTAGACACTTTAAACAGTAATGTCGCTTCATGCATCGAAACTGGCACACTGATATCGTCGACGGACGTGGCGCTTGTTGTTGTTGCTTGTAGGAGTGGTTCTCTGCCTGTAAACTAATTCTTCTTGGTTGGGGACCTTCGTGCAAAACCACTTGATTTCCGGCCACCCCAGCCAGCATACGTCCTCCAAGACGGTTAAGGAGGTTGACGGCTGTAAGCAGACCTTTTTTTTTTTTTTTTGGAAACTGACACTGTTGTTTACATCACCTACAACATCCGTGATGTCAGCCCATAACACCGGGTGAACTTGGTGCCACGTCAGTGCTTCCCTTGGGTCGTGCCGGGTACACTGAACTGGACGGAAAACACAAACTATTTACATAGCCGTTTCGACCGACCTTTCATTCAGTGCGGTGGTACCAACCCGGACGGGTTAAACCCTACCGCCTAGTATTATAAGAAGGGAGTCATATCCCTTAGACCTGCGAGAATTTCGTATACTGACGTGGACGTGGGAATTGAATTTAACGAAACAAACGTACTGTTTTGCGCACATGAAACTGTGTTTAATTCGATGCAGTGGTCGTCTAAATAAGAAAAATCTGACATGCAACACCCTGCACTGACTTGCAATGAACACTATTTAAAACATCGCATTTTTCGCATCGGATCAGATGATTTATGAGTCGCGTATCTGTATTTTTATGGGGCTCACGATTTTTTTCAAAATTATGAAACAAGTCCAAAGTTGTTATTTTGAGCTACAGAACCATCTCTTAAAATGTTGGTAGTAATTGCTTAATCAATCTGTATTTTATATAAATTCTAGCTAGTGCCCGGCTCCGCTCGGGTGCAGTTCGGCTTTTGGTCGCTTCTACCAAACCAATACTGCAACGCAACGCAGCAGAACTGCTAACGCCATCCGTTACTACCATTTGACACTAAATTCCGTTCATACTTTACTTTTTTCGATATTGCTCAGCCCTAAGGATATTAAGCGTGATGGTGGACATCCTATAGTGAGCTTGAAGAACCACTCTTTACATTGGTGCAAACCGCATGAAAATCTGTTAAGTGGTTCCGGAGTTTATCCCGAACATACATACATACAAACAGACGTTCTCTTATATAAGAAGTAGTATTAAATATTTTGTGTATGGTGGATGACCGAGTTAATAACCGAGAATTCATGTGTTCGTTCGTAACGAACGTACGGCGCGAAGGGGGTGTGGTGTTTGTACGAAATGGAATTACTGTTCTCTCAGCGTGTACTTTGACTGAGTGACATGGCGTAGTCGGTATACATTTGAAAGCATCACATTATTCCAGTCTGCAATTCAATAGGTATTTAGTGCAGCGCACATTTGGACGTTGTGCTTGCTCTACGTAGTTAACGCATCCAATTTAGTGACATTTCTGATGTTGCATAGGCGTTTGGTGTTTTTCTTCATTAATTTCAAACTTTTCCTTGCATAGTATTATCGGAAAGTGGAAACCAAAGAAAATGCTGAGAAGAGTGCCGGCACTAGGATACCCGGTGTTTCAAAGAATTATTTCCTAGTTGTGATTAGGGATGTTGTGCTGTTACAATAATTATTATTACACTAAAAAGTTGAGAGAAAATATGTTTCTTTCTTCCTCTAGCTCTATAATCTATATTATATGCGTCGATATTTATAAACGTCCGTCGTAATGGAGTAAACTAGGTGCTTAAATTATTGTTTTTATTGTTTCAGGTACAGAGGCCTACTTCTCGTATTAACAGGATTTGTGTAGATCTCATACATAATAGTTCCGGTAAAGGGTAAACAATTTTAAATAGCTTTTATATTGTAGATTACATTTTAGATTAAGAGTAGATTTTGTTTTTATGAAACCTGACATGGTTGTCTGCATTACCTACTACAGCCGTGTGGTGAGCTAGTTGCCATGTCAGTGCTTCCCTTTGGTCGAGCGTCCATTTTCATTGGAAAGAATAACGTCGTAGGGACTTCAACATTCCCTCTCTATGAAATTGTATACGCATCCTTAACAGTTTATTAAATAATAATATATAACGCTTTTCGATTAACATTATATTAATTTGTCATTTCAAATATTCTTATCTCATTTATTTTGTTTTATGTCTAACAAGCTGTGCCCGCGGCTCCGCCCGCTCTCATATTTCACTTCACTGCTAACCTCATAAGCCATTTAGCGTGATAGTAAGTAGCCTATAGTTGATGGGAAGAATCATGCTATCCGTAGATTTTTTTAAATTAAAATCGGTTCAGTGGTTCTCGAGTTATAAGCGGACAGACAGACATACACTCAGACACTCAGACAGAAAGCAGACGTTGGATTTTATTATAGGTAAGGATGAATGACAGATTATAATAAAATCTCACACTATTACAAGCTTTTTGAGGTTTTAGATAATCTTAAATTGTACATTATTCTTACATCGTGTACGAGTATCACAGTTGTGATTGTCTGAATTGAATATGAATTAATTTCTTTAAACACGATTTCATAGTAACTACTTTGATCTAATTTTCCATTGTAAATTTATGCACTGTTTGACTGAAAAGAAGGACCGTTCTGTCGGTAGATTTTAAAGGCTCAAATCAAATTCAAATCTTTTCCTCGTTTAAATACATTTTGAAAGCTTTTTAGATGATTAACATACTGCCCATTACGCGTTATATGGATTGAAACAAGCCAATGTGCTTTGCCGGCTTTAAATGGCTTTTACAAATTCACGGATTTTGATTGGTGACTATGCAAAGTACTATCGACCAGTTTGCTCTGCAAACGCACGAGATTTATATACATATAATACATATATATATATATATATAAATATATATAGATATTAGCGATGCGCAGGCTGAAATATTACGCAATAAGATGTATATACGATACGATATATTTTAACGAAACCTGAAAGTTATAAATTAAAAATGTAATCCAACTCCAAATAACGCTGGAATTGAACGCGTGACCTCGGTAGGAACCCGAAGGTCTTACGAAGACTCAGGGAATAAGGCAATAATAATTTAATTTCACACTTTTCAGCTGAATACAGTGTTTGTCTTACAAGTACGCCATTCCCAACAACTTATCAATATATGTTGATG
Organism: Nematopogon swammerdamellus; assembly: GCA_946902875.1. Lineage (NCBI taxonomy): Eukaryota > Metazoa > Arthropoda > Insecta > Lepidoptera > Adelidae > Nematopogon > Nematopogon swammerdamellus. The sequence goes on along the minus strand of OX336341.1, from coordinate 12,390,178 downwards.
GCAAGTGCATAGGTATACTGGTGCATTTAATGGAAAATTCAAAATATGGGCAATGATACATTAAATCACAGAATGAAGTAGATATTTATGAACTAATTATTTAAGGTTTATTTTATTATTTTTAAAATTTATAAATATGTATGTATGTATATTCTTTATTGCACACCAATTTATAAAAATTAGGTACAACAGGCGAGCTTAATGCCGCGAGGCATTCCATTCTAACTAACCTTTGGGTAATACTATTACATCAAAGTAAACATTAAAATAATTTTAGCCTAAAAAGTAGATAACATAATTTATTCTCATATCATTATTGTCACCGTGTTAAATATTCTTTTTTTGCAGCTCATTCTTTAGGCGGCTCCTGGATGTAAGAATCTTCAGAATACTTACCATTTACATAAACTGTATTCAGCCTGCTACATACGGTCTCGTATCATATCGTTCGCAATTTGCAAATAGGCAGAATCTAGGACACACATCCATAGACAATATGCATTTTTTTATTAGAATCGCGTACAAAACGTATTTTCCCACTTCTCGTGGACCTCAAAGACGCCACTTACATGAAAATTCCTGCGTCCTCTCCGAAGAAAATACGTCTTTTTGTGCCAAACGACATCATTGTCCCATCTCCTTTATTGGCCCACTGCGGAGATGGTGGCATTGTCGGGCACTCCGCGTGGCGGACACGCCCGAGTCGGGCCAAAAGCCTTTGTAAGAACCCGTGTTACATTGGTCGGTGCACTTTGGATTCTCAAGTGCTACAGTTTGAACACCATTACTGAATTGGTATAGCAAAATTTATAGTTATCCAAAAATCTTTGCTTATTTATTTACGCACTATACTGGCGGCCGTGGACAGAAAAACGGAGTGTGGGAAATGGCAATACACGGCCAGGTGGGACGATGTTAAGTACATCGTTGGAAAGTAGTGGTTCCGTACTGCTGAAGGCCGGGAGGACTTGAGGAAAATTTGAGAAGCGTATGTCGACCATTGGACACATACACGCTGACTGAAACCGTCTTATTTATCTTAAGTAAGTAATTTATTAAGTTAGGTAACATATATAACTAGATTCTTAAATTTACCTAGGCTATTATTGATTGTTCTGTAAGTATGTATACACTAAAAAAACTACGGTGGAAAAAACGGTTAGTCAGTTAGTAACTAAATTTTGTGTAATATGTTACAAAACAGTTTAGTTGCTGTGGTGACTACAAACTAGCAGTTACCACAACTAAACCGAGTTTAGTAAATCAGTTCAGTTGCTTCCTACATAACTGTTTGTTAAAGAAAAACTGTTTGTTATTATTATTATTATTATTATTATTTATTTATATACACTAGCAGCTTGCAGCTGATGCGTGTACTTCACGTGTTGAGTGCACTGTTTTATAATAGATCTTATTTATATTTTTTTTATTTTTTTTTTTTTTTTACTTTTTTATTATTAATTTTTTTTTATTATATTATTAGTGTTTGTTTTTATTTTTGTTTATATTTAGCAAATGTTTGTCAAGTAGATTTTTAAAACCATTCACTGAGATAGCACTTATCACTTCTTGTGGTAGCTTGTTCCAAGAGTCCACTACTCGGTTAGTTAGAAAGTACTTTCTTGGGTTGGAGTTGGAAGTGTTTCGGTTTAATTTTAAAGAATGACCACGGAGTCCCTCGTTAGTGTTGTTGCATAACAGCTAAAAAGATTTGTAATGTATAGCTGAAATAGTTTCGGCAAAATAGCTCACGTCTGTTCACGTGGAGCCACACAATTCAGTGAACAATTTAATTTTGTAAATAGTAGCTATTACTTCGGTAGTTGGTTACAAAAGAGGGTTTTACTAAATTGTGGTTAGTTGCCGCAAATAAAACTGTTTAGGTAAATTTATTTAGTACGTACCAAATTTGAGTAAAAAACGACTTTACTAAACAGTTTAGTAAAAAAAATGTTCTCAGTGTATAATGAATGTATTATTTGTATGTTATATGTGTTAGTATATTACAGTTTATTTTTTATTTTTAGACTGTTTTTTACGTTGAATTTTGCACTATCCTGTCCCACAAACGCAGGCATGACTGGTAGATAATGCCTTGAAAATGTTGTTTACCCATACCCGATGTTGGCTATTGAGCTAATGGCAACGAACAAATCAAAAGTCACTGCGAAGGAATAAAAGTGCACATGAAAAAGTTTCCCCTTCCCAGTGTGAACGTTCGGGAAAAGAAGTAAAAGACTACCGATAATTGCTCAACCTCACAAGTGACCATGGGGCTTGCAGAGTCACAATTGACATAAAGACGCTCCGCGATTCGGCTCGGAAGGACCATAAATTCACAGAATCTGTCTCGAAAATATGTCCGGAAAAACGAACGAAAACGCCACTTGTGCCATTGAATGTAAATGAATCCTTAAGTAGGTAACCGCCCGGATACTGTGCACAGTTTATAAGTTTCTATATTCCTTTATACGAGGAGCTGGCACTGAATCAAGAAGGCACTATCTTGGCGTGTATTTGGTATCATGTTTGTACCAGTTTCTTAGGATTATGAAAGTTAGTAAATAGTAAATTTACTAAATAGTGCATATAGTAAGATCATGAAGATGTACCTATATGGATAACAATTTACGATTAGAATTAATTTCTGTTATTTATGTAAATATTCATATTGACTTTTATTTTCTCTTCACACTATGCTCTGCTAGTTAGACTCATTTCACTATTAAAAAATTATACACTTTAAATGAAATACATACGAGTGTTAAAGTCGGTGTTAATATGCGTGTGTACCTACTTACCTACATTGAAATGATTATTTCCAACAAAGTCTGTTTCTAACAGGTGCGTTCCTTCAATACTCAATAATTCAGAGCGCTAATTTCCAAAGGTATTCATTAAGTTATTTACTAAATTATACAGACACAAAGCTATCAGCGCCTTCAATTTATATCTAGCGACCAGTTTTGTTACGCCGAGTCCACTCTTTGATATGATAATTAGTGACTAGGTAGCGTTATAACTTTAAAACCATTAAAGGTAAAATAATGATTGCTAAACTGCGGCTTAGCATAGTATTAAAACTTTATGATTGTACAGAACATTGAAATATTGTTGATTGCCTATTTATGAATAATAAGCAATGCTTATTTCCTAAAGCGGATTTTGTAGCGTGTCTTAGACGGTGTTTAAACTTTTATTGCAGTAGACATTTTCTTGCGATTGTGATTCTCCATGTGTATTATTGTCAAAAGCTAATCACTGACATCGTTGGTACCTATTTAGTGAAGATAGCAACAGGAACAGGATCACTGTCTGATAGGTTGATATCACGGATGGAGCAATTAAAAGTCCTGCTTACTTAACTTAAATTAACGAATAAAAATGCCCAATTGATTGACTAAATAAATAAAAGCTAAACTATGTAGCTTATTATAAAATCAAGTAGTAACCACAAAGGGAAGGTAGCTATTTAATCGGTAACCTGTTCTGTTTACTTTCGAATGCCTTGTCTCTTTACAATAAAGCTATAAATTATTATTGAATCGCGTTAAATATCCGCCTACAGACATTCAGTATTGAAGGACTTATGGCAAGCTGTATTAGGCCTTGTACAGTCTTTGTTCATTTGTCGATTTAAATAACCATTTGGCCTAAATTTATCTATTGCTGTGTAAAAACGGTCTCGTTTTTAGGCATTAAAATTCCGTAATAGGTTTTACGAGACGTACGTACATTTCGGTAAGTAGTGAAACTATAATATTTATAACAGTAGAACATTAGTTCGTTCGTCAACTAGGTAGAGTTTGACCAACTAATATCGTCATGCCTACATCCCAATGAGGTGGACTAAGAATACGAACATCCACGTACCGCGGTATCCTCTGAAATCTGTAACGACTCTTTTAAATTTCAATTCTTCATACATGCTCGTCGGTTTCGATGCCATTTGGAAGAAAATAGATAAGAATTTAAAATAGTAGTACACACAACAAAATTACGTCATTCTATGTACCAAATAACGTCGAGGATCCAGACATATGCTTACCATTTTACTCAAAGAAATCTTGACGCGTTCATACATTACGAGCGATGAATTTATCAGTACCTTTAGTAAAATGCATATACTTGTACAGTCAAATATAAAATGGGAGATACATTCTGTAGAACCTTTCAATTAACTCCTTTATTACTACACGCGAAGGGCATGTGAGGGCTTCTGTGGGGGTGTTATCTTTTTTGGAACCGGACGTGATTGGCTGCATCCTCCTGCTACCTGTGATGTCAGTGAACCAGGTGCCAGTCAACGCTTCGTTCGAGTTGGCTACACTGAACTGGTCGGAAAACACACACATTCTTTTTCGTAGTTTTTTCGACGTACGCTCATTTTCTAAGTGTCACCAATCAGGATGTAACGGGCATGCAACTGGATTCTACAGATGTATTTCCAGTTGTGGTGCTGACTGTACATAATTACGTGTGCCTTGAAGCTTACCACCTGAAGCACGAAGATCCCATTAGAGGAAACCGCGTACATTAGATTGGAGTGACTGCTGATGTAATAATTAACGATCAAATTACGAAATCTTGCAACATAGGGTGGGCATGTGCCTGTAGAGGTTCCGCCCACGTTAGGCAGCTATAAAAAATTGTCGGGCGGCTGTACGAATGTAAATAAATGTTAGAGCAAGTATTTAAATAAAATATATAAAATTATATCGTAAAAGCTCTTACTGTGAAATCCAAATGAGATCCGCATTTTAAGTGCATTTTAATAAACGCTGTGCGCATTTGGCATAATCGTAAGTATGCATTACTGGATAAGTGGAGGTTCTTATTTTTTTATCATTTTTATTTAATATAAAGAACCAATTAAGAACTCTTCGAAATGAGCTCTTTTCAATGCCGCAATATGCCGCATGCATTGAAGAATGAATTAGATATTTTAGGCATGATGCATATTGTCGGTCCCAAGTTAGTTAAAAATATTATTTATAACATGCTGACTTCTGAAACAGCACTGCTAACAATTATAAATGTTAAACTTTTATTTTATTGAACCACTGGGAACAGGGAAGCACTGGCATGGAACCTAGTTCACCAAGGTGTTATGGGCGATGTATACAACCGTGCCAGGTTCTATAAAAAAATTGTTTTCTGTTCATTTTAATTCCTACAATTGCCGATAATTTATGTTTAATATTGGAATGCCGAATTAACATATTAAGCGACATAGGATTGTCAGAATGGAAAAAATACATAGGCACAGTGCACGAACTCGCACGTCTCGTGCGACAGGGACGACGCTCTACAACCGGATTGTCTCTTTCTAACGGCGCATGGAGCGTTAGAAAGAGACTCATTATTTACTGCCGGGTACTGTACGCTATTCCATTTAAGTTTTAAGTTTAACATTTTATTTAATAACTCTTTTATTATTTTATCCTAGGGAAATAAAATTTTAAAGTCGTTTCATAGGTATAGAAATAACAAGCCAGAACTGAAATATAACAACAATGATTTGTAATTATTCCAAAAATTACAATTCATTGAGTAGATTAGTTACAAAATTAGATCTTATTAGTAAATTAGATAAAAATATAAATCAACATTTTACTAACCTTTCTCCCAAATATATAATCCCCTTCGAACCCTAGAAAACCCCACTGTTTGACACACAGCCATAATTCCTAATCACGTTTTATGAGAAGCGAGACCTTACATTATCCAAATAAAACACGGGAAGGCACTCAGACAAAAAGCGTGCGTTTTAGGGTAGGAGAAGTGCCTAATTTTCTCAATCGGGTTCTTCGCTCGGGGCGGAACAAAAAAAGGCATTTACCCCACCTAACGGTTACTGCACGGTTAATGTTTAGCTGTGCGCTTACAAGACGACGTAGGGTCAGAGTTTGTACTATTTTTTGATTTTCCTAAAATGTTTCCTCAAAAATAAAACATAATACGTTATGTGTATCTAATGGATTGCTTTAGACGTACGCAGTGCTGAAAATATCGATTGCCATTACAAGATGACGAAATTTTCAACGGCTAATAAAAGAGGTCAAACTGCATATCCTGATTAGTCAAATCGGATGTCGTTATTAAGATGTTATTAAATTAAAATATTTAGATTTAAAATATTTAAAATAGATATTAGGGTTCGTACGGTGTTAAACAATTTAAATAGGGCTCCTGGTCTTGTTGTCAATCCATTTTGCTCATAGTTACCTCGGATTTATTTTTATTTCACAATTTTTACACTTGTCTATTTTGCTTACTCTACCAAACCCCGCTTGCTCCAAAATTTGGTATATTTTTACCCAAGGCTTTTAGTATACCCATCGTCCCTCCTTTAGATTCTCATTACCTGGAACGAGTAATTGAGATTTAGTTAGACCTTCGTACATTTTAAAACCGACTTAAATGTTATCCAGACAGTCCCATTTGTGAGAAATAAAAAAATAGAAGGGACTTTGTCTATAGGCTACGGCGCCCTAGAATAGAACATGAATTAGGGCTATCTCAAATTTTAGATACCTAAAAGTGGCCTAGGTGACGTGTTCAATAAAATAGTAACAACCATAAGACAGAAAATAAATACCACAAGAGTTTCACAAAAAGAAATATGGTAAATTTACAGAAAATGTGTAAAAAATAAAAACATACATGCATATATAGGTACATACTACAAGCTGTAGCCCGATAATCGGGTTAAGCAGAGTAATCGGTGTTGTGCTACAAGGACTCTGGTAAATTACAGCACAACACCGACCACCACATTTGGTAAAGTATTGGGAAAACAACAACACCTGCTGCATGACTCTGTGGAAGATCCGTGCCAAGGTGAGGTGCCTAACTTGTCGCCCTGTAGCACGTCATCTTGTACTTATTATTTGTTTGCCTTTTACGACGTGCACGGTGAGAGATTCAATGGGGTTATTCCTTTTAAGTACCGGCCTCACAGGAAAAAAGTATGTACATATATACATACTATAAAATAAAGGGAAATATTTAATCATGCAAAAATAAATGTGTAGTCGTGAGGAGATCTCTCTTAAAAACCTGACGATAACAGTTCACCCCTTGTTGTTGGCTGCATGAGGGTAGTTTCGGGTTACAAGCATTTTCTTATCAACCATAAGTCCATGAACTTTAACATAAAAACAATAAATCACGTATTTTTAAACTTATCAAGTTACTGCCATCGTTTACGGTACATATAATTTGAAATGAATAAACGTAATTGGTAAAGTCACAAATAATTTTACGCCATTCGTATTTTAGGGTGGGTTAGGTTAGGCTTTTTTTATGTAATTTAAAGTTTTAATTTGTTTTCGACTTACGAAAACTAGCAATTAAATGTTTGTTCATATTATGGTTGTTTTTGTTGTTGTATATTGTTTATTGAGCATTCAAATAACTATTTACCTACTGTTGAATATGTCACATTTTTTTTATATTTCAATCAATGCATATTAAAAATCTTGCCAAATTGATCAAATTATATAAGATAAAATAAATTAAAAATAAGTCAATCAACATCAACATTCAACATTTGAACTTGCTGTAAGTATTTCGTGTAATATATTGTGTTCAATTAAAATTTAAAATCTAAAATTAATGCTACAAAACCATCAACTAAGTTAGATTTAAACGTTCTGCTTAGGCTGATATAAAAAATAAATTTAGCGGAATATATTCTGATCAATGTTTTAAATTATGTTGAAGTAATAATACAAATATGAAAGCAAAGATGTTGAAGAAGAATGTTGAATATTTTCTGCGCCCCTCTGTCACGTATTGTAACACGTGCTGACGACATTAGCACCCTCCGGCGAAATGCTAATGCCACATTTCGGCATATTTAATTTCATTGCATTCCTGTCGCTAGACACAATTTTATTTTCCGTATACACGTTGATCCACATACCTATTGTACAAAATTAAATAGGGGATTCCGACACCAATGAGACAGCTGAGCGATAGCTAGTGTCGCTCTAAGCGAACAACCAGTGTAACATACATACATATCACACACTTTGTGTTACGACAATCGGGGTAAGCAGAGTAATCGGTGTTGTGCTGCAAGAGCTCTGATTTAAACAACCAGTTTTATTCTTGAGAAATGCAGCAGTGTGTATTAATAGAGCTATATTAGATGCCCATCAATGAATCTGAGGATATCTTCAAGACTTATTCGTATAGTATTCAGATGTGCGTCTCGACCGTTTTAAGTAAGAGATATGTGTTGTGTCTGCTATACCCACAGAAACTGTGGCTATACCCCATTGGCGAACAGGCCTGACTTTATGTCCTTATTCCCTGCCACCCGCCCTATCTCCGCATGACTAGTCGCTCGTAGCTGAGAGAGACTCAGCACCCTTTTGCTGTGGACATTGGGCTTTTGAGAACCCATCGGTTCTCTAAATCGTTTCTTTGTCTCACCGCTAGGGTGTGGAACCGTCTTCCGGCGAATGTGTTTTTCCCGAATCCTTAACCTGGGCGTCTTCAAACGTATTAACAGCCTAGTAACAGGTGATATTGGCTGGTCGGAGCATATGCTTTGGCCCCTCCGACTCAGCCACCGGACAGCCATACCGGATTACATAAAAAAAAAGTCAGCAAATCTGCTGGCATGGCACCTAACTGAGCGTGGTTTCGCGAGGAGAGGTGATTTTGGCTCTGTCGACTGCACCATTGATCTCTCGGCACAGCCACCCATATCGGTTTACATAATAAATATGCGTGTTTATAATTCTTACAAAATAGCCGTACTGTAATTCAACACTTTATCACCTCTAGGCAATTGTTCAAACGGCCTGTTTCAAATAGCTTGAATTTAGAAAATGTCGACCCTTTAACGTTATAGCTCCCTAACTTAGTATTTACCTTACGTGACACAATGTAAATAAAAGGGGGACGAAGGTAAATTGTATTCAGCTGGCAACCCGCCCTTTGTCGCAGAATAGTGTTAAATTAACTTTCTGTCTGTTAGTTTTTTTGGGGCCCAATGTAATAATGTTCAGGTGACCGTCTGTCGCGCTGGCAACACAGTGAGTCGACAGTACGGGACGCGGCGAAAAGGGGAAAAATAAGGTAATTGCCTTCGATGTCACGGAGTGAGGGAATTTAGCGAGGAATTTAGGCAACGTGTTGTAGTCGTTCAGTTTACACCAGTGTCACATAACGTCACGCCTATTTCATAATGGGATAGGCAGAGCCAATGAATCTCCATGTTCCATGTTTCTGACACGCCTCGCGCCTCTGACGCCTATTCCCTATTCCTTCCTTGCGTATTATAAAATGCTAGGTCTGCGTCTGTCTGTATATCATTCGAGGATGGCTTACCCGATTAAAATGCGGTGTTTTACCATTCCAACGTACATATTTTTGAATAGTTACAAGTTGAAATTGCATTCTGCCCTAATTTCGCCTTCTGCATCACAAAAGAGTGCGTAATACTTGAAACTTTTACCGCCCTCCAGTCAGCATACTGCCTCCAGCCAAGAGTTCTCTCACAACGGCCAGGCCGGAGAAACCAAAGGGTTATTTGTCAGAAGGTACACAGGCTCAAAGATTGGGCAGGAGTTGAAATTAATCGACCGACCTAAGTATGCTAATATTTGAATATGTTGGGTTGAGTGCTGATGAGTTTCGAAGGCCGAGCTGCGTAGACTTACACAAAGCCAGCGGTTGAAGAACCTCATTGGGGGTGATGCCGGAGGTCGAGCTGCGCAGAAATGCAATATTCTTGAATCTTCATTTGAATGTGCCATTATCAGTAACTGCATTGTGACTTCACCATCAAATTACGCCTAGCTGGCAAAATTTGAAATATAACTAAACAGGGGCATTGCTACTCACCCCACGATCTTTCCATTTGTGCTGGATAAAGTACCCAATAAAATGGCTGCTCTTTTGAAATTCTACAAAAGTTGTTTCACGGCCAACAATGAGATAGCAGGAGATAATGTTGCGAGGCACCACGGAGGGTTTTTGTTCGAAACCATATCTATTACATTTAGAGGGTGTCCATTTAGAGCGTGTGTATTTTGTTTGTTTGTGTTTATTATTTCATATTATTAAATAATACAGAGGAATATATATTAACATGCAATAAAGGCACAACAATTCTTCCGCAGTTACGTTACATTCATTTTCATACAATTTTATTTGTTTAGTTAGATTAATGTTTGTAGAACCACTCTTGACCTTGTAATTTTTTTACTGTACAACTATTATGTTAAATGGGTTTTTTACCGTGGTTGATAAACATTAAGAAATTTACGGTTTTATTTATACACGGTCGTCTCCGAGCTATGTGGCTCGACGTTTCGGACCAAACGTATGGCCCATCCTCATGAGTAATCTGCCGACGGAGCGACGGTTGACAAGAGAACTGACAGAATATTATTATGTTATGTTTATGGAGGAATGAATCATAAAAAAATATTTAGTAAGACTGTAAACACGTGTATTTTATCATTTCAATATTTTTCGCACAGTAGTTAGTACTTAGGTCGATTACAATCTGGGTTTAGAATATTTTTTTATAGTTTTGAATCAAATGCAAGGCCGCATTCGAACAAAACTTGAATCTCACCCCGATTTTAACGTTTATCCTTGGTACTTGCTCTGTATTTTCAGATTTGAATCTACCTAAAATAACAAAAAAAAAATAACGTTATCGACACGGCTGAGCAACAAATTGTATTCTCACCAGTCGCCACCCTGTAGATCAGAGGCGTTATTTTGTCAGATAGACATAGTATAAAATTTATTCAAACGGTTGTATTTGGTATCACAAATTGAGGCTTGGTGCAGTAAACGATCCGAGGGGTGCATTTTATGTACGATTTATCCCGCAATTTATTGATACAGAATCGATTCCTCTGCAGTTTCCGGTCGGTTGAATAAATGCGACTCGAATCGGAGCTCGCATATAGAGATAAACATATGCAATACTCTATCGACTATTCACATTACATTCAATTTAAGAGTTGCACAAATTACTATAGAGAATCAATTTGAAGAAAACATTTAAATGGGTACCGTTTTAAATCAGAAACCGCAGACTTTGGTCACGTGACTACTCCATTGGATTGGCAACTTTGGATTCCGTTATTGGTACTACTTAAATACAATAGCAATATTTCCTATATTTTCTTATATTTCTATAACATATATTTTCCAAACGTACAGTAAAGAGTTGTTTTGACGTCTAATCTCGAATTAACAGAAAAAATGTGTATTTATTCTGACTTAGCGTGTGTAATATGTGCTATCAAATTTAAATTTATACTTACTAGAATCACATTACTGCGCGTTCTAATTTTCTTTATAGCAACATATGAAGTCTATCTCGAGTAGACGTAAAAGGATTCATAAATATAAATATTTACAAGAGCACTTATCAGTAGTGTAAATCCTTTCTAAGACACACCGCTAAACACATTCGTCACTCAGGCAGGGCTTAGCATTTTTAAAGAGTCCGATTGCCGGTTCCTCCGCCCAGGATTAATGTTCCCCCTCCCATTTGAATTGCACAGTACCGCATTCAACACGTCAACGGTCCAAGTTATTAATCACCATTAAAATATCTCACATTCTCCCCGTACGTCCCGGCGAAACTTCGCTCTAATTCTGTTGAATTCAGAGTTCAAAATAAATTAACAAATTTGTGTTCAATTTACACCTTTAGAAACTGGAATTACGTCGACCTGACTAATTGTGACGCGCAAACGAAGCATTCTGTATTAATTACTACTGCATAGGAAATAAGGTGCAGATTTGAATGGGATGCTGGATTTGGGTGACGGTTTGTTCGATATTTGAAATCAATCCGGCAACAGCTGCGAACCCCGTGTGCTATCTAGTTTTCAAAGTTTGAACAGAGAGCTGTTTGTAGAGTTCTGATACTGTGCTTGAAATTCGTTAAAAAAATCAAGATTATTAAGAGTAATAAAGAATGTAAGATGGCCACATGTATGTAGGTATTTATGTAATAGGTAATGTATACGACAATATTAAGCATTTATCACCAGGGGCGACCCTGCTTCCTTTATTTTCTAACTAAGCAGAAATCTGTAACGGTGCGCCGATGCACCATCGTCAATTCCATGTTCACTTGTTAAGGCGAGAACTACTCAATCATTTCACGTGGGGTTTGAACTGATGTATTCGGGAACATAAAATTTTTTTTTTTCGTGTTTATGGTGCAGATTATTCCCGACTGCGCGGAGTGTCGCTACACTACAATGTCGTTACTTTCGGCGGGAAAAAAGTTTTGACTTAACAAAATTAACCACCCAAGTAGGTAGTAAAAATAATTGTTTAATTCTCGTGTTAATTAGCGAGTCGTTATCGCCACCTCGTGTTCGACCTCGATATTTTTGTACTAAGATCGATATCTTTACGAGTAACATGCTAGACCTAGTTCAAGATAAATCAATTTATGTTGTCATGTTATAGGTAGACTAGAAACTAACTTGGTTGTTCTGGTATACCTTGACATTTCAAAATTCTAAAAGTAATGTAGGTACATAATATGTATATTAGAAGTAATAGAGCTTTTTTGAAGCGATAACATTTATTTTCATAAGTGAAATGCAAGAAAACGTACCTATAGTTCTTCAAATAAAAAAGACTTCATATTATTTTGTGAGCTTTTATTAAAATTCTCTGCATTTTCAAAACACCCTCACAATTGTAAACGAAAGCTTTCAATCAAAATTATAGCGTGAGCTTAACACAGTTCACGCGACGTCACCACGTGACTTAGAAGTGCATATCAAATTACCTACTTGGGTAGCTACCGTACATACATAGGTATAAATAATTACACCTGAACGTCATTATTATTAGTACCTATTAGTGAAGGTGGATAATGTATTAAATAAAGGAACGTAATCTTATAATTAGTATAGATAAATAAAAAAGCGCTCAAGTGCGAGTCGGATTAGCGCGGAGAGGGTTCCGTATCGTATTCGTTTTCCTTGAGAACTTTGAGACTTAGGATTTTCGTTTAGATTCTCCTGTAATGGATAAGAGACCCATAGAGAAGCTCCTTATTACCAATTTTTTTAAGTTTAGATACAGCAATTTCGTAGATAATTTGTATTTCTTAAAACGAGCCCTTTCAATTACGTCAAATGAGGCACTTGAAAAAAAAATTGTGTTAACGTTCAAATTTGTCTCCCAAAATTTACCCCCAAAATCTAAATGGGCTGTATGTCCGTGATTGGGTCATCCATCAAACTTTATATGCGTACATTTTTTTAATGTTTTTCGTCCAACAGATTCGGATAAACTAAGCTGTGGCAGACGGACAGACAGACAGACACGAGAGGGATCCTATAAGAGTTCTGTTTTTTTTTATTATTCAGAGCTACGGAACCCCAAAAATGGTACACAGTATAATCGTTCACAAAATCAGCTTTGCTTTGCACGTCTGTTATGTTCAAATAACATAGAACGGAAAATTATGATAAAATTATATTATAACAAAATGTTTTTATTCCGGATAAATACGAGTACATAACATTATGGGAAATAAATATCTTCATAGATAGTTTTAGTTTTAGTGTATTAGTTATTTAGTTTTTATTAATTTTGAATAAAGATTTCCTATACCAAAAAATATTTAAACTTTTGCGTAATTATAAATTCAACTTTTATTTTTCGTTAGAAACAGAAATAATACATATTACTATTTCTGCCTCTTGTTCATAGAAGCTCTGCACTAGAGGCTGTGTACGTTGAGTACAGAAGGCTAACTTATTGCGCTAGGGGATGTGCTTTACATACAGCTCGCTCACTCAGGCTAGCCGACGCAGACTACACGATGCGATGGTCCATGCTCATGCTATATTTATGCTTTTTATTACAGCTTTTGGCCGCGGTTCCGCCCGCTTCATTGTCAGAGCTACATTTCCCTTATAAGTCATTTTCATATACAGTGCATGTTGATTTAATAGTAAGTGGTATGGTCATCGATCAGCCTCCACTCTAGGTATGGGACCCCAATATCAATACTAATAATAAATCTGTAAGGGATGGTCATGGAGTAAATTACTTTGTTTTATGAGATACTGCGTTTGTAGACTCTATGTGTGTACTCGTATGATACTAAAACTAAATTTAAATAATAAATACATACATAGATATCACACACGCTGAATCCCAACAATCGGGGTAAGCAGAGTAATCGGTGCTGTGCTGCAAGAACTTTGGTAAATTACAGCACAACACCGACCACCACGTTTCGCAAAGTATTCGAACAAGATTAAATGGATCAAGCAGCAAGTAAGGCACGAAGACCCAACTGCTGCATGACTCGGTGGAAGTACCGTGCCAAGGTGAGAGGTGGCGAGCCTGTCGCCCTTTAGCACGGCATCTTGTCCTTATCCCTTAGTCGCCTTTTACGACATGGACGGGGAGCTGGTGCAGTGGGGTTACTTTTTTTAAGTACCGAACCCACACTAAATTAACGATTTTTAGAAATATTTTCTGTATGTATGTATGTATGTTCCTCCATAACTCTTAAACCGATCATCCGAATTAGATGAAACTTATTTTACGGGAGCCGCGGGCAAAAGCTAGTTACCGAATGTAGTGGTTAATTTTGTTAATCTATATCAAAAACTCGATAGATAGATAGATATAAATACTTTATTGCTCCAAAAACATTTTACAGAAACAAGTTCTATATTATATTAAATTACATGAGGTCCCTTTAGGCGGCGGGCTTTATCCCTTATAGGCATTTCTTCCAGTCAACCTTTCAATGTTTGAGAGTCGTATGTTGTGAAATATAACTAGGTAGTAGCAAGATACTTTAGTGTGGGAATGTAAAAAAAAAACATACAGACGAATTGCGAACCTCCTCCTTTTTGGAAGTCGGTTGATAATATACATACACACCACACGCCATATCCCGACAATCGGGGTAAGCAGAGTAATCGGTGTTATGCTACAAGTATTCTGGTAAATTACAACACAACACCGACCACCACGTTTAGCAAAGTATTCGGACAAGATAAATCAGATCAGGCAGCAAGTAAGGCATGAAGGCCCACATGCTGCATGACTCGGTGGAAACACCGTGCCAAGATGAGAGGTGGTTATAGCCTGTCGCCCTTATGCACGGCATCTTGTCCTTATCCCTTAGTCGCCTTTTACGACATGCACGGGGAGAGATGCAGTGGGGCTATTCTTATTAAGTACCGGCCCCACACAGTACCTACAGTTGATAATATAATGTTATAATTATATGTAGGTACCTATATAACAGGTACCCGTGGCTCCAGGTCTCGGGCCAAACTTCAACACACACATACATTTGACCCGAAACTTCGAAACTCCACAAAGAATGGCGAATAAAGCACTTTTTCGTTTAACATTGTAAATAAATATTCTTTCTTAAAATGTTTTATGTAATTCGGTATGGGTGGCTGAGTGAGAGGCGAGAACATGTGCTCCGACCAGCCAACATCACCTCTGAGAAGGTGCTTACCGGTTGAATTTCTGGCCATACTGGACTAGAGGAGAACATAGCCGAGGCTGGATGTGCCGCCATCTTACGTCCAATACGGTGGTATCAATCCAGTGGGCTACAATTTTAGACCTACCACCTAGTAAGAGGCAACGGAATGGAAAGCAACTTGAAATAATTATTATTACGAGTAAACTGTTTAGTTAATGCGGCATGCACACAGCATCATACCTACTTATAGTAGCATGCAGCATAGAGATAATGCAGTGAGTGAACTTGCGTCGCTGCAATAACAGAGGATTGCAGTGCAGCAATAATGCATTCACACTCAACATCGACTGTCCGCTGGGAGAGTTCCATTTTCAGGGCGTTTAGTGATGTACCGCGCGAATACTTCACCGTTCGTGTCGAGAGAACTGTTTCGCTACACGGTGCGACGCGACGGTGCCACAGTTCGGCCAATTTGTCGATAGTCCTTGGGGAATTTGGTTAGAGCACAGCAGCGCGCATAGAATTAGCACGGGATCACTCCCTAATGGGGAGTGGGAAGGGAGTTTGTTCGCGGCAAACCACGACCACGTGGTACCCAGCCAGCCAGTGGTGTTTGTCAGCCTCGATAGCTCAGTGGTGCAGACAGTCAACTGTCGCTATTGAATGTTAAGCAACGCTGGGTGCGGTCAGTACTTGGATGGGTGACCGCTGACCGTTGGAGGCTGACCGAGGTTCGGATTCCTCGTAAAACTGTAGGTCCCTTCCCTCCTAATCTTACTTGGTGGTAGGGTTTAACCCGCCCGGGTTGGTACCACCGCACTGAATGAAACGTCGGTCTAAACGGCTATGTAAATAGTTTGTGTTTTCCGACCAGTTCAGTGTAGCCGGCACGATCAAAGGGGGAGGCACTGACATGGCACCTAGTTCACCCGTTGTTATGGGCTGACATCACGGACGTTGTAGGTGATGTAGCCAACTGTGTCAGTTTCCATAAAAAAAAAAAAAACCCCTCTGGTGTTCCACCTCTTGGTACAAGACAGGAATCCTTTTGCTGATTGAAATACCTCAATAGGTAGAAAATAACATCGAACGCAAATTATTTTAATATGATAGGACAAATTCAAATTGGTATAAATTGATATAATGAAATGACGATTGGAAGGTCTATAATGAAAACACAGCATTATTTAATACTTACAAGATAAAATATAATTCTATAGAGTATTTGGTATAATAAAATAAAACCTACGCTACACGCCACATCACTAGCATGAAGGCAAGTTGAATGCCTGAGCTGAACTGAGGTCATAGAACCCACCACATGTAATGATAATAGAGTTTCAAGTGTTCTACATGCCCTGCTATATCACTGCAGAATACCATATTCATGTACTTTGACTGTGGTATCTTAAACGTATTATGTGAGGGACAATGTGTTGGCGAGCAGTTTTACTCTGAACCGCTTTACATGAACTTTTAAATAAAACGCTCCGCACGATGTTAAGTTATGCAGCGTGATGATATTTCTCTAAGGGGCTAAGCAATGACGCGCGGAAAAATACGACTGCGCCACACAAATAAACGTACGATGGAACATTTCTGAAATATTATGGAGGCATTTAGTGAATTATATAAATTCGTTAATCTCGCGCGCGGAACCGCGCGCAAAACCTATTTAGTAGGCTGCTTGAGCTCTAGCTAGGCGATAACGGCACGGTAACGGAACGTCAAGGTTATCGTCACCACCGCCGCGGCGCGGCAGCAGTTAAATGTTTTTTCTTAAACACCCGCGACGGCATGACGTTACCGTCACCGTCGTCGTCGTATGCGAAAGCTGTTCATATGTTTCATGCATTTTCGTCTCCACTGCTGCCGTTACGTGGTCGTGAATTTTCCGTCGCCGTGCAGTTATCGTATACTGCGCAAGCATTCTATTATCTCTGAGAAAATCACCTAAATAAATAACATACACGCACACCCCTTTACTGTCTCCGCTTCTCACTCCCATGTCGCCATGTCCTCACGCCGCGCCGCGGCTAATCCATAATTCCTTATTTGACCCAACAACTCTCCCTCACAGTGAGACAGCGAATAAACCACTAGGGAGAATGGACACGATCATAATATCCTAAGTCATACTTATGGAATTTATGGCAGAGGCATTTGTAAAATTTAGCAAGGAAGTTTTCTTTGTTATAATTATATTTTTTATATTGTATCTTATTGTACAGATATTAAGTGGAATTTCAAATTTAAATTATATTATAAGTTATTTTGAATTTCAACGTTATATATAAGCTGATCTAAAAAATATCTAAAGTACACATAAACTATTGTGTGCAAGCTCTGCTAACTGGAGTTTAAAAAAATAATCACCTTCTCTGCCTTGCACAGACGGAATCTAAAAAAGTGGAAGCATAATAATAAAACTCTTAAGTTATTCTTTGAAAATGTTCTCTAAGTTATTTATTTTTTCCGTGCGTCAGGGGCGGAACTCGGGGTCGACACGTCTGGGGTCTGTCGGTCGGTTCATGTCAATCACGCCGCCCCTGTTTAATAACTTTATGCAAAATTGAAGTTATCATTTATTCCGTGAGGGTGCTTTGGTTGCATCGCGTGCACGTTGCTTTGAATTTCCTGTAAACCTGTCGAGTTCGCCACTCCGCTTGAACACACGAGTACATATATACACAACGTCATGTTTGTCTATCAATGCGGTGGGCAGAGACAACGGATCTCCACGTGTTTTCATATTGTGTTTCATACATATAATATAATATACGTATAATATAATACAATATTACTCAAATCTGCTAATAGTTTGGCATCCTGTGCAGACAAAATATTTAAATGGAAATGGGGAATACTACATGCATATTGATGATACACAGTAATTAATTAATTATTTATTTATTTCACTTAATTTTATAAACAAAACGCGGAAATGCATTCCTCCCTCATGCCTATATATGAAAGTTTTCTCATTAAAAGCGCCGACTGTAGAGTTTTTTGAAAAACATTGCGTGTCCTGTTTGTTTTTCGCGTGCAGTGCTCACTATTTTAGTTTCACATTTTTGACAAGTTATTAGTACTTTTTCTAGAATTAAAAGTGCTCGTTATTTAAAATGTTGCCCGTCGTACCTTGCATGTTTTCCTTTATTCGCTCAAAGAACAAGGGAAATATACTCGAATACAAATATAGTAAAAACTAACATATGTTATGTATCTAAACAATTTAATAACACCTACTAAAACAATTTTCAGAATCAATATTGAGATGTATTCTCGTGGAAATTTAACATAATAACTTGCCAGAAATATCCTGGAACATTAAATGTAGTGAATTTTTCTGTTTGTCTATTCACACCTAAAATTAAACGTCGTCGAGTCTCATTATTATTTAAAAAATATTAAAAATACGTAAAAAACAGCAATATAACATTTCCATCATCATTATACAAATTTAAGTGACCTACCCTTGTTTAGACTTATGCTTAGCCTTCACTCCCATGATTGACAAATCCCTGTCGGCCTCGGGGAGAATTTTATTAAATTAGCTGATAAATAGTTATCGCTCGATGTGACGTGTGACACGCCACCGCCACGTCACGGCCACATGCGCGTGACGTGCGCGGTGGCGGTCACGACACGTCACTTCCGTGGCGTGTTGTGCCGCCACGCCGCGCCGCCGCCGCCGCCGCCGGGCCATGCGGACTTCGAGGGCGTGGGGTAACCCTTGACACACGAGCTCACTGACAGTGTTTAAATTACCTAACGTAGCGCTTGGAGCGCGCTTTATCGAAGAACTATCCTTGTCTGTTTGATACTGATAGACAAGGAGCAGGGCTTTAGTACTGCCACATCGCGCCACGCGGATGAGGGCGTGGGGTAACCTTTGACGCGCGAATTCACCCTACCTAGTTTTAGCGACCTATTATTATACTATACGGACAGAACTTAAGGCCCATCCTGAAGAGCAATTTGCAACGTGATAGTTGAAAATTCTCTCTTATTTTTTCCTGTAACTTTTTTTTTCCTTCAACTGTCGCGCGGCGAATATAAGTGACGCGCGGTATGGCATGTTACGTCACCCATCGTAATGCGCTAGTGTGTCCAAAGTAAGTCAGCGCAGGCAATCACAGAGTAAGCCCGCCAGCCGGTGCGGTGGTCGCGGGGTAAGTCCGCCGCCGGTCGTGGGGTTAGTCCGCCGGTCGTGGGGTAAGTCGCCTGGTAGGATAAGCGATTACTCGCGTGGAGTACGCTCGCTTGAGCCGGATAGATAAGACGGCTTAATTAACTACTCTATTACAATCAGTAAAAATAGAGATTTTGTCCACGACTTCGCTCGTGTAAAATTTTGTTAGGTAGTACTGTAAAACTAATTGATTTTTTTTTACAGAACATGTGTATTTAACACAAACTGAATAATTATAAATAGATGTTTATGTATGGCTTATTCTTGACGAATAACCTTTCTACTCTATTATAAATTTTACTTCAATAAAGTGATTGAAAATTCATCTTCCGCACACGCCACACAAATAAACGTACGATGGAACATTTCTGAAATATTATGGAGGCATTTAGTGAATTATATAAATTCGTTAATCTCGCGCGCGGAACCGCGCGCAAAACCTATTTAGTAGGCTGCTTGAGCTCTAGCTAGGCGATAACGGCACGGTAACGGAACGTCAAGGTTATCGTCACCACCGCCGCGGCGCGGCAGCAGTTAAATGTTTTTTTCTTAAACACCCGCGACGGCATGACGTTACCGTCACCGTCGTCGTCGTATGCGAAAGCTGTTCATATGTTTCATGCATTTTCGTCTCCACTGCTGCCGTTACGTGGTCGTGAATTTTCCGTCGCCGTGCAGTTATCGTATACTGCGCAAGCATTCTATTATCTCTGAGAAAATCACCTAAATAAATAACATACACGCACACCCCTTTACTGTCTCCGCTTCTCACTCCCATGTCGCCATGTCCTCACGCCGCGCCGCGGCTAATCCATAATTCCTTATTTGACCCAACAACTCTCCCTCACAGTGAGACAGCGAATAAACCACTAGGGAGAATGGACACGATCATAATATCCTAAGTCATACTTATGGAATTTATGGCAGAGGCATTTGTAAAATTTAGCAAGGAAGTTTTCTTTGTTATAATTATATTTTTTATATTGTATCTTATTGTACAGATATTAAGTGGAATTTCAAATTTAAATTATATTATAAGTTATTTTGAATTTCAACGTTATATATAAGCTGATCTAAAAAATATCTAAAGTACACATAAACTATTGTGTGCAAGCTCTGCTAACTGGAGTTTAAAAAAATAATCACCTTCTCTGCCTTGCACAGACGGAATCTAAAAAAGTGGAAGCATAATAATAAAACTCTTAAGTTATTCTTTGAAAATGTTCTCTAAGTTATTTATTTTTTCCGTGCGTCAGGGGCGGAACTCGGGGTCGACACGTCTGGGGTCTGTCGGTCGGTTCATGTCAATCACGCCGCCCCTGTTTAATAACTTTATGCAAAATTGAAGTTATCATTTATTCCGTGAGGGTGCTTTGGTTGCATCGCGTGCACGTTGCTTTGAATTTCCTGTAAACCTGTCGAGTTCGCCACTCCGCTTGAACACACGAGTACATATATACACAACGTCATGTTTGTCTATCAATGCGGTGGGCAGAGACAACGGATCTCCACGTGTTTTCATATTGTGTTTCATACATATAATATAATATACGTATAATATAATACAATATTACTCAAATCTGCTAATAGTTTGGCATCCTGTGCAGACAAAATATTTAAATGGAAATGGGGAATACTACATGCATATTGATGATACACAGTAATTAATTAATTATTTATTTATTTCACTTAATTTTATAAACAAAACGCGGAAATGCATTCCTCCCTCATGCCTATATATGAAAGTTTTCTCATTAAAAGCGCCGACTGTAGAGTTTTTTGAAAAACATTGCGTGTCCTGTTTGTTTTTCGCGTGCAGTGCTCACTATTTTAGTTTCACATTTTTGACAAGTTATTAGTACTTTTTCTAGAATTAAAAGTGCTCGTTATTTAAAATGTTGCCCGTCGTACCTTGCATGTTTTCCTTTATTCGCTCAAAGAACAAGGGAAATATACTCGAATACAAATATAGTAAAAACTAACATATGTTATGTATCTAAACAATTTAATAACACCTACTAAAACAATTTTCAGAATCAATATTGAGATGTATTCTCGTGGAAATTTAACATAATAACTTGCCAGAAATATCCTGGAACATTAAATGTAGTGAATTTTTCTGTTTGTCTATTCACACCTAAAATTAAACGTCGTCGAGTCTCATTATTATTTAAAAAATATTAAAAATACGTAAAAAACAGCAATATAACATTTCCATCATCATTATACAAATTTAAGTGACCTACCCTTGTTTAGACTTATGCTTAGCCTTCACTCCCATGATTGACAAATCCCTGTCGGCCTCGGGGAGAATTTTATTAAATTAGCTGATAAATAGTTATCGCTCGATGTGACGTGTGACACGCCACCGCCACGTCACGGCCACATGCGCGTGACGTGCGCGGTGGCGGTCACGACACGTCACTTCCGTGGCGTGTTGTGCCGCCACGCCGCGCCGCCGCCGCCGCCGCCGGGCCATGCGGACTTCGAGGGCGTGGGGTAACCCTTGACACACGAGCTCACTGACAGTGTTTAAATTACCTAACGTAGCGCTTGGAGCGCGCTTTATCGAAGAACTATCCTTGTCTGTTTGATACTGATAGACAAGGAGCAGGGCTTTAGTACTGCCACATCGCGCCACGCGGATGAGGGCGTGGGGTAACCTTTGACGCGCGAATTCACCCTACCGAGTTTTAGCGACCTATTATTATACTATACGGACAGAACTTAAGGCCCATCCTGAAGAGCAATTTGCAACGTGATAGTTGAAAATTCTCTCTTATTTTTTCCTGTAACTTTTTTTTTCCTTCAACTGTCGCGCGGCGAATATAAGTGACGCGCGGTATGGCATGTTACGTCACCCATCGTAATGCGCTAGTGTGTCCAAAGTAAGTCAGCGCAGGCAATCACAGAGTAAGCCCGCCAGCCGGTGCGGTGGTCGCGGGGTAAGTCCGCCGCCGGTCGTGGGGTTAGTCCGCCGGTCGTGGGGTAAGTCGCCTGGTAGGATAAGCGATTACTCGCGTGGAGTACGCTCGCTTGAGCCGGATAGATAAGACGGCTTAATTAACTACTCTATTACAATCAGTAAAAATAGAGATTTTGTCCACGACTTCGCTCGTGTAAAATTTTGTTAGGTAGTACTGTAAAACTAATTGATTTTTTTTTACAGAACATGTGTATTTAACACAAACTGAATAATTATAAATAGATGTTTATGTATGGCTTATTCTTGACGAATAACCTTTCTACTCTATTATAAATTTTACTTCAATAAAGTGATTGAAAATTCATCTTCCGCACAATGGCTGCGGAGCACGGACGTTCCACTTGGGAACTGGGGCGTTATAGAGGCAGGCTCGGCCTGTGACGCGATAGATAAATTAATATACTGGGATAATTGACGTTCGAGATGAGTTATGTGATGTTATTATGGGGGAATTACGTCCGTCGGCGTGCCTTGAATTTTGATTACCTGACTAACCTGTTAGCTTCTCCCGGGAGATGGCATGCGTCGTCGTATGAAAGGATGTGTGTCTGTGCATGTATATTGTACAGCCTGCTGTAAGTGTGGTTATAAATGTATAAAACCTCGTCAGAATCACCAGATATCCAGCTTAGTGGTTAAGGCGACACCGTCTAACGCGAGAGGTATATATAGTTCTATATCTGAACCAATTTTCCTATGACTGAATTAATAAATTTTTAGAGTTTTTATTGAAGAAAGAGAGCATAAGTAAGGAAAGCCACATTCACACAATATACACTTAACTATATTATAGATATATATGAAATAATAGTGATGTTATTTGCAACGTTGACTGGGAGGAATGTTAATCTGCGCTAAGTTCGACTTATCGCCACATACAAAATTGTTACCACCGTGACCGTGAGCACGAATCGATAGTGAAGTCATGTCAAGTAGATTTTACCAAATGTTCCCTACAATGTTAATAATAATATGCAAACTTATAAACACGAAGGCAATTTCCGCCTAAATAAGCCGTTGCAATACAATATAGCTGCTCTCAAATCCCAAAAGATATTTGTATTCAATTTGTAAGGCTCGCTTCCGAAAGCTTTGATTTAGGACAGCCTTTTTAGGGTCCCATTGGTGAAACAAGGAACTCTTATAAACTCCTTCGGTCCGTCTGTCCGTCGTCAGTCCGCCCGACTGTCCGTTTCTCCCGTCTGTCCGTCGCATTACAGCAGACAGAAAGACGAAACTTCAGAAGCTAATTTATCTTAATAAACACGATAAGTAACACAAATTGTTTGACAATGCAACATATTTTTAGATATCCTTAGGTGCTTAGGTAGCTGCCATCTTGTGAGCTATCGTTGAAAAGGTGTCTCAAATTGTATAGTTCAACCAAATTAACTTATTACGTCATTCATTCGTTCCATATCATTCCGTATAATTCTTTATAATAGGTATGCAAAGTAATTATCAGCGTCTCCCCCACCCGTGTAACAATCGGTAAATATTTTCATGGAATAGAATAATATTTCGATTAACAAATCGTAATGTATAATATTTAATTCGTGTGAACAAAACGTTGCTTACAGAACCCTGTCAACGAGTTCAACTCACACTTGACCGGTTTTTTCTCTCAATAAATTATTCCTCCCAGTCCGAGATCCGGTTGTTTTGATTCCATCCATTGAGTAAAGTCCTGCAGATTTATCAGTGTGGCTCAGTGGTTCCTATTGTTGTTTCAGCCCAGGCATAACATTTATTCAGCCGCGCCCCCGATTCGCCTCTGCTTCGTCCCCGTTCGAGTTAGACTAGAAGGTTCCGGCTAGGCTAAATGACGACAAACAGTTTGTTGTAGGAAAACTCTAAAGCTTCGTATGTACCGGTATAAATTATTTTCTATGACAGGCTACTTGAGTGGAAGTTCCCTTATTCCGTACATACTAGGCGTGAGATGAAAAAGTAGACCGTATGTATCCAGAATCTACTAAATACATTCTAAAAACGATTACGAATTGAAAATACTCATATTATGACGATCGGTTCTCTAACTGCCCATCCAGAAATCAGTATGCGCAACACATGCCCTTCTCTCACGTGATCTGTATTCTCTGCCCCCCCCCCCCCCATCGTAACCCCATGCCCCTCCATCCACCCCCCCTGCGCGCTCAAGCGGCCGCCTACGGAACTAACGCCATTAGGTAAAGTTCTACTAAACCCGCCTCTGACACTAACATCGGCGCCTGAGACCGCGTGTTGACCGTTAAGGATTTAGGTATTATGCGAACGTGTATCGCGGCTGGATGCATATATATAAACTAATTAATTCCCCCACAAAATATTACATACAAAAAACCGGCCAAGTGCGTGTCTGAATCGCGCGCCGCGATTTTCGTAGAGCCATGTAATTGGTCAGTTTTAATTTATTTATTTCGAGTTTGCACTATAATCACACTAAGTTTGGAGCTTGTATGTGTAATCGTTTTTACGATAGAGCAAAACCAAAAACACGTTTATTGTATGGGAACCCCCTTTCTTTATTAAATTATGTTTTTTTTATTTTTTATCTATTTGTTAGTAGGTATATCCGCCATTATAACACATATTGTGTGAAAATTTCAACCCGCTACACATTACGGTTCAAATGATACAGGTCTTTAAAATGTACGACAGACAGACGGACAGACTGACGGACGGCGTAGGCTTGGTAAATAGGCTTCCGTAGAGGTACGGCAACAATGCGTTAATGCTTTCATGATTTTTCGCTGGGTTTAGAAGGTGAAGACTGAAGACTAATTAATAATAATGAAGAGGTGAAGTAAAGTAAAAAATATGCATATTAAATAAAATAAAAATAACTAAGCCCATATGACAGGTAAGGCGGGCTTATCCCTTGAAGATATTCCTTCCAGCCAACCTTTGCACTTTTGGGATGTCTAAAAGTTGTAGGCAAATGTTATCAACGTCAGTCAGTTACTGGTAGGAGGGCTAGAGCAACGCAACATTTATTTTATGTCCATCCTTATCTCTATATGCATCCAACAAATTTGTTCGAAGGAATAAATTAGTCTACTGCAAAAATGCCCAAAGCGCCTTTCCAGAGCTCCTTTCGTTTCCCGTAAAATATGTAACCAACTTCCCCTGCGCCTCGCACTGCACGCTGAGTTGGCTATGACAGGATTGCTACTGTCTTCCGGCGAGTGTGTTTCCCGAATCATTTAACCTGGATGTCTTCGAACGTCGTATTTAACAGGCTAAGACAGCCCAACAACAGTCCGCAAATCTGCTGTAATGGCGCCTAATTGAGCGTTGTTTCGCGAGGAGAGGTGATTTTGGCTCTGTCGACTGCACCATTGGTCCCTCGGCTCAGCCACTCATGTTGGCTTAATTTTTTTTAATGTTAATGCAATACTGTAGCCGAGTGTACCACTAGCAAATTACATGCGTAATTACGGTTATAGGCCCGGTCGGAGCAGCGCGTTTAAAGTTATTGAACATTTATTAAACGTTGAGTCAACAGATATGAAACGTTCAAGCTATTAAATTAAGTAGCTTTCTTGTAATACACTAGAATTATCAAGTTCGTACTCTAAGTCCTGATACTGGAAATATTTACCTCTAAGATGCGTAGGTAGATAAATACAACCTGTGACATATACGTACTTTGCTTTCGTACCTCGTTTGAAAGCACAGAACAAATCGTTCGTTCTCTAGCGGAGAGGTGACAAATGAGGTCAAACCGTGCCAGTTTTGACTCACTTTCAACTCACTCACTTGCCCGTTACCTCGGGCAGCCTCCCCAATGCACAGCATTGAATGTAACATTAATTATTTTGGTTGGGATATGTTAGTAGAAAATTTTTTGAAATATTTTTATTAATTTAAAAAACCGTATGTAAACGGTTGGTTGAGTTTTCGCGCGCCCCCCCTGAGTGGGAAGCGGGTAAAGGGCGTCGAGGCTCTGCCTCCTGGCCCTGGATGCCTTTTGCGCGGCCGGTTACTGCCGGCCGGTCATTGGATGTTTATCCTGTATAGGTGGCGATCCTGGTTTGAGCCCTCAGACTGATCGCCTGGCTCCCCTCATAGGGATTCCAGGCGCAGGTCATCGTGCATGACCGACCGTCTGAGGGCCCGGGCTCTCTCTAGTACCTCGTAGTCGAAGTCGGAGTCGGAGTCCTCGTCGACGTCCCTCCTGGGGTCCGCCGTTCTCCTAGCCCGCGGCGTGGGCCGGTCCTCCGGCGGTGGGATCTGGCTGCGCGCGTGCTCCTTCACCTTCCTCCTCTTGGCCCTGCTGAGCTCTGGCGGCCTGGCATGAACCGGCGCGACGTTGCGCACGCTCGGGAAGGCCGACAGGTCGGCTCTCCCGAACATTGCGCCCGCCAGGCGGCCGGTGAAAGAGTCCAGCTGCTTCCAGCGGAGGTCCCTCACAATCGTGGCGTTTCTCACGTAACGCTGGGCGCCCACTATTATGCGTAGGCACCCATTCTCCTGCGCCTGGAGCCTCCTCTTGTTCGTTGCCGACAAGAGGTGGTACCAGGCCGGCGTTGCGTACGTGAGACGCGATCGGATATAGGTTTTATAGATTGCGATTTTCGCTCTTGTGGGGAGATTGGAGCTTAACACTGGTCGCAGCCGGAAGCGCGCAGTCAGGGCGGAGTTGCGGGCTGCAGAGCACTGGCTACCGAGTGACAGGGCGCGGTCAATAGTCACGCCGAGGTACTTCACCTCCGTCTGCCACTCGATCTTGTGCCCCAGGAGTTCTAGACGAGGAGGGAGGCGGCAATTTGCACCTCCCGTTGCTATGGCCTGCGTTTTGGCGGCGTTCGCAACCAGTCGCCACTTGGCTAGCCACTCGGGCAGGAGGTTCAGCAGCCGCTGAAGCTTCCTGGCCGCGTGACTCGCGTTGAGCGACTTGGTTACGTACGCGGCGTCGTCAGCGTAGAGGTACAGTTCCACCTCGTCCGACTTCGGGATGTCATCCGTATATAGGGAGTACAGGCAGGGGGAGAGACTGCTCCCCTGCGGTACTCCGGCCTTGATGGGACGTTCCGTGGAGAGCGCGTCATCTACCGACACTCGGAAGTGCCTGTTAGAGAGGAAGGAGGCGATCACTCTGCTGATTGCTCTCGGTGCTGTGGTGCTCGAGAGTTTGAACAGCAAGCCCTCGTGCCACACCCGGTCGAACGCCTTCTCCATGTCCAGGAATGCTGCCGTGGAGTACTCTCCCTTGTTGTGGACGGTGGTCATGTCGTGCAGCATCCTGGTCAGTTGAAGGGTCGTGGAGTGGCCGGGGCGGAAGCCGTACTGCTCGTTCCGCGGGTGCAGGTGTGGCAGTAGGTGGTCCAGGAGTAGTCTCTCGAACACCTTCGAGAGTGTCGGTAGCAGAGTGATGGGTCGGTAGCTGGCCGGGAGACTTATATTCTTCCCGGGCTTAGGGAGGCATATTATTTTTCCTCTCTTCCAGGCGTCAGGAAAGCAGCCTGTGCGGACAATCCCGTTGAACAATCTGGTGATTGCTACGACAGTTTGTCGCGGCAGGTGGGTAAGGGCGGCGTTCGGGATGTCGTCTTCACCGGCTGCCTTCCTCTTGTTGAGGCGGGTCAGCTTCTTCATCACCTCCTTTGGGGTGAAGAAGAAGGGCGGTGGTTCCGCCTTCCGGTTGTCGGTGGCGAGGAACTCTCGTACGTGGGCCGTTGTGCGCGACACGTGGGCGTCGTCTGCACACGGGTTAGGTACGAACTGCCGCTCTAGGTGGTCCGCCAGGAGCTCGGCTCTGTCCGCTGCTAGATAGCGGGGGGTGCCGTCTGGGGCTTGAAGAGGCCTTACTGGCGCTGGTGTCGATGAGAGACTACGGTTGAGTCGTGCGACGCTGGGCCTGTCCTCGGCGATTTCGTCGATGAACCGTTCCCAGCGGGCTCCGTTGTAGTCTCTGATAGCCTTCGACACCTTTTTGCAGTAGGCGTTCCAGCGGGCTTTCGTGTGGGGGCAGCGTGTGATGTAAACGGATGAAGTGATTCTTGAGTTATAAGGATATTCACACTGCCGGCCGCCTCTGGTCGCCCACGTAGTAACTTCGCTTTATTTATTAAGATTACCACGTTTTCAAAAAAACTATTCGATTAAAAATACCTATTCTCGATCATGTTGGTCAGTACCAGATTCTCTAATGGATTCAGTCTCAAGAATATGTGATAAAATTAATTACCTATCTAAAGACTGTATAGATTTTTTTATACAGAACTTTACCAATTTGATTTTTTTTTATTTTCATCATAAATATTATGACGTCGGGTTTTAAAGAGCTACGGCATAAACCAAACAAAGTAACCCATTACTCATCGCAGTTGATAAAGTTACGCGTAACGTTACGCGGCGAGTTACGATAGCGTTACAGTAACATGTGGCGTGTTGGTTGCAGTTCGCGAGCGCACATCGCAGCGGGGGCGCGGCGTGTCTTCAGGGGCCCGACTGCTTCATGGTGAGTACTGCCTGTATACTGTGGTATGGGGATACACATGATGGCCCACCGACACCATCTATAAATTATCTTCAATTAGGATTTTCAAAAAAAATTCTTTATCGTTCAGCTTATTATGTGGTAATGTACATATACTGAAAGAACCAACCTGATGTATTCAAGCGTCGTAAACAGAGGCTGGGTAGTCTTATAATCTGCTGGCATGTTACCTCGCTGTGCGTACTTTTCCTAGATGAGGTTGATGTGGCTGTGTAAACTGCACCATCAGTCTATCGGTAACGTTGTTCGCGTCCGTGACACCTGAAGGACCCTCAAATCAACGTGCCTCCTAGATGGTGACAAAATGAACAACACATTTTCTCACATGTCCTGGTCGTCTTGTGGCCTTTATGGAGGACATAGTCTGGCGGGGTGGCTGGGGATCCAAGGGGTTTACACGAAGGCCCCCGACCAAGAGAGATTAGTTTGCAGGCTTAGAGCCAACCTCTACTACTACAACAACAACAAGAACAGTCTATCGGCACAGGTATCCATGCCAGTGTTTATAAAAAAAACGTAAAGCTAGGCTTCTTTTTGGCTGTTATGTGGACATCGTATGAATCCCTTTAGTAGCGATATCGTTAGTGATATGAGTGAGTGTTGCTTTATCACTTTATTCCAATCCCGCCACTTAGAATATTCTCGCTCTATGCATTTTATTGCAGTCAGACGATCTTTATGTGAAAATATTGTTATTGAAATGTGTCGGGGTGTTGATAAAAGTTGTGGTAGTAACGGCTAGGTACACAGGTTGGAATTGATTTTATATTGGCAACATGTCGTAAATGTTTTGTATAATATTCTTTTATTTTGCTTTAACGCTTTTTTTTTCAAAAACATTTACAAGACTTTCATAGTTTAATTTATTTTATATCATGCGCAATATTTTGTAAAAATATTGTGTTACGCACATATTTATTTACCAGCTTTCAACCTTATTAATCACATTGTTTCATCCATTGAAATTAGATCTTAGATTTTTTTTATGGATACTGACACGGTGATGCCAGTCCATAACACCGTAAAATTCCGTTTACATACGAATTTATTTTAAAGAAAATATATTTACTTACGTCATCAAAATAGTGAAGACTGTGAGAATGAAAGTATTAAAAGTAATAAAAAAAGATATGACTAAAAATATGCATTTTAAAATAGAGCTGATGTGGATCTTCAAGAGAAATCGGTTCCTGGAGTGAACACTATCTCACGGAGGAATATAGCACTATATAAAATAAGTGCAAATCCCTTTAGACTATAATCCACATTTAGGAGCACGTTAGGTGGAAAATGAAAGGTCGACTCTTCTTGTTCAGGGTCAACTTCTAGACCTTTAAGTAGTTATGTACAGTACTTTTACTAAAATAAGGAACATCGACTTTTACAGGAGGACTACCAATGCGTAAGAGCAGGTAAGAATACGTCCTTACTCTTTCCACTTACGTATTGGCGTACTCTCCTCACTTACACATTGGAGGTCCTTCTCTAAAAGCCGAAAGTACTGTATTTATAATTTATCGTCAGCGAGACCACATCTTGGTATTGGAGGATGTTTTTTATTTTTCTCGGTTTTATTCTGATTCATATATATTTCTGAGTTTATAACCATTAATAAGCCTTCTATTTTCAGTTCACAAGAATGGAGTGTTTTACTTTTTCTAAGATGTTCGAGCCAGATATACTTCCTTTAAGTTCTTACTAGTTTAATTTCAAATTCTGTTCTATTTTGCAATTTTCATTCATTCACTTGAAAGGCTCAACCTATCGCATGAAGGCAGATTCAACACGGCGATGCTCAGGCCAGGCCGAGCGCTGCTACACTTCATGTTAATTCTCTTATCCTGCAATCATCTTCGCCTGTATAAATGTATTCTAGTTTATTCAATAACTACCAACACCGAGTCAGAAGTAACTTGATTTAAATGTATCGCCGTTCGAATCGGAATAGTAATTTATGGTCTAGGAAGGACCGGTTCGGGATTTCAAACCGTGCATGGATTCAGAGCTGTGCGTTGTCTTGTATTAGAATTATTTCAATTAAAGCTAACATTATCACTTGCTGAGAGATGATCGCATTCATTTATGAATTTGATTATTATCTGCCAGGTCGATGATCATGATTTCATCACGTGCATGATTAGTTGGTTATCGGTTTTGATAAATTCATTAAATTGGTTTTTTCTTTATTGATTTTTCTGTAAATATTAGTTACATCACAATATTTTAAGCGATGTTGCAGGCAGGATTTCTTATTATTTTAGAGCTCAGCAAACGTTCAGCGTCACATTTATTCGTTTCTATATTTTATTTTAATTATGCCCGAGTGTCCCATGTAGTTAGGTGTTCATTCTCTCTGTCTATCCCATTAAGAAACATTATTCTCATTATATTCAAAACCAAAAAAACTATGGGTGCCCTTCATGTTGATGACAAAAATATCTGATGACGCAGCTGGGCAATAGAAATAAAGCATCGTTAGCCAAACTGCCTCCGGCTCGTCGCGCCTGCGTCCTACGGCTATCCTGGAGCTTGATGTCTGATTGAAATTTACAGCTTCCGTGAGCGTGAAATCAAACACTATACTTGACAAGTACTGCGCGCGCACTGACTTTAGAAGGATGAGAAGTGGCACGATGCAATATCTAATATTTCATTTGAATAATATTTTCTTAGCTTCTTTGTAGTAAACTCTTAAACAAATCCTCTTTCTGTTTACTAATATAAAAAAGAAAATTCTGGACAGTACCTTTACGTCAAATAGTGTAATTTATGAGGAAAACCATTTAATAAAGGCGGGATTAGGGTAAACAAGTCCCACAAGTCCCATCGCCCTCGTGCATGAATTCAATCGTATGTACATGGCCATCCCTAGAAAGGGTCAACAGCATTAAGTATTTGGGATTAGTCATAGATAAATACTTAAGTTGGAAAACACACATCGAACATCTATCAGCAAGACTAAAAAAACTGGTGTATTTTTTTAGTTAAATTCGTCACATTGCTGATTCTGACCTTCTCAAGAATGTTTATCATGGTCTTTGCGGTTCCCTGATCAATTATGGCATAATGGCCTGGGGAGGCTTAGCGAAGTCCTCTTTGATAGCAGCCGAAAGAGCACAGCGTTCGGAACTGAAGGTAATGCATCACAAACCTTTCCGGTATCCGACTGACACTTTATACCTACTTAGAGTGTAAACTTCTCAATGTCCGTCAAACATATTTTTGATATTTATCATTTAAACACAATATGAACATTAAATAAAAAAATTTGTTGTCTGTAAAGTCGGTTTACGGACGATAGTTTTACGTGATAACGTCATAAAGAAACACAGCTATAAGAATTACGGTATTTCTTCGTACGGCACCCCTATCACTGATTACCGTACGATACGGCAATTACCGTACGTTTGGCAACGCTGCCGCTTAGGCCGAGGACGTTTCCATGGTAACTTTGAATATCAACGTGAATATCAACGTATTGGTAATCTGTGATCAACGTGACGCAACGTGACCTGTGATCAACGTGACGCAACATGACGTGATATTCGTGCGTGCAGCCCGTGTTTCATCAATTTATAAGACGTTATCACGTCAAAAATTTACATACATAAGTATATCCTGCACAAACATATACACGGCGCATAAAACGATTAGGTAATAAACGGGCGCATAAAACTCATGCCAAAATCAAAATCAAACCGAACAAAACAAAACAGACGCAAGTCTAGTGTTTTGTTTCGAATTTCGCTAAAATAGGTTAAGATACTCTCAAAGCGTCTCAAAAATGCAAATTTATGTGCAACTTGTTTTTGTTTATGTATCTTAACATGATGGTTCTTTTGTGCACAATAAATGATTTGATTTGATTTGATTTGATATCCATTTACTGAGTAACAAACAGATTGCAAACATAATATTATAATGATAATTGATTTTAATTTTACTTTTAATTCGTTAATTGTTGAACATAAGTTAAATATAAATTGATGAACACCGGCTGCACACACGAAAAAGTGTCACGTTCCATCTGAGCCTGTGTGTGCAAGCGAGAGCGCGTAACAAGCGATAGAGAGGCACAATCGGTATAGTCAAAGTTACCACGGAAACGTCTTAAGAAGTAAAACTGTTAAGATCAGACAACAGAAGTTTATTGATGGCCAGTCACAAGATGATTAATCTTTCTACTGGAAATAGAATTACTGATCTTTGCTCTATGTACTACGATTATTCCACGTCATCACCTAAAACTATCGTCCGTAAACCGACTTTACAGACAACCAATTTTTTTATTTCTTAGTTTATTCTGGAAATTGTTAAATTGGTGAAAGGAAGATTATCCGCTGATTGTCTATGGTTTCGCTATTCTTAGGAATATTTCACGGATACATAAGAAGAGGCGATATACTTCAGCGAGATAATCTTAAGATTAGCGGAATCAGAGGATAATCCTCCGTTCCGTAACTGGGCCTTCTGGTTTTAGACCTTCAGGCGCCTCTTTTATTCATGTCAGTATCTGATAGCGACGCTTCCGCTACGTCACATCCGCATCAGAAAATGTGATATTTTACGATATCACTGTCGCTATAAATTTTGCAGGAAACAAGGGGTGTCTTCGGAAAGATGTTTACTCGTCGACATTTTCTTTTCAAAAACTGTGAAGCCTGTGAGCCTATAAGTGGGGTAGTGATATGGGTATATCGTCACGAGTGTAAGCGAAATAGTTGTGAATATTTTCAAAGTGCTCTAGCCACTAAGCTACTTTGATTATTTTGCTGTATTAAATTTAAGTAATCTTAAAGTGTTTTAATAGTTCTTGGTAATCAAATAACTGAGTTCAGACTGAATTCTTGAGAATACACACTGCAAATTTTAACATTCTGATAGATTTTTTTAAATGAATTAACTTTGCAATGTGTTATAGAAAAAAGTTTCATACCAAACCATAAGTGCTTTGACGTTGACTAAACCTTAGAATATATTTTGTAATATTACGCAAGGAAATTAAATTGATTGCCAAGATAAGTTAATTAAAATATGTAGAGCAAATAATTATAAAAATAAATTTACTTTAACCCTTTGATTAAGAAATGTTCTTCCATTGCGACGACTTTCATCTTCCCAAGGATTATTGATGCATTCTACTACCTATATATTTTGTAATACATATCTACATTATATTTCTTTTACATTTTAAGATTTAAACACAAAAAATATAGATCTCCTTCCAGAGGGCCCTTCAAAATACATAGCAAAAGTACATGATACAATTTCCCTAATCGCAAACAAGTCTATGGTTGGCTAAGGAGTGCCTTCGCGTTGTAACATAATCGGAGCCGCTCATAGACAATGTCTGCTTGCTTCCTCTACCACCGCCTGTAGAGTGAGACAAAGCTATTATTTGTTCGCCAATCCTTCGTAGTAGGATGTAGGTAGGTGTCATTGCCCCACAGGCGTGTCATATTACTAGACTATAAATTGTATCGCATATTGGTCACAGCGTTGTGTTGATGTAGGCTCTGCACGGAGGGGTATTACGTAAAATTGGAGCGCGACTGAAAAAACGACAAATAGCAACCATATGCTGTAAAGTTCCTATCTCTACATATTATAAATGGAATGTCTGCCATCTTCGTATTTTTAGCGTCTCGTTGCAAATAAAAAAAACCGGCCAAGTGCAAGTCGGACTCGCGCACCGAGGTTTCCGCACCACAAAAAAAAACATTTAAAAAAAAAACATGTTTCTTGTATAGGGAAGGGAACCCCGCTTAATTTTTTACTTTTTAAATTTTTTATTATTTCTTGTTATATCCGCCACAGTAACACTCTGTGAAAATTTCAACCGGCTACCTATTAAGGTTACAAAGATACAGCAGTAGGAGAGACAGACAGACAGACATACAGACAGACAGACGGCGTAGGCTTAGTAATAGGCTTCCTTACGGGATACGGAAACCTAAAAAGGACCCTTACGTGATCCCTCTGCTGTATGTCTGTCTGTCGGTCACACACAGATACTCGTATCTCCGTATATTGAAACGATTTTGATGAAACTGACGCCAAATTCTTGCCCGCAAATAGGTCGATAAATTTGTCTAATAGTTTTGTGGTAAGTACACAGTACCCTAAAAGGTGACCCGAAAAAATATTATTTTAAATAAATCGAGTATGTTGTCATTCTATATGAATTTTTAATTAAAAAAATATATACCATGGCTATAATCACTAACTTTATTTCATGTTAATTATTTTAAAAGTTGATAAGAAACTTTTATCAAATCTTACAAAGACCAGTTGCTACCATATATTTATGTATATGCTTTGAGTCGCGCGCTCCAATTTCACGCGATGGCCTAACCGGTTAGACCCGGCACTATCGCGAGCGGGGGACTTTATCTAAGGCTTTGGCTAGGTTCGTTATATCATTGTTTACGCTTAGTGAGCGTATCTATAAATTCTAGTTTAGTGTGGATATTCAGTTTAGTGCGGTCGACTTTGTGTGGTCCCAACTTCCAAACAGTGGGTGAAGATAGTGGGACACTATAACCTATTGTCTTTTGAAAAGTTGCTAGCGGAATATATAGGTTTATAAACATATCTTATAGTTCTTATGTAAATTTTCCAAATCTATTCCCTATTTGTTTGTTGATTTTGTTAAAAATAATGTATTTTTACATTTTTAAGCAAGCCAGTAAAACAGTTGCGAGAACTAAATTGCGACAAATAACAGTTTATTAACAAAGACAGTTGCAATAAATTCTTAATAAACAGTAGGCACAACAGCCCGCGAGGAAGCTGACTCACAAATTAAGCTCAACAACTTAAACATCGCATTTAAATGCTAGTAATTAATTAAAGGCGGTTTCAATTAGCGTAGGGGCGGGGCGGGGCGGGACCTGAGGCTCAGGGGCGGGCGGCGAGTGGCAGTCTTCTTGATACCTCAACGGTATCCCTTGAAAAGGACATCCGTTACGCTACGATACGAAGGAAAACACCTCTTGGGAAGATACATTACGAAATAGTAGTAAAATGGGCATAAAATACTGTTGACTCCTAAATGTAGAGATACTTATATAATAACTTTTTTACATTCACTATTTTGTCATCCCATTCAACAAAAAATACGATTTGGTCATCAATCAATACCAATAATAAATTTGTAAGGGATTTTCATGGAGTAAATTACTTTGTTTTATGAGATTTTGCTTTTGTAGACTCATGTATGATACTAAAATTAAATTGACTATT
Organism: Nematopogon swammerdamellus; assembly: GCA_946902875.1. Lineage (NCBI taxonomy): Eukaryota > Metazoa > Arthropoda > Insecta > Lepidoptera > Adelidae > Nematopogon > Nematopogon swammerdamellus. The sequence goes on along the minus strand of OX336341.1, from coordinate 12,353,763 downwards.
TTTTTTAGAAATATTTTCTGTATGTATGTATGTTCCTCCATAAGTCTTCGATCACCGAACCGATCATCCGAATTCGAAGAAACTTAGTATAAATACATTTAGCTATACGTGACATACGATAGGTTAAATAAAATTCAGTTCCGGATACGCTAAGATGTGGCTCTCGTACAAACCGAATTGTTCCGCGCGCCGAAATAAAGGTACGGTAGCGGGCTTACTTTCTTTCTTCTTTTTAAATACGACATTCACGCGAGCGATGCCGCGGGCAAAAGCTAGCAGAAAATATGAACAAAGTTCTAGCGCCGCATCTCTACGCTTAGAGCCGACTTGCCTACTGAATGTCTCGTGAATAGAATTTCCTACGAGAATTCCTACAAACGGAGGCTAAAATATGGTCACATAATACACCAATACTTGTATAGCTGTCCTAATCAGTGTAAGTAAGCGATCCTTTCGTTAAGAAAATCGCCACGGAATAGTTTCAGAGTAATCGCTTTATAATGGAAAAATGAAAGAAAATGAACGAGGACCGAAGACGAGGCGAGCTCTGCGATATATTTTATGATTATGGGAACACGTAAGAGTTTTACCGTCGCGAAATAGATTTTCTCCTTCTGTGTTCTCCTTGGCTTCTATCGACTCTGGTGGCGTGGTAGCGCCAGCCGTTGGGGCGCTCGCATTTCTCAGATTTTACTGGAAATGAAATGAAAATAGACTTTATTGTTCACCAGCATGTAAAAGGGTGTCAAAAGGCAAGTTTAATGCCTTGCGGTGCGGCATTCTTTACAAACTAAAATTTTGGATGTGGAAAACGTATAGGGGCGGACAATTCGAACAATGCAGTAGATAGGTACTAAAGAAAGGGCAATAGTATGAAATATAAATACATAACTTATATGGACCGCCGCGGCCGGACTGACCCCGTCAGTCCTCCCACCAAAAACTACATTTAAACATATACATAATTATATAGATACATATATACAATAAGTGAAATAAATATTGTAATATATGTATCAACTCTTATATTCTATACATACATAGGTACTGTAATCAGGTATACTAACCTACCTAATTAAAAATTTTCTGAGTTCGATATTCTGTTCAATTTTTTATCCATTTACAAATAACGAATTCCAGTGTACGTTACTTTTTACATACACACCATAACGCTGTATCAGAGCGACAATCAGAGTAAGCAAAATCGGTGTTTTACTGCAAGAATTCGGGTCAATGGCGATAAACATCTGCGACCACCACGTAAAGTATTAGGACAAGATAACGATCGGGCAGACAGTAACACACGAAGACTTTCCTACTGCATGAGTTTTTCGGAAGGACCCTGTCAAGTTGAGAGGTGGCTATCCTGTCGCCCTTTAGCACGGCATCTTGTCCGTAGTCATTAGTTTATGAAGACAAAAATGATAAATTATTTTAAATTATTTACAACATTTTGAAGTTGATAATTAAGACATGACATTGCGTAGAAGGTAAATCGCAGTCAGTCCATCTAAAATTTACCCACTTTCTCGATTTCATAAATTTGACAAAATATTTCTAACTCGTTCACCCGCACGTCGTCGTTCGCCGAGAGGCTCCGCTCGAAAACGGAATAGGAAATCGCAAAAGGAAATAATAGTGACTATAGAAATAATAGAAATGGCAAATAAACAAGAAGCGATATCCGCACCTCGCAATGCGTGAAAACATTTCGTCTCGACGCACAGTCGTAAAAGCGCTCGCTTGAAGCGTCATAAATAGTTTATTGAATTTCTGGACGAGTTTCTTTGTTTACGATCGGAATAAATTATTACGTGCGGAAAAGTCGGTTAGTGTGTACTCGCGAATATGAAATGGAGACACCGGTGGTTCTATCCTTATATTTATGCGCCAACGATCCTTTAACATTACAATAACGTCTAATTCAAAATATGGTTTGTGTTAACTCATGATGGAACGAATGAAAAGTATGTGGAGAACAAAGATTTTCAATATAATTTTGAATATTATTATAGTTCAATACATTTACATACAAAATGTTTTCAACTAATAATATTCACCATCAGTAATAAAGTACGTTTTAGGGTTCCGTAGCAAGCAACGCTGGCAGGGACTCTTATAAAATCGGTCAAGTGTATGTCTGTCTGTTTGCCTTTCACAGCCTCTACCTTTACCTAGCTCTTAAACCGTTCGAGCGATCATCTTGGATCGTTGAATGTTCACAGGTTCTGAAGAGGCAACAAAAATTGTTTTTTTCATTGGTTTCCCATCTTGCATCAACAAATTGCCAAAACCTTGCTACTCAAAGAAAGGATTGATAAACAGCCGCAGGTCTGGATAAACTTGTAAATCAAACTTACTGATGTAACTTCAGTGTCAGGACATGATGATTTATAATTAGGTAGCTGTTTACGGAATTGGTTTTCTTTGTTTTAATTCAAGTGAGAGAACGTGCGAGAACATATTTCGTGAATATGAATTCTAAGAAATTTATAGATACCTTTAGTGTGTGATAAGACTAGTGTTTAGACTGATTGTTTCTACATTTTTTTATTGAAAATGGCGTCATAACGAAGTCGAATTTTTTAATTATTTCATCAATCATAGTCAATTCCACACTAAGTCCACACAAGCCACAGAACAGAGATTTTCCGCCAACACCTCTAGCTCTATTACTATCTCTACCTCTCTCTACTCTCTCTACCTCTACTCTCTCTCTACATACTTTATACATACAGGTGGTCAATTGAGAGGTGTAAAATTGTTTTCTGTCGCCATTTTAATTTTGCGGCAAATTTGACTGCTCTTCTTTAACAATTAGGTAATCAGTGCAGAAGCGGCACATTCGTTATGGAGCCTTTTAACACATATGTAAAGATTACTTTGCATTATAATTTTAATAAATTTTGTATTGGCTTTATAAGCAGGAAATTGTTACGGAACCATCTGCGTGTAGACATAGTCCGACCTTGACCGATATAGGTACTAGCTTCAGCCCTAGCAAAAAAGTAAGAGATTCAATTATAGTTTTTTCTTGTAATTATTGAATAGGATAAGAATTATAATCTGCTTCTGAATACAGCATAAAAATACGACAATAAAAATATTTACATAAACAGAGGTTATTTATAGTTTGGGTCTAATAAAAACGTCACCAGCCGTACTTGGAATCACTTTCGGGCTAATAACGATGTCCATTTCAACATTGCCTTCATCAGCTTTAAATGTGTTCTGTGACTTCCATGGCCCATAACTTTACATTCATTATTAGTGCACGCTTTTATTTTTAAAAGCTCATTCGAGCTATTTGTATGTTTTTATTTTGTTAAGACGATCTACCCGTTCTTTTTTGGTTGAAAATAAAAACAAACTGTACGTACATAATTCGTATAATAATTATGTTTTCGATGTAAAATACCTGTTTTCAATGTTAAACATCCGCCATGTAGTCTTCTTTTGAAAAAGGGGAGAAGTAATGGCTATTCATGGACATTTCAAATGTATCTAACTCCTCTTTTTGACTTCTGATTAGTTGAGTCAAAATACAAAGAAATAGAATGACAATAATTAATCATTTTACTTCCAATAGTGAATACATACGTGGATAGGTACATTCCATGAAGGTGTTATTGATCCTACGATAAAACACTTTGAAAAAATTATGGGCCTAGTTTAATGACAATTTATAGCTTGTTAACATATCCAACTTAGACGTTCGAAATTCGAATTTATCCGTTCGGCTACGAATGTTATTTTCGTTCGTTAGGCGCGTCTAATTATTGATTTATTTTTGTCCATTCATCGGATTACAGAATGGTTTATCGTTTTCATTAATGCGCATTGCCAATACTACATTTATCACTTGGTTTTTTTGTTAATGCGAGTCCGGTAAGAGCACGTGTAATTAAAAGCGGGTTGGTGATGGGGGCCTGCTCATGCATGAAATTAACATAAATAAATTATTATAAGAAGGCGCGTCGTTCGCCAGAGTCAAATAGAGCGGAACCATCCAAGCGCACCGCTCTCGATCTTTCTGTAATTACGAAAATAAAATAAAAAATGTGAATCGAACGAGACATTAAAAGCTTGTAACGTGAATTCACAACCAATGATTGAGCATAAAGGCGAACGCGATTCGATTGAATTAAATATTATGGCATCGGGTATCTTCAAAATCATTATTGAATTTTGCAAGATATTTTATCAACAGAGTGCATTGAACTTGTGATTGTTTATTCATAAGTGTTTGTTTTCGTATGTGTGTGTGTGTGTGTGTGTTGCAAGCGGACAAGAATAGGTACAAAGGCATCCCCTGCAGTGATGCTATGTAAAGTGTATTGTGCAATAGTCAAAATGTAGCCGACCATTTCGTGTTGTGCCAAGAACAGAATAATATCTGAAATTAAATCAAACTTAGTATTCTTGAAATATGCTTTTCGCTGAAAATTTCAGTAGTAATTTTATTACCTACTTCAGGAGTATCTATATCTTTGTCTAAGCGTAAAGCTTTATACTTAGTCACAAACTTGCTATATTCCGTGACTATTTACGATGCTCTTTTATGTGACTTAATAAAAGCTCGGCGTTTACATTTGCCCCAATTTTATTGGTATTTTAATAGATTAATATTAATTTCCCCCTTTATGACGCGTGTTCGGCGACTTTCCAACTATTGCTTATTATATTCCAACATAGTAGCCGAAGGAATTCTTCCATGTTAGTATATTTTATGGCTGGATTAGTTTTATGAGGGGCGTGATTTATACGTCGCACTGACCACTGATTGTTTACCCCTGCCACCGCTTCCAAAACTGTGCGTGCCTTATGCACTATTATTTTATTTATTATTTTATTATTTTTATATTATTTTGTACTTATAGAATGTTTTTATTGATTTTTTATTTTTAGATGGTGAATACAGTTCTTTCTTTCTTTCTTATTATACTGGTGCCGTTGAAATAAATACCTACAGAATGTTGTCGAGGAGGTGAAAGTAAAGCGCACGTCTACATCTGTCGCACAAGAACTCGCGTATATTTCATCGCATCGCAACGCATCCTGAAAATGGTGTGCATTGGTGATCTATTTGCACATAATGTGCATGATTTTTGAGACGATGTTTTTTTTTATGGAAAGCGCGACATGTGGCATCGTTACACCTACAAGTAGATGTCTAACGATGCCCACAGACATTCTGTGAGCATGGGTATTGCGAATGCCACAAAATATGTAATATGCATTATGTGAGTATTATTGCGACTCTATGATTTTTTGGCATACTCTACGCAGCAGACGACAACGTTCGTGGAGTTGTGGTAAAAATGTTAAATGCTGTTCGATTATTCAGTTTTTATTTATTTTAGGTAGAACTGCGAAAATAACGGTCGTCATTTGTCAAGTGTGTTCATTTTCATAATCGTATACACTTTAAGCATCCTATTCAATATTCATATTTTCAACATTTTAATTATTCATAGATTCGTGATTAATTTAAATGAAGAATTTTGTACAAATGTCCACTAATTAAATTTTAAAATGTAAAAATGTCATTTTTTTTTATTCGAAAACGTATTGCTTACAATGTTTTATGTAAGTACCTACGTACCTAAGCCAATAATGGTAGGAGTTTAAGAGCAAGTGTATATAGATTACGCAGTTAAAGAGTCAGAGAATTTCGATCGGCGAACAGATGTGGCCTGATTATTGCTTCCAAAATCCATTTACTTTTATTGACGGATAAATCCAGGGGGAACTCCATTACTGGATGCTGGGGTAGAGCATTGGGTAGAGGTAATTGCGTGTCGGCCTACTCTGTATCTTCTTGCATTATTGTTAAGTTACTTTACAAAAAGTTATTCGTAAGTTGTGTGAAATTTATAGTGTTCCAGGCCAGGCTTCCTTCGAAGAAATGTTTAAAATATTTTAATGAAAAGGTAAAATATTACCTATGTTTCACAGTCCCTGAAGCGTTTCTAGTTTTCAGATCAGAATAAGATAAATATCATTAACATAACTATACTCTTATTACTTTTCTGTCCTGATATCTGTGGTTGGCTCATGTTGTTAGGTATAATTCTATTGTTATATTGTATTAATTCTTCTGTATGTTTGTTAATGTTTTGGTGTGCAATAAAGAATATATCTAATATAAATGGTTATTATTCTTAGTCCTGTTTAGAATACCGTTTTGCAGTTTTTTGTGAAATTGTGTCTTTATAGTTACAACTTGCAACTTATGACTTGTTCACCATAACAGCGCAAGCGTGGCAGCAGTTAAGGGTACTGGACGGAGAGAGAGCATAAAAGTTTTTTATTCGCCTAGCTTATCATACGGATGTGGTCGTCGTTCTTTTGCTGGCGATAATGAGAGTAGACTATAACGAATCAACAGGTACTCGTAAGTAAGTCCCAACTTTCAATCAGATCCCAAAGCTCCAAATTTAAACCTGTAATGTACCCCCTATTGAAGGCACCCAGGACGATGCGCGCGCACGCTGGAGCGCAGTCGGTAGTGAACGAGTTATAAATTGGCGCGTACCGTTAATACCTCGGCCTCCATAATCCGTAGGTAAATTGGGCCATTGTAATGGGCGACGCCGTCGGAGCGGGCGACAGAGAGATTAACTAAATTATGCTGCGCTATTTTCAAACTGAATCTACGTCGCGTAACTAATAGGGGACTCGATGTTAGCTGTCGGGAGTTATAAATTTTATTTTTTAAGTTAGAAAGCGCATCCGACGCGCGTATGACTCGGAATAGTGAGAGAGGATTATAGAGTGACGTTGGGCGATGGGAATCTACGATAGGGATTAATGATGTAAAATATATATCCGTAGTTTGAAAAAATACAGTCAGGTACAATTAATGTTACAATATACTGAAATAAAAATACTAGGAAAATCCCCAAGTGGAGATACTCGTCACGCCACGCAGCAAGCTAGTATGTGTGACTTAATATCAAACAATATATTACATTATCTCCAGTTTTATAGAAAAATGTATCACTACTTCCCATCAGTCTTTACAAAAATATGAGTTTGTCTACGTTTGAGTTGCTCCCTTTCTGGTTAAACATTCGGCATTTAGCAATTATATCATGATCATTTCAAACTGTATAGAATCCGCAAAATCAAATAAACGTGAATATGAATTCTCTACTCGTATCGGCGATCAGTGTTACCACTCGCTCTTAAATTTTTCCCATTACTCTTTTCCGTCTCGCTCACGAGCGATTTCATTTATATCACTCGTGAAATTCGCAAATTCGTCTCCGAAGCGCAAAATTTAAATAATCCGGCTCCGGAACACGCGCTACGGAGTAAATATTTCTACGGAAGTGAAAACCGGCACTGGCGCCGCCGCCGCCGCCGCTCCGCCGCGGGTGGCTCCTCCGCGCTGATGTTGTTTGGCTAGGTGCGTTAGAACGGCACGACTAAGTGAAAAATATAAAGTGACCTACTATGATAACAATATTATTCCTTTATTAACACATATTCTTAAAACTAATTTTGTACATATTCAAAACCTAACATAAAAGACATATACAAATACACAATATACATATACAATATTTATTATTATAAAATTGAAATTATGTCATTGGTATATGTAGAAAAGTTGTTCCAATTGATCAATGCTCGCATCATGCATGCGGTAATTGTACAAATATTTGGCAAAAATATGACATATATTTTCCATGAAATAAATATGTATAATCAAGTTCCATTGTTTCCAAAAAATCATATTGAAAATCGAAACGTACGTGTTATCTAAAAAAAGTCACAGCCAGACAACATAAAAAATAGGGTTCGAGAAAATTTTATGAGAATGAGTATTAGGTAATGGCAGTTAGGTGCTTATTTTGCCCAATAACTTTGAGCCCATGTTAGACGTGTAACTCTCGCAGATGTAGAAGGAATTCGCCAGCTCGTTAAATCCTTTTAATTCAACATTGCTCGCCTAGTTGTAGGGTATTTGTTCTTTGTACTGACTTCTTTAGGAAGGATATTTTTTTCTCTAATTTTCTTTGACAATGCTTCATAGTAAAGGCATCAATCGCCTTGCTTGAATTTGTTTTATATATTTGCCTAAATTCTTGAGCGTAATCCTATTCGTATGAAGTAAATAAATAATGTTTCATTAATTATATAGTGTTTTTAATATTTTTAATGGTTTCCTAGTATTTTTTATTTCAGTATATTGTAACATTAAAATATAATTTTTATATTCACAATAGAAAAGAAAAGTTTTACATAACTTTATTTCAAAATAATTTAAAACTCTACTTCATTCACGTTCCGTGTGCACGGACTTGTATGAAATTTCGACTTGAATACTAACGACCGGGGAGCTTAAATCGATATAAAGTGCCTTGGCAGTGGGAAGAGCTAGACTAGACAAGCGCCCGACTCACCTAAGTATACGGAATGGGTATTGAGTAGAAATATTATCAAGTTGGACCAAATCACTTATTCAAAGACTTCTGTCCTTTGGATTGCTGCGGCTATATAAGACTTGAGGAGACCATAACTGCGGCCATCTTTCGTCCATCCATCGTCTTTGGTACAGTGGTACCAACTTAGTCGACTACAATTTGAAGCTTATCACCAAATATTTATATTAAGGGGCAAGGAAAGGGACCTACAGCTTTACATCGGTTCCAAACGGTGAATCAGCATGTGCGGGTATGCACTTAATTTTTTCAATCAGAAAAAAAACCATTGGTGCACGTCGCCCGAATTTCAATCACGGATCTTCCGCGGAATTTCATATTGCATTACATGTTGCCAATTTCGACCTGAGACAAAATGCCACTCTCTGAAAGCTCATTGGGGCATTCCATAAGTCGGCCATTATGTGTGTGTTGTGTGGTAGTTGTCCTTATCTTTGAAATATACACAAGGAGGCACCAATTTTTTTCGAGGATATCAAGAATAATTCTCAGGCAACACGAAAGTTTCTCGAAAATAATAAGAAGCTAATTTTGAAAAAAAATAATCAATTGTGCGTAGGTTTTCGCACCAACATATTTAATGATCAAAAGTAAGATTATTAGATGTATTAAAATTAAAACCTACGATAAATGAACTTCAGCTTGTACTAGCGACTTCGTAAATTATAAACCGGGGAGGGTCCAGAATCCCGGGACAACCCCAACGGACGGCTTTGCCCAGGCAAAAGCGGCTTATTGATAGCTCATTTGGCCCTTCTGGTTGAGTCTGCGAGGCTGAGTCGTTGTTCTATGGCGCGACTCGATACGATTTGGCGCCAACTCCCAGGGGACGCATTGAGGGCACTTCCGTTTCCGACTGTGCAGTGTGTGATCAGCTTTAGCTGCGATAAACCTGTAGTCGCCTTCGCTACTCCGAAAGGCCGTGATTAATGTGTATGCTGCGGTGGCGGTACCATTATGACACGCCCAAAAGTTGTATGCCCACGAATTTAGATTATGTAGGAGGTTTCAATGAGACGTACCTACGTTTTGTTGGCTTCTATCTGCAATCTATAGTAGTTTTTTAGCTTTTATCTGTAATCTGTAGTAGTTTGTTAGCTTCTATCTGCAATCTGTAGTAGTTCTTTAGCTTCTATCTGCAATCTGTAGTAGTTTGATAGCTTTTATCTGCAATATGTAGTAGTTTGTTAGCTTCTATCTGCAATCTGCAGTAGTTTGTTAGCTTCTATCTGCAGTCTGTAGTAGTTTGTTAGCTTCTATCTGCAATCGGTAGTAGTTTGTTAGCTTATATCTGCAAGTCTTCGCCATCTAAACCCAGGGAAGTCATAAAGTGATGGACTGTATTGTTTGGTTCTCTGGTTTTGTTTATTGTACCCGAATTGGGTGCTCGAGGCCGGAGTTCAGGCAAGACCAATTTCACCCCCGAGAAGATGTCTATACGGCTAAAGTCTAGGAAAGGCGGTCTAAAGCCCCTAGGGAAAAACTATTACCCGCGATTGGAAGATCCACACCTTTGCAGTTCAACACAAGGACGATTTAAAGAATCCAACATGAAATGAAGGGAAGCACTGACACGGCACCTAGTTCACCCGGTGTTATGGGCTGACATCACGGAGGTTGTAGTTGATGTAGCCAACCGTGTCAGTTTCCATAATTTAAAAAAATAATCTCTCTTCTGTCGACTACAAAGGGCTGTTCCTCGAGAGTGTGGCGGGTTTGACGATTGCTAACAAGAGGAGGAGGGATGAAGGATGAGGGGTTTGTTGATCTACATTGTGATATTTTTTAATTATGCTAAACTGAACTTTACTGCAGTAGACATAAGAACAAAATATAACATGGCTAAAATTAATGGTAACAATGAGTTAATTAATGTTTTTCGCTGGGATTTTCGAGGGCGAAAACTGTACACACGAACGTAGAAGTTCTATTTATTTAAGGCGACCCTCGCCCAAAGAGATACCTCAAAGAGCTGCTATGTCACTGCCGACCATTATTGCCGGCCAACTGTTTGACCTGTGTACGGACGTACCGTGGGGCAATATTGACCGTATTGCGTATCATCCGGGGGCGTGGGACTGGGACTGGAACGATTGCTCCAGGAACACTCAGCTCAATTTTTCATATTTCGGTGACATAATATTATATGAATTGAATTTACTTAACTCACGAAAATTACCATTTTACGTAGAAATTGGCTGCTATAATTGTCAAATTTACTTGTATTATTGTAATTTGATGCCTTGTATGAAATGAATACCTCACGATTCTTCTATTGTAGATGTCTATTCAATGCATTGTTTGTTGAGCATCTAAATCACAAAATTCGCATCGCATATTTTACATTGTCAGTCGTAAATTCTCAACAATAGGCCGGTATATAAAACGACTTCTACCGTGAAACGCAGGTCACAGCGAGTTCACCGTAAATTCCATTTTAATTTTCCAATAATATTTTCTGTCGGTCCGATACATTTAATCTGACTAGAACAATGCATCATTGTTCCTTGGTAGCGGCTCACTGGGAATTGGCAGGCCATACAAAGGAGTCAGTCGATTGTAAACTACCAAGTCCGCTTGCTCCTTGTTTTGGGCCATATTATTTATTTTTCTCTGCGCTCTGGCTGTGTTTATTCGATCGAACCCCACCTAATCAGGTAGAGAATATTATTGTTAATTTAGAATTTCTGTTAGTAATGCAAAAATACTTACTTTCTAGAATGTATGAAGTAGCCACAATAGATAAAAATGAGTTCAATAAGTACATTAAAATATGTGAAGAGGTTTGAAGACCAATGATTCGTCGTATACTTGTATTTTATTAGAAAAAATATGCACTTCAAATTCAGAAACATTTAGATCGAAGAACAGCGAATCTGTTTATATAAAAGTTAGTAAAATCTAAAAAGTTTCTATAGCCGAAAATTGAACTTGAATAAGAACATGCGTACCTACCATTCGCATTTCAGTCCTTATCACAATTTCGATTATTTTAGACTGAACTTTACTTGTAGTAGACATAAGGACAAAATATTACATGGCTAAAATGTATGGTAACAATGAGTTAATTAATGTTTTTCGCTGGGATTTTTGAGGGCGAAAACTGTAGACACGAACGTATAAGTAAACTTAAATTATGTTAAGTAAAAAAATTTACTTGAATATGAATATGCACACCTACCATTCGCATTTCAGTCCTTATCACATTTTCGTGTTCTTAACCGCAAGCCAGCATGGCGGGAGTTCAACGAATGTCATACAAAGAAAGCGAAGTGGAATCCATTTAATCAAGTCTGAATATGAATTTGTTTACTCCTGCCTCAACTGCGTCACCCACAACGTTGATTAATGAGCCCACGCAATAACAAACGCCGCTTTCCGCTCACTCGCCTTCCTAGACGCACCTTTCTGACGCGACGCGGTCAGACACAACGTTTCTGACGCAACCAGAATATCGCTTCTGACGCTACACGATGCTGTCGTTAGGAGTTTGGGGCGATTGTAGGCAATTAATTACCGGACTTGAAACATGATTGAGAAACTTAGAATATGTTTTGAAAACGTTGATCTTTCTAAGTGCTTTCTTTCATGAGCGAGTTAACACACTATGTGCAGTGCATTTACTTTCACAAACAAAAATAATAAAAGTATTTTATTTAAGCTATAAGATTAGAGAGTTTAGAATGCTTCTAATCTAATTATGAATTTCTACATTTATTAGTTCGAAGTTTTTTTTGTGTTATATTTGTAGTTAGTTTTAATTTAGATTAGTTACAAACATCAATAAATTATTTTATTTAATAAGCAGATATAATAAACATGAAAATAAGCTGTGACAGACGGACGGACAGACAGATAGACAGACACGAGAGTGATCCTATAAAGGTTCAGTTTTTTTCTCTTTTGAGATACGGAACCCTAAAACGTACCTACTCATGTAAGTAAAACATCAATAATGTTCTCTTATCTATAGGGACGACTTTTTAGAATTTTTTATTCCTTAAAAATTCAGACAAGTCACATCACGTGGCATGGCGACATGGCCTGTGTCCTCCGTACTATGATAAGCTCCAACCTAATTTTAGTAATAGAAACTTGTCACGTCGTACGCCGGCGTTGCGCGTGAGACGAATTGTGACAAATACCCTGCGTGCCCTGACAAATGGGCTACAAATGATCTAGGGCTCCGTGGAGATTAGGACGTGCCTTCTGCATTGTGCTGACGTGGGAAAAGGACCGGCCTAATGAACTCTTAGCTACTTGCGTAGGATACGTGTAGAATCCCAAAGAGAAAGAAATGAAGAAGAAATACGCCTAATAAAATTTCTTGGAATCATTTCTACTGAATAGAATTTTGTTTCAAAAAGTTCATACCTACAAGTATATCCATCTGAATCTGATGGAATAATTACATTAGGGGTTGCGCGCACAATACTTATTATTATGTATGGTCAAACTATCGATGTGGTCAAGCATTAATAATATACTGTATACCTAATGTTTTTCTCTGTAAGAATATTTTTTATGAAAGCTGACATGGTTGGCTACATCACCAACAACATCCGTGATGTCAGCCCACATAATACCTTGGTGAACTAGGTGCCATGTGAGCGCTTCCTTTTGGTCGTGCCGGCTACACTGAACTGGACGGAAAACACGAACTATTTACACAGTCTTTTCGACCGACCTTTCAGTCAGCGCGGTGGTATCTACCCTGGCGAGCTAAACCCTACCACCTAATAAGGTAAGAAGGGAAGGGACTTACAGTTTTACGTGGAATCCGAATCACGGTCAGCCTCCAACGGTCGAACGGTCATCGATCAAATTTCTGGCCGTGCCCAGGTATGCTTATAATCACAAACGACAGTCGACCGTTCTTACCACTGAGCTACCGAGGCTGACAAGTATTATGTACTAAGTCTTTTTGTTTTCTTTTCGAGGCTGACAATTATTGTGTACTAAGTCTTTTTGTTTTCTTTGTTTTCAGTGTTGGGAGAACTGTGAGCTGCTGCAGTCCAACTTCCAGGTGTGGGGAGCGGTTTGCCAGGAGAAAGACATTTGTGTAAGTTCATGTTGCCATTATTATTTTGCTTTATGTTAACTGCGAAAGTCATGTAATACTTGAAATTGGAAATAAAAATGTTATTCAAACGTACAATGAAATGGAGACAGATAATGATGTGTACATATGTAGCCAGTACATGCCGGCATCCACTGAACTACACAAGCCTTGTGGAAGCTATGAGCGAACGTGTATGAAAAACAGAGTCCTTTGATTAAAAATTCACGCAAACCCCGCCGCCGCCGCGCCGCCGCCGACGGCGCACGTAGAATTTCGCTTTCCATTCTGCCTTGCCGAGATTTCAGCGGAATATAATAATTTGGTGTGCGCAATTTAAAATATCTGCACGTTTGGAAACTTTGCGCTTAGGATTCACTACGAATTTCCACAGCTTCTTCCGTTTAACACAAACATGCGAAAGCGTTTAATACACTGCTGGTTTGATGTTTGTAAATCATTGGGCATCGCATTTTGTACTACATTTAGTTTTGTAACACCCACATCAAAGAAGTCATATTAATGGTCTAAGTCTGTCATTAAAAGCCTTTAGTATGTTATAAGAAATTATTCAAATTGAAACAAATATCCGAATGGGATTGTCGCAGTCAAGACAGTCTTAAACAGAATAATCGCAAGTTAATTCTCAAAGGGTCCCCTTTACTCCTCCCAAGCTGATTAAAAATCCTATTAGAGAAATAGAATCATCAGCCGAGGCGGCTTTTACTTGTGCAAATTCAAATGAGGCCCGAAAGTTGTCGCAAGATTTCAATACATTAGAAATAGCGAGAAAGCGACGCTAGCTGCCGCCACCACCCTAGCTCCATTCCAAGTTTAATACGAGTATTGCAACGCGCGAACGTTAGGTATGCGTATCTGTATAAAAACAAAACTACACTCTAAACCTTAAATTAGTAGAATTACCCTCGGATTATCTATGCATCCATTTATCTTAGAATTATCTCACAGATAAAGAATTTGATTAGATTTTATTTTATTTTATTTAATGTGCATGTGCACACGGGCACACCGTTGCGTGTCGTAAAAATCGACTAAGGGATGAGGACAAGATGCCGTGCGCAGGTGGGTCTTCATGCCTTTACTTGCTGTTTGATAGTTATCTTGTTCAAATACTTTGCTAAACGTGGTTGGTGGTCTTTGTTGTGCTGTAACGTACAAGAGTACTTGCAGCACAACACCGATTACTCTGCTTACCCAGATTGTCGGCGTACAGCGTTTTGGTACAATGTAATCTTAGGATTAGGTTCATGACATGAGCGATAATATTGGTACGCGCAATTGGGCCGCGCGCAACACGTGCCGTAAGCTCGTCGATAGTTTGGACTACTCGAACGGGCGACGCAATTTCATAGCAAACATTGGGAACAGCGCAGCAGGCGCCAGATCTGCCAATGACGACGGTGTGTATTCGTTTGCAGAGAGAAAACGCGTTTCATCGTGCTAAACTTGGAATAGCGCTCCGTCCCCGCCGGTTGAAATAGTTAGTGGCTTTTCGCGAAGGCGACGAAAGCCTCGTAAGATCCCGCGAAGGCTTACGTACTTTCTTGGGGGAGAGTTTTGTAAATAGGAATTTCCTTATTCAAAAGTAGGGGAACGAAGTGCGAACGGAAATGGCGATTACTTAGTTCAGTCGAAGCGAGGGGAATTCAAAGTTGCTGGTGGCGCGAGATTGAGTTTTTCTTCCTTATCATTTTGGGCAATAACCATTTGCTGTAACTTACTCGAGCGATGCTCTCTACGAGCATACAAAGAAGAACTGTGGTAAATCAGCCGCCTCTCGATACGGTGATTATTTTTTATTTCATAGCAGAATTTGAGATATTTTTCCGTATTCTGGATAACCTGTTTGTAAAAGGAATATATTCGAATGTGTTTTTTTGTTCTGTAAATAAAACCAAAAAAAAAAAAAAATTAAGCCAATCGCAAGTTGTGGTTCATACTAACATAAATTGCGAAAAGTGGGTCTAAAATTACACAGAAAATTCTAAAAACTATTATTGTTAGCACCTTATCTTGAAGAGGTTCGTTTAAAGCATGTAATCTTTTAGCGAATCAATGTTTGAAAGGCTTCAAAAAGCTCCTGACCTGACCTGATCAAATCGAAGGAAACATTTTACTTTCAATTTCTACCTAAAAATTCAAAAACAACCAATATTGCCTCGCCTTCTTCCGCCAAAGGATAAGCCTGGCAATTCAGATGGGTAACGCGGCTGGCATCCTCGGCACAATCCCGGGGACAAAAGCACTAAATGAAATTTATTTCTTAAGTTAGTTTATTTCCTAAGTTAGTTTATATAATTTTTAGATTAGTTAATTTTTTACTATGTTATTTTGAATTGAATAAAAGTGTGATATGTTTTACCAATATACTAAAGAATACCAAACCACTAAAACCACAACGAATACCTAACACCATAACGAAAATGTTTCAACTAGATTGTTCACAAAGATAGAAAATTTCCATCGTCTGCAGTGAATATAATAACCAGAAACAGCATTCCAGAACTCAGAAATTCCAGTAGTAGACAGTAGAAATTGAACGTAAAATTCCATACATACATACCATACACTTTGTATCCCGATAATCAGGGTAAGCAGAGTAATCGGTGTTGTGCTTCAAGAATTCTGGAAAATTGCAACACAACATCGACCACCACGTAAAACTCCCTTGCCCCATAATAGGTGGTAGGCTCAAATTGTAGCCGACTGGGTTGGTACCACCGTACTGGATGTAAGATGGCCGCATAGCAGCCTCGGCTGTGTTTTCCTGTAGTCCAGTATAGCCAGCAATCCAGAGAAGTCTCCGGTATGGCACCTACCTTCTCGGAGGTGATGAGCACATTGAAAATGAATCTACGGAATTCGAAAACATATTGTCGCTGTGAACACGAGAAAGTCGGGATAAGGAAAAGGTTAGTTGGGTTCTGATGATGGAGCCGGAAGGAAGCCATAGGAACTCCTAAACTACACATGATAAGCCCATCGTGTTTGGGCTCGTTGGATTTGTCTTCGCAAGTACTCTAGTCATATGTTAATTCCAGGGCCCTGATGATGGAGCCGGAAGGAAGCCATAGGAACTCCTAAACTACACATGATTAATCCACCATATTTGGGCTCGTTGGATATAGGAATATCGGATAGGTTAGAAGATGCGTTTATATTTGATATTTATTAATTTGTTACTTTAGTTAGACATAATGTCAAGCTTATCTCTTTTTCTGCCTAAATTTTAGTTTACATTTTTAAGCTGCTTGTGTTTTCGAAAAATAATAAAAAATATATAAATGTAATATTTTTATTTTGTTGAATTCATTTTCAATGCGACGGGGATCGCACTTTTTCGTGAAATCGGGGCCTATACTGAAACAAACCAAAATACGTTTTCAATGTCAAAAAATCTAATAAATGTCAACAACTGAACTGCCCACACACAACACTACAAAGCATAATTCTATAAATATATTTTTTTTAAACGGATTCTCTGTATTAAATTATTAAGTATAAAATTATTTCTCCTAGTTCCGTACAGATTTAAAACTGAATACGCGGGGCGCATGCAGTAGATAGTGCAGAGTGTAGAGAGTAGTTGTCGTTGAGAAAACTCACACAACAGTTCATATCATTTGCAGTGCATCATTTGCAAATTATCTATTGCATGCGCCGCACGTTTTTCGTTTTAAGTCTGTAGAGGCTAGGAGAAATTATTTTATACTTATTAGTCCGTTAAAAAAAACAGCTTTAATAATTTTTAAATAATTTTGCATTATTAGCAACATTTGGTCGGTAGCACTTTATACGCATGAGACAAAAATACGTGAGTAGTAAACAAACAACTGTGACGGGGACGTTTTATTTTTTATAAATCTAAAAAAGAACCATTAATGTTACAAATTTCGCACCACAAAACTGTATGGTGATCATGAAATGTTTCATAAATAATTTAAAAAAATACTATTGACAAAGTTGTTCACTTATGTATGATCCAAAATCACCCTAACCATTTTGGTATTCATCCTGAATCACCCCTATATTTTCTACATAGTTTTTGTGTTGTTTTTTTTTTCTTTCACCTCCTTAATCAGTTAATGCCCGTCTAGGTATTAACTTCTATGCTGTCCACCTACCGTGAAAACACCGACGTACACACACGTCGGTTTTCGCTCGTAAAAACAAGCATACGAGTATTATCGCACCTTCGGGATATTTCCCCTGAGTCCAGACTACGAGCCGGGCTGGACACAAATTGCTGTCCTGTACAGCCTTCCTATGTCCAATACAGCCTTCTGTGATATCTTCCTGTAGCCATGCCCTGTAAAACCTTCGTATATGAAGTAACACCGTTCGGAACCGGTGTAAAACTGTAGGTCCCTTCCCTTGCCCCTTACTAGGTGGTAGGCTCTAATTGTAGCCGACTGGGTTGGTACCACCGTACTGGATGTAAGATGGCCGCATAGCAACCTCGGTTGTGTTCTCCTCTAGTCCAGTATAGCCAACAATCCAGGGAAGTCTCCGGTATGGCACCTACCTTCTCGGAGGTGATATTGGCTAGTCAGAGCATGTGCTTTGGCCCCTCTGACTCAGACACCGATACCGGATTACATAAAAAAAAAAAAAAAAAAAAAAAAAACAGTGTTACTGTCGTCCCGAGTGATTCATGCTAATCATTTTATACCATATTTGAGATTTCAGCCTCGGTAGCTCAGTGGTGCGATCGGTCGACTGCCATTCATAATCCTAAGCACATCTGGGCGCGGTCAGAACTTGGATGGGTAACCGTTCGACCGTTTGAGGCTGACCGTGGTAAAACTGTAGGCCCTTTCCCTTCTTACCTTATTTACGGGTTTAACCCGCCCGGGTTGATACCACCGCACTGAATTAAAGGTCGGTCGAAGGGGCTATGTCAATAGTTCGTGTTTTCCGCCCAGTTCAGTGTATCCGGCACGCCCAAACGGAAGCACTGCTAGTGCTGGTAGCACTAGCAGTGCTTCCGTTTGGGACCTACTTGGGACCGTTTGGCACCTACTTCACCAAGGTGTTATGGGTTGACATCACAAATGTTGTAAGCGATGTAGCCAACCGTGTCAGTCTCCATGAAGAAAGATACCTACTACATTGATGTGTGCATATATACTTGAAATGCAAGTATTGCAGGGTTAAAATACCGTGTTGTATTGTATTCGAATTGTACTGAATTGCATTACGTTGCGTTGCGCTAAATTGCATTGCGTTACGTCGCATTACATTGCGACAATTTCTTTAGTATAGTATAAATAGTATAAGTATAGTATAGTACAAGGTGTTCAAGTATTAATTTTAAAACGTCCCTTGAGACATGTATGAAGTATTGAATTTATGAATAAACTTAGACAGCTTTTTCACAAATAATTTATTATTTTGTTTCCAATAAAGTTATTTTCAACGAAATAAATCTATGTAAGCTGAAACAGAATGCTATCAGCGCCGGACCGCGCCGCGCCGCGCCGCCGCCCGCCCGCCTCCGAGTAGTTTGGGCTCTGTCGGTCAAACTTAGTTCTAATTGCTTTATCAAATAGTCCCGCTGTGATTGTTTGAAGTTCTACCAGCATAACAGCTGATATCCTTGAACCGACTTTGCATAAACTTAATTAGGTAAATTTTTTTTTATTTTTTTTACATATTTTATAAATTAATTTTACAAATTGTAAACGAGTTTTAGGGTTCCGTAGACAGCCTCTGACTTTTTATGTTTTTATACTTTTACCCTGTAACCGTTCTCAAGCGCTATGCAGAGTCGTATTTGTGTCATACATTTATTATGTCAAATCTCAACTCAACAATCAATACTAATACTCGTATTTTAATACTGCAAGGGATGGTCATGGAGAAAGTTACTTTGTTTTATGACATACCTACTGAGTTTGTTTGTAGACTCTATGTATGATACTAACACTAAATTGATGATTTTTAGAAATCCTTTCTGTATGTGTGTATGTATGTTCCTCCATATTTCTTAAACCGATCACCGGAATTTGATGAAACAGTACAAGCACATTTACCTATACGATAAACAGGATAGGCTAAATAAAATTCAGTTCCGGTCACGCCAAGATGTGGCTCTCATACAAACTGAATTGTTCCGCGCGCCGAAATAAAGGTAAGGTAGCGGGCTTACTTACTTTCTTCTTTTAAAATACGAATTTCACGCGAGCGAAGCCGCGGGCAAAGCTAGTAATAAATAAAAACATATAATTTGTCATCATTATTACCAGTCCGTACCGGTCCGCTGCTGGACATAGGCCTCTCCCAAGGCACGCCATTGCACGCAGTCTTCCACTCTTCTCATCCATCCACATACTCATGGCTACCTTTTTAGGTCGCCGCCTGTTCGACTAATTATAATTAATTTATCAATTAGCATAAAATACAGCACTGAATCGGCTTTGAAATGAACATTAATTGAAGCGGTAAATAATGCGACGTGTAATGTAGATACTATATAATTACGCGTTCATTTAAAAAGTTTAATCTGTAGGTAATGTTTGCACTGAATCTATCAACAGACTAATTAATATACTAGCCGAACCGGCTTAGCTCAAACGTTGGCTATAGTGTAAACACAACGCTCTTTCAGTACATATTTTGTATCTCACGAATGCACATGACTGAGCGGCGGGCGGGTGGCCGAGTGGTCTGGGCGTCTCGGATTCTCTTGCGAGAGCTCCGAGGTTCGAATCCGTTCGGCGTGTACCTATTAATGAGTTTTTTTCGACGTGGACGACAAAGGCGTGTGGACGTCACGGGTGTGGACGTCGTGGGCGTGGACTTCACGGGCGTGGGCATCACTGGTGTGGACGTCACATTTGGGGGCGTCACTGGTGTGGACGTCACGGGTATGGACGTCACGCGTGTGGACGTCACGGGTGTGGGTGGACGTCACGTGTGTGGAAGTCACGGATGTGGACGTCACTGGCGTGGACATCACGGGTGTGGGTGTCACTGGTGTGGATGTCATGGTCATGGGTGTGGACGTCAGGGTGTGGATGTCACTGTAGCGGGTGTAACGGATGTGGACGTCATTGTTGTGGACGTCACGGATGTCGAAGTCACAGGTGTGAACGTCACGGGGTTGGGCATCACGGGTATGGACGTCACGAGTGTGGACGTCACGGGTGTGGGTGTCACTGGTGTGGACGTCAGGGTGTGGATGTCATTGGTGTGGACGTTAGGGTGTGGACGTCACGGGTGTGGGCGTCACGGGTGTGGACGTCATGGGTGTGGAAGGCGATGTAGCCAACTAAACTATTTGTCGCAATGATACACATCACCATGACACTTTCTACACGAAACTGTTAACAATTTCCTTGACCGATGGAGGTTTGAGGAGACATCGAAGATAAGATTTGTCATTCCTGTTGAAACTTTTTTTTACCTGTAACGGTTGTCTAAATCACCTACTTACACCCATAATGTCAGCCCATGACACCTTAGTGAACGAGGTGCCATGTCATAGTGCTTCCCTTCGGATGTGCTGGCTCCGCTGAACTTGACGAAAAACACCAGTTATTTACATAGCCGCTTCGACGGACCTTTCATTCATTGCGGTGGTACCAATCCGGTCGGGTTAAACCTTACCATCTACAGTCACTATCTATATCCGGTTGTGCCATATATCTGAAGTGCCCTCGTAAGCTGCAACAACTATACCAGTGTATATCTTTACTGACTTCATTCGTCACATCAATTTTTCAATACAGAAATATACGAAAAGATGCATGTTTAGTATTGTTCAACACGCAGGAAAATAGTTTTTTTTTATTCGTGACAATTGGGCATTTTCCAGAAATTAAAACAAAACTAGATTGTAACAAAAATCCTCGCAAAACCATCAACTTATATATATTATCTACTCATATCGCTGCGAAAAACTGTAAATTGTCTCGATACGTTTAAATGATTCAATCGTTAAACGGAGTCAATAAAATTAATTATATCAAGAACAAGCCGAGGGCTGTCCCCGCTGCGGAGAGGGAGCGCTTAATAGCTCACAAAGATTTTAGCTATCCGGTAAAGTGCGAGTTAATCGATTCGCGATTCACCTCTAGCCCCCATATTGATTGAGGAACTTCAGGTGTGGGGCGCCTCCATTAATCCCTGTCTCGCCCGTAAATACTCGACCGCCCCAGGAATTTTAATTTGATGAGCGGGAGGGCTTTAGAACGAAGTCCTAGAAGACAGGGCGTTTGATAAAAGAGCAACGATTTTACGCGAGAGTTGGCTTTTTCTGTTTACTGGTGATTTGGAAAGCCTTGAAAATACTTAATTTGGAAATATTAATACTTAACTATAAATATTTTAACTTATTTATTTAAGCTTGCAATTAGGTATTATTGTAATCTAATCAAGGTGTAGATTTACTTCAAAAATATTTTCTAAAGCCTCAGGAACAGCCAATTTCACCCCCGATTCAGATTCAGATTCAGATTATATTTATTTGTCTAACTTGTGTGTTACATTTAAGTCCGATCGGTTGTGTGGAGGTGCCAGTCCGGCTTGGAGGCGGACTAATGTCGCTGGGGAAAGGTTTTGAAGATCCGTTGTTGTTGAAGTTTGTAACAGAAACTCATTTTCGAAATTTAAAATGTTTAAATTACACAGTTTAATAAGCAAATAATTTAATAACTTACAAGTATGAAAACATAATTTTCTAAAAATCTAATAAAAAAAGACTCTAAAAACAAATATGCTTATTCAAGCCACCAGTGCACACATCTTTAGAGTCTACCTGATGCGTCGTGCGAAAAAGAAGTGGTTGTAGCAAATGCCATAAAAGTACGACTTTATTGGAAATCTATAGTTGTACATGCTGACTCATTTTCCGTGCGGGTGAAATTTTGGTTTAAGTATTCTATTAGTAAAACTGAGACATTCTTATTGTACGAAGTTGTTTGAGTAATAATAATATCACTGAACGGAATATATGAAATGTTAAACTTATTTTTACATTTAATATTCTGTCTTCCAACATTTTATTACATAAAAAATTGCCATGGTCCATAATAACGTAAACGTAGATTTAATCATATTCCCTTTGGTATAAATATAGAACGCAACGTTGAGAGCGCCGAGAACTTTCTGCATTATGAAATGTAATATTTTAAAATTCATAAAAGTATATGAAACTGAGTAACTTTCACATCAAACTCGACTCCCAAGGCGACCCTGACTGGATATTGAACCCTGGAAAGTACTCAGTTACTAGTTTCCTAAGTAATATTCCAGTAAAAGCCAGCAGTCCACACCGAGGCGTTCAGTCCGTTGTCCTCTTTCGTATTCTCATCGCGACTCAAAGCGGGACGCACCACCATGCGAGTCCGAACAAAAATGTAATAAGGGAACTTTTTCAATTACGCTCCATCGCGGCTTAGAACGATAGCCCTCGCGGAACTAACACTGCAGTCCAGTCAAGCATGCGGGATGAGAGCGAGGTTTAACACATTTGCGGATATGCCTATAATATTATTACTTCAGCACAGAACAGCGATCGGCAGCCGTCTTTTCCCAGCTGGCCGCGCGGTGTTTATTGTCTGTGCTTCATGGTTTTGTCTAGATATCCGATAATTTCTACCGAGAATAACTATATGATGGTACCGGTTTTTCATTCCAGAGTTTTGTCATGCAGAGTCAGGTTCTTTAAAAACTATATCTATATTTATAAAAAATAAATTGTTTTTTGTTACAGTTCCCCGGATGTCGAGAGGCGTGCCGCTTCCACGAAGAAACGGCGCTTTCGGCGCAGCAGAGTCAACCCGTTATTCACACCAAAGGCGAGGGCGTGATCCGCGTCAGCGGAGCCCTAGCGCGCTGGCCGCCTCCTGCGCCACGCGCAGCCGTGTCACCTCCCGCACCGTTAGTGTACGTCGTCATGCGCCGCGCCGCCGGAGGCCCCTGGCGACAGATCATCCAGACGGTCTCTCTCGCTACCAGGGTTCCCTCCAACAACGAGGGCGCACTCCTGAGAGTACTCGTGGTCGATCCGCAAGGACTCGTCACCATATACAGTCCTGACGAATCGTGGGCCGGTAGAGACACGAGCTTCTCCGAAGATCACCACGACGATCGTAGCTGGACTCTAGAAGAAGTATCTCTCATTCATCAGAAGGTTCTCGTAATAAGCGAAATCGCCTGGGAGCCTCGGACCGCACGAGGAGTCTACCTCGTCACGTGGGAAGTGGACGGCGGAGGGCTGAAAGGCAACCTGTTCACGGACTCCACGCGTGTCACGCTCTCGCTCTGGCCGGACACAATATACCACATCCAGGTGGAGCTCGTGTCGCGGACGCCCGGAGTCGACAACGAGAAGTCCGAGACGATGACGATAGACACGAGCCGCGCCCAGCGGGTCTCCACCGAGAGCGTCGAGGACGTTAAGGTGGCGGACGGTGACCGGCTCATGTCGGTGCTCGTGAGTTCGATGCGCGGAGAACGAGTGGCCGAGCGCCCGGTCGACTCGGAGCTGATACTGGGCTCTTTGACTGCCATCAGCGTGTTCGCGCTGGCGGTGGCATCCGCGATCATGTGGCGGAGACGCCGACGCGGCACCTTCCCCGGCACCAACGTGTACGTGGGCTCGTCGTCGGTCCTGCGCAGGAAGCTGGTGGAGGAGTTCGTGCCTTCCCGAGGTTTCCAGCCGGTGCTGCGGATGCCGGCGGCGAGTGCAAACGCCGGCGGCGTAGCCAGCTCCGGAGAGAGCAGCGACGGCGGCGCGAGCGGCGGAGGAGGCGGCTGCGGCGACGTGGTGGTGTGACGTCACAGCGGAGGCTCGCTGCAGCTCGGGGAGGGCGTCCTCGGTTCCTAAAGGCCCACTGTCCTCGCGCTGGCCGCTCCTGTAATTAGTTAATTTATGTTTAGTTCGTACTTAGCGGGCGAACGGTCGCTCGTTAATTATATCGAAGCAGACTGGACCGATGTGTTTAACAGTGCAATGGGTTTTTACCCAACATATGAATACTGAACGGTGTAATGTATAGTGTGAACGCTTGTGGAATGAAACAGGTAGCTACGTGTGATTTGCTGTTTTAATTTTCACTTTAACAAAGACATTGTAACTAATTGTAAATTGACAGCTACTTTTCGAGTTTTAGTATAGTTCTCTAATATTAAAAATATTTAAATGTTCAATATCGATATGTCAAAATATTTCTTGTCGTAGTGAACTAATAGTTTATTGGTAGTTATATATTTCAGAAAAAAATATTTTAATTGTATATGTACATAATAATTGTACACTCAAGAAAGTGTAAAGTGAACCATATTGAGCGTCTAAAATATAGTTAGAAATGACAAGTGTAAGATTAACACCACAGAAGTTAGATTTGTAAATAAGTAGAACGTAGATTAAAAGACGACTTACTTTAAAGTATTATAAAATATTTGTTTTTACCTGTTGCCTACTTATTGATCGAGAGCGAATCAATTAATGCCAACAAAATGCATTTTTGTGTCAAATACTATATTTCTATCTCTATATTATGTATGCGTCTATAAAATTTTTGTACAAACATCTATAATATAAAGCACGGTCACTTGGACGTCCAAATTGTTAAAAACATTATTTTATTAAATTGTATGTGGCTTCATGTTGTATGGATTTTTTTTTTAAATAATTAAGTATTTTCACGGTAACGATGTACATTGCATAGGTTTCTACCGTGACATTTAAATACCTATGTTAATCCCTAGTCTACCATTCGTTTTAGGTATTATTAAGTAAAATTCAGTGGAAGCAAATTTTCGAATAAATTTCTATTTTTATTTCTAACTGAATTGGTATAATATTCATTGCTTGATTTGAAAAGAAATTTATTATGCAAAATAAACTATCAATATTGTATTTTTATTTGTTTATAGAAATTATGACAAAACTACTTTTACCTACGTTTGTTTTTAAAAAACAAGTTATTTAAATCAAAGTGGTGACAAGAATGAATTTGGATTTTATTTATAGCAATAAAAATAAATAAAGAATGTATTATTACTACCTTGTGAAATGATGAAATGTATTTTGCTAATAAGAAAAATTTTAATAAGGCAATAAATTATTCCTTGATCCTTGCATAGGTGGGCATGATGTACATAGCATAATATATTTATAGCTATTTTAAATTGAACCAAATATTTGATTTGGATGAGATCTGCTTCGTATTTTGTCTTTAAATGTTTTAGTGTTATTAAAACATTCGTGAGTAAAGTAATTTCAATCAAAACGCCAACGTGACATAATCTATGTCTACCAAAATTTTATTAATTTTAAAGAATCGTGATTTCTTTTTATTCTTTATTATTATATTGGTATAACTAAATAAATCCATTAATTTAATTTAAATTGAGGAAAACCTTTAATAGGACATTTATGACACTAACGCAGGTTTATCAAATCAGTACCTATAAGCTCACATACCTATTGTAAATATTAGATCTAAAGGCTACAAAAGTGAAACAAGAAACTAATTAATAAATATATCAGTGGAGAGATAGACTTATTTTATTTACTTCAAAATTCCCTTCACATATCCCTAATAATATTATGTTGTTTTATTCAAATATGAATGAAATATGAATTATAATTGTACAGATGTACCTAAGTATGTTTATAATATATGAAAAATGCCCTGCGAAGTTTCTTGCCGGTTCTTCTTCGTGGATGGAACCGAATAGAACAAATTGTGACAAGTTCGAGTGCATTCCAACTGCCGTATGAATGATAAATAAACAATACAATACAAATTAGCTGCAGTATTCGTGCCGTTTCTTGTCTGACAGTAAGTACAAGTCAAACGTCAAACATTTAAAATATTTATTTTAAATGAGTTCATAAACTCATTATACAAAGTCCAGAGATTTTGAAGCAGTTCCAACAACCGTAATTATATAAATTGGTTTACAAGCAATTTTGCCAATTATAATAATAAATACAAATTAGAGCATCTTTATTGAATAAATTACACATTCATCAGGCGCTGTGGAGCTACTCGGAGCGAGTTACTAGGAATATCGACTCTTACTGTATCTGTTATTATTCACATATTTTAATTTACCTGATTTAAATGGAAACTTTACTCGTGTAATGAAGCGCAAAGTGCCTGTCTGTTACATTATTTATTTTTAAATATTTGTCAATTTTTCGGTTTGATTTACATGAGCCAACGACTTCCTTTCTTAATTTTGTGTTACCTTGGTTTATTTGTTACCTTGGTACTTGTTACCTAGGAAACAATCATACTAGTGTGACACGCCCGCTTGACGTTCGATGTACGACGCATTGGCGTTCAATATCAAAGTTTTTGTATGAAAATGTTCCCAATGGCCACTCTACCGGGTGCGGCGATTGAACTGTCCGTCTCTATCTAACTGTTTTAAAATTCGAACCACTGAATCGAACGCCGCCCAAATTTCAAATGTTGATCTTTCACATGTTCTCTATCATCATTTGAAGTGATTATGTTGTAAGAGAAACACGTTCGAATTTAGAACAATGGATTTAAAACGAAATTCAGTAATTGCTCTTCATTTGGAGGGAAAATCGACTATCGAAATACGTCGAGCGCTGCCAAATCTTCAATTGAACGAGAAATTTGTGCATCGCACTATTCAACGTTATAATGAGACTGGTAGCGTTAAGAAACGCTACGGTGGCGGACGACGCTGTACTGCAACGGCGCCAGCAGTTTGTCGAAAAGGTGCGTCATCGATTAGACAGAAATCCAGCGCGCTCAGCAAACCAGCTCGCGCAGGATCTCAAGGTGAGCGATCTCAGCGTTCGTCCCATATTGAAGGAAAAGCTTAAAGTCAAACCATTAAAAAAAACCTTTCTCAGGAACTCACTGCTTTACAGCGTAGCAAACGGTTGGATCGATCGAAAGAGCTGATTCGCTTGCTCGACTCTGGCGAGCTTCCCAATTTGGCGTTTTCAGATGAGAAAACTTTTTGCGTTGAACAGTTTTTAAACAAACAAAATGACCGTGTTTGGTTGAAGAGACGTGTCAGCGACCATTCAGACGAATTGCAAGTCACTCGACGCCAAGGAGCCGACCAAATTATGGTCTGGGCGGCGGTGTCTGAAAATGGCCGTTCTTCGCTCGTTTTTCTTCCAATGCGTCGCAACCAAGTCAAAATAAACCAACAAATCTATCGAGACAAAGTCTTGCGACCAGGGCTGATACCGTGGGCACGCAACACATTCGGTTCTGAGCGTTGGACTTTCCAGCAAGACTCGATACCATCGCACAGAGCAATTGGAACGCAAAATCGGTTGAAAGCAAACGTTACAGTGCTGATCGACCGAGATATGTGGCCGTCGTCATCGCCCGACTTGAATCCGCTGGACTTTTGTATTTGGGGTGATTTACAGGTCAGGGCCTGTGCTAAAAAACACACTTCGGTAGAAGCGCTCAAAGTTACTCTTACGAGAGAATGGAAATTATTTGAGTGACAACGTCGTTCGAGCAGCCGGCGCTTCTTTCAGAAAGAGACTTCAGCTTGTAGTAAAGGCTAAAGGCGGGTTAATTCCTTCGGAATAAGTCATAATAAAACTTTAAACTTACTATTTTCACATGGCATAAGTGTATAAATAAATATTGAAAATTAACAGAAGTATTTCATTTTCACATACGGACAGTTCAATCGCCGCACCCGGTATATATAACCTATTCAATCTATTTTTATTTTAATGCGTTAGTACTCATGTACTCACTTTATATTCCTTTATTAGATAGATGCAAAGTCGAAAATGAAGAGAAAAAATGCGTCCCGACCAGGATTCGAACCTAAAAATCCGGATGACTCCGGCTTGACCTGTCAGCGAGTTACCGCTTCGCCATCGGGTCGATGACGCATACTCTCTAAATTTTGAACAGTTGCATCGTCTATATAAGGTACATACATACATACATATCACACACGCTGAATCCCGATAATCGGGGTAAGCAGAGTAATCGGTGTTGTGCTGCAAGAACTCTGGTAAATTGCAGCACAACACCGACCACCACGTTTCGCAAATTATTCGAACAAGATTCAATCGATCAAGCATTAAGTAAGGCACGAAGACCCACCTGCTGCATGATTCGGTGGTATAAGGTGATATAAGGTCTATTAGATAAATATAATTATATATATATTAGATAATAATAAATTAGATTTTTTATTTAATTTAAATCCAGTATGGGGTTAAATCCAGAGGGTCAAGAGGACTTGCTCCGACAGGACAATATCGCCTCTGAGAAGTTGCCATATTGGAGACTTCCCTTTGGATTGCTTTATCATACAAGATTCAATATGAAATCGTGCAAGTTGACTGAACGCTGGAGATTCCATCATACCTGCTATATATAAGGTCTTTCCGATACGCTAAGGGATGTATGTGTATCAGATACTGATCACGTTCCTATATCATTTTTTTACGATATAAAAAACCTACTCACTCCTTAAATTTAATAAGTGAAGCGCGCGTATTTCACCTTAATAAGTTCGTTTTTTATATCGTAAAAAAAATGGTATGGGAACGTGATCAGTATCTGATACACATACACCCCTTAGCGTATCGGAAAGACCTTATATATAGCAGGTATGATGCAATCTCCAGCGTTCAGTCAACTTGCACGATTCCATAATCTTGTATGATAAAGCAATCCAAAGGGAAGTCTCCAATATGGCAACTTCTCAGAGGCGATATTGGCCTGTCGGAGCAAGTGCTCTCGCCCCTCAGGATTTAACCCCATACTTTAAATAAAAAATCTAATTTCAAGCAATATAAATCAGAAAGCAAGGCACTCCGATCATAAATTGCATCATGAGAAAGTAGGTATTTAGTTGGCTGCAATCGCAATCACTATCGTCTCAAAGAGTTTTCTAACTAACATGCTTCACAAACAAAGATAGGTAATACCTTTGATCCAACAGACGTAAGAGTTAGTTCAAAGAAACAGGTCACCCAATAAACGGACACGTAATGATACTTCCGCCGACTCTCACAGAAGTTGCTTTCATTCCGCCTGATAAGGCAATACCAGTTGTGTGTGAAGGACGAATTACTTAATTGATAGAATATAATGCTATCATTTCTGCTGGTAAGCAATAAAGCACCCACTTCAGTAGTAGCCGAAAGAGGATGATTCTACATCTCGAACTGAACGAACAGTTCGAAGATGTAGAATCACCAATCACCAATCATCAAGCAGTTTCTTGCCGGTTCTTCTTCGTAGGTGTAATCGAGCTGGATAAAGCAAATTGTGACAAGTTCGAGTGCAGTCTTTGAATATGAATGATCAATAAACCATATGTATGGTTGTTCTACGACTTTTTATTCCGATTTCTTTAACTTTCTTCATAAAACATTCACGATATTTTATTTATTTTTACATTAAAAAAAAGGTAAAAGTAAAAAAAATCTTTTTAATAATAATATACTTAGCCTGAATGTTAAGACAAAGGTAGACTGGAAAAAATCCCTGTAAGAGATAAGTCCGCCTTTGCACCATATGTAAATTTTTTATTGTGCTTGTTTCTGTAAAATGTTTTTGGAGCAATATACTTAGCATTTTTTTATCTAACTACCTACCTACCTAAAGAATCGGCTTTCGTAGACATACGAGTAAAAAAACACCTAAGAGTATTAATATGTCC
This sequence comes from Nematopogon swammerdamellus, assembly GCA_946902875.1. Taxonomy (NCBI): domain Eukaryota; kingdom Metazoa; phylum Arthropoda; class Insecta; order Lepidoptera; family Adelidae; genus Nematopogon; species Nematopogon swammerdamellus. The sequence goes on along the minus strand of OX336341.1, from coordinate 12,323,574 downwards.
ATGTATTTTTATAGCTGACGAGACGACGACGCGACGTGAGAAATGTGATGCCAACTCAGTTGATTTATCGGCTCAGTGGGTTCAAAGAGTGAAACAGAGCACGACTGCTAATACTGCAACTAGCTTTTTACTCGAGTACCGTATGCAAATAAGAAAGTACTCGGAAAATTAGTACTGCTTAAAATGTTACCAGTAAAAAGCAATCCAAGAATTATTTAACAGATGTTATGATTGCTTGTAGACGTTGTACGGGACAGAGTAGATAGAAGACGGGCAGCGCGGCTGGCTGAGGGACGACGCCCACCGTTCGATGTTCTGTGATGTACAGGTTTCCAGGTTTTTGTTTCCTTCACTGCAGTGACGTATTGTACGTGTAATGTAATCCGATAGGGGTAGCTAAATCGGAGGGGCCAAAGCACATGCCCAACCAGCCAATATCACCCCCGAAAAGGTAGGTACTTTACCGGAGACTTCCTAGATTGCTGGCTAGTGGTTCCTAGATACTGGACTAGGGAGAACACAACCGAGGCTGCATCAACCCAGTTGGCTACAATTTGAGCCTACCACCTAAGGGGCAAGGGACCGTTTTACACCGTTTCCGAACGGTGAAGTATAGGTTATGCACGTAATTTTTTTCATCAGAAAAAACTCATTGGTACCTACACGCCGACCGGATTCGAAACTCGGACCTCTCGCATGAGAAGCCGATGCACAAACCACTCGGCCACCCGCCGCCCGCCGCTTAAATACCGGGAGAGCCCGATCAATGCCTCTGCTCCGCATGACACATCAAAATGTTTCCTAATCAAGAATAGAATTTTCTCTGCCAACACTATGCAGTGAGCAGGTGTTCAGTGAGCGAGCGAAACTTCTTAGAAATTTATCTGACATGACTAGAAGGTGCACTGTTAAATCACAGGCCAGTCTATATATAAATCACGAGCAGAACCAACATTACAAAATATTGTTTGATGCAATGGCGTGTAAAGGTGAGCCTATACAACGCAGCTAGCAACGCATCACTGCACTGCAACGGAGAGCCGCGCGTCAAAATATTCTTTGTATAAAATTGTATCAACTAAATCACAAATGTACTTACATATACATATTCTAAATTCCAATTGCTCGCTACTAATGGTGCTTCTTTGAGGTCCATGGATATTCTTTCCACCTTCTCTGTATCGTGATTCATTCCATTCTTTCTATACATATTCTTTTACTGTTGAATCAGCACGTCACCGGCACCAACTCTCTGCCACTCTCCGTATTTCCGCTTCCCATATTTTCCAATTCCGTTTGAGGGAACATAATATGTTTTCAAATTCGTAATGTCTCCGTGTGTTATCGTTTGTATAGAAACTGCATTATGTATGTATGTACATATATATATGTTTGTTTATATGAATATATGTACCTTTGAACCTGTAATTATGTATGAAAGAAATGTATTTAATTGTGTGTTAAAAGTGTAAGTATATTATAATTGTTTATTTTCTTTTTTTTTCATTTAATTTCGCACTACCCAATCTACCTTACCCACAATCCCAGGCACGACTTTTTTTTATATGATCCGGTATGGGTGGCTGACTCGGAGGGGCCAAAGCGCATGCTCCGACCAGCCAATATCACCTCTGAGAAGGTAGGTGCCATACCGGAGACTTCCCTGGATTGCTGGCTATACTGGACTAGAGGACAACACAACCGAAGCTGCTATGCGGCCATCTTACATCCAGTACGCTGGTATCAACCCAGTCGGCTACAATTTGAGCCTACTACCTAGTAAGGGGCAAGGGAAGGGACCTACAGTTTTACACCGGTTCCGAAAAGTGAAGCAGCAGCACGTAAATTTTTTCGTCTGAAAAAAATCATTGGTACACGCCGACCGGATTCGGACCTCTCGCATGAGAACCCGATGCCCAAACCACTCGTCCACCTGCTGCTTTTTAATGGCTGATAGAGAATGCTTTTAGGCTTTAAGTTCGTCTTCTGACACTTATTTGTGCAATAATTTATGTTTTCATTTCATAATTTCATCTAACTCGAAAAAAAATTGCTGCACGCTATAACGGGTGTCCAACCCACCATCTTTCGCTACATAAGCAAGACCGTTACCCCTTGGCGGAGCCGCTCGTAATGCATCGACATCTCACGTGTAACAACTAGCAACGACGTAAAACTAGTATGAAATCCGCTTAACTTTAATCAGTATAAAGCTTCAAAATTTGTTGGCACAAATCGCACAAACTGTTAGCGGAATGTAAAGTTCGGCCTGCTAGGTCTGCGAAGTTGCTGTTAAGGCATATTCACACATGCACATTCCCGTACTTATAAAGTGAATACCTATTGCTGGTAATAATTTTTTTTTTTTTATTGATACTGACATGGTTGGCTACATCACCTACAACATCCGTGATGTCAGCCCATAACACCGGGTGAACTTGGTGCCACGTCAGTGCTTCCCTTCGGTCGTGCCGGCTACACTGAACTGGACGGAAAACACAAACTATTTACATAGCCGTTTCGACCGACCTTTCATTCAGTGCGGTGGTACCAACCCGGGCGGGTTAAACCCTACCACCTAGTAATATAAATATAAATCCTATAGTATATATAGTAGTATATACTATAGGATATATAGATATATATTAGAGTCATATAAATCCTTTGCCATATTTGAATCACTTGCAAAACTAATTATTTAGGTGCGAAATGAAACTTTTATTATTTCTTTCGTCCAATACACGGATATATACACGTAGATATAAAAAACACAATACACACAAGAAAAATTGGACCTGAAGGCCTTTGCTAATCACCAACGAGCCCGGGAGCCGTTGAGAGGGACGCTGATTTAAAGTCAGGCCTAAGTAAACAACACAGGCATTATTCAAAGCATAAACTAACATAGACACAACGACCAGAGAAAGAGAAAAAGAAAGAAGTTTTGCAGTTACAACCACGCACAACACAACGCACACAAATCACATTCGTCCGGCCGTATAAGTTTAAAAAAAAAGCTTAACTGAAATCTGTAAAATACCTACGTTATATATATCATTTTATTTCCTACTTCATTTTATAAAACAGAGAAACAGAACAAATAAAAATAGTATTAGGAGAATAAAAATTGAACTATTTACTCGCTCACTCAACCAAACACTCGTTTTCAACCAACCAGCAGTCACAAATTCGGCCCGGCTATCGGCTGTAATTGCTGAGTAAGTTGGTCGAGTTAGCACGCGGCGCCGAGTTGGTTCCGGCCCGGCAGACCTGCTGCTCACTCTTGTCTCAGCGCGCGTGTGAACGCAGCCTTGACGACGAGCGAACCCGTGGAGGCCATCAGTTTGAGCTTTTCTACTAACAAATTGGAAGCCAGAAAAAAAGTGGTAGTAACTAATGATCATCTATGTAACTAAAAAGTCAGTAAATCGCACAGACTAGGGGTAAATCTTAATAAAGTATTTGAGAATGGGCAAACTGTGTTTGGTATATATTTAAATTTTTTAAAGAACATTTTACATTTTTACTTTAGGCGGTCTTTTTACTTAAGATTCAATGTCTGCTGTCTGTCTGTGTACACGAGTATATAGGTATGTTTGCTTATAACTCAAGAACGGCTTAACATATTCGCTTGCGATGTAATACGACATAGCTGCGCCAGGTAATACGCTATATAGCATCACTCCATTATTCATATGAGCTGAGCAGTGGGATCGGAAAAAATCGACCAATTCTCGACTTCTTCGACTCCACTCTTGAACTATGGCCGACCTGTCTATATAGCGCTAGCCGCATCTCTGTTTCAAAGCCCATTGGAGCGAGTGAGACTGATCATGGGAAATTGCTAGTAGCGATGAATTGCTAATACAAATGGCTGGACGAACCGACAGACAACTTTATCTTTCGTCCATTAGGGTCGCTCCGGAACCCTTAAAACGTAGCCACGCTCGACTGGGTTAAGTCACAGATGAGATACTGGTTATGTGCAGCAGTTCTCATAATGCACAAGTTTTGAACACCACACAGCTACGAACCAAGGTACCGACGATAGAGCAGTCAGGAGCCTAGAGAGCCTACATAAATTCTTGGAGAGTACAGTCGGGTCCAAAAGTTTAAACACACCTGAAATGAGTTATGAACAAAAACGGTGAGCGAGTTGTGACAAGGTTCTACGAATGTATTTCATGTGCTGTGCTTTTAAAGTTGATTGTACACACGAGCAACATTTGCAAATGATTAGTTACTTACGTCAAAAATATCGCATTTAGATGGTCTAATATTTGACTAATTTATATAAGACCTATTTGTTTGACACACCATATTTGTTTGGAATAAATAATAATAAATAACGTATATTCCGCCATTGGACTTTCTGGAATACAAAACACACTCCGTTTTGAAAAACAAATATAGATATATTTACTTACTACTTAAGATAGTACTTGCTTCGCTTGATATACATAGAATTTATTAAATATAATTTATGTATATATTTATATAGTAGTATAGTAAGTATGTATAGTGTATAGTATTTACTGTCACCATTAATTTATTTTAGCAGTTTCAAAATTTGATATGACTAACCAGTCTCGGCATGTACAGCTGAGACAAGACTGGAACTAAATAAAAAAAATAAAAAATAAAAAATACATAGAATTAGGTAATTTCATTATAGGTACGCGGCATGCGTTCTAGAACGTTTAAATTAATATTTCCAGATTGTACGCAATAAATCATGGATTTGGATCGCGAGTTTATTAAATTCATTTATTTCGCGCAAAAATATTTCAGAGCTTGAACATTATTTAAGATTAAGCAAAGAAATTTCTCCAGAGACTACTTTGTACTTCGCAAACTAATTTCATATCAAATCGGACCGAATAACTTTGTCCGAAGGCTTGCTGCCCGACGCGCCAGGCATTCCTTTCTATATTGAATTTCTTGTTTTATTCTAAAGTATTGACTTTTTGGCAAATTCCCAGGAAAACGGTTGAAATATCTTTGAAAAGTATGTTACGGGTATCCATTTTAACTTGAAGTATTTCTCCCGCCCTTTAAGTATGCACTGTAGCGTAACATTCTTCGTATGAAATCACATTTCCTAACTAGAGTGTGCTCCCAAGTTCTCAATTCGTCGCAATCTTTTTTTTATGTATGTTCATCCATAATTTTTTAACCATGTGGACCGATTACGATTATTCTTTTTTTATTATAAATGGGGTACCTTAGGGGTGGTTCCATATACATATACATAATTGGGCCAATATTAAATATAAAATTGCCTATAAAAAAAATCTGTTTTAAAAAACATTGGACCGACTCCAAAAACAACTAGAACTTAAAAGTGTTAAATAATATTTTGATTCATATTTGAGTTGTAGACCCTTGAGTTGTAGGCGGTACAAAAGCACAAAAGGGGTCCATCTATCAATTTTCAGTTGTGAGAATTGAGTTGAAGGCGGGGCAAAAGCCTAACTGAAAATTGATAGATGAAAAAACACGAGTTGATGAAAAGCTTTTGTGCTTTAGGCCCTCTTGAAAAAATTTTTTTTTTTTCAAGTCCGTCCTGTGACATTTGAATATAAGAGGCTCATTATAAGAAATACATTTTTTTTTTATAAATTTTAAACTGCATATTTTAAAACATATATACAAAAATCGAGCATCCCCGGCCCTTATCTACGAAGCTATTAAATCTAAAATTTCTAAAAAAATTATCGTTAAATATAATAATAGTTTAGAATATAATAAGTTCTTTTGTATATTGCTTTTAAATAGTTTTTACGGTTCCGTATCCGGTGCGGGACCCTATTACTAAGCCTACGCCGTCTGTCTGTATGTCCGTCCGTCCGTCCGTCTGTCCGAGGGCTGTATCTCTTGAACGTAATAAGCAGGCCGTAGAAATGTTCAATGAATATGTGTTATTATGACCGATATAAGAACAAATAATAAAAATAAGAAAAAGTAAAAAATTCGTGGTTAAAAATAGAAGAAACCAAAAAGTGTAAATGTAGCGCCCCATCTACCGAATAGAGCATGAAGGATTTTAACTAATGCATTTTAACTAATATGAAGCATTTCATAACTCGCCATAGATGGCGTGAGTGGCGCTAATGACATGGCGATACGGAACCCTTGGTGCGCGTGTTCGACTCGCATTTGGCCGGTTTTTTTTAATATGTGTAACTACGCCGGAGGCAATCAGTGGTTCCGTACCGCTGAAGGCCGGGAGACTGGAGAAAAATGGGAGAGGTGTATTTCCAGAAGTGGGAATAAAAATGCAAATTGGCTTGACTTTGCGGACTTGGATTGAAGATAATTTTTCAGTGTAGGTACTGTTGGACAATTGGGCATATCTCGAAATTAATCATAATTAAATAAATTGCGAAATTTTAAAGGGAAAGCTAAATATTACTTTAGCATTTTTCCATGTGCCATTTAGCCATTATTTTCTTAGTCGTTTTGTGGAAAATATCTTTATTCATTCAATGAAGTAACAAAAAGTTAGATAAGTGGGTTAGGTCTCAAATGAAACCACGAACATTTTTAATCCAACTTTATTTTACGGCCACCGGCGAGCAATATCCTTCGAGAGAAAGATGAAAAAAACTTTAATTAAATTTAAACTCCTATATTATGAGATTTCGGCAGTTAATGAGTTTCTTCGCTGCTTTTGTAATTTCACTTCTGATTAAGAGGCCCACATAATTTTTCCTAGTTACATTAACAGCTTATTGATCCACTTTTGTGTCAGAATTTCCAATTGAACAATTATATGTGTTATATACCTATTTATAATGCTGTGTGGGGTCGGTACTTAATAAGAATAGTCCCACTGCATCTCTCCCCGTGCATGTCGTAAAAGGCGACTAAGGGATAAGCGGCCTGCAGACACCCCGGTCGACTTGTGGCTTTCATGGAAGACATAGGCTGGCTGGGGTAGCTGGAGACTGCGGGGTTTTTGCACGAAGGTCCCCACCAAGCGGAATTAGTTTGCAGGCCTAGAGCCAACCCCAAACCAAAACAACAACAACAACAACATACCTATTTATATTGTAAATATAAACCCACTCAGATTCACAGAGAACTTACGAGAAGTCAATACTGGCAAAATGTGTGATTGTAGTAGGCTCCGAAATTGCACTATTCAATAGGACCGTTTCGATTCTGCACCACAGAAAAGTGTAATATAAATGAAAGGTCAAATTAAATTTTAACAATGTAAGCATGATTATATAATCACATAGTATGCGGTCCTACAGTGGGCTACATTACGTATAAACTTATAGATCCAACTCTAGGAAGGTTAAAAGGTGGACTTTTTTTAAATTAAAAATCCTCCACTCGATAGTCAGTTAAGTACTACTTACTTGTACTTTCGATCAAATGGGTAGGCAGCTGGTAGCAGTGGTGGCGGTGGCGGAGGAGCGGCGCCGGTGTAGGCGCTAGGTAGACACGGCGGACTAATAGGCGTGGGCCAGCAGGTTATTCCAAGTAGTGAAATAGTATCAGACAGCACAGCGCATGCCCAAAATACGTATGTAGTAAACATAATAGACTTTTTTCGATCGTGCCCTAAACAAGTAGTAGCGTACAAGCCGTTCTCTAAACAAGCAGTAACATATATATCGTGCCTCTAACAAGTAGTAGCGTACAAGGCGTTTCCTAAACACGCTGTAACATATAGATCGTGCCCTAAACAAGTAGTAGCGTACAAGCCGTTCCCTAAACATGCAGTAGCATATAGATCGTGCCCTAAACACGCAGGAACACACACTGTGTGCCCTAAACAAGCAGTAACATAATATAGGTCGTGCCCTAAACACGCAGGAACACACACTTTGTGCCCTAAACACGCAGTAGCATATTGATCGTGCCCTAAATACGCAGAAACACGCACTGTGTGCAGTAAACCCGCAGTAGCATATCGCTTGTGCCTGAAACGCGCACATAGCGTGTGACCTAAACACGCAGTAGTATATAGATCGTGCCCTAAACACACAGAAACACACACTGTGTGCCCTAAACCCGCAGTTGCATATCGCTTGTGCCTAAAACGCGCACATAGCGTGTGACCTAAACACGCAGTAGCATACGGCTCCTAGAACTATGCTTAACACATTTCTCGTATGTGCGCGACAATCCGTCGAGCATAATCCTACCATTTAGTAAGGTAAGAGAAGGCACCTACAAGAGGCGTTCAAATTCCAAGAATACTGTTTAGTGTATATAACATTTACGCGGTCTGCTCACACCCGTCGTACTTGGAATAGACATGCTGCGCGGTCTTGCGCGGGCGCATTGTCGTGTGATTTAGAGGCGCGACATAACAATTATTGTTAATAACACAAATCACTGAGTACGCAATAATCGTGTTAGTATTGTATCTGGCGCAGACAGCCGCAGAATGCTAAGTACGGCGGTATTTCAACTTCAACGATAAGAACTACGTGTTTGATATATTTTGCCGCTATGAAGACATAGCTTAGAGTTATACGAAATAGCAAATATTCAAACAACACCTCTAAAATGTGTATTAAATGTATCTGCCATGCAGAAGGCAAGTTATTTGAACGCAATTTCTTACAGTCGGCCATGTACAGTGCCCGGCAGCAAATAATACGTGTCGATCTTTAGAAAGAGACAATCGGGTTGTAGAGCGTCGTCCCTGTCGCACAGAGAGGACGACGCTCTACAGCCGTATTGTCTCTTTCTAAAGCTCGACGACACTCACGATTTCCTGACGAGAACAATGTCGCTATAACATAATTGCCATTAAATGTACGCACAGGTTTCCTCAGCTTGTTTTCCGACACATATCGGAGAAGTAAAAAAAATTCACCTCAAAATTATAAAAAAAAAAATATTCCAAACTAGGCTCCTTTCACTGATATACAACTCGATCTATTATTATTATTTATTTTTTATTTTTAAATGGATTTTTGCGGCTTTCTATTAATTATTGTTGAATATACCTACCTGACTTTGATTAACCTTTAAGATATCTTGCCTTCCGAATAAATACTTATTCCAAGTTTCAAAAAGATACCTTACGTCGTTTAGGAGCTACAGGCTTTGACAGCCTGTAGCTCCTAATACTGATTATAAGGTAACCTGCCAGTGTCGTTGGATACGGAAACCTAAAAATTTATACAAAACATAAATACAAATTTATTAAAATTCAAGAATATTCTTACGAAATAAAGTTAAATGAAACAATTGAATTAACGGACCATTTAAAATTAAAGCCGAATAAAATAGTAATCGCATTTATAACACGTGATCATCATGTTTCAACGAAGGATAATAATAATTTAAACAATCACTGAACGAACGTATAAATGTTAACGACGACATATTATATTAAGAACACTAGACGCGTAAGATTAATACGGAATCACATAGCATATAAATACCGTAGCGACACCACTATTCGACATACAGCATAGACAAATAATAGAATAACCAAAGAAATTCTTACACAGAAACGTCATTGGAAGTTGCCACGATACACGATTTCTAACTCTAAGATCTAGCTAACTCAAAATTATGACTAATATAATGACCTAATAAACATACTCTCAGGAAACTTCAACAGATTCTAATAAATTGCATACCTACGTTTTACCATTTGGTTGGCACGCACTCGATTCATTCCATTCATTCAGAATATAAGTAAGTAAACGTAAAGCCTCGTTCAGACCTGTGTATTTTCGTTTTTTTTTGTCATTATCACCTATCTATAGTTTATCGCACGAAACATGCTCTCAAGGAGGAATTTATACTCGCAGCCTGTTGGCCAAGACGCGCGCTACCCTAGTTAGCATGAAGCGACCCGTGCTGTGCCCGTGCGTGAAAGAAAGGCTTACATGGTTCATTTCTTAAAGCAAACGCCTGATTGCTGCTAAAGCTTTCACAGCAGTCGGACGTTCCAGTTATTATTCCTCAGCATACAAAGAGTTTTTGTTAAATTACTTTCAGCTTCTTGGCAATATGATGCCGCTTCTATGCTTTTGATATATTTTTGGTGTGCGGTTATATATTCCAGAAGGGGGGTCCGCGCGCGGACAGCATTCTTCACACATTCCGCGCGATAGCATCGCGTACCGTGGTCACCCTGCATTGATTAACAGCGGGCGCGCACGCAGTAAGTACAGTCTGCGGCCGAATGACCTGTGGCTGCATCAGCTGACATTGTATTAAAAATTTATTATATAGATTTTTAATATAAAGACGCCTAAACGGTAATACATTTTTGGGTTTCACAGAAAAATTATTCTGTACGGAATTAAGTTTGATTAGACCTTTTTTTGGAAATGTCAAAATTAGCAATTTTATTGGCACTTTTGTGAAAGAAAAAATACTCTAATAGTGTAGTAAATGAGTGCTCAAATAAGGGGTCTAGCCGGAAAGCTCGAAAGCAGAATGTTTGACTTCGGAACTTTGTTCTGACTAGTTAGGAGGTAAACATACTAAAAGTCCCCACCACTGGGGGTTCGGTTTTTCGCATATATCTCGAAAAATGTGCATCATAGGAAAAACTGTTTAATTACAGAATAAGAGGTGATAAAATTCTCTACAACTTTGATTTATACACTTTTTACCAATTCTCAATCGTTGTCGAGATATAGGGTCCGAAAAGAGGCCGATTTTATTTGCAAATAAAAGCAAAAATCTGTTTTTGTCATACATTGCTTTTATTTGCAAATTAAATCAGCCTTTTTTCGGACCTTATATCTCGACAAGGATTGATAATTGGTAAAAAGTGTATATATGAAAGTTGTAGAGAATTTTGTGTGATACATATGGTATTTTGGCATCGCGGCGAGCATCGTCGTCGATCGTCGAGCTGACTCAGTTTTGTCTGGTGCGATTGGCCTCTCTATGTATATATGGTGGACTCGTAACACCGTGTACATTGTGCCATCTATTGTCCACTATTAAACATTTTACGGCTTTACTCACGGTCGTTCTACGAGCTATTTGCCTCGCGTTTCGGGCCAAACGTATGGCCCATCCTCACGAGCACTCTGCCGGTGCGACAGTTCTCCGTCCTACCCAGGGCTCTGTTCACGTTGAAGTTATAGCAGAAATTGTGTCAGATTTTAATCCGTGTTCGATTGTAGCGATCAGCTGTTAGTAGAGAGAAGAAATAATTTTCGAATTTAGTTAAATATACATTATACACGGTGTTGCAATCCCAACCGTAAAACCCAAAAGGGGGTGACTATGTACGTGAAATAGAACCAGTTTTGTTCTACGACTTTTTAATTTGAAGAAAAAAAAATTTTTTTTCTCCATACATTTTGAGAATAGGTTTTTTTTTTGTTTAAAATTTTTTTTTTCGGCACAGGAATTGCTTAGTTTCACATATAGAATAACCCCCTTATGTCAGTTAAAAATATTACGGGGGCAACTGCAACACCGTGTACATAAGTTGTAAAATTTTGGGCGTCATGAAGGTTCCCTGAAAATACAATTATATCCTTCTGAGAAAAATCTAACATTAAAAAACACAATTTCAAATACTCATTCTGCGTTCCGGTGTACCGCTACAAAATGCTTTATATCGTGGTGCTCTCACATTTCACGGGTCTCTTTTTTTCTTTAAAATTTATATTCGAATCGAAGGTGATTAGTTACTCGTGTCACGGGAGGGGGTAGATACCCGGAGGGGAGGGGGGCTCGTAGAAACAAACACTTGATTGTACAAGCACTACTGAGTCGGGTAACATTATCCGCGTCGCGTGTGGCGGGTTATATATAATACAAATAGCAGTTTCTATTTCAAAATAATAATAAGTTGACATCAATTTGAGGAATTTTTTGGGTGTCTCTAGTGTCTTAGGTTAATCTAATGACAATTTGTCATTTTTATTATAGTGTTTTTTTTTTCGAATTGATCAGTCCACGAATTGTTGTGAGACAACAATTTAATAAATTATACATTAAGATGATAAATATTTATGAAAGTAATAATATAATATTGTATTCAAATTTAAACATCAGGAGACTGAAAGGTAATAAATACATCACTCCCTATTTAGTAAAATGTTATTTTTTTTTTATGGAAACTGACACGGTTGGCTACATCACCTACAACGTCCGTAATGTCAGCCCATAACACCGGGTGAACTAGGTGCCATGTCAGTGCTTCCCCCTTTGATCGTGCCGGCTACACTGAACTGGTCGGAAAACACAAACTATTTACATAGCCGTTTCGACCGACGTTTCATTCAGTGCGGTGGTACCAACCCGGGCGGGTTAAACCCTACCACCAAGTAAGATTAGGAGGGAAGGGACCTACAGTTTTACGGGGAATCCGAACCTCGGTCAGCCTCCAACGGTCAGCGTTCACCCAAGTACTGACCGCACCCAGCGTTGCTGGGCGCAATTCAATAGCGGCAGTTAACTGTCTGCACCACTGAGCTATCGAGGCTGACAAATAACCGAAATTTATTTATTTTATTTTTTTTATGGAATACGCATGGAGTACGCATTAATTTGTAATATTCCAATATTACCATTTCATAAGATACTTTATTGACTTATGTACGTATAATTTTCTTTTTGGAAACCTCATCGCACATGTGCAAATATAATGGCAAGAAATAAAACTACAGAAAAATATATAATACTAAATAAAAATTCAAATGTCACCAGTACCACACAGATAAGGTTTACCTGTCGAAATCACTCCTAGTGATAAGCCCGCTTTTGTTTTGCTGTTCTAAACGTTTTTTTTTTTGTTACTGAAGTGGAAGAATTAATTTCTATTCAATTTTTTTTATGTAATCCGATATGGGCTGAGTCGGAAGGGCCAAAGCACATGCTTCGACCAGCCAATATCACCTCCGAGAAGGTAGTTGCCATACGGGAGACTTCCCTGGATTGCTGGCTATACTGGACTAGAGGAGAACACAACTGAGGCTGCTATGCAGCCATCTTACATCCAGTACGGGGGTACCAACAACCCAGTCGGCTACAATTTGAACCTATCACCTAGTAAGGGCCAAGGGAAATTAAATTAAAGATGACCGATTTTTTTAGAAATGTTTGAAGATATTTCAGAAGTAATTTTCAGCGTAATTAGTCGGCTATTGGTTTCCAGCAGTCTAAAGTAAGCAGGAAAGCTGTAAATTTTACGAAAACTCGTTTTCTGCCTATATTTAGACGGAACACTCGGGATCGAAGGGCGCTCGAATGGCGGAGAACTATTTTCGAAATTCGGTAGAAAAAGTTCAGTCGCGTCGTCCGTCACGGTTATTTATCAAGGCTGATTTGGGAAATTCTGAGTTATTTCGTTGGAAAGTGATTTATTAATTAAGCATTTCTCTACGAACGTTCCTTGCTTATTTTTGGAGACTGGCAAACAGCTCTAGCTTTTGCCTACTGGTTCGAACTAAAAATGTTTGACATTATTTGTAAATTTAGCCTAAGGGTTCCTTGACGTGCCATACGGCTTGTGGCTTGCGGTTTCTCTCGTTTGAAATATAGAGCATATTCGCTAAATTGAACATCGACTAAGTACTACATTTATAACTTCAGATTAAAAAAAAATTGTACCTAGAAACTTTATTTCAAGCTAAGCTTTTAAGAGTAACAAACCGACGATACACGACTGCATGGCGGGTACACTTAACGTATAATTTGATCTCATCGTCCCCTTGAAAAAAAATTTGTCGAAAAAATCAAATTAAAAATCATAATTTTTAAGTAAGTATATGCATACACGATAAAAATAATTTTAACTACTCACACTGCAAGATAAAGACGACTCGTAACTCGCGTAACAAAAAAATTAATAAAAATAAAAAACATTATAACTCCCAAATTTTTCACTTTTTTCAAACAATAAAAAAAAACATCCCCAGATGTTGAGTCAATCTACAATATAAAAATATAAAAGTTTAAAATACATATTTAGAAATATGTTTAAAAGTGCTCTTTTTAAACCCCCTAAAAACGGCTATTTTAAGCGGTTTTTTGCGATTTTAATAAAACTATCAAACTTTTTTAATATATTTTTTTTCTAAATCTTGTAGCCCTAACGGGTACGCCTGTAACGCGTCATTTGACATCCTAAGTATTTACGTAGCCTTAAAACTCAGAACACCAGGGCGAATTCGTACTCTCGCTGTAAATCGGGGACTATTCTAAAGCGATCGAAAAGACATTTCTAATGTAAAAAATTCACGTTTACAAATTGTTTACATAACTATGTTAAAAGATGCAAAGATAGCTATGCGCCATTTTGGGTCGATATTGACCCTCTGGTGCGCGATAGATTAAACATACAAGTATTAGTAGGTTTATTTTATTTATTTATTTAGTTTTAGTAAGTTACATTTTACATTTATTTTAGATTTAGTATAGCTTTTAATTTAATGTTATTATTAATTGTTAGTTGTGTGCATACTTTATTTGAGATAAACGATTTCAACGTACAATTTAAATTGTAAAATGTAAATTGAGGTAACTGAGCTGGGATTAAATGTTTAATTAGGTCACGTGTAGCCACCAAATCACACCAGCGAAATGTCTGACGTCTGTCCGATCGCTCGGTGGTTTCGCAGACGATATTATTCATGGGTCATTATTAAAATTGACGTTTAAATTAATTTTCGATAAATAAAGGTTACCATTACTTGTAATTGCGAGCCTTTCGTGAAGGAAGCACCCAAATACTGCAGTCAAACAAACGGGTAGACATGCCGCAATGCTAATAATCTTCTTACAACAGTTAGTGTATCTGCGGGACAGTGTTGTACGACTACTGACGTATGCGAGAGAGATGCTGTAAGATCAGGAGGTAAACTGCCGGACAAATTGTAGCCGGAGGTGGTGAAATCAGCTATTAGTAAAGTATATAGTAAAGCAAGCGGATCGTCGAAAGAATACTTATGCAGAGTTTGTGAGTTGACAAGCTATAAAAGCATTTCTATTAATATAATATGTAGATATATATATAACCATTGGCATAAGACATCCCAGTGTCTTTGTGGTGTTTACTATTTCGATTCCATTTGCACAAGGAAGATAGGACCGGATTTCGAGGGACTGCATGCAGGCAGGGCCCAGAAACAACACTAACAAAAACGCTTTGCAAAATTCGGAAAGTGATCTACCTAGACATTTCGGTCATACGTGCACTTCTTCACCTTTTTCTGCAGTTCAATTTTGACCAACTTCTGGATTTCAATCTGTCCAGACTGTAGGCTTCTTGTCCGACACACGACCCGCTGCATCTCGTTTCTATGCACGCTCTTCTGTATTTACCATCTCACTGGGGCTGTCGTACGCTGTCAGTGAATTGTCATTTTATCAATCCACCGGCTTTAGTAGTCTGAAGTTAAATTCACTGAGGTTTAGTATTTTAATAATCGTCTTTACGCCTGTAACATTGACCGATGAATAATACTCCTCCGTACAATCGCGTGATAATGTCTTGGATCAACCCAGTCCTTATAAATACCAGGCAAACTATTGTAGGTACCATGCTATCCACATTGAAGTTCGATTGGGCGCCTGCCTCAGAAGCTCTCAGCTCTTCAAAGCATGCCAATTATCTTGTCAATCGGGTACACGAGTGACGACTGCGGCCTGCGTACTGCGAGAGAATTATTTAGACCGCAGGAGCCAGTCTACACTCCCGTAACCGGCCCGAGCTTGAATTATTCAACGTACGCAACTTGAGAGTGGCTACCGCGTGGCCAATAAATTAATTACATAGCCTCAGTTGGCAGACTGTACTTTTAATTGAATTTAATCAATATCTAGAAAAGTAATTGACAATCATTTGCTTAATGGGTACTAATTTATACGATGAAAAGGAACTCGCGACTCGACTGAGAAACTAAATTACTTACACATTTCGTGTTTATGTCAATTCAAGTTTAAAACGGTCTTTGCAAGGTTTGAAATTTAATTTACATAAATGTTATACTAAGAACACTTTGCGTTGTACTATTTATTACCAACTCATAGCATTAGATAATTTTTATGGTTCCGTACCTTAAAAGGAAAAACGGAACCATTGTAAGATCACTCCGGTGTCCGGCCGTCTGTCGCAGAGGTTTTTCTCGAAAAATAACTAACGTAGAAACTTGAAATGTGGCATAATGATCATCATTTTCATGACGCGCACATATATGGCGCGCGCAAAAACTACATACCTAAACATTTATTTTACAATGGAGGGCCAATTTTATACGGATAAAAAAAGTTTAAATTAACATATCGTGTGGGGTATTACTTGAAAGTGTTAACTGAACTGTAAGGATTCTAATATATTTTTTTACAATGTTAAGTTCAGTTTTCTTAATGATGATTACAGGAAAACTGCAGGTTTTTTCGACAATGTAATATTTGCGGGGAAAAAAGATATTTTTGTTTTAGTACGGAACCATAATTTGTGCGAGTCTGACTCGCTCTTGACCACTCTTTTTTTTTCATTGAAAATCACTTATCTCTTATGAGTATATTAAATGTTTGTCATTAACTATGCTACAGTGTTTCTCCTCACGATAAGTATAAAATCCTGGTAGCTTTATAAGTACACAACAATTTTTATATTAATACTGCATAAATTTCCTTTCGAAGTTTGAATATAAACCGAATGTACTTGGCAATATTCACCAGATCTCAAACCTCAGTCGGAACTCACATCACACGTGGCAGGAGTGAATTATGTAGTACGTATAGTTTATTTTGGTCTGTGTTCCACTGGGTCTTTCTGCTTTTAGGATCTGGGTAATCTTACTGTAGCGAAATCCCCGATGGCGTAATTATCTCCGTTGCCCGTTCCCCAGACAATAAAACCGTCAGGCTGTAAACTAAACACCGCCCACAATGTAGCGTACGTTTGATTCTGTGATCAAGAAGGGGAAATATATCACAGTCGCTGCGGCAGCAATACTAAATCAATCCTACGGATGCGCGACGCGACTCCCACTTATTTATGAGGTGCCAGAGGGGTCCGCGGGCGGCAGTCCACTAGTGTGTACTACGTCTTCCTCTTGCTTATCTACGGAACCCGAAAAGTAGCTCCAACGTGGGGACACTTTGTAACACTCATTGCGCACCACAATGAACTGAATTCATCATGCTAGCTTGGAATGCCTGGATGGACCCTATGATCCTGATTTTTTTCTGCCTGGACCTCAATTCGATGAATGAATCTGACAATTTGCAATGCGTGCAACATCTAACCATCAAACCGATCGAGGAAGATTACTAGAAATTCTTATTACACGCCGTGTTCCTCTATACATTTTACACAAAACAGTTTTTATTTAAATGCTTGCTCCAACTTTAATTATCATTTAGTTAATGAAAAAAATTACTACCTTCAATCGTGTTTCAAAATTCACATCTTCAGCAAACCTGCTAGCTTGCTGCACACTAACGCTTACATATTCTAATCTATATACTTACCTACTTCTATAAAGAATTTTTTCCCGATACTTTGTAACTAGAGCTCGCCTCTCAAGGGTATAACATTTTCACAGCATATTCCTGAAGAAGGTCTTGAGATATGCCTTCAATTATGTGAGAGCATGCTTTATTGAGGTAGCAGCTGCAACGGTGGTTACTCCACTCTACATATTTATCTAGAGCAGTCTGTGCATTTTTCTATTAGATAGGTATTGCATAATATTTGATGAAACTCAAAACTTTGTAGGTTGATGGTGTAAAGGAGGTGAAAACAAACGCTAGTAGGACTTTTTCCGTAGTCAGGAATTCATTGATAGGGACCTTTATAACCAGTCAGACGTCTGTTCGTCCGTCGACGCGACATACTCTCAGCTCCTAAACGGTTTGATATTATTACGAAACTCAAACACGTCTAGGAGTATCCATATCATGCGTCCACAATTTACAATTAATAGAGCGTAAAAATAACTATAACAGAAATAATATCAGTCAGTATTAATTTTGTCAGCCTCGGTAGCTCAGTGGTGCGGTCAGTCGACTGTCGGTCGGATCATAAGCACACCTGGGCGCGGTCAGTGGATGGATGGGTTACCGCTCGACCGTTGGAGGCTGGCCGTGGTTCGGATTTCACGTAAAGTAAAACTGTAGGTTCTTTCCCTTCTTACCCTACTAGGCGGTAGGCTTTAACACGCCCGGGTTCGTACCACCGCACTGAATGAAAGGTCAGTTGAAACGGCTATTTGAATAGTTCGTGTTTTCCGTCCAGTTCAGTGTAGCCAGCACGACCGAAGGGAAGCACTGACATGGCACCTAGTTCACCAAGGTGTTATGGTGGTGACATCACGGATGTAGGAGGTGATGTAGCCAACCGTGTCAGTTTCCATTAAAAATATATATTTTCACATTTGTTTTATGTACCTACAGAGTTCGAATGCTGGCATCAAACCTATACTAGACTGCAACATGTAAGTAAACTCACAAAGAAGTACTTAAATGATTTTTCAAGGTCTTCGATCTCAGATACAGACAATTTTGACCATACTAAAATGATCGTAGCCGCTCTGATATTTGATTCAAGTCAGGAACACATACGAGTACATACTACGCTACAGCGCTGGAGCGTGTAACTTCATCTTTTAAAATCCTTATACACGTCACTCTGGCTCCCGTGCCGTCTCCGTACCATCACGCCGCGGGCACAATGCAGGTAATGTGCCTTCGTTGCCTTCCAAGCCTTCTATTTGTATAAGCTAGCTAATGTAAGTCTTACTTATACAAAACATATTACAGAGTTAGAAAAAAATTACAATTTCGGAATAGCCACGTTCTCTGTCTTCTCTTCCGTACACTTAATGACCCTGCTGCTCCTAAATACCTGAGTGAGCGGTTTGAGTTCCTCCATTCCTATGGTCTCTCTCTGAGATCATCTGACAATCAACTTCTAGCTATACCAATTCACTCTCGAGTTCGTTTTACACGGACTCATTTACAGTCAATGCGGCTCGCATGTGGAATCATTTGCCTGCGAACAGGTGTACGGGCTCCACTACTATCCACATGTTTAGAGAACGTATCTGCAAACTATTTCTATCTGATTGCGATGAGTAACACAATTTAATTTTCAACGGACTTCCAAAAGGGAGGAGGTTCGCTATTCGTCTGTATGATTCGTTTTTTTTTTGTTTTTTTTTTGTGTTTATGTTACTTACTCGATTTCTCCGCCAATTCTCAACCGATTTTAATGATTCTTTTGACATTGAAAATGTCTTTTGGTTCGTTCCAGTATAGGCCCCGATTTCACGAAAAAGTGCGATCCCCTTATATCTCGGAGAGTTGTGAAGATATGATATTCAAGGCCCAAAAGACGCGTATTCATGAGAGCTGTAAGATGCAAAAAGACTTACTCGAGAAAGTAAAAAACAAAAAAAGTTATGGCCGAAATAGTGAAAAAAAAAAACATTTTTTTCCGAATTTTTGATTTTGGCGGTCGATATTTTGGGAACGAAGAATGATATCAAAAATTTGAGAAAAACTCCTCTGGACAGTTTAGTCAATTTGAGCCTAAAACAAAGACGATCGGTTTAAGGGTTTGCCCTGTAGCTCAACCTTTTTGAAAAAATAAATTCACAGATTTCGTTCCTCACACGACTATCGAGCACATTGGAAATGAATCTACGGAATTCGAAAAAATATTGTCGCTGAGCGACACGAGAAAGTCGGGATAAGGAAAAGGTTAGTTGGGGTCTGATGATGGAGCCGGAAGAAAGCCATAGGAACTCCTAAACTACACACGATAAGCCCATCGTGTTTGGGCTCGTTGGATTTGTCTTCGCAAGTACTCTAGTCACATGTTATTTCCAGGGTCCTGATGATGGAGCCGGAAGGAAGCCATAGGAACTCCTAAACTACCCATGATAAATCCACCATATTTGGGCTCGTTGGATATAGGAATATAGGAATATAGGTTAGAAGATGCGTCGCATTGAAAATGAATTCAACAAAATAAAAAATATATATTACATTTATATATTTTTTATTATTTATCAAAAACACAAGCAGCTTAAAAAATTTAAACTTAAATTTAGACAGAAAAAGAGATAAGCTTGACCTTATGTCCCACTAAAGTAACAAATTAATAAATATCAAATATAAAAATATAATATAAGGATATCGAAGATAAGAATATAGGTTAGAAGATGCGTCGCGTAGCGACGCATCTTCTAACCTATCCTATATTCCTGTATTCCTATATCCAACGAGCCCAAACATGGTGGATTTATCATGTGTAGTTTAGGAGTTCCTTAGGCTTCCTTCCGGCTCCATCATCAGGACCCTGGAAATAATATATGACTAGAGTACTTGGGAAGACAAATTCAACGAGCCCAAACACGATGGGCTTATCATGTGTAGTTTAGGAGTTCCTATGGCTTCCTTCCGGCTCCATCATCAGAACCCAACTAACCTTGTCCTTATCCCGACTTTCTCGTGTCGCTCAGCGACAATATTTTTTCGAATTCCGTAGATTCATTTTCAATGTGCTCGATAGTCGTGTAAGGCACGAAATCTGTGATTTTTTTTCGGGAGTAGGGTATATCTCAGGGGTAGTTTATGAACGAATACCACCCCTAAGGGTGGGAAATTAAGGGTGAACACTTTCACACTAAGGCATTTTTCAATCACCCACTTCCCGTCAACCGATTTTAATATTATGTGATATTACTAAAAAGAGTGAAATAAAAAAACTGTTTAAAAAAAACATTAAACCGACTTCAAACCCTAAAAAGTATTAAATACTATTTTGATCTTGAGTAGAAGGCGGTATAAAAGCACAGCTGAAAATTTATAGATGGACCTTTTGTTTTTTTTTCACTCTTTTTAGTAATATCGCCAGTTATAATAGTGTACGCTAACAGACCGACTGACTGTATGCCGCTAAATGTGTGGCAAGGGCGGACTTATTTATTTAGGCAATTTCTTACAGTCAACCCGTTGGACATGGAATTGGAATATTCCACATACCAGTGGAATCGCATCGGTCTAATCATCTTCACACTATTATATTATTATCATACTAAAAATGTAATGAATATCAGTTAATTTTTACTTTGGGTTCTCGTTTCAAAATAATCCGATATTATCTTCATTTAATTACGTTTATTTAATCTCCAGCAAAACGTGACAGATGCTGCACGCGTTGTAGTTAGTCCCCTGTACCAAGTTGCACGGCAGAGCCTGGGAGGTTGGCCCGCGTCAGCCTCCGTGTCGAGATGCTTAAGATACTTTAACTGCAGCCTCCAGCACTTATACCATCTATACTCTTATTATACATCAAAATAAATAACCAGAAACGGCATTGTGGTTTATTTTATTTTATTTTATGAAATGAAATGAAATGAAATGAAATGAAATGAAATGAAATCGGTGCAGTTGTATATGCAATTTTTATTTTATAAACAGCCGACATGGTTAGCTGCGTGGCCAAAAATTGGACGGAAGTTCAGCCACAGCCAATAACCAATAACACAACTGCTCGAAACCACACCCAGTCGGTGGTTGTATAGTATTAATGACACACCTTTTGAAGATCAGCAGGTGGTAGGGAACACATCACCAGGTTATATTAGGTAGCAGGGAACACACACACCGGAAGGCCTTTCCATATTTTCGCCGTACGACACAGGAACGATTTCGAAAAGCAATGCGCTCTTAGAAGTTAGGGGTCAACAACATATTTATTTTAGCGGCTCCAGTGGATGTAGCGGGTGCGAATGGGATCAGAAGAGATGAGGAAGCCAATTCATCAGAGCACCGACCACCCATGGTAGTACTTACATATAAAACAGTCTAAGGGAACTGATTGTTCGCCTGCGGCGCATGACTCAAGTTCCGCCGTGAGCTTGGAATCACCAATTAGGCGGATGGCGCTCTGCTGGATAGAGTCCAAGGACGCCAACAAGTAAAGTGAACACCTTTTCCACAGATGACTGCAGAACTTCATCATCGGGCTAACCGATCGTTACCAACGTTTGGTCAGTTTGCACTCCATTTTACATCAGCTAAATATACTCGAGTAAACATGTGCGACAGACAGGGTTAGACAATATTTTTAATGTGCACTTCCCTTTCACATCGTCGACAAGCGGATACTCCTTCTACCTATTTATTTATTTGATATGCAAAGCTTCCCACGACCAAGTTTAATTTTGATAGGATATTAAGTAGTTTGAAGCGCTCAAGGTGTTACGGGGTTCTTGAAGGCGAGTGATTTAGTTTCAGTTTAAAGTATGTCGAATAGTCGGCCAGTTGATAATGCACGCTAGATTCTTCCGAAGTTGTGCACCGAGTTAGAATGCCGCTAAGGTGACATATTTCCTAACTTTGGAGGAGATTGTCGCGAATACTTCCGCAGTTTTCAATTCAACGTATGACCGCAATAAACGGTGAAATATTTGCTGCGGGCGGCAATGATTTATTGCATGTATACCGCTATTCAAATCGGACGTGGATTCCTATTTTTGAAAACTGCTGCACTTATGAGCCAGATTTCATCATATCGGTTGATAACATGATTCCTTCATACATACGAGTACGTTATTCAATGAAGGTAGGTAATCGTAACCAAACAAAAAATACCGGCTACCTATTACGGTTCAAAAGATACAGCCCTCGAACGGACAGACAGACAGACAGAAAAACAGACGGTGTAGGCCTAGTTATTACTACTATTGGCCAATATGGATATGGAACCCTTAAAAGGTAAAAGAATGAACTAAGTACCTACTCGAAAAGTTTATTCGCCAGGATTAACTTTTCACAATAAAATGCTAATTAAAAATCATTTCGCAACTTATTCGCGTACATTATATTTTATTTTAGCACATCGCCATTACCTAGACATATATACAGGGTGGCCAAGTTATAGTGGTCCAAAAATTTTTTTTAGATGGAGGACATCATGTTGACTCATTTAAAAAAAACATTAGTTCCGCGAAAATCAATGGTTTAGAAGTTATGATTTTTTTAAAGTTTTTTTTGAAATTTCTCTATTTTAGTCACATAAACCGCTCTAGTTGGATATCTATTCCACAAAATCGAATAAAATTTGGTATGGAAGTAGAGGAGACATGTAGCTAGTACGTAATGAATATTTTTAGGTTTACTCCTAGACTGTACTGTTGCTATAGCCCTTTCAGCGAATTTTTGTTCAGTTTACATTAAAACTGATAAATTTTTTTAAAATCACTGTGAACAAAAAAAGTACTACCGGAGATTTGCCCATCCCCTTAAAAACTACCTATACATATCACAATTCTCCAGACCAAAAATTGTAGTGGTGTTACAATTTTAACATATTCAAAATTAACATTATTTGTACAAAGTCACTACAATAAAAAGTGACGATTACCGTAATTTTTAAAATCTTATTTTTTAAAAACATTATTAAACAGTTTTTTATGTGTAGATTAGCGCTGTTAGAGACAGTTTTGTGAATAATATGAAATTTTAGTTGAACTAACGTTGTGAAAAGAATAAGATTTTAAACATTAACGTAATCGTCACTTTTTATTGTAGTGACTTTGTACAAATGATGTTAATTTTGAATATGTTACAATTGTAACACCACTACAATTTTTGGTCTGGAGAATTGTGATATGTATAGGTACTTTTTTTGTTCACAGTGATTTTTCAAAAATTAATCAGTTTTAATGTAAACTGAACAAAAATTCACTGAAAGGGCTATAGCGACAGTACAGTCTAGGAGTAAACCTAAAAACTATTCATTACGTACTAGCTACATGTCTCCTCTACTTCCATACCAAATTTTATTAAATTTTGTTGAATAGATATCCAACTAGAGCGGTTTATGTGACTAAAATAGAGAAATTTCAAAAAAAGTCTAAAAAAATCATAACTTCTAAACTATTGATGTTCGCGGAACTAATGTTTTTTTTAAATGAGTCAACATGACGCCCTCTATCTAAAAAAAAATTTTGGACCACTATAACTGGGCCACCCTGTATAAATGCTCGTGTGTAGCCGCGAGAGTGCGCGTGCGATGCTATGCGCTTGGGCACGTCAGCCGGCCGCGGTCGCGCCCCCGGCCTGCCAGCGCTTCCGCGCCTCCTCCCGCCACGGGGCAGACGTACGCTCGACGGACGGGCAGACCACACGGCAATCTGTTATTTTAAACAATTACCAACGAGAGAAGAGTAAACGTTTACATTCAACTTATCGTACGCGAGATTTCATCGCCCACGCGCCTGTCGAGCCTCGGATAAGCTTTAGGCAAACATATTCAGTCTTTGTTACTTTTTTGGGATCTCTTTGTTTTGGTATCTGTGTTGACAATGTCTTCAATTGTGATTCGTTGAAGCTAGCCGGATTCAATAAAGTCATCTTTGGCCACCTCGCCCCAGTTTCGATTTATCGAGACTTAATTTAACTGATTGCCGAAAATGTTTTTTATCTCTGCTCAATTCAAATCAGTTCAGCCAATTCTTTACTCTCACTTTCACTAATCTCGCTTCTTTGTGTTAGCTCGCTCTTTATCGTTAAAAAACGTCGTCTGGTATTATTTGATCATGGCATGTATTATAGTTATTGTTTATATATATATTGCTCTCTATGTTGTTATGTTTATTTGTTTTTATGCAATAAACAGTGTCTATTCTACTCTTTGTTTTGATTTATTCTTATTTTCTCATTCATTCTTCTTTTGTTTGTCTTGCACTTCAAGTGTGTCCATTTTCATGGGTGATTGTTTAATCGTCGCTATTGTTTCTAATCTCTACGCAATCGTACCTTCGTGGAGGTCCGCTCTCACTCCCCACACGAGATCCGTTGATTTTATTCTCAACTGTCTCTCATGTAGGGTTGTCGTGCATGGACCAATGCCGTCAATTCAGAACTGCAGGCTTCAATAACAGATCATTTAAGGCTTTTGGACCGTCTTACGACTTTTGGACCGTCCGCGATTGAATTGCCGCCAGACGAAACTGGCTGAGATACGGATGAACGACGAAGAAATATGATTAATAAACTAAACATAACTCTGAACCTCTTGGCTAATAAGTGCAATTGAATTTTGAATGAATGCAGGGAAACTGAAAACCGGGCAACACAACCTGCTGTACCCGTGTTATTGGCCCGTAACGCTCTTGTTCGTGTTGGAAGTACATTTGTGTGCCATTCCCTCTGTCGTGCTGGTTAAATTGAACTGGATGGAAAACACGAACTATTTCAACTAGGTTGTTTCCATATCCTTTTCGACTGTCCTTCGTTTCCTGCGATGGTACTTACCAATCCAGTCGGGTTTATCCATACCACCCAGTAAGATAATCCATGTTGATTTGCCCAGGAAGTGTCCTGGCAACCCTACACTCACGGGATGTTCCCTACACCGGCGCCGTAGTGTTGACAGCCGCATATTACCGCCATTGTTTCTGCAGCCAGCTCCTCCCTGTGACTCTAAATTATACGGCTATTGCTATGTGTGCGGTAACAGTTAACTTGATCGCATAGACTCTCCTATATTTCTCCTGATTTCGCGAATTTTAGAATATATAATTATTATAGATATCACCAGTGGTTTGACCAAGCAATGTCGCCTACGAAACAGCCTTATAGCCAGTTTAGGCGACAGTGTCCAATAAATACATGATCTCGCGGGCACAGTATTGGTACTATTTTCATGTTTTTTTTATGTATAAAGTACGTGTAATGTATTCTATGAGCCTGACCAATAAACACTTTTTTTATTTGATTTGATACGTATTTATAATCCTTGATAAAGAAATCTAAATGTCTCCTTCTAAATCTCTCCAGTTACCAAGTGAAGAATTTTCGCCCAGGATTTTCGAAACTCTCATCGTTAAAGCACCAAGATGGCATCAGGGCTTGTGTGCTCGATGGTCAGGTTGTGAGCCAATTTTGAACAGGGTTTGAACTCCCTCTCGCAAGTTTTTTTTTGTCGTTCTATAATCGAAAAAGAAGGTTTGGTGGAGTCGGGCTCCAAAAAGGATTCGATAGTATTATTCCTATATTGTGTACCTACGTATTTTCATTATCATATTCATTCGGTTGTACATAATGTACATTACTTAAAAACTCTCGTTAGATCTCCTATAATCTGATCAAACATCAATGATTCAAAATGTAACAAAAACTGCTTATTTCAACACTTTATCAAATCTCTCGAACGGTTTGTTTGCTGTGGACTCGTGAGGTGTCTTCACATTCTCGGAATATTTCCTCGTGCCAGTACAGAGAACGCGTGTGACGACTGGAGGCTCGGGTGCAGCGTCGACCGAACTAATCTTATTGAACGAATAATCCCGAGACGGCAGCTACGACAGATCGGAGTGGACATACCACTGGGATGTCCACAGACCTGAATGGATTTTTTTTTAATTTTTTTTTTATGGAAACTGACACAGTTGGCTACATCACCTACAACATCCGTGATGTAAGCCCATAACACCGGGTGAACTTGGTGCCACGTCAGTGCTTCCCTTCGGTCGTGCTGGCTACACACTGAACTGGACGGAAAACACAAACTATTTACATAGCCGTTTCGACCGACCTTTCATTCAGTGCGGTGGTACCCACCCGGGCGGGTTATACCCTACCACCTAGTGATATAAGAAGGGAGTCATATCTTTTAGTCGCCTTTTACGACATACACCGGGAGAGATACAGTGGGGCTATTCTTTTAAAGTACCGGCCCCACACGGATATACCGGCGGTTATGATATTGAGTACACATACTCATGGTATTGAGAATATTATCGGGTGTGTTCTACAGATCTGAGTTTGACAGTTGCGTTTGAACATTTCCTTGGGGGTTAAGTTGGCTGCACCGCTCGGGTACTATAAAATACAAATGATTCGTTGTTCAGCATGAGCATTGATATAAAATGTTCAGGTTAGTTTAATTTTTGTAATGTACTGATATAAATTTCGCTCCATATCGTTTACCTGATTCGATACCTACATACCTATTATTTCAATAGAGCATATGAGTTTCTAAGATGCGTATTGAAATGCATGTTTTTCGCGTTTTTCATACGATCTTCGTCCTCTCACCTGTTAACCATAATGGGACCTTCCTGAATGCTAATCCCATTTTGCGTTATACACATTTACTATTAAGTTGTTACGCCCGCAAAAAACCACTCCTCCAATTTTCTAAATTGAGTGAACATGTCCATCCAATATCATCGAGCAGGTCGTCCAATAGATTGCTGACTAATGCAGGAATCCTCTTTTTGTATCCTACAAAATCTTCACGCTCCAATTCCGATTCAATTTATTTTTTAAGCTCAATCCACAAGCAAATCTACCTCTTGGATTATTTCATAACTTAGCCTGACTGGTTTATTTAAGCAGAGTCCTACGAAGAAATTAATAACTAAAATTCAACGTGGTCAGTTTTCATTTAAATATGCCTACCTATAGACTTTTTAGAAAAATTATGATCTTGCAGATTTTGTACAGACATTTAAGATGAAGGTGGGTACATGTAGTTCGATTTTCAGTTTCAGTAGCTCGATAGGGCGTTTGATCGTCACATCGTGCGCGGTCGGACTTTGTATGGGTGACCGTCCGACCGAGCGTTGAGCCCGGCCGTGGTTTGGATTCCACATAATACTGTAGGCCCTACCTCTTATCTTACAGAAGGGGTCAACTCGTCTAGATTGATACCACCGCATCAAATGAAGGTCAGTCGAAACGTCTAAAAAAACTATTTAAAAAAATATAAAAACCGCCTTCAAAAATGTATGAAATAAAAAAATTAAAATCGAACCCTAGAGTTGAAGGCGGTCGGTTATTTTTGCTTGCTTTAGCACCACCGCCTTCAACTCTAGGGTTCGATTTTGATTTTTTTATTTCATACATTTTTGAAGGCGGTTTTTATATTTTTTTAAATAGTTTTTTATTTCACAGTTTTTTTAGTAATTTTTATTTGCTATTAATGTACTCGGCGGAATCGCTCGGCCTTCGGCCTCGCGATTCCGCCTCGCTTTCCATTCCGATCTTGACCAAAAAAAAAATGGGACCACCTTGGAGCTAGACTGAACCGAACACAAAAAGAATCATCGAAATCGGTTCACAATTGGGGAAGATATTGCTGAACATACATAAAAAAAAATACATACAGCCGAACATAGAACCTCCTCCTTTTTTGAAGTCGGTTAATGAAAATAGTTTGTGTTTTCCG
Organism: Nematopogon swammerdamellus; assembly: GCA_946902875.1. Taxonomy (NCBI): domain Eukaryota; kingdom Metazoa; phylum Arthropoda; class Insecta; order Lepidoptera; family Adelidae; genus Nematopogon; species Nematopogon swammerdamellus. Next base: position 12,295,418 of record OX336341.1, on the reverse strand, counting down.
CCCAATTCAGTGTAGACGTCAAGGGGAAGCGCTGCAAAGTTCAACATTCATGTACATACACATTCAACATCAAACGTGTGTAATGGTCCATCAATCGGCGATTACTAAAACGAAAACGAGCTTTAAAAAAATCATTTCCATCTCAAATTGTCACCGCGATCCGGCTCGAACGACCAACCTGTCAGTTGGGTTGCATAAAGTCGCGTTTTCCGTCCGTCGAGCGCGGTGCCACGTGACTCGGGCAGAGGGGACGAAGAGTGGCGGATAGGGGCGAAGAGGGGCGACGCGACAGGGCGAAGAGGATCAGGTCGACTCCAAATAGGACACATGTAGGTATACATCAGCTTAAATAACTCAGCAAAGTCCAGTGCTTGCAAATCAGTTTCGGTCTCCAAAAATAATTGGTTTCCCGGAGGCTGCCCGCCGTGCCGCCGAGCCATTGTAGCAAGTAGTTACATCGGCGGATCTCTTGATGGCATCGCCAATTCCTTTATTTTTCAGCTTTGCAATCATACTCCCTCCGGATTCGATAATATGTAAGGAACTGCTATCGGTGTCTTGGAAATAACTTGACAGAAGTCAGCTTTGATATTATTGGAGATACACGTGTATATTATCTTTAACAGAAGGATCATAATACTTTATATGAAATAAAATACATAAAAATTATTAAATCTAGACCTAAGCATAACTAAATTAACTATAAAATCTACCAATAAAAATGTTAGATGCTACCAATTCAAATGTGCGTATGTGATGCTATATTATACATTTCGATTAAGGCCCATTGCGCGTAGCATGATTATCCTCTGATTCCGGTAATCTTAAGATAATCTCGAGGAAATATAATATAATTTCTTCTTCTGTATTCATAATAACACAATCCTAAGATTTCTGGAACCATAGACAGACAAGACAAGACAGACAAAAACTCTTTAGCTGGTAAGTTGAGTTCCGCTTGTTATGCTATAAAAAAAATTAAAGAGCTATGCGGAACTCATGCTGCAAAGACGGTTTATCATGCCTATTTTGAGAGCATCATGTCATATGGCCTTATGTTTTGGGGAAATGCAGCAGACTCAAATAGAATATTTTTATTACAGAAGAGGGCCTTGCGGTACATCCTAAATATGAAAACTAGAGATACTTGTAGGACAGCGTTCGGGGAGATAGGAATCATGACTTTACCAAGTGCATATATTTACCAGAACAAATGCTATGCCAGAAAATACATTAATGATTCCTCTCTTAATTCCGACAATCATAACTATGATACACGGTGTAAGAATAATGTACAACTAATAAGACATAGATTAGCTAAAACCTCAAAAAGCTTTATTTGTAATAGTGTTAGATTTTATAATAAACTGTCTTCTAACATAAAACAATTAGATGATAATAATTTCAAACGACGGATTAAATTAATGTTAATTCAAAAGAGTTATTACACTATTAAGGATGCATTAACTGACCGTAATTTTATCTAAGAGTTTGACTACTGTTTTTTCCACTAACAAACTTTGACAATTTGACATTTGGATACACTTTGTATCATAAATTTTTTTTTTATATGACTTATTACATCTCTTTGTAATAAATGTAAACTAATTTTTATTTATTTTTTGACTTGATATAATATGAAGTATCAAAATTGACGATGGCACTATACACCAGATATAGGTAATTTAAATAGGCAGTGTGGCCAAATTCTTCAGTATTCATGTTTATGCTGTAAATATTAATGCTCCTGTGAGCGGTAGTATGGGTTAATTATTTGTAAGTTACTATAATATAATACTTATAAGGTACTAACAAAACATTGTGACTTGCGAAGTTTGTTTGTCAGTTCTTCTTCGCATTGAATTTAGAACTGGCGGAATTTTCGACATGTCCAAGCGTAGGTTACCTACCTATGGATGAAATTATACAATAAACAATAAACAATAGACAATCAGAGCGTTATCCTGCTACTCGCAATCGGGCTAAACGACACAAGTCAGTCGCTTCTCACATTTGGCATCGACTTGCAACCAAGCTTGCAATCGAGTGAGACGCTGCGAGGGAAGGATGCATGAGATGACAGCGATTTTATCCTGACGGGGCAAAATTAAGACAAAAAGTAAAGTAATGAAGCAATCACGATTAAAAAAATTAGATGAACAATTAGATGAAGGGCTATAATCTTCTCGAATGAGCAACAAAGAAACTTGGCTAACGCAGTGGTCATAGATTTTTTTTTTATGGAAACTGACACGGTTGGCTACATCACATACAACGTCCGTGATGTCAGCCCATAACACCGGGTGAACTAGGTGCCATGTCAGTGCTTCCCCCTTTGATCGTGCCGGCTACACTGAACTGGTCGGAAAACACAAACTATTTACATAGCCGTTTTGACCGACGTTTCATTCGTCAGATTCAAACTATCTTTTGCTGTTATTGTGAAATAAAATTAAAATATATAATAAAGATTATATAGTTTGTATTCGGAATGTAAGATGACGAGTTCAAGAGCAAAATCTATTTTCCTGCGAATAATAATAAAATTAAACCATAAAACCATACTTTAACGAACAATAAAGACAAAGGCCGGACTTAAAGTCACGGCTGGCATTCTCTGCCAGTTATGCATGGGATCGTAAGGTAGATGGATAGTGCAAAAATAACCTAAACAAAATTATTATGTAATTACTTATATAAATTTAGTAACATAAAAATAAACAAATTTATTACATGCATACTTACAGATTCATAGGTACATTCATACTCGTATATACATATAAAGAAATATACATATAAATACATACATGCATAATGGAATGTATAGGTATTGTGTTATACTACTTGCTCATTGTGTGGCTACACTCGCTTTAGTTTCGGATAACAATAAATATCACAAAAAAAAATTGCGACGTCGTTCTTTTCCGTCATCCTACTTAATAAACTTTCTACGAAGTTTCTACGGGTAACCGGCAACCGGCCGTGTAACGTACGTCAATATCATTATAACCCGAGAACCACTTTCTCCATTTACATATGGTTTTCACTGTTACATTCTGTCACTTCTCCAGATGGTTCTACAAATATAGGTTCTAGGTTCTACAAATCATAATGCTATGTCATCGACTGAATGAGCTGTGAGCAAAAAGGCACATCCCTAAACACTCGAATCGAAGCCGCGGGCAAAAACTAGTGTTATATATAATATAGCCTATAGCTATATGCTAGATTTGGTGAAAACAACATGTAAATTAGTTGACCCGTCTCAAATTACAACGAACAGACAGATACAAGACAGGAGGTTGTAGAGAAGAAATATAATTGAGAGAGACGAACGTGCCTTCGTTGAAGACACGCAAGACATGATTTGTTGAGCGGACGATTTCCTTGCGCATAATAAAAAGTAAAGTACTGGAAAATGAAGCCGCTTAGTGTACAGTGTAGCCAGTCGCTCTGTGCATACGAAACGAGATGTTTCATTAAGCAATCGACAAACCCAGACGCAAATGTAACCGGCAGAAACGTTTATAATAATATGGCGGGAATAAATGACGAAGATATGAGCTTTGTCAATTCTAAAGACTTATTTAGTGGATATAGTTCTTGATTTTAAGGTTCAGTAATAAACAAAAAAAAATTTTTATCAGTTAGTCGCTAGAAACTCAAATTGGGTTGAATGCAGTTATGGTATTTTTTTCAGCAGATAGTCCAGGATTTCACACACTGGAATCACACTTTATACTTCCATTTAACAATTTTAATTAATTTAGCTTTAAATGAGAAATATATAACAAGATATAACAAGAAAAGTGGAATTTCCAACAGACAGGACTCGTATAGAGACTCGTTTAGAATTATACATTATAAAAGGGAACTGGACCGGAAAAAGTAGCGAAAAATAATACCGCCCATAACGTTAGAAAAAATAATTAGTCCACTTATGAAGGGAGGGACGAGAGGATACACGAAAACAACAGTTATATCGCCCTTTATCCCTTACTCTCGTGTTTATAAAGAAAATATAAGACAAACAGAAAGAAAACGTCGACATGGTTGTGTCCGCCCGCCAGCTGTCTCCTGTTGTTTCTACATTACACAATCTCTCACGGACGAAACCCGAATACACGGGCTATTTTTATAAGAGTTATATAATTTTTGAAAGAATTCCTTGAAATAATAAGAGCAAAATTATGGTTCTGAAAACATTATTTTGTCAGTGACAGAATTATACACACACCTGTTTGGCAATGAGGTATATAGGCAACAGATCTCCACGTGCCGCGAACCTGGCACACCTCTGCAGCCTCTTCCACTATATTAATGATCTTCGTACATGCTCGTCGGTTACAGGGATGTACGGTTGCTGAATCATAAGTTGCATAATGTTAAGGCTCTCACGGAAATTGTCTTGAACATCTGCAATAATACTGGTTGTAATTAAGGTGAATTTATTGAACCTTAATTACAACTTTCAATTTCATTTCATTTCATGAATGAATTGTTAATGATTATAACATTATTTCATGAGTACGTTACGTAGGTATAATCATGAAAGAATTCTTGAATAAAGTTGAAAGTTTTCTTTCGAACGCAAAATAAAAATTTTATGATTTTCCATTGAGTATGGGTGCTATTCTCAGGAATCAGCAACATGATAATACGGTTTTCACTACAATAATCATTGAACGTTCTATATAGTCTATATTATTTTAGTCAATATAAATTATTCATAATATAGGTAATCCCGCCTTCGTACTTCGTGTGAACTGTTTAACTCTTTTGTAACGTTATTGTGGAGCCATAAAGTATTTCTAAATACTATTCTCGAACATAGAAAACTATGGAGAGGAGGTGGCGCTGGTACGTGCAAACATGGGATCAGGCCTGACGAGCCTATCAGTACGATTAATTCAAGAAATGTTTCAATTTTAGTTGAAAAATCAAAGAAAAGTTGTAGTAAGTAATAGCTCAGTATAGCAAGCAATGCAAAGGGAAATCCTTACCAAATTTTATTAAAAAAATAAGTGCATCGTAAAATATAAGTAAAATTGAGTGCCAACATTCTGACACCGGATGTGCAGGCGATGAATAAACAAAAAATAACTGTCACAAAATATTTAAAAGTTAGTTGTCACATCGTAAAACGGAAGGATCTAAATAGAATTTAATAACGTAGTGAAAGAATTCAAAAGGATATAATAACTCTTGTCATATGATTAAGGTACTTTGTCACGAACATAATCTACAAAGCACAAAATTTTCATCAGACAGCCCGTAATACGCGAATAAAGATCCGCGAGTCTACAAGCGTGATAGAGATATGCATATATTTGTAATTCCGTCCTTGTAGTTTAATTCATCTGCTCGTAGATGAAACATCTATTATTTTGAACGTTTTGGTTCACTCACGTAGTGGCATCATAAACGTCGGTAAAGTTATCTATCTCATACGTTCGGAATAAAACATTTTACGACTCAACATCTTGAACCATGCAGTACAAAAATAGATGACAAATTTTAGTACAAACTTTTTTGGTCATTAACCACTTACGACATAGAGAAAGTAAAGCAGGACAGGAACACATTTTCACTTAGGCACAACCAATGAGAAGCATTGAGATGGCGCCATGCTGACATGACGAGTGTGACCAGGTGACGTGACCACCCATGCCAGGTGCCATGAATTAATTTGTGTGGTCCCGTTGCAAGTGAAATTGTGCCTAATTTGAAGTTTATCCAATTACGACTCTGGGCTTCCATTTGGTTAGATTCTAATCAGAATATTTTATCTTCTAAAAGTATAGCTGTCTAGATTCGAATTAGAACGATTTCGTTCTTTCTAATTTTTACAACAATTTCTAATCTATAAACGAGCCGGCCCGACATACAAAATAGAGAGCAAATTAATTTTCAAGTAGATACCGATCAAAATGAGTAAAATGAAGATCCCTCTTAAAACGTATTAATATCTCAAGTCTCCGTTGATCTACTACCTAATCTTCTGTATAGACTTTAATGAAAAGCTTGTTAACACAACCTACCCAAACAAACGAAGTTTCTAGAAACTACCAATTGTGTGTTTTCGTGTTATTTTTACAGACTTGTGTACTTAGAATATATTTTGCAATTAGAATTTTAAAGGGAAGGGAGACACGCAAGAAGGCAGAAGAATTTTATTACCTAACTATGTATTATTATTTTTATTTTCCAACAAGGATTTGATTTCTTTTAGATTTTCAATCTCTTCAGTTATTTTTAGGGTTCCGTATCCACAAGGAAGCCTAATACTAGAAATACGCCGTCTGTCTGTCCGTCCGTCCGTCCGAGGGCCTGTATATTTTGAAACCGTAATAGGTAGCCGGTTGAAATATTCACAGAATATATGTTATTATACCAAATCGTATCAAACCCTACTGCGTGGAAAAAGGTAATCGCTACGGTACCTTCTCTGTGCGCGAAGATAGTTCAGACTTAACAGGTTTTTTTATGAAACCTAATATGGTTGGCTAAATAATATGTTACGTAACACCGTGTGGGGCCGGTACTTTAAAAGAATAGCCCCACTGCATCTCTCCCCGTGTATGTCGTAAAAGGCGACAAAGGGATATGACTCCCTTCTTATATTACTAGGTGGTAGGGTTTAACCCGCCCGGGTTGGTACCACCGCACTGAATGAAAGGTCGGTCGAAACGGCTACGTAAATAGTTTGTGTTTTCCGTCCAGTTCAGTGTAGCCGGCACGACCGAAGGGAAGCACTGACGTGGCACCAAGTTCACCCGGTGTTATGGGCTGACATCGCGGATGTTGTAGGTGATGTAGCCAACCGTGTCAAGTTTCAATAAAAAAAAAAAAAAAAAAAAAAAAAAACACTCTTGATGTCAGCCTGTTATATCTTCTTCCAGCCGGACATAAGTGCCAGGTGCTTCCCTTAGTTAGGTCGTTCCGGCTACACTGAACTGGCCGAAAAACAAGAACCACGGCCTACATCGTAGCTGACTAAAGATCAGAGTGATTGGCTGAGGATATCTTAGAATCTACACCAACACTAAATCAACAGAGCTACGAGTTTACCAAAGGAACTAATCGCACAAAATGAAAGTAGAACGCTCGCCGAAAGCAGAGCTTCGTCGAGACAAATAACGGCTAAGACAAATATTGAAGCAGCAACAACTGAAGGGAGAAGTTACTCCACCCGTCCGCAGGTAAACATTCCAACTTTAATTTAATTGAAGGAAGCCGCCCAAATAATGTTAAACTATTAACTAATGTTCCCGAACTGTGTCGCATTGCATGTACATACATAACTTGAAAGTTTAGAATTACAAGCATAAACTTGTTACACTGGGCTTTAGGGTGGAAATTAAGGTGCCCAGTTATATTCTGGCAATACATTTTCATGGTGGTTCTGTTCGGTTTAGTGTAGCCGGACAATGTAAGAGTAGGACATAATATTATACAAATAGGCATGGCATAATTTTCCGACAGAATCATGGTCCAATGGGTTGATAATATTACCTATAACTCTAAAAGTTCTAGAACAATGTTTAATCACATAATCCTTATCCATACCTTTAATAAAATCCAACGTCTGCTTTCTGCCTGTCTGTCTGTCCGCTTATAACTCGAGAACCGCTGAACCGATTTTAATAAAAACGCTTGATTCTTCCCATCAACTATAGGCTACTTTATTATCACGCTAAATGGCTTATGATATGAGGTTAGCAGAGAAGTCAAATATGAGATAGGGCGGAGCCGCAGGCACATCCTTATCCTTACCTTTAATAAAATGCAACGTCTGCTTTCTGTATGTCTGTCTGTATGTCTGTCTGTCCGCTTATAACTCGAAACCACTGAACCGATTTTAATAAAAAAAAATCTACGTATAGCTTGATTCTTCCCATCAACTATAGGCTGCTTACTATCACGCTAAATGGCTTATGAGGTTAGCAGAGAAGTCAAATATGAGAGCGGGAGGAGCCGCGGGCACAGCTAATGTAAAATTATATAATAACTAGTTGTGCCCGCGGCTCCGCCCGCTCTCATATTATTTTTTATTAAAATTGGTTCAGTGGTTTCGAGTTATAAGCGGACAGACAGACATACACACAGACAGACAGAAAGCAGACGTTGCATTTTATTAAATGTAAGGATAAATGTTGTGTTACGACGTAATACAAACTCTTTGCATTTAGCAATGAAGCCGCATTCTGATAATCTGGAGTTGCACATTTTTTATGAAGTAAAATTAAATTAAATTATTGAATTACCTACATAAGTTTATTTTAAAAGGTTTATCTAATCAAGTTATCTAATCTTTTAACTTTTCGTAAGCTTTATAATATGTTTTTGTGCGGTTCCTCTCTAAACATTGGCTGATCATAATGTGCCATAATTTTATTTTTATAGAGCAGTTAAAACCTAATTTTGTTCGAAGGCTAGTTATAAAATGTGTAATTATGATTGAAAATTTCATAAAGGCGGCGCGGCGTTCTAGCGAGCAGCGCGAGCGCGGCAAAAACTGCTTAAACGTTCTTGTAACGTAACCACGCTTATATTACACTACATATTACATTGTACTTAGTATAGGTGGTGTGAACAGCTCATGTTCTAGCGGTAAAAGTGACTTGTTTTATTTTTCGTTCCGAGTTTCCTGAGTTGGGCATTTCCCGTGGTTCACATTTCACACTTACCTCACTGGATGTGTACAGAAAAAGAAACATTGTTATGATGGAATTGTAACGCCGATTATGAGAAGAAACGCACCAAGAACCAAGAAGGAATATTTCATGCGTGTAACTTACTTAGATACATATCAATCAATACGAATAATAAATCTGTAAGGGGTAGTCATGGAGTAAGTTACTTTGTTTTTTGAGATACTGCGTTTGTAAACTATATGTATGACATTAAAACTAAATTTAGGATTTTCAGAAATATTTTCTGTACGTATGTATATTCCTTCATAACTCTTAAGTCTTAACCGATCATCCGAACTCAATGAAACTTACTACAAGCACATTTGATTATACGGGACAAAGGAAAGGCTAAATAAAATTTAGTTCCGGTTACACTAAGATGTGGCTCTCATACAAACCGAATTGTTCTGCACGCCGAAATAAAGTGCGGTAGTAGGCTTACTTACTTTCTTCTTTTTAAATACGAATTTCACGGCAGCGAAGCCGCGGGCAAAAGCTAGTATTGTATATATATGTAAATAGGTAGTGTCTTATATAATTGTAAACCGAGCACCTACGAACAGGTGCTTCACGGCATACTCGAGGTGCCGCAGCGGACGTGCCAGAATTAAATTTTTAGGTTTCCGTATCCATACGGAAGTCTGTCCGTCCGTCTGAGGGCTTGTATATTTTGAACCGTAATAGGTAGCCGATTGAATTTTTTTTTTTTTGCAGAATATGTTACTATGGCGGATATAATATCAAATAATAAAAAAAACAAAAACTAAAAAAATTCTGATTATAGAACATACAAGAACCTTGTTTTTTTATTTTGTTTTTGCTCTGTCATAAATACAAACATCAAACTTGGTGCGATTATAGTGCAAACTCTAAAGTAAAACAACAAATAATAAAATCCGACAAATTACTGCAACCTCGGTGCGCAAGTCCGACTCGCACTTGGTGGTTTTTCACTACATTACGCATTTCAATATTGACATACTCGTACTTGCATGCAAGCAATAAATAGCATAGTAAAATTTCTTCAAGCCTTCTACTCGTATTTCCGAAAATGAGACGCCTGGAGATATTATTATCACAATATTAAGGAGCACAACACTTTCATGCAGAAGTGAACTGCACTCGAGGTTGAGTTAGTTATCCATAGAGACAGAGAAGTGGAGATACGACTGTCATACAAGTGCAAAAATAAAAAATAAATTTTTACTTTATATGGAAATAATAGTGCACACATACACCTGCTGCTTGCTGCTTCACCATTTGAAACCGGTTTAAACTGTAGTAGGTCTCTTCGCTAACCCCTTACTACGTGGTTGTAGAGCGTCGTCCCTGTCGCGCGAACTCGCACGTCTCTGTAGTATATTGTCGTGATAAATCGAAGTACCTACGTTCATTTGGTTGTCAAAATTAGACTTCGGAAAAGAGACGCAAGAAGCTCTAACCCTCTTCTTAAGCACAGAGTTCAGCGCTAGCACTTTGGCCGTAAAGCATGTTTGCCGTAAGTGCAGGCGGTCGAGCGCTGTTGCACCGCATTCGGTTTTTACGGAGCCGAGGCAAATAGGTCAGGACAACTTGGAACATTCCGAGTCCGCGCGGATTTATCCTGTGGCGTTGTAATGGCCCTGATTTGTTTATGGACTTTCATTGTCCGGCCGTTGTAACTTTCCAACGTTTACGAAAACATTTTAATTGTTTAACTTAAACGATTAGAATTTTTTTAAGAAAATGTAAGGAATATTTCAACTAAAATTTAGTATTATTATTAAATTAGTATTACTATCCATTTATTCACACATTTCTTTTTATACCTATAAATATAACATTTTTACAATATTTTTTTAAAATTATAAATTGGTATTACTATTATTAATAGATTTTTTTATTTTTAACCAACAACGACTTCAATGCGAGCGAAGCCTGGCCTATCTTTTAAAATGTTCTACAGTAAAAAAATGTAGAATCAGCTTAGTTACGGATCCGCACAAACTTGCAACGCAAAACTTTTAATTGGTTAGTAGAGCTCAGGTTCCACTAACGCTCCAAAGCAGATTTGGGTTTGCTCGGATTCAGAACGTTAAAGAGCCAGAGTACACGATCAGGGTATCCCACAGAGCATTTGAGTTGGTTAGAGGGGAAAAGTAGACTAGGCGCCGCCGGTTAGCTTATTTCATACTAAGTAGGTGCGAGATTGCACGACCCTGCGCAGACGACTGGCCGCAAAAAACCATGGTGTGCGTAGATTACTTTAATCGTACTGCGGACTAAAATGTCGTAAGTACAAATTGTCGTCGCGGTTTCAGTAGAAGGTTTAAGACCCTTCCAGTGTATTCCTTATTCAGTTAACGGATGAACATAGGTAACAACTACGAGCTATGTAAATATGTTGGTACTTACAGTTAAACTATTATTTTCATTGTATTATCTGCAATCTGTCATTCGCTTACAACTCGGGAATATCCCGACCTGAGGATTTTGGCTAACATAAATGGTCTAATAGTTTGAACATATGGTGCTCTAACCCCCGACCGACCAAAGGTCTTCCAGATTGTTGTAAGATCAGTAAAGGATGTTGTTGATGCTCGCCGTGTTCGATAGATAGCGTTTCTGTTATATAAATCAGTCGGTATAATACTAGCCGGCCTAAAAAGGCCCAAAAGAAGCTGTTCTAAAAGCAGTCTAAAGAAGCCGATCTAAAATCAGTTTAAAACAAGCCGGTCTAAAGTCGGTCTAAAACAAGCTGGTATAAAATCAGTGTAAAACAAGCCGGTCCAAAATCAGTCTAATACTACCCGGTCTGAGTCTGAGATCAATCTAAAACAAGTTGATCAAAAATCCGTCTAAAACCAGCCGGTTTAAAATCTGTCTAAAACAAACCGGTATAAAATCTGTGTCAAACAAGTCGGCCTAAAATTTGTCTAAACAAGCAGGTCTAAAATCAGTGTAAAACAAATCGATCCGAAATCTGTGTAAAACAAGCCGCTCTAAGTACAAACTAAAACCAGTCGGTTTAAAATTAAAGCATTGCTAATTTTACGCTTAATTGCACGAAATGTTAGATTAGACATAATCATTATCACAGATTACTTAATAGTTACTTCGTAACAGATAAATCACTCCATAGAAAATGTTCCTACCTTCGGGCTTTAATAGCCTACTGTTTCACATCGCCAATCGCTGCGTGCGAAAATGTACCTTAACGATCGAGTGTAAAGTGTTTATTGCTTTGCAGCTGCGCGCAGTTGCGTGGGCGAGCGTCTATGTATACTTCGCGCGGCTGACGGATTTGTACTGAAAAAGACCGCCGGCGGCTCGTCGGGCGATAGGTAGTTAGCGCGCGCAAGTACATAGAGTGCGTGAGGCCTGTCATTATGCGCCAGTGCAAATTCCATATGGCCGTGATTGCCATCCTGTCGCATAACAACCTTGTTACATACGATGCGACGGCAAGTCATTACGTTTGAGGGCTCCGGGCCCGCCTCACCGCGCACCGCAATATTTGGTCTACTACAACAAAGCTTCAATCTGGGCGAAGGAAGGGGAATCGTACGAAACCCTGCAGTCAAATATTCCTAGTTCACTTTAGCAGTCAAATATTCCCAAACGATAAGAAATAAGGTTTTGTTTTCAACACTGACTAACTTATAACGTGCAAAGCAGGACAACCCCCACCTTAAAAAGGTTGGTTCCATGAGGTAAACCTGGATACGCAAATTATTTTTTAAGTATGCGTTCCTTTTCGCAATTAGCGTATCAGTGAATTAAATTGTTTGAGCCTTATTTAAATCGATAATTATTACATATCTGATCAATGATTGTATAATGCTCAGACCAGAAAAAAAAGATAGTATAATTGTTGAATTTTATTGTAAAGTAATGCTCTTCTGTATGTTATCTTCTGTCTTCTGTATCTTTGTTAGTGTTTTTGTGTGCAATAAGTATATTTATTTCTATTTCTATTTTCTATACTTTTTATACAGTGTTGAAAAGATTTTGTTTTATTTACGCTGTGTGCATAGAAGAATTATGTCCGGGCGTTTAGAAAGAAAGAAACTGTAAAAAATGCTCTTAAATTTGTTAATCTCTGCGGGGTCCCACGCCACGATGCTTACGTCGTCTTAGCGCGCAGCGACTTGACGTCTGCGAACGAACAGCCATCGAACAACATACAAACACGCCGAATACTCGTCTCCGAAGTTGCAACAATCACCAATGCTATCACTCAGTCTACCTTATTTTATATGTCTATGGTTTTGTGTGTAAAGCTGTACTGTCAGCATCTCATAGTACTTTCCAGAAAGAGAGAGAGCGCACTTTCATTACATGACCCATTACATTTAGCTATTCCCTCACCGCCTCTCCTGCGCGTCGCCCGGCGCCCAGGGCGTCAGAGTAATGTGGTGTCATCATACCACACCATTACCTATGACACTTTCTTATTGCCAGATCCATTCCTACGAAAAACCTCACTTCTTCTCACATCACAATGAATTTTGAACGTTATGTGTGGGACGCAAGGTTGACAATTGAAAAGTCGTTGCAGAACGACTTGTGGTAGGGATTGTATATGGAACACGTTAGGTTAAAGTACAATGAAGGTAAAATATGTCTTAATAATCGTAACGCTATTTAATTTTATTTTATTTAGTTTAATTTAAGTCCCAAATATCATTCTTTGGTTCATACGTGTTGTAGTAATCTATATTGCAGCAGAAATATAAAACAGCGCGCTCGATAAATTTCGCTCAAACCAAATGCCAATATTAATGACTAGCTATTGCCCGCGGCTTCGCTCGCAAAGCCTATTTTCATCCTAAGGGTCCATTCTAAATATTGGTTAAAGAATTTTTAAAATCGGATGAGTATTTTCGGAGATTACCTCCTACATCCAAACTTTCAAACTTTACCTCTTTATAATATTAGAGTAGTGTAGATAAGCAGTAATGATGAAAATACTGACATTATATGTCTATACCGTCAGTATGTACCTAATCGTAAATTATTGTTATCAGTATTAGGCTCAGTACAGTAATACTGATAATAAGATTTATCACGTAAGGATAAATTTGCCTAATGCTAACAATTCTGAGATTTCCAGATTAGTGAAAATTAGATGTAAACCGCTTCAAACGTTTTCGAGTTTACCTCTTACAGGCATGCAGATATACAAACGTAGAATTTATAATAACAGAGGAGAGAAGAGTCGAGTAAAGAGAAAAAGTTTGTTCTTTATTCCATGGTTCACACAAAATAGTTCCATACTCGGGGAATGCCGCGGTCTGCACAAGTCCTCCTGATTGCACAAAGACTAGTTCGGACTCGCGAGATCAAATTATCCAACTTGCGCTTTCTTGAGGTCGCTTTTGTGGCTAGTTTTCGTTTATGTGTGGTTGAAATTTTGCAACAAGCATACGAAACTGACGAAATATTAAATATATATGTAATTTCATTACTTATGTATGAAAATGATTTGCTGTGATAATTCATTCAGAGAACCAAAGCAAAAGGATTATAAAAGTTCAGACTGAATAGAACTGGTTGAGAACTGAATATGATAAAACATTTTAAAAGTGAAAAGTTAAATCATTTTGTTTTCGTTTATATATAACAAACAAATGTACTTACCTTTTCATTATTTACTAGCTTTTGCCCATGGCTTCGCTCACGGTAAACTCAATACTGCAATAAACCAATACTGCCACGCAACGCAACAGAACTGCTAACGCCATCTATTGCTACCATTCGACAGTAAGTTCCGTTCATACTACTCTTTGATACTGCTCAGCCCTAAGGCTTTTAGCGTGATGATATATAGCGTATAGCGAGCCTCAAGAACTACTCTTTACAGTAGTGCAAACCGCATCAAAATCTGTTCAGTGGTTTCGGTGTTTACCTCAAACATACATACATACATACATACATTCATACATACAGACAGACGTTCCCTTTTATAAAAAGTAGAGAAGATAGAGAAAAAGTAGAGATTCCGTTCCGTTCAGTGGTTCCGGAGTTTATCTCAATCATACATACATACAGACAGATGTCCCCTTTTATAAGAAGTGGAGAGTAGAGATAGAGACAGAGATTGTGGCCGCACCTAGGTTCGGATAGGTTAGGTTAGGTTATACAAAACATAATTTGGCACAAAGCCCTGAACTCTCACCAGGTCTTCGCCTAGGTAAGCGTTCCGAAATTACCTAAGCCTTGCTACACATGCAGCTCTACCTACACTGTTGGTTGATATATGTAGGGCAGTTTCCGTCGCCAGAGGCGAGACGACAAGCGTTTAGGCGGGCGGTGGCTCGGGGGCGGCAAGACGTACCGCCTCGTGTGCTCAACTTGATATATTGTGCTCAAACGTGACGGTATTAGCAACAATCCAGCTAGCTAGCTAGGCACCTACCGACGTACTGTGGTGCATCTATGTCGGTACACGTTCTCAGTTTGATCAATCTACATAGAAATCTACATGAGGTTGACACGACCGCGGTTTTGGTATGCAAAGTGAAATCTACACTGACAATAGACAGCGGAATGGTAGAGGCAATATTATTAGTCGCTTAATCTTCACATTGTTTATCTTGTAATATTATTAAAGTCTGACAAGACCGTAAGACGCATCCAGCGTCCGCCATTTTGAATTTCGAATGTGTTATCTGCGTGGGCATAGACGAATAGAATGTCTTTTACAGAATCGGTAAACTCTGGAACGCTGGCCTATATATTTCCCCTCAATTACAACTCGGCTCCTTCAATAGTCATCTGCTAGGCAAGCATGGGATTCGCTTAGGACCGAATATTCATGGGCGTTCTTAGAGACCCCATCGTTTCTCAAATAATTTCTTTGCCGCACCGCTAGGTTGTGGAACTGTTTTCCGGCGAGTGTGTTTCCCGAGTCCTTTGACTTGGGTGTAATGAAACGTCGTATTAACAGGCTAAACAGCCTAGTAACAGTCCGCAAATCTTCTGGCACGGTGCTTCACCGAGCGTGATTTCGCGAGGAGAAGTGGTTTTGGCTCTGTCAACTGCACTATTTGTCCTTCGGCACAGCCACCCATGTTAGTTTACATAAAAATATCAAACACATATCGAATCGATAATCAATAATCACTCTAAGTATCATAGATACTTCACAAATATTGACGATGACTCTCTGTCCGTCGATAGGAAGGTAACACGGCGGTGATTTCAACGCGCGGTGTCAGTCTTAACCCTTACAAAGATAAGGCTTCATTAGGAGCCTTAATGGTTCCCCCGAACAAAGGGATCGTCTACAATTAAAACAAATGAGACAATAAACCGAATAATAAATAAAATATAACGATAACTTCTATCATTTACGCCGGCTTTCAAAAAGTTAACGAGAAACTTCCTTGTGTTGCCGAGGTGGCTCTAATTACTTGCATCTACTCGCGTTTCAGAAGCGACCGCTCATCATTCTTCTTTACGACTCTAATTAAAGTGTAAATGACGGCTGTAAAAGTATTATATTTTGATGATACGGATCGAAGCGATTTTAAAAATTTGCGACCTGCAACGATGCCTTAAATAATACTTTTATTTGCTTTATACCGAGTTTATGATAAGCAATTACTGCCGGCCACATGCGGCGAGGCGAGACTGCCCGATTCCGTTACGATTGAGTGTAATTGGAGGAAAAATTTAACTCTTATTAGGGCCCGAATATATTTTATGGCACGCGAAATATATTCACTCGTAAGTGTAATTCGACAGTTTCATTTCAATTTTGTTTTATTGAGTTGCCCAATCTTCCGACACGAAGACTAACTGTAAGTACGTGTAGAAATGAAATGTTATTAGATATTACATACATGAATGGAATACATTACTAAGTATTTTGTAGTCAAAACGCGCAGTTAGATTTGTTATTTTGTTCTCAAACTTTATTATCGATATACTTAAGTGGTGTATATGTGGACAGCCAATACTTATAATAATAATTTATTTAAAAAAACCCTAGCCGAGTTTCTTGTCGGTTCTTCTTCGTGGATGTAATCGAACAGAATAAAACGATTTGTGACAAGTTCAAGAGTGGTACTACCTTTGGCATGCTCAATAAACAATATACAATATATAACAATTACATATGTAACTATATGTACATATGTTTATTTATTTATTCAATTTTAACGAAATCGACAGCATTACATTAAAATTTAACTAACATTATTTATACAAAACACCAAAGAGTTTGTATTACGTCGCTGAGGAGCGCAGCGACGTAATACAAACTCTTTGCAAAACACAAATCAAATTATAGATTTAACTAAATAAAACACAAATGTTACAATTAAGCTTTTTATGTTCACAACTTACCATTTGTCACAAGGTTCTAAGCACAATTTCTTATTTTATGTAAGAGGAAGTGAGAGGGTGAGAGTGTTTCAGACTCATACATAACATTATATCAACTTTAATTATCACGTTGGCTTCGAGGTACTAGTGTACTAACTACATGAAAAGACGAGAAGAGGTTCAAAGTTTACAAACCTCATTTCACCACAGCATACAAAGTCGCGTTATTCCAAAGAGCGAACGATTTCAGACTTGTTTCCGCGCCCTCACTCAGAGTCGTTTGATTAAAGTTTAATCCAGCTGCTCGCTGCCGCTCTTAATTCTTCTAAATTGTACATCGTTTTCGCGAATTCGGTGGAAATATGCAATTTCCAGAACTAATTAACTCCAAACCGGACGCAGCGGTGATGGGTCTTCGTTACTTTCGCTACGTATAGGCGCTTTCTGTAAGCAGGCCCTGAACATGCCCAAACTCGCCGGTGGGAGCTTAAATTTTTCAGGAGTTCGGTAGTAATGGAGCGTGTTTGTGTTTTCTAGAGTTCACTCCGTGGACATATTTTTATTCCTTACGCACTACGACGAAGGCAAAAGCGAGTATTTAACGTTAAAAGGACACAAAAAACACATATAAACATGCATACATACCACACGCTGTAACCCGACGATCGGGGTTAACAGAGTAATCGATGTTGAGCAGCAAGGACTCTTTGTAAATTACAGCACATCACCGACAACCACGTTTAGCAAACTATTCGGACAAGATAACAGTCAACAAGCAGCCAGTAAGGCACGAAGACCCACCTGCTGCATGACTCGGTGGAAGGACCGTGCCAAGGTGAGAGGTGGCTAACCTGTCGCCCTTTAGCACAGAATCTTATCGTTATCCCTTAGTCGCTTTTTACGACATGTACGAGGAGAGATGCAGTGCAGAAAAAAACGAGACCAGATATTATAATGTTCTGAGATTTTTAATACCTAAGTGTTGATATATTTGCATGCTGCTATAGTAATATAATGCAATGCAACCTATATAGTGCAATATACACAAACTGTATTCTTGTTTTGGTATTATATAATTTAATTAATAATCTTCAAAAGTGTCAATTGCGTAGTAACCGTAACCGACGAGCATGCATGAAGAACATTATGAGAGTGGAAGATGCAGCAGAGATGTGTCAGGATCGTGGCACGTGGAAATCCGTTGTCTCTGCCTACCCCATCGGTAAACAGGCGTGACGCTATGTATGTATGTATGTAATAAATAATCTTCAAGTTCAAAATAATGTGTCTAACAAATTTATAACTACTATTAGAAGTGTTTCTTCTAAATCGTTTATTTACTAAGGAATCGAATTATTCGAGCTGAAAACGTGTAATATTCGTCAGTAACATGTAATTTGTAACAATTTGTCTCCAATCGCAAGTTGACATGGGTACACACTTCTGTTTCTTTTATTAGACTAAAACGAGACATGACGTGGAGACAGGAATTTCGTTAAGGAGCTTAGTAACGCCAAATGTGGATTTTTGAAGAACTAGCCCGTGATAACTAAACCTATCTAAAGGCTAAAACTACTGAAAAATACAGAACAATTCTTTGTCTATCGATCACACGTTTTTGGTTGTAAACTTTCTTTTATCATTTTCTATACAAAACTATACGGTAACCAAACGCGTGAACTTTGAAGACTTTGTCAGAAACTAAAGAGAATTTGAATGGAATTTTTATAGCAAAAAAAATGACGCCATTTGTTATATCTATCGATCACACGCTTTTCAAAGTTCTAATGAGAAGGATCGAAAAAACCTCTTTTGAAAACCACTACGCGCTACGCCGCCTTTGGCAGTACTAGGCGCCTTAAGAGATGTTTAAAAAATAGGGCCCGCGGCTTCGTTCGCGTGAAATTCGTATTTAATTAAAAAGAAGAAAGTAAGTAAGCCCGCTCCCGTACCTTTATTTCGGCGGGCGGAACATACGTTTTTACTCCGAGTGGGTTCAACTGCGAGTGTTGGCAACTTAATTAATTTTTTTTTATTTAATCTGGTATGGGTGGCTGACTTATAGGGACCAAAGCACATGCGCCGACCAGACATATTATTTGAATTGCTAGCTATACTGAACTAGAGGAGAACATATCCGAGGCTGCTATGCGGCCATCTTCCATCCATTACGGTGGTATCAACCCAGTTGGTTACACTTTGAGGCTACCACGTAGTAAGGGGCAAGGGAACTAGGCTTACAGTCTCTCTCCAGAGAAGTCAATAGTTTCACCATAATTTATGAGCCGTGTGTGGATCGGTACTTGAAAAGTATATACATGAAAAGTATGTCAAAAAAGGGGAAAAGGGGACGTCCCCATGCAACAAACGTGTTCAAAGTTTTTTGTTTTTGATCTATCGTAAAAACGGTTATACATATAATAATAAACTTGGTGTGATTATAGTGCAAACTTTAAAGTAAAACAACAAATAATAAAAAACTATTTAAAAAAATATAAAAACCGCCTTCAAAAATCAAATACAGTCGAATTGAGAACCTCCTCCTTTTTTTGAAGTCGGTTAAAAAACGAACCAATACGTGGTGGTACGGAAACCTCGGTGCGCGAGTCCGACTCGCACTTGGTCAGTTTTTTATACTAACCGGACCGGATTGTGTGACTGTGCTCGAGGTCGGAGTCTCGGTCAGAGCCAAAATCCACACCGAGACTATGCCACCAGTTCGGCCTGTAAACGAATAACATATGCATGTTCTTAGACCACTGTCTTTTACGACATGTGATTATAATATACATATTTCTAAGTAATAGCGTGTTCCACATCAGTCCTCCTGCCGTCCACGGTTCGTCACAGAGCGGGCAAGACGAAAGAGACCATTTCTCATAGGCGAGTCTCATTAATCAAGGTGGCAGGCCAACGCGATCGACTCACCAATAAATATATTTATACGCCCAGTTGCTTATTAAGTAAGTGGGGTCTCCGTTATTTGCCACGCCCCTGTTGGTGGAAGATATTACTGTAAGGATAATTAATAAAACACTCTTGAATTGAAAACACTGTATTTCATAATGTTTAGGGTTCCGTATCCGTCGTACGGGACCCTATTACTAAGCCTACGCCGTCTGTCTGTCTGAATGTCTGTCTGTCTGTCTGTCCGTCCGTCTGTCTGGCCGTCTGTCTGTCCGAGGGCTGTATCTCTTGAACCGTAATAGGTAGCCCGTTGAAATTTTCACAGAATATGTGTTATTATTGCCGATATAACAACAAATAATGAAAATGAGTAAAGTTAAAAAAATCACGGGGGTTCATACAAGAAACTAAAAAGTGTATGCGCGCCATCTATCGAATACAGTATGAAGCAGCGCCGACCATGACATGGTGATACGGAACCCTCGGTGCGCGAGTTCGAATCGCACTTGGCCGGTTTTTTTAAACATTTAGGTACTAAGTATATGCGTATGTCGATTTAAGGAGGTATCAGTCAGAGATGGCCTTAGGTCTCGTTCACTGCCTACCCAACTGAGAAAAAGTCGCCGTTATAAGATGACCGCACAGCATCCTCGGCCGTGCTCTCCTCTAGTCCAGTGTAGCCACCTTCTCGGAGGTGATATTGGCTGGTCGGAGCATGTGCTCTCTGGCCCCTCTAACTCAGCCACACATACTGTATTACATAAACAATAATAATAAAGTGCACAGAAAATAAGGGTTCGAATTTCTAAAATATTATTATTTTGTGTAATAGGTATGGGGTCGGTGTGAAGTTACATCTGGAGTGTTGTTCTAATATTTTAAATACTTTATTGTTGTTAAAAATTATAAAAAATCACATTAATGCAATACGGATAACTTCTACAGAGGTCGTCCAGAGAATCCGACAAAGGATACAAGCCTGTCGTGCCGCGAAGTTAAATAAAATAATTCCAAAAGTTTGTCGTTCACCGAACGTGCGGGTTGTGGGTTGCGGCGGAGCGGGGCCAGCGAGGTGGGGCGGGGCGCCCGCGGGGAGAACGTGATACAACATAATGAGTTTCCGCTTCCCGATTCCAGATTACTAGCACAAACAACCTCGAATCTTAAACCTCACTCTGTTTCAATTATACATTTTTGAACTAATTACCTAGACAATTCATAGAGATACGAGTGTAATATTATTGATAGCCTAATAATATTATCTCGACACCCCAACAGAACACTGAAATAATACCGATTATTGCGTTATGTATGTGTTAGGCAAACAATATTATAAATATGTTTTTATCATTAATTTGGCGAAATTCGAAAATTTCGAGAAATTTAACAACACACACACTACACACACACACACACACACACTAAAAGGTGCCACTAGGATCTAAACAGCTTTTAATTTGAGGTTATTGACTCTCCTGGCTGGCCTCGCCGCGTCCACGGCGGCGCACCGCGCGCGCTGAACGCTCCCCGGCAAAGAGAGTCAATGACCTCAAATAGTAAGCTGTTTAGATACCTAGTGGCACGTTTTGATATACATGTTTTGTTTCGCTCGAAACTAATGCTACAAAAAAAAATTAGTTTCGCATCGTGTTTATTATGGTGGTAATGCAACCCTTTCAAAGTATTTGCAGCTAAAGAGGGGCGCCTCTTATATGCCTCCTATATAACTCAAAAGCACAATTTATTTATTCATCCAGAAACAATGAAATATTCTCTTTTGAACCTACGGATCATACGAATTTTTTCCCGCGAACAAGTATTTTTTTATTTTTTTTATTGAAACTGACACGGTTGGCTACATCTCCTACAACATCCGTGATGTCAGCCCATAACACCGGGTGAACTGGTGCCACGTCAGTGCTTAGTACGTACAGTATGTATTAAAACATATTTCGATATTCTTGGATACATTTGCGAAGTGGCTAATCTATGAATTTATATTTCGTTGTTGTTAGATTATATTTAATTTTCGCAAATCGCTAAATTTAAATGTTATACATTATGATGAGTATTTTTTTAATTTATTATATTTTAAATTTAGTGTGGTATTTGAAATGATGAACATCCAGGTTATAGGATTCGGGAAATACACTCGCCAGAAAACACTTCCACGCCCTAGCAAGCGTTGCAACAAAGAAACGACGAACGACGAACCTAATACTAAATATTGTGCGCCCAAAATTAGTAGTACAAACTAATGAGTGGTGATTTTTCGTTGTTTTATTGATAATCCAACATCACTAATTAATTAATCAAATATTAACTCAACTGATATAGAAATAACTTAAATCTATCTCAAATTCACTTTAATACATACCCATATATCATGAATTGAACCATCAATACAATAAACACCCGATTTGCAAAGTTCTGCTTTCGAAATTCCGACTACACGTTATGTGCACACTTAACCTATTACAAAGCGCGGGATTATGAAAGTTTCAGTTCGAAACAGAATAACACCACAATAGTTGGAAGTTGTAACTAGTGATCCAACGGAACGGATAGTGAATTAGCCGGATACCGGATACCGAATGTCCGTCCAAACCCTTGGCCTGTAATATCCGGCTGATAATAAGTTAAAATTTTGGGTGGAGTTACGTGTTCGTGTAACCTTTTTAACTTTTTAGGATTTCGACCATCATAACAACAAAAACCGGAACCCTTATGATCACTCTCGTGTCTGTCTGTCTGTTCGTCTGTCACACCTTATTTTCTTCGAATCTACTGAGTAGATTCTACTAAAGTAGAAATTTGGTACGTATAAGTTTGATGACGCAATTCGTTCATTTGCACAATACGTCCATGACGTATAGAGTAAATGAACGAATTTAGATTTTGGGGGTCAATTTTGAGTGACAAATTAAAAAGTAAGACCAAGTAAATCATGTACCGTATCAAATGAAAGGATTCGTCATAAAAATACAAATATATTTATTTAATATTTTTAAAATGCATAGTTCAAAACACATTTAAGAAAATTTTCCAAAACCGACCATTTCCCCCTTTATCTCCATAAGTATTGAATCCAAAAATTTTAAAAATAAAAATAGGGAATATAGGACCTCTCTTATAGTTCTCACAGAAAACGGAATTTTACGGAACTCTCTCCACGCGAGTTCGACTCGCACTTGACCGCTTTTTTATTTAATAACTATTTTATTTTGCCTACATCTTTTTGGTTTTTCAATCATCCGGCTTCCGTCCGTGGGATATCAGAGAACTATCCGGATTTCGGCCGGATATTAAAATATTGACGGAATACCGGATAGCAACTGGGTATCTGTTGCATCTCTAGTTGTAACCGCCGCCACTGCGACCGCAAAAAATGACAAGAGTAAAGCCTGGCCGCAGAATGTTCTAGAACTTGCAACGCTGACAGCTAAACGAAATAAATTCACGTTTGCTCCGAAGTTGGCTCTAAACCTTGCGGTTAACCTGCGGGAATGATTTAACGCTGTTTGATGTGAGAGAGTTTGCGTTGTAACGGAGGGGAAAATTGATTTTTGCGGTTGTGAGAGAAATATAATTTATTTTTTATTGCTTTATTTTAAGGCAATGTATATCAATGACATTGAAAACTTGATAAAAGTGAAAAAAGTAACTGAATTGTTTTATACGAATAAAACGCACGCGAAACTCAAAACCTTTCCTTTCGGCTTAACCGTAGTCGGGTAAAAACAAAACACTAATAGGTGACATGTGAAATATCATTGCCTAATACCTAATTGTTTCAAGCATGCATTATGGTTGACTGACATAAATTACATTCAGAAATAAGGTCCACAAATCCGGAATAAGAATATCGATGGGTATGTCCAATAATGTCCATTGTACATTTTAAACATATTCGCGTACATAACTAGAAATAGATACCAGTTGATCAGATAAATCGTGAGTTTCTCGATAGAGATTATCGAGCAATTGTAAACTTGTGCGATATTCGGAAATATAGTCGTATTGTCCAGACCAAAGATGTAACGAAGAATGTACACGTTTATCTGTCAAGTTTGTTTAGAACATCTTCATTTAAGTCGAGTCAGAGTGCATGCTACCAAATATTTTGCGGCTGACTTCAGCAACCTGTTGGTTTTTTTTTAAATTGTTGGAAAATTGCAACACAACATCGACCACCACGTTTAGCAAAGCATTCGGACAAGATGACTATCAAGCAGCAAGTAAGGCACGAAGACCCACCTCCTGCATGACTCGGTGGAAGGACCGTGCCAAGATAGACGCAGTGGGGCTATTCTTTTTAAGTACCCGCCCCACTAAACTATATAAAATTATCACCAAACTGAACTAATCGAGCCGGAAAATGACACTACATATCCTAGACGACGGAACGAGTCTAGCTTAGTCTATTCTCGTCTAGTCTAGTGGAAGACGACGATAATGTCAACGGGCCTAGCTTAGACAGCGGAACAAGCAACTCTGCGAAGCAAGACTTAGTAGCGAGGTGTTTGAGAAGATTTTCATTCGACACAGGTGTCTAGTTCACACGCAGAAGGGGCCTACATTTGACACCGGTTGGGTGGGAACAAACAGCGCAGCCTCAATCGGCAGTTCAATCAAAATATTTGTCCAAACTCTCGATTCCAATCGATGGTATTCGTGGCATTAATAATGAACACTTATAAATAATTTATCTTTATCTTATGCATGAACAAACATTATAAAAACTTGTTTTAGTTAATTAACCAATCAGCTCCGATCCCTGCACATTACTCAATGATAAATGTGTCTTAGCTCATAAATAAAATCGTTTGTTTCTCGATAGAATTTGATTCACTTTACGTAACGACCAATAAATTATTACAGCAGCTGCACACCACGACAATCAATATTAAAATTTTTCTAATTCATTTTTTGACATAACTAATTATTAATTAAAATTTCTTATTATTTTTAATTGTTTGCTATTATGGATTTAAACGGTTTTATTTAACTTGGTATTAAAAAAAAACATATTACGACTTGCTAGAATACGAGACATTTCTGAAAAATTGTAAACCATTTCTTTCCTCAAAGTACGAAGACGTAAAGGTAGAGCTGATTATAATTTTCATTATTAATTTGAGGTTAGTTAGTAAAATTTGATAAAATAAAATAAAAATACTTAAGTACATAAAAATGATTCTCAAGTTAAGGCGAATAACTTCTTCCATTTTCACGACTTTCATCTTTGTCAAGCTTTAAATCAGTAGAGCATTATCACTTTAAACGCTCACCTATAATCTCGTCCCTTCTCTCGTGCAGGTACAAAACGGAAAACATATTTCCCCAGCGCGCGCTGACCTCAAGCGGTAGCCTCGTAGAAAACAATTTGCCGACGCGGAAACTCCCTCTCTTGCACGCGGTCGTAATCATAAAGTGTATTGGGGTCTCCGTCTCTTAGACGTCGTTCGTTTTCATCTAACATCATTTTTACTACACCCCTAACTAGGGTCGCAGTTATAAGCTCGTGGGGAGCAATTTTTGGATTTTGGGGGCCTCTAATCCGGGCATATAAGACGTAGACAACTTGCTTTTAACATACGGCAGGACTATAGAGGTCACGAATGTCGGCGAAGAACATTGGTGTATCAAAATTAAAGTTTCCACCTGTAAAACCAATTTTATTTTGGATTGTTTCTTTATTTAAGTGTCACAAAGTAGGTATAATCATGTATAATTGGTGAAACTTTTAATTAGTGTTCCTTGGGTGTATTTGTGTGTTTGTATAATATATATGTAATATCAATGTAAATTTACATCAATAAATAAAATAAAAATTCGATACTGTTAAGGTAACTCAAAAGTTAGTTACCGATTGCCTACTAAGTGAAATTATTTAAACTAGGTCTAGAACATTTCAAGAAAAATACAAACTCGCGACTTTATTATAAAATGTTTAACGAAAGTGTGAAATAACACCAAGCTTTCTACCCACCATACATAACGTTCCACTCTACAAATGTTATGATGGGAGAGAACAGGTTTTCGTATCGCGAATATTTTAAGATGGAAGAATCTCGATAGCATGAACAAACGTGTATATTATTCCTAAACCGAACTGGCTACTGCATCAAACCAGAAAGAAACTAAAATAAAATGCACAAATTCTTTCAACTTTGGTTTCACTTCAGCAATGAAAGTAGTTAAGCGTAGTGGATAAAAAATAGGAGACAACCCCGGAACGTACGAAATTGGAGACCGCCTCACGCGGAGTTTTAAAAATTCAGGCTGAATTTAAACGGAAACACCGACAGGAAACCTGAACAAAAATAACTGAGAGAAGTTCTGTATATGCAAATCTTTACCGAAATATCAGATTCGCATATAGTTCTCCCTAAAGGTGCTGGCATCAAATCAAATCGAAGCAAAGCAAATAATTTATTTAGCACACAATTTCATAAAATTTATACAATGGATCGTAAAATTATTGAGCTGTGACATCGTCATAAATACACAAATAAACTTACTGCATGCAGATACATTTCATTAATTTACATTTTATTAAGTTTCTACTGGCGACCGTCTCGGCCGTGTAACGGGCGTCAATATATGAATATCCTTATAACTCAGGAACAAGTTCATCGATTTACATACGGTTTTCACTGTTACATTCTGTCACTTCTCAAGATGGTTTAGTGCTATAAATCATAACGCTACGCCATCGGAGGCCTGAGCTGTGAGCAAAAAGTCACGCAAAGCGAAGCTCCGGTCAAAATCTAGTGATACATAAGCCTACATATATATAACCATCCCGAGATAAGCCAGATTTCATTAGTGAAAACCACGCGTGAATTGGTTCAGCCGTTTTCAAGTTTACTCGTTAATATACATTTTAGTAGAATAAGAGAAGAAAAAAGAAGATAAGATAAGAAGAAACTCTATTCCATCAGTTAGGTACATAACCTAACTAGTTTAGTGAGTGATGTACATATTACTGATTTCTCGTTACAATAAATGCATACCTATTAACAATAGAGATGAAAGAGCACAGGATATACGAAATCCTAATAAGAGCAAACCAGAACGAAACCCTGCGGTCGACGATGCTATCTCTGATGCATTAATCTGTTGAGTCCATTCACAGAAGAATTATCGAGCACTGAGGTGGAAATTCGAAAAAATACAGAGGAAAATCGGCCGAAAAGGACGCAGTGAAACTGGCCAATGAAAATTAAAACAGGGAAATGTGTTATTTTAAAAAATAAATGCGAATGAATAGCAAGGCTGTATGATTTTGGATATTTTTTTAACATTTAGGCTTCTTTCTCTTGTGTTTCTCTCCGCCTCTGTATGAGACGTAAATTGTATTGTATTACATTGATATAATCGACATAGAGGTAGCATTGGAAATTTCATATGGAAGTGTTTTTTGTACATACAT
Organism: Nematopogon swammerdamellus; assembly: GCA_946902875.1. Classification (NCBI taxonomy): domain Eukaryota; kingdom Metazoa; phylum Arthropoda; class Insecta; order Lepidoptera; family Adelidae; genus Nematopogon; species Nematopogon swammerdamellus. Next base: position 12,268,064 of record OX336341.1, on the reverse strand, counting down.
TAAAACAGACAATCTCTCTCATGGGGTTTGCAAATGCAGAATATGGCCGGTAGTGATATTCTATTCCAACTAAATAAACTTTAATGGTTTTTGCAAGATGAAAAAATGTAAAAACCAATTCATATTCCTTTGTTTATTCTTTAAAATTATGAGGTTAGTACGTTGGTTGAGTTTTAAATACACTCCGTCATAAACTTTCTTGGAACTGTATTTTAGCATGGAGTAACTTAGAATTTCAAATGTTATGTCCCCTGAATTTATTTTGATAAAAATACATTAAAAACTAGCATACGTCTGCGACTGTGTTATTGCATGTGCTGTTCACGTTCTTATCTTCCCCTGCTTCCTAATAGCCGCACTAGTGTTTACAGGTCAAAAAAGCATAGTAATAAATAATAAATGTTCAAGGAAACATTTTATATAACAAAAACCTGTACGTAATAATCAAAATAATTGAGTTTATACAATACATTTCTAGAATAAAAACCTAACAAATGGAACAAGTAAATATATTCGATTCGATATATTAGTTAAAGCAATTCCGCGCTAGACAAACGGTCACCATTAGTTATTTATTAGTTACGCATCCGTATCGCATATACAGGATTACAAACATTCACGAAAATAAACTGTAATGCTTTGTGAACAATGTTCCCATCTGAGGTAGTACAGCCAAGACTGAAACTAAATTGATATTTACGTTTATTGCCTGAGTTTTTCAGAAGGGAGCGAACTTTTGGACGAACATCTTCCTGCAGACATTTCATTTTAATGTCAGGAGATTTCTGTGAATATACGAAGGAGGAGAAATATATATAATGTGTATTTATGGAACTGATATGGTTGGTAAGTATTCTTATTATTATTTTATCCTAATTACTTAAATTTCACTCCATTAATAGCTTCTCAAACATCCAAAGGTTGACTGGAATAAATATCATGTAAGGGATATGTCCGCTCTTGCACCTCTTGAACATGTTATATTGTACTTATTTCTGTAAATGTTTTCGGGGCTATAAAATATTTTTATATTTATTTAATTAGCTACATCATCGACTACACCCTCCATGCCGAGTATTATGTCAAAATTTCAACCAGCTATCTATAACGGTTCAAAATATACATCCCTCGAGCGGACAGATCTTACTTGGTGGTAGGGTTTAACCCGCCCGGGTTGGTACCACCGCACTGAATGAAACGTGGGTCAAAACGGCTATGTAAATAGTTTGTGTTTTCCGACCAGTTCAGTGTAGCCGGCACGATCAAAGGGGGAAGCACTGACATGGCACCTAGTTCACCCGGTGTTATGGGCTGACATCACGGACGTTGTAGGTGATGTAGCCAACCGTGTCAGTTTCCATAAAAAAAAAAAAAAAAAGATGGACAAATATATAGAACCCTAAAAAACGAACCTCATAGCATCACTTTCGTATCTGTCTGTCTGTGACAGCTTATTTTCTCAGTAGGTATTACAGTAAATGACAGTGAAATTGTGTTATAAGTAGAACATGCTAACTTTATCTGGGTCGCCAAGTCGAGTAAACACGGCCGTACCATCCTTTTCTCGAAGCAACAACGTTGGGTACTTTTGGCCTTGCTACAGTGGCGACTCCTTTCAGTTGGCGAGGTTGGCGCCGCCAAACCAAATAAAATGAATGACACCATTACTACAGAAGTATCAAGCTAAAATAAATGTGAAAAAATATCGGAGTTATATTATTTTATACCTATCATATAATATAACCCACGATTAATAAGATAAAACGTCAATCCCGTACCCGTTATATAATTTGAAATTTCGCGCGCGTCAAACGCGGGCGACGAGGAATGACGACACATCAAGGCATTCATTGGCCGGTTGGCTACATTTTGAAGCGCCATCGTATTCCATACAAGGCGGAAGCGGCCGAATGTCCCCCCCGTCCCGCGCGGACCTGCTGCTCAGCCTTTCGAGTTGGCGCAGCGGGGAGTGCATTTAGTGACGCGGTAGCGAGTGATTAGAGCGACTAGCGAGCGAGCTAGGTGTGTGTGTTGCGTGTGTGTGTGGGTGTGTGCGTGCTGCGACCACACGACGAGTATTCATTCTTGTGTGTGCTGTGCGACGTGCGATGCGATGCAACTAGCGAGCGAGCTAGGCTAGGTGTGTTGTGTGCGCGTGTGTGTGCGCATTGGCTCGCGAGTTGATAGCTGCATATATTCCGTTATGTAGGTATGGACTTTGTATGGATGAATCCTGTGCAGTGTTGTTAAATTAAAGTGATTTATTGGTCATTATAATGGCAAACTCCTACCGAGCTATCTACGGAGCACTCAAGGACAAGAGAGACTCAGTAATTTAGACTCTTATCTGCGGAAAAGGAGTTGCTAACAAAATTGAGGAAGAAAGAATATTTTCACGATCGAGTCATCGAAAATTTCTTGTCTGTGGAACGAAGAGTGGACTTAATGTACAAATAAAATGTAACAATTCAAGCTTGTATGCCTGTCTCGTCGTCGTGCCAGAGGAGACGTCGCTGTTGTTGGCTGCAACTCGACTGCTTTGACACAACCAGTAGGTACCTATCTACAGACAAATTAATCGTAAGTGAGTAAAATAAATCATTTAAACTAAATATTATAAACTATCTATATCGTAATCGTCTTTCAGTTTTTGAACTCATTGTGGTAGAAATAAATTAACGCGTAGGTACCTAAGTTATGAAATTATGAAAAAAAAAATCCTTAGCCAGAGCCAACCCAATATTCAGGACCAGGAGTCGCCGCTGCTAACTTTATCAACACTTTCTCAATACTGAATACACATTAGTAAATTAGTCACTCTCAATTTCATGTGGATGCCATGACGGTAAAGTGGATACAATAAAATTCGTAAAATAAAGAGATACCTACATACATTATTGATGAGCCCTTGTGTCAACACTCCCGACTCTTATTCAATTTAAATTTGATACCTAATAACGAACAAAGTGGTTAAAATAAGTTAGTGAAAATAAATAACTACTATGGCCTTTTATTAATGTTTTATTTGCTCTTGAAACCTAATCTCGTTTACCAACATCTCGGCCGAAAATAATTTTTTTTTTTTTATTTGAGTCTAAAATTGTACTATTTTTTTTTAATAATATTTATTTAAAATTTGCTAAAAATCGTACCGATTCCACGATCTTCTAAAAATCCTATCGATTCCACGATCTTTTCGCCTTACCTTACTAAGCAAATTTTGGCCATGAGCCCTTAAAACTTTTATACTTACGAGTATAAACTCCGTATCTTCACTATTATAGAACACGGGCACAGATTACTAAATACACGGGGTCTATTATACTAGGGCAGTGAGTCACTGGCGAAAGTTGAACTCGTCCGAAACAGAAGCGTGAGAGTGAGAGAGGGTGCGTGGGAGAGAGAACGAGAGAGAAAAGGATTTCACGCGAAATAAACTTGACATGAATAATTATGAATCCGAGCACTGACATGTTTCGTACAGATAACCGACTGTCCAGAGTCCAGAATATAATAATAATAACCTTCACAGGAAGGTGCAAGCAAAAAGCTAATAAACAAGCAAGTAACTACCATAAGGGGGTACCCTTGGTAACATTTTTGAATACCCTAAACCCTAAATGCTGCTTCATATTATTATAACTTCTACAAACACTCAGGCACTTCATTTACGAGTTTAAAATATCATCAACTCAGGTGTCGCGCCCCGAAAGCGTATAATCAATTTGGCACACGAAGCCAGCTGATGCGACCCTAACGAGAAGGAGCGGAATTTTAATTGTGATTAATTACTTAGCCCCTCTAAGTGTAGAATTGGAATACTGTGCGGCGTGCTCGACGGAAGGATATGCTATATAATTGTATACTTGTATGTCAAATTTTGAGAGTTCATATATTAGTTTGAGAAATATTTATAATTCAGAATATTACAGAAAAAGTTAAAAATTACAGACGGAAGGGTTGGAAAGGCGTGTGCTAAATTTGGAGAAAAAATTTGCGTTCTCTGAGGCGCCATAATGTGAACCGTTTTCGTTTCCGAGATTTTCAAAACGTTTTTTTTTTTAAGATTAAAACATAAATGTAACAAACTTACAGACCATTTCAATTTTATATCGATTTTTAGCGGCGGGTGGTTGGAGCGGTCTTGGATTGGACTCTTGATCTCAAGGGCCGAGGTTCAATTCCAGCCTACATGGACCAATGAGTGTTTTCTGGTGGAAATATTTAGGTGCATACCTACACCTTCTGCTTCATCGTTCGGAACCGTTATGTAAAACTGCGCCCCTTCCCTTGAACCTTTGTGGTGGAACCCTTGGTGGTAGGCTCAAATTTTAACCGACTGGGTTGGTACCACCGTACTGAAAGTAAGATAGTCTAGGCGCATAGCAGCTTCGGCTGTGTTATTATCTATCATCTAGTCCAGTATTAGCCAGCAATCCCAAGGGAGGTGATTTGGATATGAGCATGTGCTTTGGCCCCTCTGACTCAGCCACAATATCGAATTACATAAATATGTATATGTATATAGATAGAGAAGACGATATTCCTTAATATTTTTTTATCCTAAAACAAATTTCTTGTTAATCCAATAAATCGTTCCCCAGCGGGTTTCCCATTTTTTACTTTATTGCAATAAAAGACACCAATAGGTGGCTTTAAATATAAATATTGGAGCTAGGAGGGTTCGAACAATGACGCGACATGGTGCCTATAGAATATTATGTTCATCCTATTATGTTCGAACAGATAGCCAGGACAGTAATCTCATGTCTTATCGTAGAGCGATCTAGTTTTATTTTATACTGCGATTCAATAGATAGTGAGAATTAATTTGGTATATTGTGTATCATATTTATTGTTAATTGTATAATTTCATCCATAGGTAGGTAACCTACGCTTGGACATGTCGAAAATTCCGCTAGTTCTAAATTAAATGCGAAGAAGAACTGACAAACAAACTTCGCAAGTCACAATGTTTTGTTAGTACCTTATAAGTATTATACTCGTATTAAAGTAAGTTACAAAATATTACTTACAAATTATCATATTTCTAGTTTTATGCCGCGATTACATGTACTAATAGAATAGAATAGAAACTCTTTATTGCACACAATTGAAATAGGAACAGTACACGAAATGAAACAAGAAATACAGGAGTGTGCAAAGGCGGACACTGCAAGTGATTTCTTCCAGTCAACCTTTGGGTGATGAAGGATAAAATACAGAGAAAGAGGTATGGGTACGTGCAAGCGAAAGGGACTAGGAATAAGTGTTTCATTTTTAAGGTAGTGAAATTGTTTTCATTTTGTATGCATATTAGACACTTCACATTCTTTGGGGTTGAGTGTTGGTGATTGGAAAAATGAAAATCTTCTGAAATTAATTTTTTTATTAATCAACCCAGCATTATAATTCTAAGCTGATGGATGACTGAACAGAAACAACGGATAAAAATGAACCTAATTAGTGTAATCAATACTAATAATGAATCTGTAAGGGATGGTCATGGAGTAAGTTACTTTGTTTTAGGAAATATTGAGTTTGTAGCCTCTATGTATGATACTAAAGCTAAATTGACGATTTTTAGAAATATTTTCTGTATGTATGTATGTATGTATGTTCCTCCATAACTCTTAAAGCCATAATCCGAATTTAATGAAACTTAGTACAAACCCATTTTACTATACGGGACACAGGATAGGCTTACTAAAATTTACTTCCGGCTACGCTAAGATGTGGCTCCCATACAAATCGAATTGTTCCAAGCGCCGAAATAATGGGCGGCGCGGCGCGGCGGGGGTTAGTAGCGCGTCTCGCGGAGACTGGCAGCCCGGCGGCGGCGAAGGCGCGGAACGCGGCGCGGGGTGCGGTCTGGCGGAGCGCGGTGTGTGTGTGTTTGTCGCATTGTCTCGGCAGAGTTTCTTATATTTTAATTCGATTCATAATATTATGTAGGTTAACTTCGTTAGGTATCTATTTGATTAATTTTAGGTGCAAACCTATGTAAAAGTGTTATTGCGAGTCGATGTTAGCGGATATTTATTTAACTGAAGGTCCTATTTGATTTAAGTTAATTGATCGTATGTTTATTATATTGTACGTAGTGTAGTATGCGCGGTATATTAGCGAAGAGATTCTTATTTTTACCCGATTACGGCGAAGCGAAAAGGAGAGTTATGTTTTTGACCGGTATGTATGTATGTTCAACTGTTCCCTCATAATAACTTCGACACTACTTATCATAATTTGACAAATGAGGTATCGTTGGATGCGTCTTGACCGTACGCTGGTCGTCAAGACGCATCCAACGTCTATAGGCTATAGGATATGGCGCGCTCTAGAGGACATAAGTAATGATAAAAAATTGCCCGCGGCTTCGCTCGCGTGAAATTCGTATTTCAAAGGAAGAAAGTAAGTAACTAAGGGCGAGCTGGGTTCAGGTAAACGATAAACCGTCTCGAAGAAAGTGAGTAACTTTTTGAGGCCGAAGGCGAAGTTGCGTTCAGGAAGACGATAAACCTTCTCGAAGACAGTAAGTAACTATGGGCGAGGCCGAAGGCCGAGCTGCGTTCAGGAAGAGGATAAACCATCTTTAAGAAAGCAAGTAACAAAGGGCGAGGCCGAAGGCCGAGCTGCGTTCAGGAAGAGGATAACCTTTTCGAAGAAAGTAAGTAATTATGGGCGAGACCGAAGGCCGAGCTGCGTTCAGGATGAGGGTAAACTTTTCGAAGAAAGTAAGTAACAGAGGGCGAGGCTGATGGCGGAGCTGCGTTCAGGAAAACGATAAACCTTCTCGAGGACAGTAACTATGGGCGAGGCCGAAGGCCGAGCTGCGTTCAGGAAGAGGATAACCTTTTCGAAGAAAGTAAGTAACACAGGGCGAGGCCGAAGGCCGAGCTGCTTTCAGGAAGACGATAAACCTTTTCGAAGACAGTATCTATGGGCGAGGCCGAAGGCCGAGCTGCATTCAGCATGCGGGTAAACTTTTCGAAGAAAGTAAGTAACAGAGGGCGAGGCCGAAGGCCGAGCTGCGTTCAGGAAAACGATAAACCTTCTCGAAGACAGTAAGTAACTATGGGCGAGGCCGAAGGCCGAGCTGCGTTCAGGAAGAGGATGACCTGTTCGAAGAAAGTAAGTAACAGAGGGCGAGGCCGAAGGCCGAGCTTCGTTCAGGAAGACGATAAACCTTTTCGAAGACAGTAAGTAACTATAGGCGAGGCCGAAGGCCGAGCTGCGTTCAGGAAGACGATAAATTCTCGAAGACAGTAAGTAACTATGGGCAAGGCCGAAGGCCGAGATGTGTTCAGGAAGAGGATAAACCTTTTCGAAGAAAGTAAGTAACAAAGAAGTTACTTTCTTCGAGAAGATTTATGGTCTTCCTGAACGCAGCTCGGCCTTCGAACTCGCCCTCGGTTACTTACATTCTTCGAAAAGGTTATCCTCTTCCTTAACGCAGCTCGGCCTTCGGCCTCGCCCTTTGTTACTTACTTCTTAAAGATGGTTTATCCTCTTCCTGAACCTTCGGCCTCGCCCATAGTTACTTACTGTCTTCGAAAAGGTTTATCGTCTTCCTGAACGCAGCTCGGCCTTCGGCATCACCTCTGTTACTTACTTTCTTAGAAAATGTTATCCTCTTCCTGAACGCAGCTCGGCCTTCGGCCTCGCCCATAGTTACTTACTGTCTTCGAGAAGGTTCAGTTTTCCTGAATGCAGCTCGGCCTTCGGCCTCGCCCTCTTTTACTTACTTTCTTCGAAAAGTTTACCCTCATCCTGAACGAAGCTCGGCCTTCGGCCTCGCCCATAGTTACTTACTTTCTTCGAAAAGGATATCCTATTCCTGAACGCAGCTCGGCCTTCGGCCTCGCCCTTTGTTACTTACTTTCTTATAGATGGTTTGTCCTCTTCCTGAACGCAGCTCGGCCTTCGGCCTCGCCCATAGTTACTTACTGTCTTCGAGAAGGTTTATCGTCTTCCTGAACGCAACTCCTTCGGCCTCAAAAAGTTACTCACTTTCTTCGAGACGGTTTATCGTTTACCTGAACCCAACTCGCCCTTAGTTACTTACTTTCTTCCTTTGAAATACAAATTTCACGCGAGCGAAGCCGCGGGCAAAAGCTAGTAATGAATGACATAAAATAACCAAACAAGTTAATAAAATGTCACTATTGATAACAATTAAAATAATGAGTGAATGGGTGATATAGTTACACTCTCATAGCACAAACACATTAGTAGGAAGGGGTCGGCTGATTAATTGTAATTAATATTAATATTATCTTATTGACGGGCCGACACTCTTTGATAAATTCATTTAAATATTATCTAGGTTAAGTACCCACTTCAGATTAGGGCGAATTTCCTAGAATCGTATTCAGGAAATTGAGTTTGGTAAGCGCCGCCGCCGCCGATGCGCCGCCGCCGCGTCGCGCGCATTCCACTAGCTTGCTATTTTCTCAATAACCTTCCTAATTGTTTTGGAAGTTTGCATCCAAATTGTTAGATGTAAACTTCCAAATCATTTTCGTGCCGTAAAGGCTAAATGGACAATTTGTGAACTTTTTTTGTTTGGATCTTACGCTGAACCTTCCGGACTAAGTAGGTACCTACATCGCACAGAGCGTGTGACAGACAGACAGACAGACGGACGAACGGACGGACGGACAGACACCTAACCGATTTTATAACGGATCCTACCAGCGTCTTTGGCTACGGAACCCTAAAAAGAAGAAGTCTTAGGTCATCGAGCAATAATATGTGTAAAGTGTACACACAAAAAGAAATTATACCTAAGTAATGTACATATGCCTATCTATGTCATGTGGACTCACCCTTCTTTATTTATGAACACAGAATACGCGCGAGCGGGTCGTAGGAAGTTAATTGTATGCATTTATAGATGCTGTTAAAAAAAAAAAACAATTTTGCTTTGAAAATAACATCATAACAATATGTGCCAGAATACGTCAGTGAAAACCCAATGTAAGTTGAATGAGTATTTCTCGACGTGTATTGTATACTAGCTGTGCCCGCGGCTCCGCCCGCTCTCATATTTGACTTCTATGCTAACCTCATAAGCCATTTAACGTGATGAAAAGTAGCCTATAATTGATGGGAAGAACCATGCTATCCGTAGAAGCAAACTGTATTAAAATCGGTTCAGTGGTTCTCAAGTTATAAGCGGGCAGACAGACATACAGACAGAAAGCGGACGTTGGATTTTATTAAAGGTAAGGAAGGAAGGAAGGAGGAGTAAGGAAGGATAATTATTATTTATTGGACCAAAATAAAATTATGTGCAAAATTTAACACTTAATGCCTTCAGACAGTATTCTATCAGAACTCCTATTTCTATTCTATTGCTCTTCTGTATGTTATCTTCTGTCTTCTGTAACTCTGTTAGTGTTTTTTTGTGCCAATAAAGTATTTCTATTCTATTCTATTCTATTCTAACACCTGAGTGGCGGAAAGAACTATACATTATTATGACAAGAGTAATACAAAACAACGCGTAATACAATATTATGTCATACAAGAGATAAGACGTATGATGTAAATGTTTAACCTATATACCATATTATATATACACAAGTAAAGATAGTCTAAATATACCTATTATTTTCATACGACTTAAATGCGACATAGAATCGCGACCGGACGCGAGCTAACAGATTTTACGCTTTGATACACACATAACGATTTTTTTTATGGACACTCACCTATTTACAACATCCGTGATGTCAGCCCATAACACCTTTCTTGAACTATGTGCCATGTCAGTGCTTGCCTTCGGTCGTGCTGGCTACACTGAACTGAACAGAAAACACGAACAATTTACATAGCCGTTTTGACCGACTTTTCATTCAGCACGGTGGTATCAACCCGGGGGACTAACCTCTACCATCTAGTAAGGTAAGAAGGGAAGGGACCTACAAATTTTACGTGGAATCCGAAACATGTTCAGCCTCCAACGGTCGAGCGGTCACCCATCCAAGTACTAACCGCGCCCAGGTGTACTTATGATCACGATCGACAGTCAACCGACCGCACCACTGAGCTACCGAGGGTGACATAACGTCACGCCTGTTTCCCAGTGGAGTAAGCAAAGACAACGGATCTCCAAGTGCCACGATATCCTGAACTGACACACCTTAGCGGTTTATTAGCTGGAATATTTCAGGACGATTGAAATTGAATGCAACGCATGAAAAATAACAGTTCTATCCGTTGAATGCTTTGTTGTTGCGGGTACACGACCGACAAGAGGGTCGCTAATGATTATGGATGTACCTACACGCGTACCTACATGAAGACAACGCTAATTAACTGTACATCATATTTAAATAGAGTTAATGTAGAGTTATATATATCTTATGTAAACCTCATCCATGCTGAAGTTTACTTGTATGTTCTAAGATTTAGCTATATCTATTTAGGTATATTATCATGTACATTTTTTTAAATCGCGACATATTGCGCCGTACCACCCATAACGTGTCTAACGACGCCCATTGACATTCGGTCGTACGCGGGGGTTGCGAATGCCATGCCGGCCTGATGTATATTACCATATTACTATGCATAACCAGTGTACATATACATATTATTTTACTCTTTTATCATTGCAGTCATTTCAAGCATAATATTTTATTTTATTTACTTCGGTTAGGATGGCTGAGTCAGAGGGGCGGAGCACATGCCAATATCACATCCGAGAGGGTGCTAATCCAGAGTCTTCCATTTATATTGCTGGCTATACTGGACTAGAGAAGAACACGAAGGAGAACACGAGAAGCATGCTATGTTCGCGATATTAAATGCTTCGTTTTATGTTTCGAAAGGAAATGCTACCCCATTAAAAATTATTGGCCACCCTGTGCAATGTAGATATAATATCAAGTACATAAAATAATAACGCCATTAAAATAAAGAAAATTATTAATCTACTAGCTTTTGTCCGCGGCTTCGCTCGCGTGAAATTCGTATTTAAAAAGAAGAAAGTAAGTAATCCCACTACCGTACCTTTATTTCGGCGCGCGGAACATTTCGGTTTGTATGAGAGCCACATCTTAGCGTAACCGGAACTGAATTTTATCAGCCAGCCTATCCTGTGTCTCGTATAGATAAATGTGCTTGTACGAAGTTTCATCGAATTAAGATGATCGGTTTAAGAGTTATGGCGGAGCATACATACATACAGAAAAGATTTATAAAAATCGTCAATTTAGTTTTAGTATCATACATAGATTCTATATACTTACTATCTCATAAAACAAAGTAACTTACTCCATGACCATCCCTTACAGATTTATTATTAGTATTGATGATATGATATGATACAGAGGCAACCCAACGCCTTTGTAAACAAGAGGAGCAGCTTCCGTTATTATAAGGTTATATAATTTTGTCTTCCCAAAGCATTAATTAAGCAGACAATGTGTTATATTTATGAGGCTTTCCAAGTTTCCATCCTGATAACATCTGGTTTCAAAACTTCAAAAATATACAATATCTACAGTCAAAAGTCGCGTTTTCGATTAGATATTCGCAGACATAATTATGCAGGATCATAAATTCGGAAAGTTCTCTGTTTTCGTGTACCCCCATCGTTGAATTTCAAATCTGAATCACACCTCGTCGCGAAATTTGCATATAATCGTTCAGGAAACTCTAGCATTCTACGTAACCGCTTTTACGGCGCTATATAAAGCGATTAGAGGCGGCAAACTTTTACAGTCTAGTTTTTTCTATTGCTGATTCCAATTAAGTTTACTCCTTTAGATACAGACCTGTTTAGTGAATGATAACTTTACTCGCGTTTTAATGTGTTGTAAAAGCTTAATAATAGTCACTTCACACCTATTTTAGGCCGCCATCACCATACAAGTAACCATATACACATCGAATAAAACTATTTACATAAACTCACTAATTGGCCAAAACCTGTTTAGGTGTCTGCTTGCAAAAACGTTGACAGACAAGGCTAGACATTCAGTATTTTATTTATTTTGAACGTTCATTATAATTTTTTTTTTATGATTTTTAACGAGGATTTGGTAATATCAGCCCCATAGTAAAGCGAAGTTTATACGGTTGTAGTTGCCACCGGGAGTAAAAAGAAAACAAAAATGTAACGGTCACCGTACTCTGTAACCGTCACCGGACCATCAAAGTAAACTTTTTGGAATACAAACCCGAGTTGTATGGTTTTTTGTTTTTCTTTTCTTTTCAATTTACATTTTCTTATTTCTTTTTTTTTTGCGTAGAAAGTAGTTCGTGCTTCCAGTCCCGTTCAGTGCAGCCAGCACGCCAAAGGAAACAACTGACATGACACCTAGCTTAGCCGTGACGGGCTGACGTCACGGGTGTAGTAGGTGATGTACCCAACGAATTGTTTACAAGTTTAAGTACAGCACGCGGCAGTAAATAATGAACATCGCGCTTTAGAAAGAGACAATGCTGTCGCACGAACTCGCACGTCTCTGTGCGACAGGGACGACGCTCTACAACCGGATTGTCTTTTCCTAAAGCTCGATGTTCATTATTTACTGCCACATCACTATACCTACTGACCACCCAGTCGCACAAATCAATGAACGCTGGCTTATTTCTTAGAGACATCATCATCATCATCAGCCTGTATCGGTCCACTGTTGGACATAGGCCTCTCCCAAGGCACGCCACCACTCGCGGTCTAAGAGACATATGATTAAAAAAATATAAAAACCGCCTTCAAAAATGTATGAAATAAAAAAATAAAAAATCGAACCCTAGAGTTGAAGGCGGTCGGTTATTTTTGCTTGCTTTATCACCACCGCCTTCAACTCTAGGGTTCGCTTTTTTATTTTTTTATTTCATACATTTTTGAAGGCGGTTTTTATATTTTTTTAAATAGTTTTTTATTTCACAGTTTTTTTAGTAATTTTTATTTGCTATTAATGTACTCGGCGGAATCGCTCGGCCATCGGCCTCGCGATTCCGCCTCGCTTTCTAATCCGATCTTTACCAAAAAAAAATGGGACCACCTTGGAGCTAGACTGAACCGAACACAAAAAGAATCATCGAAATCGGTTCACAATTGGGGAAGATATTGCTGAACATACATAAAAAAAATACATACAGCCGAACATAGAACCTCCTCCTTTTTTGAAGTCGGTTAAAAATAGCATATAACGGTAAATAGTGTAATGTATATAAGTATAATTTAATTAACTGTTATTGCCTCCAAGTAAGCGAATATACTTTCTCAAAGAAATTAAATCACTGTGGGCGAGACTGAATGCCGAGCTTATAATATAATATAATATTATTATAATGTATATAATATAGAAAATAGTATAAGTAGTAATCTAGCTATAGTTCAGAAAGCTACGCCCAAACGCGTCAATGTGAAATCGCATCCTTCAAGAGGGGCGTGAATAGGCACCTGTCAAGCCGGCATGCAATTATTGCGATACAGTTTATGGACCTCGCCTATTGGTCAAGACGGAGCGTATCGTACAAAGAGTCCAAAACGCTTGTGCAAGGTTCTGCTATGACATCCCCAGACGCGCGCATGTCACTCCGTTCTTTAATGAAAAGGACGTTTTAAAAATGAAGGCGAGACGAGAACTTCACCAAGCATGTCAGGTACATAAAATAATATATACCGAAGAGCCTGAGTACTTATATAAGAAGCTATCGTGGTCTAAGGATGCTCACCCGTACCCAACTCGAGCAAGTGCACATTTGCTTTTAGTGCCACGCCACGTCACTGCCGGCTTTGAGGGTTCTTTTAAATACAGTGCAACTAAATGTTGGAACAATCTCCCACCGCCTATACGAGAGAAACCCTCAAAATTTGGTTTTAAGCGCTCGTGCAAAGCATGGTTACTGGCTTTGCAAAAGACACACCCCCAAAGTTGACAACTTCCTCTCATTTTAATGTTTATAATTTTTTTATTTTCTTTATGCTCTTGATTCTAATTTTAGTGTTTTTAACTTGTATTACTTTTAATGTTTGAATATGTGGGTTTTATGATTATGTTTAGACAAATCAGTCTTTAAAATTTATTTTATGTTACATTCTAATGTCTAGTCGGTTATTTGGTTTTAGTCATAATATTTCATGTTTTTTATTATTTTTGCTCTTTAATGTTTTAAAGGTAGGTAGTTTTTATGTACTGGTTATTATTTTTTTTCTCTTTTAAATGAAATGCGTACATAATATTATTCTTAGTCTCATCACGTTTTAATGTTTTAAGTGTTGTTTTTGTTGTTTTAACTGAATATGCTGAGCTTTTTACTGTACTTATAATTTATACACGTTCTTAATGTTAATGTTTTATGTTTTTATTTTATTTTCTAATATTGTACTAAGTAATTGTATTGTATGTAACACGGGAGCCGCTGAAAATCAGCGCGCAGTGTAACTGCGTATCAGCTGAGCGGTTTCCGGTTCACCGTCCTCATGTGTAATTCGGTACCTATGTAAAAATTATTGTGTTTTACTGTTAAATGGACTGTGAATAAATACATTTCTTTCTTTCTTTCTTTCTTTCTTTCTTTCTTTCAATTCGCAACCCCCGCATACGAACGAATCAAGAACATTATGGACCGAATGTCCATGGGCGTCGTTAGATAATTATGGGCGCCACATGTCGCGTTATCAATAAAAGCGACGAGTGGAGCTTCTGCCTGGCAGAACGTAGTCTAGTAAAGTTTGCTCAACGAATATATACTATGTACATCACACTGCACACACTATGAATATAGACAAAACGAATTTAGTGTTACTTCCGTTTTGCTAGACTGTTCCAGTTCTTATAACTGTTAGTTAGGTAGCGGCTTTTATGGTCATTTTACTAATGGACTCCTCATTTTATTACACATCAAAAAGTTATAATATTAAAACAGCATTCTCGCCATTTATATGTGTCTGCTGTAGACATGGACTGCAGAGCTACCGTGTTGCTTGGTTGCGAAAATTAGCCATCTACTTATGTGTTGATGGATAGTTTTCGTGTAGGCAGCTCCGCCTCGCCCTTCGTGAATCGCCAGTAACAAATTTCTTTCTTCGAGAAAGCATATCGTTTAACTGTTTATTCATCATCCACGTGCAGTACACTGCGCCCAGATTTGTCATATTTTACATTTTAACATTCCACCTGTTCGATTATCGCATAAGGTAACTTACACGGTTGGCTTACATCACCTACTAAATCCGTGATGTGAGCCCATAACACCAGGACAACTTGGTGCCACGTCAGTGCTTCCCTTCGGTCGTGCCGGCTACACTGAACTGGACGGAAAACACAAACTATTTACATACCCGTTTCGACCGACCTTTCATCCAGTGCGGTGGTACCAACCCGGGCGGGTTAAACCCTACCACCTAGTAATATAAGAAAGAGTCATATCCCTTAGTCGCCCATAGTGATTTAATTTCTTTTAGAAAGTAAATTCCCTTATTACTTGGAGGCAATAACGGTATCGAAAGGTCCCCATCTGACATGTGGTAGGTACATATAAATCCTGTTATTAAATTAATTGCATTTTTTTATTTCAATTTCACGCTACACATTTTGCTATTATCACATTTATTTATCACACATGAATACCTATAGTAGGTAGCTATTAGCCTGTAACAGAAATTTTCACAGAATCGAATATTCATCTTATTACATACAATGTCTATTCTAAGCTTCCAATCCACCTCGCGCAGGCTCCTCGAGACGTGATTGTGAACTGATTTGTCACTCGCTAAGTTTGCGAAGCACTTGACCGCGCCGCTTGCTCCGCCTGAACAAACATTGTCTGACTCGCTCCAACCAGAAGAACTGGAAAGAATAGAACTGATGTTGCCGTATATTGCATTCAATTTAAGATGCACGAAAACAAAACAAAACAAACGTCGAGAAATACACATTTATTGTACGGGGACCAATATTTTTTTTTCTTTTAATTTTTTTTATTATTTGATAGGAACCCCACAATAACACATATTCTGTGATAATTTAAACTGACTAACTATTACGGTTCAAACGATTCAGCTCTCTGACAGAAAGAGGAACAGCAGCAGACAGACAGCAGTGAAGGCTTAGGAACAGGCTTCCGTACGGATACCAACGGATACGGAAACCAGAATTTTACCTGGTTAACCTATGTTGATTTTAATAATATTTTATTTTTATGTTAGTTACTAAGCACGCACTCGCTTTATATATTTTTTTAATTAGAAAAATGCAAATTGAAAATCATTGGAAAAAATACATCCCGACCAGGATTTGAACCTGGGTCTCTGGATTGAGCCGCCAACGCGATAACCAACTACACCACCACCGGGCCGTTACATATTATTTCCAAATTTTCAATCTATTGCCACTGCAACTTCTTGAATGAAGTGGCATAATTTTTGCGATCAGTCAACTTGCACGGTTCTACATTGAACCTTATGCTGTCGTCACCAAAGTCGTATTTTGTATCGGACACTAGAAGTTGACTTGAGGTTTTTAATAATATTTTATTTTTATGTTAGTACTTACGTACTCGCTTAATATATATTTTTAATTAGAAAAATGCAAATTGAAAATCATTGGAAAAAATTCACAGATCTCATGCATTACATGACCTTCGGATACATTGAAAATGACTTTTAGGACGTATTCAAATATAAGCATATAGCGAGTCGCCGACTGTGAGCGTGAAAATATCCTGGTGTGGCTGAAGCGACGAACTCAAAGAGCGAACCCATAGTTTTTTTTTCGATAAAAGTAGTCCCCAGGATGCAATCTATCTTCTTGCCAAAATTGTATCTAAATATTTATAGTATATATATCTAACATCGCTTCTACCAAACCAACAACCATTCGACACTAAATTCCGTTCATAGTATGAACTTCATACTATACTTTCCTATACTTTCTTTGATACTGCTCAGTCCTAAGGCTATTTCGCGTGATGGTATTTATAGCTTATAGTGTGCTTCAAGAACTATCTTTACATTGGTGCAAATCACATCAAAATCTGTTCAGTGGTTCCGGAGTTTACCTCAAACATATATATACATACATACAAACAGACAGACGTTCCCTTTTATAAAAAGTAGAAGAAGAAGATAGAGAAAAAGTAGAGATTAGATTGTAGTTTATCTTAATGCATTACTTAAAACATTGCCACAAACTATTCTTGTACATAAATATATAATTCTCCCACATCCCAAAGGTTAGTTAGAATAGAATGCTTCACGGCATTAAGCACGGCCTAACCTATTGTGCCTAATTTGTATAAATTGGTGTTCAATAAAGAATATATATCCATTTTAAAAAATTCGATTATAATTTACTTGCTTTTTCATACTGAAATATGTGAATTTACAAAAAAAAAAAAATTTTACAAAAAATTAACATTTAATTAAAATTCTCAATTTTCAAGTGTATGCATACACGAAAACCATTTTAAATACTCACACTGCAAGATAAAGACGACACGAAACTCGCGTAATGGAAAATTTAAAAAAATCATAACTCCCAAATTTTTCACTTTTTTCAAACAATTCAAAAAACTTCCCCAGATATTTAGTCAATCTACAATATAAAAATATAAAATGTCAAAATATATATTTAGAAATATGTTTAAAAGTGCCCTTTTCAAACCCCCTGAAAACGGCTATTTTAAGCGGTTTTTTGCGATTTTCTCAAAAACTTTAAAATTTTTTAAATAATTTTGTTCACAATCTTCTAGCTATCGTCGATACCCGTCTTTTGAGACCCCAAATGTTCACGTAACCTTAAAACTCACGACACCAGGGCTAATTCGCACTTTTTCTGAAATCGGGGCCTATACTGAAGCGATCGAAAAGACATTTCCAATGTCAAAATACATCCCGACCAGGATTTGAACCTGGGTCTCTGGCTTGAGCCGCCAACGCGATAACCAACTACACCACCGGGTCGTTACATACATACATACATATAACACACGCTCAATCCCGACAATCGGGGTAAGCAGAGTAATCGGTGTTGTGCTGCAAGTACTTAAGTAAATTACAGCACAACACCGACCACCACGTTTCGCAAAGTATACGAACAAGATTAAATCGATCAAGCAGCAAGTAAGGCACGAAGACCCACCTGCTGCATGACTCGGTGGAAGTACCGTGCCAAGGTGAGAGGTGGCGAGTCCGTCGCCCTTTAGCGCGATATCTTGTCCTTATCCCTTAGTCGCCTTTTACGACATGCACGGGGAGAGATGCAGTGGGGCTATTCTTTTTAAGTACCGGCACCACATATTATTTCCAAATTTTCAGTCTATTGCCACTGCCCCTTCTTGAATGATGTCGCATAATTTTTGCGCATCGCATAATTAAGGTTCAATGTAGAAGCGTGCAAGTTGACTGATCGCAACCACTATGAGTTTAGTGTTAGAAAAAATATATTCACTATATTGTCAAAATATCCCAACAAGGTTTTAAACCGATCAGCCAAGGTGTCATAAATAAATATTTTTTATAGTAGCTAGATATGATACCAATGTAGTTCTAACAATATTACAAAACGGAAGGTACGTTTTCGAGACAGGTATCTCCCAAAATTGCAAACTATCAATTTTATTTATATCAACGTATTACATGGGTTTCGAGATTGACAATCAATTTCGATCAGAAGCTTATACAATTTATTGCTTTAATGTATCGCATTATATTATATTATTTCATTCAATCTCTCTGCAATGGCGCTCGATTTAGGTCTACTCAAAGACATCAAAAGGAGAGAAATGCTATTTTCTTACCTACATACATACACGCACTGCACACAATTGAAAAACAAAATGGCTGATGACGGTGATGATGCAAGAAATTAAGGGCGTCCCATACAAGAAACTTGTTTTTGCTACGTGCAACGATACGATATAAACGTACAACGGTACATACAAGCGTCAAACTTGGTGTGATTACTTATAGTGCAAACTCTAAAAAGTATAACAAAAAATTTAATAAACCGGCCCATCACGTGGTGTAGTGTACGGAACCCTTGGTACGCGAGTCCGACTCGCACTAGGTCGGGGTTTTTTTTCTACGCAAGACGCGCGCGACACGCTCACCGTTCCACCCATTTATAAATGCTGACGGTGCCCATCGGCATTCGGATTGCGGGGGTTACGAATGCCTAGCCGGCTTGACACGTACCTATTTACGCCCCTTTTGAAGGATCCGAGACTGTACTTGGGGTTATACATGGGTAGGCAGAGCATTCAAGAGCTTTCCGACACTACAGGCGATATATGTAAGTCTGTTCTACAGGTACTATCGTGGTCGCTGCTCAGAAGAACTTGCTTGCCATTTAACCTCGCAACACCTATCGCAGAAAAACTGTACAACCTTTTGTTGTTGACATTGGGCGTTTGAGGCCCCATGGTTTCTCAAAATCATTCCTCTGTCGCACCGCTAGGATGTCAAATTGTGTACCGTCGGGTATGTTTCCTGATACTTTCCACCTGGGCATGATGCGTCGTAATTGGGATTTGATTTGGGACCAGCGAAAGATCAGCGCTGCAGCGCTCTCATCGCGAGGGAGCCGCAGCACATAAGCTGAGCTGACTCCCTTTTTATCCTCCTAGCCCATGTGTATAATGTACTGTATTACTAGTAAATGAGGAAATAAACGCTATTGTAATCTTCTATTCTATTAATAAGCCGGATAGTGCTTGTTTTAACCGCAAAACTGCCGGTATGGTGTCTCGCCGAACGTTGATTCGCAAGATGAGGTGAATTCGGCGGTTTCGGGTACCTCTGGTTCTTCGGCACAGCAACTCAGTACGGTACACTCAATAATAAAGAGGAATATTCACCTGTTCGACATTCCTCTTACTCCTTCTATCATTTGACATTGTTTGTGTTCGCTCTATCGTGCGCACGCCGGAGTCGGCTGCTGTCAGGCGATTAGATTCGGTTGCGGTTCGATTCTTCATAATCGTACCTCGAAAGTTAATAGATGCGCTTTTATCTTGGATAAACAGAAACTTTAATCAATTTGCATATTATAAAATAAACACAATAAAATTTTTATATTGCATAAGTTTTGAAATAAGAGAGCTATAACAACAGCACTTGTATCGAGTAAAAAAGAGTAACCGTTGACACGTTCAAGAATACAACTACCTACCTGGTCTCGTACTAAGGTCTCGTAATAAGAGTATTAAATAAAGATTTTTACTGTCTCTGGTCCTCCTAACCACAAGTACCACAACTTTTACTGGTTCTGGGCCTCCTAACCACAACTCATGGGATAAAATATTTTTTCGGATAGCCGCACAGCCTACCTGGAAAGACATGCATTTATTATTACGAATAGAGTAAAAGATTGCTAGGTCACAAAAGAAAGATTTTAACAGAAAAGAAGTCAACAACATTTATTTTGAAAGCGTATACATACTGTTACACCCCTAATAATGCACACAGACCGCGCTTGCACTTTTACCTTATATAAGCGAGCGCGCGACAGCCGGCGAGGGCCAGTCAATTTCAACCACTCTTCTAGGGCGAAGCTCTGCCCAAATAAATAATAAGTTCTATATTATCAAATGTTCTAAATCAAGTGCTAATTCATAATTCTAAATCTATTAAATAAGTTCTAAATCAAATGGTGTTATAATTAAGTTCTAATTTACAATAAACGTTTTAAGTTCATAAAAACAATTAATTTCATTTTTTAAAAAGCGTAGCGGAAAGCTCCGCCTAACAATACAAATAAAGTAACGAGCGGATTTTAGGCCCAGCTGGTAATAATCTTTCCTCTACAGAACCGGTAAACTCTGAAACGGCCTCCCTGCCTCGCTCCCTGCCCATATATTGCCCCCATCCAAGTACAGTCTCGGGTCCTTAAAGAGAGCTTGAATAGGCACCTGTCAGGCCGGCATAGCATTCGCAACCGCCGCATACGACCGAATTTCCATGGGCGTCGTTAGACACCTTTTGGGTGTCTAGGCGTCACATGTCGCGCTTTCAATAAAAATATTATATTTATGTTGACATGGAAGTAATAAGGGGCAAATGGCAATGTATGCTGATTCATTTTCAGTTGGATATAATACCTATACTTATATCGCGGTTATCCCCGTATTATAACATCGATACGACGAGCATGCTGTCCAAGTAGAATTTTAAAATTTTCAGAAAACCACCTAGACATTACCTCTCCAACAGTTTCCTCGCCTATCCGGGGAGGCTCCCTGTCGTCTGGAAAATTTATAGCGACATTGTGCCAGCTCAGCACAGCACGTATTGGTGCAGGGACAAAGTGAAAATAAAACTGCGAAAAAAACTAGCTGGAGCTAGTCTGGGAAGTTTCCTTCTAGAACATGTATGGTACTTAGCGTATGTTGATATCAACATAGTGGATATGTTACTGTAGAATGATATGGGTGTGCTGGTCATTTTGTTTGTGGTTTAATCCGTTGAACGAATAGGTAATTGGAAATGATGAGAATGTCAATGAAGGGACGATTAACTTAGGTAAAACAGGATGAAATGGGATAAAATAGGATGAAACTAGGGAAAACGGAGATCCGGATTAAAGGAGATGAAACAATAGATAGACGAACAACAACTGAATCGAGTGTGGAATGAAACGACTTCGAGTGAAATGAAACGAGATTATACGAAGAAGTAGTAAACCGTAGAAGAAATTCAAAGATATGGGAGAACGGGAAAGTGTTGAAGAACTTATCTATGTAAAATTTAATGGGCTTAAATAACATTTACGCAGACTAATGCTTTCAATATTTATCTATTTTTCCTAGTGAGGACAAATTTCAACAATACGTTTGTTTTGAATCACCGTCACTTGCTGTCTAAGTACATAGCGTGAGACGTTTCTTAAAATGTTAATATTCTAAGTAAAACTTCAAAATCTACATAAGTATTAATATTCCACTTCCTCCAATAGGCCTTACGCATCTTTTCCACTACAAAGTTTACCGGATAAACATCGCTCGCTCCCTCAAGTAAAATAAATTTAACGATTTATCTATAGACCTTCACCAAAATACATTGCACGGAAGGGACACTTATCCCGCCAAATTTCCCCAAAAACGTGGGCCGTTCTATCGTCCGAGGGTTTAGCAGTAAGGAACAGTCAAATCTTTATTTAGTGATTTATTACTGAACTTTTATCCGCGATACTTATTCTTAGCCCGTGCCCTGCCTGCCCCGGATCCCCTTATAAATGCGCTGCTTATGTGTTTGGGTCGATGTATTATTCAACTTATCTGGAGGTTCCGTTTGCCTTGATCTAACGGCGGCTGTGCATTTCGGTAAAATGTTCTTTGGTAGAACCTATTGCTTACAGAATGATACTAAAATGTAGCATAGATGGTACCAAATCAATTTCAAATCAAATATCCTTTATAAAGGTGAGTTTAATGCAGTGTAGCATTCTTTACAAACTAACCACACGGCATATACTGAAAATATTGGAAAATAGATTGTGTGTAGAAATTATCTAATAAAAATAAACTAAAATAGACATGTAAAATAGACCTCAGAGAACAGAGAAAAACAGATACATACATACATACCTGTGAAAAACATAACCTTCCATTTTCCTTCGTGCAGTCGGGTAAAAACGGCCACATCTTCCCACACGCAGTGTAAGAAATCGCGTCGCGCCGTCTGGGGAAGGGAAGACGGCCGCCGAACGCTGCTGTGTTCCCACTGATCACAAGTGATCGAAAAGTAGTCTTACTTTATAGTATGTTACCAACGGCTGTACAATATGCTGGATTATAAGGATTTTTTGTAGTTCAGATCCTATGGACATTTTGCTATAACACCATTCAAAATAAAGTATGTTATTGGTAGATAAGGATATCAAAATCGTATTACAAAATATAAGTATTGAAAAACTGTATATCACATCAAGGGAGAAGACATCCAGAAGTAGCTAATTCCAAAATGTCGATCAAAATCACTCATAAAAACTAACTACAAGCACGTAACGCAATGAATTCGATCGTAAATTCAATCTCAGCCAAGATCGAGTTCATTAAATTCGTTTCAAACGACGTAGTTAAATCTGAACAATAAATTAGACAATAAAGACAATCTATAAAAAAACTTAAATATTCAATATGAATAAAGTATTAAGAAGCACGAAGGTATTAGCTTTATCCGAGCGGAGATACAAACTAACGATTAGGTCGTGGGTGAACGGAACAATGCTTATTGAATATTTATTTCATTTATGTGCCTACCCCAAAAGAATTGTAAGTTCAGTATGGAGTGATGCTATCAAAGAATTTTTGGTCGGCATGCGACGTGTGGACTCTTTGAACGCTTTCTTTGATTCAACTATAAAACTTGTTTATTAAATAATGCAGTTACTTGCTAAGAATATCAGATAGGAACTGCCGATAGAGTCCTACTACATATACTATAGATATTATATTTCGAACTCGGTTAAAACTACAAATAAATTAATTTACTTTTTCCATATTCCCGTACATAAAATGGTTCTTCCACCGAATGATACGAATCTAAATACAATCCCATTTCAAGGCAGTAAATCATTCCCAGCGACCATGGATTCGAGATTTATAGACCCACTCAAAAGATCTTCATAAAGGCAGGTCCACCGCTTTTCAGTAGAACCGATAATGGTGGGCCTTTTATACTGGAAGTATTGAAAATTATTACGGCCGCCATATTCATATGCAAGCACCTACATATTATACTCTCTTGTCGTAATTGTGTTTATTTTTTTATCAATTTATAAATATTCATCTCTGGTATCATGCTGGTACTTACAATAGGCACTGTTAACTCTTAAAATGTAGATACACTTGCATTATTATCACACTTATTCGTTTTCTACAGATCCAGATCCATGCCAGGCGAGCGAGCATGGGAATCTTCTACAGATGTTTTTCCACTTTGGAGTAGATTGTATGTAAGTAAGTATGCACCTATGATCAAGTGACGAACGATCCACCTAGCGATTTTTCGCATCTGAGCGTCGATGTTTGAAAAAATATGCGCCAAAGCTAATTTTTAACCGACTTCAAAAAAGGAGGAGGTTCTATGTTCGGCTGTATGTATTTTTTTTTTTTATGTATGTTCAGCAATATCTTCCCCAATTGTGAACCGATTTCGATGATTCTTTTTGTGTTCGGTTCAGTCTAGCTCCAAGGTGGTCCCATTTTTTTTTGGTCAAGATCGGATTGGAAAGCGATTCTGCCGAGTACATTAATAGCAAATAAAAATTACTAAAAAAAAATGTGAAATAAAAAACTATTTAAAAAAATATAAAAACCGCCTTCAAAAATGTATGAAATTAAAAAATAAAAATCGAACCCTAGAGTTGAAGGCGGTGGTGCTAAAGCAAGCAAAAATAACCGACCGCCTTCAACTCTAGGGTTCAATTTTTATTTTTTTATTTCATACATTTTGAAGGGGTTTTTATATATTTTTTAATAGTTTTACATATCTTGTTTGCTCAGTCATGCCATTCGTAAGCGTACAAGTTACCTACATAATTTCCTAATAACAATCTTTTAAAATTTACGAAGTTCTAATGAATTACTAATTTTAAAACGGTTTTAAAATCCTCAACAAATATTCAAACAAAACAAACGATTCGAAAGCTTAGTCTCCTGCAAGACCTCAACAATTGTTTGTAAAACAAACAAAAGACGTTAAATAAACGCACCGCCGGCGTTGAAATGAGCCTGATTGAATGCCTACCTGCGCGTTAACGATCAATCTTTGAGCTTCTATCTCTAACCATAAACAATTCATTAATCAAACACTTTGCTCTAAGACGCGTTTGGCTTTAACCGACAAAAACCTGTTAGCATAGGGACCAAAATCGTGTAAATAGTTAGGTACTTAAGTCAAACTACATTTGTAGAAACTTAGATTAGTGTATATTCAAGCGAGACTCCAATCTCCATATCCTTGTTCGACTGACAGTATATATTTTTTTTTTATGTAAACTGACACGGTTGGCTACATCACCTACAACATTCGTGATGTCAGCCCATAACACCAGGTGAGCTTGGTGCCACGTCAGTGCTTCCCTTCGGTCGTGCCGGCTACACTGAACTGGACGGAAAACACAAACTATTTCGTATTATCGATGTAGGTAAACAATCTTAGATAGTTGTAATCTACGGCGTTTGCATGACTAATTTCGTATACATATTCTATTTCATTATTCTCGATATTAAACGCAATACATTGAATAAAGCAACACGCAAAATTATAAAACACTTCATTAAATCAAAGCTATGTAAAGAAGACAATGCGACTAGAGAAGTTTAATGTCTTCGTATATATTTACAATATTCGTATATTGAATTATACTGTAATATATACCTATTAAATACAGTATTATGTATTCCATTATACTGGAAAATAGATCATAAAAGAAGCCATTCAAACGGACTCAGTTGTAATAAAAGTGGCAGTTTCAGTTCATAAAGGTAATTCGCTTCCTCCAGCTCCTGCAAGTACCTAGACAGAGTATTGCATTGTACCGCCCTTTGGTAGTTATTTCTGAGTGTTTCACAATCCAACAATTTGGGCTAAGTAAACTAGCGAATAAGGTGATAAATCTGAACATAGAATTTCCAGCTCTAACACCCTTAATATAAAGATGTAATCCGCGTCACAGAACTGTAAAAGTTTCAAGCTTTTTGAGGATATATCGCGGTTTTCGAGATAGAGCCCCTTTGACCTCATCACGGTTAGTTAAGCGCGCCTGAGGGAGCGGAGAGGAAACCTCAAGTGCCCTTTTGAATATTGCATTTGACATTTGAAAGGGAACTTGCCCTATCAAAATGTGCCTAAATGAGATTTAGCAAGTTTAAACCTTCGTCTGAAGTAAGCGATGCAGACGTTAGACGCTGCCTTGGAGACAGAGTGCACTCACATCGTTGTTCTCAAGTTTTGAAGAAAAAAAAAAGTTATGGAGACGATTATATTTTGAGGCCCGTGTTCCTCCGGACAATAAGATATTTCGCTAGAGAATCTTCTTATGGGAGTGGAAGAGGCGGCAGAGGTGTGTCAGGATCGTGGCACGTGGAGATCCGTTGCCTCTGCCTACCCCACCGGGAAACAGGCGTGACGCTATGCATGT
Source organism: Nematopogon swammerdamellus (assembly GCA_946902875.1). NCBI lineage: Eukaryota > Metazoa > Arthropoda > Insecta > Lepidoptera > Adelidae > Nematopogon > Nematopogon swammerdamellus. The sequence continues at coordinate 12,241,953 of OX336341.1, read as the reverse complement.
ATGTATGTATGTAGAATCTTCTACTTAATAAAATGTTTTGCTTACACAAGACCTGCGAATCTGCTGCCTTAAGTAGCCTTAGGTCTCGGTCAAACTTGTCGAGTTCACACAACTTGTGTCCGCTACCGGCCCGGCCTTCATTACGTCCAGATACTTCCGCGACCCCGACAGACTTACCGTTCCGGCGGAAATTCTCGCCGTGGGAATGGGCCCTTAGCGCCGTCCCTCGTCGCTACACCCTGGCACCGGAGGACTCACTGAGGACTTCCTGCTGGCTCAAAGGAGAGGACGCCTCTGTCGGATGTGTAATTACTGATCTCCCGAGAAACTATTCCAGGCCCCTTTGAGCGCGTCTATTATATTAAAAGTCCCCGCCGATCGAGATTTTGACATTCACGGTTCCGAGCTATCCGCGAGATCGACTGCGGTGTGAAGGCTGAACGTACCGAACATGTGGAACGTTTAAGGTGTACGATGGAGCGAAATTCAGGCGAGAATAACGTTTCTGATTTCCTCAGTCTCCGCTTTTAATCAAAGCGAGAACAAAGAGTTGGTCCAAAATGAAATGAATATATTTATAACCCCACGAGTCAGTATAACCCTGCCTTTCCCTTAAAAGGTGGTAGGATTTAACCTGGATTAGTACAACCGCATTAATTTCACGATGGTTAGAAGGGCTGCTTTGAAATATTCCGCTTTTTCCTTGAAGGACAAGAATAGAAAAATAAGGTTTTATACTAACTTGCTTCTACCAAACATGATTATGTGCCACGATAAAGTTATTCTTGTCAAGTCACATAAGATAGGATCGTCCACGCGGGTCCGAAAATAGTCGAAAGTGAATCAAAAAGTGTATCGCTTTGTAAAAGGGCTGGATCCTGCGTTATGTATGAACGTGTCAACATTAATATTGAAGCGCAATGAAAAATACCTGGCGGATGGCAATAAAGATGGCCACGGGTGTCATTAGGCGCGCCGTCCGCGAGATGAATTTTTCATGACATATGCGATAGAATGCGATGACGAACTGTTGTTTATGGTTATGTGGTGTGTTGTCGGAATGCTATTGTATTTATTTAATATCGTCCCTGAAAAACGTCGCTTTGATACAGTGTAGGTAGATGCAGCGCTTGCTGTTACTGCATGATAAATGCGATAGATACATTTGCAAAAAATCGTATACGACAGTGAAAACTAATACATTATTTCCTAAAATTATCCTTCGCTGACTCAAGTTATAGTGCTCTAGTTGATAAAGACTAATATGTTTTATATTTAGAATGATGAACCCTTGACGGGAACTACATCAAAAAATCACAGATATAACTTTTTGTAACTTAATCCTCAATATTTACACTATTACTATAATATTAATTTCATTGAGATGGTTTTACATAAATACATACCATCACGTTATATCCTGACAATCGGGGGTAATCCGTATCGTGCTGCAAGAACTTTGGCGAATTTCAGCACAACACCGACCACCACGATTAGAAAAATATTAGGGTAAGACAACATTATTGATGGTTTCATTAACGCCACTATATATTTTTGTATAATATAATGTCATACAAAATTATGCTCACCGATGCACGAAAACGGTTTCTCTTCTGATTCTTATTATAATACGAAATCCTTTGAACATTTATTATTAGTGGTGATGAGACAATCGAGATTGGTTTAATCATCCCATCGATGCGGCCAGGCGAGCGTACACAGAATAATAATCGATGCCCAGAAGGGGAGTCCTAGAGAAATAAAATTAATAATGCAGATAGAGCGATTATTTCCGAGTAGTGTTATGCTGCTCTTCACGGGAGCCATTTAACGATTATGCACACCTTAGCGTGTTTCGCGGAACTAATGCGATGCGACCACCAGAACGTGGAGCTAATGACGTAGAGACGTAACCGGCTGCTGCCTGTGTCTCTGTGTGTTTATGCTTGATTATAATTCTAACCATGATGCAATCTGACATATGCATCGTCGTAAATTTTAAATTTTAATATAGATTTTAATTTTAATTTTAATTTTTGTTGTATGTTAATATTTTTTTACTAATTTCTTTTATCCTTTTATATCAATTGACAAATTCATATTGAATTTTATTTCTATCGTGTTTTTATCATTTTATTATTTGACATGATTTTTTTATGTTTTTATTTTTTGACAGATGAAATTTTACTGTGGATTTTTTTTTCGAACAAGTCTTTTTTTTACTAATTTCTTTTATCCTTTTATATCAATTGACAAATTCATATTGAATTTTATATTTAACATGTTTTTATCATTTTATTATTTGACATGATTTTTTTATGTTTTTATTTTTGACAAATGAAATTTTGCTCTGGATTTTTTTTTCAAGCAAGTCTAATCTAATTTATTGTAAGTACCTTCTTTTATTGTATTCGTGACATTTAGATGTAACCTAAAAATCTTGATTAATATATTTTAAGGTTGTGATTTTTTTCCTATGCCTTTTTATTCAAATAGTATTGTGTTATTATTAAGTTGTAAAATTGTATTGACGAAGGCTATTTTTTGCTCGAACCCAAACATTTGACTTATAATTACCTAGCTAATAATAAATTTATGTGTGTTTTGCTCTATTCAATGTGTGTGTAAATGTTATGACTGACTTATTTAAGTGTACCGTGGTACCAAAGGAATCAATAAAAATATGAATATGAATGAATATGAATATGAATCTGATAAACGGGGACGCTTCAATAAGATCGGAAATTAAAATATTATAAATAATTATAATTAGTTTTAATTTTAGTTTTTATTATTTATTCGGTTAATTTTATTTAATTAGTTTTACTCACTGTATCAAATTGTATTTTGTATTACTGTTGTGTTTTTTCTTCATTCAATAAAAGTTCATTAATTATTATAATTAGTTTTAATTGGTTTGCAAGGCAAATTTTCTTTTTTCTTTTTAATTATTTATTTTGTTAAATGATCAAAATTTGAGAAAAACTTGCTGTCAAGTCAAATTTTTGAGGGAGCAGTGAATAACTACTGTTCATGGCTTCGCTTGTGTGAAATATAAAGCTGTTGGGATGGATCTCTTATATATATCACGCTGAATCCCGACCATCGGGGTAAGCAGAGTAATCGGTGTTGTGCTGCAAGAACATTGGATCTCTTATATACTCTAAATGTCCAGTAAACCGACTGTAAGTTCCTTTCTTCATGTTGAAATGTGAATATATGTATTCTGCGAACCGAAGATATAGCGATTGTACAAGTATCTCTCAACCGGTAGTATTTTCTAAGTGCTGCACGACATACATAATACCTAGTACCTATGTAAATTTTTTGCACTCGCAACATTTCAACATTTAGTCAGAACTTTTGCTGAATGGGGATCCGCTCGCATTTCCTTCGAATTCGATCAATTGGTGTTTACAGCCTGTGCTATGGTTCTAAAGCCGCGTCTCCTGCGAATGTTTTTTTCGAAACATTACACAGAAACATCGAAACATTGGGACGTGGCCATCCACATTTGTATGAAAACAAATGTTTTTGTGTAATGTTTCTCCTCCCACCGCCTGGCATGTCTGCTGGTGGAGCTGCGAGGAGAGGCGAATATGGCTCTGTCAACTGCTACATTCGAACGTCGGTACAACCAACCATGCTGTATAAAAGAAAACTAGAATAGAAGATACACATAGACATGTACATTTTATTCTTGTTTCAAAATACTACACCACTCACGCTACTGTTTCCTTTTTTTTCGAAAAGTTTCGCGGAATGTCCAGAAAGACCCTACAAAACAATTGCATGCAACGGTTGTTCTATACAAATATTCCCATAACAGTAAAAATACGGCACTTATTTTGAGATGAATAACGATTTATTTTGAGGTAGCAAAAACGAAGACCTCTAAATCTAACAAATATGCAAATGAAAAAAAATACAATAGATAGTAGTGAAACAATTTTACTAATTGTTCCACTTTATGGACACTTAGAGCAATCGGTGTTTCTATTGACGGAACAGTTATGTTGGGCAATAATTCTATTCTTTTGTTGCTTTTAGCGTTATGCAATTTGTAGTTAATTTTTTGCTTAAATATTACTCGGTTTAAATATCGAAGGACATTGTCGGTCGTGTACAACAGTTATAACAACAAGTACCTACAACCGTTTTTACGAGTGGTTTTTACAAAACTAAATCATGGTGATTTCATGAATTTACTTTATAGCAGTTTCCATTTTGAAGATTATTTTTGAAGTTTTCAGTGAATACGTACAACGAGTTTGATAGGTACCTAATTTATTATTTATTTCTCCATCATACATATATATATAATTATTAAGGGTATATACTACCTCAGAGAAAGGGCGGGTTAGGGCGATAGAAAATCGGTGAAAGAACAAAAGGGATAGTCGTAATCGATTATGTAATCAGCTGTTTTAAAAAAAAAAAGTATATTTTTTTCAATTTTAAACCTATGAAAACTGTTTTATGTTAAGATCAGTTACTATGCAAAGTTTCATTATCTAATTTAAAGTATTTAATGAATAATAGCAGTTTTATTGGTTTGGAGGCAACTCTTTTAAATTCCTTTCTGTGTAGAAAATTTAATGTACTAATGTTTTCGCCACCTTTATAACTATCGTTAGTACTCAACTTTATTTAACATATATTTATTACATAGTGATTTTTGCAGAATTGTTGATATAACAGAGGGTCATGCGTATTATTAGTATGAGTCTATCTATACTAATAAATAATAATACTATAGACTCATCATACGTGGTTCATTACGCTCAAAATAATATACCTAATTGTGTGTTTTAGCGATGAATTTTATTTGTTTTTACTTCCATTACCATTTGTAATTATTTGATTTCCATTACTTAAAAAAATATTTATTTATACATTCAACGTCTGTCTGAATTAGGCTTCACGAACATTGGTTGTTCAACGAGAAAAATAATGTCCAACATTATTTAGCATCATCAACGTACAAAGATGGTGCTCAACCAATTTTACCTACAAATTGTTACAAAATGAGACAGCACGAGGTGTTGCCACTATGCGCCTTGCGTGCATCAAATTATTGCCCACAAAAAGTGGAGTTTGATAAGAAATCGCTTCGGGGAAGACTGGTAACAAAAAGTAAATTTGGGAGACTTCACAAAAAATGGTCACGTCTGATGACACCGTTAATGACATTTTAATAGCATCATTCTGGACGGTCGGTCTGGCAATGTTGTTGTGAATAAAAATGTTATTACAAACTCAATGTTCGTGTGCAGCTTGGACTGTTGTGAACTAAAAAAACTGGGCAAGTGCGAGTCAGACTCGCGCACCGAGGTTTCCGAACCACCGCATAATTGGTCGTTTTTTAGCTTTGTTGGTTCTTTAGTGTTTGCATTATATATAACAGAGTAAGTTTGGTGTTTGTATGTATTATCGTTTTTACGTTAGAGCAAAATAAAAAAAAACTTTGAAATTTCTACCGGCTACTTATTACGGTTCAAAAGATACATCGCTCGGACGGACAGACAGCGTAGGCTTAGTAATAGGTTTCCGTAGGTACTTGTGCGGAAACCCAAAAAACTACTTACAACATTAATTATAAACTATTCGTTTTATGAAATAAGTTGCTAAGAAGATTAAATAAACAGGGACTCGATTACGAGATTTTTTGACATTAGCACTTAGCACTTGAGGATCCGACCTCAAGCAAGGCCACCCAGTTCCGCAGCAATAAAAAAAATCATCAAATTAATTTAATTTCCCATACAAATTTTTACTCGTACGCAGGCGCGGTCCTAGGTTTTTCCGCGCCCGGTGCAGAAAAAAAAAATTGGCGCCCTTTGTACGTTCTTATTAACATTTGACATGTTATAAAATATTACCTATTCGTGAAAATAACTTCTACCTACACAGTTTCTCTATTCTATATTATATATAATATATCCTTATATACAGGATGTTCGGCACATGGACCGACAAATTTTTTTTGTAGGTAAGTGGGGTCATTTGCAACGTTTTGACCTATGACACCTTTTGTCTGGTGTCACGGGTATCGAGATACGATTTTTTTCTTTATTTTTGAAAATACCATAATCTCAGCTTTAACCCCTTGTAACTTTTTTGTTTGTGATTATATCTGCACGAAATAAAATGTATTTGGTTTTACGATGTATCCTTGTTCTAGGAAAAATATCATTTGATAAAGTTAATGCCATGAAAAGGACTTATTTATTACCCAAAGTCCCAAAGACGAGTAAAAATATGACAGAATCTTAATTTCTTAATTCATTTAATAAAAAACTGACAGCAATTGAAAGCTTCATTTTTTTTAAAAGTTTGCTAGTTTACGCCCTTTCCAACGGTGTACCACATGCCACACAAATCTTTCACTCTGTGGCCAAAATTAGGGACAGAGACCAACTTTGTAACAGGGCCACCTTATCGCCTTATTGAGAGCGTTTTCAGGAGCATTTTCAAATTTAGAACATGTACGGTCGTGCGGGTATGTACTGTTTAATTCCAATTCCAACTACTACTGCTTCCATTGTTAATGTTTAGACTCTTGCAAATTATCCCTAATTTTGGTCACATAGTGAATGATTTGTATGACATGTGGTATATCGTTGGAAAGAGCATAAACTAGTGAACTTTTTAAATGAAAATGGAGCTCTCAATTGCTGTCCGTTTTTTTTTTATGAATTAAGAAATTAAGATTCTGTCATATTTTTACTCGTCTTTGGGACTTTGGGAGGTCATAAGTCCTTTTCGTGGTATTAACTTCATCAAATGATATTTTTACTAGAACGATGATACATCGTAAAACCAAATACATTTTATTTCGTGCAGATATAATCATAAACAAAAAAGTTACAAGGGGTTAAAGCTGAGATTTTGGTAATTTTCAAAAATTAAGAAAAAAAATCGTATCTCTATACCACGTGACACCAGACAAAAGGTGACATCGGTCAAAACCTTGAATATGACCCCACTTACCTACAAAAAAATTTTGTCGGTCCATGTGCCGAACACCCTGTATAATTCTTCTGTACGTGTGTTTCACCTAACTCCGCCTAAACGGCTGGACCGATTTGGTTGACATTTTGTGTGTTTATTTGAGGGACCCCTGGATGGTTTGAAAACACAATCGCAGCCGGCTCTGGACAGTGCGGCGCGGCGCCGCCGCCCCGGCGGCGGCTGTAGCGATGGATGACGCGTCGCAACACCTCTTAATTTTTAGCGAAAAATAATATGATACACCTTACCAATGGTAGGTAAGGTACCTACTATAAGCGTTCACCACCACTCCGGCCCAGGCAGGAGCACCCAGCACTAAACACACACACCAGCTAAAGCTGTGTCACCAGCTCATCATGCAAGCACAAAGCACTAGCCAACACCAGCCAGCACCGACCAAAACAAAATGCGCACTAATTGCATTAATTTGGATGCACGCACATGTACCCAGCAGCGTCCGAAACGAAAAAAAAAACGCGCGAGAGTTCTTCAAAAAATACCATATATTAATTAATATTCAGGAGTAAAGAAAAATGCAAACCGAATTCCATCAAATTTCGTAACTGCTAAGGTCTATTTTTCTTAAAATAATAACGTGGTTGACAAGTCGTTTGGTGAATTGATACATATAGGGGCACCGAGTAAGTGGAATAGAAGATATGAATTTCGTAGAGATTACTGAGAGGTATCTAGCAAGCGGTTCGTTGCTCCAAACACCCGAAATAGCTCTATGTTTGACGGATACATACTTTCGTAGGTGTGAGTAAGAAACGTATAGGCGGAGGGCGGCGAGGGCGCGAGACTGCTCCACGTCGCACCAGCGCCCCAGGCATCTGTGCCAGTGCGTGCAGCCATAGCCGTCGTTGTCGTCTCTATATCCAAGCAAATAGAGACGGCTATCGCGCACCGCCACCGCGCAGCGAAAGCACTGCACCGCCGCCGCCGCGCGCCGCCGCCACGCATACACGTGTGTGGCTGACGAGTGGTCGGCGCGCGGTGTTAAATAAAAAAATGTATGAATGGATAACAGATGGGCAAAATGCAAGGCCGCGTCGACGTCGTCCCTGATGTGATGACGATGACCGCCTTATAATAATATAGATAGAGTGATACTAGGTCGGCATAATGCGCCTCAGCAATTGAGCGCCCGGTTCTATTGATCCATTTGCTCCTATGGTAGGTCCGGCCCTGCTCGTACGCAACGAAATATAAAAAAAAATCTCATAACTAATCGAGACTCTGTAAGTACATAATTTAGGAATATTTGCGGAACCCTCACTTTCTAGGAAATCAAACTTGTTCCTTCAGATAGACAGACGTTGTCACTCTTTCTATGTCCAGCAGTCGACACTTCACTCTATCACTTCAGTTAATTTGGGTTTTTAAATTACCGTGGTTGGCAAACATTATTAGAAAATTTTACGGCATTGCTCACGGTCGTCTCGCAGCTATGTGGGTCGACGTTTCGGGCCAAACGTATGGCCTATCATAGCTCGGAGACGACCGTGAGTAAAGCCGTTAAATTTCCCAATAATTATATAATTTATTAAATTATCCAACGAATATTCCTGGAGCCGCCTGCCTATGATCAAGCGAAACGGTGGGTAGTGCTCATAATATTTCCATAATATGTAGGTAGATATTATGTAGGCACAACATTAATCTTACTTTAGCTGATAGCGATATTTTGATAATCACGTTTTACATCAAGTTTGACATTCAACTGGAGTTGATCTTCCTCGTGTCCCAAGTTGCGTGAGGCCACCACTAATTACGCTCAAAAAGTGGGACTAATTTCCTCATAAAAAAGTCGAGTTTCTGGTAACTGTACGATGTTCGTAGCGACAATAATGACAGTTATTAATAAATGGATGACGGGAAACGACTCCTTCATCTAACTAATATCATCAAGATAGACAATTTAGTTGATGGGCGCCTTTGTGTCAGATAAGTCCTTTGTCGTGAGAATGGAACGAGTTTTGTGATAAATGTTAGATGCGGTAGGTAAAACTATGCAATAGAAGGACATATGTTATAATTAATAATTTAAATATTAGTAGGTAAATATATATTCCTTGTACATATTTTTTTTTTAATTATTTTTGTGAATTTCATGCAATAACTACTTATGTAGAAAATCTCTTCGAATTTAATATCAGATTATGTGTATGAACTATGATCTGTTTGTAACTTTTGATCGCGTTGTTGTTACTCTTAAATTGTTTGTTACAAAAATATAGCTGACCTTCTTACTACAACCAGGCCTTCGTCACTCGCTCAAGGTCGCGAGTTAAATGCCTACCGCTTGGCGTAGCGGCTAATCTACAATTAACAGTGGGCTGCCGCTATCCAGCCAGACCGGGCGCGTGGCGCTTTCGAATTTAGAAAATGTCGAAATCACGTAAATATTGTGCAGTGGACGGGTGCAAAAGTCAACAGACAAATGAAAACTTGTCTTTTTTTTCATTGCCGAGAGACGAAGAAAGGTAAGTGTTTTGTTTAGTAGCATTTTGATTTATTTCTAGTAATTTATTTATTCATATAGTAGGAGGTCATTGATTTAAAATGATATTATTATATTGCCAATAACATTAGTTAGATAACGCCGAACAGCGTGGTGTGTATGGCCTAATTCGTATAAGGATAATAGGTACATTGTAGATGATCGATCATTGATCATTAAATTTATTGATCAAACAAAACTATCACTGGAAGGTTGCACGCAATGCACGCTTCGATGTGAGAAACTAATTGTGACGCTAACGCATGCATGAATTTGTTCGCATGAATTTGCCGTAGCTAAATATCATATCGTTGGTAGCTAGAACGATAAAAGTTGGTAGGTATCATCTTCATTTTATTCCTCACAATAAGACAGCACAAAGACACAGCCCTTAACGCGCTGAATGACGCGCTTTCGAGATAGAGTTACACGACAGAAAGAGAAGCGAAATGTAGGCGGTTATCGTGGTTAGGCATGCAGCTCTGTGCGAGTCAATTTGTACTTTATCGCGTCGTCGCAGAGTAGCTATTTCTTTGTGAGTGTTTGTACAGAGCAGCTTCAACCAATGTTAGTGAAGAAAAGAAATGTTGAACATTAGTGGGGTCAACGTTAGCAAATAATTTGCAAGTATGGAAGAGTATAATTTAGGAATAAAATAAATAGGAATAATTTTCTACAATATGCTCAATTTATAGTTGTATGATACGCAATCAAATATTATCGAGACCACGTCCACAAGGTGCTGTGCTGAAGCTCTCGAAGATTCATTGAGAATTAATGGAGTCATGTCGTCCGACCTAATGTAAACTTGGAATCATAATAATCTAAATTGTTTTACAATAGATACAGTACCCGCCATTAATTAATGAATGTCGAGTTTTAGAAAGAGACGATTCGGTTGTATAGCGTCGTCCCTGTCGCACGGAGACGTGCGAGTTCGTGCGACAGGGACGACGCTCTCCAACCGGATTGTCTCTTTCTAAAGCTCGATGTTCATTATTTACTACGTATAACTGTGAAAATTTGTCGGTGTTTTTCACCCAGTGTGGTCAGCACGAACAAGGGAAGCGCTGATCTGATATGGTGCTAAGTTACGACAGGAACAAGGTGTTCAGGGCTGGCTGACATCACGGGCGCAGTAGGTGATGTCAGTCAGTCAGTCAGCGTGTAAGCGTCCACTGCTGGACATACGCCTCTCCAATTTTCCTCCAGTCCTCCCGGCCTTCAGCGGTACGGAACCACTGCTTTAATTTAGTTTACGATCGAGTAAATATATTGCACCCGTGTTTGTTAAGACATAAGCCTTTATGAGCATAAGTGAAGACATATACCTAGGTAGAAAATTTGGGTGACTCCTTTCGGAAATAATATTGTGGTTATTTCGAATATATATAGAATTTGCATGTGAATTTGTTCAACGTTCATTAATCTCGAATGTAAACCAAATAATCGTAAGTAACACAAAAAATGTAAATGCAGTCGCCCTTAGTCGGAATGAAATAGGTAGGCAATAAAATGACGAGCCCAGATTTTGTATTTATAATTTATCAATTCAATGTCGTAAACTATCGAATTTATATCCGAATATCAAAGGAGTGACACGGCCATAAAATAATACGGCAATTATTCGCCAAGAATCATTAAATTGTTTATTTTAGTTTTATGAATGTTGTTTAAACTTTATTTTAGCGGATCGTTAAAGCATTAATGAGAACCTGGAACATGTGTCGTCTCGTCCATATTTGAGTTCCAATCAATTCAGAAAATCTTGTATGCTAGCATTTCGAAGTGTGAAGGAAAACACCACACGAAACAAAAGAGTTAACAATATTAATTAGAAAGAAAAACCGCTTGCAGAAAAGTATGAATGTTGTGCACTAATGCATGCATGAATGAATCGAATCGAATCGAATGAACGGGTCGACTATTCTTGGTTTCTTTACGTTTGCTCACCTAAATTAATGTATAATATGTGTTTTTGTTTCTGCGAGGTAGGCTGCTGTGTGAAATAAGTTTATCCTTTGTAATCTATATTCCACATTTATATTCCAGCGAAAGCTAAAATTTTATTTTGCACCTATGTGTAAGCGTACAAATTTGATTCAACGAATTCCCGCAAAACCGATACAGTCACATCGTTATGGTTCTCAATGCTATCTGAAACTTCGTACAAAATACCAAGAAATGCAAACAATAGAAATAAAATTCAACCTGACGAAGTTGTAACTCTATCTAAAACACAACAATTCTTCAGTTATTGCCACGCCGCGATATTCAACAGTGACATTTATCAAGAAACTTGATTTCTTTCAAGTTGGGTTTCAAGTTGAAACTTTCAACCATATCGAATACCTACGCACATTTTTTTTTCTTTTTATTTAAACCAACATGGGTGGCTGTGCCGAGAGACCAATTTAAGGTGAAATTATTATCTACATACATTGACTTACATAGGTTTACCCTTACACTTCCCCATTCAATGTTTGGTAATTTCTTTCATCAAACAACTGAAATTTTAACGTTTTATATAGTCCACGGAAGATGGTTTAGAGAAAAATAATTTAATTTGCTAAGCCGGACTGGAACGTGGCATACACCTATGTGAAGTTTTAGGGACATAACAATATACAAAATATTTCAGAATGCAACGCGTATTGCGAACCGTTCTGAAGCTAATGGTGTGTATTTATAGGTGTTCCATTGTATCCATGTATACAATTTCTGACAATATTCTATTCTCTTGAACGTTTCGTCCAGGATCAACAATGGTCAGGCTCTCGCGGGAAGACGTAAGGTGAAGTGGGGTGCCGGTGAGTACCCAGTTTCATTAAAATTAATTGTGATGGATTACGACAAAGACGGACGCGATTTTACACGCTAAAATAACTTGAGCGACTAACCCCCGCCCCGCCCTACTGTATCACAGTTTGTCTCTACATCACGCTGTACTGTAGGTACTGTAGGTAGGTAGGTGACTGTTTTCGTTCTATTACGAGAAACAATAAAGACCGTGTTTACTTTCAATTAGCCGAATTTCAGTTTTCGGTTCGCGGGAATCTGTTTTCATAAATTAATTGGCCGAGTTACTTTGTTTTGAGATAACATAATTTAATTTGAGGAGCGATATCCCGATTAATTTCGGAAGGGGCCCTTAGAAGAACTTAATGCCTTGTAAACGGTTTAACCCTCTAGTTTTGAGCTTTAAATATTTAAATATTTATGCAAGCTTATACACGCACTAGTGTATGTATAAAATGATTTGCTTACATTTAAATAAGTAAATAAAACATAACTGGAAATGAGTGTTCGTTCGGAGGTGGCCGCCGGGCTAAGGGGCATATGATAAACTATACGGCGCACTAAAATCAATTTGAATTCATTAAAGTATGAAACGGGAACAAAAAAGTGAGCGCCCGTAAGTATGGCTTCAAAACAAATACGTTTCGATAAATCTTTCACGCTCTCTGCGGTAATGTAGACAGAATGCCCAACTGTGGTGCATCGTTGGGCATCGGAATACGATAAATAAATGTATCAGCTGAGATGAGGTCGGGGCACAGAACATTAAAAAATCGGTCAATAGTCCGGACTATGTCCACATGGATTCCGTAGCAATTCCGTACGTTAAGTTAAAAATCATATACCTAGACAGAAAATTTCTTCATTACTGCATAAAAACAAAATTGTTCACAAAGAAAATACAGTACATATTTGCAGTCATATGAGGTGCAAAGGCGGACTTATCCCTTAAAAATATTTCTTCCAGCCAACCTTTGGATATTTGAGACTTGTATTTTATGAAGAATGTTAATATAGTAGAAAGAAAATTAATGTGAAGAATTAGATTTTTTTTTTTAATGTCATTGAATTTTTAATTTGCTACAGACTCTAAAATAAGTTTTACATCCTTCACACTGCTCTGTCACACCAGTGTGAAGGTTAGGAAAATTATTTCCTCGGACGGACGACGAAATAATATAGAGACGGGCGGACGGACAGGCACCTGACCAATTTTATAAGGTTCCCTGCCATGCCATGCCGTCGCTGGCTACGGAACCCTAAAAACGAGTAGAAGTAGCGCGAAGAGTTAGTAAGCGTAACTACGCGCACTTTATCTCCGCCCATTTGAGTCGACTGTCATTGCAGTCACAGAAATCGTTAAGCTAAAAAACCCTAAGTATTTTGTTACACTAATTTTTTTCATATGTAATAGTGCTACTTCTATTAGTGTTTGATGTTCTGTGGGTCGGAGCGGTGACCGGCCCCGGCCCCTTTCCCCTCTCTCCTCAAACCGTGTCCTCTCAGTAGATCAGTGGCTCTTAACCTTTTAGTGATGAGGGACAATTTGACAAAATGTTTGTCTTACCATGGACCATAAACTGCTTGGCCGTAATATACATTATTAAAAGGTTGTTCTATAAATACGACACGCATGAAATTATTCGAAACCAAGAATATTATATTATCTGCGAAAATTTTATACCAATTATGCGTATTATTTTGGTGAGATTTTTGTGACTACGTACTATTTACCAATTGCTGAATCTATTGTTCAGTGCTACTACAAGCCAAATGCATGTCGGCACTGGGATTCTAATGATTTCGAGTATGATGGATGACTTCGCGGACTATACTGATGCATTCGGGGACCACCGGGTGGTCCTCGGATCACCAGTTAAGAACCACAGCAGTAGATCGAGATATTGCCATGAAATCATATGCAGATAGCTCTTTGGAGTAATCGTTATAATAATAATCGTAGGTTATTGAAATGGAATAATAAAGACGTAGCTTGTTTTTGTTTTAAGTTGATCGAAGTGTTAGTTACTTACAGCACGTAATGGATATTAGTATACCTACATTATGTGCAGTCTATTACTGTAAGCTATGTCGATATTCGTCAGCTTGCAACGGGAACCTATCTAGGGACCTCAATTTCAAAAACATGCAAAAAACCAAATAAACAGTGTATAATTTATATAAGTGTTTATCTTTAAAATTCATGCGGACTCGCGAATGGAATTGTAAAAAAAAAAGAAAAACACAGATTGTAAGTTGTAGAGTTAGTTCCTCATAATTCTCATTTTATTATTTTCATAAAGATACAATTTTTCTAGAACCCGAGACTGATCTGATCTGATTAGAATAGGCTATAATTATAGAATGCACCTATTTAAATTATCGGTTGGTTTAGGTAAAATTAGCACTCCACTCCGTGGAGTAAATAAAATCCATTGCAAACTTGTTTTCCGTATGAGTTTAAACAGTTATTCCAAAGTAGTAGAGAATATTTAATTCGAAAGTACTTCCCTTGCACCTGTAGTTTCGCACCAGTCGCTGTGACACTGTAATTTATCACCAATTAACTCTGTATAACCTGCATACAGGTAACACTATCACAGTGGGAAGGAGATGCAGGGAAATGACCATTAGCAGGTTAGTAGTTGCATAGACTTGTGGTTTCGTGTAAACGTCTAGGTACTAAGTACCTTTTCAAATTTATGGAAAAGAGGAGTACTTACATTCACCAATACAATCTATTATTACAAAATTATGTATCGCGTTAACTCTAATTGAATATTTATTTAAAAAAATATTATGTATGTAGGTATCTCCGATTAGCGATAGGCTTAGTATTACAGCGGGTTTCATCGGCCACCCCCCAAGGTCACCACTCCCGGTGGTCGATGGTAATTTCGTCTGAATTGCTTTTCTCATCGGCCACCCCTAACACGATTACGCTATCATAAATGGAAGGTGAATAGTATGATCGAAAGTGATCGAAATTCGAGAAATTGGAAGACTTGGTTTCTTTTTTCCTCCGTTTAAGCTTTCGTGCTGTTTAATTAAAAATAAAACTAACCCTAGTCTGATCGCTTTTTGTGGCCATCTGCCGAACGTGGAATCAACATGCGCCTAAAAACAAATTCAATTTATTTAATTTTCGCTCCGTGTACTCATACTCGAACCGTTTGGCTCCTCTCAGGATTATCTGATTCTCGTGATTTTTGCTTTAAACGATAGCCCTTTCTCTATGACTAAAGGTTGCTTCACATTCTTAGATTTATCTTGTGCGAGATTTTGCGACTTTAGTCATGTCGCAGTCCCGAATTAAAATTTTGAACGTTCACATCACAAACAATTACGATCGGAAACGGACTAAACATTTCGGTTGATAGTCCATTTCAACGCCTATAAGATTTTTTTTTATTTCAATATGTGTTAAAATCTCTAAGATTTTTCAACGTTTCAAAATCAACTCACAGAAACTTTGATGATCCATCACATTTTAAAACATAAATAATACTTTAATTTAATATACGTCCAATACTTGCACATCCTTCTTATATAGTAAAGTATTTCAATTGCTCTCCTCGCTATTATAAATGTAGCAATTCTCCCGGAACATTTTTTTGCTTAGCTCAATTTACACCTCGCCACTATTTAACGTGCGGATAAGACATGTCATTTGATTCCAAGTCCAAATATAAAACTAAAAGTAATAATAAAATATAACGATTTTATTTAATTTCTCATTGTACCTTTAGATCAGCTTTTATGTTCATAGAGTTCCACAACAAGGTAGACAGGCAGCCGTTCGCGCAAGCGCTGGACTGTTACTCGTGTAGGCGATAATAATTCAGAACTGCTTGCAAATGTCATTTACATTGACAGTGCGCGATTTTCAATACGCAGATACAGCGAGAAAATTATTTATCGCGTTAGCTCTAATTGAATATTTAATTAACAGAGAGGCCGTGTGAATAACTAGTGAGAATTATGCTAATAAATATTGAACCGACTTCAGAAAAAAACTTTCTCTTTGCCTCAATTTGATCGGTATGTTCGGCACTTTACTATGATTTTGCATGATATGCACCTTTTATACATACACATTTATTTAAGTCTATAAATATTAATTATTGGTAAGGTGCAAAGATTATTTGTTTTAGGAGTAGGAACCTAAAGAATTAAAAATGCCATCTGTAACACAATTTCAAGCCGCCTTTGCATCGCATGGTTTACACTGTATGTTATGTTCGTAGACGGAAACAATAAATATGATCGAAGGTATGTTAAATAAATAAGTCAATTACAACAAAACGTCTGAACAAAAAAAAACCTTCTAAATATCCAAATAAGTAGATGCGGGTTATTTAAATGTTTGTTCCGCCGTCGCAACCTGCAATTTTCTAACTGCCGCTGATTTGTGCTGGCAAGGCCACTCTAATCTGATATCAGATCACATTAAAATTCTGCAAAAGCGAACACGTTTCATCCAAATATCAACGAAAACTATATTCACTTGCTTATCATATAATCTGGCGGCAGTATGGCGGGGTTAGTTTCGGCAAAAAATGTTTACCTGATATCGATCAACGTTAGCATCAACAAGATAAAAGCCACTAAGATTATATATTATAGTATAGTATAGCGCTTCGATTCCCGGAAGGATTGGAAGTTTCGTATTCCTTGTTGGTGAATGATTTTAGTGTTTTCGAAAATTGCATTCCAAAATACAACATGGTGCATCCAGCGCAATCAAATCGCCAACAAGTGTTGACTAAATATTGTCTGAGCATCAACCGCTCAAACCAACACACTGTATTTTTTCGGACTACAGCAACACAAGCAAAATTTGTGATCGCAATCGGAGGCAGCGCACAGTGAGTGAGTGGAGCAGCGGAGCACCAGCGGTAGTAGGTAGAAGTAGAATAGAAGTAGCGGTAGTAAGTACGCACGCCACTCCTCGCCCCGCGCGCCTTCGCGCCACCGGGGGCGGGAGGGGGGGGGGGGGGTGGTTCAGTCAGATGCGGGCTGGGCAGGGGCCTGAGAGGCGCGGGCGGAAAGGATACCTCCCCACCACTCTCCGCTGCCGCCGCTGCTCCCATCAGCGGAGGGGAAGGCGCAGGCAAGGGAGCCGGGAGGGCCGAGGGAGCAGTCTCGCATCATCACTCTATCGGAGCGTTCGTGTACGATGCACTGACGGCGACCCGGAATGTACTGCGACAGTCAACGTAAATGTTGCTCTAGTGTTCACGAGATTTGTTCTGCCGACAACGGGCATGCGTCGCGATGTGATAATCCTTTTCTGTACAGTTTTCGTGATTGTAAATACATGCGTGGTGTTGTACTTAGCTGACTACAGGAACAAATGTTGCTCGCAGCTAGTGATAGTGTCGAGTGATTTTGTGGACAGCCGCGGAGAGCAGCGCTTTTCTGGGAATTGGGTTAGTACCGGCGATTGATAAAATCTTAGTTTTTTGAGTCAATTTTATGTTTCGGTTATAAAATTTTAATTTATTTGTCCACATTTTGTTTTATAGTTGTATTTTGTTCTCCACTGGGACTGGTGCAGTGCGCTTTCTCGTTAGGTTTACTCGAACATATTAAGTTTTTTTTATTTATTCGTTATTTTTTAGGGTTCTTTTGTTTTAGTTCATTTATCTTCGTACATAGTTTCATTGTAATATTTTCATAATACTGTATAATTTTGTTAGCGGTAAAACCACGTTATCTTTTCAAGTTTGTATGTAGGTACCTACATAGTTGTGAAATTGGTGGTATTTCTGAGTAATACGTTAGAATATAACAGCTACTTAAAAGTAGGTACCTACGTAATGAATATTTTAAGTAACGAAACATGTAACATTTTAATACACAATATGAACTTTAAAATCAAATCAGCTGTATCTACGATATTTTAAACAACTTGCCCTTGATATTTTATGTAATTATCTTAATCATTAAGGACATTCAAAATATAATTAGTATTAAGAAAAGCAGAAACCAGTATGGGTACCGAGGGACCAAAGGTGCTCGGAACAGTCAATTCCGCCTTATGTAAGGTGAATTTTGGCACAATACACTGCAGATTTATGAACCAATTGAAGAGCTTGTTGAAGTTAAAAGACCGCCACAGATGAAACCCTGAAACACTACCGGGAATTTCTATAGTGTTTAAATTTACATAGATTTTTTTCTAATTGTTACAGTTCCCCGGATGCCAAGATGTCTGCTACTTCCGCGCTGATGCATTTAAACCTGATAGTCAAGCGGTGACCCACGTACTGGGCGAGGGCGAGTTGAATCTAACTAACGTCCTCGCCCAGGCGGCCGAGCCCAGCGTGGACTCCGACGAAGGACTCCTCGTGTACAACGTACTGCCGGGAACACCCAATCATCCTTGGCGACAAATCATACAAACCGCCTCTCTCACATCACCGCCTAAAGAAGACTCCGTCATTCACGTCGTCGTCGTCAACAAAGATAACATTGTCCTCGTTTACAACACTGACATCGCTAACACAGAATCAAACGACACTTCCGAGACCACCGAACCGGAAAAGAACTTATGGGCACCGAAGGAGGTTTCCCTGGCGTACCAAAACGAATTAGTTCTTACCGAAATCGCTTGGGACGAAAGGAGCGGCGGAGGCGTATATCACGTCACATGGGAGGTCGACGGCGGTGGACTGAAAGGTCACCTATTTACCGACGCCACTCGCGTAACGCTCAATCTGTGGCCGGAAACAACGTACCATGTACAGGTGGAAATGGTCTCGCGGACGCCGGACGCCGAAATCGACAAGTCTGAGCCGCTGACCATCGACACAAGCCGAGCTAAACACATCTCGGAGGCTAGATCTGAACTAGAATTCGAGGCCGTCAGAGACCTGCTGACAGATTTTGAGAGCTCCATGCGGAAAGAGGATTTAAGGAAACCCACATCGTACTCGAGCCTGATTTTGGGATGTCTGGCTGCGCTTAGTGTATTTTCGTTGTCTGCTGCTGTCGTAATCATGTGGCATCGACGAATGCGTTACACTTCCAAAGTCTTCAAAGCTTCATCCCCAGTGCTCTTGAGTGAAAAGGTCACAATAGACGTTCCTTCTCTGCAGACCTCGGACACTGGCTTCACTTGTGTGTTACGTGGTGGTGAACATTGGTAGGGAGTTCTGTGACTATTAGCAACTCTTTCAAACCAGTGAATTAAAGCTATATGACTGATTTGTAAGGCTTAAATGCTTCAGTTCCTAATTATAAATGCTTTGAATATGTAAATATGTGGACCTCTATTAGGTATAATTTTATTTCAAAGCGTTCAATGGGTGTTCCAATTCATACTTCTCCCGCAAATGTGATTTATATCATATGTGTTTCCCTAACATGCATGTACCGGTTTTGCAACCTTTTTACTTCGAAAAATGATCTAACGAAGACATTATAATATTTGTAACGTGGATCACATATTATATGTAAATACAGAACATTAAAATGATTAAAATACTTTTATTAAATTGTTAGAGAGTATGAATGTTTGCTTACAGCATGTAAAAAAAGTAATATTGTTCTGTAGATTCACGAAAATGTAACGTGTACATTTTAACAGATTAGTGAAAATACAAATAGGAAAATGCATTTAATTCCCCACTGCTGCAAATTAATTCAAATCGGGATATTATACGATAGCAATTTTTTTTTTTTATAATGTCACGTAATGTGTAAACGCAAAATTAAATACCCAAGTAGATGTAAATTATTATTTATAAAATTAAATAAATAATTTAAACTAAACTTTGTGTTGCGCATTATTTTCTAAGATTTTAATGAGCCATATAGGTGCCCAGACTGCAGCGAATTAATACCATAATAAATGTATTAGACGAAGTATTAGACATAACATGATTCCTTTTCCCATTTCGTCTCAAATTTGTTTCGAGATATTTAACGTTTGCTGGTACAAAACGTCTTATTTCAATAAGTTGTATATTAGCACCCGTAATCTTCCAAATAAGTACTTATATTTTCCATCTCTTTCACACCGACGCCCAAAAATGTAGCCTTCATACAACGTTAAAGCCATTACAGCACGTTGAGGCCCTAATTTGTGGATGTTGCCGGATATTGTGGAGCGGAGGTAATTTCCTGAGTTTTTCTTTTTATCACGCTCGTGTATTCAGCGACTAGCTCATCACATCGCGTGCAGGGGCAACTCATACAGGTAGGGTAAAAAACTTCAACCCCTTTAGGCTTTTCGTCATAAATAATGTATTATGAACACCTTTGCTGTTTTGGTATCAATTATGAACTATTTTGTTCCAGATATTAATAAGTTATATACAAAACAAAGATTAATAAAAACTAAAAACAAAATGGGTTTAAATACTATTTCCATTTAGCGCTTTCTACAGCGCAATCTATTTTTTTTATGAATAACAAGGAATATCTAGTAAAATTAACTATTTCTCATTCAAGTCCCATAATAATAATTATAATATGTGTGTGTGCATAAATATTGCACATATATATACTACGTGAGCATAAATAGTTGTATTCAACGCGCCAATAATAATCGGTAGGTCAGTAGTCAATCAGAGAAATGCAGTCGAAAAATGGTTGCACAACACGCAACAAAAGACAGATGAAAGTAATTTGGCCGCCACTTAGTACCATTTTTGTTCTTTGATTCCAGCGTGAATATGAACCTCTCGCTGTAATTTCGGTACATTAAATGAACATTAGCGGAACGTGCGAATCCATTACTGTATTTGCTTCGCTCGGTCCGCTGCCAATTTTTTCTCACAACTTATTTACACTTTCTACTGATTGAGATTTTAATACGTGGCTGATACGTGAATCAGCCATTTTCTAAAATGGCGTTTTTGCAGATCAAATTTTAAATATATGATTTACGCTTTAATTTCTTACAAATTCGACATAATAACAGAAAATATTTGCTGCGGTAACCATTCAAAACCAACAAATAAATACCGCACACGGTCAATCTGGTGCCGACTGCCGAGGCAAAAACGAAACATTCTTAGAAGCATTATTATTACCCAGCCCAGCGATGGTATGGATGGAGCTCGCAGCCGAGAGGAGAATGGGAGGAAGTCGGAAATCATTATCCCGTCTGCGCAGGTAAGTTTGGGCCAAGCATAAAAAGTTCAAAAGACACGGGGTCCGCGGAGCACATTGTGTCCCACAGATGACGGGCACGGCGAAGAACCGCACCCACGAATATTTTGAGATATTTTTAGTGCGACTCTACGCTGCTGGAGTCAGCTCAATAAATGACATCCGTTTATAATAAATCTTTCAATTTGTCGCAGCAGCCATTTCGCACCCACGAGCAGTTGGCACTGTGTAGTCTGTCGCCCTAGTTTCACTATTACGAAATGGGAGATAACCCTGCGGCTCTATTCGCGGAAATCCGCACTGACTATTGAGGAGAGTCTCAGTCGTTGAGACTAGTTTTTAGAGTTCCGTACCCGTACGTAATAATAGGGTTGGTTCCCTATTACTAAACCTACGCCATCTGTCTGTCCAATACACAAGTTTTTTTTTCAACGTTATTTTATCTTTTCTCTATCATAAAAAAACGGCCAAGTGCGAGTCGAACTCGCGCACCGAGGGTTCCTTATCGCCATGTCATGGTTAGCGCCACTCACGCCATCTATGGCGTGTTATGAAATGCTTTATATTAGTTAAATGTCACGATTAGTTAAAATGCTTCACGCTCTATTCGGTAGATGGCGCGCGCGCGTACACATTTTTGGTTTCTTCTATGGGAAGCCCCGTGAATTTTTTACGTTTTCTTATTTTTATTATTTGTTGTTATATCGGCCATAATGACACATATTCTGTGAAAATTTCAACAGACTACCTATTACGGTTCAAGAGATACATCCCTCGGACAGACGGACCAGACAGACAGACAGACGGTGTAGGCTTAGTAATAGGGTCCCTTACCGGATACGGAACCCTAAAAACGGTAATACGTAAGCGTCAAACTTGGTGTGATTATAGTGCAAACTCTAAAGTAAAATAATAACATCAGGTACCAGCGATGTGGGGTGGTACGGAACGGAACTCTCGGTGCGCGTGTCCGACTCACACTTGCCGGTTTTTTATGGATGTCAGCTCGTCACACTTTGGTCAACTAGGTGCCATGGCAGTGCTTCCCTTTAGTCGTACCGGCTACGCGTAACTAAACGGAAACACGAACTATTTTCATAGCCGATTCGACCGACCTTCATTCCATTTTTAACCCCCGACGCAAAAATAGGGGTGTTATAAGTTTAACGTGTGTGTGTATGTGAGGGTGGGAGGGTGTGTGTATGGGTGTGTCTGTCTGTGGCAACGTAGTTCCCAAACGGATGGACCGACTTGGATGCGGTTTTTTTATTATTATAAAGCTGGTTTAATCGAGATGGTTCTTAGCTATGTTTTTAATCAAGTAATTATATAATAAAAAAAAATATTATCTTAAAAAGTGGACTGATTTGCATGCGGTTATTTTAAAAAAGCTTGAAATAAAAGTTAATTTAAAAATTTTAAAATGCCCGACCCTTCAAAATTGAAAAATAATTTCCCTTTACTTACCTAAATGAGTCGGGGGACCCCTAAGTAAATACAATATAAAAATTCAGAGCTGCGCGGGAATTTACTTATCGGTCCCCCGACTCCTTTAAGTAAGTAAACGGACATTACTTTAGACTTTTTAAGGGTCGGGAGTTTTTAAATTCTTAAATTTTTTGTAAATATGCAAGCTCAATATCATTTCCCAAATACCAGGATTTTGTTTGACTTAACTAAAGAAGCATAGTTTCTTAACATAACTACTAAGTATTATTATTATGACTATGTAGTTAGAGTAGTGGGGCGTTTCCATATAATATGGTATTCTACGAGCAATGTAAAGAAATAATTAATTAATAATTTAATTTACTAAATACGATTACACTGGATCAGTATCTTAATAATGATATGATTTGATAGAACATCGTTCTGGAAGGTGCCAAACTCTACATTGGTGTTGACAAAGACAGTCACAAAAAGGTAATTAGACCACGAGCCAGGTTTTTAACCCATGGTGCAGCGCGGCGCGGTACGTAATATCATAAATAACTGGAATCTGATTCCCGATAACAGTTTCCACGAATGCAATTACGTGGGGCTTTAGAAAATTGTGCCTTTTCTCATAGAATATCGGAAGTAACTGTATCGGTAGCGGGATTTATTGCACCTCGGTAATGATATCTCTATTGTTAGCCTGCGATCGATGTACAGTCAGTAGAGTAATTTTTTTAAACGATCAAATTTTCGGATCTTTGGTTTAATTTTCGACGTTAATTATAGTTTTACCCGAATTTTCGTCACTATTGTGTGTGAATATTTATTCGTGTGACTGACCAAAGCCCATTAATCCAAACCCAAAAAAATTAAGGGTTGTTCGTTAGAAATCTTCTAGACGAAATAACTGAAGGGATTATGCTTAGTTGGAAAGGTCCTGTCTTTCGATTTCAATAACTTATTTTTTTGAAATCGTGGTTTTCTTATCTGCCTTTTTAAAGATTATTTTTATTGTTATGTCGCACACTTTGTTCACCGAAATGAACCTTTAGTTTTGTAGTGAAATGTTGAAAGCAACCTCGCTGTGTCTGCGACTTTCACAGTTGGCAAGTTATCCTTCTACTCGTATCTCTTGGATAACATTTTACAGAACGTGTAACGGTTCGAGTGGCGGCACGATTTGCTCCCGTTTGAAAGCGTTTGTGGTCGCTCTTATCATTATTGCTTGTGGTCTGCAGCTCCAGTTACTACAAATCGTGGTACTTATATCTTCTAACGCTTAAAATTAACAGTACAATTTGATCTTGCTTTCCTTATAATCCCTACTGTTAAAATTCAAATTGGGTCTGTTTTGGCCGTATCCTTATGTTTGTACACATTCTTGTCATCCAGACCACTTCTGGACCTGCAATTTCGCAAAGGAGAGTTTATGTTATGTTAAACAAAACACCTGTTAAGTGCTGAACGTTGTTCACACACAGAGGGTTCCGTAGCCATTTCCTTCTTGCACGCATAGCGAGTGTGCGCAGCACTGAGAATGGTTCGCGCGAGCAGCGATCACGAGGTCGCTCCGTGTCTCGCGCGCGGCTCCGAGACTCCGCTCCGCAGTTCGCTAGAAATTAGAATGCAATTTTCTCAATAACCATATATACCTATAAACTTTTAAATAGTTTTCATGCCGCAATGACTAAATGGATTAATTTATCATTTAAATTATAATTATACCGCTGGGTGTGATTTTAAAAAAACCCTCAGTCAGCGGTACTTCATTGAATGATCATGATCAAGCAAGCTATTTCTCTCAAAATTTTTCATAATTTTTCCGTTTACCAAACTGTTCCACGGAAATATAATTGTTGCCTTTCTTTGAAGTGACTTGGGTGGACAAATTGGTCAAGCTCGTAAAGACGACAAGAAAGAAAATATATGAATGATCAGATCAAAGGGAAACATGTCTCGAACGCCAATAAATGGGACCGCAGTACAATAAGGTCTTCGTATCCGGAATCGCGGACAATGATATTTCAATCGTTTGTGATACATTTTGTATCGAAGCCAAACGGAAGTGATGAATAGGCAATGCGAAAGGCATTCGATGCACCAACGACTTCACATATTCTACTGAATCATCAGCCGTAAATGTCACCAAGATTGATGATGCCCGGTTCAAACTAGGCCACGCCATCAAGCATCAATTTGTTTTCTCGCTCGTTGTACACGCTCGTGTCAACTCGCGTATCCATGGCAACAAATATCTAGAGGGACTATCAACTAGTCGAGATGTTTTTTTTTTATGTAAACCATCATGGCTGGCTGTGCCGAGAGACCAATGGTGCAGTCGACAGAGCCAAAATCACCTCTCCTCGCGAAACCACGCTCAGTTAGGTGCCATGCCAGCAGATTTGCGGACTGTTGCTAGGCTGTTCTAGCCCGTTAATACGACGCTTGAAGACACCCAGGTTAAAGGATTCAGGAAATACACTCGCCGGAAGACAGTTCCACACTCTAGCGGTGCGACAAAGAAACGATTTAAAGAACCGATGGGTTCTCAAAAGCCCAATGTTGAAATAAAAGTGCACATATAAGAAAATGCAAGTGGAGCTAAAGGCCAAAAAAACATTAACTCATTGTTACCCGTAAGATTAGTAATGTAATATTTGTCCTTATGTCTACTGCAGTTACGTTCAGTTTAGCATATTTCAAAAATACCTCCTGCAAATCAACAATACGAGAGAACCAAACAATACATTGTATTCTTTCGCAGGTTTAGATACATATATCTCCACACTTGTTCATTCACGTACATTCTGTCGGCTGCAAATTACTTCATTTGTTGCAAATGAAGTGCATGCAGGCCAAATTTTGGTAAATAGGTAAATGTATTTAATGTATGACAATGGCGTTCTGAATAATTATATGTATATAATAATTATATGGCTATATATATATTTATTTATTTTATTTTATTTATTAAGGAGAAAACCAGAGACATTTAGTACACAGATAACATAAAAAGAGAATCAGAAAGTATATAATAACATGTCCCCAATGCGCTTCCCTGTGGAACACATTGAAACATATTAAAGGCAAAAATGAATAAAAGTTTATACATAAATACGAGTAACAATCAAGTAATTAAAAACACAAATGTAAAACAGAGAAACAAAAAGAAAATAAAAAAAATCATAGTTGAAGTTGTGGGAGGTGATTATAAAATAGATGTGAGTTATACAATAGTTATAGGTAATATGATATGTAAATATGCAATTAGTTAAATATTTAATTATTATCTAAATATGCAAATAGTAATATTTGGTAGAGTTCGCTTTGTGTTTTATTTGTTTTCACATTTTACTTACATAATTATGCAGATTTTTTATTACCTAGCTTTATGCAATTAAGATCAACGATCTCACATGAACTCTACATGCCAAGGGAATTATAATGATATTACAATCCGCGACTCTTCAAAGATATTTTATCAAATAAGGCTGTTCACACCAATGAGGTGAATGCACGGGAATTAAATTGTGGTGCAACGCAGTATCAATTTTAGTTGTTTATTTCGTCATAGAACTGTTTGCTACAAGTATTCGTATTTATTGCTTATTGTACACCAATTTACAATAAAATAATCTACAAAAATGTCGGTTTAATGCAGATCTGCATTATATTCCAGCAAAGTCTAAGTACGTACGGGTAATCTGAGAGAAATGACACATAATATGTACATTCTGTAATGGTTCATTGTTCTAATTGTTTAGTTCGTCCCATGGGACAAACTAAACAAGTAATTACATATAGCTATAAATACGATGCAACTGGACAAGAAATAAAACGTCTTTTCAAAGATATGCCGGATTGATACCAGTAGCCGTTCACGTAAAATAAAAATACTCATTAAAAAAATAGCATGGATTTATTAATATATTATATTTATTTATTATTGATAGGTATACGCTTCTCCACTGACAACCTTTCGTCAAGATTGGTGAATGTAGACAGATACAATAGTTAGGCAAAACATTCAGGTTTAGAAATATAGTATCTAGCTACGTCGTAAGTCCAACATGTAGTCAGTTCAAAATACCTACATACATATACATGAGTTCTCGTATGTGAGATGTTTTCGCTTAACAAAGATTGTGCTATCTCAGAGAAAGCCTAAAGGCAATTTTCCTGCTCTTATCTTTTTTTCACGGCGCCAAAAGGAATCTAGTTAACTACCGAGTAAGTTCTTTCTTCGCAAGTTTCCTTCGCAGATTTCTACCCTCGATCCTCTTGCGAGGGAATGTCTTCTAGTCATTAATAACTGTCGTCTTAAAATCACAGCTCGGCATGAGCGTTGGAGCGTCGGCAGAGCCGAGCGGTGCAACGCAGCGCAGCGCGGAAGCGATGCGCTCTCTACATGGGTAAACTAACTCGGCGGACTCGCATGTGAATATGTCAACTGTTAAGCAAGTCTGGGATATGACAAATTCTATTTTATGGAAATATTTCCCATTTTTTATTATCAAGCACATACCAACCAAGGTAAGGTGGGTGGGACTTATTACATTCCGAAATTCGTAAAAAAATGGTATATTCCTGACTCCACCCACTCTGTGTCAAACTTGGCAATGGCTTTTTACACCATATTGTGTATTATATTATATTTTATTATTTATTTATATATGATTAATCTTTTTTCCTATTTGAATAGACTACTAGCTATCTAAACCTGGCGATGGTTCGTTACGCAAGATTATTGTTTTTATTTTATTTGTATATTATTAGATATTAAGCACTGCTCTTTGTTCTCGAACTGTGCACCTTGCAGCAGCATTTTAAATGGGTAATTTAGTAATAAGTACCTAAGCAAAATGCAAATATTGTAATGTGGTTTCTTGAATTATGAAAAAACAAAGAAATTACGGCATTTAAGTTTTCTTCTACACAGATTCAACATTATATGTAAATTGTCAACGGATTGTGGGAAACAGATTCAAGACTGATCTCTTCGCTGTGGAAGTCGGAGCAAGAGGACTACCAGCGAATTCGTCCACAGTCTCTCCAAGAATCTAGGGCTGCCAAGATCGACGCTAAGCTCATACATGGAGAGAGCTTCGAAAACGTCACTGGAAGCATCCTACAGAATATGGATAGGTAGAGAGAGGGAGGTCGAGAGCGGGACTGGTGTTTCCCCGCGTCCTAGTCAACGCAGACTAGCTAACGAGGGCTTGAAGCGAGCCGAAACGTGAAGCATGCGCGGGAAATTTAGAGTGGCCACTCGCTAGTCCCGGCCTCGATTAATACCCTCCTCTACTGCCGATGGGCCCGGATATGTTCGGTGAAGCCATCGCAAGCTTAGATCCACACCTTCCTGTGATGTATTCAAAACTAAATCTGCAGCAAGTGAAATAAACAAGTCGGTAGAGGCATGTTCATGGATACGGTTCGTCCGTGCAGACCCGCGGCGCGGCGCTTGTGTCTCGCGTCGGTTCTAATTTCACGGCATAACGCGCCGCTTGCTCCTTGGAGGTGAGTGGTCGAGTGCAAGTCGAGTGTGCCTCTGCACCCTCCCTTTTATATGTTTATACGTATATACTATATTTTCTTGCATTCCTTCCCTCACAGGAATGTATTTAAAATGTGGGAATACACATAAATTTAAAACGACTTTCGATTGCAGAATTTGTAATGAAGAATGTTATTAAAGTATATATGTATAGGTAATACATACCTTGTAAAAGACTTGAGGGCATAGTTTGGATTGTCGTAGCCACGCATTAGAAACAAAATTGCATTATCGTTGGAGAAATATATATACCCCACTCACTCTCTAAATAATTTTCTTTACATTGCCTTGTACAAGGAATATTTCAGTAGAGAGTTTAAAAAAAAAATGCGAAAATTCAACTGTGTTATGGACTCAAAATGCAAGTAAAAATACATTAAAATGAACTATAGGAATAAACTTTTGACTGACTTCTCAACTTTTTAGAATTAGGTAGATATGTACATAAAACTACAGGCATATAGTCATTATTTCTACTTATTATTTGTCTTCTCCGTTACTAATGTCGACAAAGACGAATCTACAAACTATTTCGGGACTAAAAAGGGTTCGACCTCAGATCAGGAAATCCTTTCCTGATCTGAGGGTTCGACTGAAACATTACCATGTCCTACACAAATATTGTTGTGCTGGGAGGGAGCGACGAAGAGAACGTGATTTTTTGACATTTCCTGGGATCACGGAGCTTACCTTTCCGAAAATATTCCCGATC
Source organism: Nematopogon swammerdamellus (assembly GCA_946902875.1). NCBI lineage: Eukaryota > Metazoa > Arthropoda > Insecta > Lepidoptera > Adelidae > Nematopogon > Nematopogon swammerdamellus. Next base: position 12,212,808 of record OX336341.1, on the reverse strand, counting down.
AATAGTCCACCTAAGAATAGAAGTATACTTGGAACACGTTTCGGCTACAAAAGAAGTCAATATATTACTTAAATGTTAAATTTACCCATGTGATATATTTCTTTTGTACAGGGAATTACGATATCTAATCTTTTTTTTTTTTATGGAAACTGACACGATTGGCTACATCACCTACAACGTCCGTGATGTCAGCCCATAACACCGGGTGAACTAGGTGCCATGTCAGTGCTTCCCCCTTTGATCGTGCCGGCTACACTGAACTGATCGGAAAACACAAACTATTTACATAGCCGTTTAGACCGACGTTTCATTCAGTCCGGTGGTACCAACCCGGGCGGGTTAAACCCTACCACCAAGTAAGATTAAGAGGGAATGGACCTACAGTTTTACGAGGAATCCGAACCTCGGTCAGCCTCCAACGGTCAGCGGTCACCCATCCAAGTAGTGACCGCACCCAGCGTTGCTTAACATTCAATAGCGACAGTTGACTGTCTGCACCACTGAGCTATCGAGGCTGACAAATCTTAATGCATACTTACATATTTCCAAAAGAGAATTACTAGAAAATCAATAATAAAAGGATGTCGGTAATAAGTTCTGTGACAAACCATACATTATAAAGAGATTGGTAAAAAATTACCCGGAGGCAATTTGGAAAACTCTGAGCACTTACAGAACCGTTACCGCTCTTTAAGTTTACTCTTTATAAAAAGCATGACTATTACATTTGGGCCGACGTTGAACCTAATAAATAGATAAAAATTGAAATTCCTCTATAAAACGATTTAGAAAATTACTGGGAAGCGGTCGGAGCTATCAAAGACGGGCCAATTACCGACCCCGGCCCAACCTGTGGCATAATCGCAGATAATTGCGTAAACTGGCTTCGGCCCAAATCATAATTGGCTTAAAAAATGGCTCGTCATGTGTTTGCTATGTCCACGTGGGTAATTAAGGGGTCTGCTAGGATGAAAGATACCTCGTCATGCTGCAGTCACGATGGTATCGAGTCGATACTATCGACTCAACAATCCGGTAAGTTTAGGGCAAGATTATTTTCGGAGAAATCTTGAGATTTGTTGAAATGTTATGAAAAAAATTATTAAATGAAAATAATGTTAAAATCTATTAATACTTTACGACTAATCTAAAACTAAGAATTATCGAATCGGCTCAAGATGAAACAATGCGTACTTAAAAATGTAAAAAAAGCAAATTGTAGCAAAACTGGGTTGGTACCACCGTACTGGATGTAAGATGGCCGCATAGTAGCCTCGGTTGTGCTCTCCTCTAGTCCAGTATAGCCAGCAATCCAGGGAAGTCTCCGGTATGGCACCTACCTTCTCGGAAGTGATATTGGCTGGTCGGAGCATGCGCTTTGGCCCCACCGACTCAGCCACGCATACCGGATTACATAAAAAAAAATGTATGGGATCAATTGGATCTCTCTATTTTGAATAGTGTATAACTCTACGGGTGTTATAACGGCCAGTACATAAATTTCGCCAGCGCAATCCTCATGTTTTTTCCGAGACGAAAAAGTAAATAAAGTTTTCCTCTAAAGTGTCTAGCTTCGGTGATATAAATTTTTGAAATTTATGTTTTCGTCAAGTTTAATTTGACGCGCGCGGGGGAAGGGTGCTGGCGCGGGAACGGTAGGGGTCGAAAAACTCACGCCGCCCCTCCGCCGCCCATCTCCTCGCTCCGCGCACTCTTCCTTGCTCGCTCACTCACCGCGCGCCTTTCATTCCCACATTCGTGCGGAACATTAGATCCTTTTTACACTAAATTAATCAATTAGTTTGTATGAAAACTGTAACTTTTTATTTCAAGGGGATTCAGAAAAAAGTTGTTTGACTTTGTTGTTACTATTGATCCCAATAATCATTTCATAAATTTAATGTAGTGGCCGTTACAACACCCTGTATATACTGAAGTGAATAAACATGGTATTAAAGCAATAAATTGTATATTGTAATAAAATTTATACATTTCGGAGGCAAAATTTAATTTTCCAGTATTGGGTAAAACAGCCCTATACTGGATTCAAGTACATACACCAAACTCATACACAAAAATAAATTGAATCATGCACAAAATGTTTCACTTACAATGGGTGGTACTACAAAAGGGCTAACTACCACACTAATAATCAGATTTGATTTGTTTGAGAAATCGAATTTCAAGCCAAGCTCGTCATTACCAATTCAGTTTGTCACCGCCACGAAATTTCAAAATTTACTCCGACATGTCAATTCATTATTGTGACAGAAGTACGCCTAAATCACAGCCTTACCCAAGCGGGCGATGTTTTCGTTGAAAGCATGTAAATAATTATCTAGAAGAGGCATCAACATGTCGACAAGGTGAAAAAGATATACACAAAGCAGAACTTACAATATATTATATACTAGCTGTGCCTGCAGCTCCGCTCGCGGTTAGGTCGGCTTAATAGTAATTCGGATTTAAACGAAAATTTGATGAGAAAAGATCCCTTCTGTACAGCTTTTGCTTTGCGAGCTGCGTTTACGTAGTAAAACCATATGCTCTCCCGAAGAATATAAGTCACTGAGGGCGATGCCGACTTCAGACCTGTGTTCACGTAAACTATATACTCTCTCGCAGAAAGTAAGTCGCCTCGGCATTGCCCTTAGTGAGCTGCTTTCTTCCAGAGAGAGAGCATATTGTTCAGCTGCTCTGCTTTCTTCCTTCTCTATCTCTACTTCTTACAAGGGAACGTCTGTCTGTATGAATGTATGTTTGAGGTAAACTCCGGAACCACTGAACATATTTTGATGCGGTGTTTACCAATGTAAATGGTAGTTCTTGAGGTAAGTATTAACTATCACGCTAAATAGCAATATAACTTAAAACTTAACAACAGCTAAAGTACACAGATACAAACAAAAGCACTCAACTATACTGTGCGATGGACATGGACATAGTCCCGATTATGGAGCAGTGTTCCCCCGCCGAATGGCTAGGCTAGACCAAAATGCCATCCATATACGAGACCTGGAGCGGCATTCATTAACTTTCGGAGTAGTTTCTGTCTCGATCGGACAACGGATAAAAATGGTATTTACTATTTCAGCCATTCGCTCCATTTATCGCTGCAAGCGTCGTCGTTAGCGCGACTGACCGTCCGTCGCGTCGTCGTCGTTAGAAAAGCGTTCAGTGAATTATACTTTCCGAGATCTATGGATAAAACCTCTTACCGTCACCGATACCGAGGTAAATTTATGTTAGTGAATACCCAATGTAATGTGAGTTAACCTGAGTGGACCAACGAGAGCTGGCGAAGTTTGAAGTGGCTGCCGGTTTCGCAGAACATGGTGGGTGAGTCCTGAATCATGACAAACTTGTTTACTCACGTATCTTTTGTTCGCCGTAAATGTAGTGCATGCCGACCAAATGTTACGATCATGTATAATGCAAGCAATGTATGAAAATGCTGTTTCCACATTTTTATTTCCATTGTTGAAAGTGTCTCCTTTCGTGTTCGTTTGGTTATTTTTATCGTTGACAGTCTGACAAACCACGCGACATTGCATGTTTGAGAAAAAAAAAGTTTTAAACTTTGCGCGCTCTGCGGGTTTGTCAACCTCATGAATATTTATTCTGAGATGTCCAATGATTCAGAACGTAATTAAAACTCTTATTGTAAAGTACACCTTTGTTTACTTGGTTCTAATATTCCATGCAAATGCTAGATGTTTTTGTTTTGCATTGTCTTTCTTTTCAAATAAAATTACTGATTAGAAATATTAGGAGTTTAATAGTATTTCCCGAAATCGTTCCTTCTAAGTTCGACATAAGGAAAACATATACCGTATAATTTGTACCGTGTGGGGTCGGTACTTAAAAAGAATAGCCCCACTGCATCTCTCCCCGTCGCATGTCGTAAAAGTCGACTAAGGGATAAGAAAATTCGTCAGCCTCGGTAGCTCAGTGGCGCGGTTGGTTAGTCAACTGTTATTAGGCAACGCTGAGCGCGGTCAGTGATTGGATGGGTGACCGCTCGACCGTTGGAGGCTGACCGTGGTTCGGATTCCACGTTAAACTGTAGGTCCCTTCCCTTCTTACCTTACTAGGTGGTAGGGTTTATCCCGGCCGGGTTGGTACCACCGCACTGAACGAAACGTCGGTCGAAACGGCTATGTAAATAGTTCGTGTTTTCCGTCCAGTTTAGTGTATTAGCCGACATGAAATGAAGGGAAGCACTGACATGGCACCTAGTTCACCCTGTGTTATGGGCTGACATCACGGATGTTGTAGGTGAGGTAGCCAACCGTGTCAGGTTCCATAAAAAAAAAAACATTAAATGTAGCAGCAGTTACTTTGATTTGTTACACATTTTTGTAACTTTACAAACCTCCGATAAATGTATGTGGAGACTTCGGGATGTTAGAAATTCAGGAGAATTCATAACAATTGCATCAACAATGATTAAGTCTACCTGATTTCTTTCGAGTGTATTGTTATAAACGTAATTCTGTAGAATTCGTTCATGCAAGTTCTGGACCTGTACGGTATCTACTAAACAGCCACATTTAGGAACATAGCACTAAAGTTTCCGGGAGCGAGAGCGAACTTCGCAAACGTCTGCCGGGGCGGAAAGAAACGATAAAATGTTTGAATTTTATAACTTTACAGTCAGGAGAAGTGAGAACTCCTCACAGAGTCACAGCTGGCGTCTTACTCAGTTCTAGATAGCAAACTTTAGCTCGCCCTTTCTGTAAAGTGAGCGGACCTCTGTTTGCCGGGCGTACATATTCTACATTATCTCTATGAAATCCACTATGAATCTAGAACGAAAGGAAAACTAAAGACCATTAAACAAAATTCCTTGTTTGACTATGTGAAGACAACTTGTGATTTCTTGGGTAATCCTGCAGCTAGCCTTCTGTTTCTTTTCTCAATCTCTATTATAATAAAAGTCAGAGAGGATAGATGGTCAGACACCATCTGAATGGTCTGCCCATCGTTTTCAAACTCGATCGTTTACTCAACTTGTGTATCCGATAAATATTTGGTTTGCGCAAGTTTGACCATACATATTACTGATTTTGGAAATCGGTTGCAGTGCCTCGATATCCACCTCCGCAGGAATACTCATGTCCTATCACTTCTGTACTGCATACTGTTCAATTCTAATGCTCCTAAATACTTAAGTGATCGATTTTCCTCCCTCGGCTCTCACTGGCTATTGTTAAGCTCAATCGATGGCTTGGTGTTGACTATTTCTTTCAATTCCACCACATTATATTCTGACTCAATCACGACACGATACACGCAGCTCGTCTGTGGAACCAGCTCCCTGTTAATCTCTGTCACTCTTCTTCCATCCACACTTCTTTTAAAGCACTTCGTGAACTTCTTTTGTGAACTATATCTCCTATCTTCATAGTTAGTAAATATTTATGTAAATAGTAAGTATGTTTGGTATATCCTTACTTGTATGTATATATATATTTATGGTATATATATAATATAAGTTATCGATTTATACGTGTAGAACGTAGGTAATTAACTATTATTATTTAGGTAAGTTTATTTTATGATTTGTATCTCTTCCGCCACTCACATATCAGTTTAACTGTATCCCAGGGGTATACTGGAAGAATATTCCTTAGGCATTAAGTGTTACCTTTTGCTCATATTTTGTTTGTATTTGAGCGTAATAAATACATACAAATACAATTATTTGTTAATTATCAATTTTACATAAGTGTAGCTGACATTACTTAGCGAATAAACTGAAGCAACCACGAGCGATGCCACGAGTAAAAACAATTTTGTCATCAAGATTTGTTAAAAATAGTTTTCAATTTTATTTGTTTTCTCCAATAGCTTCGTTCAATGTTACCTTTTTTCTCACAATTTTTTCCACTATTCATCAATACTCAGAACGAGATTCAACACTGTGCTGTTGTGTGGGTTACACTGGCAGCCCGATGCTTTATGTTGATAATTGCATACACCGATTGCATATGTGCATCGAAATAATTTAGTTAAGGGGTTGTAGGAAAGTATAGCATCTGTCATTTGATCGTTAAGCGCCATCTCACGGCGTTGGTGTGAACCTCCGTTAACTCTGCAGCGCGAAGCGTTGTAGGTTCTGGTTATCGATTTTTATGCTGTGTGTGACTAGAGGTCACCATAATACCTTCAAATCGTCCTCGTTCCTCGAACACTTTGAAAAAAAAAACACTATTTTTCCATTTCCGCAGTTTTCCAGCTTCCTAGCCTCGGCCGCTGCGGCGGTCCACAGAAGCGACTCGATTGAATTACCTAGGAGCGGCTCCTGTGGGACCTGTGGCGTGGCGTACCCTACATACCGTTACCGGCATCGATATTGAATACAGTTGTCTCTATGCAGTGTATTTTAGTAGTTATCGGTTGCGCAGTATCCTGGCATGGCACCTTATTCGACTAGGGAACACACGGTTCACCTAAATTACTTACAAAATCGTTCACACTTACTAAATTAAAGTTTGTACATAATCTTTCATCATCGAGTTTTCTTACAAACCTTCTAGATCTAATGTCACATTTACCTCAGTAACCTCATAAATATCGCATACCTAACACATATTAATCTAAATCTGTTCCTTTCGCATCCTCCAATAAGGGCCTTTCAAAATTCAAATACGGCCACAGCTTTGTCATTTCTTCTATTTTACTCGCGGACGTGTCATTCTGAACGGCCTAAAGTTTCAATGCAATAATATTAATCACTTGAAAATGTAGTTCGATTAGATCTTAAAAGAGTGTAGTGACATAGAGAAGTGTGTTCCCGTACATGTGAAGGAGCTTATTAAACCGGCGACTTTATTACCACGCGGAGGGTTCCGACCACACAGATTTTATGGAAACCTGCTGACATTGATTCCCTTTAGCCATCTAATTTTATGGTTATCCAGGAAACTGTGAAATTTGTTTATCGCCTACTTTAATCGTAAATTTGATCCCTTTACGAGTGAGTATATCAGGATATTCCAATTTTTACGCAGGTCTTCGTGCAGAATAAAAGTAAATCGAATTTTACAACCCGGATGATGTACGAGTACATTTAAGTATTTCTACATAGTATAAAATATAACGTCTGCCGTCTGTCTGTGTGTATGTTCGCAACTCGAGGACTGTGAAGGCTAACCATGAAATTTCACCACCTCCGGTTGAATCTCGGTTAATATTTATCTGTAGGTTAAAGTGACATATCTCGTAGAGTTTGACAGGAAGAAACCGGTAAATACATTTTAGCTGAATTCACAACGTTACGCCCTAAACATGGGATGTTCCCCATGGACCAACTAAGTAGCACAACTAGTTGTGCCATCCCGAAAACTGTTCCAAATGACACAACTACCTAGTTGTGCCATCGGGAACGTTAAATTTATGGATTTTCTTTCCCCTAAACACAATCAAGCATTCAATAACGATAACAAAAAAAAAAATGCTTATCGGAAAATTTTAAAATGTAAGAACGTAACCAACATTGTATGTAAGCTAAGTCATAAAGTATTGCGCTCAGTATTGCGTGACAGTACTACTATGCACATGTAAATGAGGGGTGCAAACGAGCGAACTGAAGCGGGCCGACACTGGTTACAAATTCAAGCGACCGCATCTAGGGCGGCGGCGGGGTAAGCCGGGGGCAGGGGACTCGGGAATTTGTTATGAGCCCACAAAGGGATGCCGCTTTTCATATTAATGGAAACATCCGAGGAGCCGTCTGTGCGCTGGAGTTAGAAAACAAAAAGGTTCGTTTGCCGAAAAACAAACGTGAAAATTTCGTCGTCCAAACGTGCGGTATGTAAGTACCATTGGTAAGTACCTACGCCCGCCGCCACCGCATCGACACGAAGAGCTAAATTTTTGAACAACTTTAGCAAATGGGATGAAAGTTTCGGGACAATAACAAACAACAATTCTTTCTTCTTACCATACTGTGTGTTTTAGGGTTCCGTATCTTAAAAGGAAAAAAACGGAACTCAAGATCACTCCCGTGTCCGTCCGTCTTTCACAGAGGTTTTTCTCGAAAATTAAGTACCACACGCTGTATTCCGACAATCGGGGTAAGCAGAGTAATCTGTGTTGCGCTGCAAGGAACCTAAATTACAGCACAACCCGCTTTAGCTCGCTCGTTTGCACTCCTCATTTACATGTTCATATGAAATTTTCACGTTTGTTTTTCGAAAACTAAGCAACGTAGAAATTTTACATTTGGCGTAATGATAGATCTCGATGACTCGCACATATATCGCTCATCAATAACAAGATAAAAACGTATTTTAGATTAATATGGGTGGTCAATTTTGTACCCCACACGAAATGTTATTTAAAGTGTTTATTATTGAAACACTTTAAATAACATTTCGTGTGGGGTATCATTTGAAAGAGCTGACTGTAAGGATTCTAAACATATTTTTTTATAAAATTTCAAAATTTCGTACTTAGTCGAGCCCCTGATAACTAAGTGCATAGATGCACAAAGTTACACGCCTGGAACGGATAGTTAATCTTCCACCTTTTTTTTATTTTAATAATCTTAGAAAGCTCCGACGTCTGAAATAGAAATGCTTTCTCGTCTCCATTGTTTTATTCGCGTATTCCCACGCGTATTACCGATGCGCGAAATTATAAAAGCTGCTGAAGCTTTTTTTTTTCAAAGCACAATTTAATCTTAATTACGAATCATGAGCAAACAAAGAAACACCTTCCATTTCTTTTTCCCGCGCGCGGGCGTCGACCATTTTATTTTTAATTGCATATTTATAGAGCGATGTTTAAAAGGAAAGTTTTGTATAATTGTATCCTTGATTAGTGAGGCAATTTTAATTTACTTTACATTAATCTATGATAAAGATATGAATGTAGTTTTAATTAAATCGAATATGAATAATAAAAAAAAATATACTTATAATTTATAATTAAAATTAAAAGTATACTTTATTGTACACACATTATATAAAAGGGTCACAAAGGGCGTTAGGAGTTAAATGCCTTACGCCATTCTTTACAAACTAACCTTTGGGATTTGGGCGGACAATTTAGTACTAAAGTAAGGGACAAGTAGTATGAAATATATTATGTAAATATATAACTACATGAACAAATTGTACGATGCATGCAACAATGATTAAACAAGCACTATCAGCTTTAATTATCATTATTTCTCCAACATACGCGAGAACACAAACACACTTTATAATCGATAATGGCTGTAATACCACGTTTTTTATGACGAAATAAACAAACATAGATTTTCCAAAACACAAAGAAATACAGTCTTCGAATGTTTTTACATAAACCTAGATTTCTTATACACAGTATTTTAACGTCATTCAATTCAATATTATGTAGTCACATAAATGGCAATCAACATATTATTACACAATAAGAACATCATTCCACAGTATCATAAAATAATTTAATAACAATGAAATTAAACTTGGCCACGGAGTGTCCGTGTGTGTGTGTGTGTGTCCGCCACCTACTGTGACACCGATATTTTTTTTTTTATGGAAACTGACACAGTTGGCTACATCACCTACAACATCCACGATGTCAGCCCATAACACCGGGTGAACTAGGTGCCATGTCAGTGCTTCCCTTAATTTCACGTCGGTCACACTGAGCTGGACGAAAAACACAAATTTGAAACAGATCGATTTAAATATTTAATAGGTTATAGAGGGGACATTGGAAACATTTTCATACAAAAACTTTGATCTCGAACGTCAATGCGTTGTGCAATGTGCATCGAACGTCAGGCGGGCGTGTCGCACTAGTATGAACGATTAGTTACCTAGGTAACAATTTAATGGTTTACGATTTATTTTGCTTTGTCCACGCTATTGCTACTAGTTTTAATGCCTTTGGTTAGAAAGCAGCGCGCAGTAATGACGGCGCGCGGCGTGGCTGAGTGCGGCGGCGGCGGCGTGGGCCGGCCGGCACGGTGGAGGCGCCTGCGCATTGTCACGTGACTGGATAGATCGTGATTTAGAAGCGAACCATAATGATCATTACTAATGAAATCTCACCGCGGGTAGTCAACGTTGATAGTTCTGTTTTGTTACTGTCATTTTAATTAATTAGTTATGAGATTACAACAAAGCTTTCAACTAATTGTTGTATGTATTATATTGAGTGGTGTGGGCGCATATTGATAAATATTTTAGACCTTATATAGGTACAGCTCATGTTGATTTAAGATCAACGAACTTCGTATTAGAAACGCAGTATCGTGGACACACATCTTTTTTCTCCAGGTCCACAAATCTGTATTTACATATTTACATATTATTCTGGGACCCATAGTTCAGATATTGGTACTTACTTGTTTAATTTTTCTGTCCTCTTGAGTTTTCAAACCATCTTATTTCGTGACAGACCCAGTCGGTCTTATTGACTTGACAAGTAACCTTTACGTATTAATCAGCTTAACGGGTGTCATTCACATTAAGGAAATCTATAATAGTTGTAGTTATTAATCAAATTAAAATAGTAATGTTGCTTACCTAAATTATTTTATTTGTTCTTAACGAAAGATAGTTGTGCCGCACGCAAAGTACAATGTCACTCCATAGCTTGCGATAGTGCAATGTGAAATTATTAATTGGTAGCTAGCTGTGTTTTCTCACAATCTCCGCTCGGTTGCCTCTTCAAAGCAAACAACATTGTTGTGAAGCGGACACGCAAAGGAGTTTGCGGATAAGTACGCTCATCACTCTCATAGTCGCTTGTGTGAGGGCGCCACCGTCACGAGTGCCAGATTTAACCGTACCAGGCGCAATCCAGACCCACACACAACCTATGATTATTTTCTGTTAAACTCACTTAATCTATGGAAGCCACAACCTTGGTTTTTCCGGGTAGTTCGTAAACATGATGTATTAGTTATTGTTATTACTAGGTTCTGTTGACAGGGCTGGACTGAAGATAAAATCACCGCTGAATCTAGTGAAGTTATTCGTTAGATTCAGCATAGGCGGTGTCTGGTCCTTTCTTTCTCTCTCTGTATTTCTATTTGTGTTTTAAATTGGATTGTGTTGTGTATATTTGAGAAAAGAAAAAATGTATTTCTTAGTATCAATAACTTTTGATTTACAATAATAATGTTTTTATAAAAAAATCTACAAAGTGCGAGCAAGGACTCGCGCACCGAGTGTTCCGTACCTTCACGTAATAGGCCGGTTATTTGTTGTTTTACTTTAGAGTTCTCAGTATAATCATCCCAAATTTCAATTTGATACCTCTGCCCGTTCCTAAGGAAAAGGGTTTTGACAGACAATAAAAAGAGACATTACTACAACTTTACGATTGTTTCCTTTGAGTAAGTCTGCGAGTATAAAAATATGAAAATGGCCTTATCTTTTGATTGTGTTGACTCGGAAGCTTGAATTTTAGACAGACGGCTTAAGATTAGTAATATGCTTCCGTATGGGGTACGGAAACCTAAAATCGAAAGGATATAACCGACATAAACTTTTGAAGCAATAGTTGTAAATTTATGTATGTATAATGTACACACAGGGGCGAAATTACACATTAAGTCTCTATCTCTTATCACAATATTGGAGACACACGTATTACACGCCTGTTACAATCCGTTTGATGCAAAATTGCATGCATATTTTGTAGGTTATGTTGGAATAAAAGTAGAACTCTATGCAATGTATGACAAAAGTAGTTCTATAATTTTTAACTCTTTGATTTTTGCCTTGAAATTCATTTAGAATAAGCACGACAAAAGCTTCTTTTGCCGATGAAGCTTGCAAGTACATACATACATACATACATAGCGTCACGCCTGTTTCCCAGTGAGGTCGGCAGAGACGATGAATCTCCACGTGCCACGATCCTGACACACCTCTGCCGCCTCTTCTAATCTCATAATGTTCTTCACACGTGCTCGTCGTTTACGGGTACTACGCACTACGATTTTCGAGCACATGCCCGATCTGATCTAGCTTAAGTATTATGATACGATTTGTTGTGGCTGACGAAGGGGTTAAGTCTACTTTAAGTCTCATCAGTGATTCCAAAGTCAGAACCACTTGCTTAGAAACGGATTGCGAAATTTAACATTATCTGTGAATTTCTCCTCCAAGGATGTAGATTTCACTAACCGCCGAATAGTGCCCCGTTCCCGAAGGGACTAGCCCGCTTTGAATAAATTATTCCCTTTAACCATCTGGCGGGGCGTAACTCAGGAATAAATAATTTCTAGCGGGAATGTTCCAGATAATGGATGTAGTAGTGATCCCGCCGGGCCGGTGGGCGGACGCTGGGTTGCGCTGCAATTTGTTATTTAAAACAATTACCGGCGAGAGATGAGCAAACGTTTACATTTAACTTATCAAGTTCGTAGCGGACTGACGCACCGGAGCGCTGCGTCAGCAGGTGCTCGATAGAGTTCCACAGCGTGGGCCAAGAGTCTGTGCCCGCTGGAATCAACATGACATCCGTCAGAAAAAAAACTCATTGGTGCATGTCGGCCGGAATTGAATCTCAGACGCCGTGATCAGGAGTACAAGCCAAAACAGCGCCGGCCACCCACCGCTTAATTCTACCACCGAGTAAAATCATCAATATCAATATATATATATATATTATATATATATATTATATATATATATATACTAATAATAAATCTGTAAGGGATGGTCATGGAGTAAGTTACTTTGTTTTAGGAAATATTGAGTTTGTAGCCTCTATGTATGATACTAAAGCTAAATTGACGATTTTTAGAAATCTTTTCTGTATGTATGTATGTATGTATGTTCCTCCATAACTCTTAAAGCCATAATCCGAATTTAATGAAACTTAGTACAAACCCATTTTACTATACGGGACACAGGATAGGCTTACTAAAATTTACTTCCGGCTACGCTAAGATGTGGCTCCCATACAAATCGAATTGTTCCAAGCGCCGAAATAATGGGCGGCGCGGCGCGGCGGGGGTTAGTAGCGCGTCTCGCGGAGACTGGCAGCCCGGCGGCGGCGAAGGCGCGGGACGCGGCGCGGGGTGCGGTCTGGCGGAGCGCGGTGTGTGTGTGTGTATGCATTGTCTCGGCAGAGTTTCTTATATTTTAATTCGATTCATAATATTATGTAGGTTAACTTCGTTAGGTATCTATTTGATTAATTTTAGGTGCAAACCTATGTAAAAGTGTTATTGCGAGTCGATGTTAGCGGATATTTATTTAACTGAAGGTCCTATTTGATTTAAGTTAATTGATCGTATGTTTATTATATTGTACGTAGTGTAGTATGCGCGGTATATTAGCGAAGAGATTCTTATTTTTACCCGATTACGGCGAAGCGAAAAGGAGAGTTATGTTTTTGACCGGTATGTATGTATGTTCAACTGTTCCCTCATAATAACTTCGACACTACTTATCATAATTTGACAAATGAGGTATCGTTGGATGCGTCTTGACCGTACGCTGGTCGTCAAGACGCATCCAACGTCTATAGGCTATAGGATATGGCGCGCTCTAGAGGACATAAGTAATGATAAAAAATTGCCCGCGGCTTCGCTCGCGTGAAATTCGTATTTCAAAGGAAGAAAGTAAGTAACTAAGGGCGAGCTGGGTTCAGGTAAACGATAAACCGTCTCGAAGAAAGTGAGTAACTTTTTGAGGCCGAAGGCGAAGTTGCGTTCAGGAAGACGATAAACCTTCTCGAAGACAGTAAGTAACTATGGGCGAGGCCGAAGGCCGAGCTGCGTTCAGGAAGAGGATAAACCATCTTTAAGAAAGTAAGTAACAAAGGGCGAGGCCGAAGGCCGAGCTGCGTTCAGGAAGAGGATAACCTTTTCGAAGAAAGTAAGTAATTATGGGCGAGACCGAAGGCCGAGCTGCGTTCAGGATGAGGGTAAACTTTTCGAAGAAAGTAAGTAACAGAGGGCGAGGCTGATGGCGGAGCTGCGTTCAGGAAAACGATAAACCTTCTCGAAGACAGTAAGTAACTATGGGCGAGGCCGAAGGCCGAGCTGCGTTCAGGAAGAGGATAACCTTTTCGAAGAAAGTAAGTAACACAGGGCGAGGCCGAAGGCCGAGCTGCTTTCAGGAAGACGATAAACCTTTTCGAAGACAGTAAGTAACTATGGGCGAGGCCGAAGGCCGAGCTGCATTCAGCATGCGGGTAAACTTTTCGAAGAAAGTAAGTAACAGAGGGCGAGGCCGAAGGCCGAGCTGCGTTCAGGAAAACGATAAACCTTCTCGAAGACAGTAAGTAACTATGGGCGAGGCCGAAGGCCGAGCTGCGTTCAGGAAGAGGATGACCTGTTCGAAGAAAGTAAGTAACAGAGGGCGAGGCCGAAGGCCGAGCTTCGTTCAGGAAGACGATAAACCTTTTCGAAGACAGTAAGTAACTATAGGCGTGGCCGAAGGCCGAGCTGCGTTCAGGAAGACGATAAATTCTCGAAGACAGTAAGTAACTATGGGCAAGGCCGAAGGCCGAGATGTGTTCAGGAAGAGGATAAACCTTTTCGAAGAAAGTAAGTAACAAAGAAGTTACTTTCTTCGAGAAGATTTATGGTCTTCCTGAACGCAGCTCGGCCTTCGGACTCGCCCTCGGTTACTTACATTCTTCGAAAAGGTTATCCTCTTCCTGAACGCAGCTCGGCCTTCGGCCTCGCCCTTTGTTACTTACTTCTTAAAGATGGTTTATCCTTTTCCTGAACCTTCGGCCTCGCCCATAGTTACTTACTGTCTTCGAAAAGGTTTATCGTCTTCCTGAACGCAGCTCGGCGTTCGGCATCACCTCTGTTACTTACTTTCTTAGAAAATGTTATCCTCTTCCTGAACGCAGCTCGGCCTTCGGCCTCGCCCATAGTTACTTACTGTCTTCGAGAAGGTTCAGTTTTCCTGAATGCAGCTCGGCCTTCGGCCTCGCCCTCTTTTACTTACTTTCTTCGAAAAGTTTACCCTCATCCTGAACGAAGCTCGGCCTTCGGCCTCGCCCATAGTTACTTACTTTCTTCGAAAAGGTTATCCTATTCCTGAACGCAGCTCGGCCTTCGGCCTCGCCCTTTGTTACTTACTTTCTTATAGATGGTTTGTCCTCTTCCTGAACGCAGCTCGGCCTTCGGCCTCGCCCATAGTTACTTACTGTCTTCGAGAAGGTTTATCGTCTTCCTAAACGCAACTCCTTCGGCCTCAAAAAGTTACTCACTTTCTTCGAGACGGTTTATCGTTTACCTGAACCCAACTCGCCCTTAGTTACTTACTTTCTTCCTTTGAAATACAAATTTCACGCGAGCGAAGCCGCGGGCAAAAGCTAGTTAATAATAAATATGTAAGGGATGGTCATGGAGTAAGTTACTTTGTTTTATAAGATACTGCGTTTGTAGACTCTATGTATGATACTAAAACTAAATTGACGATTTTTAGAAATATTTTCTGGATGTAAGTATGCTCTTCCATAACTCTTTCAACTAATCATCCGAATTCCATGAACCTTAGTACAAGTACATTTAACTACACTTGACTCAGGATAGACTAAATAAAATTCAGTTCCTGTTACGCTAACATGTGGCTCTCAATGAGAGCCTCGAGAGGTTTGTATGAGAGCCTCTCATACAAACCGAATTGTTCCGCGCGCCGAAATGAAGTTACGGTAGCTGGTTTACTTATTTCTTATTTTTAATAGGAATTTAACGCCAGCGAAGCCGCCGGCAAAAGCTAGTACTGTAATAGTAATAGAATCGACTTCATCAAAATGTGCTCAAAAAGGTTCAAGTGCGTAGTAAGTACTATAGATGAGATACTAAGTAAGTACAGTACCCGTAACCGACGAGCAATGAAGAACGCTATGAGAGTGGCAGAGGTATGTCAAGCAGGATCGTAGAACGTGGGGATCCGTTGTCTCTGTCTACCCCATTGGGAAACAATCGTGACGTTATGAATGTACTCGTATGTACCTTTACTATTTTACTCTTTGTATACATGCACATCAAAATGATGATTTCATTGAGGACTACAGCTTTTGCCTGCGGATTTTATGATCTCGGAAGGTTTGGACCACTTATAAGGACCTATTTTCAATTTAAAAAAAATGCTGGTTTGGACCCAATGACATTTTATTTTAAGGAAGGTTCTGACCATAGACGTATATTTCTCTATGGATCTGACCCTCTTACCATAAAACAGATACGAGTAAGTGAACTTCCTTTGTGGCAATAAGTGTACAGAAGAGAAATTTGAATTTATTTTAATTTAGCAAATATTTAATTACAAAGCAGTCAAGTACAGCAATAAGTAGCGTTCATTTAAATAAATCATATTGTCAAATAGTTTATTGTCTTTCATTGTTTGTTTTATTATTTACTAATATTTTCTATACTATATACGTATATTAAAACCAAACACTCCAACATATATCTTAAATTCACATCCAGCCAGCCTCTACAGTTCCGCTTCAGATCCTTGACGAGACTTGCGTCGTTTTTCTTCCCCGTGAGTCGTACTATAAAGAGATGGGTCTAAAAGCAGCCGCGGGCGACACAAAAGCCGATCCTAAAGTGAGCAGCTATTAACGTTATCTCACTCTGATAGTGGCTCGATTACTGTAAATTTAACCGCTTCTAGAGGACACTGCATGCCATGGAGGGATACTTCGTGTATAGAGTGAAAGAGATTTAGTTTAGTAATTTTATTATCAACTAGATTTTGCCCGCGGCTTCGCTCGCCGTAGACTCGGTTTAATAGCAAATCCGATTCAAACTCAAATATGATAATAAACGATCGCTTCTCTTACATTCTCTCTCTCTCTCTCTCTCTCTCTCTCTCTCTCTCCCGTCCATACTATATTTTCTTTGATATTACTCAGCCCTAAGGCTAGTTAGGGTGATGGTATATATGTATAATATATAACCGAGGGTTTCAACCGCAACAATATAACAATTAGAAAAATAAATAACTATTTTACTATTACCTACTATGTTAATCGACTCTCAAACATCGAAAGGTTAACTGGAAGAAATCTCTGTACGGGATACTCTAAAAGGAACCCTTACCCTCGTGTTTGTCTGCCTGCCTGTCTATCCGTCTGTCACAACTTATTTTCTTCGAATCTACTGGACGAAATTTGATACATGTATAGAGTTTGCTGACCCAATCACTGACGTATAGCGTAAATGAACGAATTTCGATTTTGGGAGACAAATTACAAAAAGACAGTAACTTTTTTTTTAATTTTTCAATTGCATCATATCATTTTAAAATGCATAGTTTAAAAGATATTAAAGAAAATATACGAAAATCTAGCATTCCCCCTCCTTTAATACTAATATCAAACTAAGTGAGCCGAAAAGAAAAATACTCATATACTCATTAAACGGTTTTTTTTTAAAACAAACATGCTTCCTCTAGTCGAAATGTTGTCGCCATGCAGCACCGACTAGTCGAAGCGCTCCAAAACCGTAAATGGCCTATTCCTAATATCCTGATAAGAAAATTCGAGAAATATGACATTAATTAACGGGCCAGAATGTGGCTTTTACAAACTTCGAGATAACAGCTCGCCTCGTTCCTGTTTAATGTGGTTTATCTATTTATGATTTTCAATAGTTAAATGCTTTTAGATAAGAGCCAACTAATAAATTCTGAAATTCAAATAAGGACTTTAAAACGATAATTGTGTGGTAGAATTTTGCTTTGACCATAATCTAAATGCTACTGTATCTTGAAGATGCTTATTATTTAGCAGTAGCAACTTATTGCATTAATAATAAGATAGGCAGCCATTTACATACATACATATCACACACGCTGTATCCCGACAATCTGGGTAAGCAGAATAATTGGTTTTGTGCTGCAAGAACTCTGGTAAATTACAGCACAATACCGACCACCACGTAGTGAGGTAGGCAGAGGTGATGGATCTCCACGTGCCACGATCCTGACACCTCTGCCGCCTCTTCCACTCTGCCATTTAATACGCATTTAATACGTTTAATTTCATTTGTAATATTAAAAGAGTGCCTAATTGTGTAAAGTAATTTGTGTGACCACCAAAACCACCTATATGTTGTGCGTTGTTGCTTGTACCACTGCGATCACTTTCGTTCATTCTCATCACATCACATCTATATGATGTGATCAGAATGAACGAAAGTGATCGCAGTGGTGAAATTTTAAACAAATTTTATGTAGGTATTTTCTTGATACAAGTAATATAATTATTACATTAAATGTTCACTTCCAAAGCCTGTTTTTAAGGTTTCATGCTAAAAATATTACCTAATGGTACAAATGGAATATTTTTCCATCGACGATAGTCCGAAAATAAATTTGCATCATGCACAGCACACGTACTAACAATAGCACTAAATATTTCATATATAATCTAAAGGCTACCTAAACTTCTCTTTAGATAAAGCCTCCGAAACAGAGACAACACGTATCTCCTACGGCTCTAGATGTCGCTCGACACACGAACACGCGTCACAAACTTTAAGAGTGCCCATTTAACTTTAGCAAACTCGTGTCCAAAAACAAAGACTCGTTAATCTCAGCGAAGCGCAAAGTTGTTCGGGCAAGGGCACGGAGAAGAAAAAATACTCGTAGGAACAAACAAATGTAGGACAGACAACATACATAGATGCGATGTTTGTCCCTAGAAAAAGCGAGGTACAAGTCCGTACGATCTAAGTTTAAATGGCCTCTCATTCTTTTACATGGCCCTTACAGCCTTTTAAAGTAATTAATCTTGTGGCCCTTAGACTGAAACAGTGCGTGTTGTTTTATAATAAAACAAAATAAATATTAATGACATTATACATAATCAATTCAAACTATCATAGGGCTAGGACACATGCTCCTCTCCAACCAGCTCCTGCAAGATCAAATCTACAGATGTGCTCTCCTCTAAACAGAGCTATTCATATGCGGAACGAGCTAAATAAGGAGGCAGAGTTTGATGTTTTTAATAATAGCCTAGGTATATAATAAGAGATTAGTGATATTAGTTATCTTAATAAATTGCATGCATAAGTAAAATAAGCTAGGAAACGAGTTAGGATATCTTGTAATGTTTGCTAGTGAAGTGTCAAATAAATAAATAAATATATAGATCATGTCTTTGTGTATTGCTGTTAGAGAGAGAAAAATCCAGAGATAAAAATATTTCCAATTTGAAATTTTAAACAATAAATACATTACCGGACTATCATCCTCTGTGCGTTTGTTTATTATTACTATTTGCAATGCTCCATAAAGCACATATCCCATAGGCATAATAATATCGCACCAGTAGGCAATATCGAAGAGCCACGTGTTGTGTATTGATATTTTGACATATTTATGGGGCGCACGCGTCGACAGACAGAAACCAATAACTGTCCGAGTTAGAATATTTAGTATCACTAATTTTGATGACTTGTGCACGAGTAGCCGATGCTCATGCGTTTGCACTTCTCGAATTATTAATTGAATTCAACGAGGATTGAGTGTGCATTTAGCTGACACCAAAATTTGACGTATTGTCTGTGAAATTTAAAGTATAGAACCAATATAATATAAACTCTTTATTGCACATCATTGAAAGAAGAACAGTACTTACACGAAAAGAAACAAGAAAACGAGACAACGCTAAGGTGGACTTATGACTACAGGTGAAATTATAGAGAAAGAAGTATGGGAAGTGCAAATAAAAGGGAGGAGGAATACATTTTTTATTTTATAGATAGGCATACCTACATATAACATACATACCTCTTTATACAATACACAAAATACAAAGATAAACATACATACTACATGCAAACTATACATAGGTGCTATATTATGCTAATCCATAAGAATACAAATAGGGAAAGGTTAAGTGGAAGTACAATTTGAGAAATAGCAGATTTTACTCTAAGTAATCGTAGACTGTTTGCTAATCTTATTGTCTAAACCTTCTAGAAATTTAAATTCGAAATGTTTAAACATTTTCAAGGTTTTGTAATGTTAGTCTAGTGATCAAGGCACCCGACCCGCCTGAGTCCGAAGAGCGAAGGTTCAAACTCCGGACGAACAATGAATTTTACTTTCAGAATTTTCAAAGAATTTAGATTGATAATTTTATCCGTAATTGTTTTTTTTTATGTAAACCAACATGTGTCGGCTATGTCGAGGGACCAATAGTACAGAGAGCCAAAAACACCTCTCCTCGCGAAACCACCCCCAGTGAGGCGCCATGCCAGCACATTTGCGGACTGTTGCTAGCTGTCTGTATAGCCTGTTAATACGACGTTTGAAGACACCTAGGTTAAAGGATTCGGGAAACACACTCGCCGAAAGACAGTTCCACACAGACAAAGAAACAATTTTGAGAACCGATCGGTTCTCAAAAACCCAATGTCAACAACAAAAGGGTGTTCAGTTTCTCTGCGGCGAGTGCTGCGAAGATAGGTTGGATGGCAAGGAATAAGGGAAGCAAGTACCTACGAGCAGCATCCATGATAGTCCAATTCCGGTGAGGGAAAAGAAAACACCATGTTTATGAATACCTTGCTGTGTAAAGGTTACTTAAAGAAATTACACTATGCCATAAGTCCGCCATTGCACTGCAGAAAGAGTACTACAATGATAAACGTAATGTGTTATACACATAAGTACACACCTTTATGTGGTTCTACGGGCATAATATAGATAAAAACAAATTACTCCCCCTTTCGTTCGCAGTCAGGTAAAAAGGTGGATGGCGCCAGTGCATTGTTCTGATAGAAAGGATTTTATGACATAACGCAAAAATACCTCTGGCATAGTTGGACAAACAAAATATTACATTACTTCCGGTAACTCCCTTACCGGAATCGAACCATTACATATTCAGATAACACAGACCCGTCGATTCCAAGTGTGATTCCGAGTGGTATTATGTAAACTTGAATGTTATTTCTACGTACTGTGGGAGTAACAATTATTTAATGCGTGCTGTTTGGTTCACCTTTAGAACCACTCTAAAACATTGCACAAGGCGAGTTGGCCATAATGGCAGACCTCTAGGTGACTTCTTTTTAGATTTAGGTTCTTAGAGGTTGCTTCTAGCCAGAGGATATAATATTATGGATTTAAATTACTATTAAATCAACATAGTTTATTATAAAGAATTCATAATACCCCATACATTATTATTAAACATATAATTTAAAAGTATTTAAAAGTAATTACATTTTAAATGAATCTGCAAAATAAAGCAACTATCTCATTAAGATACGTTAATTTGAATTCCTGTAATATTCCTGTAAATATTCATTCAGAATTAAGATTTAACAATTATAAAAATGGGGAAAAAATCTAAATTAAATCAATCTTGGCACACTTTTCGATGACAACACCATGAGGATCGCTGTCGCACTTAGATTAGGCTGTAACCTTGTGCAGCCCCACAAGTGTGTCTGCGGGGCGCATGTGCAGTCTAATGGTCTCCATGGGCTTCGGTGTAAAATGAGCGCCGGCAGACACTCTAGACATCACGCTTTAAACGAAATTCTAAATCCCCCATTTAGCTCAGCCAATGTGCCATCATTGTTGGAGCCCCGCGGTCTCAGCAGAGAGGATGGTAAGGGCCCAGACGGGATGACCTTGGTGCCCTGGTCGCGCGGTCAGACTCTCGTCTGGGACGCCACTTGCGTCGACACGCTAGCTGATAGCTACGTTGTGTCGACAGTAAGAAAAGCTGGTGCCGCTGCTGAGGCTGCAGCCGAGGCTGCAGCGCTAGTGAAACATAATCATTATATTGAAATAGCACAAAATTATGAAATGATTGCTTTCGCTGTGGAAACATTAGGCCCCTGGTCAGAAGAAGCAAAGTCTCTGCGAGGATTTAGGCAGACGTCTGATAGAAGTGTCCGGGGAGGCCCGAGCTGGGGCCTACCTCTCTCAGCGTATTAGCCTGGCCATACAGAGGGCTAATGCGCTGAGTGTATTGGGAACTTTCCCGGGATCGGTCGGTATCACAGAGCACGGAACGCCCCCCGCCCGCGCCCCCTAATAGAGGCGCCCTAAGCGATAATATTTGAAACCCAATAACTGGACGCAGTGCTACTAGCGCTTCGTATGTGTGTGTGCGTGTTCGTATCGATACTACACACAAAGAGGAGCAAGTTAGGCACACGCACAAAACAAATGCACACGCACAACACACATATGAAAGTCATAGGCCACGCCTACAGGCTTCAACGTCGTTGTAAGGAAATCGCGCTCAGGGCGCCTCTAGTAGGGGGCGCGGGCGGGGGGAGTTCCGTGCTCTGTGGTCGGTATGGATGAGATTTTTTATTTATCAACTTGATATAGAGATCTCATTCATATCATTGGTCTTGCGTTGTTCTTTATTCCTTATAATGTTTCAGTCTGTTTGTAATCCCTTAAATTGATTTAAAAACGATTTTCAAAAATCAAAAGAGAAAAATTGTTTTCAATTATTAAAACCTGTCCTCGCGAATACTGTAGCGACTTTGCTGAATGTGTAGCACCACACTTGGAATCGATCTTCAGGTCAGCTTTAACAATACAGCGTTCTACCTAGTGGTGTGCGGTCCCTTTTTACTACGTACGGGTCCAGCAATAAAGTAACAATGATCACATTAGGGTCCACAGTCCGGACCGGAGTACGAGTATGTCCGTCCCTTTAGTAGTCGTACGTGTATACTTTCACAGAATGTTCCGAACGTGCCACTTTCAGGCAAAATAACTTCACGGTAAAACATTTCATTTCATTTCATTAAATATCATGGAAGCACATTTACTTGGAATGGTGAATTGGTATTATTTTCATATATTATCATGTTCCTGTATGTATATAAAATGTCTGTTTAGTTAGATTTTCCCGTTTTTCGGATGAATTGCGTTCTATAGTGGCACATTCTAAATATTGCCATGTGCTTACAGTTTGAAGTCAAAACATTACGTAAAGGTTATCACTACTTCTAAACGAAACTATCACGTAGGTATGTACTATAAAAAATGTACTCGTACGCACGAGGCCATAGACAAAACTCGTATGAAGTAAACAATTTAAAAAAGTCGATAAAACGACGCAAATTCTTCCATAAACGACACAATACAAGGAATTCCCCGCAATCATAAAGGACCGCTTTGTTCCGCCGCCCCAAAGCAAACGGATGGCAATATAATTACGAAATCACTTGCCCTCTCGACTTAGAAAATTGGAGCACAAAGGAATGCAATAATAAAACCAATATAAGGAAATGAGCGATTAAATTGAAAAAGGCTGCGCTCCAAGAATTCTTCGCCACTAAGTATTAAAAAGAGAAAAAAAAGGCAATCTCGGTACTATGATCCGAAAGCTCGTCCTGTCGGATGTGCGAGGTAGGCTTGAAATAGCCAGTGACAGCCGAGAAACAGGCTCTAATAGGCTATTTCTAATGAAACGTCTTCTAATAGGGCATTCGTTTACCAGATCTTACTCATCCGATGTGGTTAATTATTTATGCTCGGTTGCGCCTCGTAAGTATCGATATCTTATTTTAATTTCAATAACTTATTAATGCACGTAGAAAATAAAAAAAATTATATAACCAATATGACATTAATTAATCAAAATGAATCACATTAAAACAAACGATTCTTCAACTCGAATTGTTTGAGTTTTTCTTTATACAACGACTGCTTACTTCAACAGCCAAATTGATGTTAATAAATACATTCAAATTGTATTCAAATTAAAAATGAAGTTTTTTTTCAACGAAATTCAAGAAATGTGATAAAATAAACTGAAATATTGGGGACTTCCGAACACAGCTCAAGGGTATTGGCTAAGTTTGATCGAGGGGCTGAGAGGGTAGCTCAAGGGGGCTCCCTCTAACATTGTCAAGAACTATTTAATTTAACCAACTCGGCCGGAAAATTAAAAGCTTTGTTATTTTGGGGGAAGATAATGTTCCCGACGGAACGCTGAAGAGCAAAGAAATTCCGGCTGCGAATCAAAAGTAAAGAGAAATTTGATTTAATAGTTTTCTGTCTGAACTGAGCTGGAACCAAATCAAAATTATCTTTACTTTTAATTCTCGACAAGAAATTGCTAGAAGCTTCTATCTTCGCTATACAATGAAATGGGAATTGAAGCTGTGAAAGTACATTTTATTAAAAATATGACACAAACTTCTGCTCTTATATAGTAAACTACTATAATATTATTGCAAACACACATAATTTCAAAATACAACGGATCATAACTTCCTGCTTGAATTCTGTCGCGGTTTTAGTTTTATATCTTACTGTGCAGTAAATAAGGGAACGTTAGAAAGTAATTTATTTTGTTTCCTCAGGATGATTTTTTTTTTTCGCCATCTCGTGATAGTGCGTAATCAGGTAAATTTAACAAATCGAACTGAAACAAAGGAGTCTTCCCATAAAGATCCTATTGTACTATTTGTGGTATTTTACCCTAAAAACAATTAAATTCATTATTTTAAAATTCGAACATGGCCCCTCTCTACGCAATGCGTCTCGTCCTAAGAAGCGCCCTAGTACGCCCAGGGCGCAACAGTAATGGCGTTCGGGCGCCCCCGCACCGCCCCAAGCGACTCATTACGCCCGCACACTCGCCCGTAATCAATTGGACACAGGCCCCGTGAACATCAAAGCAAAATAATAATTAGGACTCTCGAACGCCACTTGGTTATTATCATTCACTTGCTGAACAAGCCTTGAAAGAATTGACCGGAATCGTAGAAACCGTTTCGTGGTATAATATGAAGGTTCAATATCCATCGATATAAGGGTTGTTTGTTTATTGGTTTTTTTTTTTAATGTGTTTTTATTTATTTATTAGATATAATATGAAAAGCCGAAAATGAAGAGGACAACACCGTTACTGCTAAGTAGTTCAAGCCAAGACTGTGGATTAACCGCCACTGCGTTAGCAATTTCGTCGCCAAAGTCAAATTGTTTTAGAATAAAACTTTCGGAATTGTTTATTCAAACCTGGGCGAATTGATTTTTTATGGAAACTAGATTCAATTCAACATCAACTACCTGTGACATCCGTGGTGTCACTAGGTGCCATAAATGACACCGAACAGCCTCATAGCTTGTGTTCCAACTGGATAGCAAAGGAATATTAATATGCTTATGGGACTAGCTGTTCGGTTATGATATAAGTAGGTATGTACTGTACATGAATGTACAGAATGTCACTTTTGGAAGAGCTGATCAGCATAAATTTTCCATTTTGCCTTGAATGGCCCTCCCTCACACATTCCTGCACTTGAAGTGCAAGATCAATATCATATTGATATGTAATTTTTCCGACGATGCTTTTCTTCACCGACCTCGCAATGTTTTGATTTAATGATGTAATCTGACCAAAGCTTGTATGTGTTAATATGTGGCTATTACAAATACCCGTATTTAATTTTAATATATTAATATCGGCTCTAGTGGAAAAAAGGAGATATAAATGTACAACCTTGCCATAGATACTATTTTGATACGCGGCTACACAACACTCCTTACCTAGTACACTAACTAGCTCTATATAGTGTCTTAAGTTCTTTATGCAATTGTGAACTTTATTAGATGACAATTGATATACGGTGTTTTTTTATGCCAAGACTGTGTAAGACTTTTATTAAATTGTTAAGCAATTAAATGAAAAGTAAAAATGTACTTGTTTTAGTCGAACTAAAACAAAAAAGAAGGGTGTGTAAGCACAGATTATGTAATACTAACTTTTTTTTTACTTTAAACGTTTATAAAACTAGCCACACACACGTGTGTTTGTCACTACATGATTTTGAACATTTATTATGTTTGACATAATTTAATATTTCCTTGATTTCTTGGTAGTGCATGCCTCACATAATAGTGCTTTTTAAAATCTCTTTAGATTATTTCAACATTAAAAATTATGTTTTATTTTTATATGTACTAAGCACGTATTTTTTCTCTCCATTTTCGGCTTTGCATCTATCAAATGAAGAAATAAAAAATTACAGTTCTCTCGAAAAAAAAATGTTTTTCTGCCAACTCCTTGAAAATCTTAAAAAACTCATCTTGTATAATCAGAGATGAGAATGTTGAATATAAGCCGTGGCTGTGCGCACGCGCATGCGCTGGTTATGGTAATAGCGACGGTGCTATAATTTCAAATTACCAGAACAGACAATAGGTGTGGACGTGGACTCGCATTGTGTGGAAATGATGTAAGCGATATTAAAATTTGTGAGGGCACTTTTTTGAATAAATTTGAAGTAAGGCTTAGTATGAAAATACACATACGGTATTTTATAATAAATATACCTTACACTCCAACTTATGATAATAACTTCGGTGACGACGATGCGACTAAAAATTCGTATCGAAGCGAGGGTTTAACATTTCCACCTCGAATTAAACTACTACTACTATATTTTTGAGTAGCCCTTGGATATAAATTAAACTTCCACGTGTAAATTTTTTTCATATCTAATTTTGATGACACTGTTGCACCGACTTCTAACGTCGAATTTAACAGGAAATCTGCAATCTCGCTGGCCTGAAAAGTCCTAAAATCGAATACAGAGAAGTACGCAATTTTATTACACACATACCACACGCTGTAACCCAACAATCTGGATAAGCAGAGGATCGGGATAATCGGTATTGTGATGCAAGGAGTGTGGTAAATTACAGCACAATACCGACCACCACGTTTCGTAAATTATTCGGACAAGATAACTATCACACAGCAAGTAAAGCACGAAGCCCCGCATGCTACATGACTCGGTGGAATTACCGTGCCAAGGTGAAAGGTGGCTATCCATTCGCCTTTTAGCACCTTGTCCTTTTCTCTTAGTCGCCTTTTAAAACATGCACGGGGAGAGCTGCAGTGAGTTGTTCTTTCGGTACGATTTACATTATTTTACTTTAAAAATGTAATAAAGGAAGTGTAATATTTGTTTACTCCAATACACGATATAATAAACTAAAATGAATTGCAGAGTATAAATAATAGTATAATATTGGCATAGAGTTCAAGTGAATCGCCGGGGAGCCGCCCTCAGGTACGGAGACAGGATTAGAAGCGGCAAGTGCGGTTTACGCGAATTTAGGATTATCGTTTAGGCCTTCACAAATGGAATTTCAGCCTGTTACTTCCAACGGACGCTCAATCGTGTAGCGAATTAGAGCACAAATATTCCGGCGTCATCCGCTCGGAAACTGCGAAAACACAATTAATTTTATGAGAAAACGACCTTTCGGGTTGTTCGCGCAATTGACAATACACAATATACGTGTTATTATACGAGCGATACAAAGAGACTTAAAATAAAATGTTTGTTTTATTCATCTGCTATCGATTTCGTTATAACTTTAATTAATGCAATATGTCCTGTCACTGAAGCTTCGTTTTAAACTAATGTTCTCTCTCTCTCTTTCTCTATAGATATTTTTTTAATATAAGGATTTGGCATTTCAATTTCTAGCTTAAGTTTTTTTATTTTTTTTATATTTCAAGATGATTCTCTCTACACTCGTATTCCAATTTACAAGCATATTTGTCCATAAAATTACATTTAATTTGTGTTCTTGTCTCATTTATTTAGTACATTTTGCGACTTCGTTTTCCCTACAAATTCTTATTGTGATGTGAAAATGCTATTAAATTTAATTTAGCATTCGCACTTCAAAAACATGCACTGACATTGAGTACAATGCATTTTAACTTTCGAATACGAAGTATTAACAAAATATTAACGGAGTGGAGAATGCAATTTCAAATGTTGCTTCCCGCGGTTTTCCATTTTCAAATAATTGAAACTATCGCAGTCACGCGCGTCACTAATCCTCTATTGAAGTTAATAAAACGGAGTAATAAACTAAAGTTTATAACACCGATCTGAAAATGACAATAGCAGGTGACGCTCCGTTCTGGCTATGGTTCTGGCCTCCAATTGACTAACAAGACAACCGAAAATCGGGAACGTTATTTCGGTTAAAAGGAGTAAATTTTATTCAATTTAGTGATAAATTTAAAATATGTTTTAAAGAATAAGAACAGAAAATTAATTATTTATAAATTTAATTTACTTCTAAATTAAATTTTTATAAATTTAATTTAAATTAAATTTCATTCATATGGCAGTTGACTGCGCTCGAACTTGTCACAATTTGTTCTATCCGGTTCGATTATACCCACGAAGAAGAACCGACAAGAAACTTCGCAGGGTATTTTTTTTATACATATTTACAAGTTTTTAGTGACTAGCCACATAATAACACCGCCCATAGTCTATCGAAAACACAGCTTGAGAGCAAGATTAACAATTTTGCTGAGAGCTCAGTGAGATGCCAGTGACCTCCAAAATTGTGATTTTCTTCGATGTAATATATATAATACAATATAGCTGAGGAATCGCAATGTATTCATTTTACTAGAAATATTGCGCTAGATTCCTCAAGGCTTATACTGCTAGTGAATTGTAGGCCTGAATGAACACAGCTTCGGTAGGTAGCACAAAACGCTGAGTAATGCCACCGGTTTATTAACCCTGCCCTGCCCTACTGCGATAGGGAAGTTAATTAATGAACTAGTAACGTCTGGTAGTTTTATCGCTATTGATAAGACACCCTTTGTGCAAAAATATAAAGCATCGTCGGCCTCACACCCGATACGATAGGGTTCATAACCTCGAGTTCACAAGATATGAGTCTTTATATTTAAAACAATTATTGAAAACAATTTATAAGTATGGATGGAAAACGTACTCTTTTTTAAAGCCGGTTAAAATAAATATAATTTTGTAATGGTTGTTGTTCGGTAAAGGAAGATATTGTAAAGAAATGTATTTAATAAAACCAACGTTTTAAAACCTATGTAGGTATGTATGAGCATGGAACAAGAAAAAGAACTCGTACCAGTTGAAGGTGTTTCAAGCAAGGTAGTTTGTGCAACAAATATCAAGAGTATTGATTTGATGATAGATACCGTAACAACAATGGCGGCTCGTGTCCAGGCCCAGTACAAAATGTGATTTACATTTTTGCTGTTAATTTCAATCATACATCGTCCCATCTCTTTTCCAATAGGGTAGGTGGAGACAACGGATCTCCACGTGCTACGATCCTCACGCACCACTGCCGCCTCTTCAATCATATTTTAATATTTAAACATTTAAAAACAACATTATTGTTTCCGTTATGTTTTAGTTGAACGTTCTTTAATTTTGAAGTTAACAGGGAAGTTGTGGTTTGAGTTTTTGTGTGAAGGTATACATTTTTTTATATAGATCGTCACGCGCGCTGCCCCAATCCAATTTCGGTTTTCAAAGTTCCAACTTGTTCCTTGTATGTACCTGCTGTTATTTAATCAATGAATGAATTTCATCATCACAGAATTATCCTTTAATTTCCTGTTTTCAGATATTTGTTCTTCGCGATAGAATATGATGAAAGAATTACCTTTAAAATGTTAGGTTATTAATTAAATTTATGAGCCATACCTACTTAAAATGTTGCCTGATGCTATGTAACGTAGGCTATATTCCTTCCATTTTGTAGGTGTAGACTGCAATCAGTCGAGCTATTCTGAAGTTCTATGAGAACTTCATGCCTACTTTAAAGCTATTCAAGAGCTATTTATTTGCATTGCTAATAAATACGCCAATAATAATATTTATAGATATAAATGAGTATATTATATTGCTAGTTATCCTTTGTATACAAATACAAACGTATTGTAATCATTTTAATGCTGTAATAAAAAATCATTCGTTCTACAAACTGCGCTGTGAGACGGATATTTTGTTTAGTGAAGAGGACACTTGTGTATGGAATTGTAACGCATATAAAACGAAAATAAATGATTTTTTTCTATACACACATACTGCAGACATTGCATTTTACGTGCAAATGAAAATACAAGTTGTGAAAAAATCGCATGGCGGCTCAGCCGGAGTGAGTCGCTGGAGGCGAAACGGCGCGGTGGCGGGAAAATGGCACATTCCGCCATAATATCTTAGCAATCTCTTTTCATTTTAGCCATCCCTTTTGGCATGGTTAATATAAGTTGCCTAAGAAGGAAAGCCTTCTCAAGTCGCACCAGCAGACGCATCTAATTAACGACAACGCGGCGCAGTGCCTTTGATCTAAGACTTCAGAACCAGAAACGAGACCAGCAATCTCCAAGTGAAGCAAAGAGAAATAAAAATATCACAAGTCATAAAAACAAAGTGGTTCGTCCGAGAGAGAAGAGGCTAAGTGCAGTATCGAGTTAACGTGTAATTTGGAACGAAAAAACCAAGACGATGATCAAATCCGGAAGCTAAGATTCGTTCGGGTAGCATTAGTAATGCAATGATCTGATCACAGCCGACCTCTCATTTTGATAATTCTAGGTTAGGAGGGCGCTGTGGACTTTGTGAACGGATGGTCTCTCTCTGCACGTGGAAATCAATACTTAGAATGGCCACCAGGGAAACAAAATATGGCCACACTTCAATGTATAGCTTATGTTTTATCTGTTTGTGATTTGATTAGGCTGTCTGTTTTGTAAAAAATAAATATAAAAAAAATTACAAAATAACATATCAACTCTCCTTCGTCTTCTGTCAGCGGCGTTCGATTTCGATGTTAAGCATACCCGGTCGGACTTTGGATGGTTAACCGTGCGACTGTTGAGGCTGCCCGTAGCTTCAACGTAAAACTGTTGCCTCCCTTTCCTTACTCGCTAGTAAGATTAAACTTGTCCGGATTAAATTAATTCGGCAAAAAACATTTCGCGTTTTCCGTCCACCTAGCTGATACGACAAAAGGGAAGCACTAATATTGCACCAAGGTGAGGTGGGCTGACATAGCGGCTGTAGTATGGGATATACACGGTGTTGCAAACCCAACCGTAAAACCCGAAAGGGGGTGATTCTGTGCGTGAAATAAAACAACTTTTTTTCTAGGACTTTTTTATTTGGAGAAAAAAAAAGTTTTTTTCTCCATACATTTTGCGAATAGGTATTTAAAATTTGTATGGAAAAAAATATTATTTTTTTGTTTCAAAAAATGTTTTTTCTTCAGAGAAGTTGTTTCACATAATATAGAATAACCCCCTTATGTCAGTTAAAAATATTACGGGGGCAACTGCAACACCGTGTATGTTGGATAGTAGTTGATAATATTGGCCATATTTATGGAACCACGTCTGGTTCCATAAAAAAACTAGTCATGGAAATGAATGAAAGGAAACTACAAAACATTTGTCTACCGCTGTTACAGTGCAATGGACTGCATGGGGCTGTTACAGGGCAGTGAAAATGCTGTACATGCCGACCAAATATTCGTAACAAGTTCCATGTTAATGGTGATGACGTTTCTGGATATTTATTCCTACAGTCTCTACACTTTTCATATTCTTTGCGTCATTAGCCAGCGCTGCGAGTATATTAGGCACCGCTTTTTGGTCTAAGATATTATATTTATTACGTCTTGGATGAGAAGATTGCTTGTGTAACCTTACATGGTTGGCAATATCGCCTACTGGAGTCTTGTAATGTGAGCCTGTTACACCACGACCCATGTGGCATGCCAATACTCTCCTTGTGTGTAGGTATCCTACGTGTATTTCCGCGGCGATGATGGCTTTCTCTTAATTTAAAAATTAATTAATTTAACACCTTTTTCGTCGGAATTTTAACATATAGGTATGCTTTTAACGATTACATTTATTTGTATTTTGGCATTCACGGCCACCTTAATGAGATGACATCGTTATTAAGTTGTTTTAACATTTTTGGTATAGGTGTATCAGTGGAATGATGATTTTATTATTATGGCCCATAGTCATTATGGGATATTAACCACAATCTCAAGCATTCATACCTACATCGTTAGGCGTTTTATTACAATCGTAAAATTTCAAATCTTAGGAAAACCTCGTTCAATTGAATATTTTTCACACATGTGGCTATTTATTACTCTTGGATTTTATACTCATGGGATAACTTTGCAATGTGCTGTATTCTGAGCTTCAAACCGATTACTTTGTGTGTTTCGCCGACAGCAGATGGGTCGGCGGTGCGATGTATTCACTTTACTGTTCGCCGCGCCTCGGAAGTGGCCCTTTTCTTGTCAATCCGTAACAAATTTATCACCGCAACGGAACAATGTAGGCGATCTTGTGTCGCGAGACGAGATATCGAACTAAATTTATGGATAATTAGTCGCATTAGATCGGAGGATACACTAACCATTACGCCCAGACGCGCGATGGGATCTCGTATAGGTGTAATAATTTTATGTTCGCATCATTTTGTACGGTTATTATTATTATGTTGACACGATACCGTCAATTTATAGACTCCTCAAGGAGGGAGGGAGGCAAAATGAGTAGGATTTTGTTATTTTTACACGAAGAAACAACACATGAATTGTTTTCGGCCCAACTTCTAAATTGTGAGCGGTGAACTTTGAAGATGACTGGAGGGGACAGTTCACTTTCGAGACTTTTCGGAGGCAGAGTGGAATATTTTATTTGCTAGAAAGCTCAGAAGAAAATAGCAATCACGCGTCAAAGTGCGGAGGTGGTGAAATTTAATTTGTTCGCAGACACCCAAAGTATGCAATTTATACGAAACAATCTCCGCTGTGAACATTTCAGACCGCCGAACAAAGCGATCGAGGTGTTCAAACTTATTCAAAGGACCCTCAATAAATAATTCCCTCTGAAAATACATCTTCACGAATTCCCTTTCAGCGTTCCTCTAATTACGAATTCAATGTGAGGCCTGTGATGAAATTTTCGGGTAGTATTTAAAATTCTGAATGAAATTGTAACAAAGTGGAGCGGGGAGTGGTCTCGGTGATATTTGAGCTCGTATAGGCGTTCTCTACGAGCGAGCTTAATTAGGGTACAGCCAGGGAAGTGACAATGGCGACGAAACATCGCAGAGTCGGAACACGAGCTCAGCCTCGTAATTAGACAAGTTTCACTTCGCTAATCACAATTCCG
The DNA here is from genome assembly GCA_946902875.1 of Nematopogon swammerdamellus. NCBI lineage: Eukaryota > Metazoa > Arthropoda > Insecta > Lepidoptera > Adelidae > Nematopogon > Nematopogon swammerdamellus. Next base: position 12,179,862 of record OX336341.1, on the reverse strand, counting down.
CCAATCTCGACGTGGAAGTCGTTTTTCAAAATCTCAATATATCCGTCCGACCCGCTTCAAATGTTTCGAGGAATTCATATTGTCTCTTCGTTCTTACATTTGGATTGAATGATGCTCTGTTCGGAAGTTAAATCGCTAGAGCCAGACGAAACGGACGCCATATTGCGATGTCGGGATTGAAACTGTTGAAATGCAGCATTGATGAGCGCTGAGTGACGAAAGATGAAGGGGGATGGATCTCGGTGGCCGTCCCGCTCGTCGGCGGAGGCAGCGTTGTTGTCGGAGAGGGATGGGGAATCGGAGGTAATGAGCCCTCGTAGACGGCACGTACGGTCGGTTAACCGCAGCCGACGGCAGCGTATTGCGGCCGAACGGACGCACCGCGCTGCGCCGCCGCGCCGTGCGGTGTGACGCAGCGCGGTCCACTCTCCGACCAGCTGGAATTGGACACTGGACGGTCGTAGTTAGATCCGGCGAACGGAGAACCCCTTCCGGATGAATTCCGCGCGGACGCATCTGCAGCGGACGTCCGCTGCCTGATGACGCCATGGCTTGATGATGCTTTACACTCGCCGCATTCATTAGAATTCAATTTGGCGAGATGTTAACTACATTATAGTGTTAACGGTTAACGGTCAGTTGAATAAAGAAATAGCTTAGCCTGGCTGTTTTCATAAAAAATATAAATAGATAGAAAATAAACACTTTATTACTCCAACATTTTACAGAAATAAACACAATATAACATTTGCATGAGGTGCAAAGGAGAACGTATAACTCACAGATATTTCAGAGAAATAGGTAAAGGCATTGCATTAGAATAAATCCATTATGGAGTTTACCGTCATTTAGAAATTGTTACACGCGTGCATCAGAAACGATCTAATAGTGTTCAGTAGCGTGAATAATAGACGAATGACGATTAAGATTCTTGTAACCAAACGGTCCACGGCCGTCGTTTGCCAACGTGCGCGAACATTTATCAATTTCGTTACTGGCGGCTCAAGTCGACGGCTTTGCAAACAAAGGTGCTGTTTGCTCGCTGTTACTCCGATAAATGCTTAATAATTGTACACAAGGAAACACTTAGCACGCCCCGTAACGTGTAGTCAATATCCGTGGAAACCTAGCCTCCATTCTGGTGAGAAAGCTCGAGAAGCATATGTGAAGGGTCAATAACTTTTGCACGGTTTCTTGTGGCGGAATTTTCGACTTATCCAAGCGTAGGTTACCTACCAATGGATGAAATTATACAATAAACAATAAACAATATGAAAAAAAATTCAAGTTCTAGAATTTAGCATTTTCAGAAAATATGTTTAAAATTTTATTTCATAATTATAATTACTTAAAAATAAAATTAACCGCCATACAAAAATAATTATACAGAATAGAATTAATTCTTAAAATGAAAATTCAATGAAACCTAATAAATAAGTAATAAGCAATAAAATATAAAAGTCGAAATATCATGTAAAATGTGTGTTTTTTAACTTATTATGTACAAATAATTTATAAAAATACTAATAAGCAATATTGAAGAGGTCTCCTTATTACAAAAAAAATTTCTTCCGCAGGTTGAGGCAATTCTTGGAAGGGCTTCTGTTTTCTCTTAACATTAAATCTGGTCGTGAATACCTTTTGAATATTCCACTACAGCTTGTGAGGGTGTATGTGTGAATGTTTTCTTTTAAGAGTATTCTTGCTCTCCCTAAGTGACACAACCCCTTGCGTTTCTGTAATCTTATCTTTATTGGAAGGTGAGAAACCTTAAACCTCGTAAATAAATCACCCGTTGAACCCTTTATCGCTTTCGTAACGTAGGCGACTGTTCGGTTCCAACTTGTAGTCTTGTACTCGTACTTTTTATTAGGGGCTATAGTCGAATTTAGAAATGCATGGACGGACACTACTTCCTTGAGAATAAATAAATACACGCCATTTCGAAATTAGTATAAGAACTGCGAATAATATCACTATTTTGGCTTTTTTTGTACGGCAAATTAGTTCTTCATATAAAAATATCTATCCGTTCAATCTTCACACATGTGTGATTAAACGGATCACATGTGTGTGGAAACACACACATTGTGATTAATTTAACCAGAAAGGGCCGACTTATTTCACAGCGCAACTTCTTTCAGTCAACCTGATACACAACACATTATCATGGTTAGTTTACAGATTTACTCATTTTGTTATACATTTCATTGGAGTGAAAACTATAAAAAAACTTTTTCAAAATAAGCTTATATTTTTTAGATGTGCTAAAACGGAAAAAAATAGCAGTTTTTTAATATAATATATTATGATAAAAGAAATGTCTCAATGTTTTCGTGTGAAAAGAAAAAAATATATAACTAACAATATTATTAACAAGTTAAATGGGGTCATGGGGACCATGCTAATGATTCCTATGAATGATTATATAATTTTTTTTTATTTATAGTTAGATTTATTTTTATAGATAATTTAGTTATTTTTAGGTCTACATAGATTTAATTATTTTTAAGTATTTTATTTCAAATAAAGTATGCTGTGTCTTACAGGGCAAGTAAAATAATACTTTGTACAAAACTCATTGATTACAGGCGGGATTTCAACCTCGAATCTTTCGCCTTCCGATTTTTTAAGTAGGTGGTTATTTTAATGTAGGTGGGAAGCCATAACGTTAATAAAACCACTGGGCTACCTATGACTTTTTCGGCCTTTTTGGTACAGCAAATTAGGTTTTTACTTGAAAATATTAAACCATTCAATATCCAAATAAGTGGCAGCCCTATTCCTAAATACAGGCTTTTCTGGCGCTCTGCCAGCATTAGGGTTGTCGAATCGTGTCGGATCGCAGCACGTGTCTCTGACATTTAGCTTTATATTATCAGCTGCGATATTACTTTCGAACCCTCAGCTTATTTCTGTTGCGTCTCCGTTTTCTTTCGGTGTTAGATCGGTGATTTATTGTTCCGGGGTGTGGGACAGGAATTGCAGGGGTGAACTCTGACGCGTCCAATAACGTCTAGTGAAATTCGCGAATGTGTACCAGTTGGCGTTCTGGGGCCAATCCAGTAGCCAGTATATAAATGGAGAATCGAGCACGATATTTTGAGTAATATGTATTCAGTAACTGGGCTAAAAAAAAATTTGACCGCGTTGCGTTGGTGCCAGTAAAGGATAGTACAGCAGTGCCGCCGCCGCTCGATCTTGGCGGGGCCACTGCCACACCAGAGGGCCTGCGATTACGCAGCGACATTTAGATAATTATTATATTGACCAACATTTGTATACTTTCCAGGTTTCAATCAATTGAGCAGTTTAGTAGCTACAGTAGATAATATGACAGATGGACAGACAAACATACAGACATATGACATATATTATAAGGGTGTCTGTTAAATTGCTATTTCTGGAAGAAAATACACAAATTTGATTGAATAACTGCTATTTTTACCCGACTGCAAACGCAAAGGCAGATAATACATTGACTTGAGTGAGTGGCTGAGTTTCTTTATTCCCACGTAACCCCAAAACGGCCGAATGGATTTTTATGAACGACATGCCAAACGATATTTTGTGTTAGTACCTACCGCGAGTAACATAAGTTACGTGACAAAAATAAAAAGAACAAAATGGCGGACGCTAGACGCCATATTGTCAAACGAGTCTAATGGCATTGCTGTCTACAGGTTAAAAAGATGATCTAAAGGACTAGTAAAAGGAAGCATTCGAAAGTACAAGAAGCCCGAAAACAGAATTTTCTACTGCTCTTTCCTTGTCTCTTCAGTTTTATTAGAAGACGGGTTTTTTATATATTTTTTTTTCTCCTTGTCGCTATAGAATCGAAATGTATATAAATGTTTACTCGAATTACGTACTCGATGCTCATTTTGCCTGCTAGTGAACTGACCTCCTGTCACGATGTCACGTGTGGAAGAGGACAGTTTCGAATTTGAATTCAATTTTATTGTACTTTTTTATGGAAACTGACACGGTTGGCTACATTATGTAGACAATCCGTGATGTTAGCCCATATCACCTTGGTGAACTAGGTGTCGTGGCAGTGCTTCCCTTCTTTGAAATCAGAAATCGTATGTTTGATTATTATGTGGTATGTGGATAGTGCACACAATAACATATTCCATTTCCATGTGAATTATATTTTCCTTTTTCATCGATCTGTCTGCGAGCTGACATTCATAAGTAGTTGAGTATTTGGAATAGGTCTTGTTTGGTAAGTGTTCATTGGCAGTTCCATGTGTATTCTCAATCAAGCTGGATGTTGACTTTTTTCATTGCGTAGCACCTTGATTTTATCTGGTGTTGTGTTAGTGGCTATATGTTGCTGATCTTGTCCACTATTACTAATTAAATAATTAAAGTAATTATTAATTTAATTAAATAGGTAAATAAAGCCACCAACTGGCTTCATTGGTATCTGTATGGGTTCCGTATTAACTTTGTCTCTTATTCATTTTCTACATCGAAACTGGCAAACCCATTTGAATAAATACAAAATGTAACTATAAAAATAATCGCGATAAAAACTAGAGTCAGGTTATTTCACGTATGTAGAGCAAGCTTTTTAAAGGCGGTTACGATTATAGTTCGGTAGACTGCATTCGTTCTATTGTAACTTTTTACGCCTGGGAGAAGTGTATTTTTGCACCAGTTTATCCTTTGATGGATCGTTGAAATAACTTGTGTGCGTGATCCTTTGTATGGCGGTGTAGATTACTTTAGGGTCGTCAGCTCACCCGCAAAATGCAACATAAATATTATTTATTTTCTTGATTTTTGACCGATGTTGAAGTAGAAAGGTGTGACTACGGTATAATCAAAGATAATGTACCTATAATAGTATGTACGATGTAGATAGGTTTTATACTTTTCTGCGGCGCAAAAGACGGAATTGAAATTCAAATAAAAATATCATATATTTATTTATTTATTATTATAATTTTGTTTCTTTTATTTATGTATATTTCTTGGAATGAATTTTTGTTTTAGATTTTAATTGTATTTATAATTAATCGATACGATAGGTTTATGATATTATCTTTATAAAATTGTTTTAGCTGTTATTTCCCTAAACATTTATCTTAACTAACATCAATTCGAAAATGTTAATTCACAAATAGACAAATCCCCTCTATTTAAACACAATAGACGGGTGTAGCGTTCTAACAAAATTTTCGAAAAATTACTTCACTGGTGTTTTACATTGATGAAACTAAGTACAAAATTCCCTGTTTCGAAAATGTTTGTCTGTGAAAATGTTTCGACCGACGACGTTTCATTCAGTGCGGTGGTATAAACCCGGCCGGGTTGAACCCTACCACCTAGTAAGTTAAAAAGGGAAGGTACCTACAGTTTTACGTGGAATCCGAACCACGGTCAGCCTCCAACGGTCGAGCGGTCACCAATCCAAGAACTGACCGCGCTCAGCGTTGCTTAACCATCAATAGCGACAGTCGACTGTCTGCACCACCGAGCTATCGAGGCTGACTTTTCGTTTCAGATGCTGAAACACTTTCATGTTCCTACCATGCTTTACTCGAATAAATGATCACTCTGTAGGGTAGGTACAATTTCTGTGATCGCGTGTTGTTCTGTATTCCCGCAACTGCCTACGAACCGCTAACGTTGCACATTTGCATATTCGATTTTATTGCAAACCGTTGCACACAGGTCGCCACGCGCCTGCACACTGCATTCGACACTCAATCATTTTAACATGGAGCTGTAATACTATATGCACAATTTGTATGTATTTGATTTTCATATCTGCTGAACACAACCTGAGGAAACCTTATAATATTTTACTACTGTTGCTGTTTTAATGTAGAAAGTAGACATTTCAAACACAAATGTAAATCATAAAAATAATTTAAACAAAAATATTACTTAAGAGCTTTATCTGTGACTTCCGCGTACTGTATCTAAAATTAAGAACAGCTGGGACAAGATGCCATACCAGCTTTTCCATATTCGTATCTTTCTATAATAATAGCGTTCTTATAAATTTTTATATTATCTGCAAAAGTAAAATTCGCGGATAATTACAATTTTCCCGAGCAGCAATTTCGCGATTTCATTTCCATAGAGCAATATCTAGATACCTACTTTAAAATCGCGAAATAAGCCCGCAGCTAGACTACGTAGCAGCGATCGACTTGGTGTAGGTAGAACATTCGCTGAGAGCTTATCATTAGTCCGAGAGAGACAACAGACGGTTGCTTTCAAAAAAGTTTTTTGCTGTCAACACTGCTATGGGCCAAAGAAGCCAAGGGTCCATGGGAATTCAAGGAATGGGCCAGTGAAATTATATCAATTATATTATTTCTATATTAAAATTAAGCGAAGACGAAACGAAGGAGGGATAAATCAGTTTTCACAGCTGTGAATCTGTCCCAAAGTCTTGGAATATGCACTTTAGTAAATTTAAAAAAATTACTTACTTGGTAATGCCGCCTTGACGACACGACAGTGCATGATATTGGGAGGAGCTAATAATAGCCGTCTATATTCTATGTAAAAAGTTTAGATTTTGACTTTTGCGCGAAAGTGGCGTCAGTCGCCCGCAGCAGAATACGTGGTTAGGGTATGGCTTGGGCGTGACCGCGCGGGTGTACATAGTTGTACTTATAAAGTCCTCTTTTTTGGCAGAAACGAGCACATTTTATGAAGTAGCTATTATCATAAATATCAATTTGCTGAAATCCGCAAGGAGGAACACATTGGCCTGCGGATTGTCGAGGCCGAATTTGAACAACGCTGGCCGTGCCAGTTTATAATCGTAATGACGTCGTATTTCTTCGTGTATTACCAGCTCGGGCCATTTGAATTTTGTTAATTTTATGGCGTCTTTTCTTTGTATCGCTGTGTTCGTAGGTATGCGGTAATGAGATACTTGGTAATAACATTTTGGAGGCAGATTGTTTTATTCAAGCACCACAGACTGTATCCCGACAATCGGGGTAAGCATAGCAGTCGGTGTTGTGCTGCAAGTACTCTTGTAAATTACAGTACAACACCGGCCACCACATTTAGCAAACTTTTAAGACAAGATAACTATAAAGCAGCAAGTAAGGCACGAAGACCCACCTGCTACATGACTCGGTAATAGATAAAACTATGCGTTTTCATTATGCCTCTGTTTTCTATACAAAAGAATATTTCAGAATCAATATACATATTTTTTCATTTGTGCACGCGTGTTCGCGCGACAAAGACGACGCTCTACAACCAGATTCACGATACTGCCGGATAATGTATGTGTTTTATTTTGTCAACTCATGTGTAGTATGTTCGTTCCATACTTCTTAATCATACTTGATTTCGGTGTCAAGTCTACTTGGCGGGGCACTGCCGCCGTGCCCCCTGATTACAATTATTACTGTCTCTAATTTAAAACTTTCGTCCATTCTGCTCTCAACTACATTGCAGACGAAGTAAATTATCCCCTCCCCGCAATGTATGACAACCGCAGTTCCAGGCCTTTTGAAGTTTTTGCCTGGAACATTATTAATTCGTCAAGTCTGCGATGGCATACGATTAACCGCTTTGATTATTCAGATTGTCAACGCGTTGGTGGTTCCGTCAAACGCATCACTTAATGTGCACTAAATGATTAGGCACACGTCCTGAGACACGACACAGCGGCATAATACATGCAGCTTTAAACACTTCGACATAATGCAATTATCTTGCAATTGCCCTTGTCTCTTGCGGCAGTTAATGATAGATTAGGCACAAATTGATTGATCCAATAAAATATTGTGAATCGATTCAAGTAAATAGAACGAAGAACATAGGAATCATCATACATCTGGAACCTAGGCGCGCATCATTAACCCGCCCTAAATATCGTCCATTAAAACATAGGTAGGTACATTCCAAGAAATACAAACCCATAATGACAACCCCATCTTTCATCCGCCATCATCACCATAACAACATCATTTGACATCTCAAACAAGATGGACGAAGCAGTATAGCCGGCCCGACCAGAGGGAAGCACTGATACGGCACTAGGTTCCGACGGGAACAACGTGTACAAGGATGGCATCGCGGGTGTACTAAGTGATGTAGTCACCTGTGTCAAATTTAATAAAATCACATTGAACAGAAAAGTTGTGAGCGAACTAAACTAATTCAAACCCACGAATAGCCAACTACCTACTGCATATCTACCTACCTAAACAGCATTCGCAACAAAGCAATGTTATTCTAATGTTATCGGCAGCACTTATACCTTTTCCTGAAATAAAAGGCCCTTTCATACGTAAGGGTAAGTAACGTGATTATTCTAGAAATAAGTAGGAGTTAGAGGACGCTTCGCAACCCAACACGGTTCATATAATTTTATTGCTGTGTCGTTACTTTGCTCTAATATCGCTGTTATTTCAGGAAATGCCTTCACCATTATAGTAAAGGGTCTGTCTACCTTTAATAAATCTGGAGACCGCATTTTTTTTATTTAGTTTGAATGGGTCATGTTGAGCAAAAATTGTTTTTGCTATGACGAACATACTGGCAACAAAATTTGTTGCCAATCAAATTTGTTGTGGGTGTAATCGAACCGGATTGTAAAAATAAAATTAAAAAATCTATTAAATAGAAATCTATTAAATAGACAGTAAGACAGATAGAGAAATGGAGACGGACAGAAAAACTAAAAGATGAACACCTACGTATACAGACGGATGACTCATACAACCTTAAAAATGTCAAAGTAAATTCTAGATTTCTTTATTAATCTTTCGTATGGTTGTACGCAACACTTGAATATTTTGTCATATTTTATTATTTTTACAATCCGGTTCAATTACACCCACAAAGAAGAGCCGGCAAGATACAGGGTTTTTTTTATATTTTTTATTACAATGCGTTGTGACAAACTACATAATAGACACCGCTTATACTTAGTGTTAATTTTCAGTTTGAGAGCTTGAATAACTATAGATTAACCTTGATAAATTCTGACCACATAAAATCAAAAGTAAAAGTAAAAATAAATCCGGTGTATAGAGTATCAGGTACCGCGGGTACCTACGTACCAACAGGTTCTGCAGATCTTTCCTCTACAGAACCGGTAATCTCTGGAATGCTCTCCCTGTCCATGTATTTCCCCTCAAGTACAGTCTCGGGTCTTTCAAGAGGTGCGTGAATGGGCACCTGTCAGGCCGGCATGGCATACGCAACCCCCGCATACGTCCATGGGCGTCGTTGGACACCTTATGGGTTGCTCGTCGCCATATGTCGCGCCTTCAATAATAATAGAAAGTAGAGCCTTTGACAGAAATATTTCATACATATCGTATCAAATCATGTCAATTAGTAATATTCAACAATTTGTAATACTATGTCAAAAAAATTATAAATAAATTTGATACTTAGTGTATCATTTTGGGTTAGTTCCCAAAATAAATTTAAATTATCTTTATCGTTGATGCTGGTCCATGATACTAGAATGCCTACATCCATAAGAATCGATTCACAAATTAATATAAAACTGTCATTCAGTCAGTCATCGAGTAAGCGTCCACTGCTGGACATACGCCTCTCCAATTTTCCTCCAGTCCTCCCGGCCTTCTATATAAAACTGTACGAGTATACATAATATCTCCATTACAATTACGGGGAATATAAATCACTTATACAGTAAGTAAATGGATTGCTTACGTAAATGCGAACTCAAGGGAATTTGATACTGCCTTTATTTCGTAGAGCAAGGAAATTATATACGTCAATGTTTTTTCGATATAGGCTAGGGACTGTAGATTACTTTTCAAGAGTCAGTCTAGTTGATACATTTTAGATTGTGCCTTTAGGCATTCAGTTTGTATCTTAAGGCTCCGGTAGTAGATGTTAAACGATTTATACTAAATTGGTATGTGTCGCAGGAAAATGTTGAAATGTGTCATATGATCAAATCTCAACAATGTAGGTACTGTTCCTCTATTGCAATAAAATAAACTAAAACCAACTTATAAATAAAAACTATATTGATTACAAAAGCCTTTATAATGCTTACATAAACAAATAAAAAAAGCAATGACCTTTTAGCCATATAAAAAAATTACATTAAGGCATAGTTTCGTAGTCCATGCTATGGCATAATAAGCTCATGTATAGGAAGGACAACAGCTGCTGAACGCGCGTTGAAGGAAAACTGACCACGTGCTTAGAGATAATTAAGCTCCACAGTTTTCCCGTGACCTCATTCGGACCAGGTGCAGCTTTCGTATCGCAACTCAAATGTTTTTAAATACATTTTAGAGAAAAATCCTCGTGGTATAATCTCCATCATTGGGCTTAGCGATAATGTGATAAGGAAAATATATATAAGGTTTGCGGTTACTTCGACGTATGTAGGTACATTATTAAAATGAAAATTTTAAAATAATTTACCAATGAAATGAAGGGAAGCACTGACATGGCACCTAGTTCACCCGGTGTTATGGGCTGACTAAACTGATGTTGTAGGTGATGTAGCCAACCGTGTCAGTTTCCATAAAAAAAATCCGTTGAATGATCAGCGCTTCGTCGACTGTAGCTTTTGTTTTTGATGAGAGGTCTTTTGAATACCTCCAGATTATAGGCGCAATAGACAGTTACCGAAAGACAGTAAATTAATTGAGAACCAGCCACAGAGCTACAGCATCGAAAATTATCTCATGCTTTCACAGAACCAATCCACAACTCTAAATACAATACGCCACAAAATGCCATAGCGGGGATGATAGCATAGGAGTCAACTTTTTAGTCTACCGTTTTATATCGCTCTTGTGTGCAAATTGTTCGGCATTCATAACACCAAGTCGACTCCATTGGAAGCGTTTATATCAATAGGTAATAAATTATGTAATCCGAAAATGGCTCGGTGATAAATAGTAACATAAAGATCGTGTGTGGTAGAGCATAACGAGCCCTTCGTGGCCCTGGAGAGCTATTAAGTAAAATTGCAGGGTGCGACTGTAATAATGGCCTCGAATTACCAGTAGCTGTCAAAGTCTTTAAACAAAATGTACAACAGAAGGTGTTCGTCTTTAAATAGGTGCAATTCTTCTCGATTGATTGTCTTCGCCAAGTGTAAGCGGAGGCCTGAAATGAACTATTGAAACGACTTACCAATTATCGATAGAAATGTCATAGAAACTACCTTAAATAACAATTTTACGGCATGATGCCTTTGTGCATTTTGGTAGATGGCAACCGCTTTTAATAGCCCAAAATCTTAGGTCCATGGTCAAACTGCATTTTGTCTTTCCGCAAGGATATAATATAAACTATGTGTTTATCAGTTCTGACAAAAACTAATTCCTGTTTGAAGTTTTTCCAGGGGCTGGCTACAATTTTACACGATAACCCGAATGAAGGCGAGAACGAATATGGAAGCGTGGACAGTAGAACAGGATATCGTCTAATCTCTCCCATTTAAAGACCTGAGAATTATATAGAGCCCTTTTTCTGGGCGAAAGCACTTGCAAATTCTCTGTATAAGTATAGCTTATTTAAGTATAGTTCACATGTGTGTTGTCTAGTGTCTACCTATGCGAGTAGCATTATTAATTAATGGTAGGTGGCACAACACACAAGGAGCAAAAGTGGTAATTTTGAAAATCTTATTTATGAACATTTAAAATTTAAGTTAAAAGGAAATTATTCTTTACGCACAGGTTTTTTTTTTATGGGAACTGACACTGTTGGCTACATCACCTACAACGTGAGCTGAGAAATAAATTTAATAATTATATGTAATTTTAATCTATATATTACTCATACATTTTACACGAGACAACATTGATCGAAAAGATCGCGAGCTCACAAGACCATTTTTAGGGAGTGTATTTTTTTATTTCACCTGTTCGAAGATCCATGTACACGTGTACAAAATACGTAACTATTAATATTTAAGTGCATTTTATGTTTGGTACGAGTATCTATCACAGTATCTCATAATACGTATATTTCTTTACGCCACTCACCAAGCAGTTTTTTCGTAATACAAAAGTTATCCCAAGTTATCATGGCTATATGATATTCTGAAAAAAACATTCGAAGTTGAAAATTAAATTATAGCATGGGTGGCAAGCGGCTGACACTAATAACGGTAACTATGTAAGAATATTGCGCGTGTATGATAGTTTATCAATATAAAATAAGTTAAATGTTTATTTTGCATAATATAACCTTAACCTATCTATATACATTTTATATCAGTACACTCAATCCAATGCAAAATTGGCCAAATCGCCAATATGAAATATTGGTATAATTTCAATATTTTAAGGAATGTCCATTCTTTAGCATTGTTACCTTTTTTTTTTTTTTTTTTTTTTTTTTATGGAAACTGACACGGTTGGCTACATCACCTACAACATCCGTGATGTCAGCCCATAACACCGGGTGAACTTGGTGCCACGTCAGTGCTTCCCTTCGGTCGTGCCGGCTACACTGAACTGGACGGAAAACACAAACTATTTACATAGCCGTTTCGACCGACCTTTCATTCAGTGCGGTGGTACCAGCCCGGGCGGGATAAACCCTACCACCTAGTAATATAAGAAGGGAGTCATATCCCTTACCTTACCTTACCTAGTTTATATCAACTTCACGGTAGTTTCCACTGTCGGTTGACGAGGTACATAGGTAGGAGAGCCAAGATGGACTCTGTTCGACAACCAATTTCTGGCAGAGTGCGCCATTCGTTGTACCTCATTGTCTCTAATAGCTCAGGATTTATTTTCGCATAATTTAAATTTTGGCTATACTTCCGCCAGTTAAGGGTCGTTCGGCACAGCGTGAACGGAGATCGAAGCGTGGTCAGCCATTAGCCGGTGATCCTCTTTTCAACGTGCGATGCGACATTTGTGACTATTTGCACTTTTTTTTTATCGGTAACGCGACATTTGGCATCGTTTCACCTGCAAGTTGGTGTCTAACGATGCCCATGGACATTCTGTGATTTGATTGCGAATGTCATGCCAGCCTGACAGGAGCCTTTTCACGCCCCTTTTGAAAAACCCCAGGCTTTACTTGGGAGGAAATAGATGGCACTTATATGCTTATAATAACTACTGTAATAACTACTTTAAAAATGGCTTACCGCCGCAGCCAGCGGCGGTAATATCGATTTTCTTTTAATGTTTATATATTAATATTGTATTTTTTAAGGTTATAGAATGCATAGAATTAATATAGTTAGTGTAAGTTATGTAAGGGGAATGTGAAAATTTATACATAATAAATAATAAGCCATTTAATAATATTTATAATTTAATTTCCTTTATTAGCTTCCTCACTGCAGGGTGTTAGGTCTGTCCCATGATCTTTCACATCTTTCCCTTTCCCGCAGTTCCTGTCCACGCTATTCCAGATCAGCCTCCAACGATCGAGCAGTCACCCACCTAGGTATTTAACAGCGCCCAGGTGTGCTTATAATCACGACCTACGGTTGATAGGCCGCACCACTGAGCTAACCGAGGCTGACAGTAATAATAATGGTGATACTAACACCCACAAGGTAAGTAGAGTCATGTAGAGTGGCAGGTATACGCGCGGCGTAGCCGGAAGTTAGTAAGCGGGCTATGTTTGTCGGCAAAGCTCCAAGTGTCGTGTCGGCCGTGTCGCTCGTAAACTCATTGTTGTGGCGAACGATTAATTTTTACGATTATTGGGAAGCACGCATCGGCGTCATGCTTTCACATTCGGAACGGATGATCGCGCGAGGTCGACGTATGGAAATGTCAACGGTCTGAAAGATATATGTAACGACGGCGATGACGGTGTAAGAAAAATGGAATGACGATGTTAGGAACATTTTTTTTAACGGACTTTATATCAAATCAAATCAAAATATGTTTATTGCCTTTTAAAAATTTAGCAAAAGGTACAACTTAACGCCGTAGGCGTTCTCCTCCAGCCAACCTTTGGGTTATCATGAATGAGTGTGGAGTGGCAGAGAACAAATAAGAATCATGTAGATAATTTCAACAATACTGATGTATGTAATGTGGCTTAATTTCATCTGATCGATCGAGGAGGCTGTCAGCAGCGTCCACGGTAGACATTCAGTGGTCTACGCTACGTGACTTATGCAGGGTTCACCGAATATCATATCGCCGGCTTGGAAGTGCCTTTTATTGGGAACTGGAAATTATTTCAGGCGACCCGTTCTGAGGCCGACCTCAAACAGAGGGTTAGCATTGTGATAAAGAAGGGGAATGAGGCGAGTGTACTCGGAACACTCGGCTCCATTTCCAGTCAACATATTAGGGATTTTTAATGTTCTGTACCTCAAAAGAGGAAAAACGGAACCCTTATAGGATCACTCTCGTGCCTGTCCAACTGTCACAGCTTCTCCGAATCTATACGGAACGAAAAAAGTTTAAATTTTATACATATACGAGTATGGAGTTTGATGACCCAATCACGGACGTAAAGCGGAAATGACGAATTTCGATTTGGGGCTCAATTTTGGGGGATATAATTTAAAAATGCATAGTATAGAAGATATTACAGAAAATATACAAACATCGAGAATTCCCCTCCATACAGAATCTCCGAAACTAATGCGTCTAAAATTTCGAAAAAAAAATATGGATTATAGGGCCTCTCTTATATATAGTTTACAGAAAAACCTAAACAAAAATCCTAAATCTTAAAGTTCTCAAGGAAAACCGAATGGTACGGATCCCTCTTCACGCGAGTTCCACTCGCTTGACAGATTTTTACATAAATACATAGTTATATTTAGGTTTTTATTTTATTTAATAACACTTATTGTGTACATTATCAATAAAATTGTTTCTACTCCCTGACACAGCAAATAATTATTATTCTAAAGGCTCATATCACACTCATACGCTCGAATGTTGCTAACAAAGAGTTTGTATTACGTCGCTGCGCTCCTTTATAGAGAGAATGTGAGCGTTGGTGAGGTGAAGCTTCGTTGGTGAGCGCCACGAACCGCGTTCGGGTCCGATCGGCAGTCATCGGCCGTGCTTCGTCGCGCGATGCAGAGGGATCAATTTTTTAGTTTTATTCCTAAAATTCAGCCAAAATGGTCAACTGTTGCGTTTTAATTTGCAAATCTGACTCAAAGAAGGAGACTAGAATCGTGAATGGTATAAGATTCCACAGGTAATTGGTATTTTGGTGATATTTTAACCGGGAGCGACGGCGGTGGCGGATTTCCTATAGAACGTCCTAAGTCTAAATCATATTTTTTCCCGAATATTTATATAATAATCCATGTGATTACGTATTTAATTTAAGTAGTACTAGCTTTAGCCTGCGGCTTCGCTCGCGTGAAATTCGGATTTAAAAAGAAGAAAGTAATTAAGCCCGCCCCCGTACCCTTTCGGTTTGTATGACAGCCACATCATAGCGTAACCGGAACTGAATTTTATTTAGCCTATCCAATGTCTCGTATAGGTTAATGTGCTTGTACTAAGTTTCATCGAATTCGGATGGTTTAAGAGATATCGTGGAACATAGATAGTTACATACATACAGAAAATAGTTCTAAAAATCGTCAATTTAGTTTTAGTATCATACATAGAGTCTACAAACGCAATATCTCATAAAACAAAGTAACTTGCTCCATGGCCATCCCTTACAGATTTATTATTAGTATTGATGATAAAGTTCCAAAATAGGAGGCAGATATGATCTTTCGTGTATTTTTTTTTTAAACCAAGTAAAAGTCAATACTCTATGGAAGGACTTTAGAGCTCGGTTACTTTATTAAACGACGCATGTTCGTTCACGTAGGTATTTTATGAAGCAGCCATTTCGAAACGAATGGAATGGGCTTAACGTAAATCACGCATATACCTACCTTCGTTCTTAAGCAACCCTGAGCGCGGTTAGTACTTGGATGGGTGACCGCTCGACCGTTGGAGCTGACCGTGGTTCGGATTCCACGTTAACCTGTAGGCCCCTTCTCTTCATACCTTACTAGGTAGGTGGTAGGGTTTATCCCGGCCGGGTTGGTACCACCGCTCTGACGAAACGTCGGTCGAAACGGCTATGTAAATAGTTCGTGTTTTCCGACCAGTTCAGTGTAGCCGACATGAAATGAATGGAAGCAC
The DNA here is from genome assembly GCA_946902875.1 of Nematopogon swammerdamellus. Classification (NCBI taxonomy): domain Eukaryota; kingdom Metazoa; phylum Arthropoda; class Insecta; order Lepidoptera; family Adelidae; genus Nematopogon; species Nematopogon swammerdamellus. Next base: position 12,163,765 of record OX336341.1, on the reverse strand, counting down.
CGACATGGCACCTAGCTCACCGGGTGTTATGGGCTGACATCACGGATGTTGTAGGTGATGTAGGTAACCAACCGTGTAAGATTCCATAAAAAAACGCCAAAATATGAACTATTTAGTATGTATACTGGTTTCCGAGTAATTTTGTTTAGTGAAAGATGGCAATTAGGTACCTTGGGTTTTAAGGTTTCCCAAAAATCCTAAAAAAATTAAACTGTGGGAGGCCGCAATAAAAAGAACAGGAAACACTTACAGCCGTATTTGTTCTCGACATTTTAATGAACACTACTTTTATATTGCACAGATGGAGATAGAAAACTCAAAGATCAAGCAATACCAATAGTCCAATCAACGAATGGCCCAAAAGGAGGTGTAGAGTGCGTGAGCAGGGTCAAAAGCGATTTCTTCAGAAACCTATTCGCGGTGCTTAGGGAGTAAACATACTAAAAGTCCTAGCGTCTACGAGGTGAGCCGGAGGGGGGGGGGGGGGGTTTGGGAGGGGTGGAGGGGGGCCCAAATAAGCTTCCGCTTTTGGGTTTTTCGCTGCGATCTCGAAAACAGTGCCCCGTAGAGAAAAAATTTGTTATACCGAATGAAAGCTCATAAAATTCTCTACAACTTTTATTCTATTCACTTTTTTTTATTCCCAACCGTTTTCAAGCTACACGCTTAGGAAAAGTGAAAATTATCGAAAAATTCATTTTTACCTCATATTTCTCATCAAACATTCCTTCATATCGTCTAAACTATTCACATGAGAAATTGTCGAACAAGAAGTTATAGAGAATTTAATTCCCTTTAAAAGTGTGTATACATATGCTAATTTGTCTCCAGCCGGTCAACAGTTGCACAAATTTTAAGATTTTTTGTAAAATTTCATCATATTCAGAAAAAGTTGTTTTGGTCATTCCTGAGCCACAACTATCGTTTGTTACAGCTATGTACCATCTAATAATATGTCACACTTGAAAGCGGGTTAAATGCAGTAAATGGAAATCATGTCACTGGAAGAAATGGAAAATTGTATTTTATAGATGATAAATAAAAGTGTGTTATATATAAGGTAAGTAATTTTATTTTATTTTAATAAATCATTGTTTTACTTCCAAGAAGTTTCATCCTCTTTGGACATGAGGGCCCTGGTAAGGGTTCTTTCTCCATGGCATCTTCATCCTCAGTGATGGTGGTTCTTGATGAAGGGCCTCTGCGTGCTGTTTAGCTGCGCTCTCAGTTGGTGGGCGCGAACTAATTTCAGGCTATATACTAGCCACTGACCTCATAAACGACTGGAAGCGGTACTGGTTGAGAGAGGTCTGTCTTGCTGGTGCCCACTCCTTCCACCCAAGACATCCTGCTACTGAAACCCGGCCGAGGAAAAACCAAAACAATAGTACTGTCCACCCAAGAGATGCAGCAGCGTAGATTTGAACACATCCTGTTCTTACATTCATCTACCGGCTGCGTGCGACACTTCTGCAACTTCCAGGAGAAGTAAAGTGGGCTTCTTAAAATTATACTTGAAGTCGGAACTCATCAAGGAAGCGGCAGTGATCTTTTGCAACCCCGCCTCCACTCACGGCGAGGTTGATCAGGCTGGGAAGATGTGCTTCCTCAAATGGTATGAGGCACCAGCAAGACAGACCTCCCTCAATCAGTACATCTTCCAGTCGTTTATGAGGTCAGTGGCTAATATAAAGCCTGAAATTAGCTCGCCACACCGACTGAGAGCGTAGGTAAACAGCACGCAGAGGCCCAATCATCAAGAACCACCCACCACTGAGGATGAAGATGCCATGGACGAAGAACCCTTACCAGGGCCCTCACGTCCAAAGAGGATGAAAACTTCTTGGAAGTAAAACAATGAATTATTAAAATAAAATAAAATTACTTACCTTATAACAAACTTTTATTTATCATCTATAAAATACAATTTTCCATTTTTTCAAGTGACATGATTTTAATTTACTGCATTTAACCCGCTTTCAAGTGTGACATATTATTAGATGATACATAGGTGTAACAAACGATAGTTGTGACTCAGGAATGACCAAAACAACTTTTTCTGAAAATGATGAAATTTTACAAATAAATCTTAAAATTGGTGCAACTGTTGACCGGCTGGAGATAAATTAGCCTATGTATACACACTATTGAAGGAAATTGAATTCTCTATAACTTCTTCTTTGATAATATCTTTCTCAGGTGAATAGTTTAGACGATATGAAGGAATGTTTGGTGAGAAATATGAGGTAAAAACCAATTTTTCGGAAATTTTCACTTTTTCTAAGCGTGTAGCTCGAAAACGGTTCGGAATTCGAAAAAAGTGAATGGAATAAAAGTTGTAGATAATTTTATGAGCTTCCATTCGGTATGAGAGATTTTTTCTCTACGGGGCACCGTTTTCGAGATCGCAGCGAAAAACCCAAAAGCGGAACCTTATTTGGGCCCCCCCTCCGCGCCCCTTCCGGCTCACCTCGTAGACGCCAGGACTTTTAGTATGGTTGCTCCCTAAGCACCCCGAACAGGTTTCTGAAGAAATCGCTTTTGACCCTGCTCACGCACTCTACACCTCCTTTATTGCCTGAACTACAAGGTTATCAGAAGAAAAAAATTCCCTCTTTACAAAAGAGAAGAAAAAGAGCGCATGGAATTTTAAAGCCTTTATCTGTACCACATTAAAGTCCTAAACGAGTGATATTCAATATAAACTTGAATTTTTGGAGCAATTTACGAACACCATCATCCTTTGCGTTTTCGTAGTATAGTAATGTAGTAGTGATAGATAACTCATAATCCGCAACTTTTTGTGTGAGATTTAGTTAAATTCCAAATAAGACCTCAATCATGTTTTCGTTCGAACGTTGAATTTTGAAAATTCATAAATTTTGATTTAAAAAACTTTTGTTATGTTATGTTTTTTTTCACTCATTTGTCGTACATACGAATCTTTCATAATGGCAAGTACCTGAGCGATCGAGCTTTGCTCGGTGTCTACACCTATCTATGTAGATGAATAAACTTGAAAAAGTAACATCTAAATACAATTATATTTCGTCGAAATCGTTAGAGCAGTTTCCGAGAAACAAATATATACATACAAGTTTAGCTCACTTAAAGTAATAGGATAAAGTAATAAAAGTAAGCACCGTAAGAATTCAATATATTAAGGTACTACCTACACCTCACTTACAGTACAAATTAAATTTTGGAAAATAAGAGATACATTGTTTCTACGCTTGGACGCTTTCCGTTCGCGCATGCCCGAGTAGGAGCCGAACGTCGTTCCCCTGCCCGCACTACACCCCGCAGCGGGCTTCATTCTTTCTCGTAGCCGTGTGCCCATAGGGTCGCTCTATAAAGGAGCGCAGCGACGTAATACAAACTCTTTGGTTGCTAATTATAACCAAAACAAAGTTAGTAGGCCTTTTCTAGCAGATTGATGGTGAAGCAGTTTCGATCTTTCGTGGTAAGATCAAGTCCGTGTTCAAACCATGCATCTATAATAACTGAATGCCTAATAGATGTGCGATGCGATGTTCTTTCTTCCGTTTTTAGGGTTCCGTAGCCAGGGACGCTGGCAGGAACCCATAAAATCGGTGAAGTGGATGTCCGGCACAGCCTGTATGTAGCTCCTAAAGCGCTCGATCGATCTATTTGAAACTTGAAAATATGTTTGTAGGTTCTGGAGAGGCAACAAAATTTCATTTGTCACCAATGTCAAGGGTCCTCGACTATAATTTAATAAGGGTTCCATATTATTATTTTTTAAATAATACATCTAATAGGTCGAGTTTATATATCAAAGGAAATATCTTACAAAGCTATTGTTTTAAGCTTATCACTATTGTTTTTTAAACAAAGAATATTAGCAGTTATACAAAAAGTTTTATGTCAAAAAGGAAAAAATTTGAACTGTCCGACGGGATTATTCCAAAACTGACTGCAATCAGGTAGATGCACTTGAAAAAATGTTTTTTCAACTTTCTAATTTGTCCGCCAAAATTGAAATTCGTTCATTTACGGTATACGTTCGTGATTTGGTCATCAAATCATATATACGTACCAAATTTAAACTTTTTTCGTCCTGTAGATTCGGAGAAAATAATCTGAGACGGACAGACAGACTGACACGAGAGTGATCCTATAAGGGTTTAGTTTTTTCCTCTTTGACGTACGGAACCCTAAAAACCACAATTAAATAGGTTGACCCGTTCTTGACTCACATACGCGAACATACATACATACATACATACAGAGGGCAGACGTTGAAATTTATGTTATGTAGAGATATATGTATACAGGGTGTCCCAGAAACCGACGATAATCCTTTGACAGGAGATAGGGCTGTTAATTACCTCTCAGAATATCTAATTTCAGGTTTAGTGAAAATGGCTTAGTTTTTGAGATATTGTCATTTTTGTAAAAATCCAAAATTTTCTCTCTCAGCTCATTTTTTTAAATGCCACAAGTTCAAATGTAACATTTTCTTAAATCTAGTTTTTGTCAAATATTCCTGAAAAGTAAGGCTTTCACACGGTATAATTTATTTTTTCATGTTTAATCCTGTTTAGCGGAAAAACGACTTAAGAGCCACATATTAATTTTTTTTCAGCTTCATCCCTTGAGTTTGGCCCTTCGCGGTGAAAAAAAAATAACTACACTAATGTGGCATTATGCAACAAAAATACGCCCATCTAATGTAGTTTTTAAAATGGTACATCACTTACCGATTTTCCCAATAATTTATGAGATATTGTTATTTAACTGCAAAAGGACCTCGGAATTTGATAACTGTTCTACCAACTACGAATTGGAATAAAATAAACACTTGAAGTAATTGGTCTTTATTAACCTGTTAAAGTAGATATTCAAATTGTTTACCACCTGCACAAATGCTAGCTCGACATCTTCTCACAAATGCCCGGTTGATACGTCGAGCAAATACTCTATGGAAGTGCAGATATTACGTCCACCTATGCTATGTAAATAGTTTGTCGTGCGACAGGTCTGACTTTCAAGACCCAAATGCACTAAGATATATTTTTTTTATCTGTCGAAGGAAAACATCGTCACAAAATAATATATTCGAAACAAAAATATACATACATATACATAATATTCATACTAAATCATTGACCAGTTCTCCCGACTTCGTCCACAAGTCAGCCAGTCAGCGTTTTTGTATCCACTGCTGGACATACTCCTCACCAATCGTTCTACAATGCGCGCCTTCAGAGCGATCGGTTGGTATGGAACTCGTCTTCTAGTTCATATACAAAGATCCTTTATTTGTATCCATATGAGTTTTTGATTATGCTCCGCCATTTTGGCCGTTCGCTCGTAGATCACGTGCCCGCGCATGATGTTGCGCGCGCATCCATTACTCGAGTATAAATAATCTGAAACGTTAAATTAAATACTATAAATCACTTGAGCGGCATCCCTCAGGCGCGAACGTGGAGGCAAACCGGCTTGGAGCTTCTCCAACTAGATATATCGACACCCCCACGGAACAACGAATTAACTCGAAATACTGCATTTTACAGGAGAGCGAATAAAACTTTTTATCTACGAATAAAAAATATCTGATTTTTGTACTTACTTAACACAAAACGTACTAAAATTTGCAGAAAAAATATAGGTATACTTTTAGTTCATTTATTTGATACTAGTTTGAATGAATAATTTTGTAAACATTATTTTCGACCTAAAATAACTAAGTCAATTAAGTATAAAATAAATCTAATTATAAATAAAAATAGTCGTCCATAGGGACCATAAGCATGGTCCACATGACTGAAGCGGCGTTCCCCCTCTGGATCGCCAGGCTGATCCGCTGGTTGAAATGTGCCAGGGCACGGCGATCCCCAGGCGCGTCAATGAGTAGTTTACCCAATTTCTTGGAAAATCCGATCGCGTCCGGGCTCCATGCCCCAAGAGTCTCTATACAGCAAAGGCCACAAACTCTTAGTTCTTCTTGAGCTGGTTGTATTTGGGATCACTTTGGGATGTTTAACCGATTAGGCCTTTGCTGCAACAAAACCGGCCACCCGAGACGAGCCCACCATGTGACTGTGGGCGAAGGTGCCCGCACACTCATCTCAGTAATTGTTAGAAATAGAAACATAGTTTCTTAGCAAAAGATGTTAAATGTATTTAGGAGAGTATGTTAGTATTTTTTTATTATAAAATAAATTATAAAAATAAAATATAAAAATATTAACCCCTTTTTTTATAATTTTAATATGATCTATTTCCGATACAGAACACCCTCTTTACGCATCGTCGGTTAAAAAAAAGACCTTATATATTTTTTATTATTTTTCAAAAACAAAAACAGCTTAAAAAATGTAAACTAAAATTTAGTCAGAAAAAGAGATAAGCTTGACATTATTTCTAACTAAAGTAACAAATTAATAAATATCAAATATAAAAAAAAAATATAATATAGGTTAGGTTAGAAGACGCGTCGCGTAGCATCGAACGCAAAGGAGGTATTTCACCTTTTCGCTTACTGACTCCACGGTCAAAACAAACGTGCGATCGGGCTCCGTGTGATGTGAAGATTGGTCGTGTGTAATTTTCTTTTTTCAATTATCTTAATAGTGCCGAGATAAAGCAATTTACAATGTATTCGGTGAGAGAAAGCGAACTGGAATTCGGCAAACTTAGAAATGTAGTATAATATGTGCAAAGTTTTAACTCATATTCACTTTTATAGTCCGAGACAGGTAAATAGAGCTCTCGTCGCCATTTCTTTTATACCACGGTGATGGCTCTATTTACATACATATAGAAATAGATTATTTTATTCTACAATTTTAATTTTTGCCATATTAAGACACTGGCCGTGTGTATAATATTTAAACGAACCATTTTACGCAAACAGATTAATAAAATAATTAAAATAATATTAAAACTTGCCAAGTTACATATTTAGTAGCAAGAAACGTAACAAATTTTCTTTTAAAAAACAATGGAAGATCGTTTTACAAAATTACATTTCTGTATCCTATTGAACTTGGTACCCATTGTTATCTCAATTCTTTTGGCGAAGCCGAAATATGTACCGATCTTGGTCATTTTCATATTTAAATATGTTTTGAGTGGTATTTTTATTATCCATCACTCAATTGCACAAAATTAAAACGACATAGGTACATAAGGAAACCTGGACCACAAATAATGTCAAAGCGTTCTTGCGTACAAGCTTGACTTGAAGAAGTTGCATTGGATTGTATGCTGGCTGTTATGTCTGTCATCCGTGAGGCTGAAAAAATGTAGATATGAATAGGAAAGTAAAAACATATGGTCTATTTATGAGGTCAAGTTTCCTTCGGTAAATCAATGATAACTTTTTATTTTGACAAAACTTCAACAACTATGCTTGAGTTCAGTATACTAACTTTAACCCAAAATGTCACATCCAAAGAATAATACAACGCGAGGTAGACAGTGTGAAGTAGATGAGACCACAAACATTAATCGCAAATGTCGTGATGAAACTAAATTGGAAAATGAAATCAATAAGCGATTGCACATTTCGATATACTCGCAGCTCTCGATTCAATATTAATTCTATTTAATGCCCACTACAAGTCACGTCTTCCCGTGCGAATCAAAGTTATTAGCTGTTTTGTTTGATGTATAATATTTCAGCGAGAGACTTACTTAGTTACTTATAGAGATAGATACAAAACCATTCGAAGGGGTATTCTATAAAATAAAAATTAAAAATTTCGGCCAAGTGTGAGTCGAACTCGCGCACCGAGGGTTCTATATCGCCATGTCATAGTCAGCGCCACTCACGCCATCTCTGTATTAGTCAAAATGGTTCATACTCTTTTCGTTAGATCGCGCGCATATACTTTTTAGTTTCTTCTATGGGAACCCCCGTGAACTTTTTACGTTCTGTTATTTTTATTATTTGTTGTTATATCGGCCATAATAACACAAATTCTGTGAAAATTTCAACGGGATACCTATTACGGTTCAAGAGATACAGCCCTTGTACAGACGGACAGACAGACAGACAGACAGACGGCGTAGGCAAAAATAGGGTCCCGTACGACGAATACGGAACCCTAAAAATATAAATAGGTACTCTACAAACATTGAACATACAAGATAATTACGTGCGGGACAAAAGCAGTCTTATCCCTAATAGCGATTTCTTTCGAAATGTATTATTTTTTTATTTTTACGAAAACCAGAATGAATGTCTTTGCCGAAGGACCAATAGTGCAGTCGACAGAGCCAAATTCTGTCAGCAAATTTGCAGGCTGTTTCTGGGTTGCCTGTCTAGCCTATTGATGAGACTGTCTATCTATGTGGATAGTTACAAGAAAATATAATTTTCGTCCTTTTCTATTTTTAAGTTTATCGATTTAATTGAAACAATTATAATATAAAAAAAATATCTCTTCATCTTTGACACATTTTCAGTTTTCCATTCATTTCATTTAATTATTACACGTAAACTAAACTGCTCTGTTAGCAAATGTAACAGCTTTACTCACGGTCGTCTCCGAGCTATGTGGCCCGACGTTGCGGGCCAAATTTCGGCCAAACGTATGGCCCGTCTTCTTGAGCACTCTGCCGGAGCGACGGTTGACAGAGAACTGTCAGTTCTCCGTCCGGCGCGAATAAATTGTAGCGGTGGCCAGTGCGGGTAGTCTTGGCAGAAGAAGGCTCCGCACAGTGTCAAATATGACCTTAAAATCGGACACGTTCTTTTTATTCCAGAAATTAATAGATTTAGTTAATTAAAAGGCTAGAGTAAAACTCCCCCGCCTCTGCGACTTTTAGTTTAGGAGAAATATTTTTTTTAAAATTACACGTTTTTAGTTTCGGAAAAACGAAAAATAATTCTACAATTAAAACTCAGCTACTTATTTAAATTTCACTCAGCCTTATCAAAGACCCTTTCGAATATCCACATTTGAAAAGTTATTCTAGGCTGTGAAAGTTTACAGAAATCGAATTATATTTATTTTTTATTTTTTTTATTTTATTTTTTTTCTCCTAGATCCCATAGTAGTAGGCGGAGATATTTATACCGAAAATAGTTCACTGTTTCCTCTGTCCGTTAAAAAAAAAGCGACGCCTAATTCCATGGGATTAAGAAGTTACAGGAGTTATTCGCTATGGGCTAGGGTTGTTACTAGAATGAATAAAAATTTTCCCATTTTTAATTTATTTATTTTTGACATTTGATTAATTTTATTGTATTGTTTCGTGATTTCTTTTAATAATAATTAGCTGGTTTTGGTTTTTGTTTTTGTTTTTTTTTTGTTTTTTTTTTATGGAAACTGACACGGCTCGCTAAATCACCTACACTACAGCATCCGTGATGTCAGCCCATAACACCGGGAGAACTAGGTATGCATGCCATGCCAGTGTTTCCCTTCATTTCATGTCGGCTACTATGTTTAAAATTGGGGAGGCTTATGTCCAGCAGTTAACACATACACACTGACTGACTAACTGACCAGTCCATATACATCCACTGCTGGGACCATATCATTATTTTGCGGAAAAATAAAAGATTTTTTAAAGTGCCAACCCTATTGCCCGAAACTTGATAATTGCACTAAAATAAGCATAACTTCTTAAACCCATGGAATTAGGCATCCGTTTTTTTTTAACGGACAGAGGAAACAGTGAACTATTTTCGGTATAAATATCTCCGCCTACTACTATGGGATCTTGGAGAAAAAAAATAAAATAAAAAAAATAAAAAATAAATATAATTCGATTTCTGTAAACTTTCACAGCCTCGAATAACTTTTCAAATGTGGATATTCGAAAGGGTCTTTGATAAGGCTGAGTGAAATTTAAATAAGTAGCTTAGTTTTAATTGTAGAATTATTTTTCGTTTTTTCGAAACTAAAAAAGTGTAATTTTCAAAAATTTATTTCTCCTAAACTAAAAGTCGCAGAGGCGGGGGAGTTTTACTCTAGCATTTTAAATAACTAAATCTATAAATTTGTGGAATAAAAAGAACGTGTCCGATTTTATGGTCATATTTGACACTGTGCTCCGGAGCGCCGCCGCTCAAGAAAAGTAGACACGACGGAAACGAGCGACCGTGGACACCGTCAGCGCCTTATGCCTCTACGCCGAGATCCGGAACGCATCTCGCAACGCAAGACTACCCGCACTGACCACTGCTACAATTTCGCCATCGGCGACGGACGAAGAACTGACAGTTCTCTGTCAACCGTCGCGCGGGCAGAGTGCTCATGAGGATGGGCCATACGTTTGGCCTGAATTTTCGAACGACATAGCTCGGAGACGACCGTGAGTAAAGCCATCGGTAATTCAACAATCCATTTAAACTGCTCAGTGCTACAAGTTAATAATTTGGTAAACAATGTATTGCGGGTATGGGGACTGTGGGTAAATATTTACGACATTCTAAAAAAAAAAATATTGTACCTTAGTCAAGCCTTCCAACTAACCAGAATAATTTAGTCAAAAATGAAAGGGATCTTCCGAATTTGTTTTTAATAAATTAAAATTTGCACACCTTGCAAACTGTAATTTTTCATGTCTGTGTGCCGAGCGTAACCTTTGATGGCGGGGGAGGGGCGACGCGACGGCCGGGCGGCGACGCGACGGGCGCTCCTGATCAAAGCGTGCGAAGTCAAATTACGGAGTCCTTTGATTTAATTTAACCTGGGGGTAAATATCTTGCCCTGGGGTAATTTCAGGGGTTTTCGGGTATGTTTTCATTCCTCCTTTGAGTAAAGAGCAGATTTTCTTGTGTAGACTATTTTATGAAATATGGTCTTATCGTGATGTAGACCATGTAGACTGTAGGGAAAAGTTCCTGCAAGGAATATCTTTAATATTTTATACAAATTCTGTAAAAGTATGTATGCATCACATTTTTGGTAGTAAGTACCTAAATATTTTTTTTCACGGAATACTGATTCTCTATGTGAAACTAAACAATTTCTGAACCAATTTTTTTTTTTCAAAAATTTCTTTTTTTCTAATTTTGTAGGAATAAAGTGAAAAAAATTCACAGATCTCATGCATTACATGACCTTCGGGTACATTGAAAATAACTTTTAGGACGTATTCAAATATAAGCATATAGCGAGTCGCCGACTGTGGGCGTGAAAATATCCTGGTTTGGCTGAAGCGACGAACCTCGTTATCTGCCTACCTCTCTCCCTAATTCCCTCCTTCCCTTCTCCCTTCTCCCTCGCTCCCTCTTACTCCCCCTCTTTCCCCCATCCGCACTCCCTCCGTCCCCCCTCGCTCCTTTCATCTTTCCCACCCACCTCCTTCCTACCTCTCACTCTTTCCCCTCCTCCCTCTTCCTTACCCTCTTCCTCCTCCCTCTCAACCCTCCCTCCTCCCTCCCCTTGCCTCCCTCCTCCCTCGCCTCATTCACTCCTCCCTTTCTATCTCCCCTCTCCTCCAATTCACCCCTCCCTTCTCCCCTAGCTCTCCCTCCCTCCGACACTTCTATCCCTTCCTCACCCCTGCCCCTATTCTCAACGCCCCTCCCTCATCTCCCACCTATCTTACACACCTGCCCTACCCTAAATCCCTTCCACCTGCTCCATCTCCCTACCTCCCTCCCCTCCCTTCCCGCCCTTCCCACCGTCCTCCCTCCCTCCCCTTTCATACCTCCCTCCCCCTTCTGGTCCCTCCCCAACCCACACCTCTCCGTCCCCCCGCCTTTATCGTCCCTCCCCTCCATCACCGCCCCTCCCCCTTCACCCATCCTCCTTCAACCTTCCCCCTTCATATCTCTACCATAAATGCATTCCCTATTTCACCCCCTTCCGTTTTTTTTTCGATAAAATGTAGTCCCCAGGATGCAATCTATCTTCTTCCCAAAATTGTATCTAAATATTTACGGTATATAATATCTAACATCGCTTCTACCAAACCAACAACCATTTGACACTAAATTCCGTTCATACTATACTTTCCAATACTTTATTTGATACTGCTTAGTTCTAAGGCTATTTCGCGTGATGGTATATAGCCTATAGTGTGCTTCAAGAACTATCTTTACATTGGTGCAAACCACATCAAAATCTGTTTAGTGGTTCCGGAGTTTACCTCAAACATATACAGGGTGTCCCAGAAACCGACGATAATCCTTTAACAGGAGATAGGGCTGCTAATTACCTCTCAGAATATCTAATTTTAGGTTTAGTAAAAATGGCCTAGTTTTTGAGATATTGTCATTTTTTTTAAATTCCAAAATTTACTCCCTCAGCTCATTTTTTTAAATTCCACAAGTACAAATGTAAGATTTTCTTAAATCTAGTTTTTGTCAAATATTCCTGAAAAGTAAGGCTTTCACACGGTATAATTTATGTTTTCATGTTTAATCCTGTTTAGCTGAAAAACGACTTAAGAGCCACATGTTAAAAAATTTTCAGCCTCATCCCTTGAGTTTGGCTCTTCGCGGTGAAAAAAAAAATTACTACACTAAAGTGGCATTATGCAACAAAAATACGCCCATCTAATGTAGTTTTTAAAATGGTACATCACTTACCGATTTGCCCAATAATTTATGAGATATTGTTATTTAACTGCAAAAGGACCTCGGAATTTGATAACTGTTCTACCAAGTACGAATTGGAATAAAATAAACACTTGAAGTAAATTGGTCTTTATTAACCTGTTAAAGTAGATGTTCAAATTGTTTACCACCTGCTAGCTCGACATCTTCTCACAAATGCCCGGTTGATGCGTCGAGCAAGTACTCGATGCAAGATGTAAATAGTTTGTGTTTTCCGTCCAGTTGACTATAGTCGGCACGACCGAAGGGAAGCACTGACGTGGCACCAAGTTCACCCGGTGTTATGAGCTGACATCACGGATGTTTTATGTGATGTAGCCAACCATGTCAGTTTACATTAAAAAAAACCTGAGCTACTGCCGTAATTCTTTCTTTGAGCTCTATCAAGTTTTCCACCGGTTTCCCGTAAACAATTTCTTTTAAATAGCCCCAATAATAAATATCTAACGGATTTAAATCCGGTGACCTAGACGTCCGATCCATCTGTGGGGATATGCTTGGTCTAAAAAATTACGCACTTCTCTAGCGTAATGGGCTGGGCAGCCATCATTTTGCAACCACCTCCGTATGGCCAATGGTACGTATTCTAAAAGGCTCTGAAGCTCCTGTTGCAGAAAGTCAAGATAATTCGCCCGTTTAAAGTTTCTACAATTCAACGGACGTATTGTGGCCTCCTAGCCACTTCCATCCCCACAGATAGACCGGACGTCTAGATCACCGGATTTAAATCCGTTAGATTTTTATTATTGGGGCTATTTAAAAGAAAAAGTTTACGGGAAACCGGTGGAAAACTTGATAGAGCTCAAAGAAAGAATTACGGCAGTAGCTCAGGTTTTTTTTAATGTAAACTGACATGGTTGGCTACATCTAGTCAGTCAGCTGGCTACATCTAGTCAGTCACATGGCTAGTCAGAGCATGTGCTTTGGCCCCTCTGACTCAGCCACCAATACCGAATTACATAAAAAAAACATCACCTACAACATCCGTGATGTCAGCCCATAACACCGGGTGAACTTGGTGCCACGTCAGTGCTTCCCTTCGGTCGTGCCGGCTACACTCAACTGGACGGAAAATACAAACTACATAGCATAGGTGGACGTATCTGCACTTGCATCGAGTACTTGCTCGACACATCAACCGGGCATTTGTGAGAAGATGTCGAGCTAGCAGGTGGTAAACAATTTGAACATCTACTTTAACAGGTTAATAAAGACCAATTTACTTCAAGTGTTTATTTTATTCCAATTCGTACTTGGTAGAACAGTTATCAAATTCCGAGGTCCTTTTGCAGTTAAATAACAATATCTCATAAATTATTGGGCAAATCGGTAAGTGATGTACCATTTTAAAAACAACATTAGATGGGCGTATTTTTGTTGCATAATGCCACTTTAGTGTAGTAATTTTTTTTTTTCACCGCGAAGGGCCAAAATCAAGGGATGAGGCTGAAAAAATTTTAACATTTGGCTCTTAAGTAGTTTTTCAGCTAAACAGGATTAAACATGAAAATATAAATTACACAGTGTAAAAGCCTTACTTTTCAGGAATATTTGACAAAAACTAGATTTAAGAAAATCTTACATTTGTACGTGTGGCATTTAAAAAAATGAGCTGAGGGAGAAAATTTTGGATTTTTACAAAAATTACAATATCTCAAAAACTAAGCCATTTTTACTAAACCTAAAATTAGATATTCTGAGAGGTAATTAGCAGCCCTACCTCCTGTTAAAGGATTATCGTCGGTTTCTGGGACATCCTGTATACATACATACAAACAGACAGACGTTCCCTTTTATAAAAAGTAGAAGAAGAAGAGTAGAGATTAGTAAATCATTGCCTATACTTCTCGCACATCCCAAAGATTAGTTAGAATAGAATGCTTCACGGCATTAAGCTCACCTATTGTGCCTAATTTGTATAAATTGTTGTTCAATAAAGAATATATATATAGCCATATTTAAAAATTTGATAATAATTTACTTGCTTTTTCATACTGAAATATGTCAACTTTGAAAAATAAACAAAAATTAAAAAAAAGAAATAAAAATTAAATTAAAATTCTCAATTTTCAAGTGTATGCTTATACGAAATCCATTTTAACTACTCACACTGCAAGATGAAGACGACACGAAACTCGCGTAATGGAAAATTTAAAAAAATCATAACTCCCAAAATTTTCACTTTTTTCAAACAATTCAAAAAACATCCCCAGATATTTAGTCAATTTACAATATAAAAATATAAAAGTTTAAAATATATATTTAGAAATATGTTTAAAAGTTCCCTTTTTAAACCCCCTAAAAACGGATATTTTAAGCGTTTTTTTGCGATTTTCTCAAAAACTCAAATTTTTAAAATATTTTTTTTCACAATCTTCTAGATCTCGTCGATACGCGTCATTTGAGACCCTACATATTTACGTAACCTTAAAACTCACGACACCAGGGTCAATTCGCACTTTTTCTGAAATCGGGGCCTATACTGAAGCGATCGAAAAGACATTTCCAATGTCAAAATAATTCTAAAAATTTAAGTCGTAGTATGACAAAGAATGTTTCAGATATAGAGTAGCCCCTTTTGGGTATTTATAACACCGTGTACTTATAGCTACTTACATTGCATAAAGTACTTCAGGATTCGTAATTTATTTATTTATTAAATAACCATTCCTTTACAGCCAAAGACGCCCGCGTAAACTCCCTGCTCGTGGAGGATATACAAGTATAGAACGTTTAACTCTGGAGCCTGTTTTGTTTTTTGTTTTTTTTTTCTGTGATTGATTTAGATGAGGCAGCGCACGACATATAGGTGACTGACGCAGAAGACTGGATTTCGGCGAAACTGTTATTTTCAAAGTTGCATACAATTTAGTACGCCCCCGACATGATCTGCTATTGCACGCTAAATTTAAGTGACCAAGTGCTACATATACATAATAATTTTTTTTTTTTTATTTTCGTTTTTGTACACACCATATGTTTCACGCATGGACAATAAGACTTATTGTCCATGGTTTCACCTGATCGCCGTGTTGGTGTCGTTTCAATCCTTCCTGTTACATTTTCTTAAGTGTAATAGAAATAAATATACGTGTCATCACCATCATCACCATCATCATCAGCCCGTTTCAGACAACTGCTGGACATAGAAGTCTTCGAACGCACGCCACCACACGCGGTCTTCCGGTCTTCACATCCGTCCACTCACACCCGGCTACCTGTTTAGGTCGTCTGTTCTCCTAGTCCGGGTGCGTCCCACGCAACGTTTGCTTGTAATAATACTTGGCCTCCGTTCGAGCACCTGTCTACCCCAGCTGTAATCGGAACTGCGACATATGTGCCCAGCCCACTCCCAGTAGGTTGTAGAACTGTCTACTGGCGAGTGTGTCTCCCGAATACTTTAACCAGGGTGTCTTTAAGACAGCCTATAATATAGCAACAGTCCGAAAATCTGCTGACATGGCGCCTCTCTGAGCGAGGATTCGTGAGGAGAGGTGTTTTTGGCTCTGTCGACATAGTATTGGTCCGTTGGCACAGATACCCATATTGGTTTACATAAAAAAAAATCAGCTTGCAAATGGTTTTTTCAATGTCGACTAACTTGGTTCTTCGTCATATTTCCTCATCACAGATTTTATCGATCAAAGAAATGGTCAACAAAAAAGTCGTTCAGTGATCTGTGGAAGAAAAATTCTAAGGCATTTCATTGATCGATAGAAATTTACACGATGTACTGGTATATATAATTATGAGTGGGCACCATTTGCACGTGCTCGCCAAAATGATGAATCTTCTATCGTTTTATATTTTTTGGACTATACATAGAAAATGTAGCGGGCAAGAAAAGGATTCTGCAATTTATTAGACCGCAAAATCATTGGCCGATCGACGCTTTCTTTAATTATTTGAGGTCACTCCCGATTGTCTTGATAAATCCAACCAGAATTCAATTTATTCCCAACTCGTGCGGATCTCAATTTTAAGGTTGAGGGTGGAAACAACAACAACAAACATTTCAAAAGAATAGTAGGGCCATCAACTAGTCGAGCAGGTGAAAAATTATTGCAAATGCTGGCAATTATCATTTTATGAACACGCGTGCTTACGAGTTCTCTGATTCAAATTGTGTGCATCTGTAAATTGCGAACATTTAAAGAAGCCTGTTACCTGATACCTTGGCACAAACTGGTCACCGCCGCCGATTTTGCATAATATGGTAGGTAATTTAAATTAAAATATTCTAGTATTTTAATATTTATAATATAAATATCAAAATACTACAATATTTTAATTTAAATTACCTACCAGTACCAAGCAAGTACCCGCTTTATAGTATTTCTTCATTAGATAGATGCAAAACCGAATATGAAGAGAAAAAATTCGTTCCGACCGTAGTAGTTTTAGAAATCTATGCAAAATTAACAAATTTATTTTTTTTATTTATAGACTAGCTTTTGCCCTCGGCTTCGCTCGCGTAAAATTCGTATTTAAAAAGAAGAAAGTAAGTAAGCCCGCTGCCGTACCTTTATTTCGTCGGGCGGAACAATTCGATTTGTATGAGAGCCAATCTTTGCGTAATTGGAACTGAATTTTATTTAGCCTATCCTGTGTCCCGTATAGTAAAATGAGCTAGTACTAAGTTTTAATCAAATTCGGATGATAGGTTTAAGAGTTATGGAGGAACATACATACATACATATATACATACATACAGAAAAGATTTCTAAAAATTGTCAATTTAGTTTTAGTATCATAAATACGAGTACATAGAGTCTACAGACGCAGTATCTCATAAACTCATAAAATAAAGTATAACTTACTCAATGACCTGACCATCCCTTACAGATTTATTATTAGTATTGATTCACACAATATATGTGGCGGACCAAGTATGTAAGCAATATCACTATATCACTTCTGTCGTTTTGAATTCTATGTCTACGCGGTTGTGGCCTGACCTTGAGTTTATTTCTCATCTGCTCAATTGAGGAGTTGATTCGGTTCACTGCAGTCCCTCTTCTGCTCCTTCTTCGAGCTTGCAGGGATTTTTAGTTTATTTGGAAGGTTGTGTGAATGTTGTACCGCAAATTTGAATGTAGCTTACACACACAGTACGCCTACAATACGATTCGAACCTGCGTTGAAATTGCCACTGCCATGTTATATTCAAATGGTATGTGTGTGCTCTACCCGAGGCAGGGTTAACTGGAATAAATTCAATTCCATTAAGTATCTATTCTCACGTGATTAGAACGTGTCAGCCTCGGTAGCTCAATGGTGCGGTCGGACGACTGTCGGTCGTATTATAAGCACACCTGGTTGGAGGCTGACCGTGGTACGGATTCCACGTAAAACTGTGTAGGCCCCTTCGCTTCTTATCTTACTAGGTGCGTAGGTTTTAACCCGCCCGGGTTGGTACTACCGCACTGAATAAAAGGTTTGTTGAAACGGCTATGTAAATAGTTTCTTGTTTTTCGTCCAGTTCAGTGTAGCCGGCACGACTGAAAGGAAGCACTGACATGGCACATAGTTCACGGTTATGGGCTGTTATGGGATGTTATGGGCTGACATCACGGATGTAGTAGGTGATGTAGCGTAGATGTTTCCATGAAAAAAAAACGTTATAAGTAAATAGCTTTTGCTTTACACTATTGAATAATTTTATTAATATTTACAATTTCTCAGTGACACTATTGCTAAGTCTATAAACAAACACGTCTCGCGAGACAGCGTCAGCGCCACGTCCGCAGCACTAAATGTCAGGTAAACGAGCGACTAAAGCGATTTTCGCCGACACTTTTTTGCGCCCGCATGCTCAGCTGAAATTACGCGGCGTATTTCGTAGCACTCCGCAACATAAACAACACACCTATGCGGCAAAAACTTGTGAACGCAACCGACACGATGGACGCGATGAGCAGAGGCGGCGGGCGTGGAGCTGGGAGAAGAGTAGATGTAGCCTCCGCGGCTTGCATTTGATCCTGTCAGCCGATATGACATTCACTATATACACGGTCATTCATTATTACCCACCCAATATACGTCGGTGGGGGTCATTAGCCATATGGAACGGTGTCACATTATCATCTAATGTGAAGGATGTTTTTTTTTTAAATCCGTTGAGCGCTGACCGGCTGACCCCATAACACCTTGGTGAACTGGGTGCCATGTCAGTGCTTCCTTTTGGTCGCACCGGCTACACTGAATTTGATGTATTCTATCTATTATCAATCCCAATCCCGTCACGTTCCGCTTTGCTATGTTTTATCCGCACCGCACCCCGCCCCGTTCGCACCTCGTCTCGTTCTCATCGTCGCGTCGTCCAAAATGTACATACTCATAAAAAAATTCCTTGAGAACAAATAAATTGTTTTTACTCTGCGTGCCTGTGTATTATAGATGATTTCAAAAGGTAACTCTTAACTTTCCTTCATCCATGTGAATAAACCTCAGTGAGTGTGGAGTCCAATTTGGCTGCATATTTACTTAATGGTTTGAAGAGGCAACAGTTTTTGCAGAGACAAAGCTAGTGTACAGCTTACGCGTTAATTGTATCAAATCATTCAACATACGCGAATTTTTATTCGCGTCAGTCTTGTTCCAAAGATTTATCTTCTTTAACTTTGTTCATAAGTAGGTTTGGAATAGGACCGTTCATAGAGTCCAAGACGAAACTGGCGTCTCCAAATATACCGATGTCGGCGATTTTTCACGCCGCGCCGCGCCATGTAGTCATCTTTGGGAGGGTTCCCCTGAGTACCTTCTTTCAGCCTTGGATTCTATTCAGCGACGAGTTATTCGTCACATTGGCGACTCTATATTCACAAAGGACCTTCAATATCTAAAGCATAGACGCATCGTTGGATCATTGACCCTATTTTATCGGTACTACTATGGTTACTGCGCGAACTCGCTTCCTTCATCGCTCCTCCTCCCGTTTGCCTTCGCCAAACCCGCCATACTCTCGCGGAACATCCGTTTGTATTCGACAGAATAGTTATTCGAACTGCACGATTCTCTAAATCGTTGTTGTGTCGCATTGCAAAGGTGTGGCTTCCGAGTAATAGGTATCGTTACTTATTCCTACAATCCAGGGCTCTTCAAATTAATAGCCATTCCCCAGCGACATCAGTCCGCCTTCAAACCGGACTGTCACCTCCTCGGGGGTGAAATTGGCTGCGCCTGAGGCTTCGACCTCGAGCACTGCCACCCAGTTCGAAAGCAATAAAAAACAAAAATATGAGCTAAGCAAATGCAGAGGATATCTCCATCTGTTTAGAATGTTTCCTCTCTTCGCGCAAGGTTCACGTTCACAGCCCCATAGGGATGCAGTAGCCTAACCAATAGTAATCCAAAGATCAGATTTCCTTAGTGAAAACTGAAAACTATTGTAAGTCGGTTCCGCTGTGCCTGAGTTTTATCCTATACAGGCGATGCATTTTATTTAATAAGAGTAAGGGGATGCCATTCTGTGATAAATGGCAAATTATTTTTATTTATTTACTGCAATTTCATTCAACTGTCGTGTTCGGTCTGACTGAGCACAAAAACGATAGAATTTAGATAATTTCTCGGTATTTCTACTTCGTCGCGTCGGGCAGTTTAACGAGCGAATTCAAACACCTTGAGCTATTTCGAGTATGCTGTGCTTAGTTTTTGCTAAGGCTTTTGAAGATGCGTTGCCATATACTCGAACGATCCGGTTTGGTCACAAATAAGGCCGCACCAAACTTCGGTCGGACCATCTTATCTTCGTTTTACATACATATGTACATTATTTTTATCAGAAATGTATTCCGATAATCATGGCGAAGAAAATGGTCAAAGTATTTTCTATCTATATCAGCAAACTATAAGAACGGAGACAAAATAAAATTTATAATTTACTAAAAAGAAAGCAGAATAAAATAAATTATTAAAGTGTATAAGTATCGCACTACACTATACCACTTCCAATTCACCAGTACAATCATAAGCTTAGTACCACTAGCAGCGCTCTTGTACTTCGGCCGTGTTCGTGTAATGTCGTATCTTTTGTACTTCATGCTCGATTGTAGAAAAGGCGTTAGAAAATTTGTCAAAATATTTTTTTGTAATCATAGTATATATAACTAATTATGTACAGAAAAAGACTAAAATTTAAAGGTAAGTAGGCACTGCCAAACGCTCGACTATGCAAAACAACGTGAAACGCAACAAACTTTTTGTTTTAATTTACCTCAGAATGATAAATCGCGTCATATCCTGCTCACAATGGAGCAACCTCCTTCCGGCTGCTTAATTAGCACTTCCGGTAAGTCCGGGGGCACCCCCCGGCCCCCGACGCGCCGCCCTCGCCGCCCCAGCCGCCTCCGCCCTACATCTAGCTGCACTCCTTTAGGATTTTCACGGGACTTTGACGTCGTAAAGCTGCCAACACGACAACAAGGATGAAAGTAAATAAGTATTCGGTTTTGTGACAATTTTCTGAACGTTTTGGTGTTAATTTTCACGCAGCTTAAAACGCTTTGAAGCATCTCCGTCTATTAAGATTGAGATTCAAAATTATGATTTTAGCGTGAGGTGACCGGCGACGTTATTTTTTTCATGTTTTGTAAAAATCTGTACCGGCACCCGAAGATTTATGGGGCTGGAGTGAATTGCGATTTCGCGGCACGAGTCAAGCTTCGTGCGTTCGTGCTAATATTGAACAGACCGCAGCGCAGGTTGTGTAAATATTTCGTCTTTCCGTCCAGTTCAGTAGGAGTACTGCCATGGCACTTAGTTTACCTAATCATTAATGGGCAGATATCACGGGCGTAGTATATGATTTATTTATTAAAGAACGATTTAAAAAAGTAAAATTAATTTTCTGATGCAGCCAACCATGTCAGAGTAGGTACCGTAAAGAAAATGCACACAGCGTCTGCATTGTATAATAATGGATGTTATATTATTAGGTTTATTACCTTCACATTAAAACAGATAGCTATACATATTCATAGGTTTTTGAGAATGCGTGTAAGAGAACACTTATTCTTCGTCCGTCACCACGGAACCGACATCGCTCGAGGCTATTTCGTTATAATTAAATTAATTATTTCGAAGGAATCTTCGACGATTTTTATTATATTTACAAATTGCTCTCGCCGAGAATAAATTAGCCATTACTCAGGCGGTTCGAGGAAGTATGCAAATGCGCGGGCAGCGCGTAACGCGCGAGAAAATATCTGCTGCGCTCAGGTGCAGCGTAAATGCACTTTTAATCGTAGCCTAATTCCTGATGCACTCATTCTGAAGCACCTCCGATTTTGCACATATTAACATTATGTATGTAGTAAATATTCATTTTATTATATATACACACATTTTGCCAGAAAAATACATACATTATAAACATATAAAAATAGCTAAAATTTAATTTAATTTAATTTTAATTTTATTTCAGTTATTGTGCAATAAACAATTTACTAGTATTAACATAGCTGAAATAAAATAAATTTGAATTTGATAGCGTCACGCCTGTTTCCCTGTGGGTTTAGCAGAAACAACGGATCTCAACAAGAAACATGTTTATACAAAAGGCGAGCCTAATGCCATATGTCAATTTTAATTTAGCTGAGTTTGGGATTAGGGAGTGGTGTATGTACTATATATATAGGCGGACACGCACGAGAGACGTGTAAAATAAAAAATCATGCAAATAATACCCATCCTATAAAAGTTAGTATAATACTATAGTATAACAAAGAGGGGACATACTCCGTTCCCCATCTTCCGTTGCGGAGGTCTGCAGACACCCCGGTCGTCGTCTGGCCTTCATTGAGGAAATAGGTAGGCTGTGCCAATGTTACGCCACTTTCAAGTGGGAGATAGATACAATTAAAAGAGGTGGTACTTGTGTGGTAGTTTTATTTCCCATTTAGCTTGGTCTGGAGGAGGCTAGTTCCTGGGTTCGGGCGCTGCGGGGAATACCCAGATGTCCCGTGACAATGACCATAGGTAGGCTAGCTGGGGTGGCTGGAGATTGAGGGGTTTGCACGAAGGTCCCCGACCGAGCTGGACTAGTTTGCAGACCTAGAGCCAACCCATACTACTACAACAACAACAACAACTTTATAACAATACTATAATATTATATAATATTATGCAATAATAGTTTTTCAAAGCATTCCCCTACAACTCCATAGACTTGTTCATTCGTTCAAACCATCTTCGAAAAAAAATCAAAAATGCTTCTTGGGGACGACGGTCGTAAAAAACTCTCTAAATTCTTCCACTACTTCAAGTTGGAAAAAGTTCGTGCCGTGCATTTTTATATTTGTTTTATTTGGGAACAATAAAAACTTGCTTAGGGTTAGGCAAGGAGCTGAGACAATAAATTGAATACCTGAATTGGTCAAATATTCCAGTGCTCTAGCCGCAGCGAGCGCGAACAGATTTTTTGCTCTTCTGTAAGAAGACGCGGAAGCAAGCAGCCTTCCTAACTTGAAAGTGGTCTTGTAAAACGTTCATTGTGAATCTGACGGTGTGTGTCATTCCTTTGTGTGTGTAATTACTACCCGTCGGAAATATCTAGACACCGACGACGACGGGGTCGAGGTCCGACGGGTACTTTACCCGTAGGGACCTCGAAAGAATGCAACCGTTTGCCGTCCATAGCGTGCAGACCGCATTCTGTCGAGGTGCCTAGATATTTCCGCCGGGTTATAACCATTAAGTACTCAGTACCGTGTGGAGCCGGTACTTTAAAATAATAGTCACACTGCGTCTCTCCCCGTGCATGCCGTAAAAGGCGACCAAGATAATTATAAAGAAGAGATACCATGCTAAAGGGCAACAGGCTAGCTAGCTCTTACCTTGGCACGTTCCTTCCATCAAGTCATGACGCAGGTGTTTGCGCTTACTTGCTACTTGATGTTATCTTATCCGAATAATTTGCTAAACATGGTAGTAGATGTTATGGTGTAATTTTCTAGAGTTCTTGCAGCACAACACCGATTACTCTGCTTACCCTGATTGTCGGGATACATCGTGTGGTATGTAAGTACGTATAACCACTTCGTTTTGTTCACGTTTTCATGTGTCACTGCACTCGGCGGTTTTCCCGGTCGAGCTTCATATTTGACACTGACGCGATCTCGTCTGAATCCATTATACCAGTATGTAACATAATTGAAAAGATTAGAGTCCCCAAATGCATCTGTCAAAATTTCATGCGATTCTATGAAGTTAAAGTTACGTTTGAAGTCGCTATAAATAACTTCACGAAATAATTCACAGGTGCAGTGTGATTTTCAAATATTAACTGACACAGTTGGTTTCAAGAATCATAAAACTGAAAATAAGTCTTTGTCAATGAGTAAGTATAAATATTTAACGTTCACAGATCTACTAACTGACGAAAACATTGAACCTGTGTATGTAGCCCTAGTAAGGATGAACGGACGAGAAACTGTTTTACAAACCTACTGCCCACAGGTATCACAAAAGCTAAATCAATGCGTGTGGTCGACTCGTGGTGTGGTCCCACTTAAATTTGACTTATAAAGGAAATAAAATGAATGTGTTCTATTAAAAATATCATATTCTACTAGGTACACGCGACGAGTTCTCAATTACAAAATACATAACATAATCTTTCATAAAAGATTGCTTATCCTATAAAATGAAAAAGCTCATTTAATTCAAATGATGAATTAACTTCTTCTAAACCCACATATCTCTTTATTTGTTCTTTGAAAGTGTTGGATAGTGATTTGTGGCACGCAGTCAAATTACAAATTTAAGTTTAACTCGCGTGTAATGTTCACTTCTCCGAATGTTTGTGTTCACAGTGGTTTGAGAACTTATCGCTAAATGTATAGTGGAATGTAAATAAAAATATATATATTTCATAAGTATAAAATTCTATGCAATATATTTATTATTAATTAAATTAAAATAAAAAATTGGGATTCTTATGTTTAAAACCTTAGTTTACTCTCTACATCACTAAATAGTGTGAGTGATTCTCGAATTAAATGCATACATGCGAAAGAGCGAATTCTGCCGGTAAATTCTCTTAATTGACACAGGACATACATAATAGGACATTTCAAGAAATAATTTTGCTAAGTTAATTTGTAAAGTACTATTTGGTTTTGATTATTTATTGCTACTAGTATGAATTTATGCACATGACATATGATTGAATTGGTGTCACACCCTTTCTATTGTAAATATTTAATGTATTTGTGTGATTTTAATGTAATTTCCAACAAATTGTTACCTGTAAATTATTGTGCACGGCTGATAATGAATGGGGATAAATAGCCCCTATTTATCCCCATTAATTATAAAAACAATAAGGGTGTGTGGCGTCTGGTTATTAAGCCAACTTTACCGCGAGCGGAGCCGCAGACACAGCTAGTGCTTATTAC
This sequence comes from Nematopogon swammerdamellus, assembly GCA_946902875.1. Classification (NCBI taxonomy): domain Eukaryota; kingdom Metazoa; phylum Arthropoda; class Insecta; order Lepidoptera; family Adelidae; genus Nematopogon; species Nematopogon swammerdamellus. The sequence goes on along the minus strand of OX336341.1, from coordinate 12,138,811 downwards.
ATTTAATTTAATTAAATGCAATACTTTGCTTCGGTGATGGATGTGCGATTGAAATTGCGAATGTTGTCTCTCGAACTTTCTTCTAAATAAATAAAAAATAAACTTGAAATTACTAAAATTACTGAAACTGATATATTAAACGTGACCCGACTCTGTTGTATATGTATGCAATATGTTGTAATATGCTTACCTCTTTCCCTTAGAATCATATAAAAAATGATAGCAACACGAGACACGAGTTTGGTACAACCTGTAGCTTGCCAGTCGGGTCCCCGTCGTGAAACAGTATCCGCCCAGCGAGTGGTCCGTGTAAATAATGCGACTTTATTAGTGTATCGACTTTCTGTCTCCTATGGAGTTGTGCCTTTATACTTTTTGTGCTCTACCTGAGGCCTGTGGTGACAAATGTGTGAGGTTTTCACGCCAAGTGTAAAAAACCCTTGAATACATTTATCGGTAAGGCTCAATGTTCAATGGTGGTAATAATATTGTTTTTATATAAATTTTAATGCGTATATCGAATTCCTAATTATGAAATTAACTTTATAACCTTGATTTACTACTACGTGCATAGGGTTAAACTTGGATCCACACGCTCACTTTCACTCTCCGTAAATTACTCAACTTTCAGATCAACTTCACCCAGGCGCCCCAGGCACAACAAGTAGAAAATATATGTAGACATTAAGTCCGCCTTTAGCCAACTTATTGTCCTATGCCATAAAACTTTTCATTTGTATCTTCGCCTTTACATTGAATATAATAATAGGTGTGGCTATTGAAAAAAAAAAACATATTAAAAACAAAATAAAAAAAAACAATTCCACTCGGCCAGACTATCTATTTGTTTGATAGATAGGTAGAAATACTTTATTGCTCCAAAAAAATCATTTTACATAAACAGACAATAAGTAATACATTGGGGGCAAAGGCGGACTTATCCCTTTCAGGGATTTATCCCAGTCAACCTTTGGATGTTTGAGAGTCGTATGTTGTGAGATATAAGTAGGTAGTAGCAAAAGACTTGAGTGTGGGAATGTAAAATATAATATAAGGAAAATAACTATGATAAACTATAATATACACTACATATAAGTACGTACATACTAGTAAATTAAAGAAATAAATTACTATTTATAAATTACATTAAATACATATGAATTATAGTTTACATAATACATAATACCGAAATATATAGCAGCTTGTTTCTTGGTAAAAGGTTTTTAATACCGAGCCTACTGCCTTTTGCATAAGACATACATACATACATAAGTTCACGTCTGTTTTCCTATGAGGTAGGCAGAGACAACGGATCTCCACGTGGCACCATCCTGACACACCTCTGCCACCTCTTCCACTTTCATAGTGGGTTGTCTCTCGTCGGTTACGAGTACTATGCACTTAACCCTTTTTAAGCATATAGCCGATACGATCTGGTCTGCGTCTAGAGCGAACCTTCCCTGTCTTTCCACTCGCATTCCCTCCGTAAATCTCTTTCGTTAGGTAGTCATATTCTATCATTCATTCTTCCAACTTGGTCGCACCGCCGAAGCATTCCTTTCGCATACTAACTAACTTGAAAGCCTTACCGCTCGGTCACGCATGCATGACTCACGAGGCTCCCAATGCATTGCCGTGTTTGCCATAGTAGTGATGGAAGCTTGCTGAAACCTGAAACCAAAATTCCTCGCGTGCAAACAGTAGGTGATTCTCTAAGACGGCGAGGGAAGCGCCGAAATTAATTTCGTTATCACTGCAAACTCCACTGCACTACTCCGAGTAAGAGAGCATAAGGTTGCGTTCACAGCAAAAGCGATTTAATTTTTTTAAATAACTTCGATCGCTTGATTTATTTTAACCTTAACCGTTGAAATTTTGAAATTCATGACGTAAGTTGATTAGGATTTCTGACTGTATTTTTTGTGGTATTAATTGCGCAACGAATATCGGCAAGCTCATATTGTTAGTTCCAGAAGGACGTGTGTAAATACATTTCATACATACATAATATTGAAATAAATAGGTAATAGTGGTGGTCGGTGTTGTGCTGTAATTTACCAGAGTTCTTGCAGCTCAACACCGATTACTCTGCTTACCCCGATTGTCGGGATTCAGCGTGTGTGATATGTATGTATGTAAATAGCTCTTTAAAATGTCACCATTCCTGAATACAAAGGTTAAGGAACCTTTGTTTGTATTCAGGAATGGCAACAACTTGATTCAAGTATTTCTAGACACCAGAGATTATAGATGCTTTAGATAATATTTTCACTTATAACGGGATTGGCATAGTTGCAGAGCGGCTAAGGAACTACTCCAATTATATATAAAAAAAATTACGTTTCATTTTCATTAAATTCATCAAATTACTCATCAAAACACGTCTCTCCGTTGTGAACGCGTTCTAACTGAGACGTAGGTAGAATGGCGCTGCGGGCCCGGTGAGCCGGTCGTCGACAACTTCGGAAGCAAATTTACGTCCGGGCACCTGTGTTTACGCTACCTATGCATGTATATATGGACTACCATCCTGTCTGCTTAATTATGAAGTGTGTGAGATAGGTACCTACGCGTGCCTATATAGGTGAGTGCAATTTATTGAGGTATGTTAGGTGCCTATACTTTATGATATTAAAATAGTTGGAATAAATATTACAATTATTTATCCCTAAAACTACGGTTGACATTTTAGGAAATTAAATCTTAGATATATTTTAGATATAAAACTTTACAATCTTTCTTTTTTATATTTATGAGTAAACTTGCAACAAAATCGCCATTTAATTGACCTATTGTTATTCTCTCGTAAGCTTTTTTGTACTGTGTGAGGCCGGTAATTAAAAATAATAACCCCACTGCGTCTCTCCTCTTGCATGTCGTAAAAGGCGACTAAGTGATAAGGGCGACATGCCGTGATAAAGGGCGACAGGCTTGCCATCTCTCACCTTGGCACGGCCTTCCACCGAGTCATGCAGCAGGTGGGTATTTGTGCCTTACTTGCTGCTTGATAGTTATCTTGTCCGAATACTTGCTAAACGTGGTGGTCAATATTGTGTTGCAATTTTCCAGAGTTTTTGCAGCACAACACCGATTACTCTGCTTACCCTGATTTTCGGGATACAGCGTGTGTGGTATGGTTTTTATGAAGCTGCAGTCCATAAAACACATTATAACCAACCAAACGTATGTTATGTATGACCCAACCAATCTAAAAAGAGGTATTTAAAGGCGAAAGCCAATGATTTGGACATTTATAAAAATATTTATTACTAAGTATTAATAAGATTATCTTTTCATTCGCGTCCGGTGGCCGAGTGGTCTCAGCGTCGGCTTCTCTTGCGAGAGGTTCGTGGTTCCCATCCGGCCGGCGTGTAGCTTGCTAATGAGTGTTACGGAAAAAATTACGTGCATACCTAAACCTGCTGCTTCACCATTCGGAACCGGTGTAAAACTCTAGGTCCCTTCCCTTGCCCCTTACTAGGGGCAAAAATAAATAAAAATACATTTAAAAAATTATTAACTACAAATAATTATCTCAACTAACAAAATTATATTCAGAATAGCCGTTCCGAAAACTCAGTCTATGTGTATGCTCGTACATAATGACAGAACTGTGCCCGAGAGTGCGCTGCAATATGGGTCACCGCGTGGTATTGCGTTGCGCTCCTAGTGTTGCTTCAAGTGATATTGGGAATTCTCTGTCAGGGATTTGAATTACTCGTAACCCGATTAGTCCTTCCTTACCATCCTGAACTAGAGCATACATAGCTTCTCTCAAACGACAGTTACTTTTATAAAACTTGTCCGAAACCCGTCATTTCTTTAATATATTTCATAATAATATATTACGACAATGGAAATAGTGTTTTTTTATAGTTTTACATTATGCACTTTCTTACTCTGCGGAAGTTTTCAAGTAATATTACCTACAGTTATTGCCATTTATAACGAATTCAAACCCTTTTGACGACTGAACATTTAAATATTATAATAATAAAAATTCTTCTTTGCACACAAAAACAGTACTTACATCAAAAGATACAAAGAATGTATACAAGTCAATCAGTACATAAAGTGTGCTGAAAATAAATGTAATCCGTTCATTGATTAGTATATTTCTATGAATTCCTTACTTGAATAACATAATAATACATTAATATTTTCAAATCTAGCAAGAACGCAGATTCCAAATTTCTAATAAACCTAAAATATACAATCTATCGATAATACACAGGCAAACATACAAACGACATCAACTCTGAACATTTTTGCTCTATTGAAAATTCAAAGAGTCTCAATTATGCTGTCCGCTCGGGACATCGACAGGACTGTTTGGCGGTCCGCTGACGTCGTCGTCTCGTCCCAGCTCTCCAATAACCGAGCCTGGGTAAGTTTCGCCGCGCTGCCCATAGACGTACCTTCTCGGTGGAGAAGCGCTTTCAGGGTTGAGGTGTAATTTACATTTTGTCTATACGAAATTGCGGAATATTTCAGCATAACAGAACAGCATCGAATTTAAATTAGACAATGACAAAACAATAACTTACTGCACATATTTCGCTGTATTATTATCGGATTCCATAGCCATCGACGCTGGCAGGAATCGGTCAGGTGTCTGTACATCTATCCGTCTGTCTGTCACAGCGGTTCGAGCTATCTTTAAACTTATAGTATGTTTTATAGATCCTGGGAGGTAACAAAATGTCATGTGTAAACAATGTGAGGACGTCCTCAGCTTTAATTGATAGGGGCCGCATACACTAAGTTGAATATACATACATACATACAGTCCGCGCGCGAGCTCCGAGGAATCGGTTTTATTGTGGAAATTAATTTATTATAGAATTTGTATAGAATTTTTATGGAGATTCACATTTTGTGATGATTATACTGTACTAGGCGAGTAATATTATACAAAAGTATAATATTAAAATTCTATACAAATTCTTTTTTTTTTTTTTATGTAATCCGATATGGGTGGCTGAGTCGGAGGGGCCAAAGCGCATGCTCCGACCAGCCAATATCACCTGCGAGAAGGTAGGTGCCATACAGAGTCTTCCCTTTGAATTGCTGGCTATACTGGACTAGAGGAGTACACGGCCGAGGCTGCTATGCGGCTATCTTATATCCAGTACGGTGGTACCAACCCAGTCGGCTACAATTTGAACCTACCACTTAGTAAGAGGCAAGGAACGGGTCCTACAGCGTGCTACAGCTTTAAAACTACTTTTTTTATTTTTATTTTTTTATGGAAACTAACACGGTTGGCTACATCACCTACAACGTCCGTGATGCCAGCCCATAACACCGGGTGAACTAGGTGCCATGTCAGTGCTTCCCCCCTTTTAATCGTGCCGACTACACTGAACTTACATTAAAACTACGAGGAATTTCTTTAAGTTCATTGAGTCGAAATGCAAATCGGAATGTAATTTTCTTGCTAGTTCGGCCACTTCTTACATACCCTAATATTCTAGACTTCGATATCGTGATGGTACTCTAGTGGATATCCTAAGACGGTCCGGAGATATGTCAGATAGCATCAGCGAAAATTGTGCAAATCTATTGAACTGAATTCTTGCTATGGAGATGGAAACGACCAATATTTTCGTCTCTCAAATTAATTTACCTTGAATTGATTGAATTCGCCCGATTTAATTCGGCCTGAAAATCAGTTTGTGTTATTGGGCAATCTACACACAGCGCATTCCCAAGCACTTGATGATTTAGTCACAAACCATGTCGCATCCCCGACATGTTGTGGGTCTACCGAGCCGCAGCTCCATGGCCGTGTATCGTTTGAGCTCCACCTTTGTATGTAAAAATAAGCCTGACGTTCGACGCCGGGCAAAAAGAAGGCGAGCTAACGAAGTCCGGGACATCTCGGCCTTATTGACATTAAATGGACGATATAAATTCACTTGGCGGATTACAATATTTATTGCTTTCAAAATGAAAGGAGACCGATTTCTATAGCGGACGTCGTCGCCGCTAAAGCCGCCTCGCGTCACCTACATTTGGCTCGACGCTCGCGTCGATATGAACTATGAAAACATGTTACTTGTAATTTAAAAGAAAATACATAGACAAGAAAATATATTTATGAAATATCACATTATATATATTATCCGCATACGAACCTTTCCCAAAAAGGTTTGGCGAATAACGATTAAAGGGGAGCACTGACATGGCACCTAGTTCACCAAGGTGATATAGGCTGACATCACAGAGTTTTAGGTAGGTGATTATAGCCAACCGTGTCAGTTTCCATAAAAAAATACAACAAATAAATATTCATGTATTTAATATTATGTAAATACACGTCACGCGTGTTCTATATTTTGTTGTGGAAACAAGGATTTAATGACGACTCTGCCTATAGTTTTATATTTATTATGCTCTTTGCTCAGTAATCTAAAAATATGGTTCACATAACCATTTATAACGTTTCCGGATGGCTCCGTAACCGGCCACAGTGACGGAATATTCCTTTTGTTTTCATTAAGACCAATCCTCGATTTGACATCAAGAAACGAAATTTAAAAATATATATAAATCCTTTCAAAGGGAAGCGACAAAAAATCGTATATTGATTCTGCAAAAATCTTTCGAAAGGTTCCATCATTGACTGAACTGTTTCTTTTGCCCTTAATTCACTTAAGATTTCTTTAAATAATAAGGCGATTGACTTGCATGAACTTCGGTGGGTTGTTTTTGCCAAGACCAATAAACAAGACCGACGTGCCCTTAGTAAGGCAATAGGGGGTTTGTTGGGCGACGACGCCTGGTCGTCGCCCAACAAACCTTAAGCAGCTGCCATTAGGACAATGAATTAGGACAGTGCAGTGACGGCCCGAGCGAAGATCTATTTCGAATTCCTTTAAAATGGAATAATGAAAACTGTAAGTTCATTATTACAGTTTCCATCATTGCTGTATAGTGAAGGTACTGCCAATAATGAAATAACTATCGAGATAATGAAACTCTGAGTACGAAAATATAAATAACAATTCGTATGAAAATTATACATGCAAACAAACCATCAGACACATTTTAAACGTGATTAAACTGGTAGTTACTACGCGCGTTTCTCTCAGTCACTTTAGCCTTGTAAATCTGCCTATTTATTTTAACTTTGAAAAAAGCTCGTTTGGAATGCGTATGTTTTGTCATCCTGCAAAAGTAATCCCATGTTTGGCTGTTCCGACAGTCTCTCCTCAACCGCCGCCAGCCTAACCAAACAAATTGTTAACCGTTGACACTCGCTACGCACACCGTGACCATTCTTCCAACCGTTGTCAAGTAACATTATTCGTTAGACTGTCGGTATAAAGTAGAGTTTTGCGTGATGATAAGGCATGGTATTGGTTGTTTTCGTAGAAATGAAAAGCAATTGACGCTTTTGGACCTCGTGAGCCTGATTTATTAATAGAAGCCTTCACTTAGGCGAGGATATTGCTTGTTGAAGGGTATGCAATGGTGGTAGGGTTAGCCTTCGCTGAGCCTGTGTGCTCTACGACGTTTCATGCCTCACTGGCTGCAGGCAGAGATTAACGCCCTCGGCCGCTGAGGGCGCGTTTGGGGCGCGGACCCACTAGTAGAGAAGCTGTGCAGTTTGATTGAATTCGTTTTGGCCGTAATGCGACGTGCGAAATGGTATTTTGGAAAAACCTTCACACTATATCGAGCCTTAATGGTTTCTGAAATTACATAACCTGAGATAGAAAGGAGAGAAGCGTAGAAATATAGACATGTTATGTTAGTTGAGTAGTATAGTAGAGATAGTGAATGTATTATATTTAAAAAAAATCGGCCAAGTGCGAGTCGAACTCGCGCACCGAGGGTTCCGTATCGCCATGTCATGGCCAGCGCCGCGCCACTCACGCCATCTATGGCATGTTTATGAAATGCTTCATATTTGTTAAATTTCATGATTAGTTAAAATTCTTCATACTATTTTCGATAGATGGCGCGCGCGCATACACTTTTTAGTTTCTTCTAACCCCGTGATTTTTTTAACTTTTTCTTATTTTTATTATTATTTCTTGTTATATCGGCCATAATAACACATATTCTGTGAAAATTTCAACGGCCTACCTATTACGGTTCAAGAGATACAGCCCTTAGACCACCGAGCATACTACGGGAGACGCAACGCTACTGCGTTTGTATCGGAGCACGGCTAGCTAAAAATCCCTACTACTACGAAAATCGAAATCGCAATTTAATCTTTTATGACGTGACTTGTCTATCTCCGTTACCCATATCGCGCCCTGCGATATGGAGAGAGACAGAGGGAGCAAGGCCAGCGACAGGTTTGTTATCGCTGGCTTGGCTCGGGTATCTGGTAGTAGGAGCCGACCGTCCGACCAATCGGAAGCCTTGCTTGACGGCAACTTGACGGGATCACTACGAATGCCAGTCTGACGGACGATGATGGTGCGGTATATTTGTGAATTTTGAAATTGTTATTTGTAATATTATTTCAAATAGTTTTTACTGAACGAATATTATTGTTTGAATCCAAAAAAAAAAATTGAAAAATTAAACCAGACTGTTATTCTAATATTTTTGAAAAGTTGTACTAATAATCAGTGATAGGAATAAGTAGGGCTTATTTACCTAAACTTCGAGGAACAGAGTAAAAGATTGGAGTCTTCCTCAAAACAATATTTTTTTCCGGTTTAATAATATTCATGGTGTTTTAATGTCGCGATTTAAAAAAAGTGGCCGCCATTTTGAACTTTTTTGTTACTGGACCGATTGCTTTCAAAATCGATATCTGGGTGTATGTGTGGGCTCTGATTACGAATCTGTAGTAAAAATTTAAAAAAAGTGGCCGCCATTTTGAACTTTTTAGTTACTGGACCGATTGCTTTCAAAATCGATATCTGGGTGTCTGTGTGGGCTCTGAATACGAATCCGTTGTCAAAATGTAAAAAAAGTGGCCGCCATTTTGAACTTTTTAGTTACTGTACCGATTGCTTTCAAAATCGATATCTGGGTGTATGTGTGGGCTCTGAATACGAATCTGTAGTAAAAATTTTAAAAAAGTGGCCGCCATTTTGAACTTTTTAGTTACTGGACCGATTGCTTTCAAAATCGATATCTGGGTGTATGTGTGGGCTCTGAATACGAATCTGTAGTCAACATTTTAAAAAAGTGGCCGCCATTTTGAACTTTTTAGTTACTGGACCGATTGCTTTCAAAATCGATATCTGGGTGTCTGTGTGGGCTCTGAATACGAATCCGTTGTCAAAATGATAAAAAAGGGGCCGCCATTTTGAACTTTTTAGTTACTGGACCGATTGCTTTCAAAATCGATATCTGGGTGTCTGTGTGGGCTCTGAATAAGAATCTATAGTGAACATTTAAAAAAGTGGCCGCCATTTTTAACTTTTTAGTTACTTTTAGTGACGTTTTTACTGAACGAATATAATTGTTTTAATGCAAAGAAATATTAAAAAATTAAACCAGACTCTTTTTTAAATATTTTTGAAAGTTGTACTTATTATAATAATTGCAAGTTAATTTTATTATTTAGTAATGATTTTTTTAGCATAAAAATAAATAAAATATTTATTTTATCACAAAATATTTATTTTATTTATAGTCTTTCTTTCCTTCACAGACCAGATGGAAATAGCGATTAAGTTTTTTGGAACTGGTGAAGAGCACACCGCAATTTCTTTCTATCTTTAACGAAGCTGATAACGATTTCACGTTAATACGGATTGCTCCGGCGAAGGAATACATCGTACTACAAAATTTTATTGTGTGCACCGCTGACGACTATATCTTCCTATATATATCAATAGAAATGTGCACAGTAGAGGCGGTTAAAATGGCTTTTGGAGAGGGTTCTTCTTGAAATAAAACAGGACAAAAATTATTCAGTTTATTCAAATGTTATAGATATGAATGACCTAAATTGTAGACTAAGCTCCAATTAGTAATTGTACAAGTAGTTAACCTGTGTTTTAACATGTTTTATTAGATTGATTTGTATGTATGTATCTATTAACAAAGACTGTAAAAAAATTAAATTCGATTTTAACCCACTTCAAATTATCGATTTTGAAAGCAATCGGTCCAGTAACTAAAAAGAACAAAATGGCGGCCACGTTTTTAAATTTTGACAACGGATTCGTATTCAGAGCCCACACGGACACCCAGATATCGATTTTGAAAGCAATCGGTCCAGTAACTAAAAAGTACAAAATGGCGGCCACTTTTTTTTAATTTTGACAACGGATTCGTATTCAGAGCCCACACAGACACGTTTATTATAAAATAACCGTCGGAGGACCTTGGTTGAAAATTGTAAAATTTAGTAGAACGGACAAACATGCATTTGTTACGGAACCCTACATTCATTTTGAAATAAATGTTAAATTTTGTAGAACGGACAGACATGCATTTGTTACGGAACCCTACATTCATTTTGCAGAACTTATTAGTAGAATGGACAGACATAAACGTGTTACGGAACCCTACTTTTATTATAAAATAACCGTCGGAGGACCTTGGTTGAAAATTGTAAAATTTAGTAGAACGGACAGACATGCATTTGTTACGGAACCCTACATTCATTTTGAAATAAATGTTAAATTTTGTAGAACGGACAGACATGCATTTGTTACGGAACCCTACATTCATTTTGCAGAACTTAGTAGAATGGACAGACATAAACCTGTTACCGAACCCTATTTAACAGTTGCACTCCGGGTGTACCGCAGATCCCGTGCCACTCTAACTTAACCCTTAATGCAATGACTTAAGGTTTCATTTTAAAAATGACGCTGACGCGATGTCGCGATGTCGCGATTTCGAGTTATAAATTTTATACCCACCTAAAAAAGTGCCAAGCACCGCTAAAGAAATTTTCACTTAAAAAAAAACAAGCAAACAAATAAACAAACAAATATACTTTCGCATTTATGATAAACAACATGATAGCAAACAAATAAACAAACAAATATACTTTCGCATTTATGATAAACAACATCGCATTTATTATAAACAACATCCCCGTATACAATAATTGATTTCAAATTTCTTTTCAGTCTGTCAAATTTGCCTATCATGTGTACGCGCCCGGTATGGCGCGCAGTCGTGCTCCTAACTCGCGGAATTATTGTATTTTTCACGTTTTAAGCGTGGTATTATCATTAAAATGACTTACCTATGAAAGGTTACGCCATCTTTTGTTATTCCTGATGATCTTGAGCTCTTTCGACACGTACGAACTGCACAACTCGCCATTTTGCGTAGTGCACATATACGTGTTCTTTGTCCCCAAGTCACATGTGCACTGACGTTCGATCCCGCAGACTATTATATTGTAAGAGCATAATGCACTAAGACGCGGCTAATTTTCCCATATAATAGCGCTCGACGGTTGCCACTCCCGTAGTATGCTCGGTGCCTTAGACAGACGGACGGACAGACAAACAGACAGACAGACGGCGTAGGCTTAGTAATAGGATCCCGTACCGGACACGGAATCCTAAAAAGGATATGGAACCTAACATGGTTGGCTACATCACCTCCCACACCCGTGATGTCAGCTCATAACAACTTGCTGAACCATGTGCCATGTCAGTTTTTCCGTTTGGACGTGCCGGCTACACTGAACTGGACGAGCAAAACGCACCATTTTCATAGCCGCTTCGATCGGCCCTAATTCAAGGCATTACCAACTATAGGTTGTCACACAAAATATGTAAAACGTCCAAAATAGCGTCCGTCTACAACTATGCGGAAAACTCATACCCTAACCAACAAATGATTTGTTGTATTAATTACAAAGGTCAGCCTCGGTAGCTCAGTGGTGCGGTTGGTCGACTGTTATTAAGCAACCCTGGACGCGATCAGTATTTGGATGAGTGACCGCTCTACCTTTGGAGGCTGACCGTGGTTCGGATTCTACGTTAAACTGTAGGCCCCTTCCCTACTTACCTTACTAGGTGGAAGGGTTTATCCCGACCGGGTTGGCACCACCGCACTGAACGAAACACTGACATGGCACCTAGTTCACCCGGTATTGTGGACAACATGGATGTTGTAGGTGATGTAGCCAACCGTGTCAGTTTCCATAAAAAAAAGGTAAATACTCAAAATCACCGCAAAACTATCTCACGCATCTCCGTCAACATCTTGCTTATAAATTTCATGCAACACTGGCGCAGTTTCAAAGCGACAAGGAGCAAAATGTACACCACTCCACACACAAGTGTGCAGACGTGGATTTATGTATGAAGTTCCGTTCCTGAGCGAGTTTGGCAGAGACTCGCTTGAATAATGTCTGCGTAGCATCGAGCCCGGAGGCGAGGGGGTCGGCTGGGACAAGGCCACTGACTGATGGGCGGTTGGGTCCTTTCCGTCGTGACCCAACTTAACGCTTATATCTTACTCCGCTACCGCTTCCTACCACTTCGGGAAGGCATAAGGTTAGGGTCGGTGTTTCCGTTCTTTTGAATGATATCGCTCTGATTCAGGTTGGTGATATTATAAACGAGAGCTTCTCCGATGTTGGCTAGACTCATTTGTCAAATAAACTTTGCAGAGTATTAGTGAACTTATTGGTTTGCGGGAGAAACGTATATGAAATTTGTGTATTTATATTGTCCTTTTAATGGTAAGTATATAAGGTTAAAAAATATAATCTCCTCTAAAATTCAGCAAACGTTTATAAATATGTTTAACCTAACTTGAACTTTAATTGAAAATAAAGAACTTAAATTAAATGTGAAACTTTATTTAAAATTTTCCTCAGTAATGTAAATTGTTAGACGTATAAATGTATACTTTGACATTTTGACCAATTTTACAAGCTACATAACCTAATTGACCAGCTGTATACTAACTACTTCCAACCACATACCACAGGTGCATTTCTCCCAAAGTCGCCTTTCTAACGAGTGTCCTTGTTAGAAAGTCTGAAAGTGTACAAAGTGTATGGTGCGACGGGATGGATGTCTAGCTCCCTAGTATTGACACTCCATTCATCTGACCAGCTGCAGACGGTCTCCCTCGGCATTTATCCAACACGTTTTGCAGTTAGGTTAGTTAGTCTAGTTAGACCTAAGGTAGGGCAGCCGTGTTTCGTCCAAGGGTCACCGGGACGCATATTTCCAAAATCTACTATGGGAGTTAGCGAAAGCCGTTTTTATTTATTTTAATTTTATTTGGCGATTATCTTTTAGAGACATTTTGGCCAGGGTCCGGTCAGGAATCATGGTCAGATGTGGTTATTTTAAAAATTGTGAGTGAACGCAGAGTTTGAACAACACAAACAAAACAACATAACAACAACAACATGTGTTTTCGCGACTCTCTGTTCAGTTACTATTTTTAAAATGACCACACTTGATCATGAATCCTAACCATACTTACTACATACCTATAACTAGCCAAAATGTCTGAAAAAAAATAACCAAATAAAATAAGCAATAAATAAAAGCTTTCGCGAACTACCGTTATAGACTTGGAAAATTTGTCATCGAAACGCCTAGCTGAATTTGTCAGAACATCTCACACTTTTCATAATAACATTTTGCATCCTCTCTATTGACGATCTACGATTAATCCATTCTTTTTCTTTACAGAACTCAAAACATTTGGAACTCTCTTTCTGCCCATCTGTATTTCTCTAAGTACAGCCTCGGATGACGGATCCTTCAAGAGAGACTTCAAGCCGCCATAGCATCTGCAATCCCGGCAACCCAACGAATGTTCATGGGTATTAGTCAACTATGAATGAGGGAAACAATTCCATATATATACCTATATAATTCTGCCAACATTCATATTCAACTGATTTTGGAAAACCTCTTGTGCCCCAAGGTGTTCTGAATTTCGCTGAGTCGACTTCATGATTGGTTCCTAGGCAAAGCCACCCATGTTAGTTTTCATACAAAAAATATTTAGCGAAATATGCAGTGGCCACATGATAGTTATAAGTTTTTTCAGAGTATTCGATTGCATGTCCCAATATGTGAGAACGTATGGTAGCCCTAACCTAATGCCGCCTGCGGGATACATCTGTAGCTAGTTACGCGAGTTAGATCCGCCTCACCCTGGGGTGTTGAAACTAGATAGAGCGCGCTAGTGTTGGACTTTTGCTGAAAAGGGAATAGATGAACCTAAACGTATGTACAGTACCCGGCAGTAAGTAATGAACATGGAGCTATAGAAGTCGTAGAAGTAGAAGAAGTAGAGCTCGATGTCCATTACTTTCTGCCGGGTACTATAGGTAGTTTGATATTAAAATGTGTTACACGCGTATGAGAGTGGCATCGCGAGGAGAGCTGATTTTTGCTTTGTCCACGAAGTCGGAGTCATATGGCCAAGGTTATGTTCAATAAAACGTTTAAAAATTACAAATAAAAACTGTTTTAAAAAACATTGCACCGACTTCAAAAAACGACTAGAACTGAAAATTTTTAAATAATATTTTGATTCATATTCGGACCCTTGAGTAAAAGCACACCTGAAAATTTCTAGATGGACCCCTTTGTTGTTGTATCCGCCATAATTACACATATTCTGTGAAAATTTCAACGAGCTACCTATTACGGTTCAAGAGATACAGCCCTCGGACGGACGGACGGACGGGCAGACAGACAGACGGCGCGGCGTAGGCTTAGTAATAGGCTCCCGTGCGGGATACGGAAACCTAAGAAGAATAATCGAAATCGAAATCAAATAATCGAAATCGGTTGAAGTGGTACAGAATTATGCGCTATGTGTCAAGTATATCGACACCTCAATACTACACTGCAACAACTCCGAAATGGGCAAATGTATGGAAATTGTTTTGGAAACAGAGGGACACATCTTTGTCAAGGTATGTGTGAGGGTCCTTTGGAACTAAGTGCTTTATTGAACTGGTGGATAAGCCTACAAGCTATATGATGGCATATTTAACTGGCTATTGCAATATAATGCCGAGGTTTCGACATGCTTATGTTTTTATTGCTGAAAAAGTTCACATCAAAAAAGTTTTGCTGAAAGTAACCACAAACCAGCTGTAGATTTTTCAAAAACAACTGAATCAATTTTGATCAAATTTATATGGGACCACCTCTGCAGTATGACCTACCAAACAAAATCGATTCATAATAATTGTCGGAGTAATCGCATAAAAAACATTAAAAAGAACATACAGTCGAATTGAGAACCTCCTCCTTTTGAAGTCGGTTGAAAATAAAAAGTGTACAATTCTAATGTAAGAAATATTGTCCTGTAATGGTTGAATGGATATTAAACATTGTGTTGATTACTAGCATGTTTATTAAACCTGCTGAAAGTGTCAGATATTCAAGAATGGTCACAAAGACCCATCTTGACGCGTTAGTGAAAATATTATTTCATCTCGGTTTAATTAAATTTGCGACAACATTGATAAAAATCAATAATTAGGGCACAGATGCCTCTAAGCGCCGACCTCTCGCCGTTCCAGGCGTTTCGC
This sequence comes from Nematopogon swammerdamellus, assembly GCA_946902875.1. NCBI lineage: Eukaryota > Metazoa > Arthropoda > Insecta > Lepidoptera > Adelidae > Nematopogon > Nematopogon swammerdamellus. The sequence goes on along the minus strand of OX336341.1, from coordinate 12,123,336 downwards.
AAGCAGTCAAATGTTATTAATCACCAAATTGTTTCCAACTGACAATAGATTGTAGCCGATCAATTACAGCATTCGTTTTAATTAAATCTGGCGGCCTGTCATTTGTTTTCCAACTCAACGGTCCGACTTGGACCCGGGCTGCCCGGGCCCCGGACGAAGCAACGGGACGAGACAGTTGGCGTTCCGTTTCAATATCTGTCGTGCGACACGACTGGGCCGGTTTTAGGGACGTATTTATTTCTAAAAGGGCACTGGGCTTTAATTGGAAATTTATTTTACGACTTTTCTAATGAGTTCAAATATTTGTGAACCCGAATATGTCTTGCGCGACAGGACGTGTCAAACGTAAGGTCAAACTCCATTGTACTTCTACAACATATAAGATGCAGTTGGGATGTCTGTGTCTAAGTAAAGAACATTAGTGCTTATTTACATGCGATTTTACCAATGCAATCAGACCTAGGCAGGGAGGCAAAGCAACATTAAGTTACAACTAGGTCATAGAGGCTGAGAGTAACATCGGAAGTCGGAAGTGATCGCAGTCGGAGAAAGAATACTTTGCTTTTACAGGTACTAAAATGTTAAGGAAGTGTGTGTTTTATTTATTTTATAGTATTGTATGGCGAACAGAAAATAAAACCTTCTCTCTTTCTTTCCTTCTTAACACGGTTGTAAACGCGTGCATATCAATATTTTTTTAAATTTAGTTTCACCAAGAACGCAAAAGATCTCAAATTCTTATAGTCACAAAGTCATGTCGATTACTTACCGTAATCCTAATTTTGTGACCGTAATTATACCAATTTAGCAATCTACTCGTACTATGATCGAGAAATACGAACAGAGCATACATACAATTTAGTTCCTTTTCCTTGATTGTACAAGAACGGTCTAACCTTTGTCCATATTATACTCCTAACGGTTGCATCGATATGTGAGTTAGGATTGTTCAAAAGTGCATGTATTTCGTTAGCCAAGTGCTTTTAATTGGAAAGCCTTAGCTTGTTAGTGTGAGTCAGTTGGGTCATGGAACGAGTCGAGCACAATACGGGAACAACTTTAGGACACTTGGCAGTAAATTAGAAAGTAGGTACATTGTCAGAATCGGTACAAGATAATATATGAAAGCACTATACACCAGTAATGTAAACAGGAAGAATTCTTAAGTGTAATATGAATATGAATTCTATAATATGAATCTTAAGTATAGAAAAAGTGTTTACAACAAACAATTTATCAATCGGTATACTATATACAGGGTGTTCGGCACATCGACCGAAAATTTTTTTTTAGGTAAGAGGGGTCATTTGCAACGTTTTGACCCATGATACCTTTTGTCAGATGTCACGTGGTATCGAGATACGATTTTTTTTTTCTTTATTTTTGAAAACTACCAAGATCCCAGCTTTAAACCATTGTAACTTTTTTATTTATGATTGTATAAGCACGAAATAAAATTTATTGAATTTTAAGATGTATCCATGTTCTAGAAAAAATATTATTTGATTAAGTTAATACCATGAAAAGGTCTTATGAACTCCCAAAGTCCCGAGAACGAGTAAAAATATGACAGAATCTTAATTTCTTAATTAATTTAAAAAAAAATGGCAGCAATTGATAGCTTAATTTTCTTTTAAAAAGATTGCTAGTTTATGCCCTTTCCAACGGTGTATACCACATGTCATACAAATAATTCATTATGTGGTCAAAATTAGGCATATTTTGCAAGAGCCTAAACATTAACAATGGAGAATTGAACAAAGTACCCGCGCGACCGGTAAATGTTCTAAATTTTCAAATAATCCCGAAAACGCTCTCAATACGGGAAGCGACCAACGATAAGTGTCCGTGTTGTCGTTCTGCTCTGTCTCTGTCCCTAATTTTGACCACATAGTTGAACACATACGGCTATAGGCTGATGCACGCTCTGCCTTACTTTTTAGCTCATGATTTTGTGCCCTACACACACCGAGTGTCCTTCCTCTACGCGCGGTTTATACGACGGAGCTGCGGGCGGGCCACATGGACCTAATTTGGCTCGGCGTGGGAGTTGGATATATCCCGTGTAATTAGTTCTCTTCTTCAGATATTCCGGGTTTACTTCTTCGTTTTTCGCAGTTCCATTGTACGCAGGCGCGGTCGCTCTGTAATTGAGCCGAGCCGACTTATTCTATATAGAGCAGGAAATTCAGTAAATTGTAATAATGTTTGTTTTGTGATGTATATAAGAGTAAGCACATTAACTGAATTCAGGCGAAGTAAAGGTATTATAAACCAATAGTAAGTAACTTTATTTCAGAATGAACAGGAAAACCAATATATTTAGTGTGTGTGTTATTTTATTGGCGTGTATTAAGTTTTCTCGTTGTAGAAACCACTAGTACACAATATTGCACAAAATTTATTTAAATAAAAATATGGATTATTTTATTTAAATCTAACAAGATCTACATAGAATAAAACATTGGAATAGAATATATCGAGAGTAAACAATAAACAAGTAAACACTTTTAGTCTACCCTGGATATTAATATTGGTTAAATTTGGCTTACCATGGCTTAAATTCGCGGTTATTTTGGCGACGTTTCGGACTGGTGCGTACAGCCCATCATCAGGGCGAGTGTCTGGCTGCGGTCGGGCCCTCGGTTGACAGAACACTGCCTGCCAAGCGCGAGCGGCTGCGAGGATTGTGATTGTAGGTAAGACTGAGGGTAGGCACCAATTCAGCTTAGGCTGCGTTGCGTTCCACACCTCCGTCAAGGAGCAGAAAGTGCTGGCGGTGTCTTCCTGCTGCTGCTGGTGTACACTGCCAGACCTGCCACTCTTTAGGCGGGCGAGAACTGGATTCAATACCGAAGACAGGCTGTAGGAGTCTTCTCTGTTGAAGTTGACATGCTTCGAGATCTCGACGAACTCGCGAATTATGCGTAGAAGTTTTTCATTGGCCATCATTTTCACCTGATCGAATCTTATCCCAGTGTCGACATGCTCACGGGAGTCGACATGCTCAACTATGGCAGACTTGGTTTTGTAAATATTCTTGACTAATCTGATATGTTCGGAAATCCTTTCTGTGACGCCACGCTTCGTTTAGCCGATGTACGATTTCCCATCGGCTGCACGGTGTTTGGTAGACACGTGGCGACTGTAGAGGATGTAAGGTGTCCTTCACTGACCGTAGGATTTGTGCGACCTTCCTAGGGTGTTGGAATACTATGTGATGCTGTATTTGTTCAGTATCCTCAATTTTTTTGCTGGACCTCCTGTTTTGGAGTGGTCTTCCCTTCTTCTGATCCCTGCTGCCCTCATCACATATCCGTTCCGCTGGCAGCAACAGAGACTTGACCGCAGAGTTCAGCTGAGCTGGATGATCGTGTGAAGAGGTGAGCAGGTATATGTATATATTTATGCGTCGGCTTGCGGTACACATTATGTTCAATAGAACCATCCGCGCGACACAACACCAGCACGTCGAGGAGGGCTAGACTATCTTTGTCTTCAAACTCCATCGTGAAGCGAATGCGTGGATGTACCTTGTTATAATGGTCCAGGAAGTCCATACTGTGAAGACGTCGTCAGCAAACCGCAGCCAGATTGTTGTGTTATTTTACAAAAAGATTGTCGTGATTGATAAACAATGATGACGAACGTTTATTGAATTAATATTACAATTCGATGTCAACATTTACGACATTTTCTACTAACGTTCAATACAAGAAAATGGCCATGAATCTTCATTACACAATATTAAAATTGAACGTGAAACATATAAGTTTTGCATACTCAAAAGAATCGTAACTTTTCGCACTAACTGGAAGGAATACTCCAAATAATTAAACCAGCTATAAAACCGTTTATGAATCCCATCTGAGCGCGCAATGATACAAGAATAAGCGAATGCAAGATGTGAGTTTGTGTGTTGGTCCGCGGTCGTGAGGCGCAATTAAATTCTCAATTCCGTAAATTAGCCGACGAATCGACGAGAGACGCATGCGTGAGTGAACCAGCCGCTAGTGAATGGAAGAACATGTTACTAGCCTTACGTTCACCTTTTCGTTCGAAGTTCGTGCTAATATTGATTATTTATTTATTTATTTCGGAAATAGACAATTAAAGAAGTAAATACAACAAAAATCAATATAGGCTATGTTACGGTATCAAATTATCCTCACGAAAGTGTTTATGTATGGATGTAAGTTTTATATGTGTGTCTATAATAAAATTATAGCATCAATTCGGCGTCTTTCTTAGGGTACCGTACCTCAAAAGAGGAAAAAGCGGAACCACCCGGTGTTATGGGCTGACATCACGGACGTTGTAGGTGATGTAGCCAACCGTGTCAGTTTCCATTTAAAAAAACCATTATATAGGGTGACTCTCGTTTATGTCTGTCTGTCTGTCCGTGAAAGTTTAAAAAAACAATAAAAGTGCCTCATGTGACATATCGATCACAATCAATCAATACATTTAAAAAAATGCATAGTTTAAAAAATATTACAAAAATATACCAGCATGCACGCACGAATACCCCCCCCCCCCCCCCCCTCCCCCCCGCACTTATAGCCGAAACTACTAAGACTAAAATAAAATAAAAATTGGGAATATATGGACTCTCTTCTAACAATTCTTAAAGTTCTTTAAAGTCAAGTGTGAATGATTTTGTACTAGCACACTATTAATTTCCTCCCGAAAAGTAAACATACAACCTTTGTTTTTTTACTTTTTTCTAAAATTTTTATTTCTAGGTTATTAATCAAAATAAGGACATACAATCATACAATAAAACTAATATTAAAAAAAAATTCAATATATACATACATGCCTAAAGAATATAGAATATCTCCTCCAACCCGTCAACCAACCTTTGTTTGAAATTTTTTTATGGATACCCGAGACACTTGGCGTTCATTTAAGTAATTAACTTTTCAGTAATTATTTAAATAGTTAATAGTGTCTGCTTATTCGAATATAACTAATTCGTCCAAATTCTTCCTAGAGATCATTCTTCCTGCAAAGCGCAACATTTTTACCCCTTCGAAAAAACTATTGTTATTGTTTATTGTATAATAAAATGTCATCCATAGGTAGGTAACCTACGCTTGGATACATAGAAAAATCCGACAGTTCTAGTCACAATTTTTTAAATCTGCATTAATACATCCTGCAGATTACATTTCATCTAACCTCTAGCTAGATAGAGGACGATTGCTAAAACAAACGCGGAGTAGTTGCCCTTCGGTCGCTCTTTAGTGCTCGTAGGAAGCATAAATCGCTTTGAAATATTGTGATGCCCGCACAGTAAAGCGACTAACAATAAAGTGCGTCAGATATGCAAGCTATTTAGATCGGTCGCGCGCGGGCACCTTGCCTTACCTGTTGTGGAGAGCGCCGTCTATTTATCACCTCTTTGTCTTAAATGCGGTGATAATAAATAGTGCGCAGTTGTACTAAAGTATTCACTAAAATATGGATATGAAAATTTGTTTGTTATTGCACAATATTCAACATCATACAATAAATACTCTTTGTTGCACACAATACAATACAATATGAAATACTTATCACTGCAAAAGTTGTCTCCTGTCAACCTTTGGCTGATGAGGAATAAAATGAAAGAATTTTTTTAGTTCAATTTAAATAATATATTTTTTTTTTATTTGAAAAACACTCATAACAATAGTCAGAACTTTATGTTAATATTTCTTAATTATTCAATCCCATATTAAGTTTTCAAGAGAGAGAATTTTCAAAAGTTAGATAATAAAATGTAGGAATCAGGTATTCTTAAAAATCATCAAACGTGACTTAAATAATGACAATAGATAATAAACAAACAGACTTACAGATTTACCTCTAACTGTTTACATCTATTCATGAATATGTAGGTACATGAACCAGCACATGATTTGTACTTACATACTCACATGAGTAAACTAGATTTACTCAATTTTGATTTATGATAGTAGATGAGAATAATACCTACACCTACTGTTCCTTTTTGTTTAAAACTCCTGACTCTCTTACACATAATCCTTCCTCAAAACGGTTCAATCCCAAATATAAATTTAAACACAGAGCACCCAATAAAATCCGACCGAACGAGATACCAGATAGCGCCGAGCGGTAGTCTGAGAAGGAGATAACTTTGATACGAAAAGCCTAAATATTTATGAGGTACTCTCAATCGAAATGCGCATTGTGACCTCATAATAAATCTTGTAGAACCCAAAACCTGTCTGACCGAGCGATATTCGACTCTAAAGAGAGGATTAAATAAATTATGATTTCTTTTAAACGATAATCTCCTTTACAGCATTATTACGAGTGAGGAAATCGTAATTACTTATTTAAATTGAAAGTTGTGTTTTTTAAACTGACCATTTACCGGCATCTATAAATTGCGCAGGAGTGCGCAAATTAATTTCAATATGTCTGCCGGACGCTTTATGGCGGGAATCGCTTCACGCGCTGCTACAACATCCCTCCCGCAACCGTTTTCCCCGCACCACCCCTGACAACCACCTCCGCCTTTTTGAGTTGAATGAATCGATGAGTTTGCTAAATAATGTCAAATTCCACTTTTGAGGATTGCAATGGGAGAATAAACTCACGCGAGGAATACGAGAATAGGAACCTCAATCAAAAACAACCAGCAAAGAACTTGAAATTTTTTTTTTCTTTTTGGTTTGATCGCATTTCTTGTTTCACGCTCCGAGCCTTTTTATTTAAAAAGAGAACACACAATAATACAATCAACATAATTTTATGTTTCATAACATTATTTTAAGTTTCTGTGACACATAACTTGACATTATTTTAAATTTCCGCGAGTGCTACAGTTTTAATCGAATTAACAAAATTTTTTCTTTCAACTCCCATTATTACTGAGTTTTCATAAGAACGATTATACCACGATTTCTTCAGTCAGTCAGTCAGTCTACGTGTAAGCGTCAACTGCTGGACATACGCCTCTCCAGATTTCCTTGGGCAATTGAATCCTAAAATACAATGCACTCTCTCTTGGAAAAAAGGTTTCCCCAAATAATAAAAATAGAAACTTCTTGGAGTGTCAATATAACCAGAAAAAAACTGGAATAAAATTGTTCCCCACTGAGTGCGCGGCTTAGAGGGGCGCGCTCAGGACTCTGGGTCGCGGGGACCATCAATCCAGAACAAACACATCCGACATGTCACAACGTCAAGGCATTGAACACTTTAATATCACATTTTATGCGAAATACTTAATCACAAAAAAAAATATTGATTAAATAAAATAGGTAAGTACTAATTCCCTACAAAATACAATACCTACTGCTTTTAAACATTAACTTACCTATTTAAATATAATTTTATTACCTTTACTGAATCTCCATCTTATTCGAGCCCATTGTTACAAGCGGTGCTAAAACTGCGAGAAATAGTCAAAACAAAGTTTTCGAAATGGCGACCGTAAAATTACATATTTAATTAACCAGGAGCGTTGACTTTAATCGGTTCGAGTCCCGTCGCAAAATAGCGCAAAAAAAGGAACCTTATGGTATCACTCTTATGTCTGTTTTTGTCTGTCTGTTTTTCTGTCCGCCTGTCGGTCACACGCAAACATCTCCGGATCCACTGAAACAATTTTGATGAAAGGGATGTAAAAATACGCAGACATTTTGTCCGAAGACACAACAAGATACATTTGTCTAATAGTCTGGTGGAAGAAAACAGGATACACCAAAACGTATATAAAAATGTTTAATAAATTAACGATATAGGTTTACTTATTGATTTACTTAGGAAAATTAGGTCCATAGGGAAATGTGGAATGGCTACAAAACAGCAATCAGCGACCGGCCTTCCTTACTCGGTGTGTTCAGCCAGGCACCATGCCAGCCAGCTGTAAAGTGGACAAAAGGACATGCTAATATGTTACACCGAGTTATGCCCTATATTTTTCAGAAAACTCTGTTCAAATTGATTTAGTAGTTTATACGCGATGAGTTCACAAACAAACATACAAATAGACTTCGACATGATCCTATTGTTAGTCAGTCAGTCTGTGTCAGCGAGGTGCCATGTCAGTGCTTCCCTTTGGTCGTACCTGCTACATTGACCTGGTCGGAAAACAAAAAAACTATTTTTATAGCCGTTTCGTTCGACCGACCTTCGATCAGTGCGGTTGTACCAATCCGGACGGGTTAAGCTACCTCCTGCACATTTACAAGGGGATGGAGCTGACAGTTTCGGAACCCGAACCACGACCAACTTCAACGGTCGGACGGCCACCCATCCAAATTCTGAACGCGCTCTCGTAGAAATTACAATTACATTAGAGCAAAACGGCGGTGACGGTACTTGACCGGTTTTTTAACGACTAGCACATCTCTAATTACACGCTACTTGTCTGAGACATTCATAACTTCTGGAGCATCGAGTGATGCACTTTTTTTTAGGTCCTGGAATCTTGAAAGCTATGGAGCTGTTACGGGATTTTGTACAGTTATTAATATCATTTATAGTAATCATGTAATGCAATTGTCTTTCAGTAAACTTTAAACTTAGTAATATTTTGAAAATATTCTTAGACAGGTTTTTTACTCATTAGTGCAACCTATAGGCCAGTACCACTAGACTAGCTTCTTCGCATTTTTTCTCAATAAGAACTTCAATTTCTGTCGTGAAATGAAAACTGAATTGTGGGCTCGTGTTTCGAACATTCTTTATGTTTCATCTGGATGTGTCTTCATCGAATTCCGTTAGAGAGATACGCTTTCCTTAATTTAGCGCGATTTTGCACCGATTGCCCTCTAGCGGTCACTCACGGCCGACGAGTGGTGATTGGTGGCCATGGCGCACAGTGCTGGCAGTTGATGAGTGTCGTGTGTAGATGGCGCCACAGCTTTAAATTCATAACAATTTTGTCATTCAGCTCCACAAATTCCTCAATCCGGATCATCGATATCAGATTGTGCAAGCATGCTGTCTCCAACGCCGATCTTCAACACGCACGGCTCGCGTGCAAGGAAGCCGCCTCTATAAATATAGGTGAATGATGCGGTAGCCTAGCGCGATCCTGGCGCTGTTTTATAGCTTTCTTGACGCTCGCGCAATGCGCTTCATAAATCCTGACAATTATCCTCGTGGGGTGACCAGGTGTTCCTATCGACGTATTGGTTAGTTCGTAAAGTTTCTTGGTAGTAATTCGTAAAAACCCTTTCATCCGATTACGATGAAACTTTGATGGGTTGTTGTGCGCGCGCCCGCGAAGGTTTCTGATATAAAAAAAACTCGCTACCCGCGGGCAAAAGCTAGTAATAAATAAAAATATATATAAAAAAATAATGTTTCAACACCATAAGCGAGATTCTGTATGTATGTTTGAGGTAAACTCCGGAACCACTGAACAGATTTTGATGCGGTTTGCACCAATGGAAAGAGTAGTTCTTGAGGCTCACTATAGGCCAACTATAAGTCATCACGATAAATACCCTTAGGACGGAGCAGTACCAAAGAAAGTATAGTATGGACGGGAGACAGAGAGAGAATTAGTTATATATATACCTACTGGTGTGTAAGGTGTAAATACTTTTAGTCTACATGCATATTAATATTGATTGAATTGTTTCTTATTTATTATTTAACGAATATACATGTATAGGTGGTTCGTGTTCTGAAACATTTTTTCAGTCTCCGTTCAAGATGAGTTTTCTGAAACAGAACCTTTTCTGAACTAACTTCTGTAAATTGAATCAAATACTTTTTCAATCTTCGAAATTTTATCTTTCCACATAAGGTATAACAAATGCCGCCAAGATGTGATAAAAGTGCAAACTCTACGGAAACTAACGACACGTCACCTGCCCTAACTCGTCTTACCTCGAGACATCCGGCCGCCATGCGCCAGCATCCGCTGCAGACACGAACCAAGATCAACTCTGCTCGTTCGTCATAGCAGGAAATGCAGCGGCGGACCCTTCCACCCCCTTCTTCACCCCATTCCACTGCCTCTTGCCAATTGCTGTAGCCAGCTCGTTGTGAATTCTCTCTTATTATTTATTTAAAATATGTGTATTAGCAAGGTTTGCAGCATCTGACAAGAATTTTGTCATTACCGCTTAATTTGCCAATTATGATAAATTATTATAATTAATTACACTTTGCTCTCCTACTGGGCATAGTACCTTACCAGGATACACTGGACATATGAAAATACAAGATGTTTTTTTTTATGGGAAGCACGACATTAGCGCACGCCAGACTAACGCAGAGCAGAGGTGTAGTCCGAAGGCGCCCACGGGCATTCGGATATTACGGGGGCTGTGAATACTATGTCGGCCGACTAGATGTGTTTGAATATTGAAAAGAAGTTTTTTTATGAAAGCCATAATATGTGTAGCTGCTTAGGATCCAGCCAGGATATCCGTCCAGCCTATTGATGCGACGTTTGAAGACCCCCGGGATTGCGGGAATCGGAAAACACTCGCCGGCATAATATAACTCTACGCCCTAGCGCTAGAACGATAAAAAAGGTATGGACCCCGAACCCTATCCTCGCCAGCGTAACACGATATAAGTAAAAGCATACTTGTTTCATTGGACGGTCGCGCGCTGGCCCGTCAATCTGTCTTCGGCCGCGTTCGCAAAAACCTGTTTAAAATGCCCGCATGCTCTGTCTCTACGTGTACAAACACTACAGCCAAGTTTAGTGTGCACAATAGTGGAATATCTTATCATCGGTAAGTACACTCCGTTCCCCGCAACTCGGCGACGCTAGTTCTCATACAAGCATTTGACAGTCCGGCGTCCATAGCTTTTTTTATCGTTCTAGCCCTAGCGCTGCGATGGAGAAATGACTTTCAGAGACGATATCTATTCGCATTTTTGACTAAACAAACCTGCCGTTTGACATCCTAGTACGATACATTCGTCCATCAACCATAAAGTCACCTTACCTCCGCGTCTATATACCGAGCCTCTCAAATGCCCTCGACGACGCGACGTCTAAACAGCCAAGTCGCGGCTTCCCCACTGCCCTGTAAACACGCCCCTGCCAACTTTGCCTGCGACTTTTGACTCGCCTTCGACAATGTCCCCTGATTTATTGCTTCGCTACACTCTGTATACACGAAACCTATTGGGGGCAACAAATTGCACACACTGTACACGCCTCGGTTCAAGGGGTTATATAGAGAATATTCGCTTCGAAGTGTATATGAAAAATTCATAGAATTGGCTTAGTGGTTATAACTGGGGCTTCTCTTGTGAGAGAGGCCGGAGAAGCCGACCTCTAGGTTATTCTAATGAGTTTATGGAATGTATACCATGTGTTGAATCTACTGATAAAAACAGGTTATAGTTATTAATCTTCGCAACAGCATTTTAAATAAAAAATATATGCTGCTCCTACTGCTGAACATAGGCCTCTGTCATGACCATATTATTTGTACACTTTGTAATCAGTAGACATTTAAGAGTAGATTTCAGAAACTAATATTTTCTATTGAAAAAAAATCTCATAATGCACTTTTGTTTCGATCTAGAAAGTAGGCCAGTAACTAAGTCGCCTGGTCAAGCAACGGAGTCACGAAATTTCCTAGAAAAAGTATGCACGCAATAAATCCAGGAGAATAAAATAAATAAAACGTTAAGTACCTCACTCACAGGCTACAAGTTTTATCACGTCAGCTCGACCGACAGACTACTGACTAGCGACGATCGTTTGTCGCCCAGCAGTGACGAACGACGACGATTAATATGAAATACATTCTATTGTTTGTTACATATCATTTCGCATTTCGACCCACAAAAATGGCAAAACATTAAGAAGGGTTCATTGAAAATTATAAAGCTTCGAATCCCACACGGTACTCAAAATATAGCACATCACAAAAGAAGCAAACTAATTATGCACTATAGTCTTATCATTACAACTCCTATCATTATAGCAAACTATAACACAGTATGCCAGCATTAGTGCGTATATGTTATTTAGTGTGAAGAAATTCTATTGGATCGGTTTTAAAAGATAAATAAGAACCTTTTGTTGCTTCACATAAACAAATCAACGAATATGTACATTTACATTATGAGTAATAACAGTAATTAACTTTAATTTCATCTATAATTCATCACTCTCAATAGGGTCACATATGTTAACTTTCACAATGAAGTGACTGTGAAAAGTTTCAAAAATTTCATCAAATGAAAACGAAATGAAAGTAGATTTCGTTGCCTTCGCCAGTCTGCCGCTTTCCGAGCCCGACCAGTCCCAAGTAAATATCGTCGCGGGACCGACTAATAGGCATTTGCATTTTTATCGAATTGGGTCAGCAATCTAGAGCCGCCTTCCACTCTGCTGACTCTCTGATGATTATCCGCTATCATTTACGGGAATTGGACAGGGCGAAATACGCTTTGACCTAGAGCTTTCTCACGACCTTTACGTAATATGCTTTACACTTAATATTGTTACAATTTATTAGACCTATCAGTTTAACATCTAGCAGCGGAAAGTGAAATTCCAACAAAACATTACTGTGAAAATGGCCAAATTCGTATTCTTTAGTCAAGTTTGTGTGCAACCCTGACCAAGGCCCATCCCGTCCCATCCCGCTACGGTCCTGACCCGCCGCGTCTTGTCCCCGGCCCATCTCATCTTGTGCCGACCTGTCCAACCTTGTTTCACCCGCCCTGCCCCCCACCCTGTCATGTCCGCAGATCCGCCCTGTCATGTCGCCAGCCCATTTCAGCCTATCCTCAACCTGCTTAGGTCCATCCCTTACCCCATCCGGTTGTGTCTTCCACCTGTTCAGTCCTGTCTCCTGCCCGTCTCGTCTTGTCTCCGGCCGGTCCCTCTGCATCTTCAGACCGTCTCATATTTGTCTAGTCCTGCATTGACTCCAAACCATTCGGCAATCATCCCCGGTCCGTCCCGCCTCGTACCCTGTCCGTCACCCCATCCCCGGCCCATGCCCGCCGTGTCCAAGGTCCGACCTACTATTGTCTTGTAAAATCTTAAAAACATCTTGAAAACATTTCGAAAATTTGGAAATACTGCTTGTGTATGTAATGTACTGCCAACATAACGGTATCTTCAATGTATGTATGAAGATTAACGCTCTTGAATATGTGAACTAATACAGAACAAGTCCACTTCTTGCCAAAGTAAAAGAGCTGAATAGCGCAGTCGCGTACAATCCACTGGGGAAACATACTTCTAGCCAAGCTGTCCCTCGGGCGAAGAAACGAGGAGAAATGCTTCACGCTATCTGCAACGGGAATTTCACAAAGAAAACGTTTGTCGTTTTGACAGCAAGCTGTATGCTTTTGTTAAAAAAAAAGCAGGTAAGTACCGCGGTTGTGAAGACCATAAATCTTTCGTTCTTTCCTAAACGGATATACTGGCTCCATTGCTAGAAAGGAAAGCTAGAAACTGGATCGAAAGGAAAAATCTTTATAATATGTTACTTTCAACAATACAGGCTGCCCGCAGTGGTCCCTGCTAGCATCGCTGGCTGCTGTAACCATAAAATATGCATTTATTGTAGTCAGATATGTAAGATTAAATTGATGAAAACGGCGTGCAGGTCGATTGAACCGTTTTTGAATTAAGTGAACAGACAGAAGTCAGAGTTTGAACTTTATACTATGTAAACAATTTCACTATCTTTAGTGAAGTAAAATGAAGTTACCTGGTTACTGCATAATAACTATTCAATCCAACGTACATTATTATTTCTAACCTAATCTTATACATTTCTACAAATCAAACCGTATTGCCACGGCGAAGCTCAAAAAAATCTCTATGACCTTTTTTACAGTATCATCATGCGCCATTTCAGCACAAAGGCGGTGCCTGCGTATTTCTATGAGGGAATTATAAAGAGTAAGGCAATCTTGAATGAAAATCTCGGCGACCACTGAAAGGAGATAAAGTATGTTAACGCTCGGAGCAGAGACTTTACAACACCTGCGTTCGCATCATTCATGGCCGTACCGAGTGCATGCAAGGCAAGCATACACGTGTGAAAAAGTTCAAATAAGCAATATTTAAATATTTTATTAAGGTAGTTGTGCAAAATATAAAACTATTCTTTGATCTGTAACTGAAAAAAAAACTAAGAATATTAAATTATACACAAGTTTGAAATTCGTACGTTTTAAACACTGACACAACTCACAGATGCACCCAGGGAACATAAAACACGTGTAGAAGGAGCGCGATGATTCATTGTTCCGCACTCGGACTCCGCCTATATCAGTCCTTAGGCATTAGTGTACCGGAAACCATCAATCTAATAATATATTAACACCTTATTGCGCTATACAGGCAAGGGAGGCACTGCATACTAGAAGACTGACACGTTTTTCAGGTGTGATATATGAGAAAGGGTTATTTTGTACTGTAGATCACTGCTTGGGGTATCAAAACTTACAAATTGTTTGTAAGGTAATTTGTTTACACTGGTTTTCGTACTAATAATGCTATAAAGTACTTCGACTAATGTTTTATGTTCTGTGGATCCACATAGCGCGATAGACTGTAATAATTAAAATCGCATATTAATGTTGGAAATGTACATACATAATAATATTTTTTCCCCATTTTGGCCAAAACTTTGATCAAACGTACAGTTGCTAATTCGATAAAATTTTTATAAGAGCAAAATTCTGAAAGGTTTTTACCTGTGATTTTTACACAGAAGTGGTTAGTGCATTTATAAATAAAATAAACAAATATAGGGCTATCTTGTAATAATGATTCCGCAGATCAACAGAGCTCATTATAGTTGGTCATCTCTGTTAGTTTGCGGTCTTTTTACAGAATAGATCTGTGTAATGAAAATGCACTACTTCAGTGAAAAAAAAATACATAAATATACCTATATAAAATGGTCATAAAAGAAAAAGAAAACTTTAAACCAACGTCGTCGGGGCGGCTGCTATCAGTACCGTTGGTGAGTGTAAACACTCAAGTTGTGTGCCGAGTGACCCAGTGGAGGGCGGGCGCGAGGGGCGGGGCGCGGGAGGGTGCGGAGGAGCGACGGGGCAACTTCTATGCATGAGCAAGTATACATAGCGAGCGCTATCCAAGACGATGCAACTACCATAACGAAATGAAGAATTCGCGAGCACTGTACTCAGTCTTGCCTTTTGCATTTCAGAGGATTGAAAAAGCTGAAAAATTCTAGGCACATTTTTAAAACTATTTTGAATTATTTATGTTAAGAAATAGAGAATCATGAGATCTAATACATATGTTATCTTATGGGTGGCACGGCGGAACATGTCAAACTTTCTAAAAAAAATTATACATGCCCTCACGCTTCGTCCCGACAATCGAAGTAAGCAGAGTAATCGATGTTGTGCTGCAAGAACTCGAATAAATTACAGCACAACACCGACCACTACGTTTAGAAAAGGCAACTTATCAATCGGCAAGTAAGACATGAAAACTTACCTACTGCATAACTTAGAAGAACCGTACAAGGTGAAAGCTGGCCAGCCTATCGTTTTTTTGCACGGCATTCGTCTTTATAGCTTAGTCCACTTCTAGGTTCTACGATTTTCACGGGAAGAGATGCAGTGGGCCTATTGTTTTGGAGTGCCGGACCCACACAGTACTTAATATTATTGCTTACAAGATTTTTTGTTTTGCTGACACGGTTGACTAAATCACCTACGAAACCCGTGATGTCAGCCCATAACACGTGCCATGAACTAGGTGGCATGTCAGTGCTTCCCTTTGGACGTGCCTACACTGAACTGGACAGAAATCATAAAATATTTACATAGCAGCTTCGACCGAACTTTCATTAGTGCGGTGGTATTTACAACACGGGCGCGTTAAACCTCTGTAGTAAGGTAAGAAAGGAAGGGACCAGCATTTTTACGTGGATATATTTACGGTCACCCATCCAACTTCTGACCGCGCCCAGGTGCTCTTAAGATAACGAACGGCTGTCGACCGATCGCACCACTGAGCCACCGAGGCTGACTGGATCTGTCACTGAGGTGTCAGCCACTGTGACAGATGGAGATCCGTCATCTCTGTCTACCCCATTGAGAGACAGGTGTAACATTATGTATATAAGTGTTGACTGTATGTTTATTAATAGGTTATAAGTGTTAAGTTTACTAATACATAAATTGAGAGGTTCTCGCTGAGTAGTTGGGTCAAGGGCCAGATCCAGAAGGCAGCCCTGCTCTGATTGTTCAGAGGTTTCTCTTTTTTTGGGACATGACCTTCGGTAGCCTGGGTTCGCCTCACCGCCGGTGGTGAAAACTCCGTTTATTTTTATATTAATTTTAGGTATATTTTTGTATATTTATACTCTGTATATGTAAAATTAATGTAAATATGTTAATGTGCAAATAAATGAATAAACATAAATACATTTCACATAGCTACTATTCAATTTTGAAGTAAAAACTAAATTTGCACTGTTGCACTGAATAATATAATTATTGAGCGTCTGATGGGTTTCAGCAGTACAGTGCCTACTCTCCATAGTGCCTCCGTAGTGTAGGGCGGGCAGACGAGGGCGGCTGTAAGGCGAGCGAAGGCTCTATAGGCAGGACGTGTCGTGGAATGCACTTAAGTTACGGCAGGGGGCGTTACTGGACTTCCCTCTACGATGCTAATAAACTGTTAAAGTTACGGGAAGTGGGTACGCTGTTAGTTCTCAAGTTAATGACACGGGAACGAAGCAAGGTGTAAGAGTAGGTATATACGAGTGTATGTAGGTATCGTGAAAATCCCATTTGCATTGGAAAGGCGGTGATACTGTATCTGAAACGGAATGTTCCGTTTCAGATGCAACTTTCGAAAATTCTAGATAAAATATTATTTTGTCATTGAAAAAATACTTTTCGATGGCTTCTGTAACGTTCTCTTTTCAGATACAGTGTAGCATGCCGATATCATTGGAAGTTTTAGGTCTATCGTGTGGGTTGAATTGTCACAATGTTACTATGTAATAAAACATATTTTTGAAAAATTTGAAAATAAAAAAGAAATCTAAAAAATCGGTAAAAATGTATGTTTTTAAGGATGTCTTAGGCCCTTGTAACTACTCATAGTTTTGATTATTTTGAAGAAAAAAAAAATGTCAATGTGTAGGGAAAATTACTCCCTAGAGGTCATTTATTTAGACCGTTTTTAAATGGGTTAATATCTTTTGGAGTTACACAGTCATCCGCGTAGGCAGCGTCGTCGTGGCGTTTTCCGGGAGAGCAAGCTCTTGACTCTTGACTGCTGGCTATCATTGGGGGTCATCTCGAGGTCAGCGCTTGTAATTTTGTAGTAACAATTCTGTCATTCTAACTCTGTAATTTTTCAGTGAAATTAAACACATTTTTTATTATTTTTTTTTTATTTTACTAAATTCATTTTCAATGCCATCTGTAGGTCGTGTAATTCACGAGATCTGTGAAAGTTTTATATTTATCAGCTTAGGTGTAGAACAAACGTTGCTCTGTTTTAGACACATAATGGGCCCTAGAATGTATACGCCATTTTTGCAACACCTATGTACATACATATTATGTTTGTACATGGTATGTATGTTATATGTCAGTCTCGGTAGCTCAGTGGTGCGATCGTTCGACTGTCGTTCGTGATCATAAGCACAACTGGGCGCGGTCAGAACTCGGGGGCGATTCCACGTAACTGTAGGTCCGACTGTAACAAGAATTCGACTTTACATTATTAGAACATTTCTCGGCTTTATTCACGGTCGTCTCCGAGCTATGGGGCTCCAATGTTTAACAACCATGGTAATTTAAAAATCTGTTAAGTGCGAGTTTTACTCGAGCACGGAGGTTTACGTATATATCCGCTATTATCAGCCTATCTTTTGTCTTTGAACAATGCAATGTATAAAAGCCTGTGGCGCCATCTATTATTCAATAGTGTGACTAATCGATTTTTCGGACGTTTGTTGTATGGGAGCCCCCCTTAATTTTTAACATTTTCTTATTTTTCTTATTTGTTGTTATATCCGCCATAGTAACACATATTCTGTCAAAATTTCAACGGGCTACCTATTACGGTTCAAGAGATACAGCCCTCGGACAGACGGACGGACGGACGGCGGAGGCTTAGTTAGGCTTCCGTAAACCTAAAAACCCATATAATTCGGCTTTACATTTTCTCGATAGGCAAATAGAAGTGCACAATTGAGTCTAAGAGGGAGTGAGTCACAGGTCGTAAGCTCGCGCGCGACACGGGGCTGGTGGCGAGAGGTGTCGCATTAACGGCGAATCTTGTCCTCGCTGGCCAAGGAGTTATCTACGAGTAGAGACGCCTAGAGATTTCTGGTTTAGAAGCTATTGAGATCTTGACATTTGTCGTATCACAATTAGATGCACCTAGGGTCTTGATGTGTTTACACATACCTGTTTTCAGGGCTGAAGTGAATTGTGATTTGGTAAGAGCAACGGTAACAGTGACGATCGCGAATGATTTTACTTACACATCTTTACCGTGCGTCCCGGCACTCACATTTATTTTTTTTGCACAAGAGACACCTACAATTAGAGACTGCGATGTTTCTCATAATAAAGCTGACACATTGATTTTTCTCGTCCTATAACTAGAGACTCTTTGAGTTTCTTGTCCTACATCTGGTTGCATCTGGAGCTTTTTCCTCCTACAGCCAAATAATCCTTGATATTTCTCATAATATAGGTAGATCCTTTGAGATTTCTTGTCACACAGGTACAGGCGCATATGATATTGCTCATTCTGCCTTAGAAACTCCGCGATGTTTTCACCCTCCATAGTACTCGTCCTACATCCAAGGACTGCTTGATATATTACCGTCATAAAGAGAAAATGTTGTGTCCACAAGGCACGATGCGATTAAATGCGCAGGTGCACCCGCGACACCCCATTGGTCGCTGGTCTAAATTTGTCTATGCACTAGGCTGACTGGCCAATGACAGCACAAAAAATCTTGATGCGCCTGCGCCATAATCAATATGTATATACTCCCAATTTCAGGGGACATAGCCTCTCGCCACCGGCACACGGCGACATCGTATAACACTTTTTGACTGTTCATCATAATTTAATAAGCTGAGTCAATGGAAAACGCCCATCTCCATGGCCGAACACCAAAACCTTCAAACCACGTTGTTTAAAGTTACGCTGCGCTTCGAAATAAATTTGCATAACACCTCTACGACTGCGCACCTCCACCAATGGTTCACACCTCCACGGCTTGCACTCTCCGACGTCTGCACATCGCGCTGTACCAAATTGGAGCTGCTTCTCTGCAATTTGCGTGTCACTCTCCGAATTAGCGCCTACAGGTGTTCAGGGAGGCGCCTTCGGTAATGGTGCCTCCGGGACCGAGATGAGACTTAACGACTAGGACTTTAGGCAAGTGAATAATGACTACATAGTGTCAATTCCGAGAGGGTAAAATAACTAGAAGTTATCTACAGGAACTCCATTTAGTGTCGTCTCTGTTCATAGTGACCATTGGTTTAAATCACGTTTAATATGGAATTTTTGGAAAACAGAATTTTTGAAAAATAGTCGATGTTTTCTGTGTACGATCAAAGGGATGACAAGTATCAAGAATCAGGATAAGGATTGAACAGGCAATGTAGTCAACCATTATCACGTTCCATAAAAAACTTTTTAGGCCTTATATGTCGTCTCTCTTTGTAGGTGGAATCTTCTAGAACAGAATGTTCTTGCGCCGCTGGACTCAATCCAGCATCGTGCCGTGCGACTGATGGGTGACCCTGTGGTGTCCTGCGACTTAGAACCGCTGCTACTCCGCAGGGACGTCGGCTCCCTAATGTGTGATCGTTTATTTGACGAGGAGTGTTCGGAAGATCTGTTCAGCGTAATTCCGTCGTCGCCATTCCACCTCCGCACAACGCGCACAGGGCAGGGGTTGCATCCCTGTACGCCGGACTTACCACGGATGCGTACAAAAATGTGGAACGCACTCCTTGCCCATCGATTTCCTCCCAAGTACCTACAGCCTGGGTTTTTCCAAAAGTGGCGTGAAAATGCTCCTTTCAGGCCGGCATGGCATTTGCAATCCCCGTGCATTACAGAATGCTTATGGTCATCGTTTGACACCTACTCGTAGGTGAAACGATGTCGCGCTTTCCATAAAAAAAAGAATGCACTAATATGCGAACATCAGATTTTTCCACTCATTCCATCAATTGCTGATTTACAACCATTACTAAACGTACATAGTAAAATTTCAACTGATAATAAAATTGTAAGTTTCGTATATTGCTGGTTTTCTAAAGAAAATTTTTCAAAAATAAAACTTGATAATTTTGTGCACGAAGGATAGTTTACAAAACAAAGTGCAGAACAGAATATCTGATTATTGTTCCGTCTTTTAAAAGCTGATAACTTAATAATTATACGTATCTATACCTAAGTACAAATATGGTTTATTTATAGGTTGCTGTTTTGGTCCCCAGGGCTGTGAACTTTTGCGGCACTTTTCCATTGTTTGAGACTTTCGTGTTTCGCTGGCATTTTACTATTCAAACAATAGATTTCCCTCAAAATAGAAATATTATATTTGTTATATTTGTCCTCCTCACTTATAGGTGGGTGTCTGTATTTTATTTTCATTATACAACAATCTAATGTGAAATACTGATACTAACTCAAATTATTTTGAGTTTCCTCAAACTTTCATAACAATCCCAAACATACTTTTGACGTTTGAATCGAATTCATAGTTGGTGTTCAAAATGTAAACCTAGCTGGATTGCTTCTATAAAAATAAATAAAGCTAGGACGAATCTTGCGAAGAAAATTACGTCCAACAATGAAAATCGAAAAGTTTTGTTTTACTACTGATATACTCCTAAAACTACGAACGAAAAACTGTTCATTGCATTTTTCATACCTCGCATTATTTAAAATAATTATCCTAATTGTATACTATGTGCTGCCATCCATAGAGAATCTTAGCTTATTGTACGTCAGGACCCAGGAAAACACCAGGGAAAATTCATTCAAGTGATTTAAGTAACACCTAAGTAAACCTAATTCAATAAATAACCAAATTTGTCAGATCAACCATGTACCATGTAACCATGGACCTATCAACCATGTACCGAGGTGACGGTATTCCTTATTTACCAACCAGTGCATGGTCTTAAGCAACCTCTTTTCCCAAGCTTCATTGCAAGATCTGGTCGTAAATCTGGATTTTTATTTCTAAGAACCCCTCAATGATAACAAGAAAATAAAAAAAATTCTTCGAAATTATTGTAGCCTTATCAGCTAATTATTTTACCAGATTGTACAACCCGACTGGAATATTTCTAATTTCTTCCTCTCACCGTAGATGCCTTACGAATCTTGTCACGTACAGTCTACTGAGCATAGATCTCTTCATTTCCTTCGCCCTTACTTTGCGGAGTTATATTAGACTAATACCTAAAATCTGATTTAGCTTCTTTGATTGCTTACCAAGCGTATGAAACACAAACACGTATGTATATATTATTTTGGTACTATTTATCTATCGACTCAGCAGCGTCACAGTGGAGTTACATATCTAGAAAAGTCATTGACGACATGGCATACATTTTACCATGTTACCAACATTTGGTCGGCATACACACAAATGTGACAGACAGAATATACGTAAGTAAAGAAGTGTGAGGAAGATGGAGTTGTAACTTCGTTTTTGTGGACTTTTTTCACCGCCTCGACAAGTTGATGGCGCGTCCAGGTAGTTATTACCACGAATGGGACCGTTCGTTTATCGAGTAAACAAGCGTATATCTTACGTAGTATTTGTCCTGTCCTTTGTCACAAATATTTACATTAAACCAAACAAGCTGCGTGGCCATTCGAGGAATACACGACAAGAAATCGAATAATATGAGCAGATTTACGATTTTTGTACAGGACATTTTTACTCAGTCCTGAATTTCATCAAAGAGTGGTTCTTGAAATATTTCTCTTTCGTGTCTCGCCATCTTTACGTTTTTACAAAGTGGCTGTATTTTGATGCAATCCTGTATTGGTGGCTTATTCAGAGGGGCCAGAGGGCCTAGTCCGAGTTCACGTGACAGCTACGTAAACGTCAAATACCGATCGAATTGAGTTTTTATGTATGGGAGCACAATACGCTCACCGCCGCCGCGCCACTAGAGAGCTCCATACATAAAAACTTCTTCTTCTTCTTTTTTTAAATAGTGGCAACCAAACGAATAGGAAATTCGTTTATTACTGCCAGTATCCAGTGACGGAGTTGCACGGTATAAATTTGTGATTACTTTTTTTATTAAAATAAAACAAAATAATTTTGAAAGGAACGAAGCATTTGAAGTTACTAGTTTGCATGCACAAATTCTGGAAGACACATACTTAATTGTAAATTACATAAAAACTTAATTCGATCGGTATTTGACGTTTACGTAGCTGTCACGTAAACTCGGACTAGGCCAACAGAGCGCATGCTCCAACCAGCCAAATATCACCTCCGAGAAGGTAGGCGCCGCCATACCGGATGGTGTACCATATGGTGGCGCCTAGCTCTTCTTTGTTGGTTCGCCGAAGGCAGCTAGGGGAGCTCTTCAATTAGTTGGAAGTGAACTGAATAATAATTTAGTTTTATTTTATTTATAAAATAATTAAAAAAGGTAAAACGCGCGTCCCGTCGCTGTGGTGGTAGGCAGAATGAATGGCCGGTCGGTAGGTTGCGAGTTGCGACGCAGATGGGAGCTGCTGCCGCCGCCGCGTCCGTCGCCCGCGCATCCCCCGCAGTCACGTGGTAGCTACTGTCAGCGCGTACGTTCGTGGCCTTCGGCAGGAATGAGAGAATGGAATGAATAGTGTTGTGAATCAATCTCTGAAAGTCACGACATTTACGAAACCTCTTTTTTATTTATGACATTAAATTATTTATCTAATAAGGTTTTATTGCGTGGTTGAAGTACGAAGACAAAACAGGGATAATAGTTTAAAGATCTATCGGCCTCCGCCCGCAGAGGCCACGAGCGTGCGCGCTAACAGTAGTGGATCGGTGGTAGCTTGAACACCGGATACTTACTTTTGGGTTACTGGTAGTAATGTATAAAATTAAAGTTGTAATTTTATATAACTTCTACTGAACGCGATTTGTGCTATAAACATTATTACCATTATTTTAGGATAATAATTTTTGTCAAGAAGTAGTATTGATCAGGATTAGTCGCCTCAGTGTTGGTAAAGCCGAAGGAGGGCGAGATGAAGACAGGATAAAGTCGTTGTCGACACCTCACTGTCATCGCAATAAGAGAAATGTGGTGGAACTCCATTATTGCACGGGAAGGTACGATGTCGTTGACCCTCCACGTGTTGCAAGGGGGACTCCCGCCTTTGCGGGATTCATACTGCAGGTAGACAAGTAGATACTAGTAGTACGTAAAATCTGTAAACATTTAAAAACATTATATATCCTGTTTATCAAAGGCAGTGGATCATCAATAATGTATTTTTTTTTTATTAGAAAGAATTATTTATTTACAAAAAAAATTAAGGCCATAAACAGTATATCAAAGAAAAAACACAACAGGGTAATATACAAATAAATCAAATTATTATATAGTTTGTTCGTCTCGGGCTCAATGGCACGTAGCAAAATTATTCTCTCCTCTACAAATCTTAAGATTATCACGTCGAAATTATTTTCTCTTGTATACGTGAGATAATCATTTAGTTTAACCATAGACAATCAGAGCATAATCCTCCTTCTCGCAATTGGGCCTAACTATCAATATTGTTGACGTAAATAAAAGTGATTTGCTTAAACTAACGGACATTTTTAAATTAATCGTACTCAGATTGCACTTTCAAAATTCGAGGACGAATGCAGAGGGGTTGACGTTAGAAATTAACGTACTTTGAGTTAATTCATCACAATATATTAAATGTCTTTGTTTCTCGAAGTTTTCCATGGATCCCGTTCCACAATCTTACGAAAATAACGTAGATATAGGTGGAGACGCCCGAACGCCGAACGCGGGCACGTCCCGCGCGAGTCCCAGGGGAAATAACAAGTGCGCCATTACTCCTCAGATCTTACATAAAAATATAGTGAAGGATGAAAGGAAACTATAAAGACGCCATCTTGACCCTGCAACGCCCGCGGTGATGCGGCGACGAATGAAATACAGATCTCGAGGGATGCCGGTCGCCAGATAGATTTAAAATATGTTTAAAATACGCTTCTGAAAGAACTAAAATGAAATTGAAATTCAATTAGAATGTATTTGTCGGCATTTTAACAAATATTAATATAGAAGATTTTGCTGAGTAGTACACAAACTTATAGGCTAGACAAGGCTTAATACCAAAAATAATAGAACACAATTAATAAGCACGATTATGTAACTAATTTAGTGTAATATTGTGATATTAGCTAACACAAGCACAAACAAAATTTCCCCGTAAACATTTCTTCCAAACAAAATAATGCTTCACAAATGTATTACTGCCAGTATCAGTAATAGTTGTTGTCAATCAGGAGTAATCGTCATTATGAATGGAGAGAAAAACAATACGAAAGAAAAATATTTATATCGTGATCCTGGCTATATTGAAGACACATAACCGTAGGTTACGTGAAATCTTATGAAAATATGTTAATGCTACATTAATTTGTAGAAATTATATCCCAAAAAAGTAGTGCAGCAATACTTGTTACATAGAATGGGAAAAATGTAACACAGTAAAATGTAACACAGCAAAATGTAACGCAGAACAATTACCAAGAGCGTTGGAATTTGCTATTACCCGACGCTAACTCAAATTAATTCAAACAGAGAACGCACCCACGCTTACTTTCATATCTCCCATTGGGCCAACATTGGCCCCGTTTCACATCTGCCAAAAATCCCAGTCGCCTTCGCATCGTTACCCTTATTCATATCCACAATATCCTATTATTTCACTGCATACCATTTTCCAAACTTCATAAAACTGCATAAAACTGCCCAAAGGTTGACTGAAATAAATATCTGCAAGGGTTATGCACTTCATGAAAACAATGAAATTGTTTTTTGTTTCTTTAAAATGTTTATCTCCTTATTAGTACTGCGTCGTCGGGTCCTTCAAGATGGGCACCTGTCAGGCCGGTTCGGTATTCGCAACCCCCCAATCCAAAGGTACCGTTAGCACTTATAAACGGGTGGAACGGTGCCTTCGCGGCAGTAAATAATGAACATAGAGCTTCAGAAACAGACAA
The DNA here is from genome assembly GCA_946902875.1 of Nematopogon swammerdamellus. NCBI lineage: Eukaryota > Metazoa > Arthropoda > Insecta > Lepidoptera > Adelidae > Nematopogon > Nematopogon swammerdamellus. Next base: position 12,098,116 of record OX336341.1, on the reverse strand, counting down.
TCCGGTTGTTGTAGAGAGTCATCACCTCATCTCAGAATCCCCTCGCACGGAAACGTGCGAGTTCGTGCGATAGGGACTGCTCCCTACAACCTTTACTGTGGGGTATTATGATCACTGTACATGTAGGTACATGTACGTACTGTACAATAATAATGATATAATGGTTTAACAAATCTGCCAAACATCAAACACAGTCTTCATCCTCCGCCGAAACACTCTTAAATATTCTTGGCTGGAATATTTTGGCCAAGGAATATTTCGCACGTCGCGCACACTCGAAAAACCCATTTCACGCTCAGCCAAGCCGACTGCGGAGCGCTGTCTTCGGAATTATTTTCAGGATGTATTGTAATTAAATGCTCGCTTTTCACTTTTAGGTCTAACTCATTCGGTCGAAATTAGCTGCGAGTGGAAACTTTCGCGTAATTATTCGCCTTCGTCGTCGGGAGATTTAGAAGTCAGATTTGGTATTTAATTTAATAATTTTTACAAGATTATTTTCCTGCTACGTAGACCGTGTTTTTATTGATAGCGCGACATGTGGCATCGTTTCACCTACAAGTAGGTGTCTAACGATGCCCATGAACATTCTGTCATGCACGAGAATTGCGAATGCCATGCCGGTCTGACAACAGCCTTTTCACGCCTCTTTTGAAAAACCTCAGGCTGTACTTGGGAGGAAATAGATGAAAGGGAATATGAACGAATATATTTTAAGTTTATACGTAGCGTTCCAATTTGAGCAATAGTATTTTTAGTTTCCTGTTTTATACCATTCTACCTAAATATTTCATTGATGTGTATTTAGGTAGGTATTTAATTAGCTGTGTAAATAACTTAATCGTGATTTCATATGGCCTATCACCATCCGAAAATATGATGTCAGTTTGCGACATCAATAACCGCATCAAAATCTGTTGAATCATTCTCGAGCTCTAATTGTTTATTGTTTATTGTATAATTTCATCCAAAGGTACTCTTGGATACGTCGGAAATTTCGTCATTTTTAATTTCAAAGCCAAGAACGTATAACTGTTATAGTCACTTACAAATAATTTACCCATACTTACCGCTCACAAGAACATTATTGCTGTAAATACAGCAAAGACGTGAATACCACTCTGCCTGTTTACATATCAACATCTTGTGTATAGACGGTACCATCGTCAATTAAATTTTGATACTTGAATATATCAATTATAAAGATTTGTTGTTTCGAACTATGTAGATTTGTACTTGGTAGTAAACAATTCCACGCCAGGCTTAAACGCAGAGCCACGGGCGAAGGCACATATAGAACATTGCACATATAGAATATTGTAGAACATATAGGTACTCATAGATGAAATAATTCGTTGACGCCGGCGCGGCGAGCCCAATAAATCCGGAATACTCCTCCTCGATAAATCTCTCCTTTTATCTCATAAGGACCCGGCCTAAATAAATCTTTTATCAATATTAAAATACCCGAGCCCCGGCCCTATTCTCAGTCGGACCGATAAATCTTTGGCCATTTTTCAGGCGATTTTTCAGTTGAGCAAACAGTTTTCGCTTTACTTCGGCTGCTCGTAAATTGTCGCGGACCGTGTTTCAGTTGGAGCAATCCGCCCACATGGACTCAAAACCGCCGAGCTGAGCGTCCGATAGAAGTGAACTTGAAAGGGTTTAGCCATGTTTAACTTTTCACTCAATTGAATATCAACAGTAGGTAAAGTTGCATGAAGTGGAGATTAACTGTTATAACATTGTCGCACGAAGTGGCCGAGACTGTAGTTATAACATTGAAAGTGGTCTGACAAACAATTATTTTTATAGAAAGCGCAACATGTGGTTCCTAGCCACCCATTAGGTGTCTAACTACACCAATGGACATGCATCTTAAATAAGAGTATGTAGGTATACAGATCTCAAAAGGGTCTCTCAATGTCCACATCGACAAAAAGAAAGACTAGTATCTATAAAAATATTGGTCGCACCGCCAGTGTGTGGAACAGTCTTCCGGCAAGTGTTTTTCCGAATCCTTTAGCATGCGAGTGTTCATACGTTGCATTAACAGCATAAACAGTTCGCAAATCTGCTGGTATTACATTTCACGGAGAGTGATTTCGCGAGGAGAGGTGAAGTTGGCTCTGCCGACTGCACCATGTCCCTCGGCACAGCCGCCCAGGCTGGTTTCCCAAAAAAAAAAAAACTAAAACAAAGCAAACAAACAAAGGGTAGTTCGGTAAGCCTCTGACTCCTCGCCAAACCCGCTGACAGCGAACTGCCCATCCCTTGCATAAAATCAAAATGAATTTGCTATGCGCAACTTAAGTGCCTACTTAGCGGTAGGTACAGTACCTGAGGAAGAGAAATCGGCGCAGAGAGCGCTAACTACTAATGTACGTAAATGGTCAAATGGATTGGAGCCATTAGCAGATTGCAAGTCCTGCCAGACGCAACAATGGGACACTCCACTTATTGTTTGGCGAGGCGGATGAAATATTGAAATGCCCGAAAAGAGGTGAACGCGTTGCGAGATTTCGGGGAGAAGTTTTTCGGGACTTTTTTATCTCATCGCGCTATTTTTAACATTGTAGAGTTATATTATAAGGGTCGAGGTGGAACTTTAGATATTTACGAGTGCAGATTGCATTTATGTTATATAAGGTCTTTCAAAATTAGTTCATAGTACGCTAAGGGGAAGGGGGGGGGGGGGGTTCTGTATCATATAGGGAGTAAAACCTATATAAAGACCTTGGGTTTTTTTTTATGTAAAATGTTTTTTATGTATTTAAATAAAAACATAGGTGGTTTATTTTTATAGTCTAATCGATTCAGTTTCATAACAGTAACAAAAAAGTTTTCATGACCATTATGATGTAACACGTGTAAGTTGGTAAAAAAAATCTAATTCTTTCTATTCCATACTAATAAAACTAAAATTGTGGTTTTTCACCATTTCTGAAAGAAAGAGATCTACTTGTGGGAAGACTTTTTTGTTCCTGGCATGAAACGGAAACTATGAAAAAATTTTGGTTTTACATTTAACATTAAAAATTTTTTTTTTAGTAACAAGAAAATTCTTGGTTCTTCAAAAGTGATCTATTTCCGATACAGAACACCCCCTTAGCGTACTTTGAACTAATTTTGAAAGACCTTATAATTATACATGCAAATGGAATTGAGCCGTTCTTGAGTTGTAAGCAGACGGCAGATAGACGGACGACTTAAATTTAATTATACAATAGGTGTGAGAGAATTATTAAATTACCGTGGTTGTTAAACATTATTAGAAAATTTAACGGCTTTACTCACGGTCGTCTCCGAGCTATGTGGCTCGACGTTTCGGGCCAAACGTATGGCCTGTTTGACAAAGATAATTTTAACCGTAAGTCCGTGTACTGACGGATAAAATAGAGAGAAGACTGAAGAAACTCGGTATTGGCACCGTGTTCACTCCCTATAAAAAAGTATCCCAGATGCTACGTTCGGAAAAGGACGAATTGCCTCTCCAGTCTGCCGGCGGGTACCAAATCCCATGTAGCTGTGGAAAGCTGTGGTCAGATTCTTCAGTATTCATGTTTATGCTGTTGTGAGCGGTAGTATGGGTTAATTATTTGTAAGTTACTATAATATAATACTTATAAGGTACTAACAAAACATTGTGACTTGCGAAGTTTGTTTGTCAGTTCTTCTTCGCATTGAATTTAGAACTAGCGGAATTTTCGACATGTCTAAGCGTAGGTTACCTACCTATGGATGAAATTATACAATAAACAATAAACAAAGACGTACATTGTACATCGGATAGACGAAGAGGAGCGTAGCGACACGGGTCTTGGAGCACATACGAGCGGCGAGACAACTGGACTCAATAAGTCGGCAGTGTGCGATCACATGGACTCCGGAACGAGCCACTGGACTAGATTTGATCAGGTGAAAATTCTTGTGAATGAAACACGACACGTCCCACGCATCGTCCGAGAGTCCATATAAATAGTGAAGCACGACAACTTCAACCTTGAGGACTCCTTCAAGTTGTCGCCGATGTGGAATCCTCTCATAGCACGGCTAGAAGAAGACACGACCGACCGAAAGTGGACACTGTCAGCGCCTTCTGAGGAACCCTCGTTTGCCGAGACTACCCGTACTGGCCACCGCTTCAATCTTCGTCGTTCGCGACGGGAGGAGAACTGACAGTTCTCTGCCAACCGTCACGCCGGATAGAGCGCTCATAAAGATGGGCCATACGTTTGGCCCGAATAATTTAATTAAAAATAATTTATATTAAAGTTATTTTTAAGTCTAGATTTAATTATTTTTAAGTATTCTATTTCGTCATAGAAAATAATTATATTTATTTATTATTATCTTAGACAATACAACACGAGGGACATTAGGAATAGAGAACAAGACAAAGAATATAGTTTTATTAAGTGAAAAGGGCTATAATCCAATTTTTTTCAGCCATCCTTGTATGCTGATCGTGTTAAGGCAGTGTGTGTTACACTGCCTAATACTGATCTACATTATGTACATCTATGGTACCTTTTCAACAGTGTGGATCGAATAGCCCTGCGGTGGCAGCGGCGCGTGGCGGCGGGGCGGGGGCGGCGGCGGCGGCGCGGAAGCGGGTGCAATGTAAACTGACCCCATGGTGGGCGGCGGTCATACGAGCAGCGAATTGTCAATATTGAAGCTTGGCTAAGTTTGCTCTAATTTTCCAACATCGTTTAAACACTACCTGCATCGGGAAATCACTGACCTATAAGTGTACTGCTGTGTGATGGATAATATGTTTTCTCTTAATTAGTATTATCGTAGTATTATGTGATGTGAAAACACTATGTGATTTGATTGAGCAGTTCTCGAATTATAAGCAAACATTTTGAGTTTTATTAGTTAGTATACTATCTGTGCCCGCAGCTCCGTTAAGGGTATCGCGATGTTAAGTAAAGAACGACCTTTCGGAGGTACATGTCAGCCGACAGCTAGTATTCATGGTGCGATATGCATTAATGTAAATCACCTTTAAATCAGTTGAACCAGTCTTGAGTTATAAGCGAATATACATACAGACGGGGCGGATGATGTATTTTGTAATATTTAGACATAGCAATTATTTCTACACGTTGTAACTTACATAAGTAATAATAATTTACAATAATATTGAGCATTCTTTCAAAATGTTTTTTCAAAAGTTTTGATTGGGAAGGGTTTTGTGAATATGGTCTTTACTTTAGTTTCACACACATAGAATAATAATTTAAGTTTTAATATTCAAATTTAATAATACCTAGTTTGTAAGAAAATATTTTATTTTACAAAATGTAATCTTAAAATTATTCCAAAATGTGTGGGTGTCAAAAAAAGGTGAAAAATTCAAATACATTCCCTTATTATTGTTCGTTAAATGTCAGGTACTTACAAATAAATGTTCGCACTTTAGCTGTGGTACTGTGTATAATAATACCAAAATGCGAATTCTGTATGAAAGGAACAGTTAGGCCGATTTTCAGTCCCCTTCTAATTAAGGTGAAGGTATGCTAATGACTCGACTCAGCTCGAGCAGTAAAACGAATCGCAATCGTAAAAATATTAATTAAAACGTTTCAACGAGATCGCTAACAATCTGTGAAACGGCGTCGTAAAAAGCCCCTTGCTTGTTGTGCGTGATATGTTGCGGGAAGGCTCTAGCCAGACACGATTGGCTAAGTCACACACCTGTGTTCTTATCGAAATTGCTGATCCTGTTCGAACTAGATACCGTGTCAATGCTTATATTTGCTCGTGCCGGCGGCTCAATCAAATTCTCAAGCGCGCAACAACGTCCGTCATAATGACGGATCCGGTGCACCGGACGTCGTGGACAAGTCGCTACGCATTTTATATGCCGCTACTCCGGAACGAGCTACTGGCGGACCGATTTAGCGGTTCATCCGATCTAGCCGAATGCCCGGCGTCATGGCGGATCTCGCTCGCGCAACGCCTCGTGGACAAACGGTCATTTAAACATGAGTCTCACTCACGACGGATAAACTTTCATCTGTCTTGACGGACGTCATGGACAAACGTTGTGACGCGGAATAAAGAGGAAAATCTGTAACGACGTGCGCCGCCCGTCACGATTCTACGTTCGCTTATAACTCGAGAACTGATCAACATATGAATACCTTATGAGTTTTCACTGGCCCATTCAGGCACGTCTTAGGATGGTTATAGGATATTTTCTCGCGAATCGAAGCAAATAATACATTCAATTTCAATTTTTTCTAGTTATTTAAATCGCACCATTCGAGGTTAAAGGTGCACGGAGACAAAAAATGAAAAAAAAAATAACAAAAGCGGCAGTGCCGTGGAGCGCGGCGCGGCGCGGGCGAATGAATATTCAATTCGTATAAAAATGTTAATAAAATATGCAAATATCGGGACGGCTCGAACGTCTTCGAGAGTTCCCGATACATATTTTGTTTTAACCGACAAGTTGGTGCACTGCCAAGGCAATCTGCCTGTTGAAATATTTATACCAATGCCCTTGCAGAGCTTCCGTAAAAAATATATGCTGCTCTGCTGGGACAAATTGATAGTTAGTAAAACAGGTTCCTTGCACCACCTAGTAAGGGAACAAACCTAATGCTTAAGACCACAAACGACGGTCGATCTATTGCACCACTAGACTACCGAGGCTGACAAAGTAGTTAGATCAAAAGACAAACCAAAAAATTTCAAACAAAAAAAGGACCCGGGCTAGCAACCTTGTACCCCCGCACGGTCCTTCCAAAGTAGAAGTAGAATTAGGCAGTAGGTACAGTGCGACTAGGATCTTTTGGCACGTGGCCTAAATCGGAACTGCACTAATGCCGCCGCCGCCATCTTGTGAAACGTCACTTTATGACAGTTCGCTCTAGCTCTACAAGCAAAACTAACGCCCCCCTGCCAATGTCATCCAAGTGCCGTTAGCGTCCTCGTATCACTGTATGTAAGTAACTGTCTTCGTGACTTACTTTCTACTTATTACTCTTGTCCTGACACTTTTCTCTTCGCTAAGCGTGGTGGTCTGTGCAGTGCGGCAATTCATCTGAATACTTGCAGCACAGCACCAATTGCTCTGCCTCTCCTCATCGCCTGTATACAGCGTGACGGTATGTATTTCAAAATAAATAGTACTCTCATCCATCACTCACTACCTAGGTGCCGTACTTCCTAAGAAATAATACAAAAATGTAAAATGTTGAAGACTGCATTGCGCGCGGGGGAGAAACGGGCAGTCAGTGTAAGTTTGTCAGCCTCGATAGCTCAGTGGTGCAGACAGTCAACTGTCGCTATTGAATGTTAAGCAACGCTGGGTGCGGTCAGTACTTGGATGGGTGACCGCTGACCGTTGGAGGCTGACCGAGGTTCGGATTCCTCGTAAAACTGTAGGTCCCTTCCCTCCTAATCTTACTTGGTGGTAGGGTTTAACCCGCCCGGGTTGGTACCACCGCACTGAATGAAACGTCGGTCGAAACGGCTACCTATGTAAATAGTTTGTGTTTTCCGACCAGTTCAGTGTAGTCAGCACGATCAAAAGGGGAAGCACTGACATGGCACTTAGTTCACCCGGTGTTATGGGCTGACATCACGGACGTTGTAGGTGATGGAGCCAACCGTGTCAGTTTCCATAAAAATAAAAAAAGTGTGCGTAACAAAATGCACTGAATCCGCCGGCCAACCCTCTCCGGATTGGCCGGCGGATTCAGTGCATTTTGTGCCTTGCCGTGGAGCCAACACATACCGCCATTTGTGGTTGTGGCTTAGAAGCGGCAGCCTATTTGGGAAAATCTGCTCAAAGGCGGGCGGTCGAGTGGTCTGGGCGTCGGCTTCTCTTGCGAGAGGTCCGAGGATCGAATCCGGTCGGCGTGTACGATACCAATGAGTTTTTTTCTTATGGAAAAAATATACGGACATACCTACACCCGCTGCTTCACCGTTCGGAACCGGTGTAAAACTGTAGGTCCCTTCCCTTGCCCCTTACTAGGTGGTAGACTCAAATTGTAGCCGACTGGGTTGTTACCTGGAAAGATGGCCGTTGGATGGCCGCATAAAAAATAACTATTCAATATAAATACGTTTACACCAATATACCCGTGGATACCTAACCAAATGGGCAGTTGAATCCAAGAGTGGAGGGAGATACGTCTGTAGAGCAAAATGGCGGGAGAGGAAATTTTTTATCATTTTTAAAGTGCTATAAAAATTTTACTGCTATTCTCTTCTATAAAATTGAATATAGTTCAGAGACCTTGCAGCTCTCCTAAGTATATTAATTCAGAAACCTTCGCCTAAAACCGTTACGAGTATAGCTGCGACCAAAAGCTACATAGGGCCATAATACAATAATAATAAACAACTGGAGAATAAACCTACATGAAAATAAACAAACGCCCTAAGTACCATCGAAGATTGGCAAAGGAAGAACAAAATATAACTGCGTGAATTATCTCAACGAAATTCCTTACTCCGAGTCAGCAGATGTCGCCAGCTACGCTCGCTTAAATTCCTCGAGGTAAATAAACAAATAAATAAAATGTTGATATTGAGTTCCTGGCACGATGTTGCCAGACTTACCTTCGAATTTCTGCTGCGTCCTCAGTTTGAGTAAATATTGCCTACTTAATTGAGAATATTCAGATGAATTCGCTGTGTTTTTGAGGGTGCTCGAAATGTTTGTCTTTTGAGATCTAGTTGTATGAAATTCTGGTGTGGTTATGGTATGTTGGAGAAGCAACATTTTAATTTGATTATTTTTTTTTTTCTTTTCTAATGAAATTATCTTATATTTTGATTTAGTTTAAATAAATCGTATGAACTATTTTGTGAAAAACGCACTCTGCTTCATGTTACAAATCGTTTAATTCTCATAGGACGCGTGACATACGTTAAGCGGCCACATGTTCGCATCGTACGCATCGAACGGATGCATCGCGGGCATCGAATCAAACGGACTTTTAAAAGTACTGCCAAGCATCGACATTGCCAAGTGCATCCACTGTACCCGCATCAATCGGATTGCCGCCGCGACCGCCGCGCCGCCATGTCCATTCGGATTTTTAGACGTCGTCGTCGAGAGCACGTGTCGGCATTGTCAACGGCTCCGTGTGGTTCGTCCGGTGCTGATGAGTGAACGCATTTGTATGGCATAGGATACAATAAAAATCGACTATGTTGATACTAAGAATATATGAATACTGTTAAATGTTTCTTGGAGCAGTAAAGTATTTTCTATCTCTATTTATCTAAAATCCGTTTCATCCGATGCGTGGGTTGCATATGATGCCGACATGTTGACGCTTACATTTACAGACCACAAATACATACAGACACTTGTACTATTTTTGTTACGGCTTTAAAATCAACTCATCGAATCGTTCTAAATCTATCATCCGCTCAAAACCGTGCGGATGAGTCACGAACATCGCCCTATTCCAATAAACGCTGGAATTAATCCTTCAAGTTATGACAATCGACTTGTTTAATATTTGCTAGGTCTAATCCGCTTGGCTCGGATTCAATTGGCTTACGACGCTTCCGTCACGACTGCTCGCGAGTCTGGAGAGCTCTTTCACTCAGCCTTTGTTTCGTGATCTCTATGATTTTAGAATAGATTGCGGCAATGCATTCAAAAAAATTGTAAGGACAGAATCTGGGAAGCTGCATACTCGGGCCGCATAGGCGAAGTCTACATAACACGAAGTGGATCTTGTGTCTGAATATAAAAAATAAATACATATTTTTATTTACATAAAAATAAATAGCTGGTTAGCTCATCGAGGAAAAAATTAAGTAGCTAAAAATTCTTCTTGTTTGCCCTTTCCTCATGTCTGAGGGTCGTTACGTTGTCCAGGTCGATCAGTTTGCAGCCAGACTTTTTTATGTAATCCGGTATGGGTGGCTGAGTCAGAGAGGCCAGAGCGCATACTCCGACCAGCCAATATCACCTCCGAGAAGGTGCCATATTAGAGACTTCCCTTTGGATTGCTGGCTATACTGGACTAGAGGGGAACACATCCGAGGCTGCTATGCGGCCTTCTTATATCCAGTACGGTGGTACCGACCCAGTCGGCTACAATTTGAGCCTACCATCTAGCAAGGGGCAAGGGAAGAGACCTACAGTTTTGCACCGATTCCGAACGATGAAGTAACAAGTGAAGGTATGCACGTAAATTTATCCGTCAGAAAAAAATGTATTGGTGCATGGCATGTCGGCCGGATTCGAACCTCGGACCCTGAGATCGAGAGTGCAAGCCAAGACCGCGCCGACCACCCGCCGCTTTACCACGACGCAGAACTTTTTTTACCTGCGTTCTCCAGGTCTTCGTCCAGGTCGACAGTTTGCAGCCAGGCCCATTGCTGTTTGCTCGTTGCATTGTCGCTCGAATGATTGTTTGTTTTCCGTAGAGGTCAACATAGTGACAGCCAACTTACTATCAAAATATTATCACAGTTCGTTGTTGGGTAAATATGTATAGTTATGCTGATTGATACATCCATCAACACGCCTATTACGAGGTCGGTGGCAAAAGTTATTTGGATGCAATATATGACCGTTACAGTTCTATGTTTCTCAGTTCTTTGGATTGCGGCTGAAGTTTGAAAGCTGCAAACGTCATGCCTTGGATAAGTGGATGGCATGACTAGATGGCTTCTTGCCATAGTTGACATGGCTCCTTGCAATGGTTTAAAATTTTTATTTTAGAAAGTTAGTCTAGGGTGCGTGGTGCGTGGGCTTGACGACTCATTTGTGCGGGCGGTTGTTCAAAGACGAAACTCAATTACAGTATGCAGAAATATAAACTGGAAAATCTAGTATGGTACTATAACTAGAAATGCAGCAAGAAATGCACGAAGACCCATCTGCCGCATCGGCGGAAGGACCCTGTCAAGGTGAGAGGTGGCTACCTGTCGCCCTGTATCACGGAATCCTTATCCCTTAACGCCTTTTACGGCATACACGGGGAGAGATGCAGTGGGGCAATTTTTTCGGCCCCATATGTATGTATGATTATAACGAAGTAGAGATGAAAATCAATCGGCCTGTATATCATCTAACTTTATAACAAAAATTTAAGTTTGTCTCTTTGTTCTCTAAAGTAATTGAAATAACGTGAAATTTAATGTTAGCTTTATTCTAATCCTAACCATAAAAACAAAGAAACAAACACAGTTAACTAATTCTCCTTGTGCCCAGGCAAGAATGATGATGAATCATATTTAATTGAGCGTTAAAAACTATTCATACACAAATTGGCGAACAATTCGAACGCGATGGCGCGTTATGATCTACGGCGGCTATTTTCGCGAATAAGAATAGAAAATGGTATGGAGTTGCATTCTCATAGTAATTCTATATGTGTAAAACTTTCCAGTTTATTATTGGCAAGTAACATTTGTGTCAAATACGCATAATATTTGTTATTAAAGAATTATCTTATTCCAAAAGCAATATTGTTTTTTTTTTGCTTCTTCTTACATAGCTCTCATGTTCATTCATGCACGTCTCAAACAAAGGTTGATTGGAAGAAATATATTTAAGTGTAGGTAAGTCAGCCTTTGTACCGGTTAAAATTATATTCACATTATTCTATTATTGTATTATTCTATTATTATATTGTACAGTAATGAAATTTATTCTTTACACATTTTAGCGTCATTTTCAAGTTTATATTCCAATAATTATTAAGACAATTGAATTAAGTAGTAAAATTAAATTAAATTAAATTCGTGGCATACATAATCTAAGCCAAAATTTCAAAATAATTTCGCCGCACGAACTCGCATGTCTCTGTGCGACAGAGACGACGCTCTACAACCGGATTGTCTCTTTCTAAAGCTCGATATTCACTACTTACTGCCGGGTACACTATATGTAGGTAGAGCAATAAAGAAATTCTACCTATCTAAGTACCAAGGTCAGAACAAGGTATCACATCTGATTTTCTTATCTTCGTGTGTGGCTGACGGGGTGTCCATGGCTCCAGGCCGCGACTGCACACTGGTACAATATTGTCACGTCACATAAAGTGAAGCCGGCAGAACGGGTTAGTTACACCGCAGCAGACAGCCGGACCATTGTGCAATTATATTCAATCACAAGCGTCCCTCGTGTCCAGTGCGACGGGATACGTACTGTTATGCGACAGTGAGGGGAAGATATGATGGAGACCCGCTCACTACGATTCTCTATAGTGTCAAGTTCTCTATGGGACACGTGCCTATTTTTTTTATGTTATCCGATATGGGTGGCTGAGTCGGAGGGGCCAAAGCACATGCCAATATGCTCCACCTCCGAGAAGGTGGGTGCCATACCGGAGACTTCCATGGAATGCTGGCTATACTGGACTAGAGGTGAACACAGCCGAGGTTGCTATGCGGCCATCTTACATCCAGTACGGTGGTACCAATCCAGTCGGCTACAATTTGAGCCTACCACCTAGTAAGGGGAAGGGAAGGGACCTACAGTTTTACACCGGTTCCGAACGGTGAAGCAGCAGGTGTAGGTATGCACGTAAATTTTTTCGTCAGTAAAAACTCATTGGTACACGCCGACCGGATTTGAACCTCGGACCTCTCGCATGAGAAGCCGATGCCCAAACCACTCGGCCACCCGCCGCCTATTGCACGATAATAGTGCCGAGTGCTGAGCGATTCTACTCAGAATATAGCTACTTAATATTATGCGTAACGAGGCACTCCGCCGTTGCACCAAAGTAGTCGATATTGAACACGGGATGACTGAGCTCAAGTGGCAGTCAGCCGAAGAGACGACGGCGGTTGGAGTAACCGTGTCCTACACTGGCGGCCGTAGACAGAAAAAGGGAGTGTTTAAAGACAACCCATCAGGTGGGACAACGACATCAAGTACCTCGGCAGAAAGCATTGATTCCGTACCGCTGAAAGCTGGGAGGACTGGAGGGAGATTTGAGAAGCGTATGTCCAGCAGTGGACGCATACACGCTGACTCCAAGTACGTCCAACTGACTTTGAATTAAATTATTGACGCGACACTGTTCGCACTAAGTTCAACTGTTGTGCGACGGTGAGAAAGCAAATAATAGGCAGATACATTTATTAGAGACAATAAAATATGTAAAACTATAAGAATATCGAAATGAATGGTGTTTAATGAATGAATGACTTTTTGATTTCGAAAATTAATTAAAACGAAATTATCAAATTACGACTGAATGAATCACATTCAACCATAAATCCATTGTTTGAATTTCCGGAATAAAGTACCTATCACATCAAATTATGATATATTTTAAGGCGTTCAACGTTTCTCTACTTTACATTATTACACCATTAAAATAATCATAAAGTGTTTCGTATACATTTTGCGAATGTATCACAATCTCCATCTACCGATTCGTACTATCATGTGTACTTCCCAAGTGTCATAAGCCCTGAGATATGGCATTTAGGCGCGCTAGTCTCAGCCATTAGATTTGCGCTAAAAGTCAAAATGTCACATGTGTATCTTGCAACTTACGGACTGGAACCGAAGTTGTCTTTTTATGCTTTCTAGAATTTGCAGTCGAGCGCGCTTTGTGTTATTGCTAACGCCGCCGCCTCCGCCGCCGTATTCGCCCATGTGTAGTACGTACTAGTACGTACAGGCAATACGGTTGTTGTTTAAAGTAGTGAATAAGTTCATACCATTATAACTTTTTTGGAACGAAGTTCCTTATCGCCCTTTACACTCCAGGCACTTCACGAATGAGAGCTAGGCCGAAAAAATTGTAAGAGTTCGACCGTCACGACACGTTTGCTGTAGTATGTGTGTTTGTATGTTTACAAGCGTATGTCTATGTATAGGTATATTACTGCAGTTTAATTAAATAAAAATATTTTTCATTTAATTACTATCAAACGTTGTTAATCTATTTCATTGTGCCTGTTATTTAATACACAATGGACACGGACATTCGGTCGTATGCGGGGATTGCGAATGCCGTGCCTGCCTGACTCCCTACTGTATTATTAATTTGATTAATTCTTCTTTATTAGTAGTTTCTCTTTTTCTTCGTTGTTTAGTTTATCACAATGTCATTCCAATATTAGTGTGAGTTCAGTTTTATTACCCGACTACGGCGAAGCAAAAAGGAGGGTTATGTGTTTGACCGGTATGTATGTATGTATGTATGTATGTATGTATGTATGTATGATGTTCATCTGTTCCCTCATAACTTCTAAACTACTTATCACAATTTGACAAATGAGGTATCGTTGAAAGCGTCTTGATCGTCCGCTGGTTATAGGCTATGTGACGTCACACAAAATTGACTATGGCGCCCTCTAGATGACAAAAAGTCATGATCAAAAAAAAAAAAAATTTTTTAATGATGCCGTGTTGGGTATCAAATGAAAGGGCTTAATTAGCACATTTTAAAAATATATATATTGTTAGCTATTGCTTTCGGATTTGCTTGCATGCACCCGATAATTGGGAATAATTTCTAAATAAAATAAAATCAGGCCTCATTCCATACATATATACGAATATATTTTTTCAGCGTGTGTGATATGTATATATCACACACGCTGAATCCCGACAATCGGGGTAAGCAGAGTAATCGGTGTTGTGCTGCAAGAACTCTTGTCAATTACAGCACAACACCGACCACCACGTTTCGCAAAGGATTCGAACAAGATTAAATCGATCAAGCAGCAAGTATGGCACGAAGACCCACCTGCTGCATGACTCGGTGGAAGTACCGTGCCAAGGTGAGAGGTGGCGAGCCTATCGCCCTTTAGCACGGCATCTTGTCCTTATCCCTTAGTCGCCTTTTACGACATGCATGGGGAGAGATGCAGTGGGGATATTCTTTTTAAGTATCGACCCCACACGGTACTCGGCCTCATTCCAAACCTACCCAAATACATCCTACTTAAAACCATCTTAATATTATAAACGCGAAAGTTTGTAAATGAGTTGCGTTCAGGAAGACGATAAACCTACTCAAAGATAAGGGCGAGGCAGAAGGCCGAGCTGCGTTCAGGAAGAAGATAAACCTTCTTAAAGACAGTTAGTAACTGAGGGCGAGGCCGAAGGCCGAGCTGCGTTCGGGAAGACTATAAACCTTCTCGAAGAAAGTAAGTAATAAAGGGCGAGGCCGAGGGCCGAGCTGCGTTCAGGAAGACGATAAAC
Source organism: Nematopogon swammerdamellus (assembly GCA_946902875.1). NCBI lineage: Eukaryota > Metazoa > Arthropoda > Insecta > Lepidoptera > Adelidae > Nematopogon > Nematopogon swammerdamellus. The sequence goes on along the minus strand of OX336341.1, from coordinate 12,082,947 downwards.
TTTCTCGAAGACAGTAAGTAACTATGGGCGAGGCCGAAGGCCGATCTGCGTTCAGGAAGAGGATAAACCATCTTTAAGAAAGTAAGTAACCAAGGGCGAGGCCGAAGGCCGAGCTGCGTTCGGGAAGCCTAAACATTCTCGAAGAAAGTAAGTAACAACAGGCGAGGCCGAAGGCCGAGCTGCGTTCAGGAAGAGGATAAACTTTTTTGAAGACAGTAAGTAACTATGGGCGAGGCCGAAGGCCGAACTGCGTTCAGGAAGAGGATAGCCTTTTCGAAGAAAGTAAGTAACAGAGGGCGAGTCAGAAGATCGAGCTGCGTTCAGGAAGACCATAATCATCTCGAAGAAAGTAACTTCTTAGCTACTTATTTCGAAAAGGATTATCCTCTTCCTGAACGCATCGCGCCCTTCAGCCTCGCCCATAGTTACTTACTGTCTACGAGAAGGTTTATAGTCTTCCCGAACGCAGCTCGGCCTTCAGCCTCTCCCTTAGTTACTTACTGTTTACGAGAAGGTTTATCGTCTTCCCGAACGCAGCTCGGTCTTCGGCCTCGCCCTTTTTTAATTACTTTCTTAAAGATGGTTTATCCTCTTCATGAACGTAGCTCGGCCTTCGGCCTCTCCCATATACTTACTGTCTTCGAGAAAGTTTATCATCTTCCTGAACGCAGCTCGGCCTTCGGCCTCGCCCTTTGTTACTTACTTTCTTCGAGAAGGTTTATAGTCTTCCCGAACGCAGCTCGGCCTTCGGCCTCGCCCTCAGTTACTTACTTTCTTAAAGATGGTTTATCCTCTTCCTGAACGCAGCTCGGCCTTCGGCCTCGCCCATAGTTACTTACTGTCTTCGAAAAAGTTTATCGTCTTCCTGAACGGAGCTCGGCCTTCGGCCTCGCCCTTTGTTACTTACTTTTTTCGAGAAGGTTTATAGTCTTCCCGAACGCAGCTCGGCCTTCGGCCTCGCCCTCAGTTACTTACTTTCTTAAAGATGGTTTATCCTCTTCCTGAACGCAGCTCGGCCTTCAGCCTCGCCCATAGTTACTTACTGTCATCGGGAAAGTTTATCGTCTTCCTGAACGCAGCTCGGCCTTCGGCCTCGCCCTTTGTTACTTACTTTCTTCGAGAAGGTTTATAGTCTTCCCGAACGCAGCTCGGCCTTCGGCCTGGCCCTCAGTTACTTACTTTCTTAAAGATGGTTTATCCTCTTCCTGAACACAGCTCGGCCTTCGGCCTCGCCCATGGTTACTTACTGTCTTCGGGAAGGTTTATAGTCTTCCCGAACGCAGCTCGGCCTTCGGCCTCGCCCTCAGTTACTTACTTTCTTAAAGATGGTTCATCCTCTTCCTGAGCGCCGCTCGGCCTTCGGCCTCGCCCATAGTTGCTTACTTTCTTCGAGAAAGTTTGTCGTCTTCCTGAACGCAGCTCGGCCTTCGGCCTCGCCCTTTGTTACTTACTTTCTTCGAGTCGGTTTATCGTTTACCTGAACCCAGCTTGCCCTTATGGACTATGGTACACATGTTAAAATTATAAAACAGTAAAACCTAAACAAACAAAACATGTAAAATGGCTCTGCAAATACTTTATCACGAAGTTATATCCCCAAAATAATTAAAATAAAAAATAAGTTCAAAAACTAAAACCCGACTACTGAAAAATCACGCTCTAAAAAGTATGAAACAAGAAAATGTTCTCATCTGAAATTGTTATGTACAAACTATTCAATATTTTATCGTCTATTAAATAAACAACTTACACGTAATATATTTTAATGTATTTAATAAATATTCATAGTGTTGTTCAGAGGATAGCCGTGGTCGTATGCCACCTACCCTATAGGGCAAAGTTGCATACGACCATGGCTATCCTCTGAACAACACTATGAATATTTATTAAATACATTAAAATATATTACGTGTAAGTTGTTTATTTAATAGACGATAAAATATTGAATAGTTTGTACATAACAATTTCAGATGAGAACATTTTCTTGTTTCATACTTTTTAGAGCGTGATTTTTCAGTAGTCGGGTTTTAGTTTTTGAACTTATTTTTTTTTAAAACTATTATTTCAAGCAATAAATGAAAATATTAATTTTATTTTGCATTTATTTATACGCAATTTTTTTTTTTGAGAATGCATGGCTATATCTGTCGGCAATCTTCATCACATTACGAAAGGAAAGCCCCAATCTTGCAATGACCGTGCTTAAAACAATTGTTGTTTATTGTAAGTAATTTACGTCCGTTAATAAAACTATTAGTGTGAGCTTTAATGCATACCTAATCGTTTTACAATCGTTAATGTTGTCTATATAAAGTATGAAATGTGCTTGCGGTTCAGCTCGCGTTTCATTCGGACTTACATGAAACATGATAAACATACAGACAGAAAATTATTGATTTTGTAATATGTTTACTTGGAAAAAAAAATTATCTCACTCTCTTTTTTCTTGTCTCTCTTTTCTCTACCTACATAATATAAAATCTAACGTCTGCCGCCTGTATATAAGGTCTTTCAAAATTAGTTAATAGTACGGGTTCTGTATCGGAAATAGATCACTTTTGAAGAAGAAAGAATAATTTTTTTACAAAAAAATTTTTTTTTGTGTAAAATGTAAAAAAAAAAATTCTTAATCGTTTCAGTTTCATGCCAGGAACAAAAAAGTCTTCCAATACATAGATCTTTTTCTTTCAGAAATTGTGAAAAACCTCAATTTTAGTTTTATTAGTATGGAATAGAAAGAATTTGATTTTTTTTACCAACTTACACGTGTTACGTCATAATGGTAATGAAGACTTTTTTGTTACTGTTATGAAACTGAATCGATTAGGCTATAAAATATCAACCACATATTTTTTTATTTAAATACATAAAAAAATATTTTACATAAAAAAAAAGCCCAAGGTCCAAAAAAATATTATAAAGTATTTACTCCCTATATGATACAGAACCCCCCTTAGCGTGCTATTAAATAATTTTCAAAGACCTTATATACATATATGTTCGCCTATAACTCAATAACGGCTCAACCTATTTACTTACGGTCTTTACCTATGTAATACGACATATATCCGCAAGATGATAGGCTATACATAATCACACTATTATTCATATGAGCTGAGCAGTGAGGCCGAAATCGAACAAATTCAGAGAAAATTCGAAGATTTTCGATTGAAATCATACTTCCTTTGAAACCGACTTTACCGTGACCGGAGCCGCGGACACAGCTAGTTTAATTAGTTCACAAATTCTGTCAAGGAATTGATACCAGCCACCAAAGAGTTTGTATTACGAAGGAGCGCAGCGACGTAATACAAACTCTTTGCCAGCCACATACGGCAGGCTTGCCGTATGGAGTATGACAAAATTATAACACTATCGTGTCAAAAATATTTTGAAACCCTTGGCGGGGTCGCCTGTATTGATTTCTTCCTCGAAGTATATAGGGATATAAATTTAACAACTGCGTGCTGCGGTTAAATTAACAGACCGTGTATCACAAAATAATCTCTCATTATTACTACTGTGCGCTGAAATTGTGCATGAAATTACAACTGCATAATTAATATTATTGAATTTTCGATGTATGTACATTTTTTTATATACTTACTTACATACCACACGTTGTATCCCGACAATCGGGGCGAGCAGAGCAATCGGTGTTGTGCCGCAAGATCTTTGGTAAATCACAGCACAACACTTTTAGCAAATTATTCGGATAAGATATCTATCAAGCAGCAAGTAAGCACGAAAATCCACATGCTGCCTAACTCGGTGTATGGACCGTACCGAGGTGAGAAGTGGCTAACCTTTCGCTCTTGAGCAGATGGCATTTCGTCCATATCCCTTAGTCGCCTTTTACGACATGAACGGGGAGAGATGCAGTTTCTATTTACTTAAGCATAAATTATTAGCAGTATAAGCCAGAGTCTAAACTTTTTTTTTCTTGTAAGATCTGACACGCAGTTGTCTACATCGCCTACTACGCCGGTAATGTTAGCCAAAAACACCTCGCTGAGTCATATCAGTGATTCTCTTTGGTGGCGTTTGCCCTATATCGGCTAAATCGAACTGTACGAAAAACACAAACTATTTACATAGCCGCTTCTACCGACCTTTCATTCGGTGCAGTTGTACCAACCCGGTCGAGTCAAACCCTACCACCTAGTAAGGTAAGGAAACTGTAGGTTCCTTATCTACAGTTCCTTTACGTGAAGTCCAAACCGAAGTCAGCCCTCGAGTCAGCCTCACTGATCTAATGGTCACCCATCCAAGTTCTGACCGCATCCGTAGTATTCATCGTTGGAAGCCGATCCATCGCACCAGCGAGCTACCAATCTACTTGTTAGCAAGGAGCAAATTTTCATATGGATGCAGACTCTCTATTTATTGTATGTACATAAATGTATCTATTGTATGTAGCCTGTTGGAGCAACATTTATCACGGAATTTTCATATGTGTCAAAATTACACATAATTTGAATCCGGTTTCTGTGAAATTTCACGGAACGGCGAATACTTTTCGTACAGGCTGAAGCGGTAGAAAAACCCAGATGAAACGTGTATGTGTGTATAACCGAAACAAACATAAATCAGGTGCAAATTTTCCAATGGTTGATATTTCTAATCTAGGAGAAAATGTCACGGAAAGGTATCAGTCAGGTATCGCTATATCGCTCATTGCATTTGCAGCGGCGTTCACGTTGAATCCTAAAAGAGTTCGGGTGCCTGTTTGGATGTGTGCGAACGAGGTACGCCACGGCAGGAGGCAACGTGCGAACCAACACGCACTCGCAATGCGTGCAAAAAGGGAATGGCTACGGAACCTTCTGCGTGTATAATACTCGTAATATAGAAGTGTGTGAATAGCGTGAGCGCCTAAGAGGCCTTTAAGAGTTACTCAACCTATGAAAGTTTGTACGAATTGCTCAAATCCCAAACGAAGTTACACATTAGCGCCATATGACAGAGGACTACGGTTAGAGCCTACGTTTATGCTCGCCTGAGGAATATTTGCGGTGAGGAGGCAAAGCGAAATTACATTCCTCACTTATTTACATTTCGTTAAGAAAATGTAAATTTCATGGGAACTACAAAGTTTAATTTAGAAGCGGAGTGTCGCCGCGCCTCCGCGGCGCCGCCGCCGCCGGCCCGGGGAGGTGCTGTCTTCCTGAAATTTAAATGAAAGCGTACTTTAATTCGCGAATGAAAACGCAGGAACTGGCTCTTTAATACCTTCTAAGACAAAGTAAATACTAGAAACTCGCGGCACCGTTTAATTTAGGCCCAAACTTCAGACCACTAATTCCCCATTCATTTTGAAAGCTCTTTGACATGGGACAAGACCATTTCTTAAGAACATTTAAGATTTTATAGGTCCTTTTACCAAGTAGGTATATTTATCAGGTCTTTTCGCCCTACATAAACAGGGTTTACTAACACCCTGCTTTATTAAAAGAAAGCACAAGTACTTCGGTGGGGATTTGACAAAATACCGGCCAAGTGCGGGTCAACTCGCGCACGGGGGGCTCCGTACTCAGAGGAAATTTCCTCCGAGGTTCCGTACCACCACACAATTGACCGGTTTTGATTATGTGTTGTTTTGCTTTATAGTTTGAAATACAATGACACCAATTTTGACGCTTGTATGTGAAATAGGCCTCCGTACCCGTACTGCAAGGAACCCTAAAAATCTACCTATTTGGATTTTTACTAGTATTTTACAGTCATAGTTACAGAAAATCTCCTGTCATATGGAACCACAGAATGGGACTATGACATAAAAAAATTGGTTGTCTGTAAAGTCGGTTTACGGACGATAGTTTTACGTGATGACGTCATAAAGTGGTAAGACTACTGGGAACGGTTCTAAAGTGTATCTGGCTGGTTTTGATGACATTAAAAACGTTACATTTTCAAAAAAGGAACAGATTAGTTAAATGTTGTTTCCCGCTATTTGCGCTTTAATATATTATGGTACGAGTAACCTCCTTTCAATTGTGCTGCCCTGGTACTTTAGAAGTTTTATGAATATTCTAAATTTGAAATCTTTTCCGACCGGCCAGTTGCGCGTAACATATTATGGTACGAGTAAGCTCCTTTTAATTTGTGCTGCCCCTAGCCGACGCTTGGCCCGATTGTGCCTCTCTATCGCTTGTTACGCGCTCTCGCTTGCACACACAGGCTCATATGGAACGTGACACTTTTTCGTGTGTGCAGCCGGTGTTCATCAATTTATAAGACGTGACGTCATCACGTCAATAATAATATGAATATTCTTGTGAAGTTGAGAAGTTCCAATAGGCCGTTAGTGCACTTTTGACCCGACTGCTTACCGGCGAAAAGGTTTATGTTTTTGGCAGCGTATGTAGGTATGTATGAATGTGTGTATCCCTCACAGAGCCTAAACTACTTGACCGATTTCAACATACGAGGCATTGATGGATTCGTCGCGATAGTAAAGAAAATGAAATTAAATGAAAATATACTTTATTCCGCAATAAGAAGTTACAAAAGGCGGACTTATAACCGCGAAATACGCGCGTCTTAGGCTAGATTATTCTATATTACTTTATAAGCTCCTATAGACAGTTTTAATTTTTATCTCGACGCATATTATGATAAATTCCTTTGTATACTTCCTAGTACTGACCGTCCGAAAAACTCACCCCGCTTCCACAAGACGGTCCAGTAAAGACACTCCAAACACATGATGTATCGTTAGGAGGCCGTAATGAAATAAAGGCAGGATAGCGTGTCGACTAATGAAACAGCCCCACCTCCGCTCACCGGCGAAAGGTCTACGTGTTCAGACATTAATAAGCCCTTCACTTGACCTGTATCAGGGAAGGGCCCCGTCGTCCCTCGCCGCTCTTTGCCTCTCGGAGGCAAACTTTAACCCGCGTGTCGCCGGACCGGACAGAGGCTTTTTGTTATTTCGAATTACGGAGTCCCTTTTAAGAATTGTGCCAGCCACGGCGGCCATTTCGCGGAAGTAATCAAGTCGAAATTCGGACCTGCAAGATTAGAAACACGTTAATTTCGTGAAACTTTTGGAGTGAATCCGGGTGTTTTGAGTTGGTTTTTGGAGTCTAAGCTTGATCACGTTTTATTTAGGTATCTAATCGCATTATCATAAAAAAAATACTAGAAATTTTATTGTATGGTTTACATGAACTGGGTTGCCTTGTAGAAATTGCATAAGGCAATGAGTCCGCTTTTGCCACAATCAAATGTTATTATTTTGAATTTTCATACAATGTACATATTTCAAAATTCAACTTACTACGGATATAATTTATATGCTCAAGTTTCTTAAAAAGTGTAAAATATTCAGGTTTCGTTATTACGAAGTTCATCTAAAGTTTGCACTGTTTTAACCAACATGAATTTGGATGCCGGAAAGTCTAAATTAAATTGGAAATCTCGTTGAAATCTCAGTAATAAGAATGAATACCTCAAATTCGCTCGCGAATTTCATTTCGGAGCGGACCTTTTGAAAACTTGCAGTAATAACAAGTTCGGGAGCTCGTCGATTTGATTGACTTTTGGCCGAGGTGCCGGTCGGAACGTGCTTTCCTCCTAATGTTCCCTCTTACGACCGACTCGTACCGACGCGCCGCCCGCGCCGCCTCCGCCGCCCCTAGCGCCGACGTAAGGATATCGAGTAAAATTGAAGCGCGCGATTAGAAAAACCGTCCAAGTGCGAGTTTTCCGCGCACCGAAGTTTTCGTACCACCACGTAATTGGTCGAGTTTTTTTTTTATGGAAACTGACACGATTGGCTACATCACCTACAACATACGTGATGTCAGCCCATAACACCGGGTGAACTTGGTGCCACGTCAGTGCCTCCCTTCGGTCGTGCCGGCTACACTGAACTGGACGCAAAACACAAACTATTTACATAGCCGTTTCGACCGACCTTTCATTCAATGCGGTGGTACATGAAATGGTACAGTAAATGTTTTCGTCAGAAAAAACTTATTAGTACACGCCGACCGGATTCGAACCTCGGACCTCTCGCATGAGAAGCCGATGGCCAAACTACTCGGCCACCCGTCGCTTCACTGAAAGCATCAACCATTTCTTTTTTCATAGCCGTTTTGATAGATTTCAATTCAACGCTGGCCCACCGCAATCGGAGCGATTACAGTAATTAACTCCAAAGGCGTCTACAGTTTTACATGGAATCCGAACCGTGGATAGAACAACTGACGACCACGACTGATTGCTATAATTTGACGTTTTTCCCGTCGCAAGCTGAATTGTCACATAATAACCTAGAAGTCGGCGAAACTTTGTTACTCTTATGAACTGAGGGATCGTCTAACCGAGTACGGAAGTAAGACTTTATTTTACCTCTCTCCCTCTCTATCTATTTCTCTCTCTCTCTCTCTCTCTCTCTCTCTTCCACCTTATGCAGTATATGGGGGTCACATCGGAGCTGATATCAATGACGCAAAAATAGTCAGTTCATACTTAGAATACTTAAAAATTACTACTGCTAAAGACGCATTATGCAAGTTCAATCCCGTATATGTACGGTTACGTCAGGTGAAAAGGTTGGCTTATTTATCCATTATAGCAATATTTTCGTTTACGCGGTATATAACTGAAAGCGACTCACTTTCGTCGACGTTTGGTCCCTCACTCTGGGGACATCGACAGGACTCGCGGTACTGCGACACCCGACACGGTCGTCCAGTCAGATGTCAATATGTCGTCCAGTCAGATGTCAACTACTTGACGTCTGCATGGACGACGTGATGGGTGTCCTCCAGGTCGCCGCAGTACCGCGAGTCCTGACGATGTCCCCAGAGTGAGGGACAAAACGTCGACAAAAGTGAGTCGCTTTCAGTTATATACCGCGTAACCGAAAACATTGCTAAAATGTGTTATAGCGGTAAATCCGTAAACGAACATGTTGGCTTATCCATTTTAAGGATTTTTTCCAGTAAACCCTTGTTAATGGAGTTAGATTTTTTTTTCATAGAAAGCGCGACCTGTTGTGCCGAGTCATCCATAAGGTGTCTAACGAAGCCCGGCGACGACGACATTCGGTTGCATGCGGGGGTTACGATTCCATGCCGGCTTGGCAGATGCCCATTCGAGTCCCTCTTGAAGGACCCGACCGAGACTGTCCTTGGAAAATATGTTAGCACGGAGAGCGTTCCAGAGATCACCAGTTAGTTCTGTGGAGGAAAGATCTGCAGAACCGATTGGTTCGCATCCGCGGCAAGACCAGCGCGTATAGAGATGCAATCTCTGCCCAGTGCGCGTTGTGCGGAGGTGGAAAGGGAAAGGCGGGATCGCGTCAAACCGCCCAGCCGCCGAGTACTCCCCATGGAATGAGCCATAGAACACACGAGCTCCGACATCCCTACCAAGTTGCAATGGTTCTAGATCGCGGGACACCTCAGGTTCACCCTACGGCTTCACTCTGGATCGAATCCAGAGGGGCCAAGCTAATAACAGTAATATTGAAATTTAATTTAATTTAATTGATTGAACGATTTAATTCTCATTTCCGTTACTCAATCACTCATCATAAACATATCGCTGATCTTAAAGATAATATAATATCATGACTACATCATTGACCTATGTATGTATCTAGCCTAAAACCTGTTCTATTTTAGTTCTCTTCTATTATATTTTGTTAGGCAAGGTCTATCTATGCTCTACTACACTATAATACCTAATGGTTTGGAATGAAGTGCGATATGTGGAACCGCTCTAACGAGATGTAACTTAATATAACTTAAGGAGCATTAATCCACTTAAAGCAGACTTCACAAGGACTTCGAACTTCGATGCGAGGTGTCAATTATATCCCGGACCTCTAAAAATAATGAAAAAAGACAGTTTATAAAGTCTGGTCGCCTCCATTCGGGCCTGAAGAACTTTGAAGAATAATTTGGAAAAGTTTTACATAATGATCGATGGGGTCGGAAAGTGTCTGGCTTGAAATCTGGAACGTACTCTCTTATGGTTTGAAATTTTTTTTTCCTTCAATTTGCTAAATATACGTTCGAAGTAATTAGAATTTGGGAACCGTTTTCTTCAAAGTTGTGGTCGATCATTAACCGAGTTTTCTTGGTTTTGTTCATGGCCCCTTTTTCAATAGCTTAGTTTATACTGCTAACTGCAATGTATGGAGTTAGCAGTATAAACTAGTAACTGTTTGTGGAGACTGGCCTGCTCCAATTGGCGGCATGTTATCTGAATAATACTAAGAAATATGTGTAATACTATTCAACTCACCTGATTGCATAATTAACTAAGTATCAGCATCCTAATTTCATTAACTCATTGACAACTTGATACTTCAAGTATCTAAACATTTTTATATTTAGTGTTTTTTATTTATTGAGTTGTTGTTTATTTTTGAGTTGATACCAATTACGTAATAAAGTTTGCCAAAGACTATAAGTATACACCTGATACACTTAATTAATAGTCGTTGTAGTCAGAACTCTCAGTAATATTATATACATATACACACGATGTTATTATGTGGATAGTCACTAAAATATATCCTTTGAAGTTTCTCGCCGGTTCTTCTTCGTGGGTGTAATCGAACCGGATAGAACAAAATTTGTGACAAGGTCGAGTGCAGTCTTATTGCCATAAGGTCACCAAGGTGTTAAGGAATGACATCACGGATGCTGTAGATGATGTAGCCAAGTGTCTCAGTTTGAAAAAAAAAATGTTCCACGTTTGTTATTGTCTTTTGTCAAATAATCTCAAATTAAAGTTAACTGGCATACACTGGCGCAAACATGGCAACTACAAAAACATAATAGATAGCCTAGAAAAATACACCAAAATAAACATAGTGAACAGTTTTTCATGTGATAATATTATGCATTTAGGCGTTTTCTAATCGCAAAAAATCCAATAATATATTTCTTGGGAGGCGGTGCGGGGCGGGGAGAGGGAGTCGGAGACAGGGGTGGACAGACGAGCGAAAGCTATCTAAAGGCAGGGGGTGGCGAGGGAGAGAGGAGGCTGTGCGGGGCGGGAGAAGTGCTGAACAAAATTGTCCTCGAGAATAAAGGAGGCGTGGATGGATGAAATATTACAGTAGGCACCATATTTGATATGTATATGATTGAATATAGACATAAATATATTTCCATAATATATAAATCGGTAGATGTTTCAGTTAACAGATATCGCATAACAATTGTTTATTGGAGTCTCAAACACAACCAATTTCGTTTGAAGGCGGACCAGTTTTAGATTAAGTTTTAATTAATTATGCTAATGTTGAATGACGACACATTTATAAAACTAACTATTTATAATTCTCGGGGCTCGTAAAAATTGTCGAAAGAAACTCTTTGCTTTTTTATGAAGTTATATCCCATTTATTCGTGCTTCCAGGGCTGTAGAAAAATGTATAAGAAAAGTCCCAATGAATCTTCCGGACCGGAGCTCTGTGTCGGCCGCGAGTCAGCCCTGAGTGATTTAGTGCGGAGCCTCATGTGAATCACACATTACCCGCTCTTAGTTTTCATCTAGTCAAACCTTAACGCCTCCGATTCCGAACAAAGAAATCACTGAAGAACAACTACGTAGTTGGTAATGTTTTTATTATCATATCGCGTTTATAAACATGTTTGTAGGAGTTATACCTAATTCTGTAGATTACTAGGGGGTAGGGTAAACCGCATGGAAAAGCCTCTAGCTAGTGGACGGATATGCAACGTCTAATTACTCAATCAATCCGGTCGGTGGTCTCGCTCGCCGAACGTCGCCGCGCCGGTTGCAGGCTAGGCATGTGCAGCAACTCAGATCAGCCTTGCGTTATCATATCACACTGAAGCATTATGCGCGACGTGCGTAATACTAGAGTTGAAAGTGTAACGCAGTAGCACATCGCAAACGTGTGGCGCAGACTGGTGAGGTTCCGCTGTTACACACAGAGACACAGTGCCGCGCCTGTCTAGCCTCATCATGATCTTTTCACCCATTTCAGTTCAATACTGATTTTAGGCCTCTCCCAATTCTCGCCAAGTTTCTCTGCTGCGTGCTTAAGAACTCCACTACTTCAACATTATTATAGATCCATTGTGACTTTGCTATGTCCGGTTTTCGACCATCGGAGTTACCATCGAGCCTACCCAAATCCGCCTCGCACAGCATAGGGACGATCCGCTATACCGCAACTGTGTTAACTCACTGCGCTGTTTTAGTAGAGTGCACACGAGTTAGTGCATTAAAGCACAAATAGTTAGAACCTCTACTATTTTATTAACGTCTTTACCTGGCTCGGCGGACCGGTATCTGTGCGGTGGGTGATACGCTGCTCACGACGCACGACGCAATTGCGTACTCACTGAGCTGTTTACAGTAGAGTGCGGGCGAGGTTAGTGCTTTAACGCACAGAATGTTACCGCGTTACCCATGTCTATTGCCGGACCCGACGGGCCAGTGCCGGTGCGGTGGGTGGTCGGCGGCGGCGGCGCACGACGGTCGGTGTAATCGCAGCAATCACGCAGATATGTGCACGCATTCGCCGGCCGAGGGCTGGCTGAGGTCGATGCGAAATGCTTTGGGAGTTCTGTCTTTTGTTGGTGTTTCGATGTTATCGACGACAGGTCATATACATACGTACATATAGTAGGTATACGAGATTCCTGAAATATGACAAACACTGAACATAAAATAAAACCTAAATTTAGGGCTGGCGGCACAGATGAGATGCTCTGGCGGGCTCAATACGCGTAAATTTTTTTTTGCAAACAATACCGAGATAAAAAAAAACATAGTTTGCAGAAGGTTAGATAATGGCAAAGCGAGGAGAGGTGGGAGTTAGTGAGAAATACAGAAGAAAGACGGAGAGCCATGGCGCAGTACTGTATACATGTTCGCTTATAATTCTAGCAAGAATGACTTCAACATTTAAATAATCCGCATTTCACCAGTATGCAATCTGGTATGGTCCGAATGGCGATAGTCAACATCGCAATATCTGTAACGTGAGCGGAGCCGCGGGTGCAGCTAGTGCTGGATAAGTACGATGTAAATAGATTTCACATCGACACCGCCGCCCCGCCCCGCCGTGGAGTCTACTAAAACCTACTCGTACAAGTTGATGCGGCATCTCCTCCTACGACTCGGGTGTTCCCGAGTTCCGCGAGAGCGGAGCATATTCAAAGCAAATAGCGTTCGTGCGACGACTGTTTGACTATCAAATGGAAAATTCTGAAATGTCATTGAATCATATGTTGTGGGAACTCGTTGTGGGCTCCCAGCAGCGTCTCTTGTCGATAAGATTAGTTTTTTAAGTATTTAAATTATCAAAGCTGATTTATTGTCACCACTCCTCAAATTATTTTCAGAATAGTATCACTTAGTATTGCCATATTCGTCAACAATACAAGAGTATGCTGTTGCAAGTGCCTACGCACACGCAGGTTCGATTAATGATGATCTTAGTTTTTGGAAATCTGTAAAAAAATTTGAAACGTGAAATTGAATTTAAAATCTTTGAAGACACCATATGCTCGCTCACGCTCAGTATATGCCCAGTACTTAGTACATTTTGGTAAACTTAAAAATACAATTGTTTTTTTTATGGGAAGCACGACATATGGCGCGCGCCAGACTAATGCAGAGGTGTAGTCCGACGGCGCCCACGGGCATTCGGATATTTACGGGGGCTGCGAATACCATGTCGGCCGCCTAGGTCCACATTAAGTTTACATTGTGCATGCAAAACTACAATACAATACAACCGGATCCGAATTCAATACACACGCTTTCAAACCGGTATTTTGAAAAGTATTATTTTATATTGAATTAAAATGTAAATGTAAAGAGCCAAATTGAGGCAAGACAAAAACTCGGCAGTGCCGAGCCTAGGGCCACACTTCAACAACAATATAACTCGGTATATTTTTCCGAACTAACTCGTAATTTCGAAACGAGTAACACAATGTCCAATTATCGCAATTCGCCGTCAGCTACGTTCAGTTCGCGTAGATTAAGACGTATTTACTCGAGGTCGAACCATTCAACAAATAGAAGAGCCATCGACTAGCCGAACAGATGAAGTCATTCACAGAGAGAAAATTAAAAATTATATTTATGTCTCTGTCACATTTGCGGATTCATGTATTTTACATGTATGAGCGCTGTGTGAAGACAAATTGTGTGCATTTGAAAATCACAATTTTGGGTAGAAATAAATTGGCCGGAATGCAATAGCAGTTGTGTAGTTTTGAATTGTTCTTTCGAGATAAATACATTTAATGTAAAGTTGAAAAGCTGCTTGAGACTTGAAATGTTGAGTAGGTACATGCCGTTATGTTCTTTGTTGTATGACAGCCTACGATCGCGCCTTTTGCAATAATTATTGAATTATTCTAGAACTTAAAGATGAGGAATTGTTTATCCAATTTCATTTAACTTATTTTCGTAAGATTTTTATTTGGTTTTACAATTTACTAAGTACAGTTCGGTGGCAAACCAGCACATCTTCGCCGCATTTTCGGTTGAGACGATGGGGGCATGGTCAGAGGATGCAAAGCGGCTTACCAAAGATATTGGGATATGCCTGTACGCTGCTTCAGGAGAACAACGATCGCTCGAGTTCCTGAGGCAGCGTATCAGTGTGGCCATACTGGCCATCCAACGAGGTAATGCCGCCAGCGTCCTCGGAACCGTGCCCACATCGTCTCACTTGGAGGAGGGTTACTAGTTTTCTTTTATAGGTTTATTAGTAGGTTTTATAGGTCTGTTAGTAGGTTTTATAGGTAGGTTTAATTTATTTATTTATTTAGTTTTAGTTAGTTACATTTTAGATTTATTTTAGATTTAGTATAGTTTTTAATTTAATGTTATTGTTTGTTAGTTGTGTGCATACTTTATTTGAAATAAACCTTGATTTATTTATTAAATATATAAATTGTATCCCCATAAGTCATAAGCATAAATTGCTGGTTTAACGGACGACAAACAGAACAAAATTAAATATAATCTGAGTTACAGTATTCAATTTATATTTTAAAGAGTTATACCACAGCCCACTGGTGCTTATACGATGTCATAGTATCAGCGCGATATGTTATAAGTTCGCTGCATAATATGCGCATCAACTGAACGGCATTTGAAGACAATGTCAATAAAAATCCCACCATCACACGGCATTAGGGAGCACATACAAGTTGAATAAAGAAGAGTATTAAGATGTGGAGAGGACTGACATAATGAGGGGGCACTTGAAGAGGATGGGACTCCGTGGGAGATTACAGCAACCGGCCAGTAGACGATATATACAGCATGTTCGATCTTTATATATCACTTGAAGGAAACTAAGAGTTCAACTTTCAGTTATGTATGACTCTTTTTATTAGGGTTCCGTGTGTAATTGTAATACTTGTTTTTTTTATGTAATCCTGTATGAGTGGCTGTGTCAGAGGGGTCAAACCGCATGCTCCGACCAGCCAATATCACCTCCGAGAGAGTAGGTGCCATACCGGAGACTTCCCTTTAAATTGCTGGCTATACTGGACTAGGGTGAACACAACCGAGGCTGCTATGCGGTCATCTTACATCCAGTACGGTAATACCAACCCAGTCGGCTACAATTTTAGCCTACCACCTAATAAGACGCAAGGGAAGAGACCTACAGTTTTACACCGGTTCCCAACGATGAAGCAGCAGTACCACGAGATTTAACCTACACCGCGTACTACGCTACGCCCCGTGTTCTCCGCAACATTTTGTATGGAAAAAAAACGGAGCAGCGCACGGCATCTAGTGATAGATTTGCGAACTTCGTTTCTCCATACAAAATGATGAGAACACGGTGTAGCGTAGTACGCGGTGTAGGTTAAATCTCGTGATAAGGGTACAGACGTAGGTACGCACGTAAATTGTTCCGCAAAACTCATTGGTACACGCCGACCGGATTCGAACCTAAAACTTCTGACAAGAGAAGTCGACGCCGAGAACACTAGCCACCCGCCGCTTGTTTATATTATATCCTTGTTTATCTTTATTAGTTCTTATATAATCCGTCAGTCAGGCGTCTGTCTGTCCGTCCATCCATCTGTCTGTTTCACGCTCTATCCGAGGTGCGTTCGAATTTATATTAAACGAAAATTACTCTTGTCGGTGTTGTGCTGTAATTAACACGACTCCTTGCAGCACAGCACCCATTGCTCTGCTTACCACGATTGGCAGGATATAGCGTGATTTTTTTTTTATTGCTTCCGAACTTGGTGGCTCTGCCCGAGGTCGAAGCCTCAGGCGCAGCCAATTTCACCGCCGAGGAGGTGACAGTTTGGCTTGGAGATGGACTAATGTTGGTGGGGAAAGGCTATTAATTAACCCACGATTTCAAGATCCGTGGATTGTAGGAGTGGGGAAAGATGTTTCCTGGGAGCCCGTTCCGTGATGGTATGTGTGTGTGTACTCTTGAAGAAATCAACATAGTTTTTTATCCGCTCATACTGTTGATGCGGCGAGAAAGAATGAATGGGCAAGGAACTATCCTGCAAATTTCATAAATAACATAAACGGTTATATAATATGTATTATATTACGTAATCGGTTTATATTTTATGTGTTATACTTAGTTTGATACGTTTTATCCTCCCGCCTTACAAAACATTCAACAGAACAGAGCAACCTATACGCGCGTCGCACGCATCCCACGGCACGCGTGTATCGAGCGCTGTGTGTAAACAGATTACCGAGTACAAAAGCTTGTAATATCGACCCACTGCGGGGATGATCGGGGCTTAGACATCTGCCGAGCCTGATCAATATTTAGGATCCGGCCCCAAGTCTTCTTACTCTTGCTTGCTTCAAGGTCTCTATGAAATAGGTATTGGGGCTTGGGAGACAAAGACAATACTGATGGATTATTTTTACATTGAAGTTTTTACATAATTAGTATTAATTTATATTGCAATTTTAATATATACGTAATGTATATTTGAATAAAGTGTAAAATACATTTAGCATTTCATTTTGTAGATTTACAGTTCTCAATGTTAGTCTCTGAGGAAATTTTGGTTTATTTTTTACATAGGTATCTTTCTGCGTCCAAAAAAAAAAGTATTGTACATTTTTTGGTTAGCTAGACCATAAATGTAGGTAGATCACGCTCATGCAGGCACATGGTTAAGTAGTATGGAATATGGAATATGGTTAATTAATTGGTGTTAAAAAATTACGTAAAAAATCTTCAAAAGTTTATCAAGAGTACTAGGTAAACAGGAAAAGCAAATACTTCAATCAGGTACTCGTATCTCCGACCGATCACTGAAATGTGATCCCGCGTGCTAGCCTAATGGAATAGAAAATAGTTCCGGCCGGAGCCCTCACCGAGTGGACAAATATCCTAAGAGGTTATCGGTAGGGCAAATGTTTGGCCACGATTATATGAGGCCCATGGCATTATATAGCCAGAACCAGCATTCTCATAACGTTGCGTAAATTTTACATCGTTACTAGCATGTGTGCACTTACCTACATCGAAATGCACTCCATCTTCTTTAAAAAAAAAACTAGCATTTACCCGCGGCTTCGCTTCGCGTGACTTTTTGCTCACTACTAAGGCCGCCGATAACGTAGCATTATGTTTTATAGCCAAAACCGTCTTGAGAAGTGACAGAATGAAACACAAAAAACCGTATGTAAATCGATAAAGTGGTTCTCGAGTTATAAGGATATTCATAAATTGACTTACATTACAAGGCCGTAGAAACTTCGCTTTATTTATTAGGAATTATTAAACTGACATGGTGGGCCCATTAACTAGGCGCCATGTACGTGCTTCCCTCACCGCTTGCTTATCATCATATCAGTCCACTACAAATTTTTCCTACCTAACTAGGTGCCATGTCTGCGTTACCCTTTGGTCGTGTCGGGTATACGTGAGTTAACATGTGTGACAGAGATAACGATAACATAAATATATTATCTTTAATTTGGTTTTTCTTTTTATTTTCTCTATATTTATGTTGATGCTCCTTCTAGATAGGTATGTTTTTTATTTTTCCAATATGGCCACTTAGAGCAATATCGCTTACAACTTCCACCGCCTCTAGCTCACATCGGCACTTGAAACCAGAAACTATCCGTAGTCATTCATCTGAAGACCAAATGTGAACGATTTAAGACACGTTGAACGAACTCTAGTACAAATGAGCAGAAGTAGGGACATTATTATTACATTATTAAGGTTCCGTATAGGACGAGCCACAGACGATTTGTAGCGTCACTCAGTCTATTCTACAGGTATATTCTATCATGGACGCAGCTCGGAGGAACTTGCATCGCTTATTCCTTGCCATCCAATCTATCTTCGCAGCACACGCCGCGCCGCAGAGAAACTGAACATCCTTTGTTGTCGACATTGAACTTTGGAGAACCCATCTGTTCTCAAAATCGTTTCTTTGTCATTCCGCTAGGGTGTGGAACTGTCTTCCGGCGTATGTGTTTCCCGGATCCTTTAACCTTCCATCGGGTGCTTTCAAACGTTGTATTAACAGGCTAAACATGTCAACAGCAAATTTTCTGGCATAGATGTTTTTGGATCTGTCGACTGCACCATTGGTCCCTCAGCACAGCCACCCATGTTGATTTACATAAAAAATACCAAGTGTCAGACTTGGTATGCTTATAGTGCAATCTCTAAAGTTAAACGTAATACACACGTTAATACGTAATACATTTTTATTTTGTCATTCCATCCCTTCTGGCCCAAATCAGCCCTTCAAGTTGGCATGTTTTGAAAAATGCGAACACACACAAACTTCAAACACCTCTCGCGCTTTAGTTGTTAATGCTGCATAATCGAGACAAACTCGAACGAACAAAGGTTTTAACTTTATTCGATACTTCAAACAAAACCTTGTATGAAGCCTCTAGGTGGGGCAATATGGGCTACCAAAGTTGAAAATTTTTCTTACGAAAAAATTATTTCAAACTGCGCAAACATCAATTTCACGAACTAAGTTTGACAGATGCATGTGTACATGCAGACTCCCTCGATTTTTTACACGATATGTACGTTGTATTCTTTAGCTTGTCAGCCTCGATAGCTCAGTGGTGCAGACAGTCAACTGTCGCTATTGAATGTTAAGCAACGCTGCGTGCGGTCAGTACTTGGATGGGTGACCGCTGACCGTTGGAGGCTGACCGAGGTTCGGATTCCTCGTAAAACTGTAGGTCCCTTCCCTCCTAATCTTACTTGGTGGCAGGGTTTAACCCGCCCGGGTTGGTACCACCGCACTGAATGAAACGTCGGTCAAAACGGCTATGTAAATAGTTTGTGTTTTCCGACCAGTTCAGTGTAGCCGGCACGATCAAAGGGGGAAGCACTGACATGGCACCTAGTTCACCATGTGTTATGGGCTGACATCACGGACGTTGTAGGTGATGTAGCCAACCGTGTCAGTTTCCATAAAAAAAAAAAGTTTCAAACATCATTGCCGTATGTATAAAGTAGCAGTCACCGAACTAAACCACCAACCAAGCATTGAAATAATTCCAATGGAGAATTATTCATTATTAAATCTTGTTCGTACATTAGGTACCTCCAGTTTTCAAATCTAACTATTAACTAACTCCGGCTGGGCGAAATCTAATCTAAAGAATAACTGTAGCATTAACCCAGCAGCAAATTTGCATCAATGACGGATTTATAAGACAAGAACACGTCCTATTCCGTGTACGAAGCTATCATAAAACTGTCAAGAGTACGCGAGCAATCGTATCCCAATCCGAGGCGTTTCTCGCTGGAGTAAATATAGACAGGAAAACTGAATTCAAAACGACAGAAGCGATGTCTAGGTGCCATGTCAGTGCGTCCCTTCATTCACGTCGGCTACACTGAACTGGACGGAAAACACGAACTATTTACATAGCCGTTTCGACCGACTTTTCGTCCAGTGTGGTGGTACCAACCCGGCCGGGATAAACTCTAGTAAGGTAAGAAGGGAAGGGACCTACAGTTTAACGTGGAATCTGAACCACGGTCAGCTCGAACGGTCGAGCGGTCAGTCATGCAAGTACTGACCGCGCTCGGGGTTGCTTAATACCAGTCGACCGACCGTACCACTGAGCTACCGAGGCTGACATACATTATTATCTATGTCTATCTCTAACATACTTGTGCGCCACAACGCGCCGTCTCAACTGCAAGTCTCGAAAATTGTGCGCATTTATAAATTGTGTTGGAGGCATACACGGCAACTAGCATGCGCAGCAAATAATGTGTGTCGAGCTTTAGAGAGAGACTACCCGGTTGTAGAGCGTCGTCCCTGTCGCACGTGAGACGTGCGAGTTCGTGCGACAAGGACGACGCTACAACCGGATGGTCTCTTTCTTAAGCTCGACACGCATATTTCGCAACTATACTTACATGTATTATTAATAACTATTCTAATTATTACTTTATTTTCAATTCTCTACTTAATCGAATCTCAAACATCCAAAGGTTGGCGGTAAGAAATCTCTGTAAGGGATAAGTCCGGCTTTGCACCTTATGTAAATGTTCTAATGTGCTTATTACTGTTTAATGTTGCGTGGAGCAATAAAGCATTCTCTATCTATCTCCGCCCGAATTAATTTTGAGTGCAAAGTTTAATTGTATGCAATATACGACAGTTCACAGTTCTCTCTATACTTTTGAATTCTTTGGAGAGGAATAAATGCTAGGGCGACATGGTCATTGGGTAATTTAATTAAATGTTGAACGTAAAATATTGATATAACGACAGGAAACTGACACGATATAGTGTGTTTGAAATTCAATTAAAATTAAGCATAAACTTATATTTTACCCGACTATGGCGAAGCCAAAACGATGTTTTTTGACATCGGAAATGTCTTTTCGATATATCTATTTTATATATATATTTCGGTATAGGCCCCGATTTCAGAAAAAGTGCGAATTAGCCCTGGTGTCGTGAGTTTTAAGGTTACGTGAACATTCAGGGTCTCAAAAGACGCGATCGACAATAGCTAGAAGATTGTGAAAAAAGAAATTTACAAAATTTGAAAGTTTTTGAGAAAATCGCAAAAAACCGCTTAAAATAGCCGT
Source organism: Nematopogon swammerdamellus (assembly GCA_946902875.1). Lineage (NCBI taxonomy): Eukaryota > Metazoa > Arthropoda > Insecta > Lepidoptera > Adelidae > Nematopogon > Nematopogon swammerdamellus. The sequence continues at coordinate 12,061,877 of OX336341.1, read as the reverse complement.
TTTTAGGGGGTTTAAAAAGGGCACATTTAAACCTATTTCTAAATATATATTTTGAACTTTTATATTTTAATATTGTAGATTGACTAAATATCTGGGGATGTTTTTTGAATTGTTTGAAAAAAGTGAAAATTTTGGGAGTTATGATTTTTTAATTTTTCCATTACGCGAGTTTCGTGTTGTCTTTATCTTGCAGTGTGAGTAGTTATAATGGTTTTCGTGTATGCATACACTTGAAAATTGAGAATTTTAATTTTATGTTGTTTTTTTTTTAATGTTTGTTTTTTTTTAAATTCACATATTTCAGTATGAAAAAGCAAGTAAATTATAATCAAATTTTTAAATATGGATACATATTCTTTAATGAACACCAATTTATACAAATTAGGCACAATAGGTGACCTTAATGCCGTGAGGCATTCTATTCTAACTAATCTTTGGGATGTGGGAGAAGTATATATATATATGTATATTATGTACAAGAATAGTTTGTGACAATGTTTTAAGTAATGCATTAAGATAAACTACAAACTAATCTCTACCTTTCTCTATCTTCTTCTTCTACTTTTTATAAAAGGGAACGTCTGTCTGTTTGTATGTATGTATACATGTTTGAGGTAAACTCCGGAACCACTGAACATATTTTGATGTGATTTGCACCAATGTAAAGATAGTTCTTGAAGCACAGCCTTAGGACTGAGCAGTATCAAAGAAAGTATAGGAAAGTATAGTATGAAGTTCATACTATGAACGGAATTTTGTGTCGAATGGTTGTTGGTTTGGTAGAAGCGATGTTAGATATATATACTATAAATATTTAGATACAATTTTGGGAAGAAGATAGATTGCATCCTGGGGACTACCTTTTATCGAAAAAAAACTGACGGGGGTGAAATAGGGAATGCAATTATGTTAGGGATATGAAGGGGGAAGCTTTAAGGAGGATGGGTGAAGGGGGAGAGGCGATGATGGAGGGGTGGGGATGGAGGGGTAGAGATGGAGGGGAGGGACGATAAAGGCGGGGGCCGGAGAGGTGTGGGTTGGGGAGGGACCAGGAGGGGGAGGGAGGTATAAAATGGGAGGGAGGACGGTTGGAGGGGCGGGAAGGGAGGGGAGGGAGGTAGGGAGATGGAGCAGGTGGAAGGGGTTTAGGGAAGGGGAGGTGTGTAAGATGGGTGGGAGATGAGGGAGGGGGTGTTGAGAATAGGGGCGACGAACGAGGAGCAGGGGTGAGGGAGGGAGGGGGAAGCGGCGGGGTATAGATGGTTGAACGAGGACTGAGATAGGGAGGGATAGAAGTGTCGGAGGGAGGGAGAGCTAGGGGGAGAAGGGAGGGGTGAATTGTAGGAGAGGGGAGATAGGAAGGGAGGAGCGAGTGAGGCGAGGGAGGAGGGAGGAGGGGAAAGAGTGAGAGGTAGGAAGGAGGTGGGTGGGGAAGATGAAAGGAGCGAGGGGGGACGGAGGGAGTGCGGAAGGGGGAAAAGGGGGAGTCAGAGGGAGCGAGGGAGAAGGGAGAAGAAAATGAGGGAATTAGGGAGAGAGGTAGGCAGATAACGAGGTTAAAGAGAAGGGGAAAGAGGGGGATGCAGAAGAGCGAGGGGCGGGAGGGGAACGGAGGGGAAGCGAGAGAGTTAGGGAGAGAGAGAGAGAGAGAGAGAGAGAGAGAGAGAGAGAGAGAGAGAGAGAGAGAAAATACAAAAGAAGCGATCGTTTATCATATTCTCGTTTAAATCGAATTTGCTATTAAACCGACTTTACCGCGAGCCGCGGGTAAAAGCTAGTGCAATATGTAGCTAGTATGGATGCTAGTAAAAATGTATTTACTTCTGACGTAGTGGAGAGTAAATGCACGGGCACATTATTCCAGAGGCGAGCTTTTATACGTGTGCCGAATACATGTTAGTATTTAGAGGAGTAGAAGTTATTATATAGTGAGCAGGTGCGCGCTTTAGAATCTGGAGTGTGTTCGCTCTTTGAGTTCGTCGCTTCAGCCACACCAGGATGTTTTCACGCCCACAGTCGGCGACTCGCTATATGCTTACATTTGAATAAGTCCTAAAAGTCATTTTCAATGTATCCGAAGGTCATGTAATGCATGAGATCTGTGAATTTTTTTATGTACTCCGGTGTGGATTGCTGAGTCGGAGGGGCCAAAGCGAATGCTCCGACCAGCCAATATCACATCAGAGAAGGTAGGGGCCATACCGGAGACTTCCCTGGATTGTTGGCTATACTGGACTAGAGGAGAACACAACCGAAGCTGCTATGCGGCCATCTTACATCCTGTACGGTGGTACTAACGCAGTCGGCTACAATTTGAGTCTACCACCTGGTAAGTGACCTTACTTATTGACACCGCTGCGATAGTGTATATTTAGGTACCTTTAATTGCAATTATGTTATTGATTTTTTTATTTATTTATTTTTATATTTTCGGCTTTGCATTTATCTAATGAAGAAATACCTTTAATTGAACGTTATAAAAATAAACACATTTTTTTATATTATATTGTCATACCAAATTCCTTATTTTAATTTCAATAAAATAAAAGAAAAAAAAAATCTGCCTTATGTAAAAAATAACAACTTACAATGGTACAAATTAGCGTATGATCATTATATTTTAATCAAAAATATCTACATACATACATACCACACGCTGTATCCTGACAATCGGGCTAAGCAGAGTAATCGGTGTTATGCTACAAGGTACTCTAGTAAATTACAGCACAACAAGGACCACCACTTTAGCAAAGAAAATTGTCTAATCAAGCAGCAAGTAAGGCACGAAGATCCACCTGCTGCATGACTCGGTGGAACGACCGTGCCCAGGTGAGAGGTAAAATATCGTCCTTTAACATGGCATCTCGTCCTTATTCCTTAATCGCCTTTTACGACATGCACGGGGAAAGAAGCAGTGGGGCTATTATTTGTAAGTACCGGCTCCACACGGTACATCGTCCAAAATATCTGTTACAATAAAATTGATTTTATATCTTACACCCAACACATATCTGAACCACGATCAGCCTCAACGGTAGAACGGTCATCCATCAAAATTCCCTCGCCCGGGTGTCAATATCACCACCGAGTTACCGAGGCAGACAAAAATAAATGAATTAAACCTTTTTGAATTTCGAATGTGTCTGTATTCTTATGCGTCATTGTATATTTTAATCAAAGGTCGATGGAACGTTATCCGTACCACTTGATAGCACTTGGGAGCTGATTTCATAATTTAATTGTAAGTGAAACTAATGTGATTTGATTACTCGGGCATTGAAATGCAATAATGACGGTGTACTAATATTATTACAACGTCGTCGTCCCCGCACAGAGGTAGGTAGGTAATTATAAGCCACTCGGCTACTCAAAGGCATTCCGGGAACGATCCAGCCGTTATTGTGCTATTCGACCGCTATAGAAATAAATACCTAGAGCGGACATCGACCTGTGCAAGTGGAAGTAATGGGCATATAGGCAAAATTACATGATAAATAAATAAAGCCATAAGACTTTAGATGTTATAAAATGTTTTCTAATATAAATACCCTGCCCAGTGCGCGTGGTGAGGAGGTGGAATAGGGACGGCGGGATCGCATCAAACAGTTCCTCGGAGTACTCCCCACGGAATAAGCGGTAGAACACACTAGAGCCGACATCCGTACGGAGTTGCAGTGGTTCTAGATCGCGGGACACTTCGGGGTTCGCATGGCTCGACGCTGGATTCAGTCCAGTGGCGCAAGGTGGTGTTTAGCATCCCATAAGTGCTTTTAACGCCAAACAGGACCTAATCTGCGTTTGCTGCAAATGGAGGGCACGCCGAATAAAATGTTGGTAACAAAGTAAAATATATACAATACATGACAATGGCGTTTCTAGATAGGTGTTAATTTCTACGTCGACCGCAATGTAGGCCACCGCCCCACCGCACCGCCTCTACCGCACTATTACCGCGTCAAGCAGTACCTATTCGCGGAAGGAACGAAATTAAATTATCGCAGTTTTTAGGATTATGTATTAATCAACAGCAATAATTCAGCGGCGCGTAGGTTGGCCGGCCGGTCTTGGTTTGGATTCTTGATCCCACCGTCCCACTATGGATCGAGAAACGGCCTCCATAGTATTAGGAGATTTTTTTCGCAAACTTGATTTTTTTTTTTAAACTGTTTTCGTTATATTTAGGGTTACATAAGATAATACCAAATATATAGTTGTAGTGATATCAGTCAAGTAGATATTTTATTAAAAATACTTTAAGTTTTCAGTTGTATGGGACGGAGAATGTTTAGTCGATTTTTTCAAAAGTCTTTCAAGGTGTCGCAGATCTTTTAATACATCATGAAGTAGACCACGAGTGTAATAAGACCACATAAAAACTGTAACCCAATTCGACCCGGTATAGAAAATATCTAAGTCCGAATTTATAAATTTTCGTCTATTTTCTTTATACATTACTTATGATTTAACTTTACAATTAATTACATTTCCTTAAGTTTTGTGATTGCCAAGTGTGTAAGTTATACTAATTGCTACATTATGTAACAACTATACCTACCACTGTGGTCGAAAATACCCTCCTATATTTGTAGCGTTTTAAAAGTTTATTCGTTATTCATAATTGATTTGAGGACATATTAAATAAACAAATATGTGAAGACGCGTAGCTTGACAGTACGTATGTATGTTAGGTTCAAATATATAAAGTACATACATATATTTTTTATATTTTAAAATTTGCAATGTATGGGACGGAGAACATTATATTTATTTTGCCGGACTACAAAGATGTGTCAAACTCTTATTAGCAAGGTTGTGTAGCACTACAAAAAATTACCACAATCAGTAAAAAAAAATTTAGAAAGGTGCAGCCTTCCGAGTATCGACAGGTCAAAGTAAAGCATTTTTTACCTTTTTTCTTTAACAGTAATTTTTGGTTACATTATGATTGTACAATTATTAAGCAGGTATGCAAATAGGTGAGGCATATAATTCTATGTCAGATATGTACAGACCATTCCGATTAACAGTGTAAAAAAACAGCAATATTTTTATTTAATAAAACTGAAAACATTATAGTACATTATTCGAAACTGTTAAGAACTAACAAAGTCTTAACAGTAACGTGATGTTGAACGTGACGGAAAAGAGGCTGTACAAAAAAAAATTGTGAACGCACTTTCTCAAGATGTTAAAAACAATTCTATTCAAAATTATTCACCAAAATTAATTTTATAAAAAAATTGTTTTATATAAAATTTGAGCCGGTATAGAAAATATGTAAGTCCGAATTTGTAGATTTTTGTTTTCTTTCCTTTAAATATAACTTACAGTTTTAGAATAGAACATAAATACAAGGCTTTGCAGCTCATTCATTATGACGACGCATTAGATACTAATTACCATTCGGTAAGACGAAAACATTCCCACATCCCTGTTTGTGAAACCCCACTATATTGGTAAAAACCGGTTTAGTACATCAGGTGGTGTCCTTTGGTCGCGAATTTCAGATTAGTATTTGTTCAACGCGCGTAAGGGACGGATCTCTCCTTTCGAAACGAGTTATCGCTGTTTTAAAATACTTTCCTTCCTGCATTATTACTTGAAAACTAGGTACATCTTCGGTTCGAACTCTAACATTTTACCAAATGAAAGAGTTTAAATCAAATCTGAAACTTTTTGTTTTCTTAAAAAACGAGCAAGGCCTCTCCGACCCAAACATACTATTTGACAAGTTTTCCGTTCATATATCTGATGAAAACCGTGATCAATTCAAGTGTTTTTGTAAAACCTACTTGTCTAATATGTATAAAAAGTGGAAAAGTACCAATTATTCGTTCAGTTTCTTCAAATGCAAATTTGAAACATGGTTGACGTCAGACATAAAGTGGCCCGAATATGTTCAAAACATACCTCAAGAACCAAGACATGACGAAGCGGAACCATTCGTGCCGCAATCACCAGCGAAACAGCATTCAGAAGCTTCAACATCTCCTAAACCAGAGTTCTGTCCTCGAAAACAATTCCACGAACTTCACTACCAGCCAAAAAGGCGCAGAACCGCACATCTGTGTACGGAAAATGACTTCGACGAGCTCGCATTCGCTGCGGTGAGTAAAGGTATTAATACGGAAAGACATGATGTTGCTGAGGTGCTTAAGTTTCTTCTGGTAAATTCAGATGAGGTTGGTAGAATAAAGGAATACATTCAAGTTAAAAAAAAAAAACGCAATACTCGCCGGAGAAAGCCCTCAGCCTCTTCAGTTCCCAGCAACTCTCCAAATCGCAATACTGCGAACTACGGGCAACGGCAATTGAAGCAGGAGTTGAACTGTTTCCCTTATACTATCAGCTCCAAAAAAAGGTCGAGTGTTACCGTCCGAAAGAAAGTGTCAAGGTCACGGAAGTGGAAGCACGTGTTTTTGCAGCATACAATAATGCAGGAAGGAAAATATTTGAAAACAGCGATAACTCGTGTCGAAAGGAGAGATCCGTCACTTACGCGCGTTGAACAGATAATAAACTGAAATTCGCGACCAAAGGATACTAATTACCGGTTTTTACAAATATAGTGGGGTTTCACAAACAGGGATGTGGGAATGTTTTCGTCTTACCGAATGATAATTAGTATCTAATGCGTCGTCATAATGAATGAGCTGCAAAGCCTTGTATTTATGTTCTATTCTAAGATTGTAAATTATATTTAAAGGAAAGAAAACAAAAATCTACAAATTCAGACTTACATATTTTCTATACCGGCTCGAATTTTATATAAAACAATTTTTTTATAAAATTAATTTTGGTGAATCTTTTATTTATAAGTTCGGTTTATTAATTTGTTCTGTTTTTATTCAACCTTGTATTTATTTTGGTGAATAATTTTGAATAGAAAATTTTTTAACATCTTGAGAAAGTGCAACTGTTCACGATTTTTTTTTTGTACAGCCTCTTTTCCGTCACGTTCAACATCACGTTACTGTTAGTTCTTAACAGTTTCGAATAATGTACTTTAATGTTTTAGGTTTTATTAAATAAAAATATTGCTATTTTTAACACTGTTAAGCGGAATGGTGTGTACATATCTGATATAGACTTATATGCCTCACATATTTGCATACCTGCTTAATAATTGTACAATCATAATGTAACCAAAAATTACTGTTAAAGAAAAAAGGCAAAAAATGCTATACTTTGACCTGTTGATACTTGGAAGGCTGCACCTTTCTAACATTTTTTTTAATGAGTGTGTTTATTTTTATGTTGTGCTACACAACCTTGCTAATAAGAGTTTGACACATCTTTGTAGTCCGGCAAAATAAATATAATGTTCTCCGTCCCATACATTGCAAATTTTAAAATATAAAAAATATATATATATACTTTATATATTTGAACCTAACATACATACGTACTGTCAAGCTACGCGTCTTCACATATTTGTTTATTTAATGTGTCCTCAAATCAATTATGAATACCAAATAAACATTTAAAACGCTACAAATATTGGAGGGTATTTTCGACCACAGTGGTAGGTACAGTTGTTACATAATGTACAAATTAGTATAACTTACACACTTGGCAATCACAAAACACAAGAAAATGTAATTAATTGTAAAGTTAAACCATAAATAATGTATAAAGAAAATAGACGAAAATTTATAAATTCGGACTTAGATATTTTCTATACCGGGTCGAATTGGGTTACAATTTTTATGTGGTCTTATTACACTCGTGGTCTACTTCATGATGTATTAAAAGATCTGCGACACCTCGAAAGACCTTTGAAAAAATCGACTAAACATTCTCCGTCCCATACAACTGAAAACTTCAAGTATTTTTAATAAAATATCTACTTGACTGATATCACTACAACTATATATTTGGTATTATGTTATGTAAGCCAAAATATAACAAAAACAGTTTTAAAAAAAAAATCAAGTTTGCGAAAAAAATCTCCTAATACTATGGAGGCCGATTCTCGATCCATAGTGCGTCCGAGGTTCCAATCCGGCCGATATGCACCAATTACTTTTTTCTGGCGGAAAAAATCACGTGTACATCTACACCTGCTCCTCCACCGTTCGGAAGCGGTGTAAGAATTTAGGTCCCTTCCCTGGCCCCTTACTAGGTTCAAATTGTAGCTGACTGGGTTGGTTCCGCCGTGCTGGACGTAAGATGGCCGCATAGCAGCCTCGACTGTGTTGTCCTCTAGTCAAGTATGGCCAGCAATCCAAAGGGAAGTTTCCGGTATGGCACCTACCTTCTCGTAGTCTATATTTGCTGGTCGGAGTATGTGCTCTGGCCCCTCTGACTCAGCAACCCATACCGGATTACATGAAAAATAATAATAATAATAAAATTGTTTGGTCAGATTTCACCTACTGGTCGTTTGTCTAATGTTTTTTCTAGTTATTCTCGGTACGTTTGTCACATGATATTACCGAATTTTGTTTTCAGCGCTCATAATATTTTCCTGACTCACGGGACCACAGGGTTAGGGACAGCGGCCGGATCGGGGAAGACCATGGACGTATTGATTATCTCCTATTGACGTATCCTTCAATAATTTATATTAGAAACCTTTAATAATTTATATTATTTTTATAATTTTAATAATTTATATAATTTAGATTATATCCTTGGGCAAGACGGCAGTCCATTCCTGATCTGTGCACGGGACGGACTTTTTGAATAAGACTGGGATAAAACCATTGACTTATAAAAATTCTATGAATAAATAAAATTTCAATTCTTCTTGCGATATTACACAAATATTGTTTCCTAAAAGGAACAACGCACGAAATGGGCGTTGCTTCGCGGCGGGTCCATCGGCTCGTCGATGCCGGGAACTAGCTAAGGTAATCAGTAACTGACCCTTCAGGCATACGACCTGTAGCCTTCGGGAGCATTAAACTTTTATGCCTCAATATTCCCAGAAGCAGAGAAAAGGCCTCGTCGGGCAGAACGGGTATTTTTATGCGTTTCCATTTCCCCAAAAAAAAGTAAAAGCAAATATTAAATCAGAATTTACGAGTTTAATTTGTGCCCATGTGTGTGAAGGATCAACTTTTGCTTCGTGTACATGTAAGTAATATTTGTTTCGCTCGTAAAGCGACGTGAGCGCTGGGAAATTCGATAAATATTTTATGACTAGCGTGAGTTGGCGGGAAGCGCCGAGCCCGTGGATCATCTCGTCACGACATCTTGCCGTCATCGCTGCCAAATTATTCCACATGATGAGTGTAACGAGTTAACAGTTAACCAGAGCGGAAGTCTTGTTACGTATTTGAATAACGGCTGTGTAAATAGTTTGTGTTTTCCGTCCAGTTCAGTGTAGCCGGCACGACCGAAGGGAAGCACTGACGTGGCACCAAGTTCATCCGGTAGCCCATAAGGCTGACATCACGGATGCTGTAGGTGATGTAGCCAATCGTGTCAGTTTCCACAAAAAAAAGTGAGGCATAAAATAAATAAACCATTGGTCGTCAAAAACATACCTGAACTAATATGCAGCGTGGTTAAACTGACGTAAGTATATAATTTTTCTCCATAATTTTATTTGCTAAATAAATCAACCTTGTACTTCCCTACACGAAAAGCCTCCGTTTTTCACAATGAACCTATTAATTTTTCAGTAAGCCACCTTGTCTCCTCGGCTTTTATCCAAAGGACACTTCGGAAACTCCTTCCTGGTCGTGGCAACTAAGTGTTTGTACGTGCTATTTTGCAGCAGAACAGTTATTTACATGCAAAGTACGGTCGTAGTGCGGCGAGCAGCGCTTAGACAATGCACCTGTTACGAGACCGCCGATTTCTCACGAGGACTTAAGCTGCGGTCTCGCGGCGTCGAGCGCTGCTAGTTTACTTGTAAAACTACTTAATTTGGTTACTTTAGTGTCAGTTTTCTATTCATTAGTATGTGAAATATGTCAGTATTAACTTTTGTTAGTTATGGATGATTTTAAACAATTTCATTGATTTAACCCGGGTTTTACTTTCTTCTAGCTTGAATCTTCTCTACTATTATAACACTCAGACGTTGCACTGTCATTAAACACTCTCTCTTTTCCCGTCGTCCTCTCTTGCACTGATAATAGTTTATTCTTGTATTTTAGTACATGTACTCGCTTTATATTTCTTTATTAAGATGCAAAGTGGAAATTAAAGTTAAATTACAAATTTAAAAAACCCCCGACACGTCATCAGCAATCCATAAAAAGTCAAAAATAATGGGCGTCGGCGGCGGAGCGCTAAGTAAATAAACGCCAGCTGTGAGTTGTATTTTATTTACTTAGCGGTCCGCCGACGCCTATATGTAACTAAACAGATATTATTTTTGAGAGAATTTAGTTGTTTATTTGTCGGGGCTTTTATAAATTTGTAATTTAACTTTTATTTCAAACTTTTTAAGAGACATTGCTAAGAACCGTCCCGGTTAAACCAACTATAAAAAAACCACATCCAAATCGGTCCTTCCGTTTGGGAGCTACGATGCCACAGACAGACAGACAGACGTAGGCGTCAAAATTATAACACCTCTCCTTTTGCGTCGGGGGTTAAAAACGTTTCCGACCAGGATTCGAACCTGGACCTCTGGCACGAGCCGCCGACACGAGCTTGCCTCACACTGTAGACATAAGATGCAATTGTTCGAAATTTTGAAAGAATACTTCATCGACCCGGTGGCGTAATTGGTAACGCGTTGGTGGCTCGTGCCAGAGGTCCGAATCCAGGTCGGGACGTATTTTTTCTCTTTATTTCGGCGTTGCATCTATCAAATGGAGAAGCACCGATAATACTCCACCAATAGCAATCTCAAGAAAGTTTAGCTTTAAGGGCCAACAATTGCTATTCGGTACAAACACAAACGAACAGCAGGTCTATTCTTGTAAATTCTGACAGCAGAATCAGCGCTGATGTGGCGCTGAGAGCCACTTTGGTAAGTGGCTCTCAGCGCCACAACAGCGCTGATTCCGCTGTCAGAATTTACAAGAATATACCTGCAGTGCGTGTACTCATACTACATACACTACGAGTACTCATACTACATACACTACGAAGTAGAGGCCGACGATGGTTTCGTCCAAACATTTAAAGCCGCGTACAGACCTAGCGAGCGAGAGCCAGCGAGGCCCAGCGAATGCCCATCGCCGATGGCAAGCGAACCCTCGCTCGCCATCGTTTGCTATCGCTGTTACGGCCACACTGACTGCGCACGGCCGAACGGCTGTATCCGGAGCACGACCGAACGCCACCGAACGCAATCGAGTGCGCGCCTTCGCATTCGCTTAGCGTCGCTGTACCGTCCAGACCTGTTCGCGCGCTCTCGCTTGTTGGCCTTCGCGCGCTCTCGCTCGCTAGGTCTGTACGCGGCTTAAGGGGGAGGGCTGTGGTAGGTATTCTAATACAACACAGACAGTATGTACAGTACTCGACAGTAAATAATGTACGTCGGGCTTTAGAAAGAGACAATCCGGTTGTAGAGCGTCGTCACAATCCACCGAGCATCGGTGTCACAATCGCACCAAGTAACAGGCCTCTGTGCGACAGGGACCTGCGAGTTAGTGCGCACTCGCCTCTCTGAGCGTGGTTTCACGAGGAGTGGTAATTATTGGTTGTGTCTAATATTCTTTTGAACTTTTGAGCACAGCCACCCGTGCCGATTGTCAATAAAAAAACATACCAATGCTCAACAAACAATAATACAATATACCTACAATATTAATATATAGTAAGGCAGCCTCGATAGCTCAGTGGTGCAGACAGTTGACTGTCGCTTTTGATTGTTAAGCAACGCTGGGCCGGTCAGTACTTGAATGGGTGACGGCTCGACCGTTGGAGGCTGATCGTGGTTCGGGTTCCACGTAAAACTGTAGGTCCCTTCCCTTCTTACCTTACTAGGTGGTAGGGTTCAACCCGCCCGGGTTGGTACCACCGCACTGAATGAAACGTCGGTCGAAACGGCTATGTAAATAGTTTGTGTTTTCCGTCCAGTTCAGTGTAGCCGGCACGACCGAAGGAAAGCACTGACATGGCACCTAGTTCACCCGGTGTTAAGGGCTGACATCACGGATGTTGTAGGTGATGTAGCCAACCGTGTCAGTTTCCATAAAAAAAGGCAATATGACAACTTAAATTTTCTCGAATCGGGTACGGCAAAGTTATTAATCTCAAGTTTTCATTCAAGTTATAAGGCTATTACCTAACCATTCGCCTACAACATCCTACACGTATTGTATGGATGATTAAAATCTTAACTTATGTGTGTGACGAGTATCTGGCGGCTAAATACAAAATTTTTCCACGAACAAACCGCAACAACCACACAAAGGTGTAGACGATTGTCCTGTAATTTCTTAACGCGTGCGAAAACAGACAACAATCTCATATTTTCACGCTTGTTGACTCGAAAAAAATGTTCCCCGATGCAAAAAAAAAGTTATATCTGATTGAATTAATGCGTTCGATAAGAGTTACATCGAAACCATTATTATAATTTACCGAGACATGGTCAGTGTGATGTTTTAAAAAATGCATGCAAAGTGAGCATGCACAGCAGGTGACTGAACCTTTATAATATGGGTTTCTTTTGACGATCATGAACGTTTTTTTAATATTTTACTCAATGTTAGTCTACCTACACGATCATAGTCTAAAATTGCAATAAACAGATTCAAAATGTTCATTGCATAACAGTAGGTACTCTGTTACTCTGTACCTACTCTTCTTTCAGACTAGCTGAGCTGGAGTACTATTGAGAGCCTGGAGGGCTTTTTCTTTAATTAAACTTTATAAATAAAACGGTTTAGGAAAGTGCACTGTTCTTATTCGAGGTTAGTACTGGAATATTCTTTGTCATTCCTTTTATACTCGTAACACAAATATTTGATAAAATTTATATATTATACAAACCATAGACATAATATACGCCCGTATGACATAACTCTATGATGCAAACTTTTTCCAAAAAAGTCAAACGCACTTCCTGGTGGGCGGTACATCTTTCTCCTTCTCGGAAGTGTGAAAGACACCGGCCAGTACAGTTTTCAATTCATCTGAATATTCCGCTTCCTCGCCAATGGGGTAGACAGACACAACGGACCTCCGCTAGCCACGCTTCTGACATACATCTTACGTCTCTTCCGCACTTATTTTATCGTTGTGAACATTTTGTGGATTTTCTAAATCAAGTAAAATAAGAATAAAATGCATGCTCGGCATTAAGTCCAATAAAAAATGCACATAAATAATCCCACATCTCATAATCCACTTATGAAATCATAAATTCAAACGTCCTACGGTCGCCTAATTATTGTCGTCCCGACGCAGCCTGCCCGCAGGCTGTGTGCCGCGCCGCCGCCTGTAGGCTGTAACTTATCGTTACTCTGACGTCTGACCCAGTTAAGGCAAACGTGTAGGCCTAACGTACTAAATGATATAATATTACACGTTATAGGGATAAGAGTAACAGCATTAAGCATATGCAGTAGTAAAATGAGGATTTAAAGTTGCGTTTTGCTTTGGAAATTATATTTATTGTTTCCATCTCAAAAACATGTTGATTTGAAATTTATTTTAATAAATTGGTATTAAATCACATATCAGTAATACGAAATAGAACTATATACACTAAAACTAAAACTAATCTAAAATTAATATTCAGAAAACCGCACATAATGATGATTTGAAAGTATTTTTGTAGTCATTGCTGGTTAATTTGAATGCCATGCATTGGAAAAATAGTTTCAAAACTTCGAAAATAAAAATAAAATATTTATGAATAAATTATAACTACTACTATCTACTATATACAAATTATATTATTTGATCGTTCGTTCGTCTTCTATGCATTTGTAAACCATTCATCCGACTACGATGAAAATTTGGTGGGTCGTTGTGCACGGCCCGCGAAGTTTTCTGATAAAGAACGACAAAAAAATTCACGCGACCGTAGCCGCGGGCAATGCTAGTTAACTACGAGTATAAATACTAAATTAACCTCACGAAGTTTTCAGATTATTCTGTTAATATCCTGGATACAATACATCACGTGGAGAGGAATAATAAAAGGTACAACAGGCCGAATAGGCAAACGATGAAGGTATTTTAATCTATTAGAACTGTTCATAAACCCATGATTTTAAATTTAGGTACTTTACTTCAGAGGTCAGTAGGAACAATCTATCGCTCAAGTCCACAAAGAAATAATTCAAAACAGATAATAAAAACAAATACCAGCATTATGAAGGCCATAAAAATTACCAAGAGTTTCAAACATTTTTTTCATGAATTTTTTATTCAACCCTGAGTTGATAATGATTACTTAGTATTTTTATCACCGTTACCTAACTTGAAAGCCGTGAAACGAAGTGTCCGAGTGCTCGGATAGCGCGGCAGTATGAAGGCGTAAAATGTTAATGGAAGTAATTTTAGTACTAAATTAACATTTGCCGCGTCGACCTCGAGGAGGAAAATGAGGGAAATTGTAAATACGACTGAGTTATTTCCTTATTTCTTTGTTTCTTGCGGCCGTCTGGGGTACAATTTGTCGTGGGTTGGCTTCTGTTTTTTTTTTTTAGAAATCCTGTTTTTCTTACCACACCTCGCTATATGCTTAACAAGTAAACGTTAATGTATACAAACAAGTAAATGTTCACTGCATGGTTTTCCTTCGGTGGAGCAACAGATATCATACAGACTAAATACAAATTTTCATTTCAAATATCAGATTTAAAATTCCACGCGAGATAGGGTGGAGGATGACGGCCGCCACAGGCCGCCCCTCCTGCCTTGTCTACTTCAGGCAAAGGATTAGGCTGCCCAATCCAGAGGGGGAACGCGGCAGGCATCCTCCCTCGGCTCTATCCCGGTGACAAATAGTTTTAATGAAATGTATTTACTAGGTTAGTGCTCTATTTTTAATCAAGTTATTTATTTATTTATGTTTAAGATGGATTTAATTTCTGATATAATAAAGCCTAATTTATACGTAATTTAAAATGTGGTGAGAATCAAAGAGGCCAAATTAATAAAACTCTCTCAAAATCTAAATAATGTTTTAATTAAGAGGCCATTAAGAGACAAGCCTACGAAATTTGTCCCGTCACACTTAAAGTTAATAAAGTCCGGACACATTTTTAGCTTCTTTGTTCTTCGGAGGCGCCTAATAAGCCGCCTTTTGTCCACCTTTCAGCGAAGTGTCATCCTTTTTGGCTTCGTCAAGTTTGAGTTTTGCGAGGATTGAATAGATTAAAATTAATGCGACTCTCGAACTCGCAGAATTTTTCTTTTTTTAAGTCAAGTTTGAAACTGTCCTCGGAACACTCCGCTCCATCCCCAGTCTACATTTTATAGTAAATTGTTTACATAGTTTTGTAAGTTTTAATTTTCTTTAATAACAATTACTGCTTACGTTTTACATAAGTTGTTTCCACCGCCAGTTCTACTTATCTTTTTATTGGTGGCAACAAAACGAATAGTTCTATACTTCGTTTCAACCCCAGTTTGAAGACTAGCTAGCAGTCAGGTTAGAAGGATTGCTAGATAGATTAGATAAGACTTCAAAAAGGTTTGTGTAATGGCATTAGATTTTACAATGAAGTACCTACCTGAAGACATACGGTACCTATCAGATGTAACTTGAGTAAACAAAATAAAATCAATGTTGAGTTATTATACTGGAAAAGAAAAGAAAAAAGAAAAGAAGAAACAACAAATGAAAATGAACTTGTCTGTACGGTCAAGCGACCCTTGCCTTTCCGTAAGTAAAAGACAAAAAAATGTCTATGGTTAGAAATTCAAGAGTGCATAAACGAATTTTTCGAATAACTGATGTAAAATAAAGAAAACCCCTTCCCCAGATCTGTATACTAGAACTGTGTTTGAACTGGCTTGATCGATTGAATCTAGTTCGAATACTTTGCGAAACGTGGTGGTCGGTGTTGTGCTGTAATTTATCAGAGTTCTTGGAGCACAACACCGATTACTCTGCTTACCCCGATTGTCGGGATTCAGCGTGTGTGATATGTATGTATGTATGTCTTTGTATATAAGGTAGAAAACTAGAAAAGGCACTTTGCAATCATTCCAACTTCTACACCCCAATACGACTGGTAATTTATGTTCATAACCTACTTAGATATATTTTACTGAAGAATTTTTTTAATAAGTACAGAGCTTAACTTTTTATACAATGTGTCATTGTAGTCCTAGTTTGTATTACCAGCAACTTTTTACATTTTACAGAATTCAGTTACATAATTCGAGTATGTCATAATATTATTATGTCTTCAGATACCTAACACAATTCTCGGTGGGCATGATACCCTGGATAGAAATTCTCACTTTATTGTTGGCCAGTAATTGTTCGTTGCGGCTATCGAATGACCTATCTGCCTTTCCTCGTACACCTTATTCGCACACTTTAGGGATCGCCGTGTTCGATCGATATAACCTTGTTTTGATACATTTTAAGATTTCGTTTTCACTACACCATTTTTAAATTGCTAATTTTGTGATTTATTGAATTATATTGAACTTTTTTTTAAGGATAAACACGTTTAATCTCACCTTAAAAATTGTAAAGTTTTACGTTATTTACAAAATTAAATCATTCTTAGAAATCGATTTGGTCGCTAGAGAAGCCGGGAGCGAAAGCTAGTAAATAAAAATAAAGAAACAATACAATGAACAAATCTACCTAACATAGCGACCAGCCATCGATATCTCACCAGCGATTCCATGGAATGTTTCTCTCCCCGAGTAAAATTTAACGTTCAGGTATAGAAGCGAAGGCCTGCTCTATCTGACACTAACGATTATCTAGGTAGGTCCCCGAGTGCCGCGCTGCACGCAACGCAACTGGCAGTACGGGCAGATGTCTATGTAGGCATTGACCTGAGTACATTAGAAATGTTAAAAGTGATTAAAATATTGAAGAAGATTGAAACCGACGATCCTGTGTGAAAAACACAATGGTTGTGGAAAAGGCGTTAGAGCGGTGGTAAGCATTACTGTGGCACGTGGGGATGCGTTGCCTCTGTCTATCCTGTCAGAAAACACGCGTAATTCTATAGGAATGTATGTCTGCTGAAAGTTTAATTAAAACGAAAAAAAAAAGTTTTTTACCGATGTTTTTAAAAGAACTAGAAATACGGATTTATGCAAAACCTGGACGTGGTTGGGTACACCATCTACTATATCCGTGATATCTGCTGTATCAGCCAATAACACCTTGGTGAACTAAGCGCCACGTCAGTGCTTCCAAAGGGAACGTCTGAACTGAACGAAAAACTCGAACTATTTTCATAGTCGCTTCGACCAAAACGTTAATAACATAATTTTGTATTCTTGTCCCATAGTTTTCGAACCATTTCCCTCTGTAAATATCCTGTCACGCTTCACGTTCCTAAACTGCGCACTCATTCCACTCCGGTGCACGTTCCAGTCCAAAACTCTCAACCCGTAAGCGTTTAGTGCCTGAAAAAAAATCTCAACAACGTAAAAGAAAACGTTTAATGTGAGGCGACTTTGCTGAAGTGTTCTGCAACACACTAAGTTCAAGTAAAAATATTTTCAGTAATAATTATTTATCTAGAATATATTCGTTTAGGACGTGATGACGACACGTCTTATAAATTGATGAACACCGGCTGCACACACGAAAAAGTGTCACGTTCCATCTGAGCCTGTGTGTGCAAGCGAGAGCGCGTAACAAGCTATAGAGAGGCACAATCGGTATAGTCAAAGTTACCATGGAAACGTCTTAAGAAGTAAAACTGTCAAGATCAGACAACAGAAGTTTATTGATGGCCAGTCACAAGGTGATTAATCTTTCTACTGGAAATAGAATTACTGACCTTTCCTCTATGTACTACGATTATTCCACATCATCACGTAAAACTATCGTCCGTAAACCGACTTTACAGACAACCAATTTTTTTTTCGTACGAATTATTTCCTAAAAGTTGTTGAGCCCTTTTCCTCCTGCAAATATTTATGATGGTTAAAATCGAAGACATCTTAATAGTCTTCTCTTAAAACACTTTAAATCTCAAATGTGGACATTCCGGCATTCCTGGCCTTGAATGTTGGCGTTTTCAACCTAGTCGCTTCCATGTTATCTACTATGTAACAGCCAATGATCGGAGATATGCCATCTAGAAGCGGCGATTAATGCATGGAAATCTTGTGTATATTCACCACGGACATAGACCTACGAGAAAGAAAACTATCTACGATACACATTTCGTTTGATTGCAGCGAAAAAAAAATTTATGAAATGTTTATGTTAGTTTATTTTATATAAATATATTTGTTTAAGTATATTGAAAACAAATAAAGTTACAGGGACCAGTTCTAAACTTACATCCCGTTAGTACATCACACAACAAATGTATGTAAAACGAAACCGCTTCGTCGCCAACACGCAACTTGTTTTCACCAATTTGTGGACAAACTTCCTCTTGTCGGTTCAACGATAACCGTCAATTTCTATGCCACCAATAAATATGATTGGAAGTTTTGAGTTCGGCGACGTGCTCTAACAAGCCACCCCCGCCCTCCGAGCCCGCCCACCCAGCAACTCTATTCAGTAGCGGTCAAATCGAACATCATTCCGAAGCAACATTTATATCAACTTGATAATATCAAGGGAAATTAAACGTTATTTCTCAATCGACCACATTTTTAGGTTTCCGTATCCCGTACGGAAGCCTATTACTAAGCCTCCGCCGTCTGTCCGTCCGTCCGTCCGTCCGTCCGTCCGTCCGTCCGTCCGTCCGTCCGTCCGTCTGTCCGAGGGCTGTATCTCTTGAATCGTAATAGCCTGTTGAAACTTTCACAGAATATGCGTTACCATGGCGGATATAACAACAAATAAGAAAAAAATAAGATAATGTTAAAAATTAAGGGGGCCCCATACAAGAAACGTAAAATAAAATAGATTAGTCACACTATTGAATAATGGATGGCGCCACAGGCTTTTATACATTGCAATGTGAGGTGCTGTCATTTCCCCACCGCACCGTAAATTGCGATCGACCTCATTGAGGCTTCTCTCCGATTGAGCGGTTATTGATAGGCGGATAGATACGGAAACCTCCGTGCGCGAGTAAAACCGCACTTAACAGATTTTTTAATAACAACAAACTTTAACTATAGATTCCGGGACTTATCTCATATTATATAGGAGCAAACATTTATAATTAATCTAGCTTTTGCCCGCGGCTTCGCTCGCGGTAAACTAAATACTGCAATAAACCAATCGGTACTGCAACTCAACGCAACAAAACTGCTAACGCCTTCTATTATTACCATTCGACACTAAATTCCGTTCATACTATACTTTCTTTTATACTGCTCAGCCCTAAGGTTTTTTAGCATGACGGTATATAGTCTATAGCGAAACTACTCTTTACGTGCATTGGTTCAACCGCATCAAAATCCGCTCAGTGGTTTCGGAGTTTACCTCAAACATACATACATACAGACTGACGTTCCCTTTTATAAAATTAGAGATAGAGATTTCACGGTGGCTTTTGTGATATAAATTTATTTTGTTTTCTTTGTATGGGGCGAAAATGTCATCATAAAAACATTTCAGTTTGAAGAATTAACCATTCTTCTTGCATCAGCACGTCATGTATACGATTTAAAAATTCAAAAGCGCGTACAATGTACGATATATAAAAAGCTACTGAATTGGGCTGAAGGCCGCTCCCGCCCGCCTACGGCGGCGGCGGCTGCGCGGCGGAAAGGCGGCGGCGCGAAGGAGGCATCGCGCGGTCTGTGCACCATTAAAACTTTCCGAACGACTGATCTAATCGTCAGTATCGACACCTGTCGTCAATGCCGCCCCGGGGACAAACGGAAGAGTCGCTTCTTATAGGCATGTTGGTAGCCTTACTTTCTATTGTTACTTCATGTATGTAGGTATTAATTACTGCTGTTCTCGCGGCAACGCTTCGCGGCAAAACATCCTATACCATTACATGTGCCAGAATACGTCAGTGAAGATCCCATGTGAATTGATTGAGCAGTTTTCAACTTATAGGCGAACATAGAATCGATGACGGTGCGTCGCCCCATGTCGGATATTTCATTTTACTCTGACATTTTTTTCCCCATACAAAACTTATAGAATTAATTCCTACTACAAAACTCCACCGTGCAGACGCGCGCGGGGGGCGCGTACCACCACCGGTCGGTCGTAGTCGAAAGGTCGATACCACGGCGGCGACGACGCGCGACTCAGTGTTTGTACCGCCGCTGACCACTTTACCACTGACATACTGCGAGATAGTTTTAGCTTCAAATAGGACCAGGAAATATAAAAGGGCAAGATAAAGTGATATGGAACCGGTGAGAGAACGAAAGATATAGACGTGCTCGATTATTTCATCGTAAGTTTGTATTTGTTGTTTTTTCGTTGTTTTGAGTATCCAATTTGTAACAATCATCATGGAATTAATTTAAAAGCACGATGCGAATGCTGTTTGCGAAAGCTTAGGATTGTTCACGACGCTGCAGCCAAGAGTCAAGGAGTAAGCTTGAACTCATTCTTGTTGCCGGGACCAGACCTTCTTCAACCTCTTCTGGGGATCCTGTTCAGATTTAGGGAAGGTCGTATTGCAATGACCGCAGATATCCAGGAGATGTTCCCACAGATCAAAATCCGAGAGCAAGATCGTGATGCTCAGAGATTTCTGTGGCGGGATGGCAACCCAAACGCTGAAATAAGGCAATATAGAATGAGCTCGGTAATCTTCGGTGCTACTTCCAGCCCTTGCACAGCACTCTATGTTAAGAATAAAAACGCAAAGGACTTCGAAACGGCTTACCCTGATGCAGCTCACGCTATTATTAATGATCACTACATGGACGATTTCATTGGAAGTCTCGATGATCCATGTGCTGCTGCACGTCTCGCCTCTGACATAGTGACAGTTCACCAGAAATGCTGCTTTGTCATGAGGAGCTGGGTATCAAACGATCCAACCGTTTTGGCCAATTTATCACCAGAACTACGACTCATCCAACCATCTAACATTAAACTAGGTTCGATCCAGCCTACTGTCCGCACTCTAGGTCTGATTTGGAATCCTACGCGGGATTCCCTGGGTTTCCAAACCGGATTGCAAGGAGAAGTTCCAGAACAACTTACTAAAAGGAAAGTGTTGTCTCACGTTATGCGCGTTTATGATCCACTTGGGCTCTTGGCTCCAATCGTAGTACGCGGTCGTATCCTTTTTCAGCAGACCTGGAGAACTGGAATCGGTTGGGATGAGGCATTCGAACGAGAAGAAGATGAGCGGTGGCGTGAGTGGTTCATCGACCTCCACGCAGTCAGAACTCTGCATTTACCTCGATGGTATCTGCGTGATCCGGATTTTGCTGTTTGCGAGTTACACCTTTTCTCGGACGCAAGTGAGCTCGCCTATGGTTGCGTAGCCTACTGGAGATTCACATACGCGGATGGAAAGGTGGAACTCTCCCTTGTGAGCAGCAAGGCTCGAGTCACGCCGCTAAAACCTTCAACGATACCTAAACAAAGTCGACTATGGAATCTCTCACCTGAGCTGGATGACGACGGCATCCTCCGCTTGATTGGACGCATAAAATCTGCACCTGAAATTGATGATGAAGCAAAACGACCGATTATACTTGACGGAAGACACTGCACAACACGACTACTAGTAAAAAAGTTTCACGTGGATGCTGCACATGCGAATAATGAAATGGTGATAAACCAACTGAGACAACGTTTCTGGATCTTACGTCTACGTGATACCGTCAGAAGTGTTGCAAAAGAATGCCAGTTCTGTCGAATACGCCGAGCTACCCCTCCAGAACCACCAATGGGAGACCTCCCTGCCGAGAGACTAGCTCATCACCATCGAGCTTTTACCTTTATTGGAGTCGATTACTTCGGACCCGTACAAGTAGCTGTTCTTCGCAGACGGGAGAAGAGATATGTGGCGCTTTACACATGCCTAACATCGAGAGCAGTTCACCTCGAAATAGTCGGAAGTTTGTCGGCAGACGCCGCAATAATGAGCTTACGGCGCCTAATAGCACGCAGAGGAGCGCCAACGAAGATATTTTCCGATAATGGAACTGCCTTTGTCGGAGCGTGTAATGAACTATCAGCACTTTATGATCATGCCGTTGGTGATTTTGCAGCGAATAAGGGGATACAATGGAGTTTCATCCCGCCTGCATCCCCGTTCATGGGTGGGGTTTGGGAAAGGCTCGTTAGAAGTGTGAAAACAGCACTGAAAGTAACTCTTCATGAACGAGCTCCAAGAGAAGAAGTTTTGCACACCCTACTCTTAGAAGCTGAAGCAATAGTCAATTCCCGGCCATTAACCTACGTTTCAGTCGACCCCAATGATCCCGAAGTATTAACCCCCTTTCATTTTATACTAGGATCCCCATCTACATCTCCTCTACCTTTGCAACTTGACGATGCAGATCTAATGCGAAGATCAGACTGGAAGAAGGCCATTAGACTATCCGATCACTTTTGTTTTAGATGGGTGAAGGAATACCTCCCTACTCTTCTCCCCCGACGAGGAGCTGAACCTGTGCAGAACATGGCCATAGGAGACCCGGTGCTGATAGCCGATGGCAACCTCCCTCGAGCGACTTGGCCGAGAGGACGCATTACTGCAGTGTTTCCGGGTAAGGACGGCGTGGTTCGCGTTGCAGATGTGAAAACAAGCGGAGGGATTTTACGCCGACCTGTAAAGAAACTCGTGCGCTTGCCGGTTGATTCCGTGTGAAGGTGTGCTTCAGCACGAAGGGGGCAGGATGTTTGCGACAGGCAGGTTTGAAAAATGCCAAACAAATAGAAAAATGTAAAAATACGTTGTCATAGCAACTTGTCATTAAATGGCTACTTTTTAAACGGTTTTATTTAGCTTGACTCCGTATATTTGTTTGTTTGTTTGTTACTATCTTTGTTTCAAATCTTGCGACAACTTTTTCAACTACTTCTACTGAACCGATTTTTATGAAACTTTGCACACACATTGAGTTCTCGTGACAATACAATATTATGATAATTTCAACTTGGTAACGAGGGTCTGATGATGGAGTCAGGAGGAGGACAGTGGAACTCTTCAACCGTTACTAGTAACCCCCTCGAGTTTGGGCTCATATGGTTGGTTTGGACGAGTGTTCCATACTTCTACCAATACACTTGGTGATGAGGGTCTCATGATGGAGTCAGGAGGTGGACAGTGGAACTCTTCAACCGTTACTAGTAACCCCCTCGAGTT
Source organism: Nematopogon swammerdamellus (assembly GCA_946902875.1). NCBI lineage: Eukaryota > Metazoa > Arthropoda > Insecta > Lepidoptera > Adelidae > Nematopogon > Nematopogon swammerdamellus. The sequence continues at coordinate 12,038,598 of OX336341.1, read as the reverse complement.
TGGGCTCATATGGTTGGTTTGGAAGAGTGTCCCATACTTCTACCAATACACTTGGTGACGAGGGTCTGATGATGGAGTCAGGAGGTCTACAGTGGAACTCTTCAACCGTTACTAGTAACCCCCTCGAGTTTGGGCTCATTTGGTTGGTTTGGACGAGTGTCCCATAGTTCTACCAATATACTTGGTGACGAGGGTCTGATGATTAAGCCAGGAGGTGTACAGTGGAACTCTTCAACCGCTACTAGTAACCCCCTCGAGTTTGGGCTCATTTGGTTGGTTTGGACGAGTGTCCCATACTTCTACCAATACACTTGGTGACGAGGGTCTGATGATGGAATCAGGAGGTGTACAGTGGAACTCTTCAACCGTTACTAGTAACCCCCTCGAGTATGGGCTCATATGGTTGGTTTGGACGAGTGTCCCTTACTTCTACCAATACACTTGGTGACGAGGGTCTGATGTTGGAGTCAGGAGGTGGACAGTGGAACTCTTCAACCGTTACTAGTAACCCCCTCGAGTTTGGGCTCATTTGGTTAGTTTGGACGAGTGTTCCATACTTCTACCAATACACATGGTGGCGAGGGTCCGATGATGGAGTCAGGAGGTGGACAGTGGAACTCTTCAACCGTTACTAGTAACCCCCTCGAGTTTGGGCTCATTTGGTTGGTTTGGACGAGTGTCCCATACTTCTACCAATACACTTGGTGACGAGGGTCTGACGATGGAGTCAGGAGGTGTACAGTGGAACTCTTCAATCGTTACTAGTAACCCCCTCGAGTTTGGGCTCATTTGGTTGGTTTGGACGAGTGTCCCATACTTCTACCAATACACTTGGTGACGAGGGTCTGATGATGGAATCAGAAGGTGTACAGTGGAACTCTTCAACCGTTACTAGTAACCCCCTCGAGTTTGGGCTCATTTGGTTGGTTTGGACGAGTGTCCCATACTTCTACCAATACACTTGGTGACGAGAGTCTGATGATGGAGTCAGGAGGTGTACAGTGGAACTCTTCAACCGTTACTAGTAACCCCCTCGAGTTAGGGCTCATTTGGTTGGTTTGGACGAGTGTCCCATAGTTCTACCAATATACTTGGTGACGAGGGTTTGATGATGAAGTCAGGAGGTGTACAGTGGAACTCTTCAACCGTTACTAGTAACCCCCTCGAGTTTGGGCTCATTTGGTTGGTTTGGACGAGTGTCCCATACTTCTACCAATACACTTGGTGACGAGGGTCTGATGATGGAATCAGGAGGTGTACAGTGGAACTCTTCAACCGTTACTAGTAACCCCCTCGAGTTTGGGCTCATTTGGTTGGTATGGACGAGTGTCCCATACTACTACCAATACACTTGGTGACGAGGGTCTGATGATGGAGTCAGGAGGTGAACAGTGGAACTCTTCAACCGTTACTAGTAACCCCCTCGAGTTTGGGCTCATTTGATTGGTTTGGACGAGTGTCCCATAGTTCTACCAATATACTTGGTGACGAGGGTCTGATGATGGAGTCAGGAGGTGTACAGTGGAACTCTTCAACCGTTACTAGTAACCCCCTCGAGTTTGGGCTCATTTGGTTAGTTTGGACGAGTGTTCCATACTTCTACCAATACACATGGTGACGAGGGTCTGATGATGGAGGCAGGAGGTGTACAGTGGAACTCTTCAACCGTTACTATTAACCCCCTCGAGTTTGGGCTCATATGGTTGGTTTGGACGAGTGTCCCATACTTCTACCAATACACTTGATGACGAGGGTCTGATGATGGAGTCAGGAGGTGTACAGTGGAACTCTTCAACCGTTACTAGTAACCCCCTCGAGTTTGGGCTCATTTAGTTGGTTTGGACGAGTGTCCCATACTTCTCTACCAATACACTTGGTGACGAGGGTCTGATGATGGAGTCAAGAGGTGTACAGTGGAACTCTTCAACTGTTACTAGTAACCCCCTCGAGTTTGGGCTCATATGGTTGGTTTGGACGATTGTCCCTTACTTCTACCAATACACTTGGTGATGAGGGTCTGATGATGGAGTCAGGAGGTGTACAGTGGAACTCTTCAACCGTTACTAGTAACCCCCTCGAGTTTGGGCTCATAGGGTTGGTTTGGACGAGTGTCCCTTACTTTTACCAATACACTTGGTGACGAGGGTCTGATGATGGAGTCAGGAGGTGTACAGTGGAACTCTTCAACCGTTACTAGTAACCCCCTCGAGTTTGGGCTCATTTGGTTTGTTTGGACGAGTGTCCCATACTTGTCGAACGCAAAAGTATGAAACAGACATACCATCTGTTCAAATTGATTTTGAAAGAGACGGCGGACACCTTATCCATCCTAAAGCCATACAGTTTCCAGCAAAGTTTAATTATGGAACAGCTGAGAGACGGATGTTACCGATAATTTTTTCATGGGCCTCCACTGTCCATAAAATGCAGGGTATTGACATGCATGACAGGCATGCTGTTGACCGTGCTGTCGTGTATTTGGGCTCCAGACTATTTGAGGAGGGTCAAGCGTATGTTGCATTGAGTCGCGTAATGTCTTTAGAAGGGTTATGTATTGAGGAGCTTGATTGTGAGTAATTGACAGGTAAGAAACCGAGTAACAAAGATGCAATGAGAGAGTTGGAAAGGATGACGAGTTTACGTAATGAATGATACGAGCCAAAAATCAAACTAAAAACGAGTAAATAAAAAAATAGGTAAAAAAACTTTTAATTTAAACGGTTTTATTAAAAATAAAAAAATAAAAAAAAAACAGCTGTACAAAAAACTAGAAAATAATAAGGACACAAGCCTGGGCCTTCTTAAGATTTTACGTATGGGTAAGAAATCGTGCAATACTAGCGTGCTGTCTTCTCATGTCGGATGCCAAAGGGCACATTGTGTCGCTGCGTCATCGGAATAAGTAATAAATTGAGACTTTTAACAGACTAATATAAAAACGTGGGGCGTATAATATGCGTAATAAATAACATGCGCCCCACGTTTTTATATTAGTCTGTTAAAAGTCTCAATTTATTACTTATTCCGATGACGCAGCGACACAATGTGCCCTTTGGCATCCGACATGAGAAGACAGCACGCTAGTATTGCACGATTTCTTACCCATACGTAAAATCTTAAGAAGGCCCAGGCTTGTGTCCTTATTATTTTCTAGTTTTTTGTACAGCTGTTTTTTTTTTATTTTTTTATTTTTAATAAAACCGTTTAAATTAAAAGTTTTTTTACCTATTTTTTTTCCACTGAAATCTCGTTTTCGTCTTTTATAAATGCCATATAATGTAATTCTTGGCTTTGTAATGCAGACTAATTAGAAATAACGAAAAATCTGAACAAATTGACCGATTTTCGGGATTTTTTTTTATATTATAAATGTGGTGCATATAAGCTATTATGCCATATTGACCATTCGCCCTGTAACAGTATGTATACTTACTAGCTTTTGCCTGCAACTTCGCTCGCGGCGAGGTCGCGTTTATGTGTAGATCCTTTATTCCAAGAACGTTAGAAGAGGTTGGACGTCGGACTATCCAATGCTTATATGAGAACCAGCGTCGCCGAGCTCCGCGGGTAGCGGAGGGGACGGCGCGCGCTCTGATTGGGTGGTAACGAATGTTGTTGGTACGTTTTTACAAATATCGTGTTACGCTGCCGCGGGGAAGGTCCGACGTCCCTACCTCTAACGTTCTTGCTTTATTCTATGACGGACAAAAACGCTTAGTTAGATACTAAGTGTTCGATTTTGACGCTCAAATAATAAGTGAACCACCGATAATCAACTGCATTACAAAGAAAATGTATACCCAAATAGTAATATCAGATTTGCTAAACAATAAATAATTGTTTACTTCATATCATACACTAGTCACACGCCACTAAGAAACTAAGTCCACGTAAGTACACTCGTTTCCTACAGGGGCAAGAACAAAGCATTAATTAAATCTATTATAAGCGTGAAAATATATACCCAGAAATGGGATTGTCAGACATTGCCTACACTTTACCTTTTCTTTTTCTTTTTTTATGGAAACTGACACGGTTGGCTACATCACCTACAACATCCGTGATGTCAGCCCATAACACTGGGTGAACTAGGTGCCATGTCAGTGCTTACCTTCATTTCATGTCGGCTACACTGAACTGGACGGAAAACTACGAACTATTTACATAGCCGTTTCGACCGACGACGTTTCATTCAGTGCGGTGGTACCAACCCGGGCGGGTTGAACCCTACCACCAAGTAAGGTAAGAAGGGAAGGGACCTACAGTTTCACGTGGAATCCGAACCACGGTCAGCCTCCAACGGTCGAGCGGTCACCCATCCAAGTACTGACCGCGCTCAGCGTTGCTTAACCATCAATAGCGACAGTCGACTGTCTGCACAACTGAGCTATCGAAGCTGACAATGACCTAGTTACCGGCATTTGGTCGGCATGCACTACATTTGTAGCAAACAAAAAATATTTAAGATTTATATTTTTAATAAATTTAGTCTTTGTATACTTTTCTTTCTATAGTTTTGTATAGTTATCTGTCAACCGTGCGAGGCCGAGTGCTCAAGAAGAGGCCTAATACATTACAGCAGCGACCATGATTAAAACATATATCATTTTCCCCATGTATATCGGGTTCTGGTGTATAAAGTCGTACTGCGGAGTGGGAACCTTTCACCAGGGTGTTCCCCCAAGTCATTTGGAGTAGATATGTAAAAATGTCCATAGTAGTTTTTCTCAGATTATTTTTTCTTTCATACAAATGTCGACATTACTTACAAAATTGTTATACTAGATAAAAAATGTAAACAACATCTGAAGTATTGGGGTCATAGAAACACTTCATTTACACTTTTGTCTCAAAACAGCCTGGGGAATACATACATACATACACACCGCATGCTGTATTCCGACAATCGGGGTGAGCTGAGTAATCGGTGTTGTTCTGCAAGTACTCTAGCCTGGAATCTAGCCTGGGGAATATGCTGGTCAAAGGTTCACGGTACCTACGTGTTTATAAGCTTTTACGTGATTTTCTATCGCCTCCTCGAGAACGCGATCCCGCTTCTACGTCTTTATGGCCGTGATTAAGGATAATCCGCAGCAAGCGCAGCGAAACAGCCCAGCTTCAGCAAACAGAGAGAAAATTCCGCGCGGACGCCCGCCCGCGGATTAGTTCCTCGCAGAACACTCACAAAGGGAAAGGGATGTAAGGCAGCGTAGGGGTAACGCGAGTGAAGAACGTTTTGTACTGCGCCCAGTGATAGTTTAAATTAAACACAATTTGTGTTACTTGAACCATTGCCAAATTTTAAATGCAGTTTTTAGCCTGATTGATCGCTTTGTTTGGCCAGAAGTGAAACGGTACACTAAAAGGTTATTAGCTGTTTAGCCCGTTGGTGAGCATTCTAAATGGTGTGCGCCTCATGCTCTAATATGCTCTTTCAAAGCATTTTATGCTGCTCCTTAAGATCAACAATTTTGTTTAATTCTTTCGAGTTTTTTATAGAAATAATATTCAAGTTTTTTTCTGTTTATGTATATATCCTTTATACAGAGTGATTTTTTATCATGCCGGCCTGAGGGGGTTAATCTGTGCCAAAAACTAAGTACATTCAAAAAATAAGGCTGGCAAAATAAAAAAAAAAATACACTTTGATTTCTTCGTACATTTTCGAAAATCATGATACTCGTGTATCCTTGTAAGTGTGGAACTCTGGATGCGGTACTAGGACGCCCACCTTTGTGTGACAGAGCTTATACGAAAGGGACAATCGCCCCTCGCTGGCAAGGGCGATTGTAAACGTAAGTGAACATCAGTGTACCGCGGTGGGCTCTGAGAATTATAGTTGCAAGTTATAATAATAGCTGTAGTAAGTACCTAAGCAAAATTTCAGTAAATGTCATTAGAGAAACTGGTATAATTGAAAACATTTGTTGGTACCTATTCAATTTTCATTTACTTTTTCACACACATACGAACCATGAATTTTGATAAGAATAAACAATGTCTTACTTTATTTACTAGCTTTTACCCGCGGCTTCGCTTCCGCGAAATTCGTATTTAAAAAGAAGAAAGTAAGTAGGCCCGCTATCGTGCCTTTATTTCGATTTGTATGATAGCCACATCCATTACTAGATGAAGAATACAAATCTAATAAATAAATACAAAAATATGTAAGGACCTTCGTCGGTTTCATGTTCGCTTGTAAGTCGGGAACTTCAAATTCAAATTTCAATGTGGTTTTCACTGATGTCTGCCACATACTAAGTATATATGAGATTATAACGCGTAGCGAATATGCGTCAGCCAACGTGCTATTTAATCTAAGTAAGTATAACATTTTTTGCTGAAATGGTTACATAATTTAACCAATACGTGCGCCAAAAGAGCTCGTACGAAAAGGATTTGTGGCGCCATTATATGCGGACATTTTGTTCCATACCGCCCTTTTCGACACCGCTTTAGAAGGCTATATTTTGATGAGCGGCATCCTTTTGAGGGTTCATAAGGAATTCCTAACCAACCCCGGCCCCGTACTGTCGCGCCTGATTCTCTAACCAGGGGCCTTGAGTCTTTCCGGTTTACTTACAGTGGGATGGGAATATTAGCATTTTTAGGTCATAATTAGTTTTCGCTAGTGATCACAAATTTTTCGATGATTTTGAACGTGAAAGGTCGATCACCAGCCTTGTGATAATTCCTTATTGAACTGAAAAAGGTGCTTGTTAAGAGTCTATACCACCTCACACTGCTTTGCATGATTCTCTGTTATATTAACAATACTGCAACAATCACTCTTTAATAAATATATGATAAGTTGAGTTTATATATGATAATAAGTTAATAACGCTAGTTATTATAGGTGGCGAAAACATGATTACATAAAATTTTCTCGATAGAAAGCAATTGCAAAGTTACCTCCAAACTGTCATTAAAACCGCTAACATTCAATAAATACTTTAAATTAGATCATGAAATTTTGCATAATATCTGAACTCAATATACTTAAAGCAGTCTTTGTAGGTTTTACATTTTAAACATTAATGATTTTTTTTTTTTCATTCAAAACAACGAAAAAGGTACTAAATTTAAATTTACGATTACATCATCGAGTACGCCTATCCCTTTCATTCTTTCACTGATTCTCTATCGCCCTATCCCGCTCTTTCTCTGAGGTAGTATAGACTCTTAACTTTACCTTAATCGAGTCGGCAGTAGCACACGGTTAGTTTTATAACGCGTCATTGATAAAATTTACCGACGTCATAGAAAAAAATCGAGAAAATATAATTTTATCGATTTATGCGAGCATACTAATTTTTTATCGTTACGATTTGACGTTTCATCTCGCTTAACCAAGCTAAATTTAACGGAGTCATTAGAAGAGGTCAATAAATTATTTCACTAAGGAATTTTGGATCGAGAGGAAGAACGAAAGGTGAAGATATGACTACTGAGGGATCAAAGGAATCAGCAAAAAAAAATGCAACAATGGCCAAAAGGATAGGATTACCTATCACCACCCGACAAATTTCGACACCGAAATTTGTGACACGCAATGTTCTTCTATGTTCTAACCCCTAACTTAATTTTCTTTACTCTGTCGTACTCATTGAGACACTGATTCCGGGTACGTAGAGTACGGATTACCTCCTACGTGCTCGAACATATCGATAAATTTTACGATAGTCATAACGTGCACGATATGTTATCGATTTTAACTAACACATGGTGTGCTTCCGCTGCTGGTTTAGAACATTTTCCGTCAGAAATAACTTATTGGTGCATATCGACCGGATTCGGACCTCGGACCTTGAATTCATGTGTCCGAGCCAAAGCTGCACCGACCACCCACAGCTTCTAAAAAGGTTCGCTTCTCGAAACATAACAGTTTGCATCAGTTGTTGACAAAATTTTGTTTCTTCAAATTCTGTAACGGGACTCCATGAATAATTTTCCAACAACACAATCTGTCACAAAGCCAACACTGGCAGCCTCCAGCGCTGACGCAGAGGCCTGATGAGCTCTCCGCGGTCCTCATTTCGCAAATTAGGCCTTCAGCAAACATTTATCGTCCGGTCTCTTGGTACAAGCTCTGCGTTGCGAACGGCACTACGCCGAAATATTGACGGAATATTAAAGTATTTCATGTTACAAATATTCAGTTATTAATTATTTTAATTGGCATTATATAATATAATTATTTTTCACCTGGTTGGCATAGTGGGCTTACTATTTAAAAAATTTAAAACAGCTCTCTTTAAAATTTGAGATGCGCCTATAGTAGCGAGCACGCAAATTTCAGCTGCCAATGAAATTTTTCTACAACAATGCTTAAAAAGTTAACGCTATATGACAGACTGACAGGCAATGAAAAATAAGAATAAGGGTTCCGTTCGTACCGTTTATGTTTCGTCGAAACCCTAAAAATGTAGGGATATTCCTCTCTAGACGAGATTTTCTTCTCTATAATATTCATGACGCAGCAATTTGTCTTGTCGACAAAAAAACAAGGGAAAAGAAAATTCGCACTCCCTTTATGATGGGTCTGGTGTTATCGTACGCTCACTGTAAGAGATCGAGTCAACTGATTAGGTGTCGTAATTGAACCATTTTAGGTAAAAAAAAATCACGTACTAATCAAATAACAATATGAATTCGGATATTGCAATTGAAGTTGATTATTTAACAAGGAGCTCCATTTCGCTACCCGTCACTTTTAGTGAAACCATAGCATAAATAGCCAAATAACTTTTTATCACAACCCTAATTTTATGTAGATAAAATTGGAAAATACACTTTCATGGTTAATTTTTTACGGAAACAGACACGGTTGGGTACATCACCTACAGCATCCGTGATGTCAGCCCATAACACCTTGGTGAACTAGGTGACATGTCAGTTCTTCCATTTGGTTGTGCCGGCTGCACTGGACTGGACGAAAAACTATTTAAATAGCCGCTTCGACCGACCTTTCATTCAGTGCGGACACGACTGACTCGTGAGTGCGGAGGATCAACCCGTGCGGGTTAAACCCTAGCACCTACATAGTAAGGTAAGAAGGTAAGTGCGGTGTACATGTGCACGGACGAGAAAATAAGTGAAAATATTGGCGAACACAAGTTTATCTTATCTTTATTCTATTCTATTAGTTTAAGTGAGCTATTCTTGTGTATTACATATTCTTATATATTTAGTTAATGTCATTGTTTCAAGTTTATCTAGACAAGTGTTTCACACAAAAAAAATCTAACCCTATCTCTTATATGGAGATCTCTTATATGGATTAATATGGATGTACCAGTAGGCTGATGTTAACATATCATGTAGGGCCATCTTTTGTGGAGTAGCTAAACCTATAGACGCCGAGCGAAGCTCGGTCGCCCAGGTACATATACCTATTAATTTTTGAAAATTACTACTCGCATAAAATCATATGGGTGGAATTTTTAATGTTATATTTGAAAACGAGTACCTCGTTCCTAGGCCTTGTTTTACGTGCGAATTTATAATAGGTAACCTTATATCATACTACATTGTATGTGTACTGTAATAAAATTCTACATTCATCAAAATACTACAATGCTACATAATGCCGCTACACCTGGACTTAGATGCTAAAAGTATTTACGTCGGGTACGACGCGCGAGTCATTTAGACCAAACAAAGGGCTGCTGGGTTAGTCTTAAAAACGACAATAAAGCCAAATAGCGAGGGTTAAAATGGAATCGTTCTCGCACCTGTGTGGAAGGAGCCAGAAGTTCGATTCCAAGTGTGACGCTCACTCACACAAACAAAACTGCACTAGTTGAAGATCGTTCGAAAGTGTATACCCACCAAAGATAATGGAAGTTACTAATAGGTGTTCTGTGATACCCACCATTACATGGTAACACACCGTGCCCTGCACACCCATGGAACATGCTCGAATAGGGCAACGAATACAAAATTAATTATTAAAGGCCACACCTTCTAAGTTTATCGCAATAGGTATATTCTCCCTATTTAACTATACCACAGATTAAACCTATACAACAGTGAACAGACGAAGTACAAATTACTTTAAGAATATCCGTCTTGTATAATTTACGTGTCGTCGTTGTTCGCCGGCACACGGTTCAACAAACGAATTCGCGATGTGTCAAGTATTTGTCATACCTGGAATCGGTCTGCCGGGAGCGGCCGACGTCAAATTCGTAATTGTTTTCCCTTCAATTAAGATTAACGAGCAACAGTGTTATGGATAACACTGTTTGCTTACCGGCGGCGGAGGCGAGTGGAGGGAAAGACAAAGTAGCGGGCGACTTCACATTACTTATTCGCCATAATGGAAGAAGAATATTGTAAACAATACATTATAACAGTACCTGTATTTTTTATCTTTTGTACGGTGAAAATTATTCATTTTATAAGCTGACTATTATGAAAGAAAACATTCAGATGGTCCGAATAAATTGCAAGCGGAATTTAATGGAGAATATTTTTATGTAATCTAAGTCAGTTTGCCTCGTGCCATATACACGGTGTTGCAGAGTTGCCCCCGTAATATTTTTAACTGACGTAAGGGGGTTATTCTATATGTGAAACTAAACAACTTCTGTGAAGAAAAAAAAAATTTGAAACAAAAAAAAATATTTTTTCCACAAAAATTTTAATTACCTATTCTCAAAATGTATGGAGAAAAAAAGATTTTTTTTTCTTCTAGTAAAAAAGTCGTAGGACAAAAGTTGTTCTATTTCACGTACAGAACCACCCCCTTTCGGGTTTTACGGTTGGGGTTGCAACACCGTGTATAATTGAGTATACCACATTTAGATATCTTGACGTCCCAGCCTATATAAAATATTTCTCGTTTGGACGTTCGAATATTTAGTGGCATTCGTGGTTTAATTTATTTTCAAATTATCTGAAGAGAATAAATTTTAAATACCTATAAATGGCAATATAAATAACTAAAAACTATCTCACAAATATTACAATAACTATCAAAAGGGATATTCTCAAAGGTTACTCAGAACGCTTGCGGCATTACCCCGATGGATGACAAGGACTTTCTTGATTGCGGGACGCCAGTTGCGTTCACCAGCAGAGGGCCAAGCCTCTTCAAGAAGCTTTTGGCTTCACTGTTCTAAAAAAATTCTACTAACGCAATGCTCTTAGTCCCGCTAGGAACAACAGGTGGCAATAATTCAAACGGTAAAACGGTAACGGAAACCAATTAAGAGGGCCAACGCGTTGAAAAAATTAACCCTTACAGACCTTAATGAACTAAATTCGAGCCGAGCAATTAAGTACCCTACCGGGGTAGGGTAGGTAGGGTGTGGGCTGTGGGGAGAGCGAGAGGAAGTAAGCCCGTTAGATACGCGGTACGGTTTAATTCGGTGCTACGTACCGCCGCTGAATAAATACGCAGTCGGAGTGGCAACTAAAAACGAGCTTCTCCGTCTCGATCGAACAATCGCCTAAAAACCATTTGGCATAGGCCATAATTTTATTATGGTTTTTCTACTCAAAATCTGTGTTTTGTGGGGAAAAAATTATCAAAATATGATTAAGTACATAAAAAATAGTTATGTGATTTGGTTTACTTTCTTTGAGAGAGTTGGTAGGAATATATTATTTTCATGAACGCCTTCGGCCTTGCCGTTGGTGACTTCATATTTGCGCTTCAATCAGATTTCATATTAAACCGACTTTTACGCGAGCGGAGCCGCGGGCACAGCTATAAAACTAAGAATAGTCCAGAATCCTTCGTCGGAAACCGGTAATGTTGCGAGCGAAGCTGCAATAAGCTAGTTTGATATAAATTATTCAAATGTCCAATCCAAAACCAAAAAGTCTCCTCGTAATGATACCAAATTCAATACGATTACTAACTGAAAACCACTAGGTACCTGCTCATGAGTCACATTCAGTACCGAAACTGCGTAAATAAAAACTTCCCTAATCTCCGCAAGTCACGTTCAAGGATTCCGAGGTCAAAAGTCCAATTAATGAGAAGAAAAAAGAAGAGACAAAACCGAAAGTGTCTCTAAGTGCCCTCTGAAGAAATGTTCCGGACAAGTGCTCAGCGGAGTACGGCGCGGCGAGAGGCGGGCTAAACGGAAGTACGGCCCGACTGATGATGTAATGATGTAAATGAATTGACGTTGGGTAAACGATAGGTTGGAGGAAAAAGGAATGGAATAAAAAAAAACCTTTTTAGCAGCGGGATTCTCCTACGAGATCTACGCAAACAACAATCTGAGTCCATCTGAGAGGATCAAACATTAACTGTGGGAACGAAAATGTGTACATCTCAAGTCTTAGGCATGAACTGCTCATTCATTACATTATCGTGATGTATCAAATCTCATATCGATCTCGGAGAAAACAAGATTATTTACTGATCATTTCTCTTCGTGGTCTATTTATTGAGGTGTTACCACGGAAGGAGATTATGTGTTACCCACAGAACAGCGATCCGCGGCCGTCTTCTCCCAGCCAGGCGGCGCGACGCGGTGCGTCACGGCGCGTGTTCTTACTCTGTGGTGGTATCAATCCGGGCTGCTTAGGTCCAGTTCTAAGAGAAGGTAGCCAATCCTACAGCTTAGAGAAGAGTAATAAAAATCGGTTTCTCCCTATTGATGTTTTTCGTAAAGCACGCCTTAAGGCGCAAATAAGACTCAGAAGGTCAACTTTAAAAGATATTGTTGAGCTATTGGTAAAGATAAAAAATATGTAAAAAATATATGTTATGTAATGGTCTTCTATTAACAAACATAGATAAACAAAATTTTATTTTACTGCTTTGGAAAGGTGTTAAATTAATCTCCAAAAAATAACGAATGGGATTATTCGTTCACGGGCACGGGATAATATTAATGGCGAATCGCCTGTATACAACCGTAAGTACCTTCTTACTCATTAAAAAAAAAAAAAATATCAAGAAAATTGAATACATCAATGGCCTTTCCTTATTTCATCATTGCTTGAACCTAAAGATGCAAGCAATGCAATTGCATCATGTGTACATCTCAAGTCTTAGGCATAAATTTTAAATTCATTACTTGCATTGCATTGCTTGCTTCTTTAGCTTCAAGAGCGAAACTTCATCGAAACTTTCTTCTCAAACTGTGTAGATTTTTTTTTCTAAAAGAAACATTTTTATGTTAGGGAAAATTTTAAAGAATTCTAATCGTTAGATAATTTTTGAGATATAACCTTACTCGAATACCGCTAAATATCGCCAGTTTCTTTAATAAATTCGCCGCAATCTAGCGTCAAATCTTTATTGTACTGTCTCCGCCCACGCAGCGATGCACTAGAATATGTGCGCGCGCGCGCTAATAGACCATATTTAGAGCCACCCGAGATCTGAACTTTTTTCTTTTTTACTTGACTACGGCGAAGCCAATAAAGGGTTAGTTTGACGTGTTATTGTTGCAAACAAACAATCTTATCTAACGGTACTAACTAATGTCTCAAAACGCCTCGAGTATACTGGTGGAGGCTAGAATATATATCTCTGGAAAATTTAAAAATATGGAAATACGTCACCAACGTTAGCGAATTTCATTCACTGATTTGAAATTTTTATTGAATGCATCTAGCACCTAACCATTATTTCTTTGGTTCGACATACTTACGTGTAGCTAAGTAATCAAAGTCTTGTGCCTCAGTATTAGCTTTAAAAGTATGGAAAGTTACTATTGAAAACAAGGCAAATTTATTTGTATATTTTGGTGACTCCTTTTCTAAGTAATAAGAGATATGACTCCTTCTTATATTACTAGGTAGGGTTTAACCCGCCCGGGTTGATACCACCCCACTGAATGAAAGGTCGGTCGAAACGGCTATGTAAATAGTTTGTGTTTTTCGGCCAGTTCAGTGTAGCCGGCACGACCGAAGGGAAGCACTGACGTGGCACCAAGTTCACCCGATGTTATGGGCTGACATCACGGATATTGTAGGTGATGTAGCCAACCGTGTCAGTTTCCATAAAAATAAATGATATATTAGCGGTTTATTAAAAAATCAAACCCGTTTTATATACATTACCTTTTTTGGAAGGGACCCCAACATTATCTCGGATATGCTATTTGCATATCATTATTGGCCCTACTGAAGCGGCCTCATAGAAGGAAAAAACTATTAAAGGTTCACCCTCTCAATACAATACATTGGGTATTCTATTTTTTATATGTTAGTACTAAGCATGTACTCGCTTTTTATTTATTTTATTCATTGGATAAATGCAAATCTGAAAATGAAGAGAAAAAATACGTCCCGACCAGGATCTCTTCTTTTTCGGCTTTGCATTTATCCAATTAAAAAAAAAAAAATACATTAGCTTCTCTTTTAATCATAGGTTATTTCTAACTTTTAATAAAACGCACCTTCGTGTCAACTGTTATAAATAATCTTTATTGGTGTAATCAATTTTAGCGTTGTAAAATGGCATATTACAATATTTTTAAAAGCGAGCATGATTCCACTTGTGCGAAATACAAGGAATAAGTGCGCCAACCTGACAAGAACTAGATGGAAATAAGTGATCTCCATGAGCACTAACAGTATGTAAACCTAGTTCAACGAAATAAAGTAAGTAAAAAAAATACATAGCGTGAAAGGCACCGGACGTGGTATGCAACGACCGCCATTCGTTGGGTCTCTGTGCGTGGTTTTGACATTTATATTAGATATTCCTACTCTCTAACTAACCCTTTTCCCGCTGAATGTTATCTGCCCTACGCAGACGTAGAGAGTGCGAAGATTTACTACCCTTTTCAAAAAACCTATTCGTTTTCTTAGAAAGTTATGGGTTAGGCAAAGAATGGGCCTCGCTCTCCGTGGAATGTATGTACGGTTCGATAGCGGCAAATGTATGTGTATTCGGATGTCCGATTCGTGCTAAGCGATTTGTGCAGCTGATTTATAATGCTCAGTCGTTTGTATTCTCACTAGCTTTTGGTCCATTTTAAGTTTTTCCACTGGGTTCACTTTTTAAACAGGCTCCTTATACATACATACATACATACATAAACGGTTTTTATATCATAAATTAACTATCAGAATAATTTTAGAGATTTTAAGTATGACAATGCTTTGAGATATTTACTGAACATAATTTTTATTTAATGACACTTTTTAAATGTAGCAATAGTTAAATATAAGAAATGTCTCAAAAATTTAAACTAATCACATCTTTAACAGATCAGTGTTGGATTTTTCAAGACAAAATAAAAGCTACAATAGAAATAATAGTTCGTACATTTCACTGAAATCGTAAACCCTCGCGTACGGGGAGGAACAAAGGAGGAGAAAATAAGGCAGCAAAATCTAGCACTGACGAGAGAATTAAACGTGGCGCCGCGACGCGTCGTTTGACAGCCGATACATTGTCAACTTCTATGATGGGATGGCAGAACATTGGTCGACTAGGGGTATCGAACATTGGTAGACATGGTTTGAGAGAGAAGAATTTTATTAGACGTATGATTTTATATTTTATACTAATATTTCTACGACATTAATTTTTGCGTCAAAAAAAAAAGCGAAAATACCTATAACGAAAATCTATAATCAGTCGTCTGAAAAATTCTCAATCGAGTGAGCTAACATTTTGAATGTACTGAAAAATGTGTTCACAGGCACGTGACAGTACGGTAAGTTTAGATAATTTATGCGACCCAATAAATAATAAATATTATTAAAACAATGTTTGTGGTATAATTGTGATTGCAATTGATTAGCCAGATAAAAAAGATTGAAAATACGATCGTCGACTTGTCATTAATGCCTAGACCCCAGCTCCAGCTGTAACCCAGTCGACGTTAGGCCTCATCCGTTTTGTTCATCTGGTAACTCCATGCGCCATTTTGAAAGTCGCCAGTGCCGTTACATAACGAGAAACGACATAATTGAGATCGAACGGACAGCAGCCTGTGGATCCAAGTGGGCCAAATTGAACAAAGAACACCGTTCTAAAATCTATTCTTGCGTATATTTTTTTCGGAACAGGCGTTAGTAATTATTGCCTTTTGTCAATTCCCAAAGCAAGAATGGGATAGAGCCTTTGACTAGCCAGATTACAAGCTCCACAGATTCTAGGTTCTCGTAATGCTTGCGGTGAGGAAATTAATTTCAAGTAATCTAGCTATGATATTTTACCACTTTAATGCATGTTTATTTATTAAGTCAAATTATTTGACTTTGAATTACCAATGAGAAAGACTTGATTCCGTATTTCAACCATCCGTCGCGAACCTGAAAGCATTGCACAACTTGTTATTTCATTTCTGGTCTGTTGCCAATTAAATTGCACTCGTCTTACAGAACGCACCAGCGAGCTCACGTTCAACTAAATAGGAAGTGGGGGCCAACTTTTATATTTATTTACGGTTCAATACACACGGCTCGAACTGAAGCTGAAGGTATACAGCCTGATCTGACCTAAGATTATATTATTGGCATTTCGCTATTTATTTCCGTAATGTTTATTTGCAATTGTAGAGGCACGTTTATGCTTCTCAGTTCCTCAGTTCCTCGGGAAAAGCTCGTTTTGCTGATTTTACGAACCTACCTACAACGTGATAATATAAATAAAGCGTAAAACCCAGCTCGTTCAATATTTTATACGCACAGAAAAAATCATGACCTCAATACTTTTGCCTCTGATGCCGTAGTGGGAAAAATTCAACAACATAAACCTGGATCTGAACTTATGAATGTAATTCGAGTGAACGTATTAAAGAAGAGACATAATATTTTATTTTAGAGCATTAAACATTTCATTAGTTTTTCGGTTTCCTTCTTCTCTATATTGTAGTCAATGGTACTGTGACGTCAATCGAATTATGTCTCATTTGTTATATTGTTCGTAATATCTACTTTATTTTTGGGGAGAGCATAATCTGTATGTATAGCTAGTTCCCAAAAAAATGGCACTATCGTTTTCTATAAGGTGGGGTACGCTCAGCTGGCATTTCGTTCGACCACTCCATAATAGTATCAAAATTATGTTTGTTTTCTTTTTTTAGACAACAATAAACATACTTGACCAAGTTGCTGTGGCCCTTCACATAATAGATCTTGTACTAAAAATTTTCAGCCGGATGTTATAATGCGTAATGTTTTCAACTGTTTTCCTTAGTCTCTTGTTTCAGGATGATCTTTCGGTGTTGTACGAGGTTGTAATATGCTATACGCGCTACAAATCACCGTTCTGCTTAACGCAAACAGGACTCGCTGTATGTCGAATAGAAGAGGCAAGTTCGCTTATCTTCCGATTAACAGTTCCGTGCGAGCGAACTCGCATAAAGGCGTTGCTTTTACTTAGCCCATCCAGAGCGAGTCGGACTTCTATCCGCATTCGTTTGTATCGCTTTACTTTGTTTCCTTGTGCAAGCAGTTATGGCTTCGATAGATAATGTAGTCGATAAACATACTTGTGAAAGGTGGAAGTTTGACGACATTATTTTCGGATATATTGATGAAACCTAATGCCAGTCTCCGGTCTTTATGTCTTTAGGTTTGTATGTTTATCATACTATATATATTACATTATATTTCATACAGGCAAATTATAATAGATTACATTCAGCAATGAAGCCGCCTTCTGATGATCTGAAGTTGCACGCAGCCATCTCTTCACCTATCTCCTATCCTCGCTATTCTTCTTCAGTCTCTTCACCTATCTCCTCTCCTCGCTATTCTTCTTCAGTTTCTTCACCTATCTCCTCTCCTCGCTATTATTCTTCAGTTTCTTCACCTATCTCCTATCCTCGCTATTCTTCTTCAGTTTTAAGGTCTTATTGTTCTTCTGTAGAAAATAAGCCAGCGCCGTCCTCCAGCTCCACCCATCTGTTTATTTTTCTACGTGTGCCCCGGATTATCGTTGAAACTGCGCTTTTTTTTATGTAATCCGGTATCGGTGGCTGAGTCGGAGGGGCCAAAGCACATGCTCCGACAAGCCAATATCACCTCCGAGAAAGTAGGTGCCATGCCGGAGACTTCCCTGGACTGCTGGCTATACTAGACTAGACGACAACACAACCGAGGCTGCTATGCGGCCATCTTACATCCAGTACGGTTGTACCAACCCAGTCGGCTACAATTTGAGCCTACCACCTAGTAAGTGGCAAGGGAGGGGACCTATAGTTTTACACCGGTTCCGAACGGTGAAGCAGCAGATGTAGGTATGCACGTATATGTTTTCGTCAGAAAACATTTACGTGCATACTGCAATCATACTGCAAACTCATTGGTACACGCCGACCGGATTCGAACCGCGGACCTCTCGGATGAGAAGCCGATGCCCACACCACTCGGCCACCCTCCGCTTAAATAAATAACAGGACGCTGCAATAGTAGTCAAATTAAATCTTATTGTTTATAAATAGATCATTTTTATGGCAGTAAACTCGAACTTGTCACAATTTGTTCTCTCCTCCAGTTCGATGACTGACTCATACTCATGCATGACCATCATCTATATTTGCTAATATATTTATTAATCCACATATTATTGTATTGTTATTTCACTGTTTTAATTTTTAGGGTTCCGTAGTCAACAAGGAACCCTTATAGTTTCGCCATGTCCGTCCGTCTGTCCGTATGTCCGTCCGTCTGTCCGTCCGTCTGTCTGTCCGCGGCTTAGCTCAGAGACCCTTAGTACTAGAAAGTTGTAAGTTCCGGGTATGGGTATTAATATTAATAACGCCGACAAAGTGGTAAAAAGAGGTGTAAATCTTTATTAGACAAAGAAAAATTCAATTAAACAGAAATGTAAGAAGTGGTAAAATAAACATTTTTAAATATTTTTTTTTTAGGGTACCTCGCCTACACATAAAATGGGGATGAATATTTTTTTTCACGTCTACCCCATCGTGTGGGTGTCGTTGGATAGGTCTCTGGAAAATATTTCGGGTTTGTGAGAAGCTTTTTTCAATTTAGGGATCTTGAAAAAAGCTTCTTTTTTCAAGATCCCTTTTCGTTTGCAAATTATTAAGCTTTTAAGTGCAAATTTCTCCTAGAGTTAAGTGCTGTTATCATATAAGGGGGAAAATTCACAGCAGTAGTACATATATCGAAATTAAAAGGAAAACTATCACAGCTAAGTAGGCTGTACAGGTTGACGAGTAATAGTCGACCAACTTATAAAATGTACGGACGATAGCCATCATTTCACTGTCGAAGAACTTTTTCAAAATAACATTCGTTTATTTCCCGTACGAAATTATACAAATAATCAAATAATTTATTTTGATAGGGTTCCGCAACTACGGAACCCTACACTGTGCGTGGCCCGACACGCACTTGGCCGCTTTTTAATACTATATTATCTTCGTTGTCCCAGTGAATTAAAATTTAGAAAAAATTAACCACACTGCATATACAATGCAATCTCAAAGACATTAACAATGGGCATGACACATAAATGTTTGAAAGCATCCTATCTTACAGCGCTCAATTATTGATCAAACGAAATCAAGATCGTGTCTCTGCATATTTAAAGCAAAGGAAGACGTTTCTCCTCAGATTTAGCTTTGGAAATCTTCGCTCGCACTGCAGTAGCGGGGGGATGTTACGAACATTCAACTGAGTTCCTTTGTTCCCGCTAGATTGCGCTGTCGAGATAGTAACTTCGCTATCCATCAGAGTGGAGAGCTTTTAAACATTCGTGCCCCGGAGATGTTCTATGTCTAACTGAATAAATAAAACTCTAACAAATAGAGCAGAATATCACGAACTCGGGGCGTAACTGTTCCGGAACCGATGACGAATGGGCTAGAGGCAGCGTCCGCTGGGATCGCGATTGTGCTGCGAAGGGTATCATACGGGAATGGCATGCAGGGGAGTTTTATGGATTTAAAAATGTGAAAACGGATCTGCCGTTGATAAAGTTTTATGAATGAAACGTACCTACCTGACATAATCTAAGGTGGATAATGTCGATTAATTCTACGGTCCAATTCACAAAAAAATACAAATCTTAAGATTACCTCACGGAAATATACAGCGTGTTGTAACGGCCACTACATAAAATTTAGGAAATGATTATTGGGATCAATAGTAACAAAAACTTTATTTACTTTTTTGTCTCGGAAAAACATGAGTATTGCGCTGGTGAACTTTATGTACTGGCCGTTACAACATTCTGTATAATGTGCTATTTTGTATTCGTGAGATAATCCTAGAATTAGTAAAGCCATAGACAATCAAGGGATAATCATTCTTTCCGCAATTGGGCCCAAGTACCAATTATAGTGCATTTACTTATTTGTTTACTTATTTAGAATTGAAAATTATTTTTATTAGTTCCGCATTTCGGGATGAAGTTGTCAGCCTCGGTAGCTCAGTGGTGCGGTCGGTCGACTGTTGTTAAGCAACTCTGAGCGCGGTCAGTACTTGGATGGGTGACCGCTCGACCGTTGTTGGAGGCTGACCGTGGTTCGGATTCCACGTAAAACTGTAGGTCCCTTCCCTTCTTACCTTACTAGGTGGTAGGGTTTATCCCGCGCGGGTTGGTACCACCGCACTGAATGAAACGTCGGTCGAAACGGCTATGTAAATAGTTCGTGTTTTTCGTCCAGTTCAGTGTAGCCGACATGAAATGAAGAGAAGTACTGACATGGCACCTAGTTCGCCCGGTTTTATGGGCTGACATCACGGATGTTGTAGGTGATGTAGACAACCGCGTCAGTTTCTATAAAAAAAAAATTTGCTACACATTTTCATAAAATGTGTTCTAACAAAACAACTATTTACGCACTGCGCCAATTGTGAATGCTTCCTGTAGTCAATATGGTACCATGTTAATGTCAGCGAAAATCTAGAAGATACGGATCTTATCCGGGCTGTTTGTAGATTGACGTCACCCTCTGGAGTATCGGGCAGATCGGATTCATCAGGTTTACTACAACACTACCCTCTCCCCAACTCCTCCCTTCCCTCTAGTTTACTCAGTCGCTCTATTCGCCTCCCTCGAGTCACGAGATATGTTGTTGATATGTATGCGATATTCACATGAGAAAAAGTTTTAGTTTTTTTTTTATGAAAACTCACCCTTCAACTACGCCATATGCTTAATTCGATGACGCCAGCCCACTTTACTAACGCACTTTCCAAGTTTTCTTCTCAAAACACGTATTTCATCATGTTCTTTCATATAATTTTTGTGAGTGCATCTTCAAGCACGATTACGTGAGGTGTCATCTAACAATGCCTTTTAAAACGAAAAGTACGGGTAAAGAATGTCCATGGTGTCTAACAGCATGGACGTCCGTATAGCCCGAAGGCTGCCGCTCGAATGATTTATCGCATTTAATTTAGCATTTAAGATTATTTATACCAGCGTAATGGACGACCGTGCAACACTACTGCGCATGATGTATGGCCCGGTGCGCGCATACGGCGCTAAAAGAGCGGGAACCACAATTACAAAGTTTATTTGAAAAAGGAATAATGGAACACTGCGACTATTATTTGAAATTGAATTCGAAGCCGCTTGGAGTTGAATTTCGAACGTAGGTGGAATCTCGCCACGCAAAGAATTCAAAAGGATAGAAAGAGCTTAAATTTTCCGAGTAGATGCAAAGATAAAATCAAAATATGGGTTCACAAAGACTATATTTAATATATGTATAGCCCTGTCACACTTGTAAACTCATATTTCTTTATTAACACGTGTGTTACGATCGCTATATGCAAATTTTGTGCATTTATAGATATTTATGACAAAACAGCTAAATTTTTTTGCTCTTCGTCACTACGAAAAGCTCTATCATTATATGGTACGGCTTTCATTTTCTAGGCATTGTTAATAATGAATGGACCGGTAGTTTAATGGCTGTAACTACTAAATCAATTTATATTCCTTTGATTATTCATACCTGTTTTATACCACAGCTGTGCTGGGATATTGCCGAGTGAGCAAAAATATTCAAATAATTCTTGTACCAGCAGCGCTCGCCATGATATCAATCTAATATTCTAGTGATACTTGTACTCTATCAGACTATCTACTCAGATTAGTTCAGCATTTCGGGATGAAGTTGTCTGTAAAATTATAATTAGATAAAGAATAGGTATTTAACTAATTACCGAAAATAATTAGTTCAAAGTCAGTGGTTTTTAGCATTCGTTCCATAACTTTTACTTAGTGCTTATTCGCATATCCAATGCATTTAGGTCGTATCCATAATATGTATGTTTATAGTCAGTCACTGCTGGACATACGCCTCACCAATTTTCCTCCAGTACTCCCGGCCATCAGCGGTACGGAACCACTGCTTTCCGCCGACGTACTTGATGTCGTCGTCCCACCTGGCGGGTGGTCTTCCCACACTCCGTTTTCCTGTCCACGGCCGCCAGTGTAGGACACGGTTACTCCAAAGGTCGTCGTCTCTTCGGCTGACGTGCCCAGCCCACTGCCACTTGAGCTTAGCCACCCGGTATCCAATATCGATTAGTTTGGTGCGTCGGCGGATTGCCTCGTTACGCACCATATCACGTAGCGATATTCCCAGCATCACCAGCATGGCTCGCTCCATTGCTCGCTGGGCAACTTTCAACCTTTGGACAACCAACACCGACCGTCAGCGTCCACGTTTCACACCCGTACGTCATAACCGGGAGAATAGTATTGATATTATAACCCTAGATAGTTCCGCTAGGGTTATGTCCCGACCAGGGTTATTCTGTACTATAGAATAAATGTATAATTCGTTGCCAACTAGCCAATAACATAATAGAATATATTATCCGGCTAGTTGACACCGCAGCACGCATTAAATAATAGTTGACTGCAGTCGCAGTCTCATGTATGACTTGAGCCCTCTGTGCCGGTAAAAAAAAAACCGGCCAAGTGCGAGTCGAACTCGCGCACCGAGGGTTTCGTATCGCCATGTCATACTGTTTTCGGTAGATGGCGCGCATACACTTTTTAGTTTCTTGTATAGGGACCCCGTGATTTTTTAAATTTTTCTTTATTTTTATGTATTTATTTTCACATTTTTACCATATTTATATTAATTTTACATATTTTATAATATTATACAAAAACTTATAAAAATACACAAAATTAATAAAAATCTAAATAAAAACGGTAAATATCCGCCGGCGGCGGGAGGCAGGCCTCCAAGCAGGCCGGCGGGTGCAGGCCGTGGCTACGGAGCTCTCCGAGACGACGCGAGGCAAGCTACGAGCGATAGGTGGTGGTACTAGACACGTATTATTATTATTATTATTATTCCTTTATTAACACATATTCTTAAAACTAATTTTGTACATATTCAAAACCTAACATAAAAAACATATACAAAATTAACCTTAAAAAAATGGAGTTTCCACCACCGGCGGCGGGGCGAGCCCAAGCTACCGATGATCGGGTCCCAAAGAGAGGAACCTCCGGACGATGCGTGCAGTGTCGAGCAGGGCTGCCTTCTGGATCTGGCCCTTGACCCAACCACTCAGCGAGAGCCTCTCAAGGTGGTCGTCGAGGCTCTTCGCTATCAGCCCATGCGCCGAAACGACTATGGGCACAACGATCGTCGAGTCGACGGGCCACATTTTGGTAACCTCGTGCTGCAGATCTAGATACTTCAGCATCTTCTCTGCTTCCTTACTGACGAGGTTACCATCGTGCGGCACGGCGATATCGACGAGCGTTGCGCGCCTCGCCTCCCGGTCCACTATCACAATATCAGGTCTATTCGCGAGAATAGTCCTATCTGTAATAATGGACCGGTCCCAGTAGAGTGTGACATGACCGTTCTCGAGAACTGGCGGCGGATTGTACTTATAGTAAGGCACTTCGGTACCTACAAGGTTGAACTTTAAGGCAAGTTGCTGGTGGATAATCCTGGCTACTAGGTTGTGTCTATGCAAATACTCGGTGTTGGCAAGCTGCGAACAACCGGAAATCACATGTCTGAGGGACTCGCCAGGTTGGTGGCAGGCGCGGCAGATGTCAATGGTCCCGTCCTTCATTATGTGTCTCCTATAGTTGTTCGTCTTGACAACCTCATCTTGTATTGCAAAGACAAACCCTTCGGTTTCCCCGAAGAGGTCCCCGAAGCGTAGCCAGTGCACGGAAGCAAGTTGGTCTACATCCGGTCCCGTGAGAGACCGGAAGTACCTACCGTGCAGCTCCTTGCCTTTCCATACTTCCATGCGGTCCTCGGTGCTTAGTACAACCGGCTTCCGCCAGTTCTCTTTTCCCATGCTCAGCGGGGTAAGACCTTTATCGCTTGTGACGACATCGCGATGCATCTCACAAACATAAGTCTTTTCCAAAAAGTACTGACGGAGATTGCATACCTCGCGGTTGTGCAGGTTCTTGGCATTTAACATACCTCGACCCCCACACTTCCGCGGGATATACAACCTCATGACCGATGATCGTGGGTGATGCATACGGGATTTCGTCATCAGCGTCCTGACCTTTCTGTCCAGCGAGTCCAATTCGGTCTGAGTCCATCTGAGAATACCGAAAGTATATACGAGCACAGGCATGACCCAACCGTTATAGGCACGAATTTTATTGCCGCCTGACAAAAGGCTATTTAGTACTTTTGTAAGACGACGAAAAAACTTTTCCTTAACTGATTGTTTCATGTCCGTATCCCGTATGTTGAGAGCCTCCGATATTCCCAGATACTTATAAGTTTCGTCTTCGGAGAGAGCTCGAACATTCATGGACTCCGACAACTGTATGCCGCCGGAGTTCACGATCACACCACGTTCCACATGGATGGTCCCACATTTTTCCAAGCCGAACTCCATTCCAATGTCGTTGCTGAAGCCTTCAGTTATCTTCATCATCGACATTAGTTCGGTGTCCGACTTGGCAAACAGTTTGAGGTCATCCATATAAAATAAGTGCGATATTCGAGAGCCTCCTCTTCGAAGACAGTAGCCCAGCTCTGAGTCCTCAAGCAGAGTGCTAAGAGGGTTCAGAGCCAGACAAAACCAAAGCGGACTCAGACTGTCTCCCTGGAAGATCCCCCGCCGTATGGGAATCCGGTCGTCTGCAACCGAAGTCCGTTCGCCACCTGGTACACGAAGGATAGTACTCCATTGTTCCATACATGCGCCAAGGAATTGACAGATATTCGTGTCAGTTTTGTATAGTTCTAGTATCCTTAGCAACCACGTATGGGGCACGGAGTCAAAAGCCTTCTTGTAGTCTATCCAGGCAGCAGACAGGTTCTTTCGATTGCGTCGGACCTGCTGACAAACGGTCATGTCTATGAGGAGCAGCTCCTTAGTACCGCGGGACCCAGCCCGACATCCATTCTGAGCAACGGACAAGATGTTATTGTGCTTTATGTGAATTGATATTTTGTGCGTCAGAATGGATGTCAGGAGCTTGTAGATGGTAGGCAAGCAAGTGATAGGTCTATAATTTTTAGGTTCCGCAGTACTACCAGATTTATGGAACAGGTGGGTGACACCAGTAGTCATGAACTCTGGGAGAACCCGATGGTCGAGGGCATCTTGGAATTGAACAGCCAAGCGGGAGTGGCAGCTTCTGAACCATTTCAGCCAGAAGTTCTGCAATCCGTCCGGCCCTGGAGATTTCCAGTTCAGTGCCTGGCGGATTGCAGAACCTACATCCTCTTCGCTGATATTTATGGCGGACATTGGTTCTATCGACTGACACACCCGCTGGACAACTCTCATCCATTCACCCTCGACGTGACAGACAGGATCCGACCAGATGTTTTTCCAAAATAAAGCATTTTCTTGCTCAGTCGGTCGGATCGTGTCTGTCGGTCGTTGGTTCGGGTGCTCCCAGTTCCGGTATACCCACCTTTGGTCACTCTGGAATCGACGATTCTGGTGATAACGGTCGACACGCTTCCTATAGCGACGGATACGTTGGGCCCACGCGCTAATTTGCTGCTTCGGGTCATCTATGCGCTCCGTGACTAGTGAGTGGAAGTTTGGCTGTGTCTGGCTTAATACAGCACCACCAAAAGCCTTCGTCACGAAGCGCATGATTTTCGATTATTATTATTATTATTATATCGGTCATAATAACACATATTCTGTGAAAATGTCAACGGGCTACCTATTACGGTTCAAGAGATACAGCCCTCGGGCAGACAGACGGACAGACAGACAGACAGACGGCGTAGGCTTAGTAACAGGGTCCCGTACGACGGATACGGATACCCTAAAAATACTAGATAAACTTAAACAAACCGAGCACCGAGCTCTGCCAGTTAGTTAATTGATATTTCGCGTAGCTAGCTGTAAGAAAGAAGATACAATGCAGAATGTGTGCTTAATTTATCCGTCACTACGGTGAAGGAAAACCCCTTTGAGAAAACCTATACACAGCAATGCTAAGTTGTTGTTTTGTCTCTATGAGGTTGACTGGAGTAAATTCCATTCTTCGAGACGTTCCACTTTCTCCTGCGCGCAGTGCACTTGGACTAAAATGTGAAACATCGGCTTTTAGAGAAGGACAGCCAATGCGTAGGTAAAGTACCCGGCGGTAAATAATGTACATCGAGCTTAAGAAAGAGATAGATAATCCGGTTATAGAGCGTCGTCTCCGTCGCACAGAGCCATGCGTATTCGTGCGACCGGATTGTCTCTTTCTACAGCTCGATGTACATTATTTACTGCCGGGTACTGTACGCCCTTACTCTTCCCGCACTTACTAACTAAAAGCCAGTTTGCAATGTGTGTAGCGCAAATTTTTTGTCAATGAAACAACCGCCTACGAACTGGGTCGTCCCATAGAATCGTACTACAGACGCGATATAATGCGTACATCACGATCTGACACGTTAATTGATAATTGTAGAACGCCGCGCCGCGAGGCCGGGCCTCGGAGCAATTTGTCCGCACGTCCGACGGTTGGATTTATGGAAAACGCACGGGAAGGCCCGCTGTCGAGCGCGCGCTCGATACCGGCATGGAAATTGGTTATTTGAAGGGAGATACTTTATGGGGTCCAGGGGATGTTTGCAGAGGAACATTCCCGTTTGAACATGCACACTCTTATTAGTTTCTAATAGGTACAATCGAATCTCTCCCAGCAGGCTCGCCGTTACAAAGAATTCGAAAGGTTGGACCTGTTATTGCACACATTCTTACAATTTACTTCGTTTCTAAACAATCTACAAATGCTCACAATTAGCATGAAACAACCAGTGACTCGTGTGTTCCTTACGTAGGTTCACAAGTAATTAATTTGTAAACTATCAACATTTAATTTTAATGTCGACAACATTATTATAAACGATAAAACACTTAATAAATTATAATATACAAGTTGTACAAAGACGTACCATAGACATTTCACCAGCATGCTCCCAAGCCTATTTGGAGACGAAAAACATTAGTTTTCTTGATAATATTGACTATAGGTACTACTCGTATTAAATAATGTTACTTTGCACATATAATTTGTATGCTATCCAAATAAAATTAGAGAATTCATTTCTGAAGCTCGTATTGTCCAGAAACCACGTAAAGCCTATGCATGTTTATGGGGTTTACATTTTAATTAAATACTTACTGTAACTATGACCTAAAACATTTTACTATACAGGATGATTCAGCAATGACGATCAAAAGTTTGGAGCGAACAACCTTGTGATTTAAAAATTGTTTGTAGGTAATCGAAAAAAAAAAAATTGTCCATCCATGTTTGTGGCGATACATTCGAAAAATGTATAGGGCCCGTGAAAGATTTTTTGGTTTTTAACACAGGTGAAAGGAAACTTTATTCAGTATAGAGTATATTTTTACAGACTTGATGACAAAAAACATTTTTTAAAGTAGGATCTGTCTTCCAGGCCGATTCCTCTTATTCTTCTCGGTGTGCTTCTAATTTTTGAGGACACCGATCTTATAACGCAAATCTGAACCTTTGTTTTGAGCCATCCGACGATATGTACATTTTTTTTCGCTTAGGCGACTCGCCGCTCTTATTTTTTTATAAATGCCTCCGTTGCATGATGTAATTAGAGGCGTGAATATAGCTTTTAGATCCTCAGCGGCTTTATCATATTTGCGGTGATTTTTTTTAGATTTGGAAAAAATACCAATGGCTAAGTGATTCATTTGCGCTGCAGAATGACCCATTCAATTTTGGCAGTTAATACATACTTATTGCTGAATCAACCTATTGAGTAGGTACACGAGTAAGTACTAAAATTTCGCTTCTAAATTAATTCTCTATACATATGTGTGTACAATATTCAGGTGTATTTTCGTTTGTAGAGAATTTCATATTCCGCACTCGAACCCGTAGCATTAGTCTTAGAGTATTCGCACAGTATACAGAACACCAGCAATATAAACGGTGAAAACACTTCTCTATGCACACCTAGTAGGGAGAAACCCACTTCACTTTTTGACAATAAAAAAAATATATTTTGTATGTTTCTATAATGTATGTATCTATGTGTGTACGAGTACGTGCACAAGCCGAAAACAGGCAGTTTTCGGCTTGCATTTTAATGATCGATTTACATGCAATCGTACATAATACGTGAGAACTTGGAGAATACTCGTACACCTTGACCAACGACACTTGAAGACCGTTGGCTTTGACGAACATCTTTATCGGTTCGCTTATAATCGAGAACTACTAAATCAATTCACAAGGGTTTTTACTGACGTTTCCTGGCACATCTAAGGATTTATCATAATATGATATTATAGGATATTTTTCCGCGGGAGCAGATGTATGATGAACGAAATACATCAAATATTAAAAATTTACTTCACGCTTAAAACGGCCTCTAACCTAACCTGTAAAATATTACATTATATGCTGATATTATTATTAGTACGATATTGCTGTACGTATGTACGTTATATATTGTTGCTCTAGGAAACCGCTAAACACGACGCTACACAGTCGTAATAACATAAGCGCTCTCACGGCCTCCGTGGCGCGCCGAGCCGCCCCGAGACGAGAGCGGTGGAACGGAGTAAGTAAATGCGCCCGCACACTATCCGCTCCGGATTCAAATTTAATACGTTCTCCTCTAGTGGACGCCGAACTTCCGCAGAGTATTTACACTAACTCGCTCCCGGCCTCGCGACACGACGACGAAGCCTAACTATTTACATTTTGTTAAGAAAATGAGAATTTCGAATTAAATTTTGCTAAATTTTAGATTTGTGCACTAACTTGCGGAATTCCAACTCCTGCTGGAAGTTTGGAGCGTGAATTTATTTTACATGAAAACGGACTTTAGAATTTTCGCCATTTTGGGGTCATTCAAATTTCTTCATTTTACTTACTACATACTAATCACAGAGTGAGGAACACGTAGAGCGCGCTAGGGGGCGGTCGGCTGGATGAAGACGGCCACCAATCGCTGTTCTGTGCTTGTAATCCATTCCTTCTTTAGTTCTATGCTAGTTAGTTAAGGGGTAATTGACTAAATCTCATTGAAAATATCTTTATTTAGACAATTACAATTATTAATATTAGATAACAAATATAAACTAAAACTACCTAAATTAAAATTACCTAAACTTAAAAGAAACAACATAAAAACTAAAACTACCTAAATTAAAATTACCTAAAACTATAAAAGAAATAATAATAAATAAATATATATTGACTAAATTGGTAATTGTCAAAGTATCTCCTCGGTCAAAATTCCATCTTCCGGTTGTGCAATGCTGGCGCAGGTAGAATATAGCATTCATAGCCAAAACGACTTAAAACGTGAATTTCTTATCAAAACCTTAGTCCCGTGGAGCCGAAAGAAAGCATTAGTATGGGACGCGACATTTGCTGACACCTTCTCACATTGCCGATTCGTCCAATTCGGCCGGCTCCGCGAGCCGAAGTGCCCAAATCCTTAAAATAAATAAATATGCTGGTTTGCGCGGCCACTACGAATTTCTAGCCTTTGCTGTAGAAACACTAATTGGCGTGTGTTCACTCGACGCAAGGACGTTCGGAAACAATCTAGGAAAGCTACTCATCGATAAGTTAAAGATCCCGTTTCCTCCTTCTTTCCATCTTACATTTATTTAGTTTTTGTTTATTTTTTATATGTTCTTCATTAGGTTAATTTCATACTAAGTTAGAAATGAATTGAAACATATTATTATGAAAGAATGTTGTCAACAGTATTTAAACGGAACGAGCTGCTCTAAAATTAAAATACTGTATGAATAAAAACAAAGGCCTGACGTAGACTGTTTCTGATATAAATTCTCAGAATAATTACTTTCAGAACGCTTAATTCGAATTTAGACATTTCAGTAATCGCAATAGTCAAGTGAAAATATTGAAGTTTTATAGAGGATTTTAGCAACTTTTTAGGAAAGAGTATTATAGCTGTTCATAATATAAAAGATCCTAACTTTAAATTTATCACCGTTCGTACATTTAAATATTCGTCTTTACGGTTAAACGATGAAATCTCTACAGTGAACGCCCTTACGAGAGTGGTTCTAATGACTGGAAAATTGTGATAGATAAGAGCCGTCAAGTGGGGTGGCGAGGTATTTCAGCTTATTTTCGTTCTCACTTCCGAGAGGCAGGGCTAATTCTTCACAGGAGTGCAGTCCAAAAAGAACGTCTTGAACAATTTCACCTAAAGCGGTTTTCTGTAATATCCTTAGTATTCATTAAATTGTATTTCTGTGTAATTATTTTATGGGATGCAAGAAAAATTAATACCTGTTGAGTGAATTTAACTGTGCTAATACCTAATTATGTAGAGTTGGGAGAAATATAAGAGTAATAATTATTGTTTTGCGTCATACTAAATGCATCAAACATTATTCAATGTATTTATTAAAATTCTGATAATTATCCATTCACCATTACCTAACTGTCATAAAATTAGTTTAGTTTTTTTTCGTGGGTACATTTTGCACTTGAATTCGTTATCTTTCGAATAGCAACTATAGTAGGAAATGTAAACACCAATGAAAAACAATGAAAAGGGCTGTACAGAACCAAGACAAAAGTAATTAAGCTACATATTTTATGCTTATGGACTACCACTACTTCATACCTAATACTACTACCAAGAACATTAAAGGTTAACCTCCTAATGTTCTTGACTACTACTATCTGCTTAATTTAGCGTTAATTATTTAATGCAGCGTCAATAAACGTGTCAATGAAATATTTAAAGCATAGCATCAAAAGAATTGTTAGTATCCCATCCTAAATCACAGATCAGATCACTTTAAAAATAAAATAATTTGATAAAATAACATTAGTCAAAAATTAACAATTAATAGTCAAGGAATACTACAGGAATACAAATACTTTGAACACCAGTTTGATGTGTGAGATTGAAAAGTCAACTATCTTGTAATCTTTCGTCTGATGTTATAGCATACATTTACACGAAAACTTGGTCTAGCAAGTTTTAATATTTAGTGGAACCTTGCCAACGTTTTCTATGAAAAGGTGTTTGCAGTCGCCGTAACTTTGAATGCTATATACCTACACATAACTATGAAACAGCTAAGTATGTGCATAAATCCCTTGGCACCTATTCTTGCGCAACTAAATTACCATCTATGACGTCATTAGGCCGCCCGAGGTCGTAACTATGAACAGTGACCCCGACTAGGCGGTCGTTAAATATGAAATACGATTCCGCATTCACAGGAGAACTGTCAGAATGCAGTGTCATACTCGTACACGCATAGGAAGACGGTCCACACACAAACACACCCTGGCACACACACACACACCCCGACACGCACAAACACGCGCACACGCACAAGCACAGATACACATACACAAGCACAGACACACATACACACAGAAACACACCCTCACAGATACACGCACGCACGCACCTTCGCACGTACGCACGCACAAAGGCAGACACCCTCAAACACACATACATACATATAACTGCTAATAGTAAACATGACATTATAATAAGAGTAAAAGTTTTAAGCACTAAGTATTCAATAAACCGCGTACAACTATATGATCAGTAAAGCACTGCTCCCTATAGCACAGCCGAATCGGCTAGTTTAGGGAGTTGGGCGCAAACCTTTGCACATTTGTCGGACTCAAGTGTACCGATGGTACCTAAGATGGAAATGAATAAATGAAATGAAACTATTAGTATGATTGTTTTATTTATACTTGATAATGATATGTAATATTATGCAACATGATGATATTGTTATTTTTTGTTGTACATCAGATCGGCAATTTGAAAATAAAAAACTCTTTGACTTGACTTTCAATTGCATCTGTATAATTGCATATGTCATTATACTTGTATTGTTTATCGTCATACGCTAAAGACGGGCCTAAGCAATATAGCTGTGAACTTTTTCAATGCAGTCTTCGACATACATTTTTATTTACTTTCAGTCTTGCGAGCTGTGTAAAATATACCTACATCCGGGTACGCAAGTAAAGTGTTTTGGTGCTATCGCGCACTAGTGATGGATCGCTCCGTGCTCGTAGCGTGCGCGGCACAGGAACGGTTCGTGCGCGCAAGAGCGAAGTACACTATGGGAATTTGTAACAACGTGTGTTACATTGCATGATACATTGAAGCAATGTGTTCGTCTGCCTCGGTAGCTCAGTGGTGCAGTCGGTCGACGGTCGGTCGGATCATAAGCACAACTGGGCGCGGTCAATGGATGGATGGATGACCGCTCGACCGTTGGAGGCTGACCGTGGTTCGGATTCCACGGAAAACTGTAGGTCACTTCCCTTCTTACCTTACTAGGTGGTAGGGCTTAACCCACCCGGGTTGGTACCACCAGACTGAATGAAAAGTCGGTTGAAACGGATATTTAAATATTTCGTGTTTTCCGACCATTTAAGTGCAGCCGGCAGGAACGTAGGGAAGCACTGACATGGCACATAGTTTAACAAGGTGTTATGGGCAGAAATCACCGAAGTAGCAGGTGATGTAGCAGACCGTGTCAGTTTCCATAAAAAGACATATTTCATTCGATGATACATTGCATGTTACATCGCACCTGTCTGTACCCACCATTAGACATTGTCTTATCGAGCGCCTGCGCATCCTTAGCTCCTTAGCGTAGTACCTTCGCAACACGGAATTTCGTTTACAATATTATAAACACCAACTTTTTTTTCAATTAAAACTTTTCGTCTAGAAATTATTGTTAACCTCTCAGCTCAAGCTGAATCTCCGCAAGTTTAAATTCTTAATTAATGGAGTTGCCGAGTTCTTTTAATAATTTCAAGTGGAATTTCTTTACTTTCTTCGCGGCCGCGACTATGCAAACGCTCTTTGAAACTCCCAACTGCTTCCTACGCGAGCGGGCGCCGAGCATCCTTGCGGGCAAATAAAAAAGCAATAATCTCATGGGCATCTTGATATTATTCCGGGAAATTTTGTGGCAACTTTGAAAAGACAAACTCGAGACGGTGAGGCGCTAGTTACCTGAGGTTGTATTTTTAATTTACCTAGGAAATTCGGAATTCGAATTCTTTTTGGGAAGCAACGATGAGATTTGAAAGTATTTTGATCTGGTTCGCATTTACCAAAATATACGTAGATCAGATTTTGACGGGTATCCTAATTTATTTTAACTTCCTTAAAAAACTAATGGAATGATTGATTCAATCCGTTTTAGGTAACTTTTATATTATTTATGTATGTGCATTGATTTCTTTGAGATTGTCCAACAGGGGTATTTTTTTTATTTTGTATAGAATAGCTCAATGTGAGCAAAGCCCTCACATTCTTCTCCAATATGTTAACCCTTGGTGCGTGGTCACCGGACGCACTGGCTTTTGCCGAAACCATCGGCAAATTGCTAGTGGATAAGTCCGGTGACGTGCGTGCCAAGGCTTTCTTCGTACGCCGCATAAGCCTAGAAATTCAAAGAGGAAACGCTATAAGCGTCCTAGGGACTATGGCTGCCTCGGCCGAACTAGAAGAAATTTTTTATTTATACGTTCTTGTTTAGTTTTATTTTGTTGGATAGGTAAGTTTTGTTTTAGGTTAGTTTTAGTTAAGATATTTATAAATTTTTTTATTACTTAATTGTTTTGTTAGTACCAGCGTAGAGTATTTAATTGAATTAATTTATCACATATTCATGGAATACATTAAATGCTCCCGATGATACTTACTTTATATGTTAGCTCATCAAATGCATAACACGATGTAACACATTCACCACACCGAATGAGTGAGACACATCTACCGACGAGTGGAGAGACTCACACCCACATTAGAGCTAGTCAAATTTTACAAGAGCCCGACTGGAAGCGAGCGGGGTACGGTGCGGGTACGACGCGGGTACAATTTGAGGTCGCTGCTAGTTGGACGATAACTTGAGTAAACACAAAGTAAGGGTTGTGTGGGAACTAATTATGTACAGGCACGAGCGCTCTTCCGCCGGTTGCTTGCGGAAATTCGGCCCTTTTCATTCTCTATGTAGGCAAAGATTTCAGGCATGTGGATACAAAGTTGAGAAGATAACGAGAAATTTAACATTAGATATAAATGAATTGTAAATTAATTATTGAAAATAGTTAATTAACAACGTTTGAATTTTATTTTACTCTATTTACTTTATTTTACTTTTGTTACAATTTTATTCGTAATGCTTAAATTTGTGTGCAAGGTCGAAGGAGCACATTCTTAAAGTAAAACAAAATCAAATCAAATCAAAATTGTAGCAGAATTTTACTGTATTTTCGATAAACTTTAAGCGATTTTATTATGTGGATAGTCACTGGAATACTTGTAATAATATTTATGAAAAATATAAATATATAAATACATTGCAGAGTTTCTTGCCGGCTCTTCCTCGTGGGTGTAATCGAACCGAATAGAACAAATTGTGACAAGTTCGAGGGCAGTTTAACTAACATTAGAATGCTGAATAAACCATAATAATATTCGAAAAAAAAATTAAAAAACACAATCTACTTAAATAAAAATTTATATTTGTTCGTTCGTTCGTCTTCTATGCACTCGTAAACCATTCATCCGATTACGACGAATCTTCGGTGGGTTGATGTGAGCGCGCCCGCGAAGGTTTCGGAGCCGGGAGCCGCGGGCAAAAGCTAGTAAAAAGTAAACCCAAGAGTTTTAAGTGTATCCCTACAAGTAAATATATTGTTGAAGAAAAATCACAACTTACGTTTTTCTTTATATATTTTAATTTACTACTCTATTTTCTAATATCAAAGAAACGTGTCCTTTCAATTTAAATTACAATTTAAATGTTTCAACGATAAATGATTAAAGATTCGGATTGAAAATATGTTCGGAATAAATATATGTTCATTGTAATATTCACCCAAGGGTGTTACAATTATACCCATTTACTATCAGTGTTTATAATCGGATTTTTTCAAAAAACATACATTTTTTGTCGCCGCAGCGATTCAAAAGCTCGCGCGTTACTCTCGCTAGTTTATTTTCGGCGCGAAATTGAGGTTATTTTTGCATATTATCACGGTCGAGTTTCTCCAAATAGCGGTAAATTTGCGTACATTTTGACTCCTGCGCCGCAGGGAGCGCGCTGACGGATCCGGGAGCCCCGGTCACTGGTTCGGTCGGAGGGAAAATTTCTGTTGAAATTTTCATAGAATGCTAATGAGGCCTGCTCTTTAAAATTTAACTGTTTTTTACTTTTTTTTATAGGCAATGATCTCCTGCTTGCAATCTTTTTCATATGCAGGTATTGCTTATGTTTCTATAATAGTACTTCGATCGTAGTTGGTCACAATAATGCGGACTTATTGGATTATGCCGTATTTCCCAGTAAACCTCGCATTGTTAGTGCATAATATGTTCGAGGTCTTACATATAATTTTCTTTTTAACGAAAGGCGATCAAAATCCTAGATATATTTCATTATTTCGGTATCTCCTTCTCCATCCATGTCACTTACATTTTTTGAAATTACAAAAAAAATAAACATATTTTGATCAAACTATTAAAATGTTAGTAATATATTAACAATTGCTAGTCGTACCATGATGTTCACATTTTTAGAATGGCAGTTTCACCAGAGAATTGTGAATAGAGCGCAATAGAGTTAGAATAGTTGTTGATGCTTTCTCAAGAGTATTTTCTTAATAGAAAGCGCGACATATAGCCACCTATAAGGTGTCTAACGACGCCCATGGACATTATTCTAACTACTTCGTTTCCACCCAGCATAAATGTTTTTTTTTGGAAACTGACATGTTTGGCTACATCATCTACAACATCCGTAATATCAGCCCATAACAGTGCTTCCCTTCGGTCGTGCCGGGTACGCTGAACTGGACGGTAAACACGAACTATTTACATATAGCCGTCTCAACCGACCCAAACCCGGGCGTCATAAACCCTACCACCTAGTAAGGTAATAAAGGAAGGTACCTACAGTTTCACGTGGAATCCGAACCACGGTCAGTCTCCAACGGTCGCGCGGTCACCCATTCATCCACTGACCGCGCCCAGGTGTGCGTATGATCCGACCAACAGCCGACCGACCGCGCCACTGAGCTACCGAGGCTGACAATGCGCAATTGCGTCAACACACTGTGCTGATACAGTAGAGTTAACTCATGCGTTGGTCCTATCAACGCACAGAATTTCACTACATTACCTATCTCTATCTATAGCTAGCCCTGTCTTTACGGATCTCAACGCGCTCGCAAGATTAAGCACTGAAATTTAATATACAGACGTTCTAGAAACGTGCTGACGCTTATTTATTACCCCCACCAACACTTACGCCTTTCCCAGCCATACAAAGTCACGCCCTAATACGATCAAAATAAGACTCAAGTTAGAGTAACAGATAATTGTTAAGTAGAGAAAATAAAAAGAGTGTATTGTTTCTAATGTTAGAAACTTTGATCGATGCTAGTTCTTTTTCCCGCCGGGAAAGGGATTTTTGTAAAGTGTACGGGAAAATTAATGGAGAAGGAAATGGGAGGAAATGAGTTGCCTTCTCGGCGAAGTCTCCATTTGAATGCGTGGCACAAATTCGCTTAAATTTAAATAGAGTAAATTTTTGGAGCCTTCACGTGTGGGGGCCATTATTCTTTGTAGCTAACTTTCAGCTACTGCAATAATAAACGTATACATACCTAGTATATATAGATCTTATTGATGCAGGCAGAATGCAGTCTCAGACTGAGACTTCAGATTTTTTGTTTTTTATGGAAACTGACACGTTTGGCTACTTCCCTTACAACATCCGTGATGTCAACACATAACATCGGGTGAACTAGGTGTCCTGTCAGTGCTTCCCTTCGGTCGTGCCGGCTACACTGAACTGGACGGAAAACACAAACTATTCACATAGCCGTTTCGTCCGACGTTTCATTCAGTGCGGTGGTACCAACCCGGGCGGGTTAAACCCTACCACCAAGTAAGATTAGGAGGGAAGGGACCTACAGTTTTACGTTGAATCCGAACCACGGTCGAGCGGTCACCCATCCATCCACTGATCGCGCCCAGGTGTGCTTATGATCCGACCAACAGCCGGGCTTTTTTAATATTCTTAAATGTTAGAATCTTCTAGCGAAGAAAATGCCAAATCAGTCACAAACAGGCCTTTTGAGGCTTTCTATAAGTTGTCTCTGGATGTCCCCATTGGAAAACAATCGTGACGACGCTATGTTTTCATTACAAGATGAAAATATCCTCGTAACAGAAAAATATTACACTCGTGTCATCAATTCTTCACAACAGTGTTGCAAGTTGAAATATTACCCACGCGTCGGAAGCGTGAAGCAAACACACGCATTCGCCCCTCCGTAATTGAGTCACGTAGTTCCTCTATCTACGGGATCAGCGTCTCACAATTTACCTATTACGGGCAAACTCACTTTACAATCTACATGTTTATTAATTGATAATAGACAGTTGTATAGAGACACACTCCGGAATCTTAGCGGGGACAAAGCTCGTTAACATAGGTGGGTAAAGCCGTGGTTACACGCGACCGAGTACGCAAGTGCGGTTTTGCTTTCGTGTGTGGATTGACTTTTTGACAACGATAATGTTTATGAGAACAATTTTATTATCTCGTTTCGTTGCCACTGTTTAAAAGTAAAAAAGAATTAGAAGAAGAATTTTATTATCTCGTCAAGTGATACCTTTCTTCTTTTCAACAAAGACATAAACCTGTTTAGTTAATAGGTACTTTACACATGAAAATTAAAACGATACAAAAGAAAGTAGGTAGGAAAATGCCAAAAAAAATATTTTGAAGATATAATTCTTAATTAAAGATTTATTTATTTACTAGCTTTTGCCCGCGGCTTCGCTTGTGTGAAATTCGTATTTAAAAAGAAGAAAGTAAGTAAACCCCCTACGGTATCTTTATTTCGGCGCGCGGAATAATTCGGTTTGTATGAGAGCCACATCTTAGCGACATCCTATGTTACGTATAGTAAAATTTGCTTGTACTAAGTTTCATTGAATTCGGATAATCGGTTTAAGAGTTATGGAGGAACATACATACATACAGAAACGATTTATAAAAATCGTCAATTTAGTTTTAGTATCATACATAGAGTCTACAAAGGTAATATCTCATAAAACAAAGTAACTTACTCCATGACCATCCCTTACAAATTTATTATTAGTATATATTGATTTGTATTTTTTATGTTTTTATCAAACACCAACAGAGTAAACACGGCATTAAAACATAAAAGATTCATGACATGATACAAATAGTACATAGTAGTATGTGCACCCCAATGACAGGCCACAAGCACAATACGGATATAAACTAATACGTAAAAGTGAGATACAGAAACAGACATAAATCAAAATAAAACAACAATTAATGACAGATTATAGAAAGAGAATTAGATTAAAAAATTTAACCTAGCTCCACTAGAGCACAAGACGTTTCCCATATAAACATTAATATATTTCATACAAAATTAAGCAATCGTTTTCAGGAATCAATTTCTGCGCGAGCGCCGCTAAGAGCAAACGATGATAATGATAATGTACAATTTTTATGTTTATTACTTTTCCCAATTCGCGCGTAAATAATAAATAATGCTTCCGTTTTTTCATCGCTCGCATTAATTATCCTCCATTCACGTTATTCCGTATCGCGTGCTTCCGACTCCCCAGTGTGTCCACGCCGTAACGGAGGTGCGTTGCGTTTATCGCGTTCTAGCACGTTGCCATGGTGATTAAGTTTATTTATTTAGGCGGTTAGCTCGGGAAGGTGCCGGCTTAGCGTATTTAAATGAGCGTCACCTTCCCTCTATCCGATTGTATGTAATGCCGAGGTAGTATTACAAACTGTCTCTACATTTCTAGTATACCTACTCTAGTATATCCTATAGAACTACCAAGAAGACAGCCTTCTCATTCCGAGAACTTTTTCTGGGCACCTTAGTGCCATGCACGTAGCCTAAAGACGCTCTAAAAAATAATATAAACAAATACAAATTACTGTATTCAAATTGACTGACTAGAACACATAAACCCGACCAACTTACCCGTGTATTTATTGTGTGGCTGGTTTAGCTCTAATCTTTCTTTCTCTCTAATTGTATTTTCTCTTACTTCTCTCTCAGCAATAAACAAACATGTACTCGTATTAAACACGCACCACAATAAGTATTATCTGAAACCAAAACATACAATTTATTAGTGACAGCTTTTGCCCGCGGCTTCGCTCGCGGTAGATTCGATTTAATAGCAAATCCGATAATTAACTATCGCTTCTCTTATTCTCTCTCTCCCTTCCCCACCCTCTCTCCCTTCCTTCTCTCCCACGCCTCCTCCCCTCCCATCATCTCCCCTCTCCATTCGGAACTACCACTTATTTATTTTTTATGGTAAGCTCGACATATGGCGCGCGCCAGACTAACGCAGAGGTGTAGTCCGACGGCTACACTTCTA
The DNA here is from genome assembly GCA_946902875.1 of Nematopogon swammerdamellus. NCBI lineage: Eukaryota > Metazoa > Arthropoda > Insecta > Lepidoptera > Adelidae > Nematopogon > Nematopogon swammerdamellus. The sequence goes on along the minus strand of OX336341.1, from coordinate 11,998,768 downwards.
TACTTTCTTTAATGCTGCTCTGCCCTATTGATATTTAGCGTGATGGTATATATCCTATAGTGAGCCTCAAGAACTACTCATTACATTAGTGCAAACCGTATCGTAATCTGTTCAGTGGTTCCGTAGTTTACCTCAAACATACATACAGACACGTTCCCTTTTTATAAGGAGTAGAGATAGAGAAGAGATAGAGACTAACTGTGGCCGCGGGTCTGCTCACATTAAGGATAACGTGATTGTATACTATGTATATAATATATATTCATTGTCAGATTAGGTTGGTGAAACCGAATCTAACTCAGTTGACCTGTTCTCGAGTCATAAGCTAACATACATACAGGCAAACGGTAGACGTAGAATTTCTATTAAGTAGAGAAGATAATAAAAGATAGATGGGATATATAAAGGGATAAGACTCCCTTCTTATATTACTAGGTGGTAGGGTTTAACCCGCCCGGGTTGGTACCACCGCACTGAATGAAAGGTCGGTCGAAACGGCTATGTAAATATTTTGTGTTTTCCGTTCAGTGTAGCCGGCACGACCGAAGGGAAGCACTGACGTGGCACCAAGTACAACCGGTGTTATGGGCTGATATCACGGATGTTGTAGGTGATGTAGCCAACCGTGTCAGTTTCCATAAAAAAAAAAGATAAGGTAGACAAGAGCAGATATTGTTTTCATGACTATTATTTATATCGAAGAAATAGTAATTTAGTACTAAGGTATCGGATTAGACGGCAGATGTTTCAATCAAATCACGTAATTTAGCTAAAAAAAACATTTATTTACAAAATGGTAAACACGTTATCCGTAATTTTGATTCGAACATAGAATTAATTTAATTGGAGTTTATACTCAGCCCGTCGGAGCGAGCCCGGAGTAGCTGGAGCGAGGATCATAAATGCTACAATTTATCTGACATATCGGACTTATTCCCGAGCGGTGGCATTCCGTGGAATACAATTTATTGCTTCGCTAATGTGGTACGTGTTTCTCTTGCGCGTTTCAGACTTGGAAATGTGTTGTATCAATATTTGTTGCGGAGACATGGTTTTCGTAATGTGGAATTCGTGAAAAAGCGCATTGAAAGTTGTTTTTAGACAATGTTTTGGGGCATTTTGGTGGAGCACCGGTGTAAAACTGTAGGTCTCTTCCCTTGCCCCTTACTAGGTGGAAGGCTGAAATTGTAGAGTTGATACCAGCGTACTGGATGTAAGATGGGCGCATCATAGCAGCCACGACTATGCTGTCCTCTAGTCGAGTACCTACAGACAGCAATACAAAGGGAAGTCTTCTGTCACCTTCTCGAAGGTGATATTGGATGCTCGGAGCATGTGCTCTGGTCCCTCTGACTCAGCCAACCCACACCGAATTACATAAAAAATATTGTGTTTAATACTTGTTTATTTGTTTATTTAAGGCCAAGCAAGAAGACTTAAAAACAACCTGTAAAGTGCGAACGTTGTTTACACACCAGGGGGTTCCGTAGCCATTTCTTGTTTGTGCATCACCGCTGCCCCGCGTGGCACCTCGCACCCAGGACGGACGGACGCACACCTGACCGAATTCGTCTTTGACTAAGGAACCCTAAAAATCTGTTCGCAGTTAAACAGATAAACATACCAACAGAAACTTAGTTCTATCAGATTTGGATATTGAAAAATCCTTTTTTTTTGCATATTTTCAGCAAAAAACTATTTTCTTTGTAAAATTACTTTAATAAAAAAAAAATAGACAATACTTTCAATGAATTCACGTAGTAAGTGAAGTTATTTTGGTTTTGAATAAATTAATTAAAACACTTACTACATTTCCTCTATCTTCCAAATTCAAAAGATTCGCCGCACGTTGACATAGCGATTTGTCAGCTAACGAAGTTGTCATATTCAATTTGTAACTGAGTTCGCATCGTATGCATCTTCGTGATATTTCGTCTGAGAATGCCGCATACATGCGCCGGCGCATTGTCAATAAAGTTGCCTTCTCGAGAAATGCAGGAGTGTCACTTTCTTCCGAAGGTATTCCCAGATACAATACATATATTTCATTTTAATTTGTTTATTCTCTGAAATTCTGGAATTCATAAACAGTTATGCTATGTAAATATAATTGCGATAACGCTAGTTCTCACGCATTCTTATAATTTAACAGATTTTTTTTACAAAAACAATCACGATATATAATTTACATGAGGTGCGAAGTCGGACCTATCCCTTCAGATATGTTTTCCATTCAACCTTTAGGATGAAGATGTTTTAGAAAAAAAATTCAATGACTTTACCAATATAAGAATATTCGAATCGATAATATCCGCCGATGCACCAAAGTAGTCGATATTGGACACCGGGTGGCTAAGCTCAAGTGGCAGTGGGCTGGGCACGTTAGCCGAAGAGACGATGACCGTTGGAGTAACCGTGTCCTACACTGGTGGCCGTGGACATGAAAACGGAGTGTGGGAAGACCACCCGCCAGGTGGGACGACGACATCAAGTACGTCGGCGGAAAGCAGTGGTTCCGTATCGGTGAAGGCCGGAAGGACTGGAGGAAAATTGGAGAGGCGTTTGTCCAGCAGTGGACGCTTACACGCTGACTGACATAGAATATTATTTCGCTTTCTATATTACCTACCTACAAACACACTTTTATTTTCTTATGTTTGCGTGCATCACAGCAAGCAAACCGCCGCCCGGGCGAAGACGGCCGCCCCGATCGCTGTTCCGCGGCTTGCCTAAATGTGTATCTAAAATATATCCACCATAGCCTACAGTTAGGGGTACGAATAGCTATATCGCCTGAGCCGATATGTCGGTCGTGTCTGAGCAGCAAGCGGAGCGGTAGCCGGGTCGCATATTTCCAAAGTCTAGTATGCGAGTTGCTCTGATTGGTCGTTCTCAACTTTGGCGGGAAATATAAATTTCGGAAGTATTTCCGAAAATAAAGTTTTCTTAGGTGGTAAAAAAAAAATAACCATAACCTAATTTTAACACCATAACCTAATTTTAACACCCTAACATTTCTTAAAAAAAAGTAAAACAAAAAAAAAATTACAAAAGGGACACAAACCCATGGCCGAGATCGAAAAAATTAAAACACTGCACTCCTACACTCTACCAATGAGCCAACGACGTACAAATGCCACCAAACGAATATCGGATTCAGTAGGTACGCTGGGAGTGCCGGAGGCGGAGCCAGATAATTTATATTTCCCGCCAAAGTTGAGAACGACCAAATCAGAGCAACTCGCGTACTAGACTTTGGAAATATGCAGCCGGGTCAGTTCTGTTACAAAAATGTTTGAGGCACGCGGAGCCCGTAGCCGTCTACGATGTCTAAACACACGACGGTCAAAAAATTCTACTCCGTTCTCTAAGCCCGATACAGATATATCGAAATAAAATGTTTATTTCTTCGAATTAATATTGTTGAATAGAGAAGCTTCGATAATCTCGCTTATTCAGCTCTACATATTGTATAATATATCCTACGTGAGTGCTGAGTATCCAGCAGAGCGCTCAGCCAACAATCGTTCCTAGTTCGATAAAAGCTGAGCACAGGCCAGTGGCACTAACATGTTTACCGCAGTACCGGCTCCAACGCTAGCGTGGGATAGGGGTATTCGTAGGTACGCCAAATAGAGATTATTAACTAAGAACTCGTAGGTATGCCAAACAGAGATGATTAACTAAGAACTCGGAGTGTCCTATTTGATTCCCTGCGAATAGACGTACTAGGCGAGACAGGGTTATTCGAAGGTATGTAAAATGAACGTGTATATGAATGTAAAAACAGGCCGTATTGATGGTTAAAAAAAATAACCAGGGTTAATTTATAGAAGAAATTTACCCTAACCTAATGTTGAGGCGGCGCATGTCGTTTTTGTATAAACAGGAGAAACATGCAGGTATACCTACGAATAGACACTTCCGTACGGACAGGGCTATTCGTAGGTATACCTGCATGCAGGTATACCTGCATGCTCAAAGCGAACGACGACGTCGTAGTCGAGAACTATACAATTAATTCACTGATGTTTTCTGGCACACCACATGCCGCAAAGCGAAGCCGCGGCAACGGCTAGTAATACAACGACTGCCATCTGTGTGCATGTATATTCGGTTCTAAGTCATAACTGCCGTTTTTATGCCGTGTGTGCAGCAACGACTCAACAAAAATACATGCGGTTTTATCTATGCTACCTTACAGACATATATTTTGACGATTATATCTATTTGCGCTATCTTTTATACTCATGAGAGATTGAACTCGGAGATAAATCCCTTCCTTCCACACTGCACTACAAGCTGCACTACCGGTAGCTTTGTCACATTGACAAATTTGCTGTTAGCTAGACTTTTTTTATGGAAAGCGCGACATGTGGCATCGTTTCACCTACGAGTAGGTGTCTAACGAGGTCCATGAACATTATATGATGCACAGGGATTGCGAATGCCCCAGGCTTTAATTGGGAGGAAATAGATGGGCAGGGAGTGCGTTCCATATTTTCCCAGTTCTGTGAATAAAAAACCTACAGAACCGATTTTTGCGCATCAGTGGTAGGTTGGTTGTATATGTAGGTGGTCAACTTTAATGCAAGCAGACTGTGGGCACTGCTAGTTTTCTATAATATTTTTTTTTATCAAACAATGTTCATCCAATGTTGAAGGCGTCCTGCGTTAACCATGTTAAGGCTACAGGCCATGTTCGATCAGATTCGCGGTAGCAGCCGGAATCCCTAGCCTGGCGTGCCGAGCCGATCGCCCGCCGCGATCCACGAACTTCGCTCGCGAGAAATAATTCCCATCGCTGCCATCCCGATTTCATTTATTGAATAACGGTGACCGCTTTTTAGCTCCCGACTATCTAGCGAGAACACGAACGTGCGAATAGCTGGAACAAAGTTAGCTGAACAGAAAACATAATAGATACAGTGAACAAATAAAGTGTTCCTCTCTCATTGAACATTATAGTACTAAACTTTTGCATGAAGATACAATTCTGTTGAATTCTATAAAGCTTAAATAATGAAATTGTGTCTAAATGGCATTACTTATTGTGACGGGGTTAATACCTATTCGATACAAAGAATAAGTTTCTCTAAGATATTTTATACTTATGATAAATTAGATTTTGAAGATTTATTCAAATATAAAGCTATCATAAAAATAAAAATTTGATTATATCTTTACTACAGAACAGAAATATGCTCTTTTCAATTAATTTAATTTCAAATATTGTAAGTACATTTAAATAATGAAATTATAAATAAAAAATAAATGTGTACAGAATGCTCCATAAATATTAAAACAAAAAAATACTAGTATACACGGCCAAGCTCAAAGTAATTCATTAGCAAGAAACCTAACCAGTTCCGATAGCAAACTACAAACGCAACGGCCGCCGCAGCGAACAAATACAAACCCATCCAGTATCGCGAATCCAACCAGTGTGTTTTAGTGCCGAGTTATCAGCTGGGTTATTCTAGAAAGGCAACTATTGTTGAACGTGATATTGACCACGGATTCAACACTCGCTAAAGAAGCGGCTGAAATATGTTTTCGATCTAACAGATTCCATTAGGTCTATTCGCTACCAGCCAAATCGTACATATGTAACTTAAAGCATTATTATTTACTACTACATATATATCGATAAAAAACGTTATTTCTGAAAATAATTTATTAGTATAATATAGAAATAGCGCGCAATAACAAGCATATATTAATGTTACTAATACGGTACTCGATTATGGATATTCTATGAATTTGCCTCCATTATGTGGTCAGTGTTAGTGTATCTCAAGGAGCTTTGAACAAGACCAGTCTTGCCGGGCCTCGTCGCGGGTGGTGTGGCCCGATCGTTGTTCTGTAGTGTGTCTAAACGCCTCTGTTTTATTCTATAGAGTTACATCTAGTTTTTTTCATTGTATTTTGTGATTATGATTTTAAATATTATTTATTTCCTTGTTTTCTTAATTTCACAAGACAACCGGCTTTGCCTTTCCGGAACAGTTCCTATATTCATCAGCTTCGAGCCGCGAGCAGCGGAGCGCGGTGACGGAACCGGTGCGTGTTCGTGGCTTATCTGCGAGCAAACGAAACCTTTACAGATTACTGTCGCCGTCGACATATATACATAGACAGGACATGAACTCTGAGGTGGGAGAAAATTTCACAAAGACGAAATTACAAATATTATACTTCAATCTCAGTCACACTTATTGATTTATTTAATCTAAACTACATACATACATGCCATCACTCTATATCCCAACAATCGAGGTAAACAGCATAATCGGTATCGTACTGCAAGAACTGTGATGAATTACATCACAACACCGATCAACACGTTAAGGAAGAAATTATCAAGCAGCAAAGGAGGTATCAAGACAGTTACTTACTACATGACTGGTATAACCGTGACGACGTGAGAGATGGCTAGTCGGTCACCTTGTAATGTAAAACCACTTAATTTAAAAACCAATGATTTATTTGGCACCTCGTATCAACATTCACCAACCATTGCCAATAGGTAATACAAAATCAATTCAAAATTGACCAATGTCTTCTATGTGTTGCCGCTTCTGGGTAAATATTCCCGCGACTGTCGCCTTACCCCGGTCACTTTTCACAGGCTTATCCTAATCTCCGATACTTGGACTATACTTAATGAGTGACAGAAACGGATGGTTTAAAGGGACTTAAGAGTATCAAAATGTAGTACGTGCTTTCTAGTAATCTCGACATAGATTTAGACTTAAAGTATAGGTTATTGCTATATTATTGTAGTTATTTAAGATTAAGCGGGAAAAAATAAACTCATGTTCGATAAAGACAATAATCTTATCAAATACTTGAACTTTCTGTTTAGAGACGACTAACGGCCGATTTCACCAGCTTCGGCTAAAATTTGAATGCTTCAGTTAACTTATGTCAAATGTATGAGAAGTTTTACCTTAACCGACCAATCACTGTTGCACGAGACTTAACCGGAGGTGCTGAGAGAAAACCAACCGCTATAAGGCAAACATAAACGATTATTTAATATTGTGTATTTCCTGAAACGAGAGCACACAAGATCGATAGCGCCAGTATGCAATCGATACTTTCTTTTTGTTTTTTGTCGATTTATGAATTTGTTTTTTTAATAGCCGACGTATCATAGTGAACAACAGTAAACAGTGTGTCTAATCTATACAATAAGAAAATTCGACTATTTTGAAGAAAAATGTGTTGTGGGCTGACCGCACGAATATTGTAGGGGATGTACCTAACCAGCCATGTCCGTTTCCATAAAAAAAACTTGCTAGTAAGTATACGATTTCTCAAAAATTACAAAAGTAAACTGTTTTATTGGACACAGTATATTTTCTTTGTGCTGATACTGCTTTGCTGATTAGGAGAAAATTGTAAATAATTCTAATCGAGGCATTACCTTCAATACTGCCAGTTCTTACACAACAAAAGGTGAACATTCTCACTTAATCTCAATCCACTCCGGAACTCACATCGCCCATTAGATTGTCAATCATGTATAATTGAAACTGCGGCATACATCACCTGAGGATTGTTGACGATTACCATAATCAAGGCAGACGGGCTGACAATGGTCGAAATTGGCTCGTTATAGTCGAGCCGAGCCGCACTGAGCCACATTTGGGGCTGACGGGGATGGATTGAGAATAATTCGAGCATATTACGTAGGCTTCCGAATCGATCTGTAGATCAACATCGGCAGGAACAGCTTGGTATAAAGCCGAGGTTATATGAAGCCGAATAGTTGAAACAGTTTACAAAATGGAAACTAATCCGTGCAGGTGTTGTTACAACATTTCATTACTATACTCGAATAAACTAAACATGAGAAGAGGCAAAGGGCGATGAAACATGTTACCGGATGGTAAACAAGTTTGCATGCCTTCACATGCAATTACATCAAGAATACGTTCAAATTATCCAATTAAAAGTCACATCATGCTATAAATGCGTTAACGGTCCTAACTCGCGTATTTGCGGACAGATGGCGTTAAGTTAATTTAGTCGCTTGCATTTTTTCGGGAGTGATGTATGAGAAAGATGCATGCATCTGGTACTATGTATAGATCAGTGGTAGCAGCTACATAAAATATAAAATTTCAAATACTTATATAGAAGTAATATAATAATATAATATAACATAATATATATAATTTTGTCTTATTGGCTTAGGGTGGCGTACTTTGGGAGAGGCCTATGTCCAGCAGTGGCTCGATACAGGCTAATGATGATGATGATATAGAAGGGAATATAGGGGGAAAGAACGACTCAACGAAAACGATGCAACCAAACAATAGGCAGTAGGTAACTCAAACTTCTACAAAAACGAGAAAAACATCTTTATACGTTGACCCATGGATAAAGTAGGCCACTAGTTTAACCTCCGTCCACAAAGTATTGTCTATCCGTCCGCTAAGAAGGGTTTCCAAAACATCGTATACATATTTTGGTCCTTGAAATGAAATGAAAATTGAATTGAAATATACTTTATTGCACACAAAAAAGTTGACAAAAAGAAGGACTTAATGTGCAAAGGAATTTTCTACCAGTCATACCAGGGATTCCTTCAGAAGTTTGGAGTACTTCAAAGGGTGCTCAAAATATTTAAAATTGGCTGAAGGTTTACTACACAAATTGAATGTTAGACCTCCTGACCGCAACTCAAATAAACGAGTGGAAACTTTGAGTAATGCCTCACGGTTTGTTCCCAGGAGATACAATTTAATTAGCTAGGAGTGTGGATGAATACTTTTCCTGTTAACTTTACGATATTAACTTTAAGATTTACGACGCAGAGAGAAGTGGTATCATTCACAATATAATTTGATTAAATTCTGAAGATATCCCTTACAGTACACTCACAATGATGTGGATGTTCAAGACTGAACAGTCACCCTGTTCAGTTATGTGTACATCATGGTAAACTTATTTTTCTAGATTGTTTTTACTATTTTGTGACAAGTTATTTTTATCTTATTTCCAATGCTAGACTAACTGTTATCCCTGCTTTTAGTTTCGTTTCATGTCTTGCATGGCTTTGACCTGACCTAACTCAATGTAATAGATAAAGTGTCGAATTACCTTCTGAAAACCCAGTTGATTACTAATGCATTTTCGAATGCTAGGAAAACATAGATACTTTAGTGTCTTCAGAGAAGAACTTTTATACCGAGAATGCTGAAATTGAAACAATGTATAACGTTGACTGGACAAATTTGAATTCTACAGAGAGCACCGAGGCTGCAAAGGACACTTTCCTTTCTTTGTTTCGCGAATATAACCTACACATAAAAAAACTGATTGCAGTATGTGTATTAGTTTGCGGGTAGATGTACCTACCTACACCTGCTGCTTCACCGTTCGGAACCGGTGTAAAACTGTAGGTCCCTTCCCTTGCCCCTTACTAGGTGGTAGGCTCAAATTGTAGCAGACTGGGTTGGTACCACCGTACTGGATGTAAAATGGCCGCATAGCAGCCTCGGTTGTGTACTCCTCTAGTCCAGTATAGCCAGCAATTAAGTATAGCCAGCAGGGAAGTCTCTGGTATGGCACCTACCTTCTCGGAGGTGATATTGGCTGGTCGGAGCATGTGCTTTGGCCCCTCCGACTCAGCCAACCATACCGGATTACATAAAAAAAAAATATGTGTGCTGAGATGTTCTTGTTAATAGGTAGAAATATTAATTTATTGATCAACCACCTATAGTAAAGCCATTAATTGCCAGTTTAGGATGGAAGTGATCATATATTTGTATCTAAAACATGTAATCTGCGAGAAACCTAATGTGATCTGTATGTTATATGTTTTAGAATTTATTAATAAAAACGTTTTAATTTTAATTTTACTTACTTTTATATGATAAATATTTAATTTTACTTACTTTTATGTGATAACTATTTAATGTTACTTACTTTTCACCGCCTCCGGTTAAGTATTAGCCGACATATTTCAAGGAACATCACTCATAGAGTTGTCAGAAGTTAATTGGCGGTTGTATTTTAGCCGAAGATGGTGTAATCGGCCAATTCTGTGGGTTTTCATAAACGTCATAAGTGCATTTAGAAGTTCAAGCCCTACTTGACAGACGGACAAAATACACACGCCGCCTTTGCAAATTCGAAACGGAAAATTACATTATGTCGAATTATCTAAAAAGTTCCGCATCTACAGGTTCCGAGGGGGTCCACTGGAGGCCTATTATGGTGTAATGGCTCTATAAAAGTTGGCGTGTGTAGAAGCTGTAAGAAATACAAGTTAATAAGGCTCTGCAAACTGTCGCTGTTCTACACCTACTATTATTAGATCAACGATAGCGGCAGGTTGTTATGGGTTTATAACACTGTTACACATGTAGGTCGAGATACCGGGGGCGATATTAATTTTATTTTTTTACTTTTTTAAGAAAAAAAATATATAAAAATAAATAGGATTCTTTTTAGAAAAATGAATTAAAGCTTTAATTCATTTTTATTATTAGCATAGTTACTATTCCATTTAATTTATTTAGGAAATAACTGAACCCATAATATTTAAAATAAAAAAAATACTTGAAATTTTTTTAGGTCCTTTACTAAGTGGACTGTACTAATTACGAAACTGCGTGTGGACTTTAAACAAACATAATAATATTTTCTTTTATAACTATCATCTTCATCGTTAATTAGAATACCACTGTTCTATCTTTTGAACAGTTGTATTCTATTAAAAAAAATCATATTTTTTATTATTGTCTTGACTTGACGATGTTACAAAATTATTTCCCTATATTTTAAGAATAATTAGTACGTAACATTTAGCTTTCAGTCTGAGATATTGCTTAAATATTCGTCCCTGAATTTAACATGAAACTTACAAATTAATATCATCAGCATGTAATGAATAGTAAAATGTGTTACACATTTCAGAAAACATATCTTGGTCTCTCTGTGGACTGTTTTCTGAGAGAAACTCATTTTATGATCGAAGTGAGCGCGCGCGTCAAATCATTTCAAGTGGGGTTTACGTACTATAACTCTAGTCAGTACTTGCAGTAACGTGAAAATGCCTCACGGATATTACTTAGGAGTTCGGAACTATGCTCGTTTAATTTAATTCAAGTGTTAAGGCGCCAGACGAGCCGGAGTGACGCTTCTCTAATGGTTATAGATGTCGCTAGGAACTGCTGTCATTAATATAATCCAGGCAGGGGGTTGAACAGTCTGACGTCATCTTCTGTGCCTCGAAAGTAGCTTGCGAATTTTATACACGAATGTTGACACTTATGAACACTTATTATTATGAATACTTATTTGTATTTATATACATTTATACGAGTACAATAAAATATATTTATTACACTCAAATCAAATTATGGTAAAAATGTAACATTTAATTCCTCAACCTTTGTGGTATGTATGATAGATACTGATAGGTCAGTGGCGGAAAGAAATAGTTACACATGATGCAAACATTTTACCTATATATTAAATAATAATATATTCATAAGTAAAGATAGACTAAACATACCTACTATTTACATATATATATTAATTACCTAACTCTTAACATAGCAGACATCGTTTTCTTTTATTCCTTGTCACAAATAGTCACAATTATTTCCAACAACACTTATTTCCTTGTCCGGTTATACAGAGCTGATTGGAAAATAAAAACGTAGACAAGTTGTTATTAACATTCCGAATAATGTCCCTCCAGCCGTACGAGAATGAGTATTCCTTTATCTTGGACCTTTTCAGCCACTTTCAATACGTCATGGCTCCTAGCAATTAAAGTCCTCTTTCAATTCCCCGGCGAAGATAAATTTGTCTCGATACAAAGTAAAACTCGTCCCTTTTACAATCCTGTCGACTCGTCGACGCGCAAATGTAAACATGTCAGTGGCGCCTGTCAGCGCGGATAATGTTGACAAAGGACGGCGAAATGCCTGTTTTGCATGCGTCTGCGGTGGCGATACTGGCAATGCAAGATGTTGACGCGAATTAATTACTCGAAATATGTTGATTGTTGAGAATCGGACAGGCGAAAGAGGGTGAGCCGTGAGTAACATACAGGAATATACTTAGGATGAAGTATTTATTGAAGGAAAGAAGAAAGAACAAAGCTAAGTATACGACTCCGTAAAGAATGTTCATTTTTACATAGTAGGTGCTCGTAGCAAGAGCTAAATATTTCACTCTGTAGCACAGTTCATTTGTCTGTCACTAGCAGAGACCTTAGAAAAAATTCTGAAAAGAAGTAAACGGTTAGCATATTTTACGAATTATTATTGTAGTAAGAACGTAAAGCCTTTCCTTATTTTCAAAGCACAGAGTGAAATGGGAAGAGACTTGATAAAAACTATATAAGAGGGAAACAGGAGATCTTGTTCCTCGACATTAAACCCATGGATAATACAATATTTAGGGTCATTTGCAGGAATGAGGATTATCCTCTGATTTCCAATGGTTCCACTAACCTTAGGATTATGTCACGGATACAGAAGAAGATATATTTTCGGGAGATAATGAGATTAGCAGAATCAGAGGATAATCTAGCTACCCGCAACTGGGCCTTAGAACTTAAATTGAAGACCAAAACTTGCAAGACAAGTTGACGTCTCCTCTCAAGATATCGAGTAATTTCAATGAAACTGCTGAACGTGCTACGCGAACGAGCCCAACTATTTAACAATAGTAGCACGGTGGGGATAACGACGCGTGACGCGTGAGGGAATGACGCGTCGACGATGCGGCTCGCCGACGCATGACGAACATGGAATTGGCTCGTCATTCAACTGTCAGGCAGCCATTTGCATTCGAGTCGAGAGCGCATTTCGCTTCAAGAGTTTACTTCGCCCTGAAATTCAGTCCCGTGAGCCGCGTACATTAGCGCTGTTAATGGCGAATAGAATGCAGCGTACTGTCGCTTCTATAGTGATGATTGCATGTATTTGTTTGAAATTTTTCGGGCAACTCACACTAAACGCATTGGTAGCATATTTCATTAGCGCTGGCTAGGACCCAGAAACATATATAGAAATGTTTATACATATTTGCATACAAACTTACAGTACTACTTTTATGCTGGTTGAAAATCGCCCCATCGTAGTTACATATAAGAAATTATCTAAATCGTTACTCAACAAGTTAGTGTGAAAATTAATTTAAAAATGGCCAAAAAAAAATTGGTTGTCTGTAAAGTCGGTTTACGGACGTTAGTTTTACGTGATAACGTCATAAAGAAACACAGCTATAAGAATTGTACAATCGTACATTTGTCGATTTCTAGCCTCGATTACCGTACGATACGGCAATTACCGTACGTTTGGCAACACTACCGCTTGGGCCGAGGACGTTTCCATGGTAACTTTGAATATCAACGTGAATATCAACGTGACTATCAACGTGACACGCTTTCGTACGTGCTGCCCGTGTTCATCAATTTATAAGACGTTATCACGTCAATAATGTTAGGAACATTCGGCCTGTAAAGAAAAACCCCTTACACCTCTCACTTTGTCACGGTCCTTCCACCGAGTCATGTAGCAAGTAGGTCTTCGTGCTTTACTTTCTGCTTGATAGTTATCTTGTCCGAATACTTTGCTAAACGTGGTGGTTGGTGTTGTGTTTCTATTATTTACCAGAGTTCTTGCAGCACAAGATCGATTCTCTGCTTACCCCGATGCAGTGTGATATGTAATGTAAGAAAAACAGTTCGCGTCGTGTCGGTAGCATCAAAGGACATTAAAAATATATAAGGATATAAATAAATCAAATATGTCATTGCTGGGATGGCTAATTGCTAAGCCAAGTTCACATTTTGCGACAGTTGTCAGTCCTCTGAAGCGAACAGCGGTCGGTGGCCTGGCTGGCGCCGCGGCCTACTCCTGCCCCTCTATTCCAAGTCTGGCAAGAAGCGAAGCATCTTCTCGTGAACGACATTTGTACCAAGAAGCAACAATACACTACTTCAGTGGTTCCAAAAGATGTCTGGATCGCGGCCCATCTAAAAAAAAATCTAAATTAGCTAACAGGTGGGTACCTGTTAGCTAAAACATGAAAAAATGCAGCAGCTTGTAAGTAATGAAAAATGTATAAATGTAAGATGTGCCGTAACTGTAACCGTTCGGCTGCCGGGCGACAGACACGTGTTGACAGAAACGAGGTGTTGCGTTGAGACTGTGTCGTCCTACCTATCAGTTTCAGGGCCCACCAAATATCCGCTCGCGACCCACCAGTGGGTCGCGACCCATACTTTGGGAAAGGATGCACTACTGGTATTTGTGGCGTTATATGATTGGTAGAACTCACGACTGATGTAATGCTTTCAGGAAGAGAATTTACTTTCGCGAAAACAGTAATTCACGAAATACCGAGCAGTGTTCATATGAGGCATATACTTTTTTGAAGAAAGTCGGTAAATAAGGGCGAGGCCGAAGCTAAGTTGGTTATGATATGAACTGTGTCTCGGGCCTGAACCGCGTAATCTGCAAAAGTGTAAATTGTATTTCCCTACTCTTACAAACCATGGATCTTCAAATCGCGGTTGGCAAAATTGCCTTACTTCCCTTTGGTAGGGTATAACCCGCCCGGGTTGGTACCACCGCACTGAATGAAAGGTCGGTTGAAACGGCTATGTAAATAAATCGTGTTTTCAGTCCACTTCAGTGTAGCCGGCACGACCGAAGGGAAGCACTGACATAACGGTTGTAGAAGGTGATGCATCCAACCGTGTTAGTTTCCATAAAAAAAATGTAGCGGTCGCATAGCGCATAGCGGTCTCGCGATGCGATTTTTCTGTCAAACTTGGAATCGAGGTACAGGAACACAAAAAGATACAGTCAACCGTTGCAAGTCAATACTTAAAAGGCTTATTCATTTATAATGGACAGAACTAATGTGTCAGGGCTTATCTGGCATCGGACGGGCGGAGACAGTCGCGGAGCTTTTATTTAATGACAAAAAATATAAAGAAACGAAATAAATTCAAGTGTCGGCTCGCCACAGTGTGCGTGCAGGGGTGCGCGCAGTCGCACAGAACACGTGTTCAGTCGATAGTTTTTTTCATTTCACGTGACCAATTAAAGATTAAATATATTTTCGATTAGATTCATCAAATTACACACGATAAATATTTGCCTCAGTATTAAATATGATGACAAAATCGTTGATGAAACTCGTTGATCATGTGAAGCATTCCATTATTTTCCGTCAAGCGAGTGTCGTGAGTGCATTTTGGTTCATGGAAATAATCAGTGCTCGTTCATGCTTTGACGATGTCCGGCACCTGCGTACCTTATTGCGGCCCTCCGTTTGCCAGTTGCCTCCTGCACGAAACACCAAACATTGGCGTGGTAATTGTATTATAAAATGCAACGTCCATATGTCTGTTTCGCTTCTCTCTGTCTGAAGTAGGCAAACTAGAACGGCGGAACCTATTTACAAGCAGTCTTCGCGAATTAAATCTTGTATATTATGTCGAGATGGTTTCATTCTATTGTATGTATATATTTATTGAACTTAAGCAAAAATATGGACAAGATATAACACTTATTAGCTCTAGGCATTTCCTACCAGTATAACCTTGGGGTATGATGTGATAACTGCTAGGTGAGTAGCGGAAATAATTTAGGCTATGATCATCACGCTAATGTACTAAATATTATCGACATTGCTAATTGGTTTCCAAAATTACTTTAGAATTATTTTTGGGTCCTTAATATTACACTTCATTATTAGAACTGTATGTTACTTGGGTATTTAAAGCTTCAGAAACCTTCGTCCAAACCCGATCATTCCGCGAGCGGGGCTGCGTGCAAAAGCTATAACTGATAATGGACAGTCTGCTTTCTGCTACCGAGTGGGCAGGCACGGCTCGTTTGACCATATAAACACTTATCGACCCTCCCTCACAAGCCGCACTCCCGCTGACGCTCGCTCGCAATTATATCGATCCGGCAATATCCATCAATGCTTTAATAAATACTTCATCTGGTCGGACAGACGTGTCCTTATAGGTTGGACAGTTCTTATCTTTAAATCGAAGGCGGATAAAAGATTTTAGATGAAAAAAGCCTCATTACACTGGATTCATATAATAATTTTCTATTGCATTCAATAGAAAATTATTACATGAATCATAAACGGGCGTTTTTGCAGTAAGGCTGCAAAGATTACTGATTCTAGAGCCTTTCAGCATACAATATTGAATTGTATTGTATTGCGTTGCATCGCATTGCACTACTAGTATACTGAATAATAAAGAACAATATTATAATATGTTATATAATATATAATATAATAGGAATAATATATTTCTCTCTGTATTCTTGTACATATATCTACTGATCTCTGTTTTCTATATGTCTCATTTTTTGTTGTTGATTGGTGTACAATAAAGAATTAATATACTATTATTTTTTATTTTTATTTATTTTTTATTTATCTCTTTATTTCAGCCAACTAGGGCCATATTGGAAATACATATTAAATGCCTTAACCTAAGAACTAAAATTACTTTTTCTCCACTTGTGTCTGTACGGGTCCCAATAGAGACCCGTATACGTCATATTAGTCTGCTGACGCGGTGGATCAGGTGCGCGTAGAGTGGGCGCAGATTGCGTATATTAACCCAAAGTTATGAATTTAATTTAACTTACAAAGAAACCAGTAGGGCTAAAACAGTATATAAAGGGGAACTCAACTGAGTAATATTACTAAATTATTACATAACTAAATTACTATAGTATTGTTTTGTATTTTATTGTGTTTTACTTACATATTTGTTGAAACTGTAGGACTAATTGCATAATGCAATACGTAACAAAACACTTTATCAAATTTATGTTCACGTAAAGATTGTATGCAATTATTGTATAGGATTCGAGTCCCAGGACTCAATCCCATTCATACTCATACTCCAGCGAAATTTTGAGGACAATGTTTTTAAGAAAAATTTCCGTCTGAGTAAATAGTTATGCAGAGGGAGGCTCTTTCAAATGCAGCAAAGCTCTCGTAGAAGTTGGAGGCTAATAAAACACCGAAGGCGTTGGCAATCGGAAACCTCGAAATCAAACATGATTCCGAAGATGGTGCGCGCACATTGTGCTTACATTGTTGTAAAACTGAGAATTTTAACATTCATATTCATTCATAACATTCATATTACATCAATTGTGACTAAATTAAAATGCCGAATATAAAGAACATATTTTAACTCGGATGTTTTGAGGTATAACCCAATTTTTTTAACTGTGCACTTCGAGCTGTCAAAGTCGTTAGGTTGGCAGGACTGAATTCACCCCCCGCTTACTTCCTCACCTCTCCGCCGACGCCTATCAGTACACGCCCTTGCTGTGTGTGTGTGTGTACTGATAGGCGGAGAGGTGAGGAAGTAAGCGGGGGGTGAATTCAGTCTTGCCAACCTAACGACTTTGACAGCTCGAAGTGCACAGTTAAAAAAATTGGGTTATACCTCAAAACATCCGAGTTAAAATATGTTCTTTATATTCAGCATTTTAATTTAGTCACAATTGATGTAATATGAATGTTCCGTTAAACGGGACATTTACGAGTACAGATTAACTTTATTATGTACTTAGTTTGAAAATTGTATCCTTTACAAGGCAATTTATTTAAAGCACAGAGACGGATCGTGACTGAAAACATCCTTGTTTGGCATCAACTTGTTGAGGAGGTAAAAAATAATTATGCATGGTGCGAGAAAAACACAAATACTTATGTAAACAATATATGTATGTATCAATCATACTCGTGGTGGGTTAACATGCATTTACCAACACAAATTGTGTATATTTAACAATTGTTTATATGTAATTTATAAATTATGCTAAGGTCGAAGTAAATTGTACGCAATGCATGACAATACTTAATAGTTTTATAATGGTTTTAATTAGTTGGTTTTGAGTGTTCCATTCCAGATTATTCGATTAATGAAAGAAAGAAAGAAAAACGTTTATTCAGCTAAAACTATAAAATAACAAGCAAGATAATAAAAATGTAAAATATTTTTTTTTTTAGCTGAAAGGGTGCAGACACAGCATGATGCAAAACCTAACAAGTACATAGGTAGTTGCGGCTGGTTTTAAGTCTGCCCTCTTACATTACAACACAAACAAACAAATTATATTTAATCAAATAGATTGAACAACAAACAAAAACAAAATATAAACAGAAAAATCTTATCAAAAAATTATGTTAGGTAACAACAAAAAAGCAAAAAATGAAAAACACATTACATGCACATCATTATGTAGAAAATAAAATAAAAACGAATTAACAATATTAAACAAAAAACGTCTAATAAATTTACGATATACATATATATAAAACACAAAGGAACAAAAAAACCCTAAAAAATATAGTATTTATTATATAAACACAACAACGATATAGCTAAAGCAATCGTTGTTATGTCATCAACAACAGTTTATATTTATATTTAAATTTAAAAGCGACAGTGTTAAGACCTTTCAGCGGTGGTGGTATGTTGTTCCAACATTTATTCTTTATTCTTTATTCTTTATTCATCATTCGTATGGTAGTACACTACGCTTGAATTTGTCCTGTTTAGTTTTTACAATCCGGTTCGATTACACCCACAAAGAAGAGCCGGCAAGAAACTTCGCAGGGTTCTTTTTTAACGTCTTCAATTACAATACATTGTGACTGGCTACACAATAGACACCGCTTACAGTGTTAAGATATAGTTTGAGAGCTAAAATAACTATAATTTAAGCTTGATAATTCTGACCACATAAAATCAAAAGTAAAAGTATAAAAAAAATCAGGTGTATAGAGCCTTTGTCAGAAATTGTTGATACATATCGTATCAAGTCATGTCAATTATAAATATTCATACCACATTGTAGTACAATGTCAAAAAATAAATAAAATAAATTAATTAATTAATTTGATACTTAATGTATCAATTAGTCAAATTAATATTTTAGTATGCGTGCTAAATAAACTTGATACTTAATGTATCACATTTCAAACCTTCGCTCGTCGCACTATCGCGCTGTTGGCGCTGTGTGAACGCACTGCGTATTCTCCGATCGAGAACAAGTTTCCCCGCACGCAAGCGAAGAAAGCCCGATGTTGCTTTTCACATGTAATCTGAACTTTGAAATTAAATTGTCGGGTGCATCCGGGCCTGCCTCCCGAACCGCACACCGAACCCTCCCCATGGCACGACTCTATCCAACTTCGGAGCCGACTGTCAGAGGCGTCTTATTCAATAGGGAACTTTTTTGAAGTAATTTAGGTGTTTAGTGAATGGCGTAGGAGTGCTTTTGCGCGAGAAGATGTGTTGGAGAGACGTGTGTAATATAATTTCGTGAATTTATATTTGTACCTGCATCGTCTTTTGAGTGGTTATTAATTTAAATGAGTTACGAATGAGGGACGCGGGATCTAAAAAATCTGCATATCTCAAAGCGTCACAAGACGCCTGAATGATTTTTAAATGTTCTTGTTACATAAATATTATGTTTGCTACGGAAATGGTATAATAATTAAAGGAATAAGTTTAAATCTTCGATTTCACAGACACGCTTCATTTTATTTTAGATTATGCCTAATGATAATAAAAAAAACTTCAGGATGATTCAGTAAGTCAAATTAAGCAACGTTTACCGCTTTATTTCCTTGAACTCTCAAATAGTCAAAAGGTTCCTTCAAAACTAACTATTTATTAGACATACGAATATATGTATTTAAGTGACTACGCTCCAATGCACACGGAAGAAAGCGTCCATCGTCGTGATATTCCAGAATGTCATCGCGATGCCTCAAGCAAATACTTCGCTAAAGTGACAGTGTGACTCGATAGGTCACAGGCGCGCTCTGTTGCTGTTACAGGCTAGAGACTAGTTATTCGACCTGCATCCGGGCCGACGCGACGTAACACAAAATGTCAACGGTTTTAAAACGGTTATGGAATATTATATTGAATTGTATTTCATCATCATCACAGTTGTGATTCAGGAAAATATTTTGTAGCTTCAATATCTCATCTTTTAGAAAAATTCGCAGCCTTATTTTATAAGTTTTTTACCTAAGAATTCTACCGTCATATTTAATTATACAGATCTACACATTGTACGCTCAAAAATAAGTCTTTAGGTAAACTTAACAGGTAATCAGTTGATAAATTTTTTAGTTTATTCAATTGTATTAAGACATTATAGCGACATAATATTATGTAGGAACCAAATATTTTGGAAGGAGAGAAGATATTTCATGAACGCCCCTTCGTATCGGAACCGCTGCCAGTTTCCGATCGCACACAATCACAATTCATACGGACGAACGCACGAACACATTCGCACTAGAGATTTTTGGCCAATCCAAAGCGTTGCATCCACGTGCGCTCACGCACATATCGATCGCGTTAATATGGGCTAATCTCCCCATATTACCGTGTCGCGGGCACGTCTCCTTCGCATATCTACTCTCCTTCCAAAATCTTTTGTAGGAACAGAAGATAAGAGGAGAGATAGTATTCTGAATAATTAATTGTAAGCTTAAAAATAAGCTTTTCGGTAAACATGTCAGGTAAGTCGTTGATGAATTTTTGAGTTTATTGTATTGTATTGAGACATTATAGCGACCTATAGGAACATAGAAGATAAGAGTAAAGACAGTATTCTGACATATGTCACCAGTCCCATGTCCCTAAATAATGTGTGTCGTTGTGTGGATCTGCAGACAATTTGTCTATAGGTAATAGTTAGTAAATGATTTGTAACTCTATTCCCAATGTGTCAAGTAAATGGAAAATGCATGTTTTCCGGACTTGTGTAGTTAGAACCGTTGTAACCAAGGAAGTGAGGCTAGACCATTACCGTACATTCGAGTTTGCAAGGTAGACTTAGTGTTTAGAAAGCTCTCGATTAGCTCTTACTCGGATCGAAACTTCCGAGAGACAAGAAATCTATCGCTGGTGACATATGTATTGAAGTCTGCTTGAAACTGTGATGCTTGTTTGATTTATTTAAATATAAACTTTTATCCGTAGCTTCGACCGCGTGAAATTTTAAACACATACGCTAAACTGGAACGGCAGCTATCCTCGTCTGTTGCATAGATAGCGTGTTTAAAAGTAAGAAATTAAGATCCCGCCGTCCCTTGTCCACCTCCGCATCACGCGAATTGGGCAGGGATTGCATCCCTACACGCTGGACTTACCGCGGATGCGTACCAATCGGTTCTGCAGATATTTCGTCTACAGAACCGGTAAACTATGTAACGCTCTCCGTGTCCGTATATTTCCCCGCAAGTAGGTACAGTCTCGGCTCCTACAAGAGGGGTTCGGGAATGGGCACCTGTCAGGGCGGCATGGCATTCGCAACCCCCACATACGACCGAATTTCCATGGGCGTCGTTGAACACATTATGGGTGGATAGGCGCCTTGTCGCGCGTTCAATAAAAAAAAAGAAACACGACCAAAAAGGCACCATCTGAACTTTATGAAAGTAGATATAGATTTGGAACTAAATTGTACCCAATCATAAATTGAAATACTCTTCGATTTGAAATTAGGAATTCCTATGGATACCTAATAAGGATCCCTATAAATTTTTATTCAGTGTTCGTTCAATGAGTTTGCTCACTTCGTTACAAGTTAGCCGAAATTAACAATATTGAAAGTCATAAAACTGCGGTTCGGGAAGCTACACCGCAGTTTTATGGCTCGTCATCATTACTCGAGGCTTTCGATACTGATTGACTGTCGGTCGTTTCTCGCGCGACGTCACAAAATCCAGTCCAACCGTCGACGATGAACTCACAAATTATCCAAACTGACACTTCTCAAACCCGCCGTACCTACTACCTCGACAGAATGCAAAAGGATAAAACTGATATCTTACATTTCATATATATTTAGTTCGTTATTAACTATTCTACAAATGAACACAATTTGAATATTTCAAAATGTATGGGGGACGCATTTTTTTAGAAATTTCCCACTGTTTTGGAATACCTGTAAGTACCTAGACCTACTTAGTTTTTGATAAAGGTCCGGTATGATAAAAGAAACCAGCCAACTGAGTTGAATTCGCGCACCTAGGGTTCCGTATCGCCATGTGTCGTGGTCAGCGCCACTCACGCCATCTATGTATTAGTTAAAATGCTTCATACTCTTTTCGGTAGATGGCACGCATACACGTTTTAGTTGCTTTTATGGGGACCCCCGTGAATTTTTTACTTTTTCTATTTTTATTATTTGTTGTTATATCGGCCATAATAACACATATTCTGTGAAAATTTCAACGGGCTACCTATTACGGTTAAAGAGATACAGCCCTCGGACAGACAGACAGACAGACAGACAGGCGGCGTAGGCTTACGGAACCCTAAAAATCACCTATATAATTCACCAGCTATGATGAGAAGGTAGCCCTGTTATCCTTTTTAGTGTTCCGTATCCATATTTAATCCTACGTTCGTTGTCTGGCTGTATGTATGTCTTTCCGTCTGTCTGTCTGTCTGTCTGTCCGTCCGTCCGTCCGAGTGCTGTATCTTTGGAACCGTAATAGGTAGCCGGTTGAAATTTTCACAGAATATGTGTTGTTATGGCGGATGTGCCAATAAAAAAGCAAAAATTAAGGAGGTCCCCATACAACAAACCTGCTAAGAATCGATTAGCCACACTACTTAATAATAGATGGCGCCACAGGCTTTTTTATTTTGCATTATAGAAAGACAAACAATTTATGGATATGGTTTTTTGACAAGTATCGCGGTATCGGTAGCGGATCTACGGAATTCTCCGTGCGGAAACTCGCACTTGGCCGATTTTCCTTTCACGTCTCGCTCCCAGGGACTGCGACATTTTTTTTCGCACACCATTTAATTTATACCTGCTCGACTAGTCTTCTTTTATGGAACATGACAGGTTTGGCTACATCACCTACTACACCCGTGATGACCCTTGGTGAATTAGCTGCCACGGCAGAATGTAGGCTTTTCTATTATTTTGAATTCTTTGGACTTTGACCCTGCTCAGCCCGGCCTTTGGTACGGACGTTAAGTTTTACCTTCCACTCGCCAGACCCACAACATCAGGTACACATTATCCAATATTACACCCACAAATCCTGTCCTAATTCCACCAGGCATGGTTCCGTGAGTGCCTTCCATAACACCTCGATATGCCATAAATAATGGCGTAGGTGCGTGCCGCTGTTATCTCACACGGAGCCTTAATGATCGGCTTCTTAATGGATTTCTCATCTTAATAACCATTAGTTCGAACGGGAGTCCGAGACGCGGGAGGTTATCGCATTTCGTGACGCGCGATGCGCTATTCGGTGGCTGTCATCACTCAGTTACGTTCGGCTACCGTACAAATTGCTTTATAATACTCAATACTAATAATACATACGAGATAATTCGGTAAGCAAGATGTGCGGTGGACTCTTAAATCTACAATTTAGTTGCACACCAGAAATATTGCTGGCATACCTTTAACTTTCAGCCATTCAGTCGTGTACGCCTTCCTAATATATAGCCAATGGATTATGTAATATACATTAGGATCGTAATAAATCTAAAATATTAATAAATATAATGAAATCGTAATAAATTGTATTTAAATTTGTTTAACGTATGTACACCGATTATGTAAGCATTACTTCAATCAAGCTGCCATAAAATATAATTATCCGAAATTCTACTTTATCAACATTGCCTATAATTAGACAGCTTCTACAAGCAGATGCCGAACACTCTGCTGTTTTAATTTATCTTAATCGCCATATTATCGGCTCAGATAGTGCTAATAGCTCCTTAGTTTCGGATAGCTCTTTGTAAGCTGCATATTACAGCTACCGCTCGCCCACGAGATTTGACCTTTGCCACCGTTTCGATAATGGCTAAAGCTTTAAGACCGGTTTTATTAGTAATAAGCAAATGTTTATTAAAATCCATCAGCGCAGCTATCCAGCGCTGCGATAAAATTCAAAAGGATTGAACCGTTATTGTCATACACTGCATGTAATTTCCTCCACAACATAATTAAAAAATGCACACAATTTGAAAACAGAAGAAATAGTTAATTACTTTAACGGAACGGCAGTTAAAGTAATTAACTATTTCTTTTGTTTTCACAAGCCTTACAGTACAGTGCCATTATTACATTAGGTTCATTTGCAAAACATTCAGCCAATAGATAGTCATAAATATCTCGATTTGGCCATTATTATGGTAATTAAAAAGTTCAGCCGTGGTCACCAAATTCGTCCATACAAAATTTGGGCACGAACACAGACGTTGTGTCATATTACGTATTTGGTGCAGCGCTACCTTTTTTGGAAATTTTAGCTAACTTTTTGTGGTGGCAGTACCCAAACGAAAGTTGCATCTACTTAGCGTGACAGTAGGAAACAGGCTCCATAAAATTGCAAATAATATCACTATTTTTAGTTAAAAGCCGCCTTCAAGCCCTAAAGTACCTCCTTTCCAACACATAAAAAGAATCATCGAAAACGGTTCACTTGGTAAAGAATTATCGCTGAACACACATTAAAAAAACCTCCTCTTTTTTTAAGTCGGTTAAAAATTCGCGTCAAGCGGCGTTGTGTCTCTTAGAAGGGGTCGAACACATTGCGTCGATAGACGTACTCTCTTATACCATTTTTATATTGAACATCGACGGACATACCGCGGTCGAGCTTGTTTACTGTCATTACTTTAACAACTGTAATTTTAACCAAGCTACATTTTGTATAGAACCTATGACGTTTCTCTGCTTAACGAATTGATACCACTTCTACCATTTCAAATTGTTCGTGAGCGCCATTCCCGACGACATCTTTAAACAACGCAAACCAAACAGCAGCGGTTTCGCGAACAGGGTTTACTTACACTGTAGCTAATCGCGACTATCCAGTCGCGGTGTTGGCGCGCTTCATTTGCATAGAAAATAAATGGGTCGGCTTCCCAGGCACGCACTATTTTAAACCGCACGATGTATGTATGTATATTGCCTCGTCCTGTTTCCAGGGTTACCTTCACCCGTGTCAAAGTAACAGCATATTGTATAATATACTCGTACGAATATTATATGGAAAATACGTATTCCTTCGTCAAGAGTAGAGATTCGCGGCACAGGGAGGCTCAACGTTCAGTTGTTGATAAGGTCGATGACGTTCTCGGAAAAGTAGCTATATGGGGCCAGGAGACCTTGTCGCCTTCAACGTTAGCAAGACTCAGTGCTGCGCATTATCTGCTAAGGTCAATCCCTTTCCTTTCCAAGCTAGTTTCCAAGGCAGCATCGTACCTGTCTCGGAACACCTGGACCTCCTGGGCACCACTATTTCCAAAGACGTGGGTTTCCGGCAACTAATCGAGTTTAAGGCCAAAACTGTATCCAGAAAATTGGGAGTACTTTTTCGCAATCGGCGGTTCTTCTCACCGGCACAACTGTTGTGCCGGTGAGAAGAACCGCCGATTGCGAAAAAGTACTCCCAATTTTCTGGATGAAGTTTTGGCCTATTTACTAATAATAGTTACTATTCCTGCTGTACAAAACGCAGATTAGGTCGGTGATGGAGTATTGCAGTCACATCTGGGAGGGTAGTCCCCATTATCTGCTAGCATCCTTGGACTCGATACAGCGCCGAGCCATCCGTCTTGTTGGTGACCCAAAACTTACAGGTGGTCTGAAGTCCCTGAGTCACAGACGATTTGTGGGTTCGCTTAGTCTGTTTTACAGATACTATCACGGACGCTGCTCTGAGGAACTAGCATCCCTTATTCCCTGCCATCCGTCCTATCTCCGCATGACTCGTCGCAGAGAAACCCAGCACCCTTTTGTTGTTGACATTGGGCTTTTGAGAACCCATCGGTTCTCTAAATCGTTTCTTTGTCGCACCGCTAGAGTATGGAACTGTCTTCCGGCGAGTGTATTTCCTGAATCCTTTAACCTGGGTATCTTCAAACGTCGTATTAACGGGCTAGACAGCCTAGCAACAGTCCGCAAATCTGCTGGCATGGCACCTAACTGAGCGTGGTTTCGCGAGGAGAGGTGATTTTGGCTCTGTCGACTGCACCATTGGTCTCTCGGCACAGCCACGCATGCTGGTTCACATAAAAAAAAAAAAAAAAGTTTATTTTACTAAGTTACTCCATCCATACTGCAAGGGTAGTGCCACAAGCTGCACCTAGACCTCTTTCTCAAATCACAAATAATAATATAATGTAATATATATATATAATATAATATATTTTAGGTTAATTACTTAACTTACTAAACTAGTTTAGGATGGAGTGCATAAATAACACAACCAATGAAATAATCTCATAATTTTATTCTTGCATTTTGGTTCCTGCATTTTATAGCGTTTGTTAATTTGTTGTTATGTGTTTTTAGGGTTCCGTATCCAGATGGAAGCCTATTACTAAGCCTACGCCGTCTGTCTGTCTGTCTGTCTGTCTGTCTGTCTGTCTGTCTGTTTATCCGTCCTTTCGTCCATCCGTCCGAGGGATGTATCTGTTGAACCGTAATAGGTAGTCGGTTGAAATTTTCATATAATAATATGTGTTATGCCAACAAACAACGAAAAACAAAAAGTGAAACATTAAATACAAGTTTCATAATATGCGCAAGAGCGCCATCTACGTAATGAGTAATGATCAAATATTTTAACTAAAAAAGTACCTATGAGCGTTCACCGATATATGGCGTGAGGTGAAAAAATATATCTCACTTGAAAAAATATACCTGTCAGGCCGGCATGGCATTCGCAAACCCAGCATGCGATCGATTGTCCATGGGCGTTGTTAAACACTTTATGGGTGGCTCGATGCGACATGTTGCGCTTTCTATAAAAAGAAACATTATGAAATATGTAGCTGTGTAGACGTTACGAAACGAATGAGGCGTAAACTTAACGTAAAATGTATTGTATTTATAATGGTAATTTACTCCTTCATTAATTTTCAAACTAAATTATCAGAATACTCAGTGCTAGTACGGACGCAGATTGCCGTAATCCGCGGTCACCCGTAATTAAAGCTACCGGTTAACTTTCGATCGCAGTTTACTGATTTATCGGGCGGGTTAAGAGTTGAGCCTAGGGTTAGCGAACGTACCGATTGTCAGTATATTTAAGCTTTTGTCCCGATTTCGCCTGAACTTTGAAATTATTCGGATATTTTAATTATTTACAAAAATTATTTTCAAATAACTAGCTTTTGCCCGCGGCTTCGCTCGCGTAATATTCGTGTAAAACTCCGGCACGCGGAATATTTCGGTTCGCATGCGAGCCACATCTTAGCGTAACCGAAACTGAATTTTATTTAGCCTATCCTGTGTTGCGTTGTGTGTACTTAAAAATGTGCTTGTACTAAGTTTCACACTTGCAAGTGTGATGTGTTCACCAGTAATGTTCGGACTTTTCAAAGAAAATCTATTTTTTTGTCAGCTGTAGTTTTTGTAGGCAGTAAAAGTTGAAATGTTCAACTTCTACTATTACTTACTTATTATATTTCACAACATACGACTCTAAGGCATCCAAAGGTTGACTGGAAGAAATCCTCTGTAAGGGATAAGTCCGTCTTTACCTCTAATGTAAATTACGTATCGTTCTTGTTTCAGTAAAACGTCTCATAGATAGAGGCCTCATCTGGATTTGATACTGAAATTGCAGCTTGTGCGTGATACTAACTGGCGTGCCGGCTTAATATATAGGCTTTATTCTTTCAAACGAAACTTTACGCGAGTGAAGTCGCGGGCAAAAGCTAGTATTGAGAATAACGTTTTGTCTATGGTAACCCTAAGCTCGGGCACCGAATATATATTGCTCGGGCGAGCGACACCGGTCCGCCACCTGAAAGACCTGCTCAATCCTGCAACCTACTCCTTTAGCTCCTTTCGGCAAACTTCGCCTCGAAGGAGGAATGTGTGTTAGGAGTGATGTTGTGTGGTATGTACCTATTAGTGATGTATTAGTGAACCTAACCTAACCTAACCTAACCTAACCTAACCTAACCTAACCTAACCTAACCTAACCTAACCTAACCTAACCTAACCTAACCTAACCTAACCTAACCTAACCTAACCTAACCTAACCTAACCTAACCTAACCTAACCTAACCTAACCTAACCTAACCTAACCTAACCTAACCTAACCTAACCTAACCTAACCTAACCTAACCTAACCTAACCTAATGTTGAGGCGACGCATGTTGTTTTTGTTACGTTTGTACTTCCGAACATAAAGCCAAACGAATATCGGATTCAGTTGGTTTGCTTTCGAGCCGAGTCAACCCGAGTGTTTCCGAAGGGAGCGTAGGAGGAGGCGCAGGATCAGCCAGAGCTGTCAGATGTCAAACCCAGCAACATTCGGATGAAGCTGAGTTTAAAAACGTTTTTATTACCGGACATAACATTGACAGTGGGCCACTTTACAGCCTGACGAAGATAAGTAGGCGCGTAACACTGGATTTATGACAGCTTTCGAGTTTCGCTATTATTGCTTTGGGAATGGTTAACGGCGAATATGTAGGTTTACAATGTTGTCGAATTTTGTTTGGTCGTCTTGTATGTAGGTACTATGTGAATAAACAATAATGTGGGTATTTATTTATAAAATTTTAGTTATGTTTCTAAAGTATATAATTGTATTTATTTCAAACATACGAGACGATGGCCATTGGAGTAACCGTGTCCTACACTGGCGGCCGTAGACAGGAAAACGGAGTGTGGGAAGACCACCCGCCAGAAGCTCGATTCTGCTATTAAATTACTGCCTGTGTTACGTTCGTGTTTCGTCAAAACCGCACGTTTCGCCAAAATGGTATTCTACTCGCTAAGTTAGAGCAAACGCGCGTGTTATGTTATGTTATGTTTGTGAAACACTAACACGCCGTCCGCTTCAAAGGAACGATTTGTTTTGGTGAAAACATATTATTTTTGAGGTGATTTCGAGTGTTTTGTTTTGAGTTTTGGGTTTAAGTTTAAATTGTTGGTTGTGAAAGTTTCGAAAAATGGCAGAAGGCTATCTAGAATTAGAATGAGGAGACAGGGATCGCCAAGAGAGAACTGAGAGACGCGTCAAACCCTCTCGACGTACCAATGATTTTATTATTTATTATTTATTATTCACTATTCACTATTCACTATTCACTAATTACTATTTACTAACTACTATTTACTATTTATTATTTATTATTTATTTGTTTAATATCCTTTATTTAACGTTTTTAAAATGTTATATTAATTTTACATATTATTATATTAAACTGAAAGTAATAAAACACAAAATTAATACAAATCTAATAAAAACGGTAATTATTAATTATTAATGTTTGCCGTTTTGGCTTCTAAATAAATTATCTTAACTACTATTCAGATTATTTCAGTGAAATTATATTAATTGTAATATCACTTACTTTCATGCATATTATATTTTATATCTATGTAATAATAATTATATAACATTTTGTAAAAATTATTCTTTCTAGCAAATAAATCCCCAACTAAGAGGGATTTGTTAAATGGTATCACATATAAGAGCGTGTGGCCAAGCGACGAAAATCAGTAAACATTTGCATTCAATTTGAACAAAATAAATGTATAACTCGCTTAATTATGAATGTTAAGAAAAAACTTTAGTCAACATTATTGTCAGAATTTTTCGCGTTAGGCGACGCGATGACAAACCTTCACCTAAGCTCCGCCTCCTGTTACCATAGACACTAACTAAACGTGTTTTGTAAATAGCAGAATAGCATCATGCGGAAACCACGTCCAAACTTACTCGTGTTATGTTTGACACACAACACACGAAGTATGTTTGAAAATTGTGCAATTAGCAGAATCGAGCTTCAGGTGGGAGAACGACATCAAGTACGTTCGGAGGAAAGCAGTGGTTCCGTACCGCTGAAGGCCGGGAGGACTGGAAGAAAATTGGAGAGGCGTATGTCCAGCAGTGGGCGCTTACACGCTGACTGACTGACAAACATACATATGTACATAACGTCACGCCTGTTTCCCAGTGGGGTAGGCAGTGCACGAACCTGGCACACCTCTGCCGCCTCATAATGTTCCTCGTATATGCTCGTTGGTTACAACAGCTATATCTCTCTCTCCCGCTCAATACCTCCCTCTCTCGCCCTCTCCCTCTATTTTGTTACGTATAGGTATAATATTTTGTATATAGATATTTAATGTATATTATGTTGGCTTATTACATTTATATTCCTGCCACTAACTACATACAGCTCGAGTTTGTCGAAGAAATTAAGTTCTGAAGAATGAATGAATACATCTGCCCTTTAATTTGGGCCTGGTTGAAAGCCTATGAGAATTTGGTTAGATACGATTGACTGATATGGAACCTTCGGCGCGCGAGTCTAACTCGCCCTTGACCAGTTTATTTTGTACTCGCACTTGACCAGTATATCGTTATACACGTTTGTATAATTGATCTATTTATAACCACAGAATTAAATACTAGAAGAGACAAGACACGATGAATCATGTTACCTGGCGGTAACCGAGAGTGCTCGCGAGGGTGTTACATATAATAAATGCATATGAAGGCACATGCATCTTGAGTTATTATGTACAAATACTGTCATCACAAATACATTCAAAATAAATAAATTAAATTAAATACCTACCTAGGTACCTATTGCGCGTTGATTTCAAATGTATGCTAAATTCGATTCCTATTTTTAACACATTTTAATATTCGAATAATTCGAATTAAACATTTCTTCATTTCCACAATAAATAATAATATATATGTACATTTATACATACATAGGTACATTACATTTGTCTATCTATTCAAAAAAATACAATATCGAAAAGAATCCTCAGCATCGCGGACTACGATCGCGGGCGGAGCATTGAATATTGCAACCTAAGCGACAATGTAAGTACCGAGTTTCCTTATTGCTCGTTCAGCATTTCGCGCAAATAAAACCCGACCCTCGCGTCTATTTGCAAATTACAAGGAGATTGTATGCAAACATTCCGGGGGCCAAACGGGAAGAATCGGAGTTATTTCCAAGGTGTCACTTGCACACGTCGTAAACGCGAGTACGCGCCCAGAGGCAGGAGTTAGCACGCTCCTGCTAAGTAGGGTCTGCCAAACAAGTCAAAAGGAGCATCTGTTCTAGCTAATGTCGTACTTGCACACAATTTACTTCGCTCCCATAGAAAAGCAATCGGCCCTTTCTACCCAGTAGTACCATAGAACTTGTGTGTACCATGTGGAACTAAAGGCTCTTTTTGTCCCACTAGTACCACAATATAACTACTGGGACACATTTTTAATTTTCAATAGTACCACCGATTCAGATTCAGATATTACTTTCGCCATAAAGAAACCAGAACGTTAACAATATCTCATTGACACAGTACGATTCGTCATCATTGAATCACATGGAATTACCATCGATTACCATTAATTACGCCTATACTATGTATTTATTCCGAACTGTCCTACCAGTAATTTGATCTGACTAGTAGGACGGAGCTGAAACTAACGCGAAGTACCTCAGGCCGCCTTTTTTCAGTCCGGGGTCACCGCTTGTACCTATGTTCGCTTATATTCGCTATTATATTATATATAACTCGAGAAGGGCTCAATGGAATTTTATATTGTTTTCACATAGTAATCCACAGATAGTAAATTTGACTTACAAATGCCCAAAATTTGGTTCCAACTGCTTGTACGAGGGTAAGGAGTCCACGAGTGTGACACGTGATAGATTTTTATTTGCAATTTCGTCCTCGTGAACTTCTAAAAATACTCCTTCTATACTCATCAACCTTTGGCATCTGCTGAACACGGGCCGGTTTAAGGTACGCCTTGGATGTACGCGTCTTCGACTAACGACTAAGCGTGAGTTTTGTATTGTTGGTAGGTACTTGGTATTATTTTTTAACACCAAGTGATACACCACCACACCACTGACAAACTGAATTACAAAAGACGAGTTTGAGGGGTATTTTTTACAAATATTAACCTTTGCATTTAATGCAAAAAATTATAATGCAAAAAAATATATTTGTGTACCCATTTCATAAAGCTAAAACATTTTTTTTTTCATCTAATTAAAATATAATTATTAATCAAGTTATATTGTTTTATAAATTTTATTTATTAAAAGTGGAAGAGGCGGCAGAGGTGAATCAGGATCGTGGCACGTGGAGATCCGTTGTCTCTGCCTACCACACTGTGAAACAGGCGTAACGCATACTCCTGTCCGTCACATATTTATAGATATGTGACGATGTATATATGTATGTAATTTCTTGTTTCCAGAATAATATACATAAATACATTTAATTATAACTAAACTATAAATATAAACTCAAATACTATAAAAAACATTGACACCAATTTTTAAACGACTTCAAAAAAAGGAGGAGGTACTCAATTCGACTGTATTTTTTTTTTACTGAATATGGTAGATCACTAATTTAATATTTATTACCTAATTTAGTATTTAGTAATAGGGTAAATAATATTATAATTTCCTACAGAAATTGCATGCATCCAAATAAAGAAAACGCATATACTCAGACTACACAGTTCCCTGGCACACCGCGCACTTGCTAGTGCGCGTCTGTTTTGTTTTAAAAAAGGTTTTCTGCGAAGATAGAAGAAATAAAGCAACCTATTGCATCGTAAATGGTCAATTATTGCCTGAACACTAAAGATGTGTGGTAATATTTAGCCGGTGGTCTATAGGGAATACGTTGTAAGCCCGTAGCTTTTAGTTTATTGTTAGGGATGTTGCTATAAATGTATTTCTTTTGCAACAAAGTGAAATCATTACTTCACCCGACAATGGTCGAAATTCCATACATCTCCTAGTAAATAGTGCTTTAAAATTTGATAAGACGCAGTGTACGTTTAAAGCTGGTTTTTTTTTCTTAAAATATTAATGTATATTAAAAACGTGTTTAAAAGAAAAATAGACATAGAAATAAAAAAAATTGGTAACCCTAATGATAGGTAGCTATATTTGTATAATCATTAATCACTCATAATAACAACATCTTGTTCCCGTCCACGAAAACGACTCGCAGCGCCACCACACCGGTACAATGCATTTCATGTAACGAGCCCAGGAGAACGCAGCAAAACCAGTAAAATGTGGCTTCCTCGAGGAACCGCACAATCAGCTTCGGACAAAGCTTAACTTTGTTACCTCCATTTATAGAACAAGCTGTGCTGACGGCTACGCTTACGTTAAAATCGTATTAGCAAATCTGACTCTGATTTTCCGGTGACTGAGATGTTTGATACTTCTGATAATACGGTTAAGCCTCTGTACACATACATATAAATTAAGTAGTATATTAATCTAAACCTTACAAAAAAATAAAACGTATAAAAATTTAATTAACCATGTTTTTGGTTAAAGTCGCATTTAAATTTATTGAACTGTGTTCGAATCTTATAACTTATAAGCTAACAGAAAGAGATATATTTTACATTTCAGAACACGTTCAATTATCTACTATACCAGCTACTTCACCCTTCGGAACCTGTAAAAGTGTACGTCACTTCCCTTGACCCTTACCAGGTGTTCGGCTTAAATTTGTAGCGGACTGGAGTAGTACCACCGTACTGGAAGTAAGATGCCCGCATAGTAGGTGAAAATAAATAGTTTGAACTAAACAGGCACACAGACAAAGGGCCGACACGTTACGTTTTATATGTAGAGAAACCACGCTGTAAGACAAATAATGCAAGGGCAAACGACCGTACCTATTGAGAAAGACGAGGTTTAGTTCTAAGGATCGGTCTACATGGATCTCGAATTCTCGATAATCGTGCGAACGGATTCTGTCACCGCCACATAGGAGGTCAATATTATGCACATTTCGACATGCTTTTTAGAGTTTTATTAGTCAGTATTACTTACAGGGACCTTTATAATATCATTATTTTTTCTGTCAGTTCGTTCGACTGTCTGTCACAAGCGTTGTCCGTAGTGATTATATCTGAACTTAACAAATTATAAAATAGGCAATTTAGATGTTACAACATAAATTTTTTTTTAAATATATAAGGACTTTCACTTTCAATAGTAGGTAACGATACGCTAAGGGGTGTATGTGTTTCAGATACTGATCACGTTCCCGTACCAATTTGATTCTTTTTAAGATATAAAAAACGTACTTATTAAGGTGAAATACGCGCACTTCACGTATTAAATTTGAGGAGAGTGAGTAGGTTTTATATATCGTAAAAACAAATTGGTATGGGAATGTGATCAGTATCTGATACACATACACCCCTTAGCGTATCGTTACCTACTAATGAAAGACCTTATATATATTAAATTCTAAAGAGATAAAGTAAATAGGATTATTGTCGACAGAAGCGGGGGCTATGCGCGACGCGTACGCCGCCGGAGCGTGTAGAGACCGCGTACACACTCTTAATCTATGCGTTCAAAATGGTAATGGATACGGAACCCTCTGCGTGCGAACAACGTTCGCACTTGACAGAAATATTTTATTAATTTGTTTTAATTGGTATTAGGACGTTTTAATTCCTCAATAATAGGTCATTAAGGAAGGACTTATCACTGAAAAAAATCTACATACATGCCACACGCTATATCCCGAAAATCGGAGTAAGCAGAGTAACCGGTGTTGTGCTGCAAGGCCTCTGGTAGATACAGCACAATACCGTGGCGGTATTGTGCTGTATCTAGCAAAGCATTCGAACAAGATAAGATAACTATCAAGCAGCAAGTATTGCACGAAAACCCACTGCTATATGACTCGATGGAAGAACCGATCCAAGGTGAGAGGTGGCTATCCTGTCGCCCTTCAGCACGGCATCTCGTCCTTATCCCTTAGTCGCCTTTGCACGGGGAGAGATATAGTGGGGCTATTCTTTTTAAGTACTCCACCACACGATACAAAAACGTCAAAAAATCTGTAGGTAATACATATACATTATTATTTCCTACATATTTTTTTTATGTATTTATTGTACACATATACAATATGTATTTTATCTATATATATTTTACATAGCATTTGGAATATTTTTTGCAATCCGTAGACAATAGATACAGATTGGAACATTACCAATACCTCACATATTCATGACTTCAACGTAAAGTGTGCGCTATAGGTATCTAGGTGTCGACATCACTTCTAAGTAGACTATAGAAAAAAAATTACATTGTTTCCAAATCTCAGAAATGTTATATACCTACCTAACACTGATACGTAATATAAAAAACCGCCAAGTGCGAGTCGGACTCGCGCACCGAGTTTTCCGCACCACAATAAAAAAACGTTGAAAAAACATGTTTCTTGTATTGGAACCCCCCCCCCCCCCCCCCCCCCTTAACGTTAGACTTTTTAAATGTTTTATTTAATTATTTGTTGTTAAATCCGCCAAAATAACACATACTCTAAAATTTCAACCGGCTAGCTATTACGATTCCAATGATACAGTACAGCCATCGGACGGACGGGCAGACAGACAGACGGACAGACAAACAGACGTTGTAGGCTTAGTAATAGGCTTCCGTACGGGCTACGGAAGCATATAATACTTGCTATCTCTGTTCTTCATGAATAAATATTCATGTATATGACAGAGCAAGAAAACGCCGACCGCTGTTTGCTGTTCTGTGATACATATTAATTAATTAATTATTTAAATTAATTAATTAATTTAATTTAATTAATTGGTAACATCTCGCATCTTTGTTCGTCACCTATATCTACTCGTATATAGGAGCAATACTCGTAGAGTCGGACGTATACTCGTAGAGTCTGAAGTAATCGAAAGAATATAAACCGCGAGCTGTAGGTACGTATATTTGCTGTTAGATCAAGTTTTGGTTAATGAAAACTAGTATGGGTGGCTGTGCCGAGAAACTAGAGGTATCCAAAACAGCCGATTCCACGTCACCTCTCGAAATTACGCTCAGCGAGACACCATACCAGCAGACTATATAGAAGCGCTATTCGGCTTAAGACGTTTGAAGATTGCCAGGTTCAAAGTATCGTGAAACACACTCGCCGGTAGACCATTCCACACCCTAGCGGTGCTACAGAGGAATGATTTTGAGAAGCGATGAATCCTCAAAAGCCCAATGTCAATACAGTTTAACGCGGGTGAAGTCACAGGCACAGATCTAATAAAGTTCTTCGCTGGTGCCATAAGTATCTACAGTCCGCCCGCGAGCTCCGAGGTGGCTGTGAAAATTAATCTACTTATTATAGAATTTTTATAGAATTTTTAAACTTACTTTTCACATTTTGTGATGATTATACTATACTAGGCGAGTTATATTATACTAATTTAAATGTAAAAAAATTATAATAATTTCCACAGCAACCGATTCCTCGGAGCTCGCGCGCGGACTATAGTTACGTTGAACAAGGTATAACAATAATAATTGTAGACATACAACCTATTAACCGACCTTTAACATCGCCGAACAGTGTAGGATCCTTGATTTATGTCGCGATCACAGTCTACCACGCGGGAGAGCCTATCTTCATCTCTCTTCAACGTTTCCATTTCACAGCCGGCTGGCTTTCGATTCGGATGTGAAATATTTAAAAAGGTCCTCGAAGGATAGATTGATGTTCCCCCTCTCCACCTGTGCAGGATTATTACTGAAGACGCCTGAAGGCTGCCGAAAGAGATAAGCTTCTACGGCACTACCTCGATATTATTTCACGCACTTCGAGCTTACGAGATCTTCAATTTTCGTGTTAAAATGGACATCAGTATTGACAATTTAGTAATCTTTAAATTATTAGTTAGGAAGTTACCGTTTTCACCCGACTACGGCGAAGCCAAAAGGAGTGTTATGATTTTGGCAGCGTATGTATGTGTGGTCGTTTGTTCCCTCACAGAGCCTAAGCTACACGATTTTAACTGGTTTAGAACTAAAAGGAATAAAATAAAAACATCCATATAAAACCTGACTACTTAAAACGAAGGTAATAACAAGGAAATGCCTTATTCTGGCGTATAGATGGATTCAAAATAGACAGGAAGCCCGACTACAGCATTATCGCTCATTTTATTTACCGAATGTCCATGGGCGTCGCTAGACACCTTATGGGTGGCTCGGAGTCACATGTAGCGCTTACTATAAAAAAAAACACTCATTGTTAATCCCTTCTTTTTTTGTAGTCCGGTTTATAAAATGTCTTTACTTTTTGGCTGTGACGTCGTTGGGTGAAAAGGAAACTAGCTTGGCGCGCGGTTTTTTTTTCTGGAAACTGACACGGTTGGTTCTACATCACCTACAACATCCGTGATGTCAGGCCTTAACAACGGGTGAACTAGGTGGCATGTCAGTGGTTCCCTTCATTTCATGTCGGCTACACTGAGCTGGACGGAAAACACGAACTATTTACATAGCCGTTTCATATACGACAGACAGCTTGATAGTACTCGTATAAATAGCTTATAATCATCCGAGATTTGTGAGATTGCATTTACGAAAACTGCACATAAATCAGTTAAACCAGAAATCAGAATTCCGGATTTTGCAAATACGTAGTAGGACTCTGTAAAGAATGCTGAATTGCAACTCGCCTTGTGTGTTCCAAGTTTTATGGTTTACCTACAATAAAGTAGGTACATATAGTTGAAATTTGACTCTGTGAAGTTTTTGACATAATAAATCGTACATACTGTGATAAATATGTTTAACCCAAGAAGGTAAAGTAAACGTTTCTAGACCGCAATGAGTCCACTATAAGAGGAAAGGAGGCGGAATACGAAACTACTGATTCGACCGCGGGCCAATCTCGGGCGAACCGTAAAAATTTAACGATAATAAAAAGAACCCAAAACAACGGTCGTCTGCCTTCAACGTAACCAGTGAGGTAACGTGTGTCTTAGCGGTATTTAGAAGAAGCATGGCGTTTTACTTATTTCTTTCTTTCTTTCTTTCTTTTTTAGGGTTCCGTATCCGGTACGGGACCTTATTACTAAGCCTACGCCGTCTTTCTGTCTGTCTCTCTGTGCGTCTGTCTGTTCGATTGCTGTATATCTTGAACCGTAATAGGTAGCCCGTTGAAATAGTCACAGAATATGTGTTATTATGACCGATATAACAACAAATAATAAAAATATGAAAAAGTAAAAAATTCACGGGGGTTCCCATAGAAGAAACTAAAAAGTGTATGCGCTCGCTATTCTACCGAAAATAGTATGAAGCATTTTAACTAATCATAAATTTTAACTAGTATGAAGCATTTCAGAAACACGCGATAGATGGCGTGAATGGCGCTGACCATGACAGGGCGATACGGTACCCTCGGTGCGCGAGTTCGGTATTTAATGAGAGGGACGTTATAGAATAAAACATTAAGAATTTAAAATATTATTAAGTTTATATATTCTGACCCGACTGCGTTCAGTTGGATTACCTATAAATGTATACTAACTAAGAAGTTTCCAATACATTTTATTTTTAACACCTAAGTACAAATGGGCTACAACCACAGCCTTAGAGGATGAGCTCATCAGCCAGAGGCTATAAGGTTGATAATGAAAATTACCCAAATTTCCGATCTCACAAAAAACATACCCACCTATTTTTAGAATGAATTATTCATAGTATATTTTTAATCGAACTGTTCGTTATTTATTGATCTCATTTGTGGATTTATCTAATGCTAATATACTGACATACAAGAAAGATTAGTGGCTCCCGGTTAAAACAAAACTTTTAAATTCAAACGGGATTGTAAATTAGGCAGTAAATTTGCAAAAGTAACCATTTTTGCATGCTATTATTGAACGAGTTTCGATTTGAGAATATGTAATAGTCCGCCAAAAAAATATCATAATAAATAGAAGGATAATGTCCGTAAAATTAACTAATGAGTAGAGCCGGTCTCTATTGCGTGTGGTCCGGGGTTCGAAACTGTCTACAACTTTAAAATGTCGATCCTTACGTCAGATCGTTGTATTATTGCTTATGATCACTTCTTGGCATTTATTTTACTATTCGTTCTGTGCAAACACAGACGAGAGATCATCTGTAGATAGTAGGTATTTCCGCGTCCCATTTAAGTACGATAATTTCTCGCAAAAAACTTATCTCAGTTTGTCGACTGTGTTTCCCTATTTCTACTGCACGCACAGAGTAGGTTGTAAAGAAATCGACCGACACGATACAACGTTTTTTATGGAAACTGACACGGTTGGCTACATCACCTACTACTCGTATATCCGTGATGTCAGCCCATAACACCTTGGTGAACTTGGTGCCGTGTCAGAGCTTCCCTTCGGTAGTGCCGGCTACACTGAACTGGACGGAAAACACGAACTATTAAGTTTTTTCAACCGACCTTTCATTCAGGGCGGTGGTACCAACACGGGCGGGTTTAACTCTACTATATAGTAAGGTAAGAATAATGTAGTAGTTTAGTAACGATAATGCTTCCTCTACTCTACACCATATAAGGCGCGCGGAGCTCGAATTTTTTTGACGAGCATGACGAAAGGCGACAAATTACGACATTGTGATGTCCCACCGTCCCTCCTCCATGCAGGGCGAGGTACCGTAACAGCTACACCCTACACACAATCTGATCGGCCTCAGTTCCGGGAGATCCGGAGATAGCGTCTACGTGCAATTTTTTTATAAAATATCAGAAATCAGAAAATATTGAGCCTGTATCGTATCGGGATTGTGCTTTACGTGAATTCATGGTACTCATATCTGATGCCATAGTATTTGGAGCAGATAAAGAAATAGAAAACAAGGTTCATTTAAAAGCAAATAAAGAGATTTTTATATGGAAGCCGGCGCGGCTTGCTACAGCACCGGTATGTCAGCACCTTGGTGAGTGGAGGTGCATGCCAATGCTTCCTCTTTTTGGTCGTGCCAGTTATACTGAACTGGGCAAAAACACGAACAATTTTCATAACTTCATAATCCGAACGGCATAAACCCTAATATAAATAACCCACAACTTTCAACCTTGCAGTCTTCAAACGTCGTTTTAACAAGCTGGATAGCGCTGCTATAGTTCGAAAATCTGCTGGTATGGTGTCTCGCTGAGCGTGGTTTCGCAATGTGGCTATAGCTGTTTTGGGTAACTCTTGTTCCTCGACACAGCCCTGGTTTTGATAAAAAAATACCTTACCGCTTAGGACAAGGGAGACCTACTACAGTCTTACGTGTACTCCCAAATACGGCCAGTCTCAATGATCAGACGGTCACCCATCCAAAGTATATGTTGATTCCATTTGGCTAGCAGACGCCAAAGTCCAAAGCATTGCATATGGTCGAGCTACCGAGACTGACAATATTGAAACACCACAGGAAATTACAAGTTTGTTATAAACTCAAAACAATAGTTTCGCCTTCCACATAACTTTTTACATTTCAAATACAAAATACCATTTATGTAACACTCTGTATAAATTTTAGATCAATTTGAGATTGCACTTAACCACAATTATTCGTATCTCCTTGAAAAGGAGCAAACCCTGACATAAACTAGGATCAAATTTTAACCCACTTCAAAATCACCGTAATAATCCGCTGAAAAAGCATTATCTTTTTCCTCACACACCGAAGTACCGAAGCCCGTGTAAAGAAAGGCGTATGTGTGCGTAGGAGAGGGCAATCTTATCAAAAAGTCCATTTGTTCCCGTCTTCAGAAGTGGGATCCAAAGTTCGGCCGTCGACGATCGTCTGCTAGATTTCCACTCTCGCCCAGTTTAGACGAGCTCGCCGAACGCATGTATGCAATCGGCAAATATACGCACAACATTCGGGTTGCTCTTCTGGACAATCGGCACTCAATGTTTTTAATTTTTTTTAGGTGCGCAAGTGCGAATCAAACGGTCCGAATCACGAACGAGGATGGCGAATGTGAACAGCAACATCAGCGTTTAGCGACCTACTGCGTCGTTTCGAGTACTTTCGAAGATCTAGAGGGATGTGAGAAGGTGATAGGTAGAAACGCACCTGCAAATATGACAGATTCGTGGTTCCCTGCCTCGCAGGGTCGTTCGGCCTAGTGCTCGCCGATGCGAATGCCGAGAGTGGAAAGGCACATGTTCCGCTTTATATTCCGTGCGTAGCTCGCCGACACATCTGTCTAGCTATAAATGGGCATCCGAGTACACAAAACAGATGGAATTTTCACGAAAGGATGCGGTCCCAGCTATGAAAGCTATTGGTGTGCTTATTTAGATTACATTTGGAACTGGAAAGAAAACTAGCAGACTACGCTTTTACTAATGGGTTTTCTCGCGTAGGTAATACTATGAACCCAAAATACCCTGATAGTGCCGTGACGAAACATGTGTATAATGCTAAAGTGTTGTAACGCGTGTGTGTCACCCACAAGCAACGAGCACCAAACGTCAAGATTGCATGGTGCAAATTGCAGTCTGCAATAAGTTCCCCTTGTGAACCTTAAACAAACGTGGGTAACACAATACAATCCAGTACATTAGTCAGCTTTCATTGAATAAGTTTTATAATATTCTTTAGAAACTATATCGTGTGTTATTTATATGTTGTGTATTAGTGCACTTTTACTAGTTAACTATTACAAACTTCTGCAGTGCTTAGTTATTATACCAGATTATATTTTCGAACCACAATGTACTATTACACAATTTACTTTTGAATTGTTATTATTCATGTAGTACTTTGTATGTTGAGTGCACTTGATTCTGAATTAAATTTGTTTTTAATAAAATTTATTGTTATTTTGTTAATTTATTTTATTGTTACAGATATCTTGAAGTAGACAAGTCTGCTACTCCGATGCGGAATCCTGGAGTTCAATCGCAACTTCCTGAAAGCAGTCTGGCCGCACGAAACTAAGTTGAAGCTCATCCAATCACCAAAACATTATATCTCGGATCTGCTGTGGTGCCACCACAAACCCAAAACTATCAGTACAGATCTATTCTACACCTTCAGAAACTTCCTATCGGAAGACAATGTAGTCGTATTTGTGATCAAATTCACAGGGCGGTAATTTCTACTGCAGATAGATTTCGAGACCGCAAGACTTTATAAACAAGATTGAAAATAAAGTTCTTCAGTATTCAATAAGTTTGGGAAATGGTAAATGAAAAGTAAATTGACATAGCATTCTTAATTTTGGGGTATTCAAAAATAATGAACCAAATACATAAGTGACAAACAAAAAACATGATGAGGTGGAAGAGGCTTCAGAGGTCTTCCAGGACTTTGCCACGTGAACGTGTGT
The DNA here is from genome assembly GCA_946902875.1 of Nematopogon swammerdamellus. Lineage (NCBI taxonomy): Eukaryota > Metazoa > Arthropoda > Insecta > Lepidoptera > Adelidae > Nematopogon > Nematopogon swammerdamellus. The sequence goes on along the minus strand of OX336341.1, from coordinate 11,956,511 downwards.
TCTCTCTGCTGTCCTATTGAGAAATGTACCTGGTGTGAGTTATGTACCTGTATGCACAGCATGTACGCAGATGACCAATATAGAATTTAAAAATATGTAATCTACGATAACGCTTAGTAAAATGCCTAAGGGGTGCAGGGCGAGAATGAGTATAATGCATCAAGTACAAGCTACTTACATATGCCAGTAGATTTTTTTTTATGGAAACTAACACGGTTGGCTAAATCGCCTACAAAATCTGTGATGTCAGCCCATAACGCTTTGATGAATTAGGTGCCATGTAAGTTCTTCCCTTTGGTCGTACCGGCCACTGAACTGAAACGATAACACGAAATATGTATTTATAGCCGTTTCGACCGACCTTTCATTCAGTGCGGTGGTAACAACCCGGGCGGGTTAAACACTACCACCTAGTAAAGTAATCAGGAAAGAGACCTACAGTTTTAAGTGTAATCCGAATCACGGTCAGCCTTCAACGGTCGAACGGTCACCCATCCAAGTTCTTACCACGCCTAGGTGTGCTTATTATCACGAAAGACAATCGACCGATCGTACCACTGAGCTACCGAGGCTGACGTAGACAATATGTAAAGTGTAGACTCAGATTTCAAAGTTCATCTCTATTTCACGAAGAAATAAATCGCCAATAATGATGGAGAGAGTGAGAGCCGGGAACGTCCCGATGAGATGTTCCCAACTTGCCCCCGCGCCGCCATTTACTTCGGAGTTCGGAAAGTAGGCAACTTTTTTCCCAAGTCCCATTCCCCGGGCCTTTTATTCATTCGCATTTTTCCAGTTAGTCAGAATTGCGCATCCGGGAGCAGTAAAGGACACCGTTTCAGGTTTTGTCCCTCCATTTATCCTTGGAATTAATTGTCAGACTTTCAACCTCGGTCGAGGCGGGTTTATCGCGCGGCCCTAGCGAATTAAAACTGCGGTCGAACGATGGGGAGAGTTTTTGCGCTTGAGCAAAATGCTTCTTCATTTTTTCTTCGAAATTACGGACATCACAACATTTGAAACAGAACGATTGTGCACTGTAATTGTACTGATACATTTAGTAGAGAATTCGTAGGCGTACTCTTTAAAATTCTTAGAATTAAATTTTTTTTTTCATTCCCTTTTTTTATGAAACTGACACGTTTGGCTACATCACCTACTACATCCGTGATGTCAGCCCATAATACCTTGATAAACTAGGTGCCCTGTCAGTGCTTCCCTTCGGTCGTGCCGGACACACTAAACTGAACGAAAAACACGAACTATTAAATTTTATTTGTAATTTAGTTATATGTATCTATGTGCCTGAAGTTTTTATTTTTTATTTGATTTGATCTTTGTTTTCTGAGTCCTTGTACATTTATTCAAAATTTTACATTAAATCATATTCTCAATTCGATTCATTACATATTATTATGTACAATCGAAGCTTGCTCGTTCGGCAATACTTTAGCTTGTTCATAAAGCATTTTAAATCGGGCCAGTTATTTTTAACTTAAAATAAAACCGCATTCCATTTCTAGCAAATAAAAGTCCCCGATGTAAGTGTAGATGGTCGGCCCGGTTCGAACTCGAGAAGCCAACAGGGCCCACGCACGTTTTAATATCGGATGCAAAATTACAAGTCACGAATAACTAATTAGTGATAAATGTAGCTTCGTTTTCTCGGTAATGCCGATACTTGCTGGGGAATACGCTATGAGGTACGATTCTGCTAGACAGCACTTTCTCTGTCATGTTTTTAGGGATCCATTCCAAGGTACAAAATTAAGGGATCTCCATACAAAATGTGTTTTTAGGGTTCCGTACCCGGTACGGGAGGCTATTACTAAGCCTACGCCGTCTGTCTGTCTGTCTGTCTGTTTGTCTGTCCGTCCGTCCGCCTGTCTGTCTGTCTGTCCGAGGGCTGTATCTCTTGAACCGTAATAGGTAGCCCGTTGAAATTTTCACAGAATATGTGTTATTATGGCCGATAAAAATAAGAAAAAGTAAAACGTTCACGGGAGTTCCCATAGAAATGCGCGCGAGCCATCTACCGAAAAGAGTATGAAGCATTTTAACTAATCATGAATTTTAACTAATATGAAGAATTTCATAAACACGCCATAGATAGCGTGAGTGGCACTGACCATGACATGGCGATACGGAACCCTCGGTGCGCGAGTTCGCTCGCACTTGACCGGTTTTTTTTTTTCAAAGTAGTTTTTTTTTTGTTTTTGCTCTTTCGTAACAACGGCATTACAAAAAAGCGTTAAACTTGCTGTGATTATAGTGAAATATCTAAACTAATACAGCAAAATAAGAACCGGTCACTTACATAGTGATACGGAACCCTCGGTGCGCGAGTTCGTCTTGCACTTGGCCGGTTTTTTTGGATTCCAGAAATCAAGGTTTCATCATTAGAACACGTCGTTCGACAGAACCGTGTACTGGGACTGGGAACCGTGTGCTTTTTGATACTGCTATCGAGATTTGAATAACGTTGATGCCTCTGTAAGTAGTTTGCTTCTGCGCGGTGCAGAATCGATCCCCGGTCGTGGCATGTCGCACTCATTAGCGGCGCGGGACAAGCTCCTACCAGATGCAACGGTTGTGCTACCACCACCACGGCTGCCGACCCACAGCCCGCCGTGTCTCCCACATTCAGTATGTCTATTTATTAAATTATTTATTTTAAAGCAATACACAGTTATAAATATCTTAAATTAATAAATATAAATTAAAGTTAGTAATAAGTTTCCACAAATTAGTCTAAATTATGAGATATTTTATCAACTTATCGTAACGTTGTTCTTTTTAGAGTTCCGTATCAATAAAAAAATATATATAAATAGTGAAATATATAGAAACTCTTTATTTCACAAAATGAAAAGAAGTATAGTACACGAAAAGAAATAAGAAATAAAGGAGTGCGCAAAGGCGGACTTATCACTGCAAGTGATTTCTTCCAGTCAATATTTGGGTCATGAGGAATAACGTTATAGAGAAATAAATATGGGCAGTGCAAGTGTAAGGGAGGTACCTATATTTATTTAAAAAAAGAAAGTGTTATTAATTAAACTAACACCTTAAACAAATTCATTTTTTCACACAAAGTTAAGCATTGTTTCTTAAATATAGGTAGCTTTTTAATTTGGCGTTAAAAATTCTACACTATGGGTATTATATAATGTACAACTTATACTTATAAACCTATGTTTACTGTAATTACAGAGGGTTTTATACAAAATGAAAGTGTCATTAGAACGCGTGTGTTTGTTTGGACATCAGATGATGTACAAACAAACACATAGATGATAGATGGTTCTCCAGTAAATAATGAGGTTCGACAACGTATTTAATGATTTTGTATGTGAGCTGTATATTAACGATCAGTAATAGATTTCCAAGAAAAGCTCAGCACATTTGAAGCTCAGAATGTGGAGATAATATCTACAGAAACTTGCTAACCTCAACTAACATAATTGAACACCCCCAGCCGCGAGGCTGTTATGTTATGTCGCGGTTATGTTATGGTGCTCAAGACACGTTCGTATAAATATTTCGAAATGATAACAAAGTAAAACCTCTTTATCCGCAAAGTAAACACAGTTCAATGATCAAATGATGAGAATTGTAAAGTAATGACGACCAGATGAAGATGATAGTAAGTGTATGCATATTCAACATTTGTTATTTTATTACCACGTGCTTAATATGTAGGTAGGTATTTAATCATATTCTTGTGAGCGGGGTAGTATGGGTTGATTATTTTATATGTAAGTACTAACAAAACATTGCAACATTTCTTCTTTGCATTGTAATAGAACTGGAGGAATTTTCCACTTATCCAAGGTACGTTACACGTATGTGGATGAAATGTGACAATACGCATAAAAATTAAACTCTCGTATATGTATAGCAGGCAGGACACGTTACAAGTCAAAGGTCACTTGCGTACATCGGCAAGTTAGTAACACCTATTACTATGGCAACGTGGAAACCATTAAGTCGTATTATGTGCTTTAACAAAAAGAAGTTAAAGTCTATAATTGCTTGCACTTTGCCATAGTAATCGGTGTAACTTGTGTACATCGGTGTAAACTTTGACTTGTGTCCTACTACTATACGTAAAAGTAACACGGCATGCAAAACAATTAGCTGTTAACGTTAATTTTAATTTAAATTTAACTGCTCATTCAACGAGCACTCTGAAAGCCAAGTAAAGCTCGTACAAAGCTAACTAAAAGAACAACAGGTCAAGTGGCTGCCCCCGGCCGGCGGAGGCCACCGAGGGCCTGTAGGTGGCGTCACTCACATTTTACGAGGCAACTTCAAATTAAAGACAAAACTTAAATTGAGCCGTCTAGAGCCACTGTCGCTACTCACGGGCTAGCCCGAGCCACTGAACGCTTTCAAACAGCAGTCAGTTTTGGAAACAATTCTCGTTCTGTTAGATTCGCAAACGCGACGTTAATTACGAATTCGAATGACCAAATGGACGAAGTCACATCCGAGGTCACATCCCGTGACACCGTGACGATGTTGCAGCCAATCGTGCATCAGGTTTCATTTAAAAAGAATGATAATTATATTTTGAAGTATTCAAATGCTTAAGTGCTATTAACAGTTGCCCCAAAAAAAGTAAGAACAAGTAATAATGTATTCGCAAAACATATAACAATGTTTTTGGTTTGTGTAAGATCTTTCAAGCTGGTTGATCACGACGGGAGACCAGTGATAAATTAGTACAATATGAGGGGCCATTCAGTCAAAGAATAGTAATGGTTTTACGATATGTTAAATATTATGCAAAATTTCAAGTACGAGCTTCTCCTTCAATTTCGCTCGCACAAGCTTTCAAACGAATATCAGAATTACTTGGACTCTTGACCTCTATCTCAGTATTACCATTTTTTATTTAATTGCTTTTATTAATCGTTCGCGCAAATATAACAAGCTCTCTTCCTTGATGAAACTGAGGTCCAAAGCCCAAACCTATATAAAAAGTCTCCCAGAACATATCCATTCTATTGAAAAAAATCTATTCTAAGAACTCAATCATGTATTTAGACTAACTAATGTACAGCTCCTGTGAGCTATTAAGCATTTAATGAATAAATATATATATATATATATATATATATATATATATATATGTATATATATACCTACCTACACGGTGATTGTACACATCAAATTCTACAAATAAAAAAAGTACCACCAAAAATGACTGTAATACCGTATTCTCAAATCAAAAGTAGTTAACTTTTGAACAGCATTTTAGGCTAAATACAAGGCACGCGCATGGTGCGAATTCCGCGGGTGGATGCAAGATAGCATGGACATTTTTAGTGTAAGCAAAAATTCGGTTTTTATTTTTGTTATGCAAAACTACAAACTGAAACAAACAAGGGTAAAGCTACCGGCATAGATATATAAATCAAAGGATTTTTTTCGTAAACCTTATTTTGGTCACCTTACGTCCAATACGTCTTCATAAGTAAATTCAGAGCGATTGATGAGTTTTTTCTATATAGCGAAGTTAATCAAATCGTGTTTTCAAAAAGCTACCGATCTGCCATGATAAATGAAGTTTTACATAAATAAAACTGAATATGCCAGCTGAGTAATATTGACGGTAGAACTCTCAGAAAGAACGGAATTTTACCTTGTATTCAGCTTATGTATAAAGATGTGGCTGGAAAGTGAATTTCAACAACGATCAATATCTTCAAGAAAGAAGAGTAACAAAGTAGAGATTGCAATAACAATACAAACTGTCAATATGAACAAACCCCATTTTGTGCCGTAGACAATGGTTATTTTATGCTGTTTTGCCACACGAAAGCTACATTCGATTTTTAGTTTAGTTCGCGATTGAAATGGCACTCTGAATAGACAAGAGTTTAATCTTCGTTTTAAATCAAATTTAACTGCGTTACTCTGAATAAGGCATTTAGTCTGCAGATGACAGCAGAAAAAGAGAACCGGTGTCATATGCCTTATGCACAAGTATTGTACATGATCGCAGAAATTTAATATCTGCGCACACAATGAGCAATGTGTCATATTCGAAGAATTCTAAAGGATGGAACTCATCTGTTACAGTTTATTTCGTTCCCTAAATAATCTCCAAGTGCACACAATTTGCATCAGAGTTCGTATCACATGTAAGACACGTAAGTTTCCAAACATGACAAATATACATTTCGTCTTTATGTCACACTATTTACACTATTTTCGCTTGCTCAACGAGTTGATGCCCGATCTATCCCTTTGAATTCTTTGGTCATACCTAAGTGCGTTCAATGTGCCGTGATGTCATGTGATTCCACCCACACAATCTGCCATGTTGGATTTAACAGCGCAGCAATGCGCTGACACCCGGCTTCATTAGTCATGCGCATTTGAATCAGAGCCTTCGGCTAAAAAACTGACACATTTTGGCAAAATATTGTCGACATGTTTGTTAGTACAACCGTATAATATAATAAGTATGGATTCAACGCATCGCTTGGCGTTATATTATATTTGTGTAGAATATGTATTGATTTGTAAATACCACGATTTTTTCAATAACCGTTTAAGTTATAAATTTCAAAATAGCTTGCTTCGAATTTATTGCGTTTGCGGTCAAAACCCTCGGTCCGTAGAGCAGTGAAGCCAAAAGCTTCTTGAACAGGCTTGGCCCTCTCTGCTGGTGGACGCAACTCGTCTCCCGCAAACAAGGGTCTACTTTATTCAAAGGGCTTGCAATCCAGCTGGGTAATGCCCCAAGCGTTCTAGGAACTTTTGAAAACACACCACATATTTATTTAATGTTTTATGTAGTTTTTATTCATTGCGTTATTATTAATTTTTTTTATGGGAAGCACGACAAATGGCGCACCAGACTAACGCAGAGGTGTAGTCCGACGGCGCCCACGGGCATTCGGATATTTACGGGGGCTGCGAATAGGTGCACCTTCACGTTATGTTTGAAGGACCCCAGACTGTACATTAGTGGAAAGGATGCAGGTGGGAGTGAATTCCACATGTTGGCAACCCTTACAGGGTTTTCAGGATCTATTTGTCCTAAGTGGGGGGATATCGACAGTGTGTGGATGCATTCCCAACCTGTATTTATTTTAGGGTTCCATACATCAATTGCGGAAAAAACTGAACCTTATATATAGGATGCTCTCGCGTCTATTTGTCGTCTGTCACTTCTTATTTTCTCCGAATGGACTGGACAAAAAAAAGTTGAAATTTGGTACATATAAGTATAGAGTTTGATGATCCAATCACAGACCTGTGGCCTAAGTAAATGAACGAATTTGGATTTTGAGGATACATTTTTTTTAAGTGCCTCGTGTGACATTTCCATGAAAAGGGGTCGTTATATGGAATATAAATATATTGTTTAATAATTTTTAAATGCATTGTTTAAAGGATATTAAAGAAAACATACAAAAATCGAGCATTCTCCCGCGTTATCTCCGAAACTACTGAGCCTAAAATTTCAAATAATAGGGAATATAGGGCCTCTCTTAAATAGTTTACAGGAAAACGAAAGTCTTAAAGTTCTCACAGAAAACGGAATGGTGCGGAACCCTCTCCACGCAAGTTCGATTCGCACTCGACCGCTTTTTTATATAAAAATAATAAATAAAATAAAAGCTTTCTTGTCGTAAGCACTAAAATATGGACTATATACTTTTTCAGACTTATTGAGCACTTCGTTTAGGAGTGATCTCCTCGGACAGAGCTAGTTTGGTATGTTTAAACGGGTCTGGGTCCGTGCTCCATTTTTATACCATTAAAATATTTTTTCAGAAATCGCAGTAACATAGAAGACTATCTAATAGCTTTTTAACGATATATACTCTAAGTATTAGGAAATATTTTATTTTCAACTTGATTATTGCTGGTCCTTTCATTTCCAGTGAAATTGGCATTTATATAGAAATGTACGTAACACTAAGTTTTCACCCTCGTGCTTAGAAAGCTTTTTACAGGATCTCAATACTTTTTGTGCGGTCCTTAGCTTAGGTATCAATGAATAATGTTCCTAGTTATTATAATACCATATTGTAAAATTAGCCACATTTGGAAAGAAATAACTAACATAATATTGTTGAACTAAAGTTTAAACGTGAAGGTGGGTGGTATTTACATTTGAGCATTTGCTTTAAACTTTTAATTAACTTCAGGCATACTCTGTATTTACTCTCTGTAGGTACTCTGACCTTACGTCAAAGCGTTTTTGACACAATAAATTCTCTTAAAATGTCTGTATTGTTCGCCGCGTCGTCGTATTTCCTTTAGATGACTAGGAGCGTGATGCGTGGCTAATGTCTCAGCTTCCTCTCCGTATTGTGATGCTTTAATTACTGGCACGAATTAAACTTATTAGGAACGGTAGGGTTCACTCGTTTTTTGTAGCCTACTTTGTAATTTGTTTTTCGAAAGACGGAGGCGCCGCCGCCGGCCGGTGGGAATATCTTTTGACGATTAGTTTATGGTCTGGTAGTTCAAGAAGGACTTTAATAGTTTTTATTTTGCCTTCATCTTCATCAGAGTTTAACCCTTTTGTGTCCTTGTTTTGTGTATTATTTCCTTCACTGCTTCCTAACTTTAAGCTTGACAGTTGTAACAGTATTTATATAGGTAGATGCTGATGAAGTAGGTAAGATTTAAAGGCCTTTATAAAAAACTTTGCCTGCGAATTAAAGCCTGTGAGTAAACGTTTTCTCAGAAATTAAATGAACCCTCATTTTTTGTTCCTTTACGCTTCTACGCCCACAATTGCACACGAATACGTCTTTTTTGTCTTCGTTGCCAACGTAACTGTGTCACCCTCCACCTTCGCAACGGCATGAAACCTAAAAGAACTCTGTCTCATTAAACTTTCTCATTAAATCTACGAAGAGCTTTCGTAAGTTATTTCTTTATTCATTTTAATTAATGACGCTGTGTGGCGTAATGTGGATGAGTGGTAATATACATAATAAATAATAGATTAGATGGAAGATGTTTTGATAACTCAAGGACTTTCGTCACTGGGTCCATTTAAAGTTATTTTCTTATTCAGTATATCTCAGTATCTCAACCCACTAGCACCACTAGCCAGATAGATTCCTCTTCAGTGTGACGATACTAGAGCAGTAGGTACCGTTTTATTTTACTGAGACATAATATGTACTACATACAGACGTATAAAACATATTATGTATGTGGAATATATACGTATTAGACTAAGTCTGAACACCTACCTACAACAAATAAACTTCACTCGTGCAGTACGTAGATTTGAGTTAGGGTTGAAACTTTTTCTATAATGTATTTTAATTTTTCGTTCAAACTGAACATTTTGAGAGTACGTATGCCTACCTAATGAGTTTATAGTTCAATGTAGAATTAATGTTGCTAACAATATGGGTGATCCAGCGATGGCTATTAATATTTTAAGGGGCGATTTTGGAGTTGAAATGAGCAACTTTGGTCTTCGGAACTTTTTTCAAAACATTTCATGATCGCCATAAATTTTTCGAATTTACCGTCATAAAGATCGGATGTATGAAGATCATGATTCTTTTTACATTTTGCAAAAATAAAAAAGCTGTACATTGGAGCTCCAGAATAAAACCTTAAATTTTTTATTGTCATCGCTGAAATGGCCCTTTATTTTGTATTTGTTCATAAATATAATATTCAATAAATAAATAAACGACAACTATTTCAAAAATTTCAAAAGACTTATGCATTTCTGCGTTAATTTCTTTCAAATATATTTTATTCCGAAATTGTGTGCACGCAAACTTGAAATGGACTGGTCCTATTTTAACTAAATTATTTTCTGTTTCTCTGTTTCTGTTTAAAGATGTCCTACCGTTGTCACTCTAAATATTCTAAAGTGTAAACTAAGAGCATACATTGGCAGCCTAGGTTTGGACAGCCCTAACATTGCTCCTATGATATGATAGCGGCTTATGATTGTGGTCGGCTCTGCAGGGTTGCCACTGAATGCGAGTAGGCTTTCAACATTATTGCCAGTCTGCGGTAGCCTTGACGCTTCGCGGAGCCTTTTGCCGTCCGCGAGGGCCCACATAAGCGATTGCAGAGTAATCTGGAGGATTATTTTAGTAGTATTGTTGGTATTTCGGTAGGAAAACGCATTCGGTTAGCCTTTGATGCTCCCCTGGCTCTACTATTAAGTGTACCTCGACAATTGCTGGTTTTCTAGCACATATATACATACCACATGCTGTATCCCGACAATCGGGGTAAGCAGAGTAGTCGGTGTTGTGCAGCAAGTACTCTTGTACTCAGTACTTAATATTAAGTACCTATCGCGACACCTATTAAGTAGAAAATTAGATACAAAGTATAATTGTTACCCTATGCTAAATCGTTTGGAGTTATTATTTATTACGTTAGCACGAGAAGCCGAGCGTACAGCATACTCTTAAGTGTAAAAAGTGCGTAGGATGTGACCAAATTACAAAGATAACGCCTTTAGCGAGTCTGAAAAGTGTTACTGAAAATAACCCAATGAGTGCTTTGAAATTGTGAAAGCTTTCGTCCTGTTTTCATGAAATATTAAAACACTCACATAAATGATAGATAACACTGAACATCAAACGACGCAGGGCATCGTGAGAATATGACAGAAGTGCTGAATTTTTGTAGAATCTTGCCAGACGCACTAGACTGAAACATTCCCATGAGCAGTTCTCCTGGCAAACATGTAGATGAGACAAAGTTGTAGGTACTAATATGCACGCTGAACGTCCCTTTTGGAAAATCTATGAAAATGGTTTATGTATAAAAATCAAATATCCAAGCGGTCAAGCGGGAACAACACGGCACTCTAACTAACAAGAAAACTTGCCGATCTCGACCAATAGCCGTGTCGGGTGCATCACCTAACGCTTTCTGACTGGTTGAAATCGAGCGGGATTCTGGATGAGTCACCGTGTGAGTTGGACCCGGTACATACGCTGCTCAGTGTAGCCGGCACGAACACAAGAGAAACATTTTACTGGCATGACACCTCTTCGACAGATAATATTTGAATAACGTCACGCCTGTTTCCTATTGGGGTAGGCAGAGACAACGGATCTCCACATGCCACGATCATCATGACACATCCCTGCCGCCTCTTTCACTCTCATAATGGGAAAGAGGCGGCATATATTTTTTTATACTCTTCATTTATGCTTCATATTTTTTACTAGCTTTTGCTTGCGGCTTCGCTCCCGTGAAATTCGTATTTAAAAAGAAGAAAGTGAGTAAGCCTGCTACCGTACCTTTATTTCGGCGCGCGGAACATTTCGGCTTGTATGGGAGCCACATCTTATCGTAACCGGAACTGAATTTTAGCCTATCCTGTGTCTCGTACAGGTAAATGTGCTTGTACGAAGTTTCATCGAATTCGGGCCATCGGTTTAAGAGTTATGGAGGAACATACATACATACATACAGAAAATATTTCTAAAAATCTTAAATTTAGTTTTAGTCATGACATGAGTCTACAAACTCAGTATCTCATAAAACAAAGTAACCTACTCCATGACCATTCCTTACAGATTTATTATTAGTATTGATGATATTGATTTATTCATTGATGATGATATTGTGTTTTTAATTCTTCTCAATCATAACCTTTGGGAAAGTTCTTAGGAAAAAGTCCCTAAATTACACTGTCCATCGCCACGAGCTCTAATATCGACAGCTGTTGTAGGGGTGGAGCGGATCGCATAACGGGGGTGGCGGCGGCGGCGGTGTGGAGGTTGGGAGGCCGTCGGAGGCGATTCGCAGCGTGACCGGGAGCGGAAAAACATATTTTGCACCAAATGTTACCCAACACGCAACGCTACAGACATTTCGATAATTTACCCTACGTGTATCTCTTTTTTCTTTTCAATAACTGAGCATTTCTATTCCAGATTGGACCACTGATATTCCGAACTGGAAGTGGAGGTTTTCTTTTTTAGCAGTCTGGACTGTAATATTAATATAGGTTCGTTCAGGTTAATGATATATTTTCTCCAAAACAATAAGTCACAAGGGGCGAGGTCGAAGGCCAAGCTCCGTTCACGTAAACCATATTTCCCCGAACAAAGTAATTAAGGGCGAGGCCGGCCGAGCTGCGTTCAACACTTCCTCTAAAAAAAGTAAGTCAGTAAGGGCAAGGTGGAAGGCCGAGCTACACAGGTAAGCAATATGTTTTCTCGCAGCAACTAAGTCTCTAAGTTCGAGAACGAACGTTCGTAAGCGATATATTTTGCCTAAAACAGTAAGTTACCAAGGGCGAGGCCGAAGGCCGAACACCGTTCGAGTCAACCACATATTCTTTAAAAAATACATCCATAAAGGGCGACTCTGAGCGTCGATCTGCGTTCACATAAACGATATATTATGCTCTGTCGAAGAAAGTAATTCCCAAACATCACAGATCGTATTGGTGAAAACCTGTGAAAAATTCAAACAAACTGATTCTCAAATTTCGATTGTTCATGGCCGTCGTTAGACACCTTATGTTTCTCTAGGCGCCACACGTCGCGCTTTCTATTAAAAAAAACTTCCAAACCTACTGCTCAACTCATATGAACAATGGCGTGATGCTATATATGCTATATATGGGTTGAGCCGTTCTTGAGTTATCGGTAGTTGTTGTCCCAAGGTTGAAAGTTGCCCAGCGAGCAATAGAGCGAGCCAAGAACGTTAAAAAAGGATTGGATCAGAGTACCGACTTATATTTAGGTACATAAGTCGGTGGACCAGAGACACTTCCCTAGCTCCGCGTGGCCTAAACATGCCCTAATCTAACATACATACATCATACACACTGTGTGTACACTGGCATAGGGCAGACGTTGAACCTTAATATGTAGGAATCTGTTTCTAGCTTTCTACATAGGCACTTTGAAATATCAATATTTGAAGAAGCTCTTTGCTGAAATATGTTAATTATTACTGATATTTATAGCTTTGTGTACCTTTCCATCTTTTCGTTATCTTCTAGGGTTTTAGAATCTCTGTAACGAACTTTGCAATTATTTTCTTTTTAAGAGCCTACCAAACTTTATTCCTGTGAATAAGGCTGAAAAAAAGAGACAGAAAATTAAAAAAACCCCACCCGTTGTTGATAATGTGGTTGTTTTCTTTTAATTTAAGTGTTATGTTAATGTTTGTTCATTTAGGATAAATGTGGAAACAATATACTTTTTACATATAATAGCTAATGCGCTACCGAGGCTCGTCAGCCTCGGTAGCTCAGTGGTGCGGTCGGTCGACTGTTATTAAGCACACCTGGGCGCGGTCAGAACTTGGATGGGTGACCGCTCGACCGTTGGAGGCTGACCGTGGTTGGGATTCCACTTAAAACTGTAGGTCCCTTCCCTCCTTACCTTACAAGGTGGTAGGGTTTATCCGCCCGGGTTGGTACCTCCGCACTGAATGAAACGGTCGGTCGATACGGCTATGTAAATAGTTCGTGTTTTCCGTCCAGTTCAGTGTAGCAGATATGAAATGAGGGGAAGCACTGACTTGGCACCTAGTTCACCCGGTGTTATGGGCTGACATCACGGATGTTGTAGGTGATGTAGCCAACCGTGTCAATTTCCATAAAAAAGTAAGTGTATATTCTAAAGTGATTATCTCAATTTAATCTTCATAATTTTAACAACGTTTTACCTTTAAAAATCATGTTACTAATGAAATGCTATATCGATCTGTGTAATAACGAGAGAAGGCCTATGTAAAAGCTAGTGTAAATATAAAACCCTCTGTATATCGTGCTTTTCGAGCAATTAAAATCTGTAGTTTACACGTAACATATTCTGAAGCGACAGCTATATCGATCTCGCACGCCAGTCAAATGCCACATGCACGTAACAATTTAATTTCAAACAACTCTCACATAATTGTCGTGTTAATTATTCATCCGTTCTTTCACAATTTAATTTCATTACCTCTCGTTTAAATTCGAGGCTAGTTATATCGGTTTTCAAAAATGCCGTTCAATCATTTGAGCGTAAAATAAAAATTATTATAGTCAATTAATGGTCAAAACAGTTCAAAGAACTTATCAAGGTGTGCGTGCTCGTACCTTATTTTAACTACACTGTTAGAATATTATTCCTATCAGTTGTTACCCTCAAGAACGATAATTTATTAGTGAAAATGTGTGAGTTGTTATGCTTGGTATGTGTCCAGTGAACATACATACATGCTTCAATTTTTTAAAACCGTCTTTGTTTCAAGTCAAAACGACACTGTAGTAGGACATAGTAGTAGGTCTGGGCAACTGTAGTTTTAATGTGAAACATCTTTAGCGGCCTGAATAAAGGAAATGGGACTGGAAAAGGAACTTTTGAAATAATTTATTTGACAGGATAATCTCCTTGAACTATTTTCTCGCTATACCGAACATAGAAGCACTTAATATTAAAATCTGTACACAGTCGTTTCGACCTTCCTCCGACAGATGCTTCCTCCATTCGGTATTGTGGTATTATTCGGATTCGGACTTCACATATTGTATAAAGAGTGGTGTATGCGCTCGCTACATTCTATTTCCAAAATTCATAAGTTGCCAACTAGTGCTCGAACTTGCTGAAAAAATTACACCTTTCGCATCTTCCAATAAGATACCCATTTTTTCTGTAGATCAATAATTAGAAAAGTGCAAATTACTTTAAAGTGACCCTGGAATCCCGAAGTGTTCTGCTATAGGGAACCGGTAGCAATGCGCTCTCCCTGTTATTACTGGGCATAATAGCATCAGATAAAAATAATTCATGAATTTTTAAGCGCGTGGAGTGTAATTACCCAAATTGGCGATATGATCGGGACGACGCCCATTGACATCCATGATGTATGGGGGAGCTGGAGGCCCCGTGAGCATCGCGTTGTTGGCTAATTTTTTGGTGCCAGTTTGCATAATTCGAAAGGTTGTTCGATTAAGATTTTTAGTTTTATATCAGACTCGAGTCGGAACGGGTTCTGTTCTGGTTTTTAAGGAGTAATTCATCCATATTGGGCAAGTACATTATCAAGTGTGCTTAAAGCTCGTAAAATCATACTACAAGATAGGATTTATAAGACCGGTTTCTTCAAAATTGGTTTAATTCTTCTCTTCGGTCGTGCCGGCTACACTGAACTGGACGGAAAACACGAACTTTTGAGTGCGGTGGTAACAACCCGGGCGGGTTAAACCCTACCACCTAGTAAGGTACCTACATCACCTACAACATCCGTGATTTCAGCCCATAACACCGGGTGCACTAGGTGCCAAGTCAGTGCTTCCTCTCATTTCATGTCGGCTACACTGAACTGGACGGAAAACACGAACTATTTACATAGCCGTTTCGATCGACCGTTTCATTCAGTGCGGTGGTACCAACCCGGGCGGGATAAACCCTACCACCTAGTAAGGCAAGGAGGGAAGGGACCTACAGTTTTATGTGGAATCCGAACCACGATCAGCCTCCAACGGTCGAGCGGTCACGCATCCAAGTACTGACCACGCTCAGGTGTGCTTATGATCCGACCGACCAATGATTTTTTATTTAATCCCGTAGCTGATTCAGAGAGGTCAAAGCACATGTCCCGGCCAGCCAATATCACCTAGAAGCCGCATTTCATTACCACCTCGATAGATCCAAATCTATCGATCTATCAAAGTAGAACTTGTAAAATACATTTCAGAAAACTACTGTGCTTATGACTTTCTATCTAAAACGTTTCATTCTATTGGTGAACTTGACGTTACTTTTATTGTGGTACTGGTGTCAGCATAACTCAACGATCGAGTTAGGGGTCCTACTCCATAATATGGTAGTCATAATGTATCCTATTCGTATATACATTTATTCATATTTTTCTTTACTCTGTGGGAATCGAGCTTACCGCAATTTCTTATCTAGCTATGTACTAGCCGTAAAGATTTATTCAGAATCTTCTCTTCAATGCGGGCGGCTCCCCCGACGACTCTCCTATTGTGCTCTTGTTTCTTTCGTTTTTCGCTATCGCTTTTTCATTTCCTCGAAGCTCTCTTCGGGTCGGTCTTTATAGGGAGCTAAAGGCTGTATTGCATCGTAGTCCGAGAAGTTGGAAAAACATCTAGAACTGTAATTGAGCTCTCATCTGCAATTGCCGGTTTAGTTGTAGCCTTTAATAATATTGCTGTAAGTTAAATTAAAGAAAAGTACAGTGGAACATTAGAATATAAAGCCAAAGGAGAACTAAGCCTTGCTACGACGACGCGACAAGGGTTCTAACAGTTTAGCGCACTTGCAATAACTCACCTCGCGCGGTGAGGTGATTGATGTGGATGCTTGCCTGCGTCAACTGCGCCACAGTTCATAGGCACAATATCCGTGAAGAGAAAGAAAGAAAGAAAGAAAAATCTTGTTTATTGTCATTAAAGATATAAATATAAAACAAAACAAAAAAAAAAAAACATTACAAAAAAACATGAAATTATACAAGCAAAACCTAAATTAATAACACAATTAATGACAATATGGACCCATCTCAGCATGTGCTGTAGGTGCACAAGGCGACCTATAGCGCTGTTTTTCAGATGCCGTGATGATCCGTGCTGTTTTAGATAAAAATATGCCTAGTGTGAATTAAAAGTCTAGTACAATCAACACCTCAATGGCCCTAGTTTACCGCGACTGCTAACGCAGGATGCTTTGTTCAAGCAAATAGTCTAGCTAGACGATTATGTTAGAGCTGTGGTTAGAGCCCTCTCTACAGGGCCCCAGTTGTATCTGTTCTTGTTATTTGATAATACGATTCTGTTTCTTCCAGTGTTTCTGAGGAGCGTTTAATGGCGTGTCGTTTTATCCAACAAAAGCATCAAGTACATAATGTATTCTTTTTAGGGTTCCGTAGCCAGCGACGCTGCCAGGGATAATTAAAAAATAGATGTGTATGTCTTCCGTCCGTCTTTCACAGCCTGTAGTTTAGTGTAGATCCTAAACAGTTTCTGCTGTATTCTTGTTTGAAAGGTAATCAATTTGCATGCGTAAAAAATGTCGGGAGTTCTCAACTTTATCTAATACTAGCCGCAATAAGTAAGTTGAAAATAAAAATATGTTTTTAACATGTCGAGTACAATCAAAGATGTTGAGTACAATCGAGGAGAACGTCTTTCAAGGCCTATATTACGGAATATTTTTGAAAAAAATATATGTTTGTTAATTTGTACTCCAGAACATAAACCTCAATAAATCTAAACAAAATTACTAAGTAGTAAATTTTTCGCTTGCGGCATGCAAACTATTTTCAAGTATTTGTCAAAAACGATTATAGAGAAAATAGGATTCATAAGAGCAGATCTCGTGTTGTACGGGCCGTGCGACACTTTTGCGGGGCACGAAAGCTCGCGCACGGACTCACCTAGCGTGCAAAAAGGGAATGGCTACGGGACCCTCTGTATGCGTGTTAACAACGTTCACACTTAAGAGGATTTTTGTTTTTTTGAACGTGGACAATGCTTTCCACATTAGTCGCCGTTTGTAAATTCACAAAGGGTTATAGAAGAGGCAATGCGGTGACAAAGGATTGCTCATGGCATGCCGGAGATGTTTCAGGATTTAGATCAGCAAGGTCGGCGGACCAGGCGACCGCTGGCCGCCCCACCCGCGCCGCGCCCCTCGCCACCGCCTCCCTCCACGACCTTGCGGGGGAATACTTTGGAGCAGTAGTGTTACCTACACATACTCTTTAGAATGACGTTAGTGTGTTCTAACTGTGATTAATTATTATCGCTGCAGTTCTCGTCATGGAATTGGAGCATTTTAGGCTGACCTAAGGATTCAGCTAGGCTGGGCGGCATTTGGGAAACTCCGCCACATCTTTTCATCCTCCATCCCACAGTCATTGAAGACGAAGGTTTTCAATCAGTGCGTTCTACCAGTAATGACGTACGGAGCGGAAACGAGGACCCTGACGATGGGCCTGGTCCACAAATTTCGAAAAGTCGCTCAGCGCGCTATGGAAAGAGCAATGCTCGGCATTTCTTTGACCGATAAAATCCGTAACGACGAGATACGTCAAAGAACTGAGGTAGTCGACATTGCAAAGAAAATAAGCAAGATGAAGTGGCAGTGGGCTGGGCACATCTGTCGCAGACCCGACAACCGATGGGGTAGACGGGTGCTCGAATGGAGGCCACGTACAAGCAAACGTAGCGTGGGACGCCCCCCGGCTAGGTGGACAGATGACCTAAAAAAGGTAGCCGGGAGTGGATGGATGAGAAGAGCGGAAGACCGCGTGTGGTGGCGTGCCTTGGGAGAGGCCTATGTCCAGCAGTGGACCGATGCAGGCTGATGATGATGATGATGATGAGGCTGACCTAGCTCCCTTGTTTCAATTTTTTTATTATTGACAGCGCGACATATGGCGCCGAGCCACCCATTAGGTGTCTATTAGGGGAGACCTTTTACGCTGGTTAATTTCATATATTTCTAATCGATCCCAGGCTGTTGCATTGAGGGGTTACTGTTCTCAGTACGGTTCCATTCATTCCGGTGTACCACAAGGGTCGCATTTGGGTCCTTTGTTATTCTTAATTTACATAAATGATATTGGTGATTGTATACAGTTTTCAGATTTCTTGTTATACGCCGACGATATGAAAATGTTCATGAGGGTCAACACGTCTGAACATTGCACGAAGCTTCAGACCGACCTACAAAATGTCTCCGATTACTGTCAGCGGAATCAATTATTCCTTAATGCTAATAAGTGCCAAGCAATAACTTTCAGTCGAAAGGTTAATACAATTGTGTATCCCTATATGTTGAACAATGTAATGCTGGAAAGAAATAACCATGTTCGTGATCTGGGGGTGTTTATCGACAAAAAACTATTATTTGACAAACATATTAATATCATTACTAATAAAGCCTACAGAATGTTGGGTTTTGTATTGAGGGTTTCTAAACCTTTCAAACAACGACAAACTCTTAGACTATTATACTTATCATATGTAAGAAGTCATCTTGAATTTGCGTCGGTCGTTTGGAACCCTCAATACAAAACCTACATTAATGCTATTGAAAAAATTCAGAACAAATTCTGTAAGCACTTTAATTTTCGTTTCGGTCCACACGAGCACATGTTGGACACATTCTTAAACAGAAGGAGGATAACGGATATTAAATATCTCCACAAAATCTTAAACAACAATGTCGATAGTCCTTATCTTCTTGGTAAAATACCATTTAGATGTCGAGCTCGTCTCACACGTTCTGATAAATTATTTCATGTTCCTAAAAGTAGCACTAATTACCTGCGTAACTCATATATACGAAGATGTTGCAACACGTACAATCTACCTTTCTCATATGTAGATCTATTCCATGATAGTCGAAGCAAGGTCAAAATATTGTCAATACAAAATATTTAGTATAACAATTTTTGAAGTCGTTATTAGGCTGTCATTTGTAAAAAAAAAAAAAAAAAAGTCTGTATCTTGGTCAATTTTACCTATATGTGTTATACTCGTCGTTTTAACTTTATATATGTTAATCTGATCTTTTTGTTTCGATTCTTCATCTTATGATGATAATTATTTTGTTGGTATTTTTATTTTTTTTTTCTCTTCAAAAATCACATATAAGTATTAGCTAAGGTCAACACTACATTTTGTTCTCTCTCTTTTCTATTGTCTATTGTTAACGGAATCTTCGCTGGTCTGTTTTTATTTTCTTATTATTTGTTTTGTTTTTATGTATTTATGTTGACTGTTTGATTCCTAAATAAATAAAAAAAAAAACGACGCCCATGGACATTCGGTCGTATGCGGGGGTTGCGAATGCCATGCCGGCCTGACAGGTGCCCAATCACGCCTCTCTTGAAGGACCCGAGACTGTACTTGGGGGGAAATATATGGGCAGGGAGAGCGTTCCAGAGTTTACCGGTTCTGTAGAGGAATGATCTGCAGAATCGATTGGTACGCATCCGCGGTAAGTCCAGCGTGTAGGGATGCAATCTCTGCCCAGTGCGTGTGGTGCGAAGGTGGAAAGGGGACGCCGGGAGCGAATTAAACAGCTCCTCCGAGCACTCCCCATGGAATAAGCGATAGAACACACTTAGGGAGCCGACATCCCTACGGTGTTGCAGTGGTTCAAGATCGCAGGACACTTCGGGGTCACCCACTAGTCGCACGGCTCTACGCTGGGTTGAGTCCAGAGGCGCAAGCTGGTATTTGGCAGAGCCATCCCACAGGTGCGAGCAGTACTCCAAGCAGGACCTGATCTGCGATTTATACAGAAGCAGCTTTTGATCCGGCGTGAAGTACCGTCGCACATTATTGAGTACGCCCAGCTTTTTAGAAGCCAGCTTGGCCTTCCCCTCGATATGGCGACGAAAGTTCTCCATAGTATTTTCATGCTTTTGATTATTAATTTTTCATTTTAATTTAAGATACAAAATTAAAAATCAACGACGATTTAACGACCACGGTTTATGTCTTAGTGTACTCAATTTTAATTACAATAATAATTGTGATCGCTGATCCAGACACACCATTGACTCCTCTCCCAAGCTCATATAGGTAATCAGGTAAATAGATAAATGTATTTACATATGTACTTTTGAAAACATAACCCCTCTATATGGATGCAGGTTTGGCTCGCATTAGGGATCGCATCCGTCTGACAATGTCGTCCTGCTGGACCTAATGTCTACGTCCTTGTTTTATTACCTACAAGCCTCCAAGGAAGGTAAATACCTACGTGTCCCCTGTGGAATATCTTCCTCTTACTCCGCCCCGCCCCGCCCCGCCCACAGAGGTACGGGGTCAATGTTTATTTCGTGCACACAAAAATGGGTAAAATGGTAATCCTCGGGAGAAAAATAAACATTGTGAGGAAGCTTTATTTAATAACGTATTATTCTGAGCTCATTATGTATTTCGTATCTAACGAGTTCCAATCTTGCGAGGCCGTTTTACTCACATGTCGGACATAATGAGCTTAGACAAATAATGTTATAGAAACCTATCTTGTAAGGGAAAATCATCGGAAATATTACTGTTACGGTCGTACCTAGGTTAGTAAACCGCTGGTTAGTCTGTTGTATACTGGCTGATTTTGTAACCATGCCGCATATTTCAGGAATAAAACGCGTTGTATCGAAAACTAAGTAAATAAAAAAAAGAACGGTGGCAAATTTGAAAAAAGCCAAATTTCATTCTCCATGCATTCTGAGGTTAGGTAAGTATTTACGAAAATTTATGGAGAAGTGGCACAGAGCCAGTGGTTATGGCATCTGCCTATCATACGAGTGGTCGGAAGTTCGAAATCATGAAACCACCACATCATAGATTTGTTTGGAATTTTCGAAATCTTCTGTTGATACTCGTATTTACTATGTAAGTTGTCTGGGCGGTGTTTCATGCTCCATTAAGTCCACCTACTGTACCCCAGACCAGAACAGTGCCCCGAATATTATAATTTCGGCAGAAGCATATACTGGACTAACATGATAAACTAAAAAAAATTATCATGACTAAAAATAATAAATGAAGCGCTGGACAATGGACATGCTATACATATACTAACAAAGTTACCTACATAGTTCAATCAGCACTGGTCATCACCACATCATATCGCTCTCACACTATCCGCCTACATCAAACTAACCCAGCCCATGTGTATTCGGAGTGAGACTCGGCCGCAGGCAGG
Source organism: Nematopogon swammerdamellus (assembly GCA_946902875.1). Lineage (NCBI taxonomy): Eukaryota > Metazoa > Arthropoda > Insecta > Lepidoptera > Adelidae > Nematopogon > Nematopogon swammerdamellus. Next base: position 11,934,837 of record OX336341.1, on the reverse strand, counting down.
CAGGTGCTCCGCCCCTCGCCCTCCCCAGTAATACAGTTAGAGGGCTGCGGATGTCGTCGTAGCCCGAGGCACGCTCCGCCAATCGCTGAGGAACATCTGTTCTCTGTTCGCTGCGGTCCTTCTCCGATGCTTCCACCCTCAGGCCAGTTAAGCCGAAATTACATTTGGCTAAGTTCCGTCGCGAGCATAGTTTTATGGGTCCTGATACGGTGAGCACAATTACCATGTACACCCACTGGTGTGGTGGTGTGGTGCGTGTGTGGCGTGTGGTGATGACAGATTAATAGAATAGAATAGAATAGAAGTGCTTTATTGCACACAAAAACACAGAGATACACAAGACAGAAGATAACATACAGAAGAGCAATAGAAGTTAACAATAGTTCGCACAGAAACAAGAGAACAGTATTATTATACCAGATTCGTGTCGGAACTGGTTACCATGCAACAATAGACTATGGACGGTGTTATTATGTGGCTAGTCACTAAATGCTTGTAAAAATATGTATAAAAAAATACCCTGCGAAGTTTCTTGTCAGTTCTTCTTCGTGGGTTTAATCGAACCGGATAGAACAAATTGTGAAAAGTTCGAGTGCAGTCTAACTGCCATATGAATGATCAATAAACAATACAATACAATCACTTGCCACATTTACGGAATCGTATCAATGACGAAATTTTATAATAATCGTCGCGCAAACAATTTGTTGCCATCTCGATAATTCTGTAATAATATCACGACAGAGGAGTGGTATTATTGGATTGTCATTGGTTATTGTGTCTGATTGTCCGGGCACAGCCACCGTGTCAGTTTACTTATAATAAAACATGCTAAATACCCTGCGACGAATTGTCTTAAATGTAATATCGGCCTCACAATAGATATTCCTTGTTCGAGATGCAATGGAATCTCTAAGATACTTCTGTAATACGTTGCCGAAATCTCTAGCTCACCGCGCAACCAGATGAATACTACACAGTGTTGCTTATAGTGAGTTTGAAAAGGGTCTAAGGTGTATCTTCAAGCATTACGTGACATAGGACTATACTTGGAGGTAATCTGATGTCACTCTACGTGAAATGTCTGAACTAGGTACCTATATCTTACTTGATCCATATTCTATGGACTCCTCTATATAAGTATTCAGTAGCAGTGTGCATATTATTTGTACTGTTATTTGATTTCTCCTAATAAATTTTAAAACAATTATATTAAAAAAAAATAATTGTATACATAATACATACAGAATGTATGTGTATAAAAATAAAACTTTAAAAGAACAGTTCTTCCATTTTGGGGGCGACTTTCACCGTACCAAGAAGGATGTAAAGTTAAGTTTTGGGGAAACATAGTTCAAGGTCACAACACATAGGCGAGAAGGGCCTATTTTTCAGAATTGGGGTATGGTCGTAGGTAATAAGAATGAGTCAAAACTTTAAATTACCTATTAACACAGTCTTCAATTTTGAGTTTCATTTAATTTGTAAGGGCTTTCGATATAAGAAGTAACTACTGCGTTTCGCAATAATTAAACCGAAATTATAACTAAAATTACAGCCGGAAGTAAAGGCTCTGAATTTCAGTCCGTAGCGAGTCCTTAAAATGTACGCGCTACCTTCGACTTAACACAGGCTTCCGGTAAAGCGACGCCTATTTTATATCGCCGTACCTGCGGCCGACATAAATAAAAGAAATGCGGACCGCGCGCGGACAGGAACAGGAAATTAAGAGTAGAAAATAAAATTCGTGCTCGCTGCGTAGTGAGGTGAAGAAAACTCGGTAGGGTTTAAGAAGAACCATTTTTAAAAAAACCTTCACAGTAATGAGAGGACCTCACAAAAAGCCTTGCCATGCTTGACCGCTCATGTAGCATTTACTATCATCAAAATGATGAATGGAACCTCCTGAAGTTCAAACAATTAGATAAATTAAGTAATTTAGTGTTCCGTACCAAAATAATGTGTATGTCCGTCCGTCCGTTCGTCAGTCTGTCTGTCTGTCATTAGTTGTTAGAGTAAATCGGTATAAGCTAGAGCTTTGAGGTTTAGCATTGTCAAGGCTGTTAAGGCCCAATTTTAGATTTTAATAAATATGTGCTATTTATTGGTGGCACATATAATAATATGTGCTATATATTATTATATGTGCTATAAATGGCCAGTTTAGGTGGGAATGATTATTATCTGCCTGACTAAAACAAATTACAACTATGTTAAGTTAAAAATAAGTGAAAATTGAATGTAAATAATTGTAATGTTTTAGAAATTAATAATAAACTTTTACTTTTACTTTTTATTATATGTATTGAATTTATTTCATTATGAATCTTAATAAAACTAAAACTAATAAAAAAAAACAAATAAAACTATTCGGATAGTTATGGGTATAGTAGTTATTTATTATAACAGGGGCAAACAGGTTTTGAAAAACTACTAAAATTCAATGTCTAACAAAAGCTAGTTCCCTAAAGGCTAAAACAATTACCTTTTTTTATGAAATATGATGAAATAAAACCGCAAAAATTGTTTGTCCCACTCAATTTATTCGTAAAGTATGAATTCAGTCAAACTTTCACATGCAGAAGTGGTGCATGGATTATACGTGTTTAAAAGTATCAAAGAGTCAGGGAGACCTTTACTCGTAGTTCAATAGTGTATTTATAAAAATACTTTCAAAAGTTGATTCACCGTACGATAAATCGATCGTAGAACGGATGCAATGTATCATATCGGTTGATCTGTGCTGCCCGCACAGGCTTTGTCGTCCGTGTCGCATTTTTCCATCGCGTAGTCCGGCTTACGTGGCCCCGGCTCTATGCAAACGAGTGGTCTGTTTCGCCCTTCATTTTCGCCGTGTTGACACAAATGTTGCGGGGGAATTATCTCCATACGTTCAGGATTTCGCGCGGTAATTAACGAAAATGGGCCTCGGTTGTGTGACGAGTTGACTTTAGAGCTTTTTGTTTCGGCCGTGTCTGGCGGGAGGGACAAATTAATTCAAATGGGATATTTAGTTGTTTTGTTGCTATCGGTGAGTTAAATGTACCATTTAATGTGTTTCCCTTGAATGTTGGGAGAGATTTAAAAGTATCTTTTTGTCGGCTATGTCGTGGCTATATAAATAGTAGGTAAGGCCTTGGTGCACACGAGCAACTTTAGTTTATTGTGTATTGATCATTCATACGGCAATAAAACTGCACTCGAACTTGTCACAATTTGTTTTATCCGGTTCGATTACGCCCACGAAGGAGAACCGCTAAGAAACTTCACTCGCAGGGTACTTGGTTTCGTACATATTATTATTACAAGTATTTTAGTGACTAGTCACACAATAACATCACAGTCTATAGAAAACGCAGCTTGAGAGCAAGATAACAATTTTACTGAGAGTTCTGACTACAAAGATTTATTAATTAAGTATATCAGGTGTAGAGAGAAAATTCTGTCAAATTTGTACAAACTCCGGTCCGATAACTATAGACTTCTCGTAATTAAACCCATCTAATTACAATATGCAATGCCGAAATGAAAATAAAAACACAATTAAGCTGTAAGAATGGAAGCACTGTTCCACCGTCGTACATCTATAGCTGTAAGAATGGAATCACTGTCCCACCCACCGTCGTACATCTTTAGCTGTAAGAATGGAAGCACTGTCCCACCGTCGTACATCTTTAGCTGTAAGAATGGAAGCACTGTCCCACCGTCGTACATCTTTAGCTGTAAGAATGGAAGCACTGTCCCACCGTCGTACATCTTTAGCTGTAAGAATGGAAGCATTGTCCCTTATGGTACAGCCTGATAGCTTATTAATTATGGGGGAGATCATCTCACAAAAATGTTAATAAAACATACATAGAAATAGTTACAATAAACTTATAAATGTATCGATATTATTGTATGTCATGGTTTGTTATTTTATAAGAGTGAAGTATATTACCTGTGCCTTTTACATATATGTAGGCAGGTACTTATTTGAACGGCAAATTATCATATACATATTTAGCTGAAAAATAACATTGTCGACGGGTAACTCGGCAAACATGGACGAAATATGGGATAAGCTTAATGCAAATTTCATGCGTAGTCATGAAAAAATGTTGACGGTCGTGAGCGTAGGCTCCTGTATGCAAATCAGCTGTGACAATCACGCTCATGCTCACCTACTCCACCGAATATATACCTACATACTCCGAATACTGCATACCACATACTTTTACAGGAGCAGAATTTAGATTTTGGGGGTCAATTTAAGGATTTTGTGTGGACAAATAAGAAACTGAAAAAATGATTTTTTTAAGTGCATCATGTCACACAGCTACTCGTATCAATGATTAAAAGGGGCTCTCGTCATAAGGAATATGAATATATTTTTTTATAATTTTAAAATTCTAAAAGCTATTTAAGAGATATTAAAGAAAATATACAAAAATCGAGCTTCAACCTCATTATCTCCAAACCTACTTAGTCTAAAATTTTGAAAATAATTGGGAATATGGCCTCTCTTAACAGTTTACAGACAAATCTAAACGATCCTTAGTCTTAAAGTTTTCACGGAAAACGGAATGGTACGGAACCGTCTCCACGCGAGTTCGACTCGATTTCCACACATCGTCATTTTAATAAACACATCTCTGTTTCTGTATAGGTTTTATACGTTTCTGACGAAGTTGTTGACATTCTTAAAATGCCTCTTATGATTTAACCTTCATGTACTAAGAAACTCAAAACAAATTTACTCCAGCCCTGCTCAGAATACATTTTGCATATACAGCACCTTGCTTTATTCATCCGCCTCATTTCACCTCTCTGTTTGATCAATAAGCAATAGCGTTGTTCCTTTTTTTTATAGTCAATCTCTCGACAATTCATTTTGTTCTGAAGGAAATGTGAAATGTTTTCACATTCTACAATAATGTGGTTAAGGAAAGGAAATTGGCCTTTTGCAAAAAAATATTAATAATGGGCGAAAATTTCTTCTACGTTTGTGCTGGATTTGAAAGAATCAGAATAAAAATTAATTCAAATATGAGTCCATTTCCAGTTAATTATACTCTTTCAGGTTTATAACTAAAATTTAGTTAAATTTGGTTATATTACCTACTATCTGTTCCTGCGGCTCCTCCCGCGCTAAACTCGATTTAATAGAAAATATTAATTAAACTCAAATATGTGAACAAACTATCGTTTCTGAGTAGTTTTTACCCGCCGTCCGAAGCCGAAGACCGATTCTCAAATTTCAATTACTTTCGATTATGCTACTTAATTTATATCACGCTATTAAATATGGCTTCATATTACACAAAATAAATTACAAATGTAAATAATACCAAATCATAGTGGTGATAGCGGTATGTAAATCGACTAAGGCTCACTTGCACCAACCGTTGACTGTGGGAACCGCGTTTAAAGCCATAACTCGCTACTTAACTTTAAACTCGTGTTGGTGCAAGTGGGCCTTAGTGGTCTTCGCGTACATCACATGAAAGCTAACCGAATTGATAGAATTTTTCGACTAAGTTCACTTCCGATGCCACTGCTCAGTTCATATTAATAATGGCGTGATGCTATACAGCCTATAACCGGACGGAGATATGTCGCATACATAGGTAAAAAAGCTAATAAGTTGAGCCGTACATAACATACTAAGCGGCGGGTGTCCGAGTGGTTTGGGCGTCGGCTTCTCATGCGAGGGGTCGGTGGTTCGAATCCGGTCGGCGTGTACCAATGAGTTTTTTCTGACGAAACAAATTTACGTGCATACCTACACCTGCTGCTTCACCGTTCGGAACCGGTGTAAAACTGAAGGTCCCTTGCCTCTTACTAGGTGGTAGACTCAAATTGTAGCCGACTAGGTTCGTACCACCGTACTGGATGTAAGATAGCCGCATAGCAGCCTCGGTTGTGTTCTCCTCTAGTTCAGTATAGCCAGCAATCCAGGGAAGTCTCCGGTATGGCACCTACCTTCTCGGAGGTGATATTGGCTGGTCGGAGCATGCGCATTAGCCCCTCCGACTCAGCCACCCATACCGGATTACATAAAAAAAAATACACACATACATACACGTAGACAGACGGCAGACATTCAATCTTATAATATCCTACATATTGACAAGCCTAATACTCGTGGATAAAGCTTGTATTTCGAATGAAGTACGATATCGGAAGTGCTAGCTAAGATTTTATTAGACAAAGAAATTTCATTTTGTACTTATTTCTAAGTTGTATTCCATCCTAATGTCTTCAGAAGGAAATAGCGTTAAGGCTGCTATAAAAAAAACAAAGACTATTTAAAGTAAGCGTAAAATTATTATCCAGTGTACCATTCACCTGGAAAGTTTTAATGATAGGTAACCACTTCTGCGAGAGTCCGCTTCATTAAATTCTTGACTTATATACATAAACGTAACCTCGTATATATGACATTTCGATAATACTTTGAAAATAAAGTAATTGTGTTTAAAAATGTATTACAAGTATACGAAAATGTTTATTGAAGTAGTTATAGATAGGTGCCTACTCAAGAACTCTATATTTCAAAGTTGCCATCGAGTATTACTATATCATTATGTAGTTCAAACATCATTGCACCATATGCAATGTGATCATATGTACATACTAGCTGAGCGCTCCCGCGGCCTCCGCTCGCGTGAAATTCGTATTTCAAAGAAGACAGTAAGTAACTGAGGGCGAGGCCGAAGGCCGAGCTGCGTTCAGGAAGACTATAAACCTTCTCGAAGAAAGTAAGTAACTAAGGGCGAGGCCGAAGGCCGAGCTGCGTTCAGGAAGACGATAAACCTTATCTAAGAAAGTAAGTAATTAAGGGCGAGGCCGAAGGCCGAGCTGCGTTCAGGAAAACTATAAACCTTCTTGAAGAAAGTAAGTAACAAAGGGCGAGGCCGAAGTCCGAGCTGCGTTCAGAAAGACGATAAACCTTATCTAAGATAGTAAGTAATTAAGGGCGAGGCCGAAGGCCGAGCTACATTCAGGAAGACTATAAACCTTCTCGAAGAAAGCAAGTAACAAACGGCGAAGCCGAAGGCCGAGCTGCGTTCAGGAAGACGATAAACATTCTCGAAGACAGTAAGTAACTATGGGCGAAGCCGAAGGCCGAGCTGCGTTCAGGAAGAGGATAAACCTTCTCGAAGAAAGTAAGTAACTGAGGGCGAGGCCCAAGGCCGAGCTGCGTTCAGGAAGACCATAAACCTTCTCGAAGAAAGTAAGTAACTGAGGGCGAAGCCGAAGGCCGAGCTGTGTTCAGGAAGACGATAAACCATCTCTAAGAAAGAAAGTAATTAAGGGCGAGGCCGAAGGCCGAGCTGCGTTCAGGAAGAGGATAAACTTTTTCGTTGAAAGTAAGTAACAAAGAGCGAGGCTGAAGGCCGAGCTGCGTTTAGGAAGACTATAAACCTTCTCGAAGAAAGTAAGTAACTGAGGGCGAGGCCGAAGGCCCAGCTCCGTTTAGGAAGAGGATAAACCATGGGTCAGGCCGAAGGCCGAGCTGCGTTAAGGAAGAGGATTAACCTTCTTGATGAAAGTAAGTAACTATGGGCGAGGCCGAAGGCCGAGCTGTATTCTGGACCTGAACCTTCTCGATTTCTGTATTCTGAACCTTCTCGATTTCTCGATGAAAGTAATGGCATTTAGATAAACGATAAAACTTCTTAAATAAAGTAAGTAACTAACGGCGAGGCTTCAGGCGAAGCTGCATTCTGGAATACAATAAACCTCCACGAAGAAAGTAAGTAACTAAGGGCGAGGCCACCGTCACACCCATCCCCCCCCCCCACCCCCCTCCCCATTTATTTGTTTTGAGTAGCTATAATTATGATTTTCCTTTAAAAAAACTGATATTCCCAAACAATCTTTAACACTCCGTTTCCGTTTCTCCCTCTCCCTCTCCCTCTCCCTCTCCCTCTCCCTCTCCCTCTCCCTCTCCCTCTCCCTCTCCCTCTCCCTCTCCCTCTCCCTCTCCCTCTCCCTCTCCCTCTCCCTCTCCCTCTCCCTCTCCCTCTCCCTCCATCTCCCTAGCCTCTCCCTCCCTTCCGTTGAGTCTGGCCATCATCGATACTTGGAGTAAATATGGCAACCCCAAAGATGGTAAACAGACAGACATACAGACATACATACAGACAGACAGAAAGCAGACGTTGGATTTTATTAAAGGTAAGAAAGAAAGGAAAGGATAAGGATAAGGGGGATTCCATCGCTCTACCTCCACCTCCCCTCCCGCCCCTCCCTCACCCCCCTCCCTATATGACTCTACTTACCCCCCCCCCCCCCCCCTCCTCTCCCCCTTCAGGATATTGTAATGTCATCGGTTCTTACTCGGGTGAATGATTCCGTGTCCGTTACATACAAATATTGCCAAGTGCTCTCATATTTCACTTCACTGCTACCCTCATAAGCCATTTAGCGTGATAGTAAGTAGCCTATAGTTGATGGGAAGAATCAAGCTATCCGTAGAATTTTGTTTTATTAAAATCGGTTCAGTGGTTCTCGAGTTATAAGCGGACAGACAGACAGACACTCAGACAGAAAGCAGACGTTGGATTTTATTATAGGTAAGGAAGGATGTAGTACTCTTGTATCATTTGGGGTGAACGAGCATGGCGACGGCAGTTCTATCATATTCAACGCCTTCGACTTAATTAATAAATTAACCACGAAATCGACTCAATTAACTTGCATGCCGACTCACAATGCATCGCATTAATTGAGTCGTAGTCCTCTCTCTGTGGGATGTCGGCAATGTAAGACATTGTTAGCTTGTCGCGCGCGGCCCGCCTAGCGCCCGCTACCGCTCGCGACACCAAATGCGGACTGCAATGAGAACAGACGAGTGGCATTTGCATACAGAATACAGCTAATTATGGCGCGAAGCAACTATTCAAATTCCACCTCCTTACGTATTTATTAACAAAGGCATTCTTGTAACGCAAGACCGACGCAACACTCGCTAAGTACCGCTGCAGTAATGCTGCAGTTGGCAAGCAGCCGCTGACAACAACCCTTTATATTCATTAATGCGGGTGTGGGGTACCTTGTTGGAAGTAACAAATGCTGATTCATATTCAAATTTATCGTCATAAAGAACAGGCAAAGCTACCGATATTATATTGACACAAATGCACACTGATGACTTCAATTAATAAGTTGTAAGGGTTCTTATGCGGGCGGTATGGTCGTTCCGTATTCTAAGAGTAAAAAAAAAATATTCTTTCTCTGTAAATAATTTACGAGTTCAATTATTCCAGACAGACAGACGATGATTTTATAGCAGTTAGTTACATAGATTTCTATCACTCTTAGTAGGTACTTAGAAGGTAGTTAAATAGATTATTCGGGACATTCAATGGTCCCCTTACTAATGCGAGTAAGTTTGTACAAAGTTGTACATCAAATACTAAGGTTATAATAATATTACTATTATTAATTAAATGCACGAGCGGTCTTTGCTCAGAAACACGTAATGAGAGAGAAGCGGCGACAAAAAGACAAGGCCAATGCCGTTTTGGCCATTAAATCTTTTCCCAACTTGAAATTGACATAATAAAAGGGCTTGAACTTTTCCTTTATGTTAAACTTTCACAAAGGGCCCGACCTTCCATTAAAAGACTTCTTTTGAACAAAGAAATTACGAGCCAAAAAACTGTCAAAGTTGATTAACTTCTTGATGACGCGCGCTAATTTAGAAAATGTTTTCAAACTTCTCTAAATACTTCGTTAAGTGCATTTGTAATGTTAAGTGTATCTAACTGAATTAAATCTTAAAAGCCTAGAGGAGTTGTTATTTATCCAGGCCCGATGATGAAAATCTTTACGGAAAACACTACATTATACTATATAGTACATACCTCTTGTACATTTTTTTTCTAAATTGTTTTTGTTTTTCCGAATGAAATTATGAAAAATCTAGATCATGTATTAGGGATTAGATGTTCTCTGCTGAAACCTAATCCCAATTGAAAAAAATAATGTCTAGCTAGAGCAAGGAAAGTTTTTGAAGAATTTGTATCTCCAAGTCGGGCCAAATGTATATAGGCGTATACGCCTTTGTTTATCATTGCGCCAATACCGTACAAATCCCCAGAGCAACAGTACATCGAAAATGCCGCAGTGTCGGTGAATTATCGTTTTGCGCATAAATAGAATACGAACAGCGATTTTTATCAGCTTTGTGACATATTTTTACAAAGTGCACTTATACCTTTTACAGTAAATAGTAATTTTAACCTCTTCTATAGTTCCCGGAGAATACTCTTGTAAATTACAGCACAACACCGATCGCCACGTTTAGCAACGTATTTTTAGGACAAGATAAGTATCAAGCAGCAAGTAAGGCACGAAGACCCACCTGCTGCATGACTCAGTGGAAGGAACGCGCCAAGGTGGCTAGCATGTCGCCCTTTAGCACGGCACCTTGTCCTTATCCCTTAGTCGCTTTTAGGACATGCACGGGTAGAGATGCATCATTATCAGGTAAAACGACTGATAACCTTTACATATTTGATGTGCTCTTTTGACGATAAAGATTGTTTGTCCAGTAATAACAAAATTCTGGTAAAATGTAAGACAAATATGTTTCATTCTTAACTTTATATTCCCGCTGCTATACACAAACATTTCAATTGTACTCCCATTAGATCTCACGAAGAAAAGATAATTTTACAAATTTTCCACCAGTGAGAGTTTTTTGGACTATACGTGGTTATACTCTATTCACTGTATTTGTGAAATTACTGCATAAATATTATATATATTTAACAGATAATTAAAAAAATTGTGTATTTATTGTTTATTCCTTATCTGTATAGGTGTTATTGTGGATTACATATTATGTGTTTATTTTATCTTTCCGTAACAAATAAACTATTTTGGTTTTCCTCTTCTTGGGACCCTCATGCGATCGAATATAATTTATTCAATCAATAGAAATATTTAAAAAATTGCATGCAGTTTCTTGGTGACTCTTAATCGTAGGTGTGATCGAAGCAGATATTTAAGAAAACATGTCAACAAGTTTAAGGGTAGTGTATGAATGCAAAATAAAGAAAAAAAACAAATGTACTAGATTTCCCTACTCTCTTGCAAAAACGGTGCCCTACCTAACCCAGAAAACAAAAACAGCCACACAAACTCAAAGCTCTAATTACCTCCACTCCACTCCATACAGCGGAGGCTGCAGAGTGCAGACTGCCCCAAAGCATGAACATAAATACCTAGAAGGGACATCAACGTCAATCAATCAATGAAATATACTTTTTTAAAATTCAATATGGGTCAAATGTGTCAGATAATATGAGCCAGAGGGGCGAGGGCACATGTTTTGATAATCCAATATCACCACCGAGAAGGAAAGTACCATACCGGAGACCTCCTCTTGATTTACTTGACTAGAGACGAACACAGCCGAGGGTGCTATGCGGCCATCTTACATCCAGTACGGTGGTATCAACCCAGTCGGCTAAAATTTGAGCACCATTATGAACAACAATATTGAACATGAACATGTTTAATAAAAATGTGGCACAAAAATCGACCTTAATACCATAAGGTATTTATTCCAGCTAACCTTTGTGGTGTGGGAGTGGTACAACTTGTCGCGTGATTAAAAAAAATTGCACAAACACGTTTTGTCAGCCTCGGTGGCTCAGTGGTGCGGTCGGTCGACTGTTGTTAAGCAACCCTGAGCGCGGTCAGTACTGGGATTGGTTAACGCTCGACCGTTGGAGGTTGACCGTGGTTCGGATTCCACGTTAAACTGTAGGTCCATTTCCTTCTTAACTTACTAGGTGGTAGGGTTTACCCCGACCGGGTTGGTACCACCGCACTAAATGAAACGTCGGTCGGAACGGCTGTGTAAATAGTTCGTGTTTTCCGTCCAGTTCAGTGTGGCCGACATGAAATTTAGGTAAGCACTGACATGGCACCTAATTCACCCGGTGTTATGGGATGACATCACGGATGTTGCAGGTGATGTAGCCAACCGTGTCAGTTTCCACAAAAAAAAAACTGTCTCCTACAAAATGGAGTGCATGCAGACCAAATGTTTGTTAAAAGATAATATGCTATGTATGGCAATACCAATTCTGTGTATTTATTTCCCCTGCCGCAAAGAATATCCTCTTCTAATGAGGCCTGCCCACATGATATTAATCTAAGCGGCAGCTAGTGATGTGTATTGATGGTGTTGCCATCTTGGAGGGAATGAAGTTATAGAGATGCCTCTTGGGTGATGGAAACATTATTATCGGTACTTTTTGTCGTGACGCTTTTGCGTGGGTGGTAAAATAGTTAACATTCATCTATAGAAAAAAATATACCTACTTCTAGTATTATAGTATTTCGATCTATTTTGATAATGACTCGCTAAAATACTGAATAAATATTACAGTATGCGGCAAGACATGGAGTTATGTTACAGTTACAAACTGTTATATCAACATTTTGTATTCACACATACCGTGACAATAACGACAACGAACGAACATAAATGAATGAAAAGTGTTCTTAAGCCGGCAAATTACTAAATATACAATTGCAGTATTTTAGAAAGATATGTACCTAGCTAATGTTCTAGATTTTAAATTTCGTGATTGTTTCGTGGTTACGACGTGGTTTGGACTAAGAAACCTAGGAGAACATGGGGGGAACGGTAATTTTTTGAACATTTTCAGCTATATCATTAAGACGACTGAACTTAAAATGGTAAAAAAAAATTATTCCTTACAGTTAGTTCTTGATATGTTAATTTAAACTTTTTTTATTGGTACCAAACTGACCCCCATATTAATCTAAAATAAATGTTGATCTAGTTTTTGACCAGCGATAAATGTGCGCGTCATCAAGACTATGTCATCAAAATCTATCATTATGCTATTCAATATATTTACCTAAAAATAGGTAGATAATATCTTATATTGCACCAGTACAAATCTAGCGAGCGAGCGTACCCGACGCACGCCCGCCGCTGTGGTTTGAAACCATCGCTCGGAAAACAGCAAATATTATTAAACTAACTACCTACTTAGTTATTTATAGTAAACAATATGAACATAATTCACCAATTACAATTTATTGGAAACTGTTGGCCAATTTTAGTTACATTACTTCGACATCAACTCTAGAATATTATTTTAAAAAATCACAGTTTATTTATTTTTGTTGTTTCAATCAACGTGATGAATGAAATGAAAGTATTATTGAAATGAAAGAAACATAACTAAGTTGTTTACTTAATACGTAAACAATCATTTAAGAAGAAGACGGAGACATAAAAAATATGTTACAAAGAATCAGACAAGACTAGAACAGATTTTCACGGAGAGTGCGTTACGTTACGTTAATGCATAGTACGTATGCTATCGGTAGGTACATTCTCACTCCCGAGCGTCACTCTTACTGGTGTTACTGTTACTAGCTACTGTTACCAAATCAAAATTCAGTCCAGCCTCGATAAATCCTCGGGTTTGCTGCTTGCATATGAATAATCAACAGAAATCGTAAAAAAAAATAGAGCAACTCTCTTTGATAATTTTCAGTGGTCACCGAGAACAAAGGTTGCATAGATTTAAATACAAAATCACATCAATACTTTGTTGATCTCTAAGAGAATCGGCACGAAACCAAACGACGCCAGGCTCCATCCTCCATCGTCGATCCTATTCTCTTACAATTGCTCATATGTTCAGCCTACTCACGCGCCGAGCGCGCGCGTGCATCCTACTCTCTTACAGTAATCGCTCCTATGTTCAGCCTACTCTATTAACCGGTTACAACGGTTTGTACGAGAATCGGGTAAAAAGTATCGTTGGTAAAAAGGGCGTCTCTAATAGGAGGGAGACAGCTAAACTTCAAAGATCTGTGAAATTAATAATAGTGGTTGTATGTGAATGTCAAAATACAATAGACAAAGTGTATGTGTCCGAAGGTAGTGTCAATACTCAGGACTCACAGGAAGCGCTCAGAGCCATCAGGACGCTAGCTAATGAGAGCCTGGACTCCTAATCACGGCCTGTTTTAACTGGTGAACAGCCAGGCCGGCTGGTAGTAGCGCTTAGAGTGGTTGAACGTAGATTTGGATGAATTACTCTCGGATAAGCTAGTCGAAAATTCACGTAGTATTTCCTTGACATCTGCTTGTTACTGTTAATCGAGTCATCTAACGCCAGGTCTGACGAAGACATCAAATACTTCGGCGAATAGCAGTTATTCCTTACCGCTGAAGGCCGGGAGGACTGGAGAAAAATGTGAGAGGTGTATGTCCAGCAGTGGACGCATGCACGCTGACTGGCTAACTGCCACTTGAAGAAATGAAAGGCATAAAGTCGATCAACATAAAACGGTATAATATATTACATAGTATCACAAAGTATCTAAAATGCAGAATGTATGCAACCTTGAAATGAAACTTTGAAGGAGCCCGCCCATCATGTTCAACTGCTCGGAGTAGTGACACGCCGCCGCCGCGAGCCAGTTTTGTAATCGCGGATTGTGGTGATCTCAACGCGGTAAACAGTGATGTAACTAGACTTTAATAGAAGGGGGCAAGAAACCTGTTCACCTCACCACCATTCCCAACATCGTTTCATACGGAAATTCGCCCTTTTAGCGCGAACGGGCATAACTGGTGGGCATGCTATTTGACAAAATAGCTTATACGACTTTTTCACAAAAGTCGGTCGATAGATAGCCATTTTTTCTAGAAGCCGACAATATATCAACACCCTTCGTCCTCATTTTAATCAATTTTAAAGTAAATTCAAAACGCACATCGTATTTGTAACCTTCAACCTACTTAAAAACAATGTACAAGTTCTTTTTAAGTAGGTTGAAGGTTTATTTGGAAAATAAATGTTTTAAGAAGCCCATAATGCTCGCAAGGCGCAGCAAGCCATTTTGTGATCGAAGATAGTGCGACCAAAAAACAAGCCTGCATCCCTAAATAACGAACAGTTCGACAAGAGATCGGAACATGTTTTCGCCACCTAAATAGTGGCCACTAGCGGTTCACGGACCTACCTTACCCACCTGTCCCCGACCATTGCTACGCCATTGGAAAAAAAGTATTGCGTGTGCGCAGCGGCTCAGGCGCATGGAGTCCGACTGACGTCGCGGTTTATTTTATTTTAAATGCTAATGAAGCTCTCCTCCGAATGGCACGACATGATAATTACCAACCGCTTTAAACTCAGTTTAACAGAATCGCGTGGCATTTTGATGACTTTTTCAATTCAATTAACAAGGTCCGCGTGTGTACGTTTGATCGAAGGTAAATGTTGAACTTAAAAACCATTAAAAGTGCATTTACAGATGTCCGACGGATGCAGACAAAATACATAAATTTTAGTCACGTTGTCAATATTGTGCAATTATGATTTATGCTTCGCTCGATCAAACTTGAAATTTATATTAATAAAATACGATGGAAACGTCGAATAAAAATTTTCTTGGATCAATTTGTCTGTCAATTGTTCGGAGTTGTTGGTTTCCCGTGTAGATAGATAGAATTTTTTTATAAAACAAGCGGTTAAATATTATTAATTGGACCCATCGACACCTCAGAACAGAAAATATACTCGTAGTATAAATTAAGTACCCTTAACAGTTGTTATAAGGGCTTCTTAAACAAAGTAAATATTAGTAATATAAGACTAGCACGGTACAATTATTTTACTAGACAAAACCTGTTAAAAACTAGCTCTACTTTATCTGAGAAACCGCCGAGATGGCTCCACTCAACATACTTGTCGAGAAAAAACTACAACTGAACTCCTGACTGCAACTTTAATGTTGTAATAGGAATATTTAGCTCACAAAGGGATTCTACATACTTCGTATGAAACATCCGGTACGGTAATGGCGAGGCAACAATTTCAAGTTCCTCTTAATTGCATAACATTCTTCATGACGGCGACGTGAGAATTATTGTTTTTTATTTCTATTTAATTTTAACTACGTTCCTGTGAATACGTCTAATACTACGCGAATAATACGACCGAGTATAAGAACGTCAGACGGCCCTTTGCAAAATATTCAGTTAATAGATGACCTCGACCTCACTGGCGGCGGCGCCATCCGAATTTATTAGGGAGAAAGAGATACATACATACCACACGCTGTAACCCGACAATCGCGGTAAACAGAGTAATCTGTGTTGTGCTGCAAGTACTCTTGTAAATTACAGCACAACACCGACCACCACGGCATGGCACCTTGTCCTTATCCCTAAGTCGCATTTTACGACATTCACGGGGAGTGATGCAGTGGGTAGAAATAGATGGACGAAGGAATTATATATTTTTAACAACAAGTTAATAGATAATAAGTAATTATACGAGTTGCCTAGTTTTTTTTTATGGAAACTGACGCGGTTGGCTACATTATCTACAACATCCGTGATGTCACCCCATAACACCGGGTGAACTGGATGCCATGTCTATCTATCTATATGTTTGACCATAAAAGTATGTATATTATTTAACTAATATACTGAGCATTACTAACTTTAAGGCAAAATTAATTGGCTTAGCATGCCATTTTTCATCTCTGTCTACCAGTACGGATTCGATTGTGTTCCCTATAAGAGCTCCATTTATGTATTCCAAACAAATGTACATAAATATTTCGTTATCGCACAACTATTGAGCAAGACCACATGGCATTTGGTTGTCTTAATGAGACCAGCAACAATAGCGTCCCTGTTAATGCTTATTTTTAAGCCCCGAGACAAAAAGAGTTAAAAAAAAAGCCTGAAATAAAAGTTAAATTACAAATTTAAAAAACCCCGGACCCTTAAAAAGTCAAAAATAATTTCCGTTTACTTACTTAAAGGAGTCGGGGGACCGCTAAGTAAATAAAATATAAAATCTCAGAACCTGCGCGGGTATTTACTTAGCGCTCCTCCGACTCCTTTAAGTAAACGGAAATTATTTTTTACTTTTTAATGGTCGGGGGTTTTATATTGCTTAAATTATTTGATAAAATTACGAACCACTAAAACAATCGTATTTTTTCTTTTTATTTTATCCTTATATGTTTAAATTTCTTGGAAATGGATGACTTTCATGGATGACATAGAATACCTAGTAATTTTTTTTCCTTCATTTAATTTAATATGAATGTTTAACTTTAATGAACGAGACCATTTTAATAACATTCGCGTTGCAGTCCGCGAATATTCATACAGTAGCCTCAGTTTTAATTATCAAATCAAAAAAAATCAAAAATCATTTATTAATCAGAACATATACAAACACAACACTAATATAATAACAATAACATTAATAAATAGAAGACGTAAGCATTGCATTTTATTACAATTTCTGCTTCCACGCTAGTCCTAGGACTGTGATGTGTGAAGCAGAACATTAGTTCATAAACAGAATAATATAGACAGCTCTTCAGTTACACATAATTTACCTTGAGTTTAATTTTATTTAAAAGAAATAATCATATGTACTTACTTATGGAATATTGCATAATGAGAAGAAGGTTTTAGTAGTTGAGTTAGTAGGATGGTCAGTGTTTGTGTATATGTGTATATGTAAGTGTGCATTCGTGCGAGAGAGGGTGTGTGTGTGTGTGTGAGTGCAGGTGTGTCGTGTGCATGCACGGTTTTACGCAATTTATATATTTATTTATCGCATGATAGTCAGAATGTTTTCAGTTTCAGTGTAATCTTTCAATAAAAGCCATTCAAATATGTGTTTGTTAAAATCACGTTTTCCCATATCATCGACCTTTATTTCCATCCAACCAATTAACTTGCTTGTCTATCCGCAAGACAATTATTGAAGCTGCTTTATACTCGACCGCGTGTCGTTATAGCTTATAAATAACATTTTTATGTATCGTTAATTTAATTAAATATGTTTCGTATTGATTTATTTAATTTAAGCCAGGTATGGATTAAATAAGACTTGGAATTGGGATTAGGCTATCCTACTATTAAGAAGGGAAGGTGGGTACTTTCTTTGTCATAACATTGTTGGTTTTTCTTGAAGCGCTATAACTGACAATGAAAGAATGAACATACATACCACACGCTATATCCCGACGATCGGAGTGAGCAAGGCAATCGGTGTTGTGCTGCAAGGTCTCCGTTTCGCAAAGTATTCAGACAAGTTAACTATCAAGCAGCAAGTAAGGCACGAAGACCCATCTGCTGCGTGACTCGGTGGAAGAACAGTGCCAGGGTGAGAGTTGCCTAACCTGTCGCCCTTTAATACGTCGTCTTGTCCTTATCCATTAGTCTACTTATACGACATGCACAGGGAGAGATGAAGTTGGGCTATTCTTTTAAAGAACCGGCCCCACACAGTAAAAATAAACACTGAAAATTATACTTGTAGCTCACAACGAGACAATCTCAGTAATATTGATGACCAGCCATACAGAATGTATCGATATGTCATGACTTCTTTCAAGCGAATATTTTATTACTAACTTCACTAACACTCTCACTCCTACATATTGTATACAGCACCCAACTCCAGCAGCAACAGAAATAATATGTGTTCAAAACGAACTCAACGCGAGCGAAGCCATTGCGAGCGATGCGGAGCAAATAAAGTAAATCGTAGATATCGTAAATTCATCCGTCTGTCACCAGGCTGCAGCGTGCAATACCGAGGCTATCCGCTCCAATCGTACGATTCTATCTCGACCTACAATCTCACATTTAATTAACTACAAGAATCAGGATTCGATAGTTGAATTTTATCTGCGACTGTCGCTGGCTGTTGATACTCGAATCGAGGGCGAAGGCACGCGAAGGCGAGTGGCCGTTAGGCATCATGAGTAGCTCGGTAAAATTATGTGCGTTGATGCATTAAATCGTTTTTTTTATGGAAACTGACATGATTGGCTACATCACATGCAACATCAACATCCGTGATGTCAGCTCGTAACACCGGGTGAACTAGGTGCCATGTCAGTGTGTGTATCGTGCGCACTCTATTGTATATAGCGCAATGCGCCACGCAATTCTGAAATTGCCAACTTACAAAGTACCTACAAGAAATACCTACTCACGTAAACGGAATATTATTAAGTTGCTACAGTTGTTGGCTTTAGTGAAATGAACAAATAATGTTATTTATCGCTTCTTACCTATATATCTCTTCTATAAAGCATTTTTTTTTTTCAATTCAGATTCTTGTTGTACTTTTTTTTCATTTTCAATCGATTTATGTATTTATTTGTTGTACTCTTAATGCATCTAATCTAAAGTAAAAATAAATTAACGAGTGTGAAATAAAACGACGCTGCAACGTTTAATTGTTGTTCATTCATTTCATGTTTGTTTGTACTTCGGGCTTTCAGCTATTTTTCGTTATTTATATGCTCATTAAGACGGAGAGTAAAAGGCTAAGCTTCTGTTTCGGTTTTTCCGGCGGCGGCGAGTAAAGCTAAAAACTCACTGGGCCCACGTACGCTACACATACGAATCTGGACGCGTCGGTCTCCATACATTGAAAATGATGAAAATGAAAATGAAAATATTTATTATCATAATGTATATGCATTGAAGCGTACAGAAGGCAGTCTCATTGCGCCCACGCCGCCACCCTACGCTACGCTATACACGCGACGCCGATACCCCGTTCCCGTCAGCGAGTGGAGGGGTGTGTGACGTGTGCGAATGTGTGCAGACGTGTCTGGCTACTGAGTATCTACGCCACACGTATTTGCGCGTCAGTGTGTTCAAGTTCGCGATACTGACAAGACTGTCGTCGTCAATAAAATTTTATTGTACTTATAAAAATACATAAAGAATCGTTCTTCGCCCGCTTCTATAATTATAGTTCTTTCATCAACGTGTGTTATTCGCCATATAACCGTTATCTTTCATTTATGCGATTAATACAGTATCGTTTTTTTTTTCTTTGTTTTACTTGTTAGTCAATGCAACGCAACCAAGAACAAAAGATCTTCCTCAAATTCACTTCCAGATGACATTGCTCCGCGCACTCTGTACGAAAACTAACATCAGACTGACATGCCACACGTCCGAATGTGTGCGTCGGCGTACTTAGTGAGTGCACGCCACACGCGCGCCCACGTCTGCTGACGTAGCAGACGTGTGCATCGGCCCAATGAGTTTCTAGCTTTAATATTAGGCGCGCTCGCACCCCGCCTCCCCCCGCCCTCCGCTCCCGCCCACGGCTAAGAGCTGGGCGGGCGAGAGTACATTATGGATTGCGGATTATTACTTTGCTCTCAGGATAGTGTAGGTATTTACTTTCAAATTCACACTTACATATATACACAAAACTTGTGTACCTATAGCTTATATTTAGAACGAAGGTCTTGTAGACTGCATTGCCTAGCTGAACAAAACAAAACTAATGAACCATACTGAATATATATCTACTATGTACCTGCATTTGTGTTAATGTAATGTGGTTTAAATTGTAAGGAGAAATAATCAACTGAAAATGAAACTGACTTCTGGAGAATGGTTTAACGTAAGCGTTGCAAGGCTTTTCGATGCTTAAAGAACCGAAAATCTCGAAATTATATTTCAATTTCGAATTATTATTGCGATCGCTGAATGCAGAATGCACGTAAGCTTCGGTGGCTCAGTGGTGCAATCGGTTGACTGCCGTTGGTTATTTTAAGCACACCTGGGCGCGGTCAGAACTTGGATGGATGGCCGATCGACCGTTGGAGGTTCACCGTGGTACGGATTCCACGTAAAACTGTAGGTCCCTTCCCTTCTTACCTTGCTAAGTGGAAGGATTCCGGATTTTTTTCTGGACGAACTAGGCAGCTGCCTAGCCCCCTCCCGGGGCCTCACTGAACACAGAAAAAATATCATATCAAATAGAGTGTGTCTAAGCCTACCGGTCTACTTACGTTTTAGGTCAAAGTAATTATTCATATAATTTTTAATTAAGTTTGTCTTTTACTAAATTCCGAAAAATAGCACTCTAACTCTTTTGACTGCCTAGGGGACCTGGGTCTGTGCCTGGGTGTCCATGTCTGGGTCTGCTAAAACCAATGAAATTATAATATATTTCACAAAAAACATTATGAAAGAAACCTAAAGTAATTACCTAACTAATAAATAAAAAATCTAAAATCTACTCCATTTCTGCCGAGGCTTTCATGGTTCCCAGTACGCTTATAGCATATGCACCTTATACCTACATAGTGTACTGGTTTTATCGTGTTTGTTCCTTTACCAAAGTGACGGATACATTATTAACAAACATTATTAAACAATATTAAATTCCGCGTTTCGAACCACACACCTCTCTCATTCGCAACCCTCTTTTTGGGAATATATTATGATAATAGTTTGGGAATCTACACTCGTTCTATGGCATGACGATGCGGTTCCGTTCCGTTCAAGAAACTCACGAAGCGCTGTTAGTGTCAAAGTTGTCTCTAAAGACCGCTACTTCAGTAGTGCACCGCTTGCAGGCAGTCTGGAGGGAAAACAAGCGCACTGAGGAGTGAGGATATATGTAAACGGTCGCTTTAAAACATCGGCTAAGGGCCGATTTCATCACCTTCGATTAAAATTTAGCTGCCGGTTAACTCCTGCCAAATGAATGAGAAATTTTACTTTAACGAACAGATAACTGTTAGACGATACTTAACCGGTAGTGGTGAAATCGGTCATTAGTGGTCTATGGGTGGCGCCTAAAAGAAAGTTGAAGTACCTACTATCTAAATAACTCAACATTAAATGTTGACATGAATACCATATAATACCATATATACTACTATATATATGCTATATATATATACTAATCGGAAAAATAAAAATTACAAATTTAAAAAACCCCACCCTTAAGAAGTCTAAAATAATTTCCGTTTACTTAAAAGAGTCGGGGGACCGCTAATTACATACCCGCGCAGCCCTGAGTTTTTATATTTTATTTACTTAGCAGTCCCCCAACTCCTTTAAGTAAGTAAACCGAAAAATATTTTTGAATTTTTTCAATTTTTTTTCCCCCGCTCCTATTTTATTTTTGCTTTTAGTAGGAATAGCATCTGACAGTGAAGAGAAACTATTTACTTTCATGTTACTTCACATCTCTCTTATACTTTTCTGTGGCGCAGAAATTCAATATAAATTCAATTCAAATAAATTGTTTTCCTATCATCCTTCATTACACACGTACACAACACATTGATATTATACGTACAGACTATATGGTGTTTACCTTCATTAGAGTGATGAATATTGCACCCGTTTCAGCCATCATACAGAAAACAGATAAAGTTGCAATGCACAGAACTGTGCTCCAGGAGAGCACAGAGTTATTAGGCGAGCACTGCACACGATATGTACTCGTACATTTTACTAGTTGAAGACACATTTCGACCATCGGCATTACATGTCACAGTCGTCAGTACAACGGTTAAAGATTTATGAGCTCAGAGAGCGACAATATTATCATTCGGGTTCGGCGACTTTCCGAGAGTTTATTCTGCGTTCGAAATTCGAAAATACAGTGTCCACTAGCCGCGGGCATTGACTGTTTGAAAACCTCTTAGTTTGAATATTGCACGAGAACGCCGCCTGTCCGTGGAAACTCTGATTTTTCAACCGGAAGTGGATAGCATCTGCGCGCGACGGCTGTGTCCTCTTCCGGTTGTCCCCCTCCACCCTCTCTCCATCCCCTGCCCTCATGTATCTATTTCCACTTCTCATTGCGAGCCTTTCATTGCTAATTCCGATTCTTTTTTCAATGGAAAAACATGTTTTAGAAGTACATTGTATTAATTATTCAGAACTTACAGGCTGAGTTTTTTATCAATAACACAACTAGTACAAAGGTACTTATTAAACTACATCTAAGAATAACTTAAGTATTAGAAAGCTTCATGTTTTAATTCATAAACATTTATAACTCCTTATAAGACAGTTTTTTAAGACCGCTTTTTAAGTAAGTGTATTTTTGCATAATTATTTAAATTTTATTGAAGTATAATAATAATTGACTTTAAAAAAATCATGCCCCAGGAGGACCCCGTACGTACAGGAGGACTGAAAGACAATGGGGATACGGCACTCCCCTCAAGACCAGATACAAAAGTCAAAAACTGATATTGAGTGTATCAACAGAGACAGATGAGTCAGCTAAACAAGATATATAAAAAAATATATATATTTATTTATTGAACTTTATATTGATGAATTGCGAGTTACAGATGTATAAAATGTCACATCACGTCCCGTGCGTTGGAATAAAAGACGGTAAACAAACAATCCCAACAGGTATTTTAAACTGTGTAGTTTTAAGTTGCTTTCAATTTGTAGCCGAGGCTACGAGACTCCAATAACTGTCTCTGTCAGCCGCTACACACTGAAACCGACACAATAATACTTGCATCTTAACGACCTACACGTATAGATAAAATGTGTATTTTACACTCTCCCAGCTGTTATGCAGAAAGTTACCATCATCTTAGAGCTCTATGCAAAATATCTCCTTAATCCATAAGCGGTGAGAGCAGATTTGCGACGGATAGCTTGCAAAGGTTGGAAGTATTCACGGTATCTTGCAATTCTCCATATTGTGGTGCGCGGTTCCAGTAAATTTTTATTTCTAGATATTTGCATAGATCTTTAGTCGCTTGGTTTATAGTTTTAATTTACATTCGACGACACTGGTCATATTAAATTGCTCCAGCTTCGCGCGTTGCAAGTCTTATTGTTTGCGATTTTATATAAATGACTAGCTTTTGCCCGCGGCTTCGCACGCGTGAAAATCGGATTTAAAAAGAAGAAAGGAAGTAAGCCCGCTAGTGTACCTTTATTTCTGCGCGCGGAACAATTCTATCAATATCGTTTTAGTATCGTACATAGAGTCTCGTAAACGGAAAATCTCATAAAACAAAGTAACTTCTCCACGACCATCCCTTGCAGATTTATTATTAGTATTGATGATGTGTAATTAATTACAATCTATAGATATGTATTAAGTTGATGCAAACACGCTACACTATTCTCAGTTGACAGTAATACTGATTAAAATTTTCTTTAATATTTATGTTTGTACCTACATAGGAATGCAGTAAATAAATGCGAATTATATTTATATCAGCAATTATTATAAGCGTGACATGTGCAGACATCCATATGGTTTCTTACGACCCCCATGCACATTCGGCCATGTGCAGGGGTTGCGAATGCCATGCCGGCCTGGCAGGTGCCTATTCACACCCCTATCCAACTCTTAAACTACAAGAGCTTTCTAGGCCTGCAGAACCCTAAAAACCGCTTCACCTTACATAAGAACGCCTGGTTTCACTAATAAATCACGAAAGCTTTCGCCGACACTTATTTCGGAAATTCTGGAATCGGCCGGTAGGTATGCTCCCCGACCGCAGTCGGACTCGGAGGTTCACGAACAATAAGCATTGTGTACAAACCAAACAATGCAAAACAATACAACAGTCATTGTCTCGTACATTGCCTACAATTTACGTCGTCCTCAACATAATCCATAAAGGCACACAATTTATGTCAAACGTCTCCTACTCGTTCTTTTTTGTGTCTATTCAGAGAAACAGTAACTGGCTTTGTTTTCCGTTCATTTAATTTTAGCCTTTTAACATTGTTGTGCTTTTTATTTCTTCAAGATGCAATAGGTAAACGAAAGAAATTTTAATATCTAACTGTAGTCCATGCATGAGGTGGAACGCGTTGATAAGCATTGCGAGTCCCCAATAGGTAACTGCGATTTATGAAATGTCGTTCTTGTGCACACAATTTCTATTAACTTTTCACATGCTTCGCCGGTTGATGCCCATTCGTTCTTTTTGAATTCTTCGGTCGAAACTATCTCGTGTCGGGAAATCGTCGTCCTTCGGAATTCGCCAAGCTTCATTGTTATTTTATTTACGGAAGAAACCTGGTTGCCGAATTGTCTTAATTCCATAGAGCTCCTTGGTGAAACAAATAACAAGAAAAGTAAAATTACCTACATATTTAAAAAACCCCGACCCCTTAAAAAGTCAAAAATAATTTCCGTTAAGAGTCGGGGGACCGCTAAGTAAATACTCGAGCAGCTCTGAATTTTTGTATTTTATTTACTTAGCGGTCCCCCCCACAACTAAGCTGAAATGACTTTTGCCTTTTGAAGGGGTCGGGATTTTTTAAATTTGTAATTTAACTTTTATTTCAACTTTTTTTTAAACCGCATCCAAGTCGGTCCATCCGTGAGACGTAATTTTTTTATTACTTAATAATGACTTGATTATTTGATTACTAACACAGCTAAAAACGATCCCGGTAAAAACAGCTTGCCAAAAAAACCGCATCCAAATCGACCCATCTGTTTGGGAGTTACGATGCCACAGACAGACAGACAGACAGACACACACACACACACACACACACACACACACACCCTCTCACACCCTCACACACACTCACACACAATTGGAGGCGCCAAACTTATAACACCCCTATTTTTCGTCAGGGGTTA
This sequence comes from Nematopogon swammerdamellus, assembly GCA_946902875.1. Taxonomy (NCBI): domain Eukaryota; kingdom Metazoa; phylum Arthropoda; class Insecta; order Lepidoptera; family Adelidae; genus Nematopogon; species Nematopogon swammerdamellus. Next base: position 11,909,380 of record OX336341.1, on the reverse strand, counting down.
ATAAAACAACCAAGCGTATGTCGACTGAACGTATACCTTGTAAAACGGGAGGTCACATTATAACTCCCCGACTTCCCAAGGTTAGTTCGAATAGAATAGAATAGAATAGATTAGAATATTTATTGATATATCACATATACAAGTCACACCTATACAAGTGCCTTACGGCATTAAGCCCGCCTATTAAGCCGAACTACTTTGTAAATTTTTGTTGCAAAGTATAATGATTCAATATGAGAAATATGCAAAATTTTATTATCTTAATATGGATTTTGTGTCAATGAAATATTGTTAACGTTATGCATCTGTGTTCATTTATATGTATGTATATGTAGATCTCCACATCCATACAAATATGTCAGCCCTGCATAATGATGTCACTGTGTACACAACACTGAAGGAACCGCTTTGTAAAAAGAAATTAAGTAAGTTGAAACATTTAGGAAGTGAAACAGCATTTCATTATTTATATGGAAACTAGCACTAGTGCTGCCGCAACTCTAATGCATATGCGATTAACTCTCCGCGCGGTGTCGGTGCTCCCTGCCTCAGTGCCGGCTCGCTGCGACGAACTGCGAACACGGCGAACATACTGCGAACATCAGCGAATGTCACATTATAACTTGAATCGGTTTCCAAGCTCAGTGAATTTTTAAATATCTTACTAGCTGTGCTAAAATTAAATTAAAATTAAAATTAAAATTATATTAATAGCTAAACGGATTTCAATCCTAAATAATAAAATTTTCTCCGACTGTGTTCGCTTTCGTCCCCAATGTTTAGATCATAGGAATATTAGCGTGATGCTATATAGCTATAACCTGGCGGAGATATATCGCATTACATAGGTAAACAATAGGCGCGTAACTAATAGGCGCGATACACAAGTTGCTGTCGGCGACGTACTCGCACACGTCTGAGGATTCAATTCACGTATTTTTATTTATTTAAGTTTGTTTTATTATTTAAGTAAATAAAATATTGTTACAATATATTTAAGATTAAATAACAAGTAAGTGCTGATAGCAGGAAATAGGTTAATGTCATAGTAGCATGAATGCATCTTTATTATAATGCTGTTGATATAGTTTAAAATATATGTACAGAGAATATTTATTCTCATCTAAATAAATAATTTCCTAACCAAAATCACCCAGCTTTCGGCGCAATGAGGCGGTACGTAAAGTCACCCCTGAGAAAGTGGTGCCCTCGTAACAGGTGCATTGTCTGAGCCGAGCTCCGGGCTTCACCCACTTTGCATATAAATAACACTGCACACGCACGTGCATACATACATATCGCTATATCATCACACTTGCTTACAATTTCTCTCAATTGTCTCATTGAAAACGTATTGAACTTTTGTGCAAATAATTCGCTTTGCACTTAAAATATACATTATATTGTTTGGCACGTTTCGGCGGTACTGAAGGTGCACTTAATGCAGAACGTCATATCGGTATACAACAGCATTTCAGCATTCTTTGTGTACACTGCACCTACAGGTATCTGAAGCTACTGAACGATATGTTCCTTCGGCTTATGATCACTCTCATGAAATTTTAAGCCAACAAGCAAACCTTCACGTATATGTACCTACATTATGTATGTACGCATGTAAATATTCAGATAATGTCAATATAGAAAATAAATGGGACAACACTACTAAATATTACCTTAATTAAATTTACGCAACCCCCATATCTACACCATTAAGTCGAGTGCCATAAACCGTTACAGACAATGCGACTCCAAATAAATGAAAGCTTCTTTAAGATCACAAATGAAAATTTATAGTTCCATTGTACGCAGTTAGCGGTTGCTTAGCGAGCGGCTAACGAGTAAGCTCCCTGCGCTGCGACTAGCGTTAGCCGCTTCCGAAGCTATCATTGCATAAAGCATTATAGATTGACAGTCAAGCTTTTGCTCGAACGAAATCAGTTCGTGCTGCTGTGATGAGAGATAAATGTTACTTAGAAATGCTTTCGAAACATCTAATTGTTATGTGCTAATTGAAATTGTCAATGTAATAAAATGAAGATATATGTTCAAAAATCTCGACAAAATAAAATTAGGATATAATTTTTCACTTCAGTTCATTAGAATTTCTACCTTACCTGCGTACGTACATTGCTGCTAATTTATTTATTTTGAGTGACCCCCATCAAGCTGAGCTATACAAATTATGCATTTAATCCCACATCGCCGCATTATGAAAAATCAAACCATAATAACCAAATGCACCTCACATCCTACATAACGCATAAAGCTGCAATCGGCAATAAATAATGTAAAAATAACTCCACGAGCCCATGAATCACGCGTCAACGCACAATAAATTACACCAATCGAGATCATAGATATGGGGCGAGGTGTTTAATTTTATATCATTCACAACAGTTAATATATTAGTCTACGGAGAGCTTATATTAAAGTGTCACTCCTGGCGTTAGTGCAATGCGACATTGGAATTTCTCTGGTTATTTTATTGTGACATCTTTATTATGAAACGTATGTTGAGGAATAATTACAATGGAGACAGGTTTAACTTACCAACCTAATGTTTAGTAAGGGTTTAGTAGGTGATGCATTTTCTCCGAATCTACTGGAATCTACGAGTTGGACTCGTGTGTAGAGAGTTTTTTTTTTATCCAGGTATCTGGTTCAGAGCACATGCTCCGACCACCCAATACCACCTCCGAAAAGGTACCGTACCTACCGGAGACTTCCCTTTGAATTGTTGGCTGTACTGGACTAGAGGAGATCACGGCCGTGGCTGCTATGCGGCCATTTTACGTCCAATACGGTGATACCAAATTAGTCGGCTACAATTTGAGCCTACGAAGGGACAAGGGAAGGAACCTACAGTTTTACACCAGTTTTTTTTTTCGAAAGGTGAAGCAGCAGCTGTAGATCTGCACGTAATGATACTGCAACGTAAAAAACGTAATGGCTCGATCCAAAACTTGCGCCGACCACCATAAAAATGACATAAATTACACACAATTAAGTTCTTACCCAATATAATCAATGAATGCTCACAATCTGAATCAGATTGCTCCGGACACATATTCGTTGCTAAAGATACCGAATCCACAATTATTATCACAGAGATAAATACAAGTAGTGTTCCTAATTTCGTCTTTGTTATTATTTTATAGACAACCGGCACTTCTTTTGAACTTCTAACCCACCACCTCCCGAGCGCACCATCCTCGCGGATATAGCACTCGCAATGTGTTCTCACCGCTCGTCAAGGCAAATATCATCCGAGTCCGATGCACGCACAGGGGTTGCAGTCGACCGGCCACCCGACACGGCGGCCGTGCCAAAGACGCGCGAATACAGCGGTCCAACCCCACTCGAGGAGACCCAGCGAGGCGTTCTGGGGCTCCCCCTTCGAGCACACCGGCTCCGGACGAAGTGTCCCCATCTACTAGTCCGTCAGTCAAAGGCCCTATTGGCCAGTCACGTCACATACGGCGACTTGTCTCCCCATTGTCCCCTAACCTAAACCTCACCTAACCCCCAAGCTAAGACTCTACTTGTCACGTCAGGCGTCGTGCTCCGCTTCTTTTAGTGGCCCCAGGTGGCTTCTTTATCGTGGCCCTGGGTTCTCGGCATCTTTTCGGTGACCACCTGGGCATCTTTATTGGCGATTGAGCGTCCTAGTCTGTCAGTCTTGCGCCGGTAATTTGTCAACCCAGTTAATAGTGTCCTCTCTTCACACACAGATAACATAAAACACAATGAAAAATCTACAAAGAACAATGAAATATAACATAAAATATACACAGTAGCTTTACACATAACAACAATGCAAACACACAGGTAGCACTCAAAACACACAGATCAAAGTAGCGTTCTACCGACTACGAGGGAGATTCGGACAACCCCGAACTGCTCCCCTGTCGCAGCGACTTCGTCATCTTAGCGGCGTGCCACCTGCTGCAAAACCTGCGGAAAGCCCCAAAGGTCTGCGCTGTCTTCGTCAGGTCGTCGTAGAAAACGGGGCCCCCAACCAGGCCCCGAATTTCATCCGTCATCTCCGCTCTTTCGCATTCAAACTCGCTGCACTCCCACAGGATGTGCTCAGCGTCCTCCCTTTCCTCCCCACATTCACAGCCACCATCCTCTGCCAAGCCCAGATCCTGCAGTTTGCCGCGGAAATTCTTTTGAACTCTTGGCCACGCGTGCCCAAAAGTTGAAAAGATGATTAGACACAGACAAAATCAATACTCCTCGCGGAAACCACGCTCAGAGAGGCGCCAACGCCATGCCAGCTACAAGGCGGGGAAAAAGGTCGCCTAATTTATTAACACGCCTTTTGAAGATCCCCAGGTTTACACACTCATCGGAAGACCGTTCCATATTTTCGCCGTACAATACAGGAAAGATTTCGAAAAGCGATGCTTTCTTAGAAGTTGGGTGAAGAAGGTTGTGCTCACTATTTATAACTTCTGATCTGCTTAACTGTTGATAGCTGGATTTATCTGCTCAGTTAGAATAGTTTCACTCATTTGAATCACGGTTAGCTCACCGCCTTGCGCACAATTGAATCATAATCTCTGTCTAATATAATTTCTGCAATATTGTCAGTGTAAACTGTATTTCTGTGAAGCAGTGCTGAACAAGTTATTTGTGGAGAGTTAAGATCTTCTTGATCTTATTATAGCATTTTATTAAACTTCCGTGTATTTGAAATGAGATAACGTTGAATTTCAGGAACGGCTATAGGTATATCCTATCACCTTTTGTTGATCGATTTCAAGATTTAATATACTTAATTATTATTCTTATTTCTTAATTATCGATAAGTAGTTAGCAGTGCATTATTATTATACAGAAAATTCATTTGTAATTGTTATGTTTCTTCTGAGTCTGTCCTGAGAACATCGTCTTCCAGTTTCTTCGTCTCATTACTCTTATAGTAGATCTTATTACTGAGAGTTGTACCTTAGTTTTTATTAACCATCCGATCATATCAGTCCGTTCATTGATATTTTTTGAAGGGCAAGGTGCCGTGTTATATGTCGGCAGGCTCGCGACCTCTCACCTTAGTACGGTCCTTCCACCGAGTAATGCAGCAGGTGGGTCTTCGTGCCTTACTTAGCTGCTTGATAGTTATCTTGTCCTAATACATTTCTAAACGTGGTTGTGCTGTAATTTGCAATAGTACTTGTAGCACAACACCGATTAATTGGCTGATCATGAACCACTGATTATTTTGCCTAACCTGGCACAGTTGACTAAAAGCACTAAAGCACTACTATGCAATATTAAAGTCTAGTCTTGAAAATATTAAACCTAAACACAATTACAATATTATATCTATCAGCTTGATGTTTTAGTTAAGCAGGCCCTAAAATAATAATGTTGATGGAAACTTCTTAATTTATTTTACACAAATCAGGCTTTTTTTCATCCCGGGTTCATATTATGTACCTTCTCATATGCGTACTGATTCGAATAGAATCGGCGTATTGTCCCAAGAAAGCTAAGTAATCCATAGGAAAGCTGTTAATGAGTGTGTCAAGGTTCTACAGGAATATATTTTCACGTTTAGAGGCGACTGTAGAGCGAGTGAAGAGAAACGAAAGCTCGGAGCAGTCGCCACGTGCGCCTTCCTCGTCTCTCCCACTTTTCTCGATCCCATAAATAAAATACGCCCGCACAGAGCCGGGATTTCAGGCCATTTGTCCGGAAACAGTTGGGATTGTTTCATGAAACAAATACGGCGAGGACGTGAGAGGACGCTATGCGCTAGAAATTCTTATATTTGTACTAGCGTTGCACACGGCTCCGCCCGCAGCATTGACCTTTCTGAACTATGCTTAGGTAGAATTTAGGTATATGCTATACTGATTGTCTGAACAGACAAACATATAAACATACACACAATCAGACAGACGTCGCCCTTCATAATAGATTTTTTTATCTTAAGCGCGACATGCGGCCCCAAGCCACCCATAAGGTGTCTAGCGACGCCCATGGACATTCGGCCGCATGCGGGGCTTCGAATGCCATGCCGGCCTGACAGGTGTCCATTCACGCCTCTCTTGAAGGACCCGAGACCATACTTGGGGGGAAATATTATATAGTCTTTCTTTATCGGAGCTGGGCTAGGGTTTCTGAAGTATTGTTATTAGGAGTTAGATATACTATTTCTGAAAATATTTCGAACTAATATTCTTAGGAGTTAGATATGCTACGGTGAACTTTTCACAGTAGGTTTTGTCAGCCTATGTAGCTCAGTGGTGCGATCGAGCGACTTCCGTTCATGATCTTAAACACACCTGGATGCGATCAGAACTTAGTTAGGTGACCGTTCGACCATTGAGGTTGACCGTGGTTCGGTTTCCACGTAAAAATTTTGACCCTTTCTATTCTTATTACCAGTGGCGGCTGGTGACTTCAGTGACCGGTAGTGCGCTAAGTACCTACCTCCTTAAATACCAAATTTCCCAACACATTCCCAATGTTATTTTAAGATCGCGACTTCCGAATTTTTTTAACGCCTGCGTTGTATTTTGTACGTACCTAGTATGAATATTCTCAAAGCACTCAATGAGTTGCAAAAAACAAGAAAATAAATCCAAACAAGTTTTTTAACTCATTCATAGTACCTTTATGAACACACCCATAGACCACAACACTGCTGCAGTTTCAAAAAGAAAACAATAGCAATGTCCCAAAAATACTTAAAAAATGTACAAAAAAAACATTTGAAAGTAGGAATTGAACCCGAGATCACCTGATTGTAAAGCCTTACCTTTAACCAACTCTTAGGCAAATATTGGCACCACTTAATTCACAGTATCAGGTGACAGAAAGCACAAAACCTAACCATATCCCATTTTAAATATTCGCGCGCTAACGGGTATGTGATAGATATCACATTACAGCGCGCTGACTCTAGGTAGACGGACTTGTGCAAAAAGAATCGCTCGCGACGTGTCGCACGCGCGGCTATTCACGATATAACGTCCTTGTTTGGCGCTCGTGCGCCGCACGCAGAACTCCATTTCGGGCCATACTGTTTCTATGAAGTATCTTTTGTCTCACCCGCCAGCGGTGTTTTGCCGATCCCATACATTCAGATGGGAGACCCGCGTGCGGTTTTCGATTCCGCACGGGGCGCGGGTTTACTCGCAAAAACGTGCCTTGTGATCTATACAATAAGGTCGAATTCACATTCGTATTTATTTGGAGTACGATCTTTATGGTTTTAATGTAGGTATGTTGTATTGTAAGATATTATTTATTTTGAGTGAAGTGAAGACTTCTCGTGGTATGGTAGTGCGGCGCACGGGCGCACTTTAGGACCGGCCGCCAGTGCTTATTACCATACTAGGTGTTAGGGTTTAACCAGCCCAGGTTGGTTAGGTACCACCGTACTGAATGAAGCTGCTATGCAAATTGTTTGTTTTTTTCGTCCTGTTCAGTGTAACCGGCACGACCAGAGGGAAGCACTGACATGGCAAGTTCACAAGGCGTTATGGGTTGACATCACGGGCGTTGTAGGTGAATCTGAATATCCAACCGTGTCGTTTCCATGAAAAAAAAATATCTACTATCTAATGCTACATTTCCTTCATACATAATTGTTCACATTATCTCTAAGAGAAAGCCAGTTGTATGATTTTTTTGCATGTCCCGCAATTTCTTCGTTTTCATTCGTTGCTCAGTCTGCCCCTTTGAGAAATATCTTGATGATGATATAGGTAGCCTATAACAATCCCGAGATAGGCCAAATTCTGTCAGTTAATACTGCACGTCAATGGGTACAGTCGTTTTCGAATTTCTCCTTTACACACCGACAGTCAGACGTCGCCCTTTGCAATAGTAGAGAGCAGACAACGGAAGGCTTCTCCGGCACTCCGGCGAACAAAGCAACAACAAAGCTGACACCTTCAATTACTTACATGTTATATGTCTTGCTGGTAATGCTGATAGTAATGGAATCCATCCGTTTTGATATCTCGTCCTGGAGAACGTATTTGTATGCTGACTGCGCACTGATCCTTGTTTAGGGAACGTCTTGCAATATACCAACATCGCACTTCAGAACATCTCACTTCAATTATTAAATATTTAACCCCATTTTCCCCCTCTCACCAACTGAAATGCTCTGCGGTTATTAACAAAGAATGTTTTCTTGATGTCTTATAAAAAAACAGTCAAGTGCGAGTCGGACTCGCGCACTGAGGGTTTCGTTCCGTCACGTAGAATAGAATAGAATAGAAACTCTTTATTGCACACAATGGAAAAACAGTACACGAGTAGAAAAAAAATACAGGAGTGCGCAAGGCGGACTTATCACTGCAAGTGATTCTTCCAGTCAACCTTTAACGTGATTGGCCGGTTTTTATTATTAGTTGTTTTACTTTAGTTAGAGCGTGCACTATAATCGCAGCAAATTTTGGCGTATTCCCGGTATTACGATAGACCAAAAAGAAAATGGCATTGAAAAAACACGTTTCTTGTGTGGGGGTACAATATAGAAGATTTACAAGATTTAATTACTTTTTTACTTGTCTTTTTTAATATTATTTGTTAGGATATCCGACATAATAATACATATTATTTGAAAATTTCAACCGGCTATCTATTACGGTTCATAAGACAGACAGACGGACAGATAGCCAGACGGACGGTCAGACGGCGTAGTCTTAGTAATAGGTTTCCCTACGGATACGGAATCCTAAAAATGTGAAATATTGCTGTCAATAAACATAGTGAATAGCAAATAAGGGACGAGCTATTACAGCTGATCTAAGCGAAACGTCTAGCTAGACGAGACGACACAAGGGAAGCACTGGCACGGCACCTAGATCAAATATAAACAAGGCGTAACAGGGTGAACGTGTGTGTATCGCGTGATGTAGGTTCTATAAAAACGCTTTAAGGGTATTATTATTTATTTGCGATATTGGTAAAGCACAGGTGAAAAATGCTCCAATTCCATTTCATTTCAGTGCATTTCATGTTTCTAATTCCGAACAGTCGGCGATCTACCTACTAATTTAACTTATTTTAACGATTCTGGTAAAACTAAGTATAATTTATGTTGTTAACGCATTAGAAATGAAATACAGTAAAGATTTTATTGCGCATCAGAAAATATCAATATACAAGGACAAACACAATTTTCCAGTTCCATAAATTTTGACTGTCTCCTGTATTTTTCTAGACCAAAGCCGTTAACCTCTTCCGTAATACGATACCAAGGAATTTCTAAAATAAAAACACACATAAAACGTATCTAGGTATGTTTTATTGCAAAACAACACGTTCCAATTTCAAGTCAGCTCGCTGCCTGCGTTCTTTAAAAGAATATCTCACGTGGTACACACTGGGACATCTCTAACTAATGGCACCGTTTAAACTTTACATATCTGAAAAAATTGTACATAAAACATATGTTTTATGTACAATTTTTTTTATATAGAAAGCGCGGCATTTATCGCCGAGCCACCCATAGGGTGTCTAACGACGCCCATGGACATTCGTCGTACGTTCGTACGGAATTCGAGTTACGTTACGGGTACTCAATAAATGTAAAATAGTTTCTTTATTTCGTATGCACTATAATTTTTTTTTTCTATTTTGTTAATTGATTTATGTACATTCCAAGGTATGCCAGGAATAAATGTTGTTTTAAATGTGCGTTTCGTGCCAATTATATTCGTTTCGCTTGTGCAATGTAGAATAATTGTTACAAGCGCTACTCCAATGCGCCCTGTGCGTTCCTCCTTTTAAAAACAATTTTCTCCTTACCTACGCGATCGTGCTGCGTCGCCGCCGCCGCCGTCGCGTCGTCTACCCCAGCCATCTCCTTACCTCACAATCCCGAGACACTTAAGGCTTCCATTAAAAACTATCTGAGCGGAAAATTAAACTTTTTGACTGCTTCGTCCTCGAGGGGGATGATCCGCCCCCGACGGGACAAGCCGGCCCGAGGGCAGTGAGACACGTTCAGAGTTAGATAAACCGTTTACCGGTAGAGCAGCTCGTGTTTAAGTCTTAAAAGCATTGCCTCTGTTGCGGGAGACAGTAGATTTCGTTACCCGTTTTGCACCTATTTCTTTCTCGTTCTAAGTTGCACTCCCCTCATATTGCCTTATACATCCATATTTTAGGTAAGTTCATTCCTTTGTCACCCCATTTATTGCATATGATTTCTAGAAAGCTCACGCTATAAAATTAGAGAGGATCCTCGAACGTGACCTGCTATGTAAATTACCGCAGCTCCAGTCATTTTTTGTCGCATTTTTTTTACCCCGAGGTCATCCGTATGTTCTAGCTAAAAGTCGCTTCGCTAGTTATGCGAATGTAACCGCATAGTGGAGAGAACACGAAATAAAGAAAGCACTCTACGTCTCCTGTGTTCAAGTTAACCTCGAGCAGACCCCAGCAGTGACGCTATTAGACGCGACAACGGTCGCAACACTGAAGGAGCAGTTATTCCCTAAAGCATCTCATCTCTAGTCGCACGCGATCGTTGACTGGGGGTAGAATTTATTAGAGAAGAGATTAGGGGGTGAACGATTGTGTGACGCTGTTTGGGGGGTGAAAGAATGTTGAAAATGTCTCTGGTGCTCAGTGGAATGTTTTAGAAAGCTATTGGAGAACAAGAATGATGAAATTTAATTTTAAGTTCTGCATTGAAATGGTAACATTGTAAATACTTTTTATAAAATTAAAAAAACCGGCCAAGTGCGAGTCGAACTCGCGCACCGGGGGCGTAACCATTGTTAGAGATGTACCAGTTTCTGATACACATATAATAATTGTGTTGTATATGATTTTCAGCCAAAATCATCGACCCGGCTACAATACGAGTATCTAAAGGTCATCCGTCGTTCTCGACTAGCCCGCCTGATGGAAGGTCGGCCAGACGTGCCTGTGTATGAAGCAAAGGGTTTTGTTAAATGTTGAATTATGTGTATTCAAAACAATAAATATGAATTCGTTATAAGTTTATTTGAATGTCGCAACTTGGTCCCATTAAAACTGTAAGCCGGCAGCGAGGCAGGCGCGGCCGACGCGACGCCGACTCGCCTCTCTGTCAAGGAATTAAGGTTTTTCTTCGGGACTCAAGTTGAAAGTAGTCTCATAACTCCGCTCACTGCTCCGCGGCTCCGATAAGCGAACTTCGCGAAATGTTTGTCTTTGCCTCGTCGCTTAATTTAGCAAAAACCTTCCCTTGTTTTTGCTCTTCTTTGAACGACGACTTCTCAAAAACCCTCGCAACGGTCATCCTCGCTTCTCGCGGCAATAAATATCCTGTTCGTGAATAATGTAACGGCACCCAATCAAAACTTGTGACAAGACGCTCTTGAGCAAAGAATATAATCTTATTGTGGACTTTCGTGCACTCATTCGTGTAACTTTTAACCCCGATGTTTTCCTACCAGACACCCAATTTCAGCTTGTAATTTTTAATTTTTTTTTTGCAAAGGAATTTTCAATATTATAATCCCTTCAAAGGGAATACGTTAATCCATCGATTAGATAGCGACGAACTTGGTTGCAATACATGCATGTATGTCACATATCTGTTCTTTAAAAATACACATATACATGGGCATGTGCTCAAAGGGTCAAGTGCGTAGTACCCGTAACCGACGAGCATGCATGAAGAACATTATGAGAGTGGAAGAGGTGGCAGAAGTATGTCAGGATCGTGGCACGTGGAGATCCTTTGTCTCTGCCTACCCCTATGTATGTATGCCTTAAGAATAATTCTAAACACAATCAACTAAAAACCACTTCTAATTTTTACAAATGATTCTATCATATTCTCAAAACATTTTCCACGTCATAAAATATTTTCCCCCCAAGAGTATTTCGGCAACAAAACATTTTAATGACAAACAAGCCTTCGTAGCACGAATCTCGTGTCCCAGAAAGTTTGCCCTTCAGGCGAAGTATCGTCGCCGCCTGAATGTTTACGTGAGTCGCGTCGTCTCGTCGCTTCGGCCGCGCGCTGGCATCGGTTATCTCCTTTATGGGGCATCATAAATGAAATTTTGAATAGCACTCGGGAAATATATTCGCTCGATATTATCTAAAGTGTTGCGTTATGACTGGCTGCATCTGTGATTTCTATCGCGGGTGAATAATGTCGTTTCGACTTAGCAATCGCTTTGTTTATGCCCCATAGACGGTGGCTAGATCGCTGCTTCGTACTGTTTGCCTGTGAAATCCCCTTTTAACACATATACATATTATAATTCGCGGTTTGTGATTAAATGGTAATGAGAAATTACTTTAGTTGACTTTTCCTTGAAATCCCTTAGGATATCATCAAATGCCGTTTTGCTTCGGTTAACGTCTCGTTAGCTATATGGAGTCACATGCTGTGCCACATCCTTTTCCTGTCATGGGGGCCGAGGGTACTATACCTATTCTTATATTTAAGTTACATAATGTATTACGAACGATGTATCACTGTACTCCTGACTGGGAAATAAACGCTTTTTACTTACTTACTACTTACTCAATACACTACAGACATCAACAGGAATCGACTTACTTTAGTTATCTTTCGTTCGTGATTATCAGGGAGCTCATAATCCTTCAGCCGATAGGTATTTACTGCACCTGACAAAAATTATAGTAGAGTGTAGTTGGGTCACTTTTCCTGGAAAGAGTACACAAATTAGCTTTTTCAAACTACCAATAGAGAAAACATCAACAATTTAGTTCTGCACTTCATAGTGTTCCCCCAAGCATCACACGGTCAACGAGAACGGTTGGATTGTGCACTAAGTTAAATTTATCGAGATGATCCTTTGTGTGTACGGTTCCAGCGGATGTCTGTGTTCCATGACCACAAGCTAAGCAAGCTGCTTAGAACAGCGGGCGGTAAGAAACAAGGCAGCATCGCATCTGAAGATATTAAATTCTCACAAATCAGCTATCTGGTGCGGTAATCCGTATTGTGGGATTTTCTGAAGCTCCTTTCGAATTACGTTGCTTTCTATCGAGGATTGTGAGGTAAGAACCGCTAGACCTCCCCACCTGAAATATATATTCACGTTAGCACGAGTGTTTATGATTGAAAAATCCCTCCTTCAAATTTACAAGTCCTAAATATTACTTTACACATTTCAAACAATCGATAAACCGAAATTAATACAGTTTCCACACCTAGAAATAATGTCTGCGATGAGGGGAGAACTAAGTTAGGAATGTACTTCATCGCACTTTTGACCTGTAAGTTTGGGGTCTTAGAAGAAACGAATATACCTAATTGTTTTTAGTCGAAAGTATATGGTACACTGGTACATCATGCAACAAACACATTTAATTTTTTGCATCATGCATACAAAGCAATGTTTAACATGATAGATAGTTAATTATTTCGGGAATAGTTTTAATAGCCATTTGTATGTATGGTCTTCTGGCGCCTCCTTACTATCTCAGTATCGAAAATGATGCTGGCTACAGGCAATTCATAGTTCTGTGGTCACTTGATCCGAACTAGGTATTGCAATTATTGGCAAAATCCCAGTCCCGATCCTCGCGGGCGGCCAATCTCCAATTTATTTTATTTTATTGATCCCCTTCCATTTCGCTACTTAGAGGGCTTGGGTAAAATCTAGCACATTTTATGAGACTTTTGACAGTTTTCCCGCGGTTTACTGGTTTTATAAGCTTTGTAGATCCCGCAAAATTTCTAACTCGTAGAACTAATGGCTTAGTTCATCTGAAAGTAACTACGAGTATAATACAAGTAAAGTTTTAGACGCTTTTTTAATGTTGGTGAAATTGGAAGGAAATACCTACAGAAAATAGTGTTAAATGTTTATTATGTTAAACTGCTAACTGTGTTATCAAATTAATTTTCTTGCTTTCCGTTATGTAGTTTAGTTTAATTTGTAATTTTACTTACTTTAAGTTTTAACTAACTATTACCAAATGCCCAAAGACTTTTTGGGATAAAAAATTTGCTTTCGGGTTTGACCAGGATTCCTGCGGTACCAGAATCGCTTGGTTCAGTTGTTATTTTTAATTATGTTAGCAAGTTCTAACTGGAGGTAGAAATTTATTTTGGAAGATTTCGGTGTAATCAAATTAAATGTTGTTATTTAGCCAGACTTCATTTTAATAATTAAAACCCAATTATTGGAAAACGAACAATTGGATTATCATTGATATACTCTTAAAATGTCTAAAATTAGTTCTAATAAAAAGTTAATTAAATTAAATTTACTAATTAGACCATCTAAGAAATGTCGGAATGTTAAATATTTTGTTAGATTCAGTGCTTGACACGAGCGAGGGTGACAAGTATAGATTCTCACTATGACCGGAAATGCATAAGGAAATCAAACCTCAGGCATAAGAAATCTTCCCAAACTCAATTTGTTTCCAATATTTATCAAAAAAAAATTCGAATTTTTACGGCGTTTTTTAGAAGAATCATTTCCTCACTCAATTGTTCAATAGGTATGTACGTATTATTGGCTTCATTTGATTAATTCGACACAAGATAATGCCAATACGTTTAACATCAACGGTTTAAGAGACTGCCGACAGCTAAAATATGAGTTTCACGTGGCATCTGATTAAGGCCAGTCACGATTCGCCAGCACAGGCTTACCGAAAATATGAACAGCGTGCCAACAGCTGTTTTTGTAAACAGTTGAAATGACCTGCATGTTTTTATTTAAGATCAGTTTTGTATTTTTACAAGGATCAGGGTTGCCGAGCGTCCGGAGGAAAACTGGTCAATAGGAAAATGTGTTCTCATGTGTATTTGAATGCATCACTGATTCATCTTTATCTTGGCGTATTCAAGGCTTAAATTCAAATTTATTTGAATATCGATAATTTTAAATTAACTAGTTTCTATAATCATCATCATCTACAATTCATCCCCACTAACGAAATCTATATTAATATTTCTTAAACTATTTATTTCTTCAACGTCAAGTGTACAAGTGCTATAATAAAGTCTTATTTCGCGGAACCATTTCCACTCTATCTTTTAGCGCGTTTCAGTTTCAAATTCCAAAATTGTCCCGCGCCCTTAGACAGCGATAAATATCCGACCTTCAAAAAGAAGAAACACTCCTTTAGCGAAATGAAAAAAAAAAGATTTAAGGCGGGCGTCGAGACATTTTAAGAATACGGTATGTTGCTGTGGCGTCCAAATCAACGCAAATCATACATAAAATTCATAATTATAAAACCCTAGGACCGCATACTAACCGTGTTATCAGTAAACAAAACCTTTGCACAGGTCTCTCCAAACTAAAGTGTAATGTTTACCATTAGACGCGGAGGTATTGTAACGAGCTTCTTCTACCCCTATTACTTCGCCAATAGCCGTCCGTTTCAACAAAATTTTATGTATACTACTTTGAATATGAACCGCACAGAGAGCGATAATACGTTTCACGCCGCGGCTATACTTGGAGCGGGGAGACTGGCGATGCGACAGTGATAACACTGTTGCAAGATACAACCACTGCATGCGTACGTAACGTCTGATGGCATCACAACGCAGGTGGTGTCTAATATTGGTCTGTCGCTCGTCATGATAAGTCACACCGACTGCTCAATGTACAAAGCACTGGTGACAGATGGCATTACTACGGATCCTCACACAAATTCTGTTTACCATCGAAATATCCGCTTGAAATAGTCAATACGTATGGAATTCCGTAAAAAAAACTAGGACAGTGCCATTTATTACGAAACTAATGAAGTCCCAACTATCCCGCAAACCCCAAGGCGAACCTCGTGTAACCCACGACGCGTAATTTTTTCAGAATTTTTAAGCAAACAAGAAAAAGTTCGGCGACAAAACATTTTTTTTATCACCTTTATGGTCTATCTGCGAGCAAAAATTCTGTTCATTTTCGGTTCAAAATCAATCAAAATCGGTTCAGTAGATCCTGAGATATCTGCGTGTCACCAACAGGCAGACAGACAGAAAGACAGACGGACATATATACCATAGCGATCCCTTAAGGTTACCTAAAAATAAAAAAATAATAAAAAATCCTCTATCGCTGTCGTATCCATTTCGCTCACATTGTCGTTGTCCAGTGTAACTCACATCTAATACCTTTCACAATGTTTCGGAAATGGCCCCACGGAGTCGTTACCTCAGCTATTAAACTCGACGGGGTAAAAACTTTCTTATATATTTTCTCACACGATACCGTAACAAGGAAAGCCGATTTAGAAGTTTCATTGTGTATAAGTTTTTTTTTCATCGAATAATGATAATAATGTGAAAACCAACATCATTTCAGAAACAACTTGGTTAACTAAGTTTATATTCAGTTTAGTTCGGTGTAGACTCTACACCGACTCTACACTGTAGAGTCTACACTGTAGGTAGACGAACGGGTGGAAGTTCCGGACATGGTAATTTTGGCCCAGCAGTAATCTGCTTCATTATTATATATTATATATTAATATAATGAATTAACATCGCCCATCATCCCTAAAATATCTGTAATTCTTCCAAATTGTTTTCCAAAGAGTTTGTATTACGTCGCTGCGACGTAATACAAACTCTTTGTTGTTTTCCTTTAAAATTAGAAGATAGAATATGTGACAGACGGCTATAAACGAAGACAAACATCTAACTCGTTTATAAGCCCCTTACAGCGTAAAGGTAATGGAAACACAAGAGACTAGGGAATACTAAATCACTACTGAAAAATGTAAAATTTCTTTTCCTTCCTAGCGTTAAATATTTTTCCACGTCATTTTGCATACACTATCGTAGCTGAAGCTCTAAGTGCTTAACGTTTTTAAGAAATATTTAAATAATGTTCGCAAAGTGTTCCTCGAATGTTCGTATTTTCTCAGAAAAAGCTTCGCGTGCCATTTCTTCTTTTAAAATTATTGAAGATTCGTCAATATTCGCACTCTAAGAGTTTGAATATTGAGGTTCGAGAACCTTTTCAGTTTCTTCAATTTGAACGTGCAACGTGGAAGAGATCCTCTCGCACGTTTATTTGACGAATTGTTATTTTTAGTAAAAAAATTATTAATGTTACAGTTCTCATAAGTCTGTCCTTGTTCAGTTTAGCCGACACGACAAAAGGAGAGCACTAGCATTTCACGATGTAATGACGTCACAGGCAAGCGGTGATGTAGCCAACCATGGCAGATTCCATAAAAATAAAACATTAGAATAGAGTTGGCTTAAACGTAACGTCAGTAAAATGTAGCCCATATTGTAGTGTAGGAGGTAAACTAGGTCTGTACTGAAGTATGTAAGAATATTACGGTCAAGGCATTTCGCTCGACCTGCGTACAATAAGAGAGGCCTCCTCACATATACTCCACAAAAGGTTCGTAGCAGCCTAAAGGAGCCGCAGCGATACATTCGTCAGGCTCCAAGGAGAAAATAAAATATAAGAGTAATCTTAGAGGTGGCTCGGAAATCGCGGAAGACCCCAGCAGCCCCGACGGGACCACTCTGAGACCTTTTGTCAACCGCAATTACCCGGCCCAAGTAATTGGGGGCAATTTGAACTCGCGACTCTTTGCGTATTTCCCTCGAGAGTTGTAATATTTTCTTATCATTTTTCGTCGTTCCTGCGGTGCCGGCGCGTCGCACTCGCAGATACAGACTAAAGCCTCTATTAAGGTTATGAAATCTTATAGGCCTCGCGCGAGCTCCGGATTCGGAGATGCAGAAAATAAAAGTTATCAGGTAAATGCCGGTCGGCTTTCGAGACAATATTGAGGTTATTACATCTGGTAGACGCTCCGCTGGGCTAGTTTCGGGATTATCTCCGAAATCTGGGTTTATTTTTATGTTCGCAATTTGGATAAGTAAAAACATAGATATACATACAAATACTTTGTTGCTACGCCAACATTCTACAGCAAAACCCGAATAATTAACATGACGTGCAAAAGCGGCTCATTCCATGTAAAAATGTCTTTCCCGCCTTCATGCATAATTTTGAATATTATATTTATAAAGTTACTGCATGCTATACATTTTTGATGTGCCTAATGTTTTTTATACAAATCATATTAATTTTTAATATATTATACTGTCCAACTGTCCCATGCTCATTTCCTCTGTAGAAATGCTTGCATCAACACTTTAGAATGTTTAGTGTACGGGTTCAACACAATGTTTTCTTTCACCGAAGTGATGGATGTAACATTTTTATATAAAAAAAAGGTGACATGTTGCGCCGAGCCACCCATAAAGTGTATGTATAACGACACCCAAGGACATTCGGTCGCACGCGTGTATTACGAATAATATTCTTCGAAAATCCGATTTCGACGTAAACACATTTACTACTTAGTACACTAACATATTATTATATACCTAAACGAAAATCTCATCATATAACGTAAAGGCTCAATCAGACGCTCAACGACAATCGGGGCCTCCGGCACGATTTGCGCGAGTAAGCGAACTGGAAAATGTCGCCAGATATACGGGAAACTACATACTTTTCCTTTCCACCTCATGGCGCATTGTTTCAGCCATATCCTTGCGTAGCCTGCACTGGCCATTGTGCAGTTTCTAACGCATTCCTGGCAAGCGAACACCGAGAGGTTCCGGTGACGAATCTTGGGACAGACTATAGGGCTATAGGCATACAACTATGTATATGTCTTAGTCTTAGTCTGTTGGAAATGTGTGTTAGGCAAATGGGAGGTGCATACCTATATGTAGCTACTAGCTATAGCTGGTTTGTTCAAATAGTCAATCGATACTGTTTACGGTACCGATTGTAACTCACATCTAATCCGAATGACACAGTTTACATTAATATCTTGGTCAGTCTTTTGTATGTAAACCAACATGGCTGGCTATGCCGAGGGATCAATGGTGCAGTCGACAGAGATAAAATCACCTCTCCTCGCGAAACCACAATCAGTGAGGCGCCATCCCAGCAGATTTGCGGACTGTTGCTAGGCTGTCTAGCCTGTTAATACGATTCTGGAGACACACAAGTGTATGTTGTAAACCTATCTACTTATGAATAATAAATAAACATTTCATTTCATTTCATTTCACTCACCGCAAAACAGTACCACACCCTAGCGCCGAAAAAGAACCGACGGGTTGTCAAAAACCCGATGTCAACTGAGACAACTGCTGCATACAGGACAGGGCATAACGGATGTTATTTCCTCAGAGCAGCACCCATGACCAGTACCTGTAGAGCAGACTAAACGAACCTACAAATCCTCTGTGAATCAGAGACTCCAGACCAACTCTTATTAGGGCTAATCACGATTGGAAGGCACCACAATGTTGTCATTAACTATTTCTGGTCATACGAGTAACATTTGAATTATAATACGCCATCGTGTTTACGTTTTAACATACATTTGTTTTCAGAAACGGTAATAATATTATATTTTTCCGTCCATAGATATCATTTAACGGCTTAATACCGGCGTGGCTCCGTTATAAACGCTTGTCGGTAGATCGTCGGCTGTGGTAGATCCACACATTGTGTCATTTAATTTGTACCAACGACGGCGCACGTAGAGCCAAATGACCATTAAACGCACTTCCCCGTGCTCGTACGTATCATTCAAATCCCCCTCGCTGCAAAGAATTCAAAAGGAAATATCTGTTATTGTCTTACATTGCAAATCATTAATTTCTTCTTTATTCAAATTTACACATAGAATTTTTTTTTTTTTTGCATATTTTCATCGGCTAGTAAGTAAGTTGAATTTTTTTTTAAATCTAATCCGGTATGGGTTGCTGAGTCGGAGGGGCCAAAGCTCCGACCAGCCTATATCTCAATCAATATCCAACCTAGGACAGGTTCGAATCCGGCCGATATACACCGATGAGTTTTTTTCTGACGGAAAAATTTACATGCATCCACCTGCTCTGCTTGAACCTTCGGAACCGGTGTAAAACTGTAGCTCCCTTGCCTTGACCCTTACTAGGTGGGAGGCTCAAATTGTAGCAGACTGGGTTGATACCACCGTACTGGATGTAAGTTGGCCGCATAGCATCCTCGGCTGTGTTCTCATCTAGTTCAGTATAGCCAGCAATTCAAAGGGAAGTCTGTGGTATGCCACCTTCTCGGAGGTGATATTGACAGGTCGAAGCATTTGCTCTGGCTGGCCCCTCTGACTCAGCCATCCCTACCACATTAAGTACATTTAAAAAACCGGCCAAGTGCGAGTCGAACTCTCGCACCGAGGGTTCCGTATCGCGATGTCATGGCTAGCGCTACTCACGCCATCTATGACGTGTTATGAAATGCTTCACATTAGTTAAAATATGATGATTAGTTAAAATGCTTCATAATCTATTCGGTAGATGGCGCGCGCGCATACACTTTTTGGTTTCTTCTATGGGAACCCCCTGATTTTTTTATGTTTTTCTTATTTCTATTATTTGTTGTTATATCGGCCAAAATAACACATATTCTGTGAAAATTTCAACGGGCTACCTATTACGGTTCAAGAGATACAGCCCTCGGACAGAAGGACGGACGGACGGGCGGACGGATAGACAGACAGACAGACAGACAGACAGACAGACGGCGTAGGCTTAGTAATAGGCTTCCGTACCGGATACGGAACCCTAAAAAAGACAGTCTGTGACATGCGTATTCATAAAGTTACATACATGAGTCCACAAGGTGGAGGTAATAGCATACTTTACTTAAATATATTTTTAATTTCGCCTTTTTGCACAAAACTTTATGACTTGCACCTGCTCGACGTGTTGATGACCCTTCTATTAATTTGAATTATTTGATTCCCGGTGATTCGCACGCTGCAATTCCCAGCGAATCTCCACGAGAGTAATTTTTGGCGAACCCAATTGAGTTTATTTTTGCCCATTACCACGGTTGAGCTTTCACAAATGGCGGTAATTTGACGTAAATTTTGGCGCGAGCGACGGGCAAGCTTGCCGCCATGTAGTGAGTTGCGGGATCCACACGAAATATATAACGCGGAAGTGTTACAGCTTGCTGCAACACTTCCGCATTATTATATTTCGACTGGAACTGTCTTGGGCAGGATAGACCGACTGGATAGATCCGATAGATAGAACGACTGGAACTATCTTGGGCAGGATAGACCGACTGGATAGATCCGATAGATAGAACGACTGGAACTATCTTGGGCAGGATCATTTTGTCGGATATGGCTACATCAGCTGCCGCGACGTCACCATGTTCCTGTCGAAGGTAGGTGCCTTGATTGCCAATGGTCGTGCCGGTTTACATTATACTGGACGGCGAACCTCCTGTGGAGCTCTTCTCTATTCATCGCTAATAGAAATTTCTCATGATCCGTCTCACTCGCTTCAACGGACTTCTCACTGCGTTAGTGAGACAGAGCTGTCCGTCTCACTCGCTTCAACGGACTTCTCACTGCGTTAGTGAGACAGAGCTGTCCGTCTCACTCGCTTCAACGGACTTCTCACTGCGTTAGTGAGACAGAGCCGTCCGTCTCACTCGCTTCAACGGACTTCTCACTGTGTTAGTGAGACAGAGCTGTCCGTCTCACTCGCTTCAACGGACTTCTCACTGCGTTAGTGAGACAGAGCTGCGCCTACTGACATTTTTACCCGAATGAGCGAAGCAAAAAGGAAGTTATGTTTTCGCATGAATATAATATGTAGGTATATTTCTGTTTCACATGACACAAATCCACATGCAGATTTGATCATAATTCTTCAAACAATTTCAGACTTCACAAAGTTGCTCAATTTAGTTTTAGTTTAGCCAACATCGCAGTAGGTCACAAAGTCGATCTATGATGGTTTGGAACAGCTTGCTGTAGTTTAGCCGAACGATAGAATGAAACAATGCTCATCTTTAGTTCTAAGACATGCCGACAAACACACAGAGAAATATTTTCGAAACAGGCAATTTTGTACTTTGTTAACACAAGTAAAGGATTTTTTCCATAACTTTATTATTGCGGACACCACACGCCCTAATTCTTTTATAATTAGTGGGGAAGATAAAATGGTTCGGCGTCTGTATGGACCTCTATGCGCTGTGGGTGACTACTGTTCCCGATTTCGGACAGAGTAAAAGTACGCCGACCGCGCTCCCAGAGCCTCCGCCGACCGGATAAATATTTCAGTCCGGGGCACTGAGCAACAAGAATTTTTATGGCGCTTAGTTACTTAGGCACACACAGCCACAATTCCGGACGGAGAGCTCAGCTCCGCTGCTCGTAGGAATACACTGTGCTATTGTACAATTTAATGAAATATACATAAGATTAGATTAGATTGAACACATAAGTAGGTATATAGGTATAAAGTATATAGCTAAAAAACTCACATAAAATTTTGCATTATCGTTACCATTCATCAGATCAGACAAATTTCTAGATCGGCTTCTCTACTGCGACTGGGAGAACCGGCCGAAGATCGGTGAGTGTATCGGCATGATATGACGAATGTCAGTGCTTCTCACGGAGAAGCGCTGACATTCGGCCGGAATTTCGGTTCGGTTTGTCTTATTCGAATAACAGATCAGGCGGTTAGATGTGCCTTAACGCTTATAGTACAAGATCCATTTCTGAAAAGCCTTCAAATAACGGTTTCCGTGGGACATAGCTCGGCCATACCGACAACTGGTATGTACGTGTTCGGGCTGTTCTCCTAAAAACCATAAGTGCGGTAGTCACTTTCTAAAATAGTGGAGGGGGTAGTTATGACGTCATAAAGATGGCGGCCGGGCCTGTCATTCTAGGCGGTATATCTCGATAGTTACTCGACCGATTTCCTTCATTAAGGTGTCAAAAAAAAGCTAACAGAATGAGGATTATTCGATCTCATACAATAGTTTATGTTGAACTAATACGAAACTAAATATTTACAAAAAACTGACAATTCGAAAAAAAATATTTTTTAATTTTTTAAATAGCTCGGTAACCATCAGGATTTTGGAAATTTAGGTTATAATAAAGCGCATAGCTGTATTCAAGAGGATCATAGTGAACTTTAAATCATAACGATAGAGTAATAAACAACGGAGCTACAGTCATTTAAGTGAGCGTTGGTAGCGTCAAGCTCAGCGCGGTAACGTAAGTACCTACTGTTGACGACTCGGCCGACCGCAAATATACCAATACCGAAGATCACCATCCATCCATCCATTGAGATTTTCATATAATTTTTTTGTTTCTGAATTAGGACATATCTTTAAATATGTTAAGATACCTAGGTATGTAAGTTTTGAGTACCTAAGGTATGTAAAGACTTTCTGTACTAAATTTTATAATTTTTTTCGACAATTCTGTCTTTTTACCCGACGACGGCGACGTTAGGAGGAGTGTAATGTGTTAAGGTCTAAAGTGTGAATCTGTGTGTTTCTGTACATACATATATTACAGTTCGGAACTCTGCCCCAATTACTTCATAATGACTGGAAACGTGGCCATGTCTGTGCTATACTACATTGGTCGCGGTCCGGTCCCGCTCGCCGCGCCGTCGCACTATTGGCCAAAGTGCCACTTTTCGGTCATAAATCTGTATCTTCTAAACTAGAATACCTTCCTTGACAATTTTTTTTATGGTATTACTTGAATAGTTAATCTTCAAAAAACAGTAACATTTGATTGCAAATAATATTTATTATTAATAAAAAAAAAATTCTAAAATATAAAATAATGTATTTCTAAACTATGAAAATAAGATAAAAAATTATTATGTTCATTTACCAATAAAGTATCAACTTTTATATAATATAATAATAAAAACATTTTCGTACCTATAATTGTGATAAATAAAAAATTAAACATTAAATATTAAACGCATTAAATGCGCTTACAGGATAGCACCTGTTTTTTGCTTCCTGAATTTTATTATAAGAAGGGAAGACGATGGAGTACCTTTCCAATAAACAGCTTCACAAATATTTTTATTGCACTTTAGTCAGATCTAAAGACACTAAAGCTTCATCGTCGTTGAATTGAAAAAAATTTGCAGAATTTCCTTTGATAATTTCATTGCAGTTTTTCTTGTTTTATTGAGTTGCGTACGACACGTATTATTTTAACATTGGAGGCTTCATCTTTTTCGCCAATTGAATTCACTCCTTTAATGTACTCGTATGAATGATAGACGTTGTCCAAACCAGATTCCCCAAAAAGTTTCACAGCTTTACGATTATGTATACTCTGTGATGAAATTGCGTAGTCCTTGCAAGGTCGATCGGACAAAATGTAATGCTCCTTTATATATTTTTTTGCACTTGAGATAATATGGTTCCATTTTTCAAGAATCACAGTGGATAGCTCACCTTTAGAATACTTGAAAGACGCCATATAGTTTCAGAAACACTACAATGCACTCATCTGGCACGAATATTCAGGCAGTACAGTGTGTAAATGTACCACCCCTCACAGAATGGCTTATATTCGTACGAAAAAAATGTGGCGTGTGTAATATCTCCTTACACTCTGTGGTTCAGAAATGGTGTGCAAAACATAAATAACACAAAACACACCTGGTGTAAGTACATATATAATCATATCATAGTTTTAACCGCAATTGTTTCCGTTACGAAGTAGCTATACCTACCGTGAGAATGCTGAGGTTGTAGTGTATTTTCTTTGCATAATTTATACATTCAGTCTCTTAAATCAGTACTCTGTTAACTTTCGTTAACTTTTCAAATAAAATCATTTAAAATCAGCCTGGGTAGCTCAGTGGTGCGGTCGGTGTTAAGACGAGACGGAAGTTACCTTTCTCCATACTCCATACAAAATCGTCTTTCGGCATTTATGTTATCTCGCCCCCTAAACCTTATCCGATTATAAAAAATTTTTATTAGGTAGGGCTTATCCCGTCCGAGTTGGTACCACCGCACTGAATGAAACGTCGGTCGAAACCGCTATGTAAATAGTTCGTGTTTTCCGTCCAGTTCAGTGTAGCCGACATGAAATGAAGGGAAGAATTGACATGGCACCTAGTTCACACGGTGTTATGGGCTGACATCACGGATGTTGTAGGAGGTGTAGCCAACCGTGTCAGTTTCCATAAAAAAATAATAAAATAAGATAAAAAAAAAATCATTCACGCGAACGCTCCGAGCGTGCGAACAGCGCGCATATTTTTTTAATTTTCGTGCCAATTTGCAGAGTTTTGCAGAAAGTTGTTTATTGATTCTAAATAAACAGTGTACTGGCTATATAAAACCATTATAATATTCACCCAGACAGACCCTGATACCATTTGAAAGCTTAGATGAAATTATATAGTTTAAGATTTAATTATAAATTATATAGTTAATTATAGTTTTAGATAAATTTCGCGTTTTCGTTAGTGCTTTAAATAAGGAATGATATCTTTAAAAAACCCAACACAGTTACCTAAAATGCTTTTCGAATATGTATGGGTTTCTATATGTTTACTTAAGTATTTTTGAGGAAAATATACATAAAATATATGCGCTCCCTTAATATGCGGATGTTTGCGCAAAGAATTTGTTCAACTTTCAAGCGTCATATAACTGAGGAAATTCAACTAAAATCTAAAATATGTACGTATTAAACAAGTACATTTCATGGCCTATCGAACCAACTCATTACCCCAGGTGGTATGTTGCCAAAACCATTTTTGTCAGTTGCTTGTATGGGGGCTGTCCATAGTGCGTCGCCGCGCGCCCGACCGCTACAGCCAGCTTGACGCTACCAACGATCACTTAAATGACTGTAGCTCCGTTGTTTATATCTCAATCGTTATGATTTAAAGATCATTATAATCGTCTTGAATATAGCTATGCGTTTTATTATAACCAAAATTTCCAAAATCCTGATGCTTACCGAGCTATTTTAAAAAAAAAAAAAATATTTTTTCCGAAATGTCGGTTTTTTGTAAATATTTAGTTTCGTATTAGTTTAACATAAACTATAGTAAGAGATCGAATAATCCTCATTCTATTAGCTTTTTTTTGACACCTTAACGAAGGAAATCGGTCGAGTAACTATCGAGATATACCGCCTAGAATGACAGGCCCGGCCGCCATCTTTATGACGTCATAACTATCCCCTCCACTATTTTAGAAAGTGACTACCGCACTTATGGTGTTCAGGAGAACAGCCCAAACACGTACATACCAGTAGTTGGTATGGCCGAGGTATGTCCCACGGAAATTACCTAAATTTCACTTGGATCCCGCACTATTATTCCAATAACAGATGAGGATAATATACACTTCCTTAGGCCGATTTTACACCATTACCTTCCCTCTCAAAAGCTACTTCTTCATTCATTACGTAATACTTTCATCAACTTTTGTGGTTCTCATATTCTTCATATTCTTCAAGCGAGACGGCGGGTGGCCGAGTGGTTTGGGCATCGGCTTCTCATGCGAGCGGTCCGAGGTTCGAATCCGGTCGGCATGTACCAATGAGTTTTTTCTGACGAAAAAATTTACGTGCATACCTACACCTGCTTCTTCACCGTTCGGAACCGGTGTAAAACTGTAGGTACGTTCCCTTGCCCCTTACTAGGCGGTAGGCTCAAATTGTAGCCGACTAGGTTGGTACCACCACCGTACTGGATGTAAGATGGCCGCATAGCAGCCTCGGTTGTGTTCTCCTCTAGTCCAGTATAGCTAGTAATCCAGGGAAGTCTCCTGTATGGCACCTACCTTCTCGGAGGTGATATTGGCTGGTCGGACCATCTGCTTTGGCCCCTACGGCTCGGCCACCCATACCGGATAACATAAAAAATCACTGTTGCGTCGTTAGTAGATGTTAGGTAGGTACAATGCGTCCGATGCGTCGCCGCCGCCGCCGCCCGCCGGCATCAATAAACCAACACGAGGCAGCTGAGGAGGCAGTCCACAATTCGCAGGCAGTTACGACGTCATTAGTTCAGTGGATGACATCATCGTAAATATCACGTGACCTGCAGTCGGCGGCAGTTAATATGACGCATAGGCTTGCAACGCCTGGCATTACTCTGGGGGTTGCATTAGCATGTGGTAAAGCAATAGGGCTTTTGTTGCATTAATTAGGTCACAGATTTAAGAGAGGTACCTACATACAGGCGGATCTAAAGTTGTATCGTTTGGAACAAACTTGAGAAA
This sequence comes from Nematopogon swammerdamellus, assembly GCA_946902875.1. Lineage (NCBI taxonomy): Eukaryota > Metazoa > Arthropoda > Insecta > Lepidoptera > Adelidae > Nematopogon > Nematopogon swammerdamellus. The sequence continues at coordinate 11,882,327 of OX336341.1, read as the reverse complement.
CCGACCTTGCAAAAGAAAGACATATTTACACAGGCGGTCGGTACACGTTCTCTCTACCGGGCGCCTCCACGAATTCTACTCCACTTCTACGAGAAATTCCTTTAGACAGAAGTTAGTAAAACATATACGGAACTTTCAATTACTTTTATTCGAGTAGAACCCAAAGATGGCTTTTATGAGCCATCCAATAATTGAATCTCACATTTCAATTATGAAAATAATCTAATATCGAAATATACAAAAGTAAATGCAGTGGCTGATGTAAAGGGTTCTTCAATGCCCAGCGGTTTTAGGTTGAAAAAGGGTTCAAGCTTGCATTAATTCATAATAGAGTTTTTTTTTCTCATTCGCTAGTGTAAATTCGCTTATATAAATTAAATTTTAAAAAATCCTCCAGATATTTTCTGTGCATTTTTTTTTATCAGTTTTTTAATTACTGCTTCTCAACGGATGAACATTCACGGTTGATTTTTATTTTGAAAAATAGCTAATTTTTGTATCTACACACTAACAAAATAAGAAATTAATTCCGATCAGAAAAATAATACTTTTTTACAAAACCGGCGCACCGCGCCGGTTTTGTATGGAAATAATAGATTCATGGTAAAAAAGTAATGCTTTTCTGATCGGAATTATTTTTTTATTTTTTTAGTGTGTAGATACAAAAATTATTGTAGTATAAAAATAAAAAGCAACCTTGAATGTTCGTCCGTTCAGAAGTAGTAATAAAAAACTGATTTTGAATAACTGGAGGATTTTTTAAAATTTAATTCATAAGGATACACTAGCGAATGAGAAAAAAAAAACTTTATTTGAATTAATGCTAGAATACCCTAAATGCTACGAACGCTGGGCTAAGGGACAAACGTATGATGACAGCTGATGGCAGCCATGTTAGATTGTCTATTGGCGCAAATTTTTGAAATGATGTTAGAGACAAGCTGTATACAAGCCTACACAACTACAATGAATTGCTCATAATTTAAAAACAGCTTAACATATTATCAATTATCATATCATAGAGAAGATATAAATATAAAAAGACAGATTATGTTATAAAGAATCGAGATGACTTAGCTAGAGTACCTAAGCAGAGCGACAATCTCATTCTATCTTTTTTTTTGTGTAATACGGTACGAGTGGCTGAGTCGAAGGGGTCAAAGCACATGCTCCGACCAGCCAATATCACCTCATAGAAGGTAGGTGCCATACCGGAGACTTCCCTGGATTGCTGGCTATACTGGACTAGAGGAGAACACAACCTTTCTCTATTCATACGCTTAGTCATTTCATAATACATAATATATTTAAAAGTCTTGTTTTTTCACAGAACCACTCAGGACTCAAGCCAACAAAAAGCCGCGCCTGGAAAGTAAGTAAGTACTTTAATAATGATGAGCACCGTGATTACCCATTACTACCTAAATGAGACCCCTTGATCAGCCCCGAATAATAAACGAATAAATATTTTACGACACTAATTGTGTGCTCTTCGACGGTTTACGATGCGATTATTATAAGATCGCATGAGTATCCGAGAGAGTTTCTATGTAGCGACTAGCGACCGTGCAATATAATACCTAGAAGAGCATCAATGTGGACTTCGTGGAGCGTTCTCTATCCCTATTCTCAAATCAAAACAAACGTGCAGTTCGCATAATAAAGTTTTATGGCTTAGTGAAGGGAATCTACCTTCACTAAGCCATAAAATTTTGTTGTGCGAGCTGCACGTTTGTTTTGATTTGAGAATAGTACTATGGGCCTGATGTTAATCAATTATTGTTAAAAGCCCTAAAAAAAAAAATTCAGGTAAGACACGACAGAAGCGAAGTTTCTTACGATTTTTTTTTATGGAAACTGACACGGTTGGCTACATCATCACCTACAACGTCCGTGATGTCAGCCCATAACACCGGGTGAACTAGGTGCCATATCAGTGCTTCCCCCTTTGATCTTGCCGGCTACACTGAACTGGTCGGAAAACACAAACTATTTACATAGCCATTTCGACCGACGTTTCATTCAGTGCGGTGGTACCAATCCGGGCGGGTTAAACCCTACCACCAAGTAAGATTAGGAGGGAAGGGACCTACAGTTTTACGAGGAATCCGAACCTCGGTCAGCCTCCAACGGTCAGCGGTCACCCATCCAAGTACTGACCGCGCCCAGCGTTGCTTAACATTCAATAGCGACAGTTGACTGTCTGCACCACTGAGCTATCGAGGCTGACAAATCGGCTGCGGCTGATTTGTACTTAAAATCCAATTATTAAATTCATTTCGATCGCCATCTATCTATGCGACTTTCCTTTCAACTTATACAATGGTTCAACTTCAAAAGACTCTCACAGATGGCTCTGGGCAGCGCAGCCAATGCTTCTCATTGGCTGGGCAGCGCGGTGTCCATCAAATAAGGAGCGTTGCAGCTTCCGTTCGTACTTTTGTGACTTTTCACTTTTTCTGAGTTAGATCCGATCCCAAATGTGCGTTCAGAAGCTACGCTTCAATAAAATAAAATTTAAAAAAATCTATGTGGTGGAGGGACACGCCTGGAGAAGGTGATAGGTAACAGAAAAGTGCACAAAGACGCAATTAAAATTATAAATAACATAAATGACATTCACTTGCCCCTTACTAGGTGGTAGGCTCAAATTGTAGTCGACTGGGTTGGTACCACCGTACTGGATGTAAGATGGCCGCATAGCAGCCTCGGTTATGTTCTCCTCTAGTCCAGTATAGCCAGCAATCCAGGGAAGTCTCCGGTATGGCACCTACCTTCTCGGAGGTGATATTGGCTGGTCTGAGCATGCGCTTCAGCCCCTCCAACTCAGCCACCCATACCGGATTACATAAGAAAAAAAGTTCAGTGTAGCCAGCACGACCGAAGGGAAGCGCTGACGTGGCACCTAGTTCACCCGGTGTTATGGGATGACATCACGGATGTTGTAGGTGATGTAACCAGCCGTGTCAGTTTCCATAAAAAAAAATATAAATAATTTGTTTTTTTATCTACTTATGTGGTGGTGGACCACGCCTGGAAGAGGTGCTAACAGAAAAGTGCAGAAAGACGAAATTAAAATTATACCTACATATCATAAATGACATAATATATTATCCACTCATGGCACATCTTCTGTCCGTTCTCAGTGGTATGCATGCAGACCAAATGTTGGTAACAAGTCAAAACGTATGCAATGTATGACAATGCCGTTGCTGGATATTTGTTTGCTTCAAACCTTGTATTATGTTATATATAACTTTCGAAGTTTCCATGTTGCGTGAGTCAGAGACAGTGCTTACATTTTATATGTACGTCCAATTCAGTGTGGACGGCACAATCACAAGGTAAGATTGGCATAGGTTCTCCGTAAGAACATTGTGCAATGGACTGACATCACGGTGTAGCAGGAAATGTAGACTACCACGTCAATTTTCATAAAAAAGGTCAGATTGCACGAACACATTCTTAATAATTAAGTGCACTTATGCTCATCTTTAAGACACGATAAAATTCAGTTGATCCAACGGTGAAATGCTTTCATTAGAATCCTAAGCTGACTTAAAGTTTTATCTGGGTCATTTAATTTCTTAAAAGGCACCTGCTATGCAGAGCGAAGACTAACGTCAATTGCCTGTCAAACAGTTTGCTTTGAGAATTATTATGGCTTTATTACACAAAATGTAGTGCTATCTCTACTCTACCTTCGTAACATTGAAAGATGACACTAAATAATTGTCCACATTGCTTGTTATACGATACAATTCTGCCAGAGCGTAGAAATTGATGATTTGATTAAAAAAAAACGCACTCTCTGTAGCGAAATGATCATAATCATGTTATGGCCATTTCGTAAAAGGATGGAGTCATTTATTCTTGTTGTACTTATGTCGTGGTTTCACTTATCAGGTTACGGATTTAAGCTATCGTTATATTTAAGTACGTTTTGGTACAATCGGCCCGTAACGTAACTTCGTATCCCAGTTAACTAGTACCATTACCAAAGTTTTATCAATTTGCAGCCCAGCTCACTAGAGTGTCGTGTAAAGACAAACTTAATCGAGTTCGCGCTGGATGCTTGATCTCAAGGTTCGAGGTTCAAATCCGTCTGACGCGACGTGCAACGATGAGTTTTTTCTGACTGAAACTTGTACGTGCATAGGTACCCACACCTGCTGCTTCACCGTTCGGAACCGGTGTAAAACTGTAGGTCCCTTCCCTTGCCCCTTACTAGGTGGTAGGCTCAAATTAATTGTAGCCGACTGGGTTAGTACCACCGTACTGGATGTAAGATGGCCGCATAGCAGCCTCGGTTGTGTTCTCCTCTAGTCCACTATGGCCAGCAATCCAGGGAAGTCCCCGGTATGGCACCTACCTTCTCGGAGGTGATATTGGCTAGTCGGAGCATGTGCTTTGGCCCCTCCGACTCAGCTACTCATACTGGATTACATATTTATTAAAAAAAACACCTGCTACTTCACCATGCAGTATAACTAAACCAACCAAGCAATTTAAATAAACCAAACCTGTACTCATTGACTGCCAAATCTGATGTCTTCAATAAACTGTTCTATGATTTCTAATTTAATTACATTACAGTCCATTTCTTTAATCCTGAACAGCAAAGATTTGACAGAGAGAATATATGTATTTAAGATCTCGTCTTTGTTATCGCACTGTTTATAATGGCTTTCTCTGCTCGGCGACTTTGACAAAACGATACCTCTTCTATCTCTTTGAATTGTTTCTAGCAAAGTTGGTACGCTCGGTATCGGTATCACCTAAGCACTAGGCACCAACACGGCCACCCACATTATTGGTACTTCGCAACGCTAGTAACTGTGACTCAAGCTATTCGTTACTACGACAGTAAGCGTTACTTATAGCTGTCGTGAAGTGCGAGGTTCACATTTTACTTAACCCTGCCAGGCACCTTGTCACTTCTACTGTTGGGTGTAAAAAGTTAAAAGCTAAGCCTGAGCTGTCTGTCTGTCTGTCTGTCTGTCCGTCTGTTCGTTCGAGAGTAGCCCGTTGAAATTGTCACAGAATGTGTGTTAAGACGGAAAAAACAACAAAATTTAAGGGGTTAAGTATATAAGAAAAGAAGAATAAAGTTTTTTTTTTTTTTGCTCAATCGTAAAATCGATACATATGTATAAGCGTCAAAATGTGTGTGATTACAACCCGTCCGAAAAATCTGCGGACCTGACCAAATGCACATTTTCAGATTATTATTATAGTTTTTATTTTCTGCGATGTAAAATGCAGCTTTTTAAATTAACGTAGGTATAAAAAAGATATTACAATAAAATGTTTCTCGTTTTATTTGTTTGCTGACCCTCCAGTTTGTATGTCGTCATTTGGTCAGGTCCGCAGATATTTCGGACGGGTTGTATAGTACAAACTCTATGTCTAAAGTAAATCTACAAATAATAAAAACCGACTAATTACATGGTGGTACGGGAACCTCGGTGCGCGAGTCCAACTCGCACTCGGAAGGTTTTTTCTATAAGTAGTTGGGATATCGCACGACTGAGCTCCAAGCTGGAGACACAAGATCATTAAGGTGCCAGCCCAGTGCAGAGATTCATACGATTCAATCGATGTTTATTTCGCGTGAAGTTTTTTCTATCTCGTTCTCTCTTGTTTTCACGCTCACCATTTCGCTCTCACGCTTCTGTTTTGAGTGAGTTCACCTTTCGCTAGTGACTTACTGCCCTAGGAATAGGCCCAATTATGGTACAGGGTGTCCAGCGGCAGATTTCATACTTTAAAAAATTATTTAAAAAAAACTACAGTGTTTATTTAAAATATTTTTAATGTAAATGCAAGATAATAAATGCAGATGAAATTTTTGAAAACAACGATTTCTAAATGTCGACCATTGAGCCGCACACACTCTTCGAGTCTAGCTCGCATGTTTTTGAATACGCGTTTGCAGAGCGCCTGTGAAATGTTGGCGATTTCAGATCGGATATTTTCTTGTAATTCTGTCACAGTGCCTGGATTTGATTTGGAAGGGCTCAAATCCGGTGACCGAGGGGGCCACGGTATGCTGCCGTTGCGAGAGATGTTTTTTTCAGGAAAAAACTGTCGAACTGCATTCATAGACACATTGGCCGTATGTGCGGTAGCCCCATCCTGCTAGAACCAAGTGTTTCGGTTAAAATACAGACTATTCTGCAGTTCCGGCATAAAAAAAATATTAATAATCCCAGAATATCTCTCTGAATTCACGATCACATTTTGGCCGCTCTGGTTTACGGCCCTATTAAGGTGGATGCCGACATTGCACACCACACGATAACCTTAGGCTTGTGTAAAGGCTCTTGATGCATTTTTTTTTTTTTTTTTGGGTTGCACACATCCCAGGAACGAAAGTTTTGTTTGTTCACATAACCTCCAATGTGAAAATGGGCTTCATCACTAAAGAAAATGTTCCCCATGTGTGCATCAGTCCGAAAGTTAGCGAAAAACCACTTAATAAGTAAGCCTCGACGGCAAAAGCGCGATGCTCTCCAGCCCACTGTTCCATAGCATCGAAAAAATCCGCAACTTTGCTGCGTCGAATGGCGCCATTTTTATTTTGACAGATTGACGCGTTCGAAAATTAAAAATGTTCGAAGTTTGAAATCTGCCACTGGACACCCGTTATATATATATATGTATGTATAAATGGTTGAACTTAGACTATAGTCTCATGAGAAAAACAATTTGAATAGTACGAAAACTATATTACATCACATCAGGCATGGCGTTTCGCTGAGCATGGTTTCGTGAAGTGACTGATATAACTGTTGGACACAGCCGGCATTACAGGATTAATACAAAATATGTACGGAAAAAAATAATGACAATAAAGAAATAAAAATAGTATATGTATAGATGTTTTCTTGCGCGACCCAAATCTCCATAAACTACTTGCTATATTACGTAAAATACGAACGCCCCCCGACCGTCGCAGTAAGTTTTGCCTACAGCTGTCGTGCAATATTAATAACCGAGCCTAACTTAAATATTCCCTTACATTTGACACTCGCATCAAACGTTTACATTGATCGATGAACACGTTAGTAGAATGTGCAAAAGAAACATACCTCACATCAATATAGAAAGAACCAACTCAAAGGTAAGGCACTTCCTCTGAGGTGATATTGGCTGGTTGGAGCATGGTTGCCCTCTGACTGACTCAGCCACCCAAACAGAATTACATAAAAATAACTATATGGAACAAATGAAGAATTTCCGTCAATCTCATCATGTGTTCCAAGAAGGCAAGTCAATAAGGGTCAGTCACGGGAGCGAGAGGTTTATCATCTTTCTGAACGCAGCTCGGCCTTCGGCCTCGCCCTTAGTTGCTTACTTTATTTGAGAATGAATATCGTTTACCTGAATCGCCCTTAGTTACTTCAACGAGAAAGAATATAGCTCGGTCACTTTATTCGAGAAGGTTTATCGTTTACGATTTTGTTAGGTATATGTATAGATTAGTCCATAATAATTATGTTATACAATATGAGAATTGTGTGGGGCCGGTACTTAAAAAGAATATCCCCACTGGATCTCTCCCCATGCATGTCGTAAAAGGCGACTAAGGGATAAGGACAAGATGCTGTGCTAAAGGGCGACAGGCTCGCCACCTCTCACCTTGGCACGGTACTTCCACCGAGTCATGCAGCAGGTGGGTCTTCGTGCCTTACTTGCTGCTTAATCTATTGAATCTTGTTCGAATACTTTGCGAAACGTGATGGTCGGTGTTGTGCTGTAATTTACCAGAGTTCTTGCAGCACAACACCGATTACTCTGCTTTCCCCGATTGTCGGGATTCAGCGTGTGTGATATGTATGTATGTATAAATATACAATATGTCCGATGGCCGCATAGCAGTTCTCGAAAGTATGAAATAGTGTCGGAACATACCCCCTGACTTATACGGAATTGCATAAAAACGCCCTGCGCGCGCCGCAGGGCCTATATCGGCCCAAAACTGAGTGAAACGTCGGTCGAAACGGTTATATAAATAGTTTGTGTTTTCCGTCCAGTTCAGTGTAGCCGGCACGACCGAAGGGAAGCACTGACATGGCACCTAGTTCACCCGGTGTTATGGGCTGACATCACGTATGTTGTAGGTGATGTAGCCAACCGTGTCAGTTTCCATAAAAAAAAACGCCGCATAATTTCCATGGTTACATACTGATCGTTTAAAATTAAAATGATACCAGAATTTTATTACCGTGTCGTTTGTGGATCTATGTGGCTCGACATTACTGGCCAAACGTATGGATCATCTTTATGAGCCCTCGATAGATTGCTCCACCGCACCGGACGGATGCCACATAGCTCCACCCACACCCGTCCGCGAGTAAAGGATTTTTCATTTTAACGACGTGTAAATGTATTAAATCTGCAATTAATTTATCAAATACTGTCCGCTCTTATCGCACGGCTTTCCCCAAACCTTCGCTTATTTAGTTTAATTAATAATAAAGTGGGAACGTTTCAGGGCAGTACCGAGGCTCGTTCCAGCACCATTATTAACTAATTATTCGTATACGCAGCAAATTAATTTTAACGAAATCGTTTCAATGAGATAAGTTAATTAAAACGTGTAAATTCGGAAGCTGTATAAGTTTAATTCGTACATACCCGTTCTGGAGTTTATTAGTTCATGTGTAAATATTGTAAAAATATATGGATAGTGAATTTACAGCTTTTAATAAAACATGAACTCAAAAATAAATTTTTGTTTATATAAACGCGCTCGGAAAGGCCGAAACTGTGCGTTCTTGGAACAACATTTTCATCGCTCTCCATGAAATCAAATCAAGCCTTGAAGTTTAGTTAGCAGTTAGCTAGTCCTAGAAACTTGACATTAATTATATAACAGTAATTACGAAATTACTTTACTTACAATTTTATTAAAATTGGTATATTCAAAAAAATATTATACAAAAAATTGTTCAGAAAATATGCCAAAAATTTTATTATTACGTAGAATTATCATAGTTCGTGAAAAAAATCTAAACTACCTATATATACAATCGCATTTTTAATTATGGAAACCAAAATATGTATACTGACAGAAAATGCCTTAGGCATTACCTACCTTTTCCCATATTTTATTTTATTTGACTGCAATAAATACAAAATGTCTCGCTCCGTTACTATGATACATTACGTGAAGCGCTCAGTATATTGTGTGTTTTATCTAAGGTCACGCCGGTTTCCCAATGGATTAGGCAGAGACAACGGATTCCCACGCGCCACTGTCCTCGCCTGACACACCTTTGTCCCTTCTTCCGTTGAAACAGATTTCCGTTAAAATATAGATTGCACGGAATGAAACAAACCTGAGCTCAATAGTGATGCAATCTGGATACAATGACAATATTGATAGAGGATGACGCCGGAAAAAAACCAAACCTTATCGGGACAACAGACATTTCCGAGTTGGGATGCCTTTGAATGGAGGATAAAAGTCGCGACTCGCGTATGCCGGCCGCCTCTTGTTTTGCTTTGCACAACTTTTTCTGTATTTTCTATCGATGAATAGTTCGTTTCATACCGCTCTGAATGCTTTTCATTAGGCTTCGCGAAGTCTATTCAGTTCAGTCCAGCTCCACAGAGCGGGCGCGGGTGAGCGGATCCGCCCCGCGCTCGTTCCAAGTGCGACATTAGGTGCGTTCTATTGACTCACAAGTTAATACGGAGCCTATTACTAAGTCTACGACGTCTGTCTGTCCGTCTGTCTGTCTGTCCGTCCGCCCGATGGCTGTTTGGGGAGGTCTCTTCCTCCTATACTTATGGGGTAACCGGGTGTGAATGATATTGCCCTTTCTTATTTGAACATTTCTTATTTATCCAAAACATGTTCGCCTCTATGGGCCGCGTGGTACTGACTGCCGTGCCCCGCTACGGCGCGGCGCGGTGGCGTGAAGCGCGAGGAGCGTGGATGGGGGTGCATTCCAACACTCGGTTGTTGGCCCCCACAGCTGTATCTTTGGAACCGTAACAGCTGGTCGGTTGAAATTTTCACAGAATGTGTGTTATTTTGGCGGATATAACAACAAATAATTAAAAATTTAAAAAGTTAAAAATTAAGGGGGGTTCCCATACAAGAAAGGTTTTTGTCAACGTTTTCTTTTTGTGGTGCGGAAACCTCGGAGCGCGAGTCTGACTCTTGGCTGTTTTTTTTTTTACTTACGAAACCTTAAATAGTACCGCAATCATGGTCACACTTGGAATGTTCTTGCAGGTTGCTAGCGGAGCAACGCGCGCGCGCCACACACAACACACAACTTGTTTTGCAGGTTGCCCTGACAGTGGTGTTTTTTTTTTTTTTTTTGTAAATTCTGATTTTAGTTTGGGATAACTTTTGATCTATCTACATTGCGTGATTTTTTTTTCGTTTTCAAATCTAATGGCCGCTCCGCGGCATTTTTACGTGATTTGAAAAGGTTTTTACTTTTTGCAGAGGCAAATTTTAGAAATATGAAAATGGAATATTCTTTTTGGGGTCGCAAATTTTTTAAATTGAATTTGTGGACGTGTCCATTTCATTTTCGGGATGTACTATCTATGCAAGGTGTTTTATTTATTTATTTATTTTATTGTAACTTAAAAGTCTAGTAACTAACTGCTCTTCATCAAAGGAACAATAAACAAGTTACATTTAAATTTAACAATGTTAAAGGAAAAATATATTACTATTCCGCTATACAATAATCTCTGAGGTCTGACCTTCCGCAAAATTTAAAGACCCGTATATATGACCAGTGTCCTCCCGGTTATGACGTACGGGTGTGAAACGTGGACTCTGACGGTCGCTGTTGTCCAAAGGTTGAAAGTTGCCCAGCGAGCAATGGAGCGAGCCATGCTGGGAATATCGCTACGTGATATGGTGCGTAACGAGGCAATCCGCCGACGCACCAAAGTAGTCGATATTGGACACCGGGTGGCTAAGCTCAAGTGGCAGTGGGCTGGGCACGATAGCCGAAGAGACGATGACCGTTGGAGTAACCGTGTCCTACACTGGCGGCCGTGGACAGGAAAACTGAGGGTGGGAAGACCACCCGCCAGGTGGGACGACGACATTAAGTACGTCGGCTGAAATCAGTAGTTCCGTATAGCTGAAGGCCGGGAGGACTGGAGGAAAATTGGAGAGGTGTATGTCCAGCAGTGGACGCTTACACGCTGACTGACTGACTGACTGACATACAATAATCAGTTAAAAATTTAATTATGTAAGGTATTATTAACATAGGTATGTCCATTTTCGTCCTCACACATGTCCAACGGTACGGCAGGACCCCTATGTTTAGTATTCTCTCTGCGAAGAGACTTGAATAATTGATGTAGTTCGAACCGAACGCGTATCGCCTCTCAAAAGACGAACACAATAAGGAACTCTGCAGCCCGTCCGTTGGACACCGAAAACGACATCGATTGTTAGACGAATTTCATTACACGCTCTACAAAGTCGTACACTATGCTCGTACATATTCTATTTTATTGGGTTAAAAGTTTTTCGTATTGAGTTAGACTTTATATGCAGAAGCATTTATATGTAAGGATTGCTAATTTCTTTTCATTTTACTCCCCTGTGGCTTATTAGAAAATGTTTAAAATATTTTCTTCGATTAAAAAGTAATTGCACGCATTTAAAAATGTTATAGTGTGTATCTGTATTCTGCATATAAGTACGAATAATTTACTTCAAAATAAGCGTATCGATAATCAAGGGTGAATCATACAGTGAGTTCACAAGAGAGATAGACTTAATTTCGCGAACCAGGTACCATGTCATTGTATAAAAATGAAATTCAGTGACGTGAACCCTACCGTGAACCAAACGGGAACAAACGAACGAAATGCAGTCGTATTAGCCAGCACCTCCTGAACGTTGTATGAAACTCATACACGCAACGGTTTTTTGACAGAATTTAAATATAGCGCTCCTAATCGTAAGAGTAGGGGTGGCACACCATTACATGTAATTGAGGGATGAAATTTTAAAAAGTCTGTGCACATAAGCGTGTGGGTATCGTTAGATAGGTCATAAAAATGATAAAACAGTACGTATCAAAATTACTTTATTGTTTAAGTCAATAGTTGGTGACATATGAGTTTCTCTCGTCGTAAAAAAATTGTCAAACGCAACTTTTGAAATATACTGTGGAAAATTCTGAAAAAAAAATTAAAGAGGTAGACATAAAAAACACTTCAGTTCTTACTACTCTCAGACGTTGAATTGTACGCGGAGGTCACGAATGCCATGCCAGACCAACTTGACAGGTGCTTCACCCTGCTGTTTCTTGAATAAGTAGTAGTCAGTCAGCGTGAAAGCGTTTACTGCTGGACATACGCCTCTCAATTTTCCACCAGTCCTCCCGGCCTTCAGCGGTACGGAACCATTGCTTTCAGCCGACGTACTTGATGTCGTCGTCCCACCTGGCGGGTGGTCTTCCCACGCTTCTTCTTCCTGTCCACGGCCGCCAGTGTAGGACACGGTTACTCCAACGGTCGTCGTCTCTTCGGCTGAATGGCCCAGCCCACTGCCACATGAGCTTAGCCACCCGGTATCCAATATCATCTACTTTGGTGCGGTGGCAGATTGCCTCGTTACGCACCATATCACGTAGCGATATTCCCAGCATGACTCGCTCCATTGCTCGCCGGGCAACTTTAAACCTTTGGACAACATCGACCGTCAGAATAAGAAAGACTTTGAATAAGAATAATGGAGGCAGGTATAGAATGCAATAAGTTATGCGATTTTTTTTTTATTTTTACAATCCTCATAATCAAATCAAATCAAATCATTTATTCGTAATCATATTTCATATTACAAGTCACAGGCAGGTATACAATATAGAATACAAGTATGTATAATTCAGCCAGTTTATTATTAGCCATATTTTGGCATAAATCAGTATCGGTAGGGTTAGCGACGACATCCGTCAAGTACTCACCTAGAGAGTAGTACGCTTTACCAACCAGAAACTCCTTGAGTCTGGATACAAATATTCCGTCCGAAGAAAAATGTAAAATACTATTTGTATTATTTGTTAGCTACCATCGACCGACCGATGCGCCGTCGTCCATTGTGTTCGCTTGTATGTCAAGCTAAATCAATTTCTATTGGTTTCACAAGTTTAATTTATGTTTTCTGGCATTTTGGATGCCTATAGGAGCGGAGCCACGGGTCCAGCTAGTTCTGTGAATAACCGACGAAATCTGGTCAGTGCATGAATTGCGGTAGGTAGTGGAAAGGATAGGAGTGTAAGAGACAAGAAAATTTGATGAAAACCAGCTTCTCCGAGCACTACCGTGAAAAGGCCATTGAGTTCAGAATAGAATAGAATACAAAGCCAGTTTCACAACCAGTGAACTATAGATTTGTACAAACTGTCAAATGCAATTATGCATGTATCTTCCACATCGCCTCGAGCATTCATACAGGAAGCGCCGAAAGCCAATTGAAACTGAGCCAAACTATAGCATTAGCGCCTACCTGTGTCTACCTACCCTACCTACCCGTGTCTACCTACCCGGGAAGTAAATACCCAGAAACGACATTGTTTATTGGCATACTTTTATCTTGTTACTATAGTTGTTTTACAGTATCACAGTTGTTTTACAGTATTCGACGGCTAAGCCTCAGTAGCTCGGTGGCGGCGCAATGGATTAACGCGCAAGTAGTGCAATCGTGAAATAATTTTTTTTTATGGAAACTGGCACAGTTGGCTACATCACCTACAATATCCGTGATGTCAGTCCATAACACCGCGTGAACTAGGTGCCACGTCAGTGCTTCCTTTCGGTCGTGCCGGGTACATTGAACTGGACGGAAAACATAAACTATTTACATAGCCGTTTCGACCGACGTTTCATTCAGTGCGGTGGTACCAACCCGGCGTGGTCAGAACTTGGATGGTTGGCTGTTCGACCGTCGTGATAGGCTGACCCTGGTTCGGATTCCACGTAAAAGTGGAGGTCCCTTCCGTTTACCTTACTAGTTGGTAGGGTTTAACCCCACAGAAATGTTTCCACCACCGCACTAAAAGGAAGGTCAATTGAAGATGCCGTTTTCCGTCCAGTTTAGCGCAGCCGGCACGACCAAAGGGAACGACTGACATGGCGCCTAGTTGACCAAGCCATATAGACTAACATAGCAGTTATTGTAGCCATTCATGTCAGGTCCCATGAAAACAGCGGTCAAGTTCGAGTCGAACTCGCGTGGAGACGGTTCCGTACCTTACTTACGATTTTAGTTTTTTCCTAAACTAGAAGAGAGGCCCTATATTCTCATTTTGACGTGATGATATCACGTCTTATAAGTTTATGAACACCGGCTGCACGCACGAAGAAGTGTCACGTTCCATCTGAACCTATGTGTGCAAGCGAGAGCGCGTAACAAGCTATAGAGAGGCATATACAATAGTAGGAAATACAAAATATATTTGTCCGTCTTTTGCGAGCCTCGAACCCGCGGTCCCTGCCACCATCACCGACCAGACGTCTTAACCACCCGGGCTAATCGATCATGTACCTATCGAAGCGAATTTGCTCAACTGTAGGTGAAGATTTCATGGAGCGACATCTAGCGTCAACATCTAGCGTCAATAGTAAATGAAATACTTCAGCATCGCAGTTAGGTAAGTGTTGTAACGTTGTAGTATGCGCTTTGATAATATTTAGATGGCGTTATGCCTAAAGGCATTATCTGCCAGTCATGCCTGGGATTGTGAGTATGGTAGATGGGTAGTGCGGGTAATTTTTGTTTTTTATATAAAAAGTTAAATTACAAATTTAAAAAATCCCAACCCTTAAAAAAACCCCGACCCTTAAAAAGTCAAATATAATTTCCGTTTACTTACTTAAAGGGTTCGGGGGCCGCTAAGTAAATTCCCGCGCTGCTCTGAGTTTTTATATTTTCATGTACTTAAATTAATTTTACATATTTTATATTCTACAAAAACTTATAAAATACACAAAATTATATTGATAAATTAATCTTTATTTTCACATTTTTATCATGTACTTAAATTAATTTTACATATTTTATATTCTACAGAAACTTATAAAAATACACAAAATTAATAAAAATCTAAATAAAAACGGTAAATATCCGCCGGCGGCGGGAGGCAGGCCTCCAAGCACGCCGGTGGGTGCAGGCCGTGGCTACGGCGCTCTCCGGGACGACGCGAGACAAGCTACGAGCGATAGGTGGTGGTACTAGACACGTAGGCCACCACCACCCCCATTCCGGAGAGCTCCGTATCCGGCGGACTGCGGGGCGAGCGACGTCACACAGCTCTTCTATCTTTGTTGGCCCTCTTGCGTGCATCGCTGTTGCGCACGGCACTGCACCGGTAGCGGAGGCTGCAAGCGCGACATAGGGCCGCGATAGCCCCAAGCTAACCGGTGGCGGCGGACTTCGTCCCGTCGTAGCTGGTGTGGCGGGGCGTGTCCCTGGTTCGTCATCCTCACCGGTAGACGCGGGCGATGGATCAGCGAACCGTGGCGGATTGGGTGCGCTGGTTGCGAAAGAAGCAGCAAGTCTTGTCACTGGATCCGGCCACACCGCGAGGAGGGCGAGGCGTGTTGACTGGGACGCGCGACGTCACTTGTCCCTCCTCTGACACAGCGGGGTGGTGAGGGGCTGAGGCGGTGTCGCCGGTAATCCACTGCCGAGGCTGTCGGGTAACCGGTTTTATAAAATTTTCATTTTTTCAAATTTTCAGAAAAAAAATTTACCCCTGTCAGTCTGACAGCTTTTCTTCTATTATTAGTTTTTAAAGTACTCACATTTGCGATTTAAGAATTAAACTTCTAAGCACGATAAAGTATTATAAACTGATTTTGTATCTGACTTCGCACTTTATATACTTTATGACGTCATCACGTAAAACTATCGTCCGTAAACCTACTTTACAGACAACCAATTTTTTTATTATTATTTTAGACTCAGTAGTTTCGGAGATAAGGGGGAATGCTTGATTTTCTAAGGTATATTTTCTTTAATACCTTAAACTATGAATTCTAAAATTATATTTAAAAACATATTTGTGTATTCTTATAATGAGCCCTCTCCATTTATACGTCATATGATGCGATAGAAAAAAAAATTCACAGATCTCATGCATTACATGACCTTCGGGTACATTGGAAATGAATTTTAGGACGTATTCAAATATAAGCATATAGCGAGTCGCCGACTGTGGGCGTGAAAATATCCTGGTGTGCCTGAAGCGACGAACTCAAAGAGCAAACACACTCCAGATTCTAACAGCGCGCACCTGTTCACTATATAATTACTTCTACTCCTCTAAATACTAACATGTATTCGGCACACGTATAAAAGCTCGCCTCTGGAATAATCTGCCCCTGCATTTACACTCCACTACGTCTATGAATGTATGGTAAATTTGAGAAATATTTTCCTATTCTTACTGAAGTAAATACATTTTTACTAGCATACATACTAGTTACATATTGCACTAGCTTTTACCCGCGGCTCGCGGTAAAGTCGGTTTAATAGCAAATCCGATTTAAACGGGAATATGATAAACGATCGCTTCTTTTGTATTTTCTCTCTCTCTCTCCCTAAACCCTTTCTTCCTTCCTCTCTCCCTAACTCTCTCGCTTCCCCTCCGTTCCCCTTCCACCCCTCGCTCTTCTCCATCCCCCTCTTTCCCCTTCTCTTTAACCTCGTTATCTGCCTACCTTTCTCCCTAATTCCCTCCTTCCCTTCTCCCTTCTCCCTCGCTTCCTCTTACTCCCCCTCTTTCCCCCATCCGCACTCACTCCGTCCCCCCTCGCTCCTTTCACCTACCCCACCCACCTCCTTCCTACCTCTCACACTTTCCCCTCCTCCCTCTCTCCCCCTAGCTCTCTCTCCCTCCGACACTTCTATCCCTCCCTATCTCTACCCCGCCGCTTCCCCTTCCCTCCGTCACCCCTCAGCCTCGTTCGCCGCCCTTCTTCTCAACGCCCCCTCCCTCATCTCCCACCCATCTTACACACCTCCCCTACCCAAAATCCCTTCCACCTGCTCCATCCATCCCTCCATCCCTACCTCCCTCCCCTCCCTTCCCGCCCCTCCCACCGTCCTCCCTCCCTCCCATTTCATACCTCCCTCCCCTCCTGGTCCTTCCCCAACCCACACCTCTGCGTCCCCCGCCTTTATCGTTCACCCATCGTCCTTAAACCCATTACCCTAAGTGTACGTCCTGGGTGCGCGGAGCGTCGGGCGGGGCGTGCGCGTCCGCTCCAGCGGTCAACGCTGCGTTCTTTGGCTGTGCACTGCAAGCGTTGCTAGTTCACCCGGTGTTATGGGTGCACTCTCAGTGCACTGCAAGCGTGCAGCGGGCAAGGTAGCGTTTTACGTTTAAATCTTGAAGCGACATGGTTGCACGCTGACTTGACCGCACTGAACGCTCCATAGAACGCTCGAAAAGACAAACTGGTTTGAGTTGCACGCGCACGCTCCGCTGCCCGCTCGAGCGCCCGCTCCCCGCTCCGCTCACAACGCTGCGCACTCAGGACACTAGTAGCGCGCGCGCATGTTTGAATTGCCCGCTGTACGCTCCGCTCCGCAAAACGTTGCACGCAACGCTGCACCCAGGACGTACCCTAACACAATTGCATTCCCTATTTCACCCCTTTCCGTTTTTTTTTTTCGATAAAAGGTAGTCCCCAGGATGCAATCTATCTTCTTCCCAAAATTGTATATAAATATTTATAGTATATATATCTAACATCGCTTCTACCAAACCAACAACCATTCGACACTAAATTCCGTTCATACTATACTTTCCTATACTTTCTTTGATACAGCTCAGTCCTAAGGCTATTTCGCGTGATGGTATAGTCTATAGTGTGCTTCAAGAACTATCTTTACATTGGGCAAACCACATCAAAATCTGTTCAGTGGTTCCGGAGTTTACCTCAAACATATATCATACATACAAACAGACAGACATTCCCTTTTATAAAAAGTAGAAGAAGAAGATACAGAAAAAGTAGAGATTAGTTTGTAGTTTATCTTAATGCATTACTTAAAACATTGCCACAAACAATTCTTGTACATAATATATACTTCTCCCACATCCCAAAGGTTAGTTAGAATAGAATGCCTCACGGCATTAAGCTCACCTATTGTGCATAATTTGTATAAATTGGTGTTCAATAAAGTATATATATCCATATTTAAAAAATTATTATAATTTACTTGCTTTTTCATACTGAAATATGTAAATTTTGAAAAAAAAAATTCATAAAAAAAAAAATTCTATTCAATTTCTCAATTTTCAAGTCTATGCATACACGAAAACCATTTTAACAACTCACTGCAAGATAAAGACGACACGAAACTCGCGTCATGGAAAATTTAAAAAAATCATAACTCCCAAAATTTTCACTTTTTTAAAACAATTCAAAAAACATCCCCAGATATTTAGTCAATCTACAATATAAAAATATAAAAGTTTAAAATATGTATTTAGATATACGTTTAAAAGTGCCCTTTTTAAACCCCCTAAAAACGGCTATTTTAAGCGGTTTTTTTCGATTTTCTCAAAAACTCAAATTTTTTTAATATTTTTTTTCACATTCTTCTAGCTCTCGTCGATACGAGATCCTAAATATTCACGTAACCTTAAAACTCACGACACCAGGGCCATTTCGCACTTTTCTGGAAATCGGGGCCTATACTGAAGCGATCGAAAAGACATTTCCCATGTCAAAAGTTTTTTCAATTCTCTAAGTTGTCCCCCAAAATTTACACTTTTTGTCTATGTCTGTGTCATCCATCACCTCGTCAAACTCTAAATATGAACCTAATTTCAATTGTTTTCGTCCAGCAGATTCGAAGATAATAAGTTGTGACAGACGGACAAACAGGCACGAGACTGATTTATAAGGGTTCCGTTTTTTTCTTTCCTCTCTTGAGGTATGGACGGAATCCTAAAAAGTAAACAACTGTGGCAATGTAATTTCGTCTTTGCGCACTTTCCTTTGACGTCATCGACTAGTGAATGCCCCTTCTAAAATTTCATGGAGGTTTTTAGGTGCAGCCGCCTAGGCCAGCCGCCTAGCCTAGCCGCCTAGGCTAGTGCACACAGAGTTAGAGAGAATTGATTGTCATAATGACTGGAAAGGTATTCGAGATATTATTCATGAATCTTGGTCAGGCAATCATGATGACGACCCAATGGTTTAATTTTGCTCCCTATCGGCATCGGCACATTCGTGAGGATATTATTTAAACTTTCCTATATGGAGTGTAAATCATAACATAAGGAGTCATTAAAACAATAAAATTCTAGTGATAAAAAGAAACAAAACTTACACGGTACTTAAATATTTTTTTTAATGTATTCCGGTATATGTTGCTGAGTCGGAGGGGCCAAAGCACATGCTCCGACCAGCCAATATCAACTCCGAGAAGGAAGGTGCCATACCAGTGACTTCCCTGCATTGCTGTCTATATTGGACTAGAGGAGAACACAACCGAGGCTGCTGTGCGGCCATCTCACATCCAGTACGGTGGTATCAACCCAGTCGGCTACAATTTGAGCCTACCACCTAGTAAGAGGCAAGGGAAGGGACCTACAGTTTTACAACGGTTCCGAACGGTGAAGCAGCAGGCGTAGGTATGCACGTAAATTTTTCCGTCAGAAAAAACTCATTGGTACACGCCGAACGAGTTCGAACCTCGGTCCTATCGCATGAGAAGCCGATGCCCAAACCACTCGGCCTTTATGTCATTTTGATAAAATATAAAACCAATAACTAATTTTTCAGAATTCTGAATCACTAAACTACAATAACAAATAGAATATAAAAACCATTAAAACAAGTTACGTAATCACAACAAAATATATTAAGTATTTACTAAGCGCTAAATTGCGTTGGATGAAAATTCATAAGTTTTGTAAAAACAATTTTCTATTAGCCATGTCCATGTCCTATTTATTCTTACTGGAGCGAGCTCGTGATGCGACGCACACATACATGCGGATAGTCGCTGAAACTAAAAAAACGGTCAAGTGCGAGTTTTACTCACGCACGGAGGGTTTCGTAGATCCGCTATCTATACCATACGTGTCAAAAAACCATATCTTTTGTCTGTCTGCAATGTAAAGTGAGTGTGGCGCACTCTATTATTAAGTAGCGTGAATATGTATTAGTAGAGTAAATAATATGTACTAATCGATTATTAGCAGGTTTCTTTTATGGGGCCCCGCTTATTTATTACTTTTTGCTTTTTTATAATTGATTTGCATATCCGCCATAGTTATTGTGAGGTATAACTATGGCGGAATTTTTTCACATATTCTGTGAAAATTTCAACTGGCTACCTATTACGGTTCAAAAGATACAGTCCTTGGACGGACGGACGGACAGACAGACTTAATAATAGGCTGCCGTATGGATACGGAACCCTAAAAAGTATATTTTCTGAGAGACACACTCGGTCGGTTACATTGTTTCCACTGACAGCTCCAATTGTAAGTCTGTCTCAGAATATAATATCTTTTCTGAAGTAGATTTTCTCAGAATCATTGAAAGACAGTCAATTTATTTCGCTGGAAATGAAATAATGTCTATTCTTTGAAACGACTGGAAAGACTTATGTGGTAATTTAAACATTTCTAGACAGCTGCTCTAACAATGCTCGTTGCAAAGAGATTAAAAGGTCGTTGGTACTGATATATGCATCCACCAGTTCATTGGAGTTTCACAGTAAATTTTGGATGGAACTCTCGTTCTTGAATTTTCTTTCCCACAACATTCAAGCAACACTCTCTTAAAATGGCTTCCAATGGCGGCCGTAGATTTACATCAACTTGTAGTAAATAATGAACGTAGGTATATTGTATACATAAATTAGCGAAGGTGGAATCTGTCGAAATGATTTAATTTCCAGTAAACAATAACTTTCAAATAACAACATTTAGTAAAATAAACCTTTTTTTAATATTTATTGTGTTAATATGGTAGAAAGTACAGGTTTGATCCGTCAACTAGATTATAATATCATACATTCAAAGTATTCCATGAAATAAATATTGAAACCGATTCAATTAAAAATGAAATGAATTAGTAATAAAATAACATATTCAGAACTAGGCGCCATGGCAGTACTTATATATAGCCATGCCGGCTACACTGAACTGATGTTGAAAATTATTATTTGGTCTATATAGGGAATGTACGTGTTACAAACAGACAATGTCTATTTTATTATTATACTAATGGAGATAGGATTACTCTTATTGGCACAGTCTATAAGTAGGTATTTCAGCAGCGTTCCTCGTATTGAAGCCCGATGGAATGGATTTAATTAATACTTTTACGATAATGACGACTGTTCCGTTTTATTGGAAACATTAGCATACTTTCTACTTAATTAAGCGAGTTATAAAACATGGCCACCTATCGGCGCCACAGTCGCACTCAGTGGCACCCTAGTGTTGCGTAAATATCGATAGTTTACTTTATCGATAGAATTTTCCTTTATAGTCTAACTTGACGAGTTTAGGAAACGTAAAGACGGCAGACACCATTTGAATAGTATAATTGTAGATATTAAATAAAGAATTTTAAATTAATGAATGAATATGAATTGTTGCCAGTGCAGAGTTCTAAACAAAAAATACACAAAAATTTATAGCAAAAAACAATCAAAATTGACTGTGTTGACAGTTATAGTTTGGCACAGAGCTTAAAATGTTAACCCTCAAAAAGTGTGTTGTTTGATATAATCTATCACTACTTTCGGTTGGCATTTCCACAATTTGGGAAATAATACCAATTTTCAGACTTAGCTTTGTCAGAATTTAGAAGTAGTGCCTACGTAGTATCGATTAATTTGATGAGTTGTGTGGAGCCGCTCAACGCACACGTCAGACCCGCCTTTGTTGTGCGTCCCGCCAGGACTGCAATCTGCTAATGGCTCCAATCCATTTGACCATCTATCTACGTACTATTAGTTAGCCCACTCGGCCAGCATTTCTCCAGTTCAGGTACGTAAGCCACTTAGCTCACATAAACTACGGTTTATGACTAAAAGCTTCTTGTTTTGTTACATTATCGATCCGAGAAAGAGCAGCTTAAACAGTGTCTTCCTTCGTCTGTTTGCTTTTATATAGGTTTGCCTCTGTGTTTGTTCCGTGCGTGTTTAAAAGTGGTATTATTTGAGAATTAGGCACCTACCATATGAAGGTACTCCTCAAACTTCATTTACGTACCTATGACAATGGCTGCTTGCGCACTAGACGATAACGGCACGGCAACGACCACGGCACGATCAGGACACGGCATCAGTGGAGACAAATAATGAAAACTTAGTATATAAGTTATGTATATTTAAAAAAAGCTCTGTAAGGTTTCTTACCCGGTTCTTCCTTATAGATTGCACTGCTGAATGAAAACATAAAAAAAAAATGATGACGAACCATACTGAATATGCATGCATATGTCTCAATGAAATATTGTTATTGTTGTGTTTTCTTTATGGCAAAATAAATATCTGAATCTGAATCTGAATCTACGAAATGCCGTGTCGGCATGACATCTTCGCCGTTCATAGACTATTTTTTATAATATGTGTTTATTAATTTTTGCCGTGCTGTGGTCGTGACGTTACCGTTGCCATGCGGTTATCGACCAGTGCACAAGCAGCCTATGCTATGTCTCTTGCGCTGCTGTTTCAATGGAATATTAGGATTTAGGACGACGACGATGGGATAGATTTGTCAAAAAAAATTTAAACTAAAAGAATGCGAAATAAAATCTTGTCAAGAAGTCATAATTATTTCTTCATTTTACTTATTTCCAATGTTTATTTTAATTTGTGGTAACTTTTTATTAATATTTTTTTAATTCATATGAACACGGAAATAGCATTTCATTGTCCATGAAACTGTAATGAGCTAAAAGTTGAAATTAGTCCGAGCTGATAAATGCGTGATCAAATTCGAGAGGTTCTATTTAGCAAGTCTTTGAGGAGCTTATCTCGAGTGGTTTGCGGGCGCATTCATTACGGCGTTTGTCTTCGGAATTACAGGAGTTTACAGGAAATAAGGTCCGTAATCTGAGCAGAGAACGCAGAAAGCTTTTTGAGTCTTAATTGAACGAGAAACAGAAAAAGCTTCTTCGTATTGTTTTGTTTAAATTAATTAAGATACCTAAGAAGTAGGTACTTTTATGATTTGATTTTTTTTATGGAAACTGACACGGTTGGCTATATCACCTACAACATCCGTGATGTCAGCCTATAACATCTGGTGAACTATAGGTGCCAGTCCCTTCATTTCATGTCGGCTAGACTGAACGACGGAAAACACAAACTATTTACATATCAGTTTCGACCGACGTTTCTCGACGACGTTCTCATATCTAGTTTAGTGATTTTAAGATTTAACTATGTTTAATATTCCTACTCTTTGACGTGTGACTACTCAACGGTGACGTGAAAATAGAGTGGTCTAAAAGTATTTAGAGTAAGTTATTTCCAGATATACACCCCCTCCAGTATTACCCCAGTACCCCAGTTATACCCCATACAGATTACCCCCTCCTCTACAAATAGTTCCCATCACTTTCGGTACTCAATTCAGCCGCGTACATAAATACGTACATAAATAATATATGTACATAGTTCTGTTTTAAACAGTTTCCCCTAGGTCTCCTCAACATGTTTTTCCGCCCTTTTGAGCAGAGCCCAACGTCGCGCGTCGCGCGTCGTGTTTGCGCGCCTATACCTTTTCTCTGTCGACTGCACCCATTCTCTTTATTTGAAGGGCACTTTCAGCTATTGAAAGAAAATCATTGAATTTGAATTGCTTTTAGGGTAGAGATAAATGTAAATGGTGGACGCGGAGTCTGTGACGCGTGACGGCGACGGTTACGCTACCGCGGCGGCGGTGTTTCATCGCGTTAGAAGTGGGCGGTGGTGGGCGGGCGGCGCGGGGGAGGGAGGTAGCGTAGGGCTGCCCGCATCGGTGAAAGGTTCACTATATTGAGGTCTATAGAAGTAGAAAAGAAGTCGTTGTTTTCATAATTTTTTATTTTTTTTTGTAATGGCAAAAAAATTAATACATCGAGCATCGAGACCATCGAGCGTGTGTGAACGTCTCAAGTGTCCTAAGCTGTCCTAAGGCATTGTTGAATCTGACATATAGGTATATTGAACATTATGTTTTATTTGTTACAATGTTAGTTTTGTTTTAGAGTTTATTTATGATTTAAATATTACGTCTTGATCTGCAAAATTTAGGTAAATATAAAAATTGTACGGGTAATAAATGTGTATAAAACAAACAACAAATATGCAATTATTTGCAATCAAACTTTCTTTATTATATTTTGTTGTATCTATTTCGTAATAGTAGATACAGATAAGCTTAAAACGACTGGGTACACCCACCGAGCATGGTACACCATTCCAAATTCAAAATCTTCCATTCTCAACCGTTACACCGCAAAGGTTCGCGGTCGCTAAGACTTTTCCACGGGAACTCCTTAGCCGGAAGTGGAAAGTGAAGGAGCGAGGCGCCAGCGGAAATGGCAACCACTTAGCATAGTTCATTTTCTCGGCTGCGAGGGCGGGCGGAGGCAGGAGGGGGTAAGAGGAACCCATTTCGATTGAATGACGCCAATACGACTGAAGTGTTAATGTAAATATCATGAGCGGGACTTTAATGTTTTCTCCTACCTGATTTAAAGGTCAAAGTAATAGTGATCACTCTATGCTTAGTAAGTTGAAATTACGGAGTAACTGACATTTTTACAACTTCGTGGTTGCTTGGGGGTTTATAAAGGTATAATAATAATGTATACCTACAATTTTATTTACGAAAAACTTGGAAAAAATTCTACTTTCCACAAGTTATAAGGTTATAAGTGACTGATGCACAGCGATGTTATACGACACGCCTTCTTTCACTCGTCTTCGGCTACAAACAAATGTGAAACTTCACATGAATCCCTAATTTAATTTAAACTTTTTTAGCGACGTAAATCTCTTCAAAAGCGACGATTTAATTATAGGCCCTTCTCGGAATTCCCGAAAACAGAAACACGAATTAGACTACACCTAAAATAGAGTGTCACTTGTTTCTGTAGTCTTTCGTATGTTTTTACTAGAAGTGTCCTACCGCAGTGCGCGCCAGCGTAACGACGTAAGAAAGTACAAGAAGTAACTACGCGACGCCGTGGAGCATGTAATGGACTTTTCAAGTATGTACGAGCCTCCAAATTTCCTTCAGACACGTAAAAGTATTGCCAACAAACGTACTTAACTTTTCCGTTAAGTTCACATTAAGGTAACTGGTACGATGTTTGGCCATAAACAAATATTTACGAGTACATGCCGGAGCTACCTCATAAAAATTAAGACGAGCGGTGTTTATAAATGTGCAAACAATAATTCGAATTGAACGAATTAACACTTTTTTTTCATTTATTTATTTTACCCGGCTCGTTACATCTTCTCTCATCACTTTCGGTACTCAATTAAGCCGCGATCCGCACTTATGTGACCGAACTACCTCTCTGTAGAAGTACCTCTAACTGTCCTACTGTTGGATACATGGCATTGTGTAAAATCTATTTATAAATTACTCTTTGCATTTAAGTTAGAATAAAAAACAAACATAATATCAGGAAAATTATTGAATAATATTACTTAATGTACGAGTATTTATTTCATTTCAAATCTTCAGCACAAATACTTGAACAGTATACTTGACATGTCGTGTGGTCATATTTAGGAAAGCAAATAAAACGCTGTTGTGATGTATGTACTACTATAGACTGTAAACGTATTTGTTTTCTGCTTAGAATGCCTTATTAATTAAAAAAAAAATAAGATGGCCATTCCAGTAAAACTAAAAACACACGAATTGTTTCACATACAACATGGTCACATACTAGGTGCCAAGCAGTGCCAGGTCGCGTACGACCGAATGTCCATGGACGTTGTTAGACACCTTATAGGTGGCTCGGCGCCACATGTCGTACTTTCTATAAAAAAATCAGAATATAAGTAAAAGTAGGTACTTAAATCATTTCGAGTGTTTTTCCAAAGTTGGTCGATCTCCGTACCGCCTACCCCACGTTCCCTTCAGAGCGGCCCGCAATGCTCGTTTCCAGTGACGCAGCACGTTAATATGAATTTGAAAGTTGTTTCCAACGTAATGTATGATTAATGGCTGCCGGTGTAATTTGAGTAAAGTACTTTATTACAAGACGAATAACCGAACGGAATACCTTATTTTGTTTCTTGTGTAAGTACAAATTTCAGTTTAACTCGAACATGATGGTAACTTAGTTCAAAAATGTGAGTATGAATGAAATTTCAAAAGTGCCTAGACTACGCACAGTTAAAATTATCACAAAGATTAATTTGTATGTTAGTGACGACACGTCCAAACGCAAGCGAAGCACTGGCATGGCACCTAGTATTGACAGGAACAAGAGATCATGGGCTGATATAAAAGATTTAACAGGTAAATAAATCAATAAATAAACAAAGTGTATGACAATAGCTAAGTATAGTAAACTTGGATGGGTGACCGCTGACCGTTGGAGGCTGACCGAGGTTCGGATTCCTCGTAAAACTGTAGGTCCCTTCCCTCCTAATCTTACTTGGTGGTAGGGTTTAACCCGCCCGGGTTGGTACCACCGCACTGAATGAAACGTCGGTCGAAACGGCTATGTAAATAGTTTGTGTTTCCGACCAGTTCAGTGTAGCCGGCACGATCAAAGGGGGAAGCACTGACATGGCACCTAGTTCACCCGGTGTTATGGGCTGACATCACGGACGTTGTAGGTGATGTAGCCAACCGTGTCAGTTTCCATAAAAAAAAAAAGCAATTTCTAAGCGTTGTGTAAAGGACGTACTGGCTGAAATTGCATGCTTGAATAATTCTGTGTTCTAACTACACCCATCGAGAAAATATGTCTAGGTACATCACAGAAAAATACAATACAGTATAAATATAAACGTAATCATCTACCCGCGCAAATATTGCCAGTACTACCAAGTACTTGTAATTCCAGCAACGAATTCTAGTTTCATACTATTCTAGTACACTTCGGGAATAACAGATGGCGCGCTCCCGCTTTTCGTGTCCTCACTCCAGCCTCTCGACTGTCGCCCGCCTCAGTCAATATCTCAGATGGGAACCGTGTGCTTGTGTTGTATTATTTACAGTAACACACATCACATACTAAGTTGGAAGATATTTTGCGATATAGCCAACCCTGGCGTGGTGGCCTTGGTAAAATATAGGTGTCACGTCGGTGCTTCCCTTATGTCGGGCCGGCTATACTGAACTGAACGGAAAACACGAAGTAATTACATAGCCGTTTCGAAGGACTTTTCATTCAGTGCGGTGGTACCAGGCCGTGCGGGTTAAACCCTACCACCTAGTAAGGTGAGAAGGGAAGGGATCCACCCACAGTTTTGGTTTTTTTTTATGGAAACTGACACGGTTGGCTACATCACCAACAACATCCATGATGTCAGACCATAACACCGGGTGAACTTGGTGCCACGTCAGTGCCTCCCTTAGGTCGTGCCGGCTACACTGGACTGGACGGAAAACACAAACTATTACATAGCCGTTTCGACCGACACCTTTCATTCGGTGCGGTCGTACCAACCCGGGCGGGTTGAACCCTACCACCTAGTAATATAAGAAGGGAGTCATATCCCTTAGTCGCCTTTGGTGGAATCCGAACCACGGTCACCCATCCAAGTACCGCGCCTTATGAATATGCTTATGATCACGATTGACAGTCGACCAACCGCACCACTGAGCTACTAAGGCCGACAAAAAATTCATCACTACTAGAAATTTCACACGATCCGTCTAACTCGCTCCAACGGGCTTCTCAATGCGTCTAGTGAGACAAAGCTGCGGCTATTTTTGCGATAATCGCTGATAGTGAACAGGCGGGCCGGTCTTCCCCTTTGCTTTACAAGGTGTTATGGGCTGACATCACGGATGTTGTAGGTGATGTAGCCAACCGTGTCCGTTTCTATAAAAAAAAATGCTAATAGGCAAGCCATCCATAATAAAAAGTGTATCCAGCATTTTTAAAGAAGCGCGCTGGCGTGTGTTCTGTTTCCGATAGGAGCATGGTGCCGACCGACATCGTGAGTACGGCACTACTCACTAGATACTAGATGTTGGTCGCTAACCATTTTAGGGTTTAAAAAGAAAAAAAAACCGGCCACGTGCGAGTCGAACTCGCGCACCGAGGGTTCCGTATCGCCATGTCATGGCTAGCGCCACTCGCGCCTTCTATGGCGTGTTATGAAATGCTTCTTATTAGTTAAACTGAATGATTAGTTAAAATGTTTCATAATCTATTCGGTAGATGGCGCGCGCGCATAAATTTTTTGGTTTCTTCTAATAAAATAATCTTCTAATAAAATAAAAAAAATCACAACAGGGGTTCCCCCTGTAATTTTTTTTTATTTTTCATATTTTTATTATTTGTTGTTATATCGGCCAAAATAACATATATTCTGTGAAAATTTCAACGGGCTAATTATTACGGTTCAAGAGATACAGCCCTCGGACAGACAGACAGACAGACAGGCAGACAGATGGACGGATAGACGGACAGACGGACAGACAGACAGACAGACGGCGTAGGCTTAGTAATAGGGTCCCGAACCGGATACGGAACCCTAAAACCATGGTTTTTCTAATAAAATGTTTGCCAACTACGTCAATGCGTGGGCGGTACTGCGGTACATTCGCAGTTGACATCCTGAGTCGCGGAGCTCGTCGTCGACGCAGGCTGCTGCTAATGTTATCACGTATCCACGCGATATTTCAGCAGAGACGACCTACCCCCCACCCTCCGCCAGCGGGCCGCCATCGCACCGCGCGAGCGAGCACACTCCCGCTTGCGGTTGCCATAAGCGATGCTTTTAGCGGGACGTAAAGAATTTTATTCGTAGAATAGAATAGAAACTCTTTTCACAGAATAATACCTCATGGAATTAAACTGGCCTTTCGTGTCCCATGTCTTTTATGGTGTGCAATAAAGAATATTTTTTTTTGGCTTATTGATTTACTTGCAGTTTTCACTAATGTAATCTGGCGTATGTCAGAATGATTATTATGAGTACGATATTTCTCGAAGAGGTTCAAAAACCGAGTGCGACAGAAGCAACTACAAATTTTTAATAGATAATAAGTATGCAAAGTCAAAAATGAACAGAAAATCGTCCCCGATCATGAATGGAACCTGAAACGAGAACTCCGGCATTAAGCCTCCAGTAATTTTTTTTTTCTTTTCTCGCACTTCCAATGGGTCGGAGGTAAACTTACATTTTCCCACATATAGGATTATATTTATTTTGCGACGTTTTTTTCAATTTTTCATGTTTGTGATCTACGAGGAATGTCACGTTTTAGTATCATTCGATAACGCGTATAGGTGCCGAGCAGCATGGTGAAAAGTAGACAATCGTAGCCAAATGTACTGCTAAGTAGCCGGGCAAACCTGATATGTCATATAAACGTTCATTCTTGATTCATAGTCAACATTATGTTTCTCACGCAAAGAGTAAGTTCCCGTATGTAGTTAATTTCCAGCGTAATTTTCATATTGTCCCTTTGATTCTCATTCAAATCTGGTACCTCTACTCTCGCGACTCTTGAACGCAGCTGTCACTGACAACACGCGCCGAGTCTATAGCATCACGCCTGCGCGGGATGGCAGGGGCGAGCAGGGGGTGAATACAGCGTGCTCGTGTGTAATCCCACTTCTGGGGGTAATTTTGGAGGTCATAGAGGAGACTTTTCCTTCTTATACGTGGCAGTCAATTTTTTAGCTGAAGAATTAGTCTGAAAAGTCCTAGGAGTATTGTTTTTTTTTTAATAAAAACTATTATGCGTGGCTGTGCCGAAGGACCAGAGCTAGAACGATTCTAGGACCAGAGTTACCCGAAACACCCAAATTTAGCTCATCTCACGAAACCACGCTCGGCGAGAACATAATACCGGCAGATTTGCGGTGTACAAGCGGTTTATAAAGATTTTCTGAGCGGAAACAAATGGTTCTGTATGTAACTTTGCAGAATGGCCTCTGGGACTACTTCTTCTCTCTTCTCCTACATCTTCAAATCGTGATGATCAGCCCGTATCGGTTCACTGCTAGACATGAGCCTCCCCCACCCCCCCCCCCCCCCCCTCTCCCCCTCTCTCTCTCTCTCTTTCATATTCCAGCAAGGCGGCTCCACAAACCTGGATGCGATAATTTACTCATCAGTCCGCAAGTCCTCGTATGCAGTCGCTTGTACAATCGATGGAATATTTCCCATCATAGAGTGGGAACCGGAACCGCTATGCACGGAACAAGTATTACGGAACTCTGCAGGGAGCGTGCTCGCGACGAGTAACGTTATCGGTTTGACATTAGTCTAAAGCTTGATTCGAATACGAGCACAGAGATACCAAAACTTTCCGATTGTAAAACATGTCATGTCAGTAAGTATTAGCCACAGGGCTGTATCATAGGTAGGGCGTTTTACAATATATTCGTGCCACCATTTTAGGCGTGGTTTTAGGTTCGCATGAAGGGGTTGCTCTGTTGTCCGTTCTGGCTGTTATTTTTTTATGGAAACTGACACGGTTGGCTACATCACCTACTACATCCGTAATGTCAGCCCATAACACCTTCGTGAACTAGGTGCCAT
Source organism: Nematopogon swammerdamellus (assembly GCA_946902875.1). Taxonomy (NCBI): domain Eukaryota; kingdom Metazoa; phylum Arthropoda; class Insecta; order Lepidoptera; family Adelidae; genus Nematopogon; species Nematopogon swammerdamellus. The sequence goes on along the minus strand of OX336341.1, from coordinate 11,851,594 downwards.
GTCAGTGCTTCCCTTCAGTCGTGCCGGCTACACTGAAGTAGATGGAAAACACAAACTATTTACATAGCCGTTTCAACCGGCCTTTCATTCAGTCCTACTTCTAAGTTCCATGAGTATTCAATAGCCTTTCCCCAGCGACTTTAATCCGCCTACTAGCCGGACTGGCACCTCCTCAGTGGTGCAGCTTGAACACAGCCACCCAGTTCGGGTGCAACAAGTGAACCCTATTTTACTTTCACGTTCATCAATAAAATTTGTTTTCTCTCAAAAAGTCTAAATACACAAGAAAACTACTAACACAGGTACATTTTGGATCGGCAAAGTAAAGGAAACTGGAGTAAATTTAGATCGTATAACGCCGCGTACTATGTATAGGTACCGAGTCTGGTACACTCACGTTCAGGGCGGATTGTGCGGTGGTGCCAACATCATTAGATAGTAATGAAATAATGTCAGCCGTAATGAAAGAGCCAGCCTCTAACCGGATTGTAGTTCGCTGGCCCGCCGCACTCGCGGCGCGGCGCTGCGCTGCGGAGCGACTCCAAATAGAGCGACATCTGTTGTAAATATACATACACTACACGCTAGTTGTTACAAACATGTTTAGGATGGATGGATTGTTCATTTTACGAGTATGTATGACCGGCACCGGCGTAGCCGGGGGGGGGGGGGGGGGGGTTGGAGGTCCAAACCCCCTCTCTCCCCCCCCCCCCTCCCCCCTCCCGAAATAAAAAGTGTACATGACATTTCAAATTGAACCTGATACTTGTATTTCGATTAGTGGGGCCTAAATTAAGGCAAAACAGGAGATTACTTATTTCTTTGTAATGAATGATGTAAAATAATTTGCGTTGATTTTATTTCTAAAACCCCTCCCGAAAACGAGACCTGGCTACGCCCGTGATGACCGGGTCGGATGGTTCAAATGCTAGCCGGAATGAGATTGAAGAGGAACAACAAAATCTACTTGAAGATTCAGTACCTTTTAGGACCGTTTAGTACGTTTTAGGATCTAGAATCGTACAAACACTGCAAGAAGAATGTACCTCCAATGATCTGGAAAAGGGAAGCACTGACATGGCACCTAGTTCACCCGGTGTTATGGGCTGACATGACGGATGTTGTAGGTGATGGACCCAACCGTGTCAGTTTCCATAAAAAAAATTAAAAAAAAAGATCAAGCAGTGCATAGACTGGCTACTTCAGTAAATAAACGTAAAATTAAATACACAAATTCTGCAATATAATATAACGTTTTATTGAACAAATTAAAAAATTTAAAAAAAGAAAAGAACACACAATGGAGGACCTATTATTACCTAGTAGTACCTAATTTCTCAGAGGTCGCCGTCTACAAATCAGCCATTATAGCGGTGAGGCCACCGCGGTCATTCATTTCAGCTATTGTTTGAAATTTTCTCCCGAATGCATTTTTTCTCATTGCGCCGTAGGCGTCGACGTCAAGGGCGGGCGGGGGCGGGTGAAGGGGGCGTCAGCGCCGTGAAATTAATATGCCTCCACATTATCCGGTCGGTCATTGTGAGAGGCACTAATCTATCCTCGTGGCTCTTTTAGACCTGGAGCTAAAAAAATATTGAACAATTTTCATTTCGTAGGGTTCCATAGGTAAATTATTCATTTTACTCGAGTACATCATGTTTATCCATCCACCAGTCACAGGCTCCTAGCTCTTAGTAGTATTAGCTGTACAATGTTGTATAATAACATTAAATGTGTCAGCCTCGGTAGCTCAGTGGTGCGGTCGGTCGACTGTTATTAAGCAACCCTGGGCGCGGTCAGTACTTGGATGGGTGACCGCTCGACCGTTGGAGGCTGGTCGTGGTTCGGATTCCACGTTAAATTGTAGGTGCCTTCGCTTCTTACCTTACTAGTTGGTAGGGTTTATCCCGGCCGGGTTGCTACCACCGCACTGAGCAAAACGTCGTCGGTCGAAACGGCTATATAATAAATAGTTCGTTTTTCCGTCTAGTAGCCGACATGAAATGAAGGAAAGCACCAACCAGAATACGGAAAGCACCGACATGGCACCTAGTTCATCCAGTGGGGCTGACATCACGGATGTTGTAGGTGATGTAGCCAAGCGCGTCAGTTTTCATAAAAAATAAAATAAAAGAATATAAATAAATGTTGACAAAAGACGCGGAAAAGATAAACATTATTGCGCATCTTAGAGAAGATATGACAAGAAGGCGAACTTGGGGCCAAGTATTATCCACCAAGCATATTTGGGATTGTTTTTAAAATTCATGGATAGTGTATTAATATTATGTAAACCATAAAATGACAAGGTAAAAAATATACAACAATAGAAACAATTTAATATTTTTCTAAGTAACTTTTTCTAAAATGACTACTACTACAAAAGCACAGAAAACGCAGAGTATTCTCGCAGTCTAATCGCACGAGAACTAGACTCCATTGTTGCTATTGTTCCATTATTGTCTATTGTATCGGAGGCCGTACTGCCTTTATTCGAGCTCACACGTGACGTGAGTCAACTCATTATGCACTCTATGAAACGAGGCCTAGTTGGCTTTCAGGGGCCCGAAGCATTTTCCTGTTGCCAATGCAGTTAGCTAATTGCTGAAAATATTTTCAATTGGAAACTGAAATTCTTTATAGCGAAATTAATAAATAGATTGAAGACTATATTTCTGAAAGTATTAGAGTCCAACACGTAAACATAATGAAAGCAAAACTCATAAGCAAACCATTAAAACATACTTTTAATGCACATCCAAAAAAAATTTTTAAAAATTTTATCGGGCTTTTTTCTACATCGATTTTTGAATTAAATTGCTCAATGAATCAACACAGAAATCTACTAGCTAAGTTCTACAACGGGCCTGATGTTTGTACACGACGATACAATTGCCGGAATAACACCATCATTTAGACCCAAACTGCAACCCCTCTCCCCTGGGATCTCGCTCCAGCATCCGATCCGCATAAAGTATTCATAGTGAATCGTAATGACATGTTAGTGTTGGCTTGTCCTGCGAGATTTGTACAATTTCTTTATGACAAAGTATTCAAAGGGATAGATGGGGCATCAAATAATAGCTAACACCATAGAACTTAAAATACTTAAGGGTAGAAGTAGTTCGATGACTCATTGTATACCATAAGTAAGCGTGACTCCGCGCACTTGATATCCACTCATATATCATTCCCCTGTCATTCATTAGTTCATTACAGTCACGGAAGAAAGATTAAAAAAAATACAGAAATACAAATAAACTGCCAAAAAGTGGTACCTTACGTTGGAGGTTGAACGCACAAATTGTTGTTTTGTAATTTGATTACACTGGCATAATATTATTATAAATCTATGGTCATCGTGCCTTCTTCCTTCTTCTGCTCATTGTTTATGTTCTGTGGTTAACACGCATGTTACGTGTCGTCTGATGCAAATTGTGTGCATTTAAAGATTATGTTGGGAATAAATAAAGGAAGTAGGCAGCTCCCTCCGATAAAGGAAATCACCGTTTGGAAACCGGTAAAATAAAATTGCTAAAGTATTGTTGTGTATAAGATTGTCAATAAGTTTGGCAAAAAGTACTCTAACCCGACGCAGAACATTGTAATACATACTCTCACTTCTTTCTGAATAACATCATAACCAACCTAACCTAACCATCGAATTTTTGTTCCAGATTGCCAAAACTAACGCAGAAAAAGCCAACAAGCTCGCATATGCACTATGCAGTCGCCACCCGCGGGTACAGCGCTCCCTTCTCATGACCTCTCGGGGGAGCTCATTAGTGACGGCATATTTGTGTGTCGTGTCCCCACACCCCTTCCCCATGGTGCCCATGTCCCCATAGCCATCCTCTTTACCCCCAACCGCCCAGAAACCCCCAAAACACCCCGACGACCACCCCGGAGCTCCACTCAACTCTGTCGACCACAGATTAGAAAAAGAAAGTCTAGATGGAGCATGAATGCGACTTAAAGCAATGCAAAACAGTGCACGGACAGACACTTTCGCGACCACTCGGCGATCGCATGTCGACATCTACAGCGCAAAAATTTCGGCATCCATCGACGGCAAGACGCAACGGGACGGCACGGAGCGCGGTACTACAGCATCAAAATGCGCAAACCGCGCGGCACTGATTGAATAGCGAAGCGTTCGCTTGTTTTATAGTATTTACTAGCTTTTGCCAGCGGCTTCGCTCGCGTGAAATTCGTATTTCAAAGAAAGCAAGTAAGTAACTAAGGCCGATCTGCGTTAAACGATAAACCTTCTCAACTAAAGTAAGTAACTAACGGCGAGGCTTCAGGCTGAGCTGCATTCTGGAAGACAATAAACCTTCTCGAAGAAAGTAAGTAAAGGGAAGCACTGACGTGGCACCAAGTTCACCCGGTGTTATGGGCTGACATCACGGATGTTGTAGGTGATGTAGCCAACCGTGTCAGTTTCCATAAAAAAAAAAAATTAAAAAAAAGTAACTAAGGGCGAGGCCGAAGGCCGAGCTGCGTTCAGGAAGACGATAAACCCACTCAAAGAAAGTAAGTAATTGAGGGCGAGGCCGAAGGCCGAGCTGCGTACAGCAAGACTATAAACCTTCATGAAGAAAGTAAGTCACTGAGGGCGAGGCCGAGGGCCGAGCTGCGTTCAGGAAGACGATAACCTTTTCGAAGAAGTAAGTAACAGAGGGCGAGGCCGAAGGCCGAGCTGCATTCAGGAAGACTATAAACCTTCTCGAGGAAATAAAGTAATTGAGGGCGAGGCCGAAGGCCGAGCTGCCTTCAGGAAGACGATAAACCTACTCAAAGAAAGTAAGTAATTGAGGGCGAGGCCGAAGGCCGAGCTGAGTACAGCAAGACTATAAAGCTTCTTAAAGAAAGTAAGTCACTGAGGGCGAGGCCGAAGGCCGAGCTGCGTTCAGGAAGACGATAACCTTTTCGAATAAGTAAGTAACAGAGGGCGAGGCCGAAGGCCGAGCTGCGTTCAGGAAGACCATAAACCTTCTCGAAGAAAGTAAGTAACTAAGGGCGAGGCCGAAGGCCGAGCTGCGTTCAGGAAGACTATAAACCTTCTCGAATAAATTAAGTAATCGTGGCCAAGGCCGAAGGCCGAGCTGCGTTCAGGAAGACTATAACCCTTCTTGATGAAAGTAAGTACCTAACTGAGGGCGAGGCCGAAGGCCGAGCTGCGTTCAGGAAGACGATAACCTTTTCGAAGAAAGTAAGTAACAGAGGGCGAGGCCGAAGGCCGAGCTGCGTTCAGGAAGACCATAAACCTTCTCGAAGAAAGTAAGTAACTAAGGGCGAGGCCGAAGGCCGAGCTGCGTTCAGGAAGACCATAAACCTTCTCGAAGAAATTAAGTAATTGAGGGCGAGACGAAGGCCGAGCTTCGTTCAGGAAGACTATAAACCGTCTTGAAGAAAGTAAGTAACTATCGCCCATAGTTACTTACTGTCATCAAGAAGGTTTAGTGTCTTTCAGAATATAGCTTGGCCTTCGGCCACGCCCTTAGTTACTTACTTTCTTCGAGAAGGATTATAGTCTCCCTGAACGCAGCTCGACCTTAGGCCTCGCCCTCAGTTACTTACTTTCTTCGAGAACTTGTTCGAGAAGGTTGAAGGTCTTCCTGAACGCAGCTCGGCCTTCGGCCTCGCCCTTTGTTGCTTATTTTCTTCGAATAGGTTTAACCTCTTCCTGAACGCAGCTCAGCCTTCGGCCTCGCCTTTAGTATGTTACTTACTTTCTTTGAGAATGTTTATTGTTTTTATCTGAATCCAGTTCGCCCTCCGGTCCTGGCCTAAGTTACTTAGTTTCTTCTTTTGAAATATGAATTTCACGCGAGCGAATCCGCGGGAAAAAGCTATCGATTTTAAAATAAGAAAATTCAATTAAAATAAATCAAATACTTTAAATACCTACCTAACTAAGTAAAATACTCCACATATTAGCATAACCAGAACTGAATTTTATGTAGCCTATCCTGTGTCTCGTATAGCTAAATGTGCGTGTAGTAATTTTAATCGAATTTAGATGATCGGCTTAAATTCTATGGAGGAAATTCATACAAACATATTCGCCTCGCCCCGCTGCCCCCCGCTGAGAGAAGCGCAGCGCTTCTCTCAAGACATTCTCATCGTCGTAACTGTTTAAACTATTTGTCCAAATTACTTAGTGTAACAGCCAAAGTTTATCTACTTTAAATACCAGAAGCGATAAAAGTATGTATTTTGATAAGAATTAATTCAAAACTATAAAATGTGCATTGTAAATACAATATGTATTTTTGGTTCACTATTTTGGCTATAGTAGCTTCCACATAAAAGGTATATATATGCTGTCGAGGACTTTTTTTAGAACTATTTTAGAGCAACAACCTCACCATACCATGTCTTCGTGTAACTCTAACGGTTTATGCAGCGCACGCCGTGATAGCTCTCAGAAGGCAGGATTTTATCCGACTTACTTGACATTTATCGATATTTGGGCAAATTTACACAATGTCTTTATAAATTATAGCCTTTTTACCCGACTACGGCGAAGCCAAAAAAGGAAGGGTTATGAGTTTGGCGTGTATGTATGTATGTATGTATGTATGTATGTATGTATGTATGTGACTATCTATATTCCACTCTACAGCCTAAAGTACTGGACCGATTTGAATAATTCTTGTGCTATTGGATTCGTCTTATTTACGGGAGTGTCATAGGCTATATAACAATTTTCAAAATTCAAAATGGCGGACGCACGGCGTCAAAATGTCAAATTAGTTTTTCAAAATATATTGAGTGGGGTATCAAATTAAAGATAATTAAATTACGATTCCGAAAATATATACTTTGCTATCTATTAAACTGATGTGTACAGAGAAATAGAGCAAAATGTGTAGCGAATGTATGTATGAATCGCGATTATTCGCGTCGCGATGAAGCGTGGTCGCCCGCGCACCGCGCCGCGCGCCCCCACCCACGGTTTCGGTACGTTACATAGGTACACCGATAATAACGCGCGACGACGAAGCGAAGAAGCGACATGGACATGTTGGTAATATACCTACATACTTACTCACTGATCTACCGCAAATTTTATATAGATAGGTATTATTATTATACAGTACTATGCTAAAATAAATTGGTATTAAATGTCCATGTACCTAGTGTAAGCATATGTAGTGTAGGTACATTAAATATACCTAATACCTACAATATTTTAGGATGCAACCGAACCGCCGATTGCGGAAAAGTATTACCAATTTTCTGGGTGCAGTTTTAGCCCTAGACTCGATTAGTTGCCGGAAACCTACGTCTTTGGAAATGGTGGTGCCCAGGAGGTCCAGGTGCTTCCAGACAGGTATGACGCTGACTTAGAAACTGGCTTGGAAAGCAAAAGGACCTTCAAATCGACCTTCGCAGATAATGCGCAGCACTGAGCCTTGCTAACGTTGAAGGCGTGGGCGTAGCATTCAGGGGGTACATATCATTGTTATGCATACGAGAGTACGGAACACGGGTTCTACACCAGTTACCCTTCAACTAGGCGGGATGTGGATGAGAAGAGCCTAATACTTGTGTCTGAACTTGAGCAAACACTCGGCTCTATTTCCGAATGGGCCGTAGCAAGTTGGTCAAGTTCAATACCTCCGAGATACAAGTTTGCGCGTTCAGTGCGAAGAGAGTGGCGTTCACACCAGTTCCTTCCTAACAAGGCATGTCACTTAAATTTTGCGACCACCTCGGGATCCTCCGAGTCGAATTTTCGCACGATCTAAACTTCCGGCGTGACACCGAGGACACCGTATAAATCGCAGATTCGGTCCTGCTTGGCTCACTGACTGGATGGCTCAGTCAAATACGAGCTAGCGCCTCTGGAGTCTGGACTCGATCCAGCGTCGAGCCGTGCGAATAGTAGGTGACTCCCAAATGTCCCGCGATCTAAAACCACTGCAACTCCGTAGGGATACATAGCTAAATCAGAGCCTTTTGAAATACAAACAGAGAGAAATATTTTCCCCAAAGTACAGTCTTGGGTCCTTCAACCTGGGCACCTGTCAGGCCGGCATGGCATTCGCAGCCTCCGCATGCTACCGAATGTCCATGGGCGTCGCTAGACACCTTATGGGTGGCTCGGCGCCACATGTCGCGCTTACTATAAAAATAATATCAGTAGAACTATGTCAGTATCAGTAGTCTATGTACACGAACCTGAAACCTCGGTCTTCGGCCTTGAATTGATTGGTTTACTCACTTCGCGAATCCGCTTCACCCCAGCCCGATATGTTTACTTACATAGAGAAAGAAAATCGTGTGCTTACAGTGCGTGCTGACAGCTCAGTCTTCGGTCTTGCTCTGACTGACTTTTCATTTTACTTCAAGACTATACATCGTTCAACTATACATCATTTGTTTATAGATCTGTGACTTTAGTTTCAAATACATATGACGACAAATAAACGGACGGATAGTATCAATTTTGTACCGTGTGGGGCCGGTACCTTAAAAGAATAGCCCCACTGCATCTCTCCCCGTGTATGTCGTAAAAGGCGACTAAGGGATATGACTCCCTTCTTATATTACTAGGTGGTAGGGTTTAACCCACCCGGGTTGGTACCACCGCATCGCACTGAATGAAAGGTCGGTCGAAACGGCTATGTAAATAGTTTGTGTTTCCCGTCCAGTTCAGTGTAGCCGGCACGACCGAAGGGAAGCACTGACGTGGCAACAAGTTCACCCGGTGTTATGGGCTGACATCACGGATGTTGTAGGTGATGTAGCCAACTGTGTCAGATTCCATAAAAAATAAAATCAATATACGATAAAATCTAATTACATAATAAATAACATTTAAAGTATGCAAACTGTTTTAAAAAAGCCTAAAATAAAAAAAAAGTTATAAAAAACTAAAACCCGACTACGAAAAAGCAAATTATGAAAAACGTTTAACTAAAAAAGCAAATTATGAAAATCGTTTAACTAAAAATAACAAAATAATGTTTTCCATATAATTTATCAGATACAGCAATTCTCTTTTTTTTATATATTGATTTTACCTTAGCACTAACTTTATAAATTTTGATAAATTTATTATTTTTAACGTTCCAAATATAGAGCCGTGGTCGGGCGTTCTTCGTTCAACAAGACAAGTGTGACCGTCGTTGTGCATTATAGCCGTTGACGTTCGGTATGTACCTATGTATCTACTTATAATAATTTTAGATTGGCTCTGACTGATCTTACAAAAATTATAGCGGCCGTAAAGGGGTTCCGACTTCCGTCCGATGCCAGTATGGCACAATGGCGATGGCCGTCCTAAGTTCCTCGCTCTAATAATGCACGACGACGGCCTCACTTGTCTTGTTGAACGAAGAACGCCCGACCACGGCTCTATATTTGGAACGTTAAAAATAATAAATTTATCAAAATTTATAAAGTTAGTGCTAAGGTAAAATCAATATATAAAAAAAAGAGAATTGCTGTATCTGATAAATTATATGGAAAACATTATTTTGTTATTTTTAGTTAAACGATTTTCATAATTTGCTTTTTTAGTTAAACGTTTTTCATAATTTGCTTTTTCGTAGTCGGGTTTTAGTTTTTTATAACTTTTTTTTAATTTTTTATGTATAAGGTATAGTACTGTAAAGACTCATCAAAATCTGTTCAGTAGTTTTTGCGGGTAAGAGGAATATAGTGCGGCTGCTCGGTTCGCTGTTGAGTTTATAGGCCGCGCCTCCCCTGCGCCGCCGCCGCCGCGCCGCCAACTGCCGTTCGCTCGGTAAATACCTAATAGTACTAAGGCGCGCGGATTGAACATATCGGTTTGTATGGGAGCCACATCTTAGCGTAACCGGAACTGAATTTTATGTAGCCTATCCTGTGTCCCATATAGTTAAATGTGCTTGTACAAAGTTTCATCGAATTCGGAAGATCGGTTTAAGAGTTATGGCGGAACATACATACATACATACAGAAAAGATTTCTAAAAATCGTCAATTTAGCTTTAGTATCATACACAGAGGCTACAAACTCAATATTTCCTAAAACAAAGTAACTTACTCCATGACCACCCTTTACAGATTTATTATTAGTATTATTACACGAATATCCAAATCTGTCAAAAGAAGTAAAATTTTATCTTATCATCTGCAATGAGTATATAAACTCAAAATAATGTTTTAGAAAGCTGCAATTTCGAAACAAAGAGAGCATTTCGGAGTATTTAGGACCATTTAGAAGTACGTTTGTGATTTTTTTTCACATATTAATTGACATAAATAAAAATTAAAATCTGTCACCAACTTTTAAATATGGTCAACTTTTAAAGAGGATTTTTTAATATATATATTTTTGAAATTCGTTGAACAAAAAACCGAAACGAGAATGTGGCAAATTTTGCAAATTGTGCCTCACGCTGTAGTACCGCAGTCTTAAAGACAACTCTGGCCATAAGGCAGCGTCAAGCCAACCTGCCTATTCTCTATTAGCTATTTATCGCAAACATGGGGGGTAGAGCTGTTCGCGTCCGTGACACCTTAAGGTCCTTAAGTCACACGTGCCTCCTGGGTGGTGCCAAATGAACAGCAATTAGCGTGTGGGAGATCTTCGGATCGGCTGGGTTCGCCACCACACCCCGGGGGAAACATTACACCGCCATAACAGTTCGCTGTGTTCCGGTGTACTTCCCGGGGACCCAGTAGCAGGTGGGGTTGGCTATGGTGAGGAGTAGGTCAGTGGTCCCGACGCGGATTCGCTGTTCAGAGGTGTTGCATCGACACGGTTGCCAGGGAGACCCGGTTAAACGGTTATTCCGCTGGCCGCCCGCCGGATAGTACAGGGGCCCAATCGCGTCTAACCAACGCGAGAGGCTGCCCCGGTCAGCCGGCGCATAATCCCGGAGTGGTCCGTCGTGCCGGATGGTGACCGGTGTAAGGGTCCCGGCGGCCACTTCCGGGGGGGACCGGGGGCCCTTCCGTCTTCCGTGTCGGCGCACCACCAACCTGAACAGTAAGCGTTGAAGCTAGGGTCCACGCTTTGCCCGTGAATCACCACGGCCACCCTTCACGCTTTTTTCCCCCCCTCACAACAATCATGACAGCACAACAAAGAATAAGCAAGGTTAAATCAGCGGTGCACATCCCTACAACCCTCTTTAGCGTCGATTCGACCAACGTGCGGGGGTTGCACTCAAATTTGAATGCCGTCCACCACCATCTAGAAACGACAAAACCGGCCTTGCTTTTTCTGACGGAGACACAAATATCTTGCCCTGCCGACACCTCTTACCTGCATTACCCCGGCTACACTCTGGAAGAAGCCTTCCGCTCGCGAGCCGGGGTTTGCCTGTTCGTCAGGGCGGATATTTGCTGTCGTCGCCTGCGCTGTCTTGAGGACCCCGAACTCTCAGTACTTTGGGTCCATGTGGATCTGGGGACAGTCTCGCGGGTGTACGCCTCTACAGGTCGCACTCCGGAGATGCTGGGACAGCTCGGTTATTTGAGTACCTGAGTGGAGCGGCAGACAAAGTCCAAGAGCGGTTCCCCACCGCGGACTTGGTTCTTCTTGGAGATTTCAATGCCCATCACGAGGCATGGCTAGGCTCCAGGAGAACTGACTTTGCGGGGAGAGCCGCCTACGACTTCGCCCTGACGCATGATCTGTCTCAACTGGTGGACCAACCCACCAGACTACCAGATATGGACGGTCATGAACCCTCGTTGCTGGATCTTCTGCTGACGACGAACCCCACTGGATATAAGGTCGTAGTGAGAGCCCCGCTGGGTTCTTCTGATCATTGTTTAGTGCGGTCCACGGTGCCATCTTCGCCTCCTCAGTCCCGTACTGGAGGAACGCGTCGAATTTGGCACTACGCGTCGGCAGATTGGGATGGGATGCGAGAGCACTTCGCATCCTACCCTTGGAGAGAGATCTGCTTCAGTTCGGACGATCCGTCGGATTGCGCTAATACCGTTGCCGAAGTGGTCCTCGGGGCAATGGAAATGTTTATTCCCAGCGCCTCTGTCCACCTCGGTGGTAAATGCCAACCGTGGTACAGCCGCGACTGTGCTGTTGCTGTCGCAGCTAAATGCGCAGCTTATCGTGCATGGTCGCGTGCTCGTGCCGGACGTGACCCAAATGTACCCGAACTGAAGAAGAAATACAACCACCTCTCCAGATCCTGCAAAAGGGTTATTGCCAGGGCCAAATTTGACCACATCGGCAGAATCGGCGATAGACTGAACGAGCATCCAACTGGGAGCCGTGAGTTCTGGTCTCTCGCCAAATCTGTCGAGTCGAATTTCTGCCGCTCCTCTCTTCCACCTCTTCAGTGTCCTGGAGGCTCACTTGCTCACTCCGCAAAGGAGAAAGCCGACTTACTGGTATCTCTCTTTGCGGGGAACTCTAACCTGGACGATGGAGGTGCCACTCCCCCATCCATACCTAGGTGTGAGAACTCCATGCCGGAAGTGCAGTTCCGACAACGAACTGTACGGGCGGAGCTTCTCTCCCTAGACGTCAGGAAAGCGAGTGGGCCGGACAGGATTTCTGCATTGGTGTTAAAAAGGTGTGCTCCCGAGTTGGCTCCAGTGCTGACGCGCCTATTCCGTCTCTCCTACTCTAATGGCACGACCATTGCCGGCGGCCTGGAAATCTGCGTTTGTGCAAGCGGTCCCCAAAAAGGGTGACCGCTCAAACCCGTCAAACTACCGACCTATAGCGATTACCTCCCTTCTCTGTAAGGTGATGGAGCGCATCATCAATGCGCAGCTCATGAAGTACCTAGAGACAAATGACCTCATCAGCGATCGGCAATACGGCTTCCGGCCAAAACGATCTGCTGGTCATCTCCTAGCGTACGTCACTCACCTTTGGTGGGAATCGCTTGAAGGTCATGGCGAATCCTTGGCAATTGGCCTTGATATTGCCAAGGCATTTGACCGGGTTTGGCACAAGTCGCTCTTGGGCAAATTGCCGGCTTACGGACTTCCTTCTGGCCTGTGTGACTGGGTCGCCGACTTCCTACATGGGCGTAGCATTCAGGTCCTAGTGGACGGTTGCTCGTCGGACGCCATGTCAGTGAACGCCGGCGTACCACAAGGATCTGTGTTGTCACCCACGCTGTTTCTTCTGCACATCAATGATATGCTGTCTCTGGGCAACATACATTGTTATGCAGATGACAGTACGGCACACGGATCCTACACCAGTCACCCTTCAGCCAGTCGGGATGTTGTGGATGAGAAGAGACGAAGACTTGTGTCTGAGCTCGAACATACACTCGGTTCTATTTCCGAATGGGGCCGTAGTAATTTGGTCGAGTTCAACGCTTCCAAGACACAAGTTTGCGCGTTCAGTGCGAAGAGAGTGGCGTTCACACCGGCTCCTTCATTCCAAGGCACGTCGCTCAAATTAAGCGAACACCTCGGGGTCCTCGGAGTCGAACTGTCGCACGACTTGAACTTTCGTCGCCACATCGAGGGGAAGGCCAAGCTGGCTTCTAAAAAGCTGGGCGTACTCAATAAGGTGCGACGGTACTTCACGGCGGACCAAAAGCTGCTGCTGTATAAATCGCAGATCAGGTCTTGCTTGGAGTACTGCTCGCACCTGTGGGATGGCTCTGCCAAATACCAGCTTGCGCCTCTGGACTCGATCCAGCGTCGAGCCGTGCGACTAGTGGGTGACCCCGAAGTGTCCCGTGATCTGGAACCACTGCAACACCGTAGGGATGTCGGCTCCCTAAGTGTGTTCTATCGCTTATTCCATGGGGAGTGCTCGGAGGAGCTGTTTAACGCGATCCCGCCGTCCCCTTTCCACCTCCGCACCACGCGCACTGGGCAGGGATTGCATCCATATACGCTGGACTTACCGCGCATGCGTACCAATCGATTCTGCAGATCTTTCCTGTACAGAACCGGTAAACTCTGGAACGCTCTCCCTGCTCATATATTTCCCCCCAAGTACAGTCTCGGGTCCTTCAAGAGGGGCGTGAATGGGCACCTGTCAGGCCGGCATGGCATTCGCAACCCCCGAATACGACCGAATGTCCATGGGCGCCGTTAGACACCTTATGGGTGCCTCGGCGCCATATGTCGAGCTAACAATAAAAAAAAAAAAAAAAAAAAAAACATAGCGGTAGGCGCAGCTCTGACTCACTACACACATTGAGGAGTCCGTTGGAGCGAGTGAGACGGATCATGAGAAATTGCTAGTGGCGATGAATTGCTAATACGAGTAATAATCATATAAAAAAATTGAGAATAGCCCCGCAGATGCTTTTTTTCGTCTACGTTGGTCACCCGTCTAGCCTAGCCGTTAGTCTCTCGTCTGTGCTGTCAACCCACAACAGTGCCCCGGTGCGCGCCGAAACGAACGTCCTCGACCTCTTTAAGGTTTTCAGCTTCCTGGGCCTCCGCCGAGCCTCGGCGTAACGGAACGTCGCATCTGTTTATTTTTGCCAGGGCTACGTGAATCCGTGAAGTATTTTATGGATCTTTTTACTGGTGAATGTGAGGAATGTGAGGATAGTTGGAATATTAATCCAGGAAAAGCGTAATTTTACTAGGTTCAATCAACAACGGGTTCAATAGGTTATTTCCATGGTTCAATATTTTGCCTAAAAAAACTATTTTTTTTTATTTATTTCTGTGAGGTTCAATTTTAAAAGTTTTCTGTTAGCATTACAGTTGACACAATAAAGATTTTTTTCGTAAACTACATTATACCTATGTATATACATTGTTTATTTTTTGTTTATGAAAAACTGGTTGGCTGAGTCGAGAGGCCTATGCTATGGTGCAGTCGGTAGAGCCAAATTCACCTCTCCTTGTGCAACCACGCTCAGTGAAATGCCATGCCAGCAGATTTGCGGACTGTTGTTGGAGTGCCTAGGCTATTGATAAAACTTTTGAAGACTCCATAGAAACACGGTTAGATGATTCAGGAAACACACTTGCCGGAAGACAGTTCCATTGTATTTGACAAAAACACAATGAGAGCATTGACCTTATCTTCAGCCTCGGTAGCTCAGTGTTGCGGTGGGTCGACTGTCGGTCTGATCATAAGCACACCTGGGTGGGCGCCGTCAGTGGATGAATGGGTGACCGCTCGACCGTTGGAGGCTGACCGTGGTTCGAATTCCACGTAAAACTGTAGGTCCCTTCCCTTCTTACCTGTTTTTTTTCAAACTGACACGGTTGGCTACAACACCTACAACATCCGTGATGTCAGGTCATGCCGGCTACACTGAACTGGACGGAAAGCACAAACATTTACATAGCCGTTTCGACCGACCTTTCATTCAGTGCGGTGGTACCAACCCGGGCGGGTTAAACCCTACCACCTAGTAATACGATAAGAAGGGAGTCATTATTAGGTGGTAGGGTTTGACCCGCCCGGGTTGATGCCACCGCACTGAATGAAAAGTCCGTTGAAACGGCTATATAAATATTTCGTGTTTTCCGTTCAGTTCAGTGTAGCCGGCACAACCGAAGGGAAGCACTGACATGGCAGCTAGTACCAAGGTGTTATCGGCTAACATGACGGATGTAGTAGGTGATGTAGACAACCGTGTCAGTTTCCATAAAAAAAAAAATATTACTTAATACCAACAAGATTTTTTTTATGTTATCCGATATGGGTGGCTGAGCCGGAGGGGCCAAAGCACATGCTCCGACCAGCCAATATCACCTCCGAGAAGGTGGGTGCCATACCGGAGACTTCCCTGGATTGCTGGCTATACTGGACTAGAGGAGAACACAGCCGAGCCTGCTATGCGGCCATTTTACATCCAGTACGGTGGTACCAACCCAGTCGGCTACAATGTAAGCCTAGTAAGGGGAAGGGAAGGGACCTACAGTTTTACACCGGTTCCGAACGGTGAAGCAGCAGGTGTAGGAGTAATAATGGAAGGAAGGGAGAATATGATGTAATGGCTTTACATTATAAATTTTACCTGTGGTATAGCCAACCGGCCAACGTAATAGCATTGAGTATATGCGGATTACATATGTAGATAACTACGTGCATTACAATCAGAAAGTTTGCATCCATTCTAAGTAGCTAGACATAACCAGCCTCTGTTTAGACTGGGCAAGCCTGACTATCAAGAGAGTAAAACCAGCCTTTATTTTACAGTAGAATATGACGAGATAAAGGTAATCGCAGACACTGAATTATCAAACCTTAGTTGCCTTTTCAGCAAAGGCAGCTTTTTCAGGCTTAGCCTAAACTAACCTAACACAACTCCCCAAAAATACACTAGACAATTTTGTTGTACCGAAGTACGCTCCGTATTATGTTTTTACTTCGGTTAGCCGGAGCTTCAGTAATCCTCTCTAAAATTTAACGGCCGGCTCTCGTCCTTGGACCCAGCTTCCTCCGTGCGAGGCTCGTACATTAGCTTTTTATATGCCACCACAACAGAATATCGAATCGGGCGAAACAGAAGTGCCCAATGAGGAGTCAAACCGTGCCAGATCTGTCTCACTTGCAATCAATAGGACCATTAATGCAATGTAGTGTTCATTTGAAACACGAGATCGACAGCTTGATTTATTTATTTTAAACAAATGATTAAAACCTACATTCTGCATTGACCGTAACTAGTGGAAATGGAGGTATCAATACAGGCGGAATAAATAGAAATAATAAATAGGGTAAACAAAGATTTTCGCCTTTGGGCACTCCTGTATTTTCTTTTCTTACTTTCATGCATTGTTTTTCTGTGGATTGTATTCATTAGTGTTTCTCCTCTACTCTACTCTACTCTACCCTATCCTATCCTAACCCAACCTACTCTACTATACTCTACTCTACTGTAGGTAAAAAAGGGGTTCATAATTTTTCATGGAATCCGGAATCCTTACCTGACGCTCTAAGAATATAAACAAATGGATCAGGAGGAAAGTGCAACACGCCAATATGTTTGAACCCACTGACTTGGCTCTTGCAAACGAGCCATTACCGTTTGGCCGTGAAGTATTCACTACCTATGTCCATATATTCCTTCACAAATATACATTCCACATATGTATATTTGTCTATTTTCTATGGCCGCCACACACAATCTCAGCCGGGCGCAAGCGAACGGGACTGTTGGTGTAGCTTCTGAATTAAATATCTGTGGGCATCTGCTAAGTCCGCTGACCTTTTAAGTCCATTCCCCGAATGCTGCTACACAATTTACCTTTAGAGTTAATAGAGACTTGTGTATGAATGAATAATTACTGTGTGCCTCCAGTGAGTTATTATGTACTTCTTACTATTAATCTGGGGCCGCGGCAGTACCCCCTTAAGTCTTGCATACTTAATATATCTCGCTGTTCGCCTCTTATGTGTTGTTCGCCATACCATAGTCTTCATATACCTTCAGGGAATTTCGAGGGAATTTCATGTATTTATTTACGCGACATTCTAGTGAATGTAAACCTGCGAGTAAACATTGAAATTGGTGTTATTATGTGAACTAAGATCACTGTTGTAAATTTAGTTCTACAGCTGTAAATTCACCTTCCGAAACCCAGACGACGCTCACAGTTCTCAATAGAGGTCGCTTTTTTGAATATTTTTGGCATGTTTATCCATAGTCCCGTCCTTATTCCTGACGAAGACGTGAGCAAATTCTTGTACTAACCTATACGAGGATGACGTCACTTAAATTAAATTCATTTCATAATAAAATATTGAACTTTCACTTCATTTCACAATTTCATTTTCGCTACACAAAATATTGTAATATCAAATATACATATACTCGTACCCTCAAACTAAATATCTCCAGTCAAGTGTTGAACCGCTAAAAGTTCCGACTACTGCGAGGGACGGCTCAGAATCGGTCACAATTGCTCCACGGAGATAATTCCATCTCCGGGGATCGAAGTCTTTGTGCAATCAGCGTGATTTCTTCTCTCCACTACGCGCCGCCCCGTGTCGTCTGATCTCACTCCAGTCACGTCGCGCAATCCTCGTCGCCTCCGTCTGAAAACATGCTGCATTAAATACTGGTAAGGAATATACTGCCGCAGGTTCTGAACGGGCATATAACCAAATCAAATATTTCAAAAAGTCACCGAGGGGGTCAAATAATTACAAATGATTAGGTACTCCATGGCGTCAGCTTCGGCAGTCCCGTGGTGTTTCGTTGGTGAGCAAAGTGGACTGTATGAGATGAATAAATGAGATAGACTATTGAAGTTATTGAAGGCGGTGGTGATCTTGTTGTTCCTTGGCCTTGTGGCGGCGTCGCCTTCTCTTGAATGCTGCACTGCTGTCTGCTGCAGTCATACACTTGGTCAGAGTTCACACGCGCGATTCAGCAAAGTGGTCCTTCGAGCTGGATGGTCGTCGTATCTGGTCGTTAAATCAAATACACCCGGACGCAGTCAAAACTTGGATAGGTGATCGTTCGACCGTTGAGACCGTGTATCGGATTCCACGTAAAAAGGTACTTTCTCTTACATTACTATGTGGTAAAGTTTAACCCGTAAAATAGAATGACTCTATTAGCGCGGCGAGAAGAGTGTATGAAAACTCGCCTGCAGTAATTTTTACACCAAGTTACAATATTTTCATAAGTATTTCACACAAAATTACCTATGTTTTAAATGTCCCAACATACACCTTTACTCTTTATGTTTATTTTATAAAGGGTGGTTGTGCCGAATGAGTCAACAAAGCCACGTCTCCTTGCGAAATCACGCTCAGTGAGGTGAAGCGCCATGCCAGCAGATTTGTGGGCTATTTGACGGTGGGAGGTTTGAAGACACCCAGGTTAAAGGATTCGGGAAGCACACTCACCGGAAGACGAAGTTAGACAAGAAACGATTAAAACCGATGGGTTCTCGAAAACAATTATTACCTGTGCCTACCGGTACTTTTACCTTTCCCCGTACTAACCCCAGTTGTAGTAACTTAATAAGGAGTCACCCCCAGTACCACTCGTCCATGTACTATACGACCACTATATAAAAACGTCACTGTACCGTCGCTAGAGACGACCCTTCTTCAAATTAAGCTAAATCACCTTGACTTTACGCCCCTGCATTAACCACTAGAATTGCAATTTCCTTTGCGTGAAGTCGCCCCGTGGAAACTGACGGGCAATCTGAATTATATAGCTGAGGTAATAAGTCAGTCGGTGGTCAAGGCGACGACGATCGTGATCATAGTTTTCACGTCCCGATTACCATTTTGACGGCGTGATGGCTCCAGAGACCGCTGGTTGCCGAAGCGCCGAAGGTGACGAGTAGCGCCGACTGATGATGACAACTAACTAAAACCTGTCCATGATTTAAAAAGTTTTCAAGAGATAGGAACTCGTCAGCCTCGGTAGCTCCCTCAGAATCAGCTCCTTAAGAATGCAATGGATCGACGTGCGATAGTGAAATTAAACATACCCGGACACGGCCAGAACTTTAATGCGTAACCATTCGAACTTTGAGGCTGACCGTGGTTCGGATTCCACGTAAAACTGTCCTTGCTCGGTAGAAGGGACTCGAGAGGATTGATACCACCCCACTGAATGAAAAATCGGTCGAAACGGCTATGTAAATAGTTCCGACCAGTTCAATGTAGCCGGTGCGACCAAAGGTTTTATGGACTGACATAAAAAAGGACCCGTAATACGGACAAAACCGTTGATGTCTAATAATATGCCTTTTGAAGACTCTTTTCCGGTTTTAAGAACACGCTCACCAGTAGACCATAATGATTCGGTTATTACTTCCAATCAAACCACCGCCTAAGTGCACACCACACTATGTCGCCCCCGAGCGTGACTGAATGCGTCCCTAACGAACTTAACATTTGCAATGCGTTGTCGGATGTAATTCGCGCAGAATTTTGTCAGACTCACCGCACACAAATAGTAGACATTTTGCTGGAAAAATTGCGATTCTGAAATTGCACAGGGAGACACGAACCGGTGAGACGACGTTAGGATAGAGTGGATTTCATTTCATTTCATTTCATTTTCATTTCATTTCTCGAAGAAAGACAGAAACTAAAGGCGAAATAATAAGACCGGCAGCGATGATTGCACTTAAGATCTAGCTAGACTCTAGCTAAACCAATCCTGTTGTAAGATTAATAAAATCCTCTGCCGGTAAAAGTTAAGCCAATTATTAAAGGCGTTATATATAAGTTTATCTGATAATAATAGACCACATTTCACCTCAACTCGTTTTCCGTACATGTCGGCACTCTTTTTCATTCAGGGCAATATAGTCGAATCAATAACGAACTATCAGCAGTCGTTGTCAATCGTCTGCAGTCACCAGGCAGTCTACTTCAGCTGAAAGCTATTGGCAGTCGATAGTCGAATCAGTAACTATCAGTAGTCGTTGGCAATCGTCTGCAGTCACCAGGCAGTCTTCTTCAGCCGACAGCTTTTGGCAGTTGATAGTCAAATCAGTAACTATCAGCAGTCCTCGACACTCGTCTGCAGTCACCAGGCAGTCTTCTTCAGTCGTCAGTCGTTTGCAGTTGTCATATGTAGCCGCGAGTGCTCAAAAGTTCTATCCAGCGTATTCTTATCTCGGTTCAGTTGGTTTCTTGAGAAATGCCCCTCCAGTGCGGGTAGAGAGGGTGCGCCTCTCCGGGGGTAGGTAAATCTGAGAGTATTATTTGAGGAAGGGAGCCGCTGGGTACTAGCTTGATTGTGCCGGACGTGTGTGGAATGCCTGCGCTCACTTCCGTGCGTCGTCAGGGGCTGGAATTTATGGGAATTTTAAGAAGAAGAGGTGCGGCGTAAATTTACACTCTTTTTCGGTGATCAGAACCGAGGCTGAAATATGAACCGAGCCACAAACCTCTCAAATATGTAATTTTTTATTAAACCAATTCTTGTAGATTGTATTCTGACAGTGCATTTTTACTGAAACTAGCATGGTTGGCTTGGCACTTTAAGTGCCTACCAATGCTTTACTTTGGGTAGGTCACGGGTAGACGGGAAACACAACCCTTTCTTATAGCACTTTTGAGCTATGTTCATTCAATGAGGTGATACGAATCCGGCTGTCGGCGGCGCATTCCATTTCCGACAGTTGCCTTTATTAGATAGGTACCATGCTTGTGAATTTCCCATAGCTTGTTTCTCTCTGCTCACGCAGTCCAATCACTCACAAGCGCTGACGCTCACTATGTTTGATGAATCAACTTGGTAGAGGGTGTGAATGCGCCCTCAATATTTTACAGCGCAAGATGAATCTCGCTCGGTTCGCGGAGATGAATTGCGTGTTGAATTGTTTCGACGCGATCTACACGTACGCGGTCGTCACTTAAAGTGAAAATGCACGTAAACAACCTTGTCATATTTTATTTTTCTTTGATAGGGCTGCCATAATCTATTCTAACGTAAATTAGTAAAATCTAACACCAAAATTTTTTTTTTTTTATGGAAACTGACACGGTTGGCTACATCACCTACAACATCCGTGATGTCAGCCCATAACACCGGTTGAACCTGGTGCCACGTCAGTGTTTCCCTTCGGTCGTGCCGGCTACACTGAACTGGACGGAAAACACAAACTATTTACATAGCCGTTTCGACCGACCTTTCATTCAGTGCGGTGGTACCAACCCGGGCGGGATAAACCCTACCACCTAGTAATATAAGAAGGGAGTCATATCCCTTAGTCGTTTTCTGATTGAAAAAAAGTTTATTCCCGCCTCTTTTCATACCTAACACTGTAGCTGATTGCAAATCACCGATGCGTTATTGCTCTGAAACATTTGAAATGCGCAGAACTGAACAGTTCTGATATAATAGATTGCGCATGAGTTGTTGTGTATCAGCGGCTCAGCGCACAGAACTGTACTGCAGTCACCAGGCAGTCGACTGAGAATTATTACTCAACTGAGAAAAACAATGTGTGACAAGGTTCTACATGTGTAGTTCTACTTTTGGAACCAACTGAACCTAGACAGGCGCTGAATTATAAACGAAGGGAAATTCAGCGCGTGCACGAATCCCTTCGGGAGGAGCGATGTACCTACGCCTTTGAAGATGTTCTGGATGCCTTCTTAATTCAGTTACGTGTCTTACACTACATCGTTAATTTTTTATTCCCCGTATAAGATTTATTTCGTCCTGATCATGCAAGGCTGACCCCATTTTCACATTGACGTTTCACTTCATTTGATGAATGTGCCTATAAATACAACTCACATATAGCGATAGCGTTCCTGATTCGGATAGTATTCGAAATTCAAAAATATTAAAACATCTATGTTACAGTTCCTCTAAAAAATATTGGATGTTAGAAGAGTTTTTCATATTTTTCGAAGTAATGTCGCTATATTAGGTTTTTATGTTGCGTACGGGACCCTATTATTTAAGCCTACGTACGCTACGCACCGCTACGCTACGCTAAGCCTACGCACAGACGTGCGTCTCGGTCTGTCCGTCAGGCTGTCCTACCTTTTATCTTTTATCCGTAATATGAAGCCTGTTGAAATTGTCACAGAATATGTGTTATTATATGGCGGATAACTTAACAAATAATAATAAAAATATTAAAAAAGTTAACAATGCAGGAGACTCTCGCGCAAGAGTTTTTTGCAAAAGTGTTTTTCCGCGTTTCTTTAGTTTTGCTCTATCGTAAAAACATGTGTTATACATATATATATGTAAGTATAGTGCAAACTCCAAAGTAAATCATCAAATAATAAAAAACCGACTTCCTAAAAAAAGTAAAACTAAAAAACTATTTAAAATAAAAATATAAAAACCGCCTTCAAAAATATATTAAATAAAAACCTAAAAAAAAAACGAACCCTAGAGTTGAAGGCGGTGCTAAAAAGGCTACACAAATCACAAAGGATATTATCATCCACTCATGTTTTCTTTCATGCATCATTTTTGCTTGCTTTAGAACCGCCTTCAACTCTAGGGTTCGTTTTTTTGTTAGGTTATTTCATATATTTTTGAAGGCGGTTTTTATATTTTTATTTTAAATAGTTTTTTAGTTTTACTTTTTTTAGGAAGTCGGTTTTATGTTTTTTAAAACTTTTTTTTTATTTCACAGTTTTT
This sequence comes from Nematopogon swammerdamellus, assembly GCA_946902875.1. Classification (NCBI taxonomy): domain Eukaryota; kingdom Metazoa; phylum Arthropoda; class Insecta; order Lepidoptera; family Adelidae; genus Nematopogon; species Nematopogon swammerdamellus. The sequence goes on along the minus strand of OX336341.1, from coordinate 11,828,580 downwards.
TTTAGTTATTTTTTGCTATTGATGTACTCGCTTTCCCATCCGATCTTGACCCAATTAAAATAGGACCACGTCAGCCTCGATAGCTCAGTGGTGCAGGCAGTCAACTGTCGCTATTGAATGTTAAGCAACGCTGGGTGCGGTCAGTACTTGGATGGGTGACCGCTGACCGTTGGAGGCTGACCGAGGTTCGGATTCCTCGTAAAACTGTAGGTCCCTTCCCTCCTAATATTACTTGGTGGTAGGGTTTAACCCGCCCGGGTTGGTACCACCGCACTGAATGAAACGTCGGTCGAAACGGCTATGTAAATAGTTTGTGTTTTCCGACCAGTTCAGTGTAGTCAGCACGATCAAAGGGGGAAGCACTGACATGGCACTTAGTTCACCCGGTGTTATGGGCTGACATCACGGACGTTGTAGGTGATGTTGCAGAACTTAGTAGAATGGACAGACATAAACGTGTTACGGAACCCTACTTTTATTATAAAATAACCGTCGGAGGACCTTGGTTGAAAATTGTGAAATTTAGTAGAACGGACAGACATACATTTGTTACGGAACCCTACTTTTATTATAAAATAACCGTCGGAGGGCCTTGGTTTAAAATTGTAAAATTTAGTAGAACGGGCAGACATACATTTGTTACGGAACCCTACATTCATTTTGAAATAAATGTTAAATTTTGTAGAACGGACAGACATGCATTTGTTACGGAACCCTACATTCATCTTGCAGAACTTAGTAGAATGGACAGACATAAACGTGTTACGGAACCCTACTTTAATTATAAAATAACCGTCGGAGGACCTTGGTTGAAAATTGTAAAATTTAGTAGAACGGATAGACATGCATTTGTTACGGAACCCTACATTCATTTTGAAATAAATGTTAAATTTAGTAGAACAGACAGACATGCATTTGTTACGGAACCCTACATCCATTTTGCAGAACTTAGTAGAATGGACAGACATAAACGTGTTACCGAACCCTACTTAACAGTTACACTCCGGGAGTGCCGGCAGATCCCGTGCCACTCTAACTTAACCCTTAATGCAATGACTTAAGGTTTCATTTTAAAAATGACGCTGACGCGATGTCGCGAGTTATACATTTTTTACCCACCTAAAAAAGTGCCAAGCGCCGCTAAAGAAGTTTTCACTTCAAAAACCTCAGGGTTAACCCCTTTCAAATAACAAAAAAAAAAAATATTGCAAAATCGGCCCACAATTGACGGAGTAATCGCGTAACAAACATCCAAAAAAAGAAAACATACCGTCGAAATGAGAATCTCTTAGGTCTAAAGTAAATTGCTCGTGAAGACAAATGCAACGAGCCCAAACACGATGGGTTTATCATGTGTAGTTTAGGAGTTCCTATGGCCACCTTCTGTCTCCATCATCAGACCAGCTCGATGGTACTCGTACCATAATAAATTAAGCGCACCTGGCCGGTCGGAAAAGATAAAAAATTTCAAATTTAGAACATTCATGAAACAAGGGTCCGAATATGTTCACTAGTATATCGATTCATGTATTTCAACAGGACAGAGAAAATTTCAAAATATTATGTATTTAATACTTTTTAGTTCTTTTTTTTTTTGTTTTTTGGAAATCGGTTTAATATTTTTTAAAACAGTTTTTATTTCATTCATTTTAGTAATATTATTAGTAAATTACATAAAAAAGAATAATCGAAATCGAATAATCGAAATCGATTGAAGTGGTACAGAATTATTCGCCATATGTGTCAGACTGCAAATTGCTGAATAAGTCCACATCACAAAAGTTTTGCTGAAGGTAACCACACACCATACTAATTTATCAAACTGAAAATTGCCGAAAACGACCACATCACAAGTTTTGCTGAAGGTAACCACACACCATAGTATTATGCTGATTTTTCGAAAACCACTGAACCAATTTCGATAAAATTGAAATGGGACCACCTCGGAAGTATGACCTAACTAACAAAAAAAGAATTTTCTAAATCGGCCCTCAATTGACGGACCGACTCAAATCGCGTTACAAACATACAAAAAATAAATAAAAAAAAAATAAAAAAATAAAAAAAACATACAGACGAATTGAGAACCTCCTCCTTTTTTGGAAGTCGGTTAAAAAAAAGGACGCACTTGGCCAGTTTTTGTTACACCTACTAATACAAAAAACTTGGGCTCGACCTTTCAAATATAATATTTTTTTCTATTAATACAATAACTATTATTTTTCTAATCATCAATCAGGTTTTCCACAAAAATAATACATCTCTCACTCATCACATCACCCTAAATAAAGTTGATTCGTGCGTGAGGCGCAACGCAAGTAGCTTCGTCGTGTATGAAGATTCTAGCGATTATACAAGCGAGAACATATCAATATTCATGAATATCGCGACACAGTAATGTCTCGCGCGCCGCCGCCGTGCCGTCAGCCAGTTTACAGAGGATTTACATCTTATCGTACCTACTGGATTAACGACACTACACGAAAACGTAGTTTCTAAAAGAGTAAATATAATGTTAGAACCCTGTCAAACGAACATTACTCCTCTGTGGGAAGTGTTCATTGCGACGCCAAGAAGGCTATTGAGTATGACAGAAACCTACACGTTTGTCTTAACTTTTGTATTCAACTAGTACGTGCGTATATGTCTAGGTAAATTACTTATTTTTTAGATGATCTTCTATCATGAACTTGGTCTTGATTTTGGACTAGCTGTGTCCGCAGCTCCACTCGGGCTAGATAATAAGGTAACATGATCTTGGCCTAAGAAGCGTAACTCGAGAAAGGCTCAACCGATTTAGTTGAACCGTTCTCGAGTTATAAGCGAACATAAATTCGTGGAACATAAAGACACATTATCAAAATTTAAGTAAAGATTACATAAACATTATTCATTACAATTTCCAAAAAATTTTAACATCAAGAATCACTCAAAGAATTTTGCTCAATTTTCGTAAAACAAAATTCTTTGAATGATTCTGGCATGGATGAAAATGTAACAGCAAAAACAAGTCAAAACATTGTCACTATAATGTATGGTATGAGTAGGTAAGTTTAAATTAAGTATTTCTAACAAGTTGACACTGTTAGACATTGCGGAGCTAAATACCCCGAGCGACCGTGACGTGTTTACATGAACGAGTCCACAGAAAATGACGACCAAAATCCCTAAACCGGATCAGAGGAAATTAGAAAAGCGCCCGACGTTCCTCATTATTGCAGGCACTAGGAGTAGCGCGGGTTAACCCTTTTAATATTTAATTGAAAATCCAGCGAAAACCCGACGAGACACCGCCATGTGTGTAGCTTAAACGTTTTTAGAATGGGACTACGTGTGGCCGGTTGCAGCACGGTTCCGGCTCGGATTCGGATCACTTTGAACCGGAGCACCATTGGAAACCACGTATTGTATTTTTATCCGACTAGAATACCCGGATTGTTGGACGGCCGCGCGAACCGGAATCGAAGTCCGTATAGTCGACACAGACAAAAAAAGTTTTAAAAAACATAAAACCGACTTCCTAAAAAAAGGAAAACTAAAAAACTATTTAAAATAAAAATATAAAAACCGCCTTCAAAAATATATGAAATAAAAACCTAAAAAAAAAAACCAACCCTAGAGTTGAAGGCGGTGCTAAAAAGGCTACACAAATCACAAAGGATATTATCATCCACTCATGTTTTCTTTCATGCATCATTTTTGCTTGCTTTAGCACCGCCTTCAACTCTAGGGTTCGTTTTTTTTTTTAGGTTTTTATTTCATATATTTTTGAAGGCGGTTTTTATATTTTTATTTTAAATAGTTTTTTAGTTTTCCTTTTTTTAGGAAGTCGGTTTTATGTTTTTTAAAACTTTTTTTTTATTTCACAGTTTTTTTTAGTAATTTTTGCTATTAATGTACTCGGCGGAATCGCTCGGCCTTCGGCCTCGCGATTCCGCCTCGCTTTCCAATCCGATCTTGACCCAATTAAAAATAGGACCACGTCAGCTTCGATAGCTCAGTGGTGCAGACAGTCAACTGTCGCTATTGAATGTTAAGCAACGCTGGGTGCGGTCAGTACTTGGATGGGTGACCGCTGACCGTTGGAGGCTGACCGAGGTTCGGATTCCTCGTAAAACTGTAGGTCCCTTCCCTCCTAATCTTACTTGGTGGTAGGGTTTAACCTGACCGGGTTGGTACCACCGCACTGAATTAAACGTCGGTCGAAACGGCTATGTAAATAGTTTGTGTTTTCCGACCAGTTCAGTGTAGTCAGTACGATCAAAGGGGGAAGTACTGACATGGCACTTAGTTTACCCGGTGTTATGGGCTGACATCACGGACGTTGTAGGTGATGTTGCAGAACTTAGTAGAATGGACAGACATAAACATGTTACGGAACCCTACTTTTATTATAAAATAACCGTCGGAGGACCTTGGTTGAAAATTGTGAAATTTAGTAGAACGGACAGACATACATTTGTTACGGAACCCTACTTTTATTATAAAATAACCGTCGGAGGGCCTTGGTTGAAAATTGTAAAATTTAGTAGAACGGACAGACATACATTTGTTACGGAACCCTACATTCATTTTGAAATAAATGTTAAATTTTGTAGAACGGACAGACATGCATTTGTTACGGAACCCTACATTCATCTTGCAGAACTTAGTAGAATGGACAGACATAAACGTGTTACGGAACCCTACTTTTATTATAAAATAACCGTCGGAGGACCTTGGTTGAAAATTGTAAAATTTTGTAGAACGGATAGACATGCATTTGTTACGGAACCCTACATTCATTTTGAAATAAATGTTAAATTTAGTAGAACAGACAGACATGCATTTGTTACGGAACCCTACATTAATTTTGCAGAACTTAGTAGAATGGACAGACATAAACGTGTTACCGAACCCTACTTAACAGTTGCACTCCGGGAGTGCCGGCAGATCCCGGCCACTCTAACTTAACCCTTAATGCAATGACTTAAGGTTTCATTTTAAAAATGACGCTGACGCGATGTCGCGAGTTATACATTTTTTACCCACCTAAAAAAGTGCCAAGCGCCGCTAAAGAAGTTTTCACTTCAAAAACCTCAGGGTTATCCCCTTTCAAATAAAAAAAAAAAAAGAATTTTCAAAATCGGCCCACAATTGACGGAGTAATCGCGTAACAAACATCCAAAAAAAGAAAACATACTGTCGAATTGAGAATCTCTTAGGTCTAAAGTAAATTTCTCGTGAAGACAAATGCAACGAGCCCAAACACGATGGGTTTATCATGTGTAGTTTAGGAGTTCCTATGGCCACCTTCTGTCTCCATCATCAGACCAGCTCGATGGTACTCGGTACAGTAGGTACCGGTCAGGTACCATAATAAATTAAGCGCACCTGGCCGGTCGGAAAAGATAAAAAATTTCAAATTTAGAATATTCATGAAACAAGGGTCCGAAGTCCGAATATGTATCACTAGTAAATATCGATTCATGTATTTCAACAGGACAGAGAAAATTTCAAAATATTAGGTATTTAATACTTTTTAGTTCTTTTTGTTTTTTTGTTTTTTTGAAATCGGTAACAGTTTTTATTTCATTCTTTTTAGTAATATTACATAAATAAGAATAATCGAAATCGAATAATCGAAATCGATTGAAGTGGTACAGAATTATTCGCCATATGTGTCAGACTGCAAATTGCTGAATAAGTCCACATCACAAAAGTTTTGCTGAAGGTAACCACACACCATACTAATTTATCAAACTGAAAATTGCCGAATACGACCACATCACAAGTTTTGCTGAAGGTAACCACACACCATAGTATTATGCTGATTTTTCGAAAACCACTGAACCAATTTCGATAAAATTGAAATGGGACCACCTCGGAAGTATGACCTAACTAACAAAAAAAGAATTTTCTAAATCGGCCCTCAATTGACGGAGAAATCGCGTAACAAACATACAAAAAAAAAATAAAAAAAAAATTTAAAAAAAAAAAACATACAGACGAATTGAGAACCTCCTCCTTTTTTGGAAGTCGGTTAAAAATACGAGATGTTCAATGCTTCAATGCTGCTCCGGTTCAAACCGTCATGGAACCGGCTACATGTAGTCCCAACCTTATGGAGTCCGTCAATATTGAGTGTGGACGAGATGAACCTGTGGTATCAAGATGTCTTTTGTAATAGTTACTGTAACTGTATAACTATTAGTAAACCTTGTAACCGTTTACTAATAGTTTAAACTTTCTATTTTATATCTGTACTTATTTATAACAGCATAAATTTTGTACTTATTTGTAACAGCATAAAACCTATCTCCATAAGCAAATGCTTGTAACGTTCTTTGAGATCAAGAAAGATTATTTAAATCGAAGTTCTTAAATCACAGATTGCAGACATGTTTCATTTATGAATAAAAAGTCTTAAACTAAAGGGTGCTCAAACCAATAATGTTCTATTTATTATATTTAACTATTTAGTTGTCAATACTCTTTCAATTTCTTTAATTACCAAATTCAACACAGTTCATTCAATAACAACACAGAAACCAAAGTACCGTGTGGAGCCGGTACCTCCCCATGCATGTCGTAAAATGTGGCTAAGGGATAAGGACAAGATACCGTGCTAAAGGATGACAGTCTAGCCACCTCTCACATATCACAGTCCTTTCCCCGAGTCATGCAGCACGCGGGTCTTCGTGCCGTTTGGCTGTTATCCTAGATTTTCCGAATACCCTTAGAGTCCTTGCAGCACAACACCAATTACTCTACTCACCCTGATTGTCGGGATACAGCGTGTGATATGCAGAAAAAAACAGAAACTGTACTGACAACCAAAGCAAAATTGTTCGAAATATGTATTCTAACAATTTCCCGCACGCTTTGTGATCATGATCAAAGGCCACCGCGCGCTCTAGCGGCGACTTTGTACCCGTGAAAACTGAAAACAGGAAAATCGTCAGTCGGGGCCCGGGCCGACAGGTGGACGCGTCCAGCGTTGCTGCAAATTGGGGGCCCAATTCGATAAAAATGCAAATACCTATTAGTCACTTTTGCGAGATATTTACATCGGCGGAGGGACAAAGAAATATATACCTGTATGAGGCATCAACTCGTGGAAATGAAAGAAAAGTGCACACGGGCGAAATTACAAATATAAATGGATTTCAGTTAGTAACATCATACTAACAAAAAAAAAACCGGCCAAGTACGATTAGACTCTCTTTCTCTTAGGCTTTCAACCTGGCCCTAATTGTCTTACTTCGGGAGATGTTTATTAAACGCATTCTACTTCTCCTAAACTTACTTTCTTCGAAAAATTATATCTTTTATTCGAACGTAGCCCTCGCTGACTTACTATTTTCAAGAAAGTAAATATTTTACCTGAAAAGTTTTTCCTTTATTAACATTTCGGTATGGAACACAAAACAATTAAAAGTTAAATTATAAATTTCAAAAAAACCCGACCCCTTAAAAGGTCGAAAATAATTTCCTTTTAGGTACTTAAAAGCGTCGGGGGACCGCTAAGTAACTAATCGTGCAGCTCTGAGTTTTTATATTGTATTTACTTACCGGTTCCCCGGAGCAATAACTAAAAGGAATTTATTTTTGACTTTTTAAGGGGTCGGAGTTTTTTAAATTTGTAATTTTATTTTTACTTCGAGCTTTTTAAGAGACGTAATCTTATTGACTACGAACATAGGTAAGAACGATGCCAGTTAAACCAGCTTTCTATTAAAAACCCGCATCCAAATCGGTCCATTCGTTTAGGAGCTACTTCTCACGGTGTCCCACTTCGGTCTAGTCATGACAATATTTTAGCTATCTCCTCTCATAAAACTGGTTTTTATACGAACTCATTTTCTGTTCACGCAGCTCAACTGTGGAATTCACTACCACACTTTATCCGACATTGTAAATCGCTTCCCTTATTCAAAAAACACCTAAAACTGTATTACCTCCGTCAATGTGAAGTAAAAACCTAAAAAATAAAAACCACTTTTGTTTCATACTTACCTGGATGGACAAGTATGTATGTATGTATATTTATTTGTATATAATATTCTATATATTTAGTAATTTATATGTATTAAACATGTATGGCTTATATTTTACTAGCATGTACTTATATGTATGTATTAATAAGTATTCTTATTATTATTTTTATCTTCAATTGTCACGCAACTCTTTTGCTACTACCTACTTACATTCCACTATATTATCGAATCTCAAACATCCAAAGGTTGACTGTAAGAAATCTCTGTAAGGGATAAGTCCGCCTTTGCACCTTATGTAAATTTTCCAATGTATTTGTTACTGTTTAATGTTTACTGGAGCAATAAAGAATTTTCTATCCATCTATCTATCTACGATGCCACAGACAAACACAGAGACAGACAGTCGTAGGTGTGAAACTTATAACACCCCTCCTTTTGCGTTGCTAAACCACCTAAAATTAATACTTGAAAACGAAACTAATGATGCATATATACACATCTGTCACCTCCTGGGTGAGATATATAATTGATATGGTGATAAGAGACGATAGTCCCAAAGACCCAATGCGAACCTGTCGCCCCCACCGCGCGCCGCACTGATGCCGTCAGTTCTCCAAGAACTCTACCACCAATTATATATATACATACATATATACTCGAATAAATTTACATATTGTGACATATCTCTACCAATGTAACAATGGAGTGCACGCCGACCAAATGTTAGTAACAAGGTAAAATATATGCATTGTATGGCCATGGCGTTTCTGCCTATTCATTTATTTGGGCCGGGGGCAAGTTGGAGCCCGGTGGTGACGTCATAGGCTGGACGCGCGGTCGACCGGTGATGTAGGTGCGTGGTGGCATAGGTAATGTGAGGTGAGGGGGGAATAGGAATCAGTCAAGCGAGATTCTCGGCTTAAAATATAGACGTTAGACTATAATGTGGAATTCTAACTCATTTTCTGTACAGTTGAAGTGCGATAGTTGTCTACTTTTCATTCGATGTCGCAGCTTGAGCTTCAGTACGCGTTGACAACGTAAGTAAGAATACTGTCAACAGTAGAAAGGAGAGGCTATATGAATTTAAGTTAATTTTGAAATGAAGCTGAAACAGCTGACGTTGTTCAGGTTCCGTATACCAAAATGGTACAAAATGGACCCCTTACTGAGACTAGACTAAAATTTGTTTCGAAGAAAGTGCTGAAGACGAGGCCGAAAGCCGAACAGCGCTTCATGAATACATCTCCGAACCCATTAAGGCGCGTAGTAACGCCACATGTGAATTTTTGAAGAAGTAACCCGTGATAACTAGACCAATCTAAAGGCTAAAAACTACTGCAAGATATAGAACAATAATTGTTCTATATCTTGCAGTAGTTTTAGTAGTATTAGTTCTTTGTCTATCGATCACACATTTTTAGTTGTAAAATTTTATCATTTTCCGTACAAACTATACGGTAACCAATTGTCGATTTTTTCTTCCGCGTTAACTTTGAAGACTTGATCTCAGAAATAAAGAGAATTTGAATGGATTTTTATAGCAAAATGACACCATTTGTTATATCTATCAATCACACGCTTTTCAAAGTTCTAATGCGAAGGATCGCAATTTATGAAAAAACCCCTTATGAAAAAGATCTGCAATTATGTGCATACGATCGATGCGCTACGCCGCCGCTGCCGTTGGCATTACTATGCGCCTTAATACATCTCCCGAAGTTAATCAATTAGGTGTTAGGTCAATGGCCGAAGATAATTGGTAAGATACGATTGAGTGATATGGAACCGTCGCTCGGCGTGCGATTCTAACTCGCACTTGACAGGTTTTTATATCCTGTATCATACAAGTGTATCAGTTTTCATATTTATAGTTGAAGATAAAAAGCTTATCCAAACAATTCAAAAGAGGATTGTGGCCATTAATGTGAAATTAATGTCATTGATGAATTTTAATAATTTCTCTTTCGTCCACATTTGCTATATTATTTTTGTTTACCATCTGATGGAAGAAAAAAAATTCTTCACAAAATAAAATCGGGATTACCAAAAACTTTATGCTTACCGAAATGTATTCCAACTTGGAACGCACAAAGGTACCTACTTGGAATTTCCAAGTACCTTTGTGCATAACTATATGTCCAGTACTCGTAGTGGCTCTAATAAGAAGTTTGTTAGCAAACATCGTGTGGGGGAACCACAAATAAACATCTGACAATAAATAAGTTTAGGCCATAAATATCAATAAAGCAGGAAAGCAAGGAGGCATAACAAATATGCGTCGTAATATGTTGCGGCCAAAATATTTATGTATTCCCCTATATATCCCTTGCAAAGAGCTTGACAGGATGGGGAAAGCCTTTCGATAAATATTATTGTAAGTACGAATCGGTGCTTATTTTTATTCGAAAGCAAACAAAAAATAAAAGTTTGGTACTTACATACGAGAATACTTTATTCTTACTTTTACTACAAATTCAAACTAAGTTTTCTATATGCTTCTTGTAGAACCAACTCGTGTCTTGTACCTACCATACCATCCTTAAGGCCCTAGAAATATTTTTTCTATTTTTTTTTATATAAATCTCAAATTTCTCCAATATACTAAAATGTCAGTGGAACTAATTAGCTAAAAGCACATAAAAGACGATCCTTTTCCAATAAATAACATTCAAGTTATTTTTCAATTTATTTTCGTAGGATTAATCTAGTGATTAGCTAATTGATCTCTAATTGTATTTAACTGAAATTTAAGATCGCTGCGCACGCACGCCAGCCGAGCCCTGCCGGCTGCCCCCTTCCCGTGACTCTACCAGCTCTACCGGCTTGATACATTATGTACGAACCAGTGGCACTAGTATGTATGTAGTGGCACCCGGATGTATGTAAGCAGCTAACTCGATGGTTTTAAATTCAAATTCAGTTTAGGTTTCCCTGCTAAAGCAAGGTCTCTATTCATTTGTAAAGAGAGCTAGTCATAATAATGTCAGTCAGTCAGCGTGTAAGCATCCACTGCTGGGCATACGCCTCTCCAATTTTCCTCCAGTCATCCCGGCCTTCAGCGATACGGAACCACTGCTTTCCGCCCACGTACTTGATGTCGTCGTCCCACCTGGCGGGTGGTCTTCATAATAATGCTTGTTTTGAACTGAAACTGATAAACAAAATAACTTGACTAAAAGATATTAAGTTATACTCTATGTATAAGATCTGATTTACTATTTCTAAAGTAGTTAGGTAAGTCAGCATGGAAAACGGGAGTGATCCCCATATTATGTATCTATTTATTAAGTAGTCAGCCTCGGTAGCTCAGTGGTGCGGTCACTCGACTGTTGTTCGTGATATAAGCACACCTGGGCGCGGTCAGCACTTGGATGGGTGACCGCTCGACCTGACCGTGGTTTGGATTCTAGTTAAAACTGTAGGTACCTTGCCTTCTTACCTTACTAGGTGGTAGGGTTTGTCCCGCCCGTATTGATACCACCGCACTGAACGAAAAGTCGGTCGAAACGGTTATGTAAATAGTTTTCCATCCAGTTCAGTGTAGCTGACATGAAATGAAGGGAAGCACTAACATGGCACCTAGTTCACCCGGTGTTATTGGTTGACATAGCGGATGTTGTAGCCAACCGTGTCAGTTTCGACAAAAAAAAGGTAGTTAAATGTAATATTCCTGGAAAAATACGGGGAAGAGACCTTTATCTATGAAAATTACTTCAATTCACTCGCATTTTAAAGTCGCTACTTCCTTCTACGACTTCCTTCTTCCTTATACACCCTATATGTATACCTAAACTTGTATCGACCCTCTCTCACCTCATTATTTTGATTTGTTTCAACAATAAAACCTCGAGGACTGGGCCATTTTATTGTCCGAGGCGACAGCGCGTTGTGCATTTAAGACAATTTCTTATTGTTTTCCTTATGAAATAATTTCATACCTGTCAATTATAAAGTTAAAGAGCGTGTTGGCTGCCACCGCACCGCGCCGCTCCGCGCCGTGCCGCCTCGCGCCCCGCGCCGGGGCCGGGCCGCCACCGCCGCGCCGCCGCTGCATTGCATTACGACAAATAAAATGCTACTTGGCCTTGCTTCAACATTTAGTTGGAGACATTCAATAAAATTTCAAGTAGGTAGATGTTGTAGGTAGATAGAATACAGTGATAATTGCACGAGTGCCTACTCTACAAAAATTTGCTTATTTAAATATATTTAAGCAAATATATATATAAGGTCTTTCAATAGTAGCTAACGATACGCTAAGGGGTGTATGTGTATCAGCAGCGGGAGCACAAATGCGTCGATAAGCCTATATCGATCGATAAACATCTATTCGTCTTCTTCTATTCTACTTCGTCGAACGAAGCAAATAGATGTTTATCGATCGATATAGGCTTATCGACGCATTTGTGCTCCCGCTGCAGATAGGTATAATGCGCGGGACGGATCTAGGCGTGTCGTCGCCGCAGCGGGCGACCCGCCACGCGAATACACTATACAAGTACGGTGCGGGTGCGAGGGAGAACACTGACGAACCGCTGCGGCGGCGACACGCCGAGATCCGCCCCGCGCATTATACTGATCACGTTCCCATACCAAATTTTATTTTACGATTTAAAAACGTACTTATTAAGGTGAAATACGCGCACTTCGCGTATTGAATTTGACGAGTGAGTAGGTTTTTTATATCGTAAAAAAAAATTGGTATGGGAACGTGATCAGTATCTGATACACATACACCCCTTAGCGTATCGTTACCTACTAATGAAAGACCTTATATATTGAAGCCCAAAACACTAGATTCTAACAGAACTACATACGTCTAATAATGGGATAGGTAGGTAGTGAAATTAGAATGTGGTCTCATTTTCCCTTATCATGAAAATGCCAATTGAGGAAATAGTATTTACCTACTCTATTAGTACAGATCGCGGCAGCAAATAATGCCGGTCGAGCTTTAGAAAGAGACCATCCGGTTGTAGAGACGTGCGAGTTGGTGCGACAGGGACGACGCTCTACAACCGGATGATCTCTTTCTAAAGCTAGACACGCATTGTTTTCTGCCGGGAACTGTACTCACTCTAGCTAGTAGTATTACGTCTACTCTACATGGATACAATCGTTAATCGAGGTCGGGACTATCCACTCGCTAGTCCCGACCTCGATTAACACCCTTCTCTACTGCCGATGGGCCCGGATATGTTCGGTGAAGCCATCGCAAGCTTAGATCCACACCTTCCTTCTTACCTTGATGTCAATAGATAGGAGTCACAGCTGGATATCTTTCAATATGCGCACTTCCCAAACATTCAAAGGATGACTGGAAGGATCTCTGATAAGTCCGCCTCTGCGACGCATGTACCTTTGTATGTTTGTGCATAAATCATCCTCATAGCCTACGATTCATTTCGATAGAAACAATAAAAAAAATTGATTTTTGATTTGATTTGATTTTAAAATTTGATTTTAATACTATCTAGTATTAAAATCAAGTTAGGGTAAAATGGGGTAAATTATTGATACTCACTGTAAACTTACATAATATGTACTTGCCTACCTCTAACAGTTCTAAAGTGTTGCTCTTTATTCTTTATTCATCATTCGGATGGAAGTGCACATTTGTCCTGTTTAGTTTTTAGATTCCGCTTCAATTACTCCCACAAAGAAGAGCCGGCAAGAAACTCCGCAGGGTTTTTTTTCAATGTCTTCGATTACAATACATTGTGACTAACTACACAATATTACACAACTTACAGTTTTAAGATACAGTGTGAGAGCTAGAATAACTATAATTTAAGCTTGATAAATCTGACCATATAAAATCTAAAGTAAAGTAAGTATAAATAAAATCAGGTGTATGGAGGCTTTGTCAGAAATTGTTGATACATATCGTATCAAGTCATGTCAATTTACAAATATGCATACCACATTGTAGTACAAGTACAAAAAAAAAATTAATGAATAAATTTGTTGTGACCTGCAAGGTTGACCGGAATAAATACTAGATACTACCGTAGGTCCTCCTTGTGCACCGCAGAAAATTCTAGCACATACAACACAACCAGATCTTGCTGCTAGATTTATTGCTCCCGTATAGGACCGGCGCTTTTGATAACTGCCGATGGATGCACTACAACGTCCGGATATACTTTATTATGATCATAAATCCTTAAATTACATTAGCATGCTTAGCTCTCAGTTAGGCATCGAGGTCTGGCTTTATGGCTTCACTGTGGGTTCATCAACACTTGGAATGATTAAACATTTAAATCTCGCATTAAGCTGACGTGGATTTCATAGCCGCCTTTAGCTTACATTTTATTTATGTAATATGCAGATTATTCTGAATGAAGTATATTGTTGAAAATTGGTAACGGTGAGGTGTCAACACGGTTTGGAGGTATCTACCTACAAACCCAATTCATATAAATAAATATCACAGAAAAAGTTATTATAATGCCCAATTTCATGAGTTCATTAGGAGTACGAAACTATGATTTTTTTTGTTTTTTATTTTATTCTACATATTTATTTATTAAAAACATGAATTAAAAATGGAAAACAAAACAGATTAAAATCAAAGTAAACCAAATTAAATTAAATAACTCCTCCAAACTATGTATTTTTATTTATATTTAGATTTTAGTTGAATTGTTGTTTGATTTATTTATTACATTTCCTGTGGGTCCGGTACTCAGATACACCCACTGCATCTCTCTCCGTGCATGCCGTAAAAGGCGACTAAGGGGAAAGGACAAGATGTCGTGCTGAAGGACAACACGATATCCACCTCATCTTGGTACGGCGTCATTCCACCGAGTAGCTTGACAGTTATCTTGTCCGAATACTATGCCAAACATGGTGGTCGATTTTCCACTATAATTTACCAAAACTCTTGCAGCACAACACCGATTAATCTGCTCACCCCGATTGTCAGGATACAGCGTGTGGTATGTGTGTATGTACATTAGTTTTCTTCAGTCTCAACAAAAGCCGAGATTATATTGCAGCTATCATTCGAAAACCGTTTCATTGAATAAAATAGAAAATTGATGGTCGCATAGACATAGAACTCCTCAAAATCATCTTGACTATTTACCTGTTCGTAGTTTCTCGTACAAATGAGACAGTTGACGTAGCATGAGAGCGCTACCATGAAACCTTTAGGCGCTGTACCCAATTCCGAATACTATGCTAAACATGGTGGTCGATTTTCCACTATAATTTACCAGAACTCTTGCAGCATAACACCGATTAATCTGCTCACCCCGATTGTCAGGATACAGCGTGTGGTATGTGTGTATGTACATTAGTTTTCTTCAGTCTCAACAAAAGCCGAGATTATATTGCAGCTATCATTCGAAAACCGTTTCATTGAATAAAATAGAAAATTGATGGTCGCATACATAGAACTCCTCAAAATCATCTTGACTATTTGCCTGTTCGTAGTTTCCGTACAAATGAGACAGGTTGACGTAGCACGAGAGCGCTACCATGAAACCTTTAGGCGCTGTACCCAATTCTGCAGTGAAAGCAGGCCCAGTCGGTCCGATTGGGTAATATATCTGGGACGGCATCTAATTGACACGCGATTCGTCTATTTCGTCGCGGTGAAGAGCCATTTATCGCTGGTCCAGGGAAGCTCGCTGCGGGAAATCTAGATTTAGTACGGAACCGCCCGCCATCAATCTTGTATAGAGGGAACACTTGAACGCGACCCAGACGGACTCTCTGATTACATATTGAACTTGCCGGCGACAGTGTAAGCGTACTCATTGGAAAAACATCGACCAAGTGCGAGTCGGCCTCGCGCACCGAGGGTTCCGTGCCACCACATAATTGGCCGGTTTTAATTGTTTATTGTTTTACTTTAGAGTTTGCACTATAATCACACCAAGTTTGACGCTTGTAAGGTGTGTATTACCGAAAAACAAAACAAAAACGGCCAAGTGCGAGTCGAACTCGCGCACCGAGGGTTCCGTATCACCATGTCATAGTCAGCGCCACTCACGCCATCTATGGCGTGTTTATGAAATGCTACATATTAGTTAGAATTCATGATTAGTTAAAATGCTGCATATTCTTTTCGGTAGATGGTGCGCATACACTTTTTAGTTTCTTCTATGGGAACCCCGTGAATTTTTTATTTTTTCTTATTTTCATTATTTGTTGTTATACCTATCGGCAATAACAACACATATTCTGTGAAAATTTCAACGGGACCTATTACGGTTCAAGAGATACAACCCTCGGACAGACAGACAGACGGTTCCTTACCGGATACGGAACCCTAAAAATTATGTGAAACGTAACGCATGCTGGATAACTACACAGAAGAGTGGCCACTGGCTAGTCCCGATGATGTCAGATCTATTTTTAAAATACCTGTTTATGAAAGTGTACAAAAGTCGTTGTGGAGTAAGTGTAAGTGGTCACCTGTAAATACGATTGCCCCGAGCTGATCCAAATGTTGAAATTGAACCAAAACGTTCATCTTCGATGCCACAGCATTAAACTAAATCGCAGTCTCGCCAATATTCGCAAACATTTCATGACAAATAGAGTGGTGAACTACCTACACAAACCAATCAGAGGAATTATAATAAACGCTCATATTACCTACGGACCAATTTAAAAATAAACTCGATAAGTATCGACTTGCTAGGTGGTAGTAGCCGACTGGGTTGATACCACCGTGCTGGATGTAAGATGGCCGCATAGCAGCCTCGTCTGTGTTCTCCTCTAGTCCAGTATAGCCAGCAATTCAAAGAGAAGTATCTACCTACGAACTTGAGTGAGACGGTATTGGCAAGAGTAGTGGTCAAGAGATCTTAAAGTCAGGACAATGAGAAGAAAGAAATTCAAACCGTTCACTCAAATATTTGGGAGCAGCAGGATCTTCATTTTTTTATTTCTAAAAGCTCAACAAAAAAAAACATACCCTCCTTTTTGTTTCGCGCAGTCGGGTAAAAATTCTAAATAATTATAATAAAAACCAATAAATTTTAACAATACGTATGATTTAACATAAACGCATCCTATCATCACTAGCAGTCTGCCGATGACAGAGAACTCCTGTGTAAAGTTAATACCAACTTTGTTAGGGTCCGAAGTCTTCAAGGGACTAACTTAGAGAACCCCGTTCGACTTAGAGCCTTGTGTCTAGCTAGTCTAGCGTAGAGTTTGTGTCCGTTGTCTATAAGCTAGCTTAGCTAGGCTGTCTAGTTTAGTAGGTATTAATTAAAACTATCGTGTATCATAACATAATCATTGTCGCAGTGGGTGAGGGAGGGAGGAGGAGGGATAACTAAGGAGTGCGACATTGTGGCTAAAGTTCTTTTTTTATAAGAAAAATGACTCGGTGGTGGATGTGTCCAGGAGTCCATCTGACTGATCGTCAAACCACTCTTGAGAGGATTCATGCTAGCGACAAGGCGGACAAAAATGTTATCGTCGATTTAATTGCCACACCTTTCGTTCGAATTCCTTTTTTTATGAAAACTCCAATTAACCACCAAAAAATTCCCACACTCGAGTCTTTTGCTACTACCTCAAAAATGCAAAGGTTCACTGGGAGAAATCCCTGTAAGGGAGAAGTCCGCCTTTGCCCCTCATGTAAATTACTTATCGTTTGTTTCTATAAAATGTTTTTTTGGAGCAATAAAGTATTTCTATCTATCTAACCTATGTAACACGTGATTAACACCTTGGTGAACTAGGCGACATGTCAACGATCTACTTTGATGGTAATAGGTTAAAACTAATTGGGTTTTTGGTTTATAAAAGTCAAATTGAGGAAATGTTTGAGCATAATATGCATTTACTATAAATAAGGTGCTACCTATCTACTTTGACATTCGTTACATTTCGAACTGATTCACAAACTCTGTGTCCTCTACCGACAGAAAATATTGTCTATTATTTTGTATCTATTTGTTGTCGTATCGCACTAACGTCCTCGCCGCTCGAACGAAGCACACGTACAAGTTGTGGAGGACATAGTTTGTTGTTGTGTTGTTGTTGTTAGTTGTGGAGGACGCCGGACGCGGCGCCACCGTCGCACTTGCCCCTCGAACCACGAGATATCGGTAAACCGACTCAAAGCAAACTTCTATCTGCTAATTTGTGCGGAACACACCCTGGCTATATCGATTGAAAAACATTATGTAGGCACTAACTAGGTGTGATTTTATTTTTTTATATGTTTATCGTGGTGGTCGGTGTTGTGCTGTAATTTGCGAGAGTTCTTGCAGCACAACACCGATTACTCTGCTTACCCCGATTGTCGGGATTCAGCGTGTGTGATATGTATAAGTATGTATTTAAAGGTAGGTATGAGTCGAATTAAGAACCATGGGGGAGCCCTTTTTGAAGTCAATTCTCTGAAGTACCTAGGTAAGTATGTACCTATTGAACCACGTGGTATCATTTTGGCCTTTTTTGACCTGCTGCCCAGCGCAGCGCTACATACCTAGACCTACATCGCCACCAAAAATTACGTGCATACCTACACCTGCTGCTTCACCGTTCGGAATCGGTGTAAAACTGTAGGTCCCTTCCCTTGCCCCTTACTAGGTGGTAGGCTCAAATTGTAGCCGACTGGGTTGGTGCCACCGTACTGGATGTAAGATGGCCGCATAGCAGCCTCGGTTGTGTTCTCCTCTAGTCCAGTATAGCCAACAATCCAGGGAAGTCTCCGGTATGGCACCTACCTTCTCGGAGGTGATATTGGCTGGTCGGAGCATGTGCTTTGGCCCCTCCGACTCAGCCACCCATATCAAATTACATAAAAAAAAAAAAATTATAAAATTTTAAGAACTACCTACCTAAATTTTGAAAAACCGATCTAGGGTGTTGATTTTCACGAAATTGATAAAAGTGCGAATATCTCGAAAACTAACGATTTTTTTATTAAGGTCATATTGTGATATTCTGGTCAGTAATGAGCTGGCCTATCAGCCCTCCAAGGGATAACGTTGACTTTTGGGACACCCAGGGTGTAAAAACGGCGAGTACATTAAATTTAGGAAATGATTATTGGGATCAACAGTAACAAAAAAGTCAATAACTTTTTTCTGAATTCCCTTTAAGTAAAAAGTTACAGTTTTCATACAAACTAATTGATTTATTTAGTGTAAAAGGATCTTATGTTCCGCATGAACGTGGGAATGAAAGGCATATGGTGAGTGAGCGAGCAGGGACGAGTGCGCGAAGAGAGGAGATGTGCGGCAGCGGCGTGGCGTGAGTTTTTCGATCCCGACCGCTCCCGCGCCAACACCCTCCCCCCGCGCGCGTCAAATTACACTTGACAAAAACATAAAATTTAAAAATTTATATCTCCAAAACTATACCCTTTAGAGAAAAACTTTAATTACTTTTTTTTCTCGGAAAATCATGACGATTGCGCTGGCGAAATTAATGTACTCGCCGTTACAACATCCTGTATAATTCTCTATATGATCTATTTTATAGAGCTCATTAGGTTTCAGTCAAGTTTGAGTTTTACTCGCACACGGAGGGTCCCGTATATCCGCTATACCATGCCTGTAAAAAACCATTTGTAAACGCATGTAAAACATTTTCGGCAAAAGCCACGGTGGCTATGTAGGTATGAAGTCTGGTGAATTGCAGTACAACACCGACCACAACATTTACAAAAATATAATTAATATCAAACAGCAAGAGGCACGAAGATGGTTAGTTACCCACCTCCTGCCTGCATGACTGTGGAAGGACCAAGTTGAGGGGTGGCTGTCCTGTCGCCCTCTAACACGCCATCTTTCCTTAAAGGTTGGTCACCTTTTACGATGTGCACTGGGAGAGATGCAGTTGGCCTATTATTTTCAAATACAGGGTAATCAGTATAAATAAAGTTGTGTGTTGGCAAAGGTGTCACCCTAATATTTTGCAGTAAACCAGTTGTCATAAACACAAAATTTCTGTAAAAGTAAAAAATTAAAAGCAATCAATGTCACCAAAGTTTTGATACGATATACGATGTCACTAAACAATCTGTCGATGGTAATTTTTGGAGGAGAGCGCGGGAAAGCGGGAAAAAGGGCGGTAAATTTGTTTTTGCTCTACAAAGAAAAATCCAGTTTTCTTGTAATTTTAAAGTAATCTTGCTTCAGCTATGGGAGGTGCGAGCAAGAAAAAGCGTAAAAAAGTTACGAGTGATGAGAAGACAGATGAAATGCGAAGTTTGTCGTCATCCGAGTCTGGCACTGAGCATGAAGAAGTAAAAATCGACCAAACTGATAAGTACAAACCTTACTATGATCAAAACTATAAGAGGCTGTACAATGAGAACGCCGTCGATTTGGAATTTATCGTTTTCATCGAGTCTACGAGTGAAAAACCTGTTGGTGACAGAGACATTATGTACCTGTCCAATGTATTTAAGAGGAGTATAAAAGGCATCAAACGTTTTAAACGGATAAATAAACATAAAATAGGTGTAATTTTCGACAAACCTAACCTGGCGAACGCTATGCTACTAAACGAAAGCTTTATGGATAGCCACAGTTTCAAAGCATCCATCCCGGCATCGGCCACCCAAGTCACTGGAGCTATAAACAATGTACCCACTCATCTGACCAACAAAAAAATATTCGAGAACATTACTTCAATATCTAAAATAATATCAGTACGGCGCATTATGCGACGAACCAAAACAGACGAAGGATACACACTTACACCGACAAAAACGATTACTCTTACATTTGCCTCAGGGACCCTCCCGGGGACTGTTGACCTAGATCTATGGAGTTTCACAGTACAGAGGTATATTCCACCTGTGAAACAGTGCTACAACTGCATGCGCTTCGGCCACCTCGCCAAGTTTTGCAAAAATCAAGTTCGCTGTAGCATCTGTTGCGAGCCACATAACTTTAAAGAGTGCAAAACGGAGTCCAAGAATGCAAAGTGCTATCATTGTCAAGGCAACCACATATCTATATCATCGGCTTGTCCGGTCAAACAAAAACTAATAGAAGAAAATAAAAATAAAATAAAGAATGTAACTTTCGCTGACATATTTAATGCAAAATCATTTCCGGCTCTTCCACAGCCAAATACCACGAAAGTCCATTATGTTAAAAAAACAACAAAGACAGATGATGAAATAAATAATTTATGGAAATCGGATTTATTTGTGAAGAACTTGGCAAAAGTAATAATAGACAATATAAAAAAGTTTACCTCTATAGACACAGCCATAGAAACACTAAAACAAAATATGAATATATCAAATAAAAATAATCCAAAATGAAACAGTTAAATATTATGCAATGGAACGCACAAAGTATCACATCAAATCAGAACACACTCATACAATTTCTATATAAAAATAATATACATATAGCTCTTATATGCGAAACATGGTTACAAAATAAACATAATTTCAAAATTAAAAGATATACAATAGAAAGATTAGACTCTGGTAATTCTCACAATGGAGTGGCAATATTAATACATAACTCTATTAAATATGAACATATTCAAACATATAGTGATGACTCCTTGCAAAACATAGCTGTACAAATACAATGTTATGATAAAACTATTTCTGTAGTTAGCTTTTATAGTCCAGGAAATTGTATCCCAAGTTTTGATAAAATTAAATTTGATAGACTAATTAAAAGTATTCCAAAACCTATTATATTGGCAGGTGATTTCAACGCTTACCATACTCAATGGGGTTGCGACTCAAACAATACTAGAGGTAAAATTATACAAGAAATAATAGATGACAACTCGCTTGTTCTGTTAAACAATGGTGAACCCACCACGGTGGGCTCTCATATCTGGAAGCCAAACGCAATAGACCTCACAATAGTGTCTCCTTCACTAGCTCTTTTAAGTGACTGGCAAATACAAGACGATTCTCTTGGTAGTTATCATTTGCCAATTTTAACTAAGATATTAATACATCACGATAACACAAACATTCACAGTATTGGCCCACAAAAGAAACGTAATTTCAAAAACATAAATTGGGAATTTTATACCAAGCATGTTGATGACTCTTTAAATAATTTAATGATATTGAACGAGGAACCAGATGTAATAAATCTTTATAATTCTTTTATTGAAATATTAGATACAGGTGCTACAATTTGCTCTTCTAATACAAACTCACACCGACCACGGACACACTATAATATATCGAAAAAAGAATATATACCAGTTCCCTGGTGGAATCATCACTGCCAAGAAGCAGTTCAAAAATGTAAAGACGCATATATTAAATTTAAGCAATCATACAGTCTTGAAGATTTCCTTAACTTTAAGAAACTACAAGCGCAGAAAAAAATCACACTAAAAACACAGAGACAGATCGAGTGGCAGACATATTGCCAATCTATAAATAGAAACACTCCAATGAGCCGTATCTGGAACATGATGCGGAAATTTAATAAGTCTTATAACTATTCCAATTTTCAAAATGACACCTGGATAATGGATTTCTTGAAAAAATACACTCCGGATACTGTCGAGAATAAACCCAGATTAACCTTCAGCACCGTACTTGAAACACCAAACAATGAATACTTAGTTGATCAATTTACTTTACAAGAATTAAAATCAGCAATAAGATCAAGGCGAGACACGGCCTGCGGACTAGACTTGATTTCTTACAAAATGATAAAAAATTTAAGCACACAATCGCTAAGTACTTTCTTGCATATGCCTAAACCTGTTATGGAAGCAATCTGAAATTCCCCAAGAGTGGAAAACGGACTGCCTGGTACCGATTCTAAAACGAAATAAAAAGGCTGGAGATCCAAATTCATACAGGCCAATAGCTTTAACATCTTGTGTAGGCAAAATAGTAGAACAATTAATTAAACAACGTTTGGAATTCTACATAGAAAAAAATAATATTCTACCGAGCAACCAATTCGGTTTTCGACGAGGAAAATCTAGTCGTGAAAGCTTCAGTCATCTCCATTTGGATGTGTTCAAAGCTTTACGTGAACATAAAAATGTTGTTTGTGTGTTTTTTGATATAGTGGGAGCTTTCAATAATGTTGATCACTGCAGTCTCTGTACAGTTCTAAGCAACCTAGGAGTACCTAACACACTTGTTAATTGGATATTTAAATTTTTAAATGGTAGGCAAGTTTACACTAAATTAAACAATCAAATATATGGTCCACGCAACTCATTCAAAGGAGTATGTCAAGGTAGTATTCTTAGTCCTTTATTATTTTGCTTGCTTATTCAGAAACTCAATTTAACATTAGGTTCCAGCGTTACAAATCTTCAATTTGCCGATGACCTCGTCATCTACCTATCAGGAAACAATTTGAATTCTATAGTCGAAATTATTAATAAAGTCCTTGAAAAACTGCTACATTATTTTAATAGCCTTGGTCTAGAAATCAGTAGAGAAAAAAGCAAAGTCATGATCTTTGGGAAAAAACTTAAACCTACGACACAAGTTAAATATGATGGCCGTAACCTACCCATTGTAGACAGCGCATACTTCCTGGGAATATTATTTACACCCACACTTTCATGGAACATGTATGTTAATGTTATATCTGATAGAGCAAACAAAGCATCTAACATTCTAAAGTCTTTGGCTACGACCTCCTGGGGAGCCGATCCCAAAATTCTAAAATGTCTATACAAGTCCTTAGTACGTAGTCACTTTGATTATGGATTCTTATGTTTTGCTCACAGTAAAAAACTAATTCAAGATTTAGAAAAAATTCAAAATCGTAATCTACGTCTCATTACTGGTGCCATGAAAACTACACCGATAAACTCGTTACAAGTAGAATGTAGTATATCTCCGCTGGAACTTCGGTTTCAATACCTTAGAAATAAATTTATTTTGACTTTGTCATCTATATCCAAAAATTTACTTTTGATAAAGATAAAAAATATAGTAGTGCATCAAAGTATGCCTTTTATATGTCAAAATTATCAACACATAATGGACTATTCACAGAATAATATGATACTTATAAGCGAAAAGTTACCATGTTACAAAGGATCATATGCAAGCAAATTCCTGGAGATTCCGATACATGTAGACCACAGCCTGAAAACAAAAGAAGATGTATATTATAAACTAGAAGAATTCACCAACTATTCACAAATCTACACCGATGGATCGAAAGACCAAGGTGTTTCCTTGGCGATATACGACAAAGCAACCAAGAGAGGATCTGGAATAAAAATAAATAGCAATGCATCTATATACACCGCCGAGGCATTAGCCATACTCGAAGCATTGAAGTACATTCAAGATCAACAGCACCAGAAGTTATGGATCATTGTCAGTGACAGCATGAGCGTTCTAAAAGCCATAGAAAACACGAAACTTGATGCTAAAACCCTATACTCCATATACACCATCAGAGAGATAGTTCTCGAACTGAACTCCAAAGGTTTTTCTATTCAATTTATTTGGACACCATCTCACATCGGCGTACAAGGAAACGAAAATGCAGATTTTCTGGCCAAAAGTATTTTGACAAGTGACAGTCAGCTGATTTCAAGTGCTGCCATACCTCACTCCGACATGTTTGCTGTATTCAAGAAACGACTACTACAAGAATGGTCTGACCAGTGGACACAATCCCTCCAACTGAAGGGAAAATGGTTTCATGAAATTCAAGAAGACATAGAGAGTTCATCATGGTTTGACAAGGGAAAATTTACGAAAAAATCCCACTCCTACAATAGCAGGAAATTTTATAGCACTATATCGCGCTTACGATTTGGCCATTGCCGTTTTAAAGCGCACCTACATCGTATGCACATCATACCATCTCCGATATGCACAGAATGCGAAGAAAATATGGACCAGACCTTAGATCATTTGTTTTTTGAATGTTCGGCCTTCAATATTCAACGTCTATCGTTCATAGATAAATTGCTCGACATTTTTAAAAAACCAGAACATATCCCGCGCACCACTCAAGACTTATTAAAAAATCAAGAGACCTACATATGTATATACGAATTTATAAGTAATACCATTGAAGATATATTATGATTTACGAACTGGAAATTACTGACTTGGAAAATTTAAATTACTGGATTCTATAACCTAGTTTACTGAAGAAACAAATGAACAACACAAGAATTGGCTGTACGGTCAAACGACCCTTGCCTTTCCCTCAGGATAAAAAAGCAAAAAAAAAAAAAAAATAAAATAAACAATCTGTCAATGAACTTGATGAAAATGTTAACGTCATAAATTTCAAATTATCTGTTTATAAATATTAAAAGTCATAAATGAACTAAATAAAAGACATAAATCTACTATAAATAAATAAATACAAGACAAAAAACATCAATCATTCATTATGTATTTGACACCGCCTTCCCATAGACTGTTCCCCGCTCAGGATGACCAGGAATGTTATGCCAATGGCTACATGAGGTCATTTTGGAACATCCGTGACAGCAGACCAATGAAGCAGCATGTTGGTAGCACGGAGCAGTCTGGAGGTACGTAGAATCATGTAAAAGAACATCGAGCAAAAAATTGATTGTCTAACTAAACAACGTAGTAAACAACACACGAAATGTGCCCAACCCACCCTCAGACTAAACCATATAAGTTACTCTATGGCCCAACCCAAACAACCCCAGTGCGGTCACACTCACACCCAAATTGCGAAAAAAGTAGTGACATCTATCGGGACCTGTCAGTATCATTTAAAACTTTCAGATGTGAACACAATGGAGAATAAGTGCTTTATATTTTTTATAAATGTACCGTGTGGGTTCGGTAGTACCGTGTGGGTTCGGTACTTAAAAAGAATACCCACTGCATCTCTCCCCGTGCATGTCGTAAAAGGCGACTAAGGGATAAGGACAAGATGCCGTGCTAAAGGGCGACAGGCTCGCCACCTCTCACCTTGGCACGGTACTTCCACCGAGTCATGCAGCAGGTGGGTCTTCGTGCCTTACTTGCTGCTTGATCGATTTAATCTTGTTCGAATACTTTGCGAAACGTGGTGGTCGGTGTTGTGCTGCAATTTACCAGAGTTCTTGCAGCACAACACCGATTACTCTGCTTACCCCGATTGTCGGGATTCAGCGTGTGTGATATGTATGTATGTATGTATATTTTTTATATGTTTAATGTTAGAAATAATACTTTTTGCTTTGTTTCAGTGAAAACCAGCGAACGGGCACTTAGAAGAAAGGTGAATATATTCTTTATTCCTACCAGGGTAGCGGCCGGTAACAATATGGCATAGTCAATATTATACACAAACTTTCAAATAAATTTATTTTTCAATAAAAATGATTTAAAATATTTCATCAACACATACAATCCTAAAATCCTACCTATTCGTCAAAGACGTTTGATTCTCATTTAATACTTGTCTAACGTTGATGTTGATTCTAGAATGTTTTACATAGCTTTCAAACAGCATCCAATCCAGTCTTCCTTGGTTACGTTTCGTCGCTACATCTTCAGAGTTATTATTTTTGGAACACTTAGAACTATTATTACAACAATCCACATCGATCCATGGGGAATCAGTAGCGGGTAAAATTTTCGGAACAGCATGGTAGGAAAGTCGGGATTCTTTGGACATAACAACTATGTCACCGCTGTTCAGACGAAGCGCAGATGGTTTTTGAGTCTTTTCTGGACCTCCGATCAGGAAAATTGCTGACTGACCAAAACTGAAATGAAATAATGATGCATAATGAATGTAGCTACAATTGCGATGGAGTTCAAACAGTATTTATTGGATCTTAATACTATATCTGAAGGAATCATAGAAAGATTGCTGCGTAGGTTCAGGGTATGGAATTCAATATTTGAGGTTTAAATTGTATGTGTCATTATTTGTATTTAAGCTCCTGGCTTCCGGAAATGCCGGCCGGCCCCAAAAAAATTATCGAAAAACATCACAAATTGTGAGTTCTATGAATGTTACAATTGCGAGTTATATGAATGTTTCTTACAAGAAGAACTAGCTATATGGATAAAAATAAAATATTTGCCCTTCCTATAGACCACACATTAAAAATAGTGAACTGGTTTCTAGTCCAACATTGCATTTCGTTATTTGAATAATTAAATTAATAATCTACACGTATAGAAATGATTCACATATTGTAATTCGTCAATTTTAGCTTAGAAAAATTCAGAAAAAATATTTGGGTGTGTTTTTTTCCTGGATCAAAAAATCCACACGCTTCTAAATAAGTGAATCTTCACTTGTTGTATAACATTTTAAAAGGAACTTCATTATAAGTATGTCAAGAGCCCATAGTGGTTAATCCTCTAACTTGATTCATTACTTTATTAAATATTTGGAGGGCGCGCCAAAATTAGCTAATGTTTGCGCGGCTAAAATAGCATGGAAGCCAAGGGGTGTAAGCATAATATTTGGGAAGCCAAGAGGGTAATTTTAAATATTATTGACCATAACAATTGAAATAAAATTATTTATACAGTAAAAAATTATACACAATTTAACTTGTCAGCTCCCTGGAACGATTGTTCCCAAAACGTGTTTAGTCCTTTAACTCCCATAGGGAACGATCGTTAAACAAGCATTGTATGCATTCTACGGTTGCAAGTTTTGGTTTATTGCTATTTCTGTCAACGTTTCCTATAGAAAAGACAGAGATAGATTGATAGCAGATACAATTATTTTTCCACAGAATATAAATATGTTTATGGAACGGAACGAAATGACAGCAAAGAAAAGGCTGATATTTTTTGACTCAAGGTTCCTTGTTTTTCTTAATGTTTTGTGGATGGAATTCAATGGCCTCGTATGTACGTTGCTCTGCGTTTTAGTGCCAGCGTTCTTTACCTACAATAAATGAAAATGGGAAATTTTAGGTTAAAAAAATGCGGGGAAAATGTCAGGTGTCTTTTGTTTTTCCTGGAGTTAAAAAAAATGCGTCCGTGCTTCTAAATAAGTGAATCCTCACTTGGTTCATATAGTTTTGTGGATAATTTAATGGGCTATAAGTAAAAATAAAGTATATTTATCTAACTTCACAATTTTACGAAACATTTGAGTTTATATGCGCGCCGCGAGGCGCCGAGATTGGGCGCGGCACCCTTTGTTCGCATAATTAACATGGAAGTCAAGGGGGGTAAGCATATTTAATAGGTGGAGAATCAACGGGTTACCTAATAAGTCTATTTTGATTTGTCAAAGTTAAACCTAAATTAATGTAATTAGAAAATTAAAGTTTTTAATTAGACTATCCTAGTGTTGTTAAATTTCCGTAAACAGAAATAGGAAAAATAAAAAAATATGTAGGTCGTAGGTACCTAATTGATATAAGGGGAGCATCCAAATTTATCTCCGAATGGTCTGTGTGCGGCGACAGTGTGGAGTCCATGTGGTAATAATTGACAATCGCCGCTTGCGACAAGAATTTCTCATAGTCGAGATATTTCGCTATTACGTCGCACAGCTCCGCTAGGTCTTCGGGAAACTGGTGGTGGCTGTCTTCTGTGTACACCTGAAAATGGGAAACACAAACATGAATTTTTTTATCGGCGTCAGACGAGGAAAGGACAAGTTGCAATGCAACGGATGAAGTGGCAACCCCAAAAATTTATGAAGAGATTACTTTAATGCAAATAAAGAGCAAATATTGTAAGCAAGTGACAGGTGAGAACAAAAGGGGGAAGGAGATTATTAATTAATTTACTTTTTTATTTTGTTTTAGCGGAGTGAAATATTCAAACTCTTCGTTTTAGACATGCAGCCTAGGTGATTTGTCAACATTTTGTTTATGTATGTTTCAGTCAGTTATGTATATTTTAACTTTTATATCTATCAGCCTCGGAGCTGAGTGGTGCAATCGATTGACTGTCTTTCGTGATCACATGCACACATGGGCGCGGTAGGAGCTTGGTTGAAATTTTGGAGAGATCACAATAAATCTTCTTACGTCGCAATAATAACAGGGCTCAGGGGCCCTAACTCTCACACTTTAAATCATAATCATAATCATGGGTGACCTTTCAACCGTTAAGAGGCTGATCGTGGTTCGGATTACACGTAAAACTGTAGGTACCTTCCATTCTTACTTGCAGGTTTAACCCGCTCGGGTTGATACCACCGCACTGAATGAAAGGTCGGTCGAAACAGCTATGTAAATAGTTTGTGTTTTCCGTCCAGTTCAGTGTAGCCGGCACGTCCAAAGGGAAGCACTGACATGGCACCTAGTTCACCAAGAAGTTATGGGCTGACATCACGGATGTTATAGGTAATGTATCCAACAGTGTCAGTTTCCATAAAAACAAATTAAATACACCAAGACTATAATATACAGAACCTTCTGCTTACTTCAATAAACACACAAAGCAGAAAGTGAAAGTGTACAAAAAACCTCAAAATTTTAACTTTAAACTTTTAATCACCTTCGTATCCCAATCATGATGATATCCAAGTGTGGTCCATCGTAGCTTTTTCAAGTATTTTTTACTGTTCTCAAGATTTTCATGACAAAAACTCCACCAATCTATAAGTTGTATTTCACTATCTAGATTTGTTTTATTGGGCTTCTTAGGATAATCTTCGAGGCATCGTTGGATCCAATATCTTTGTCCGTTGGTAGTAAAAGGATTTGTAATATAGAAAAGGCCCGGGTTATTCTTCAAAGCGTATGTTTTCCAACAGCATAGGTCTGTCAGACCGAGCGATTTACATCGCACATCCTTTCTAGCTTTAGTAGTAGTAATGTCTTCAACATTCTGTAATGTAAAAGTATGCACAATAATAAATAAGTATAAATCTAGTACCTATTCATTTGTTTGTTGTATAATTGATTGATTGATAAAGATTGATATATTTAAATAATATTAGATATTTTCAGACCTAGAATTATGAATGTGACCATTTTGTGAACTGTACTTAGGTGAGAAAGAGCTCCTGCAGGAAAACAATTTTGCACATTAATTATAGGTATATAAAATAATGGAAACTTACGATATCAGATTTAGTGTTTCGAAAGTCAATAATATCACGTAGGGAAGGTGGCGGTTTCTTGGACTTGTAATACTTAAATGTATTCTTGAATGCATCCTTCTCGTCGTCGTCAACGGAGCTCATTATTTTTCATTCATCTGCTTCTGCTGAATCTGCTCTGCATTGCTTGCCCCATAGAAATAACCTAAAATGTCGAGCGTCTCTTTGTAGTAAGCACCTGACAGTAAACTGTTTTTTTTTTCTTACGGAAAGGCAAGGATAGTGTGACCGTATAGCCATATGTCTTGTTTTTTTTCATTCTTCTCTTTTGAATTGTTGCATCTCGTAAAAAAAATACACGAGCATAAAGGACCACAAAACACTGCTATTAGAAAAGACTTAGCCTGCAGAAATCAAAACTGGGACCAAAAATAAAAAATAAACATTTCACGAAAAAAATTTCAGTCACACTGCACACAGATTACTGTATCGTGACAGTGGGGTTTGACACCTGACAGCTCTAGCGGCTCCTGCGGCTCCTGCGACTCATGCTTCTTTCGGACGAACCAACCCAACCCAATATTCGTTTGGTCGTTTATGTAATTTGGTGGCTCCGTGGTAAGAGTGTAAGGTTTTAATTTTTTCGATCTCGACCATGGGTTCGTGTCCCTTTTGTCAAAATTGGTTTTTTTTTTTTTAAAGCAATGTTAGGGTGTTAAAATTAGTTAAGATTATTTTTTTTTATAACCACCTAAGAAATCTTGAAACGAAACACTCGGCTCGAAACGAAACGTATCAAAAACGACATGCACCCCCTCAACATTAGGTTAGGGTCAATATAGAGAAGATGCGTCGCGTAGCGACGCATCTTCTTTATATTAACCCTGGTTATTTTTTTTTAAACCACCAAAACATCACTCATACCCACTCATACCACACATACCACACATTAAAGAAGCCGCAGGAGCCGCGGGAGCCGCCAAGGTGGCCTACCGCGTGACAGTGCCTATATTTTATGCTCTCTTCTCTAGCCTCTATAAGGCTCAATCCACACTGGGACGGCAGCGGCGCGGGGCGGCGCGGCGCGCACTTTCGGTGTGAAATAATTTTAAACTTTATCTACATACTTAAAAAGACCAATTTCGCTTGAAAAGATCGAGCGGCCACGCGCGGCGCCGCGTGGCGCCGCGCGTCCACGCGCTGTGCCTCGCGAGGCCGCCAGCGGCCGCTCCTGTGGCGCCGGGCGGCCTCGCGCGGCGCCGCTGGCGGCCGCGCGCTCCCCGCTCTCCTCACCTACTCGACTCTAGCATAGGCACGCGGGCGGCGCCGCGAGCCTGCCGCGCCGGCCGCTGCCGGCCGCGCGCCTCCACGCTGCCGTCCCAGTGTGGATTGAGCCTAACTGCGGTGCGCTGCGCCACATGAAAGACATTCCTGGCTCCTTTCGTGTACACTTCGACAGACTTCAGCTCGAAGGAAAGTGGTATGAGACATCATCATGACACGAGTGCTATTTTGGTGGTTTAAAAAAAATAACCAGGGTTAATATAAAGAAGATGCATCGCTACGCTACGCAAGATAATATGTCTATTCATTGATTTGATTACTCTCTACTCCTTGATATAATGCGCGGGGCGGATCTTGGCGTGTCGCCGCCGCAGCGGTTCATCGGTGTTCTCCCTCGCACCCGCACCGTACTTGTATAGTTTATTCGCGTGGCGGGTCGCCCGCTGCGACGACGACACGCCGAGATCCGTCCCGGGCACTATACTCATTGATCAGAAGGACCTGGCATCCAAGCCATAAATAAATAAAACCGTTTAAAAACATATAGATTTTTTTCACTGTCAGACAGACAGGCAGTCACTGCCAAAGATTAAAATGTCACTGTCATTCCATTTGTAGATTGATTGTGAATATTTTTATCAGTACTAATCGTCACACTGTGAAAGAAAAGCTACCAAAAGTTCCAAGTATTTTATATTAAAGTAGTTCCAGGTCTATTCACTATCTTGAGCATTTTTTTATATTTATAAATAACCTAGCAAAATGGATACGGAACCCTCTATTATTGAAGCAGCAGAGCAGAATCCGATCGAACTAGAAAAAGTACAAAATGTTTTGATATACTGACTTGAAACTAATGTTATCGTCATAATTCTCCAAGTGACAATTCAGGAAATTCCTTCAAATTACCAGACCACAAAATCCCGGCTATTCGTAGGTATGAGGTTGAAAGGAAGGTGGTAGGGGTGAATGTTTTGGTGGTTTAAAAAAAAATAACCAGGGTTAATTTATAGAAGATGCGTCACTACTTTACCCTAACCTAATGTTGAGGCGGCGCAGGTTTTGACATGAAGGCTATTAGGTTTACCTGCATGCAGGTATACCTACGAATACACTTCCCAAAATCCCTCTTTTCGTTTGTGTAGATAAAAAGCAAGGTAGAAGATGAAAACAGCAACTTCTTAGGTACTTTTTTTTTTATTGTTTCCGAACTAGCTGGCTGTGTTCGAGGTCGAAGCTTCAGGCGTAGCCAATATCACCCCCGAGGAGGTGCCAGTCCGGCTTGGAGGTGAACTAATGTCGCTGGGGAAAGGCTATTTACCGGCGATTTGAAGATCCGTGAATTGTAGGAGTGGGGAAAGATATTCCCCGGAAGCTCGTTCCACACCTTTGCAGTGCGGCACAATAACGATTTAGAGTCTGTCCACTACAAAGGGGTGCTCCGCGAGAGTATGGCGGGTTTGGCGAAGGCTAACAGCAGGAGGAGGGATAAGGGAAGCAATTTCGTCAGAGCAGCGGCCATAGTAGTACCGATAAAACAGGCTCAATGACCCAACGATACTTCTAGCTACCCAAACGCATAATGCAAATGTATAATCATATACATTGGAATTATAGGGACATAGCAGGCCGATGAAAACGCCATCTGGTGTCATAAATACGAAGCGGCCTAGGGCCAAGGCAGTAAGGTGGGTGTCTATAACTGTCAAGTTGGCGGTGACAGCATTTGACAGTACTCAGTACTGCAAAACACCATTCCACCTATTTTTTAGTTAGGTACTTTTTATGCCACTGACCGTGCTGCCAAGGTGCTGCTCTCTATAGTGTCAGCCTCGGTTTCAGCTAGGCCCCTATAAGGATAATATACCGTGGGTAATTATAATATAACTATAGCGGCAGTACACCTCACCCCGTGCATCTAGTAAAAGGTGACTGAAGGATCAGGACCAGAGGCTGTTGCTAAAGGGCGGCAGGCCTCTTACCTTAGCACGGTCATACCAGTCACGCAACTGTCTTCGTGCCTTACTTACTGCTTGATGCCTTTATTTTTGTTTTGCTTAAACACCCTGTGTCCCGACAAATCAGGGTAATCGATGTTGTGCTGCAAGGACTCTGCTAAATTACACAACATAACACCGACCACCAAGTTTCGCAAGGTATCAAGATCAAGCGGCAAGTAAGGCAAGAAGACCCACCTTCCGCATGACTCGGTGGAAAGTCCGTGCCAAGGTGAGAGGTAGCTAACCTGTCACCCTTCAGCAAGGCATCTTGTACTTATAATAGATGCATGGGGAGAGATGCAGTGGGGCTACTTTATTTAAGTACCAACCCACACAGTACATTCGGTGTTGTGCAATAATTTACCTGACTTGCAGCTTAACACCAACTATTACTCGGTTCAAATTGCTGTGATGGTATATGCTCGAACGATTGTAATGGAATTATTTTGTATTACTATTGCAGGGTCCCATAGAGCTGGATGGAAAAACAAAACTAAGAAAATGGCTGAACATGAACTTGAGGATAGAAATGACAGATGGAAGAATTCTCATTGGTGTGTTTCTCTGTACCGACAGAGACGCCAATGTAATATTAGGTGAGTCATTTATTTATGTAATGTGTTGAAATCTCTTTTTAGAAAATTATTAAATTTTTAGGAATATAACGAGACTTTTACCGCGAGACAAAATTGTAATATATTCCGTGACTTCATAATATAAGTATGATTTGAAAACAACAATTTCACACAAATGGATACATTATTAAAATTTGCTACATTGCATGTCAGTCAGTCAGTCAGCGTGTAAGCGTCCACTGCTGGACATACGCCCATTGGCGTATATAGAGGGGGGGCCGGGTGGGCACGGCCCACCCCAGAAGTGTCTGGTGCCCACCCCAGGATGTTGGGTTGCCAACCCAAAATTCTAGGGTGGGCACTTAAATAATTTCACACAAAAACACTTAAATAATCTACAGCTGAGGAATCAACATAAAATTCCATTTCCATCCAGGTAATCAAAATAAACATTTAAAAAAAATGTTTTTGTTTAATTTATTTAGGTAAAGAAACTTTCCGAAATCAATGGTCGAAATACGGCTCAACACTTCAAGTTCAAATTACCTACTTTTATTGCGTAGGTACATCGTGTTTCGGCTTCATCGGCCATCGCTTTTCAGAGGCCAGGCCCACCCTGGAAAATAACCCTAGATACGCCAATGCATACGCCTCTCCAATTTTCCTCCAGTCCTCCCGGCCTTCAGCGATACGGAACCACTGATTTCCGCCGGCGTACTTGATGTCGTCGTCCCACCTGGCGGGTGGTCTTCCCACACTCCGTTTTCCTGTCCACGGCCACCAGTGTAGGACACGGTTACTCCCAACGGTCATCGTCTCTTTGGCTAACGTGCCCAGCCCACTGCCACTTGAGCTTGGCAATATCGACTACTTTGGTGCGTCGGCGGATTGCCTCGTTACGCACCATATCACGTAGCGATATTCCCAGCATGGCTCGCTCCATTGCTCGCTGGGCAACTTTCAACCTTTGGACAACAGCGACCGTCAGAGTCCACGTTTCACACCCGTACGTCATAACCGGGAGGACACACTGGTCATATATACGGGTCTTTAAATTTTGCGGAAGGTCAGACTTCAGGACGAATTTTAGTTTTCCAAAGGCAGCCCAACCCAGTTGAATTCGTCTCTCCACCTCCTTAAGCAGACCTTGTACCGAGGTATACGTACTCTTCAACCTGTTCGATAACATTGCATAGGTAGGTATTATTTGGACATCATTCTCATCATGTCTCAGGCGCATTTATGTTGCCAGATTTATCCATTTGTGGCTACAAGAGTAATATTGTTCATTCCAAATTATTTGTTCTTCCAGGAGCATGTTCAGAGTATTTGAAGACTTCAGAGGGTGACAACGAAGAGCCTCGCGTGTTGGGACTGGTCATGGTCCCCGGTCGCCATATTGTCTCTATACACATAGACGATACCACACCACCACAAAAGTACTACTATGAAGATTGAACTCAACTTATGAATTTTTTTTATGGTTTTCTTCTCAATTTTCATTATTCTAGATAGGTTATTAGGTCTAAGATAATTTCATACGCCTAATGATATAGAATATATTTCTTGAATTATGGTCTGTAGTAAGTACTAAAAATTATACTATGTGAGTAATTGAATGAAATGTGCAACCGTAATAGTGTTTAATAGGAAAGTAAAAACTACAATCGATTTTATTGAATTAAATGAAACAAATTCCAACTTACAACTTCTATTAAACTACAAAAGAACAAATTAAAGTTATTTCTAGCTTATTGAGATTGTATATTCAGATGGCAGAAAAATCTGATTCATCATATTATTTATTAATCAACCTCGAAAGAAGAATAACAAGAAGGCTTTTGGAATAATGAGCCACCAGTCTACCCCTCTTTTTCAATTTGGTTCCACTGGTTCCACTGATTTTAATTTCAAGTTTTGAACATAATATGCGAAAGTTCTCGGCTCCGCAAAAATATTCCTAGTTTCGATAACAAAAGGATTGTAACTTTTATCTTCTCGGCGTCCATTCATCTCGTCGATAGACTCCAACTCATTTATAAATTCCATAACTCCTTCGCTTAGAATTGTATGTAAAAATGTATAATCCAAAATGTTTTGTAAACATATAAAAGGTTGGAATATGAATTGGCTATTTATAACATTGCTATAAAAATGTGCAGCTTCGATTCTTATTTCTTCTTCATCATCTTGAAGCAAGTTAAGAGCAGACTTCAGTAAATTTACTTTTACATTGTATGGTAGTGTGACTATTGCAGAACCTACGAAATTGTTCGCAATTGCAGCCACGTGTCTCAGGTCCACTTCCACTGATTCATAATCTGTTAAGGAAAGGATATGTTTCGAAAATCTTGATATATCACACAAAGTATCATTTCCACTAGTAATAAACACCTTGGCTATAAATGGTATGATATAGCGAATCTTATAAGGTATTGTATAATTATGTGCTTTTAAATAATCTGACACGTCTGACAAGAAACTATTCTCAAATGTTATTTCAGTATAGATGCAGATTTCGTATAAAATCTTCCAAATTCCCCCATGTGAAAACTTATTCGTATTGTCTGTCAGTATGATTGCAATTTCTCCTAAAACTGCTCCAGTAATATCCTTGTCAGATTTTAGTCTTTTGAGAATTAAATTGTAGTACAATTCCACATCATTCATATCCAGTAATTGTTTGATGATACTCGGAAAGTCAGTGCTCACACAGTGTGTAACACAGTTCTCGATTACTGTATTTGCCCATAAAAATGCACCTGGGGCAGTTCTGTTTTCATTAACAATTTGAATTGTTTCATTCAATTCTTCAACAAAATTTCCTTCATTTTTCCAGAATAACTCTTCATACAAACTCTTCACTATAAAAGAGCAGTGCCTCCGTTCACTGATATTCATGAAATGTTGCTGTAACTTTAACAATTGGTCAGCAGAACTTTTATCACTGTATAGTCGATGTTTGCAGAATTTCACCAACATTAATAACCCGTGAAGAAAATTTTCTGACACATTTGTAGTTCCCATCACGTAATCGTATATCATTTGGAAAGGGTACATAATCTCTATGCTTTTAGCAGTGAGACGTCGCACAGTGTTTATTGGACTGTTCAAAAGTTTCATCAGGTTCGTAAATAATCTAACTTCAGATTCAATATGTTTGTCAATATCGAAGAAGAAGCTATATCTCTTTGCTGTGCTCGCCAGAATATTCAACATAGGCACAAGGTTAGAGTGTGTCTGGACTATATCGTCGTAATTGTCCTGAGAGTCTAACTGCTTTTCTATATATGCCCAAAGTTTTGGAGAGTGGGTTCTCAGCTCGTCGGATGCCACTGTCGCTGCAGAATCCTCATCGCTACTTGCTGCCTTTTTCTGTCCAATTAATTTTGGAACAAGAGCCCCGTAGAGTTGCAAAGCTGCATTCCTATAAGAGAAAGTTATGAAATTAAGGCGTGTGGTTCACGATTACTTATGGAGGCTCATTTATTATTTATTATTACATATCCATACATGATTTCGTGGTCAGAACTATCAGTAAAATATTAAATCTTGCTCTTAAACTGTAAGGCCCACTTGCACCAACACGAGTTTAAAGTTAAGTAGCGAGTTATGGATTTAAACGCGGTTCCCACAGTCAAAGGGTGCTAGCTTAAACTGGTTTAGCGAGTTAAACTGGTTTATATATTAAATTTGTGTTGGTGCAAGTGGGCCTAGAGTGTTATGTGGATAATCACTAAAATACTTGTAATAATATTTAGAATAAAAAACTCCCTGCGAAGTTTCTTGCAAGCTCATCTATGTGGGTATAATCGAACTGGATATTTAAAACAAATTATGCCAAGTTCAGTTTTTCAACCTAAGGTTGCCCAATAAATACAATTATTTTGATAATTGACACAGCAGTCCAAGGCAATGTCTTCTAGTGATCTAGCGATATAATATTCTTCAACTTTGATAGCTAGTGAAACATTTTGCTCTAAAAGTGCAGTGATACACTTATATTATTGTGTAACGTGGGCCCTGCAGGTGCATTTTTACTGGTAAAACTAAATGTAAGTACTAATTTGTGGTTATTATTTTCATCTCCTTATTTACACAACATATTTACATTAATTTTACATATACAAAGTACGCGCAAAAAGCCTGCAATGGAGCGGGCTTAAGCGCGGATAACGAGTCCGAACAACAACATATACAAAGTATAAAAATACAAACATATACCTAAAATTTATATAAAAAAAAATATATTGGTTATTCATTTATTTACACGTTTTTTTTATTTATTTTACATATTTATACAACAAGATCTAAACCTAACAAACACAACAAAATCTAAAATTAATATAAAAATAAACAGATTATTATTATGAAATGTAATATCACCTTATCTGCCACTGCTCGCTTGTAAGATTTCCAAATGCAACCTCTGCTAAAGAGGCAGAGTAATACATGACATCAGACGCTAGAGAGCTGTCCGCCACCATCTTTGTCATCAAGTGAATGTATATGGCCTTGGGAATGTCCTTCTCATTGCCAATATCCCCTTTTATCTCCGACTCCGTTGTGCTACTAGCTTTCAAAAGCATGTTTATAGCGTAGTGAAATAGCGGCTGAAAAATAAAGTGTTTTGTTACATTCAGTTTCTCGGGAATACATACATGCATACACAATTACACACCACATGCTGCATTCCCGACAATTGGGGTAAGCAGAGTAATCGGTGTTGTGCTGCAAGAGCTCAGGTAAATTACAGTACAACAAGGAACATCACATTTAGCAAAGTAGGTATTAGGACAAGACGTTTCTCGGGAACTGAAATCAATTTATACAGAATAAAGTTATATAAGATAATTATTGTTAGTGATAGTAATAAATAACAGTCATTTGATCTTGCTCATAGTAAATTATTTTACAAGTAGGTATGTCGTAGTATGTCTATTGGTAGTTACCTATGCATTGATACCTACTCAAGTACCAGTACCAGATGCTTAACTCCAAATATGTTCCACTGGCCAAATGCCTATAAGAATGGTAAAAATGTCACGTAAAAAAAACTATTTAAAAAAATATAAAAACCGCCTTCAGAAATGTATGAAATAAAAAAATTTAAATCGAACCCTAGAGTTGAAGGCGGTCGGTTATTTTTCCTTGCTTTAGCACCACCGCCTTTAACTCTAGGGTTCGATTTGAATTTTTTTATTTCATACATTTTTGAAGGCTGTTTTTATATTTTTTTAAATAGTTTTTTATTTCACAGTTTTTTTAGTAATTTTTATTTGCTATTAATGTACTCGGCGGAATCGCTCGGCCTTCGGCCTCGCGATTCCGCCTCGCTTTCCAATCCGATCTTGACCAAAATGGGACCACCTTGGAGCTAGACTGAACCGAACACAAAAAGAATCATCGAAATCGGTTCACAATTGGGGAAGATATTGCTGAACATACATAAAAAAAAAATACATACAGCCGAACATAGAACCTCCTCCTTTTTTGAAGTTGGTTAAAAATTAGACAAACTTCTTAAATGTGCAGTAAGAAGGCCATAAATATATACATGTTATATATATGTCATATAAGTCCAAACATTTAAAATACTTTCTTACCTTCTCTTTCTCCATATCATTGGACACAATCCTGTGCAACATGATCGACAGACCTGCTCCTCTTCTAGTTGTAGAACCCATTTTATTCTCAAATATTAAATCTTCAAGTTTTCCTATCAATAGTTTCATAGGCAGTCTCGATACAGTCAAATGATTCGGTAAGGACGTCAAATGCTTGATAGATTTTCCTAAAATATATAAGAAAATACTATTACAGAACCAGACATTGTTGTGTTATTGTGTGACATTGTTTATTGTTGTTTATTGTTTATTTAGCATCTATTGGCAGTACACTGCGCTCAGATTTGTCATATTTACATTGTAACATTCCGCCAGTTCGATTATCACAGCGAAGAAGAACTGACAAGAAACTTCACTGGAAATTTTTTCAATGTCCACTTAGTCTATACAAGAATGTTTGCCACTGCCTAGACACGCATGTGCTGATTTGTGACATGCAGCAATTCATGACAAAGTGAAAACATTTTTACTATGAAATTGTATGGACTACTGGTTTCTGTCACAAACCACCACATGTCGTTATCGCATAACTAATTAATTACTTACATTCACACAGCTACTCAACATACAATAAAACATCATTTATATTGTTATGACTAAATTATTCAATTACGTCCCGACCAGGATTCGAACCTGGAACTCCGGCTTGAGCCGCCAGCGCGTTACCAATTCCGCCACCCGGTCGATGACATATCTCTCTAAATTTTCGATCCGTTACTTGCTAGTAGTAGTAGGTATGACGCAATCTAGTGTATTAAGTCAACTTGCACAATTCAATATTGAATCTTAAGCTGTCGTCGTCACCAAAGTTGTATTTCGCATCGGACACTAGAAGTACTCGGGGTAGCC
This sequence comes from Nematopogon swammerdamellus, assembly GCA_946902875.1. Lineage (NCBI taxonomy): Eukaryota > Metazoa > Arthropoda > Insecta > Lepidoptera > Adelidae > Nematopogon > Nematopogon swammerdamellus. The sequence goes on along the minus strand of OX336341.1, from coordinate 11,788,337 downwards.
TAGGATCCCTAGAGAGTGTGTTCCCCGGGTGGCGGATGGGGGGAAGCTGGTCGGCTGTAAACGTGTGCAGTTGCATCTGTGCAGCCGAAGGGTAGGAGGGAAATTAAATACCTCCCGTGGACCATTCAAGGCCGGGCGCCGAGCCCGTCATCCTACCAGAAGGAGACCTCGGCTAAGAGAGGGAGGAAACTCTGAAGAACAAACCCGCAGCGGGAAGGAAAACCCTAGAAAAACCCGGGGGCCGGTGCCCGTCACCCTTGGAGGGAAACATCCCGGATAGGAGAAGGTCACTCCCAATTTAAACTGTGCAGCGGCCTGGGGCCCTGCTGCAGCTATTTCCCATCGTAAAACATGATGTACACTCATAACGAAAGCAATCTGCCATGCAATCCGGCTAGCGCCCGGCGCTTGGGGTAACCGGGCCCCCAAGTGAGAAATATATCACCGAAGAGAGAAATCTGGCATGCAATCCTCAAATTTAATATGTGATGTATTTCACCTTAATAAGTACGTTTTTAAATCGTAAAAAATAAAAATTGCTATGGGAACGTGATCACGATCAGTATTTGATACACATACATCCCTTAGCGTATAGTTACCTACTATTGAAAAACTTTATAATATAAAGTTTTTCAATAGTAGGTAACTATATTATATAAGTATATATATATAATATTCGATTTTTTTTATGTGTTAGTACTAAGCATGTACTCGCTTTTTATATTTATTAATTAGATTAGATAAATGCAAAGCCGAACATGAAGAGAAAAAAAAACGCAGGAGAAGAAAATTTAAAAAGATACGTTATCGACCCGGTACCGGAATTGGTAAAACGCTGACGAGTCAAGCCGGAGTTCCAGGTTCGATTCCTGGTCGGGATGTAATTTTTCTCTTCATTAATAAATATAAAAAGCGAGTAACTACACATGCTTAGTACTAACACATAAAAAAAAATTCTATATATAATATTAAATTGTTCAAATTCAGTATTAGGGCAGCTTTCCTGCTATTTACCTAATGCGACGCCGGCTGCCTCAATTGCTCCCTTATGTCTGGATGTCTCCAACACATTAGCCATAACATGTAGACATATGTCGCATTGTTCTGAGTCTACGTCCTGGTCTGTGCATTTCACCAGAACGCACAGGAGGTCACAGCATGCCTGGAAATGTATAAATAATAATCGTACATAATTGTTTTAACAATGAACACTTTGGCTTTATCGTATACAAAAATTGTCTCATTGGATAAGCATTCTCTGTATGCGGTTGCCATACATAACCACTCACACAGCTGTGAAATAACGAGATGTGATCGCCGCTAGATGGCGGTGCATGAAATGCAGATGGAAGAATAAAAAATATCTAAATATTTAGCACAGCTGATTTCAATAAAAAGAAATAATTCCATTTCATACCTTCAAGTTCAACCAGACACAATTCAACACCATTTGATGCAAGTCTGATATTTTCACATCAGAATCTTCAACCGTTAGCTTGCAAGCCGATTGTGATATGAGGTGCTCCACCATGTCACTCATTTCTGAAAAATCCGGACTGCAGGCGGTGCCTTCTTCCAATGTGTAATATTTTGGGATGTCAATAAGTTTTTCCACCAAAACTTTTTTTACGTCGTTTGTCAATATTTGCTGTAAGGGGTGAGATTTCAGCAAGCAAACTTCCAATATGTTCTTAAGAACACAAATCAAACTGTGCAATGGCTTCCCAGATTCGATCGATGTCAATATATCATTCTCATGATCCATTTCAAAAATAAAATCTTTGAAAAAGTACTGGAATAATTTCTCTATGGTGTCAAACTTTAAATTACTGGATTCAAACTCTATGAGTAAATGGGATATCAACCTAATGCCACAATGACCGCTGCTGACTTCGTAAAAGAATTTTGAGCGTATGTTTTTCAAAGAGTGGTCGAGTAAATTTTCAATTCTCCCTGGAGCCTTGATGTATCCTATATAGTTAGAGAGCAATATCTCACTGACTGTTTCTCGAATATCTTCAGATGGGTCATCCACAAATTTCAGTAAACATTCTAAAAAGTCCTCGTTCTTCAGAAACCATATCTGGTTCTCTGTAAGCCATTGTTTTAAAGTGAACTCATTTTTACTAGAAATATTTGGTCTCCGTTTTCTTTGTAGCGGTTTGCCAAATAAAGACAGAACATTTTGACATAATTTCATGGTGGTTATGTTGCGCTGATAGTTTCCTTGCAATCTCAAATTCGCATGCAAAAATATTTGCAATGAAGCACAAAATCTACGTACATGTTGCAAGCTGTATTCTTCTTTTGACTTAAGTTTAATCGTGTTCATCGTAGAGATATGCAGCCGTGTAAAAAACAATTTCAAGTTATTCAACATGCTGAGTCGCAAAACGGTTGAGTCTGAGTTCACATTTTCCTGTAGAAACTTTAGTATAAATTGTAGTTCCACTTCAGTCGGAACAGCATTATTGTGTGCAACGCACACAATCTCAAAAGCCTGTATCCTGATATTTACATCTATGTGTTCGAGCCCTAGTCTAATTTTTTCTGCGAAAGAGGTTTCATCCTTGTCTAAAATATTTGATATAAATTCATCACCAAGTGAATTCTGTCCAGCCAGCCAATTTTTCTTCAGGAAACCTGTTTTATTTCCTTGTCTGAGAACACTCAAATAAGCATATGTGGCATTTCCGCTTCCCATACTGTCGAGATTGTATGTAAGGATGTCCAAAACCTTGGGAAATTGCTTCAAAGTATTCATACACCAGTAGTTGTTAAAGTTTTCTGCCATCTTGAATTCCGATCCGTTGAGAATATTGAGAACTGCATCTAAGAAAATGTTGCACCACTCTGTATCAGAATGGGTTTTCTTCAGCACAGCAAAATACATATCTGCACCCGCCGACACCAAACTAGTAGTGTTCAAGCTCTTCAGAAGTCCATTTAGCCAATCTGGGTTACTTTCAAAAAGACTTGCAGCACTTTTGGATTCGCGTGCAACTATTTCAGAGAGTATCAGGTATTTTGCTTTATTCCAAGGAAAACTGTTGATTTCAGAAGTCAGTCGTCTGTAGTTATAGTCTATTTCTTTCATATAACTGTTCATATCTAAGTATAAACCAAAAATTAATTTGTTTAAATCTCTTACACCCGCTATTGGATTTTCCCAGTTGTGGCTTGTAACTTTAAGCAACATGTTATGCTTTTGATTGGTCAGTAAGATATTTTTCAAATTGGAATGTAACAGTTTCCGCAAGCTCTGCAATGTCTTGAACGTGATAAATGTAAACTCTGAATAATCATAAGATGAAATTATGAGTATATCAAAGCTGTGTCCTAATATGTTCTCTATCACTTTGCTTTCTTTAACTGATGTAATGAACGGTGATTGGTACAGCCCATAGATAAGCGATATATTGATTAAAGTGTCCGTACGACTAATACATTTTTTCTTGGTTTTAGCAGTGTAGTGGTTCGAAAGTATTTCTTCAACATAATCCAAATATTTTTCCACCTCTTCATGGAGGGTTAAAATCGTAAAGAAACTGGTAGCACATATAAGTTGACATTCTGTCGTACGAAGAATGGCTTTTAAGTGGTTCCAAAGCAATTCTGAGGCCTCATTTACAAATAGGCGCAGTTCTTCTTCAATCAGTACGTTTTTCTTAATTTTCAGAGTCAAGTTTAGTGTGGCCTGAAAAGAATAATGAAAATTATTAAAAATCAGAATATTTTATGCAAAAAAAAACACAATTAATGAGCATGTATAACTCACCTGAAAATGCTCCAGTTGCAATTGCGATGTTGGCAATCGCAAGCTTGTCAAAGTCTCATTCATTATTCTACCACTGATCCCCATTGAAGTGTTTTACTGAAAAAAAAAATTATTACAAGATAATACGTAATAATTATAGTACTGACCGAATCATATTGTGAGAAAAGTCTTACCTAGATTTTCAAGTGGAATACCATAACAGCTATAGGACAGTATCAGGCTTCTGTCTGCACCAGAGCGATTGTATGGACATTTTTCTCTCATATAAACACAAATTCAGACCCATTAAGTGTCCAAACTTCTTTAGTTGTGTTCTTTGTCTGGTTCTACTAAGATTATCTCCAAAAAGAAAAATTTCATAATGATAAAGCTGAAAGAATAGGTATACTAAATGGGAATGTCTACAAAGGAAAAAAAAATTAAACACAAAATGCTTCAAATTTTTTTAATAATTACAACTACGCTAATAATGTTTATACAAATACTTCTAAATCATTTTGTTTCTTTAACAGGGTCATAGCCCTCAGTTTCCATTTTTTGTTTGAATAGGTTGTAATCCCGCTTTCGGTCGAAGTGTGTGACCCATTGCGAAGGGCAAGATTTCTCATATTGTTTCCTAAAGGCCTTACACTCCTTGGGACACTGCGAGTTGTCCTTGATGTTGTGAGCATCGAGGCACTCCCAAAACTTGTCTTTGGAATCCCAACACGCCGTTCTTTCAGCTTTGGTAGGGAAGGACATTGCAACTGTCGGTAAGGTAACCTAAAATGATAAATATGGATAAGTATAAGTTTGGGATAGTTCTGATTTAGATGAATATAATAAGCAAGTCACTTAACCTTTCACAAAGAATTATTGCAGGTTCGGTGGCTACTTACCTACGTAGTGGTTCAGTAATGCCAATTTGAATAAAGACTATCCTTTCTTTTTTCTCTCAAATGTACCTCCGAGGCCTCCGAGTATTTCTTCTAAGCTGGTGGTGTGAGAGAGGTTCGTCGTTGCTTGAAATTTTCTATAACCTCTCTAAGAACCAGTGTTGCCAACTCTTTTCTAGATCGCCCACCATATGCGCCAGTCGAAACCACCAGAATTTCCCCAGATTTTCAGAAATACTCAAAAATAAAAAATTATAATAAAAAGGTGAGTTGAAGGTGGTCGGTTATTTTTGCTTGCTTTAGCACCGCCTTCAACTCTAGGGTTCGATTTTTTTTTATTACATACATTTTTGAAGGCGGTTTTTATATTTTTTTAAATACTTTTTTATTTCAGTTTTTTTTTTGTATTTTATTGCTATTAATGTACTCGGCGGAATCGCTCGGCCTTCGGCCTCGCGATTCCGCCTCGCTTTCCAATCCGATCGTGGCCAAATTGAAATGGGACCACAAGGGAGGCAACACCTTTCAAAAAAAAATCTAAATCGCTTCACCCAGTCGAAAGTTCTGAGGTAACAAACATTCCGGTTTTTGAGGCTGTGTCTGGTCTTCAAAATAATGAAAAACCGGACAAACGTCCTTTTCAGGATCTTCAAATAAGAGTAGGTACGATCATTTCCAAACAGATCAATTTAGTATACATAATAATTATTATCACTGCAATCACAGGACAGATGGTTGTATACAAAATAATATTACTAAAATAGCAATTGAGATTAGTCTTCTTCTGAAGAAGAAAGCGTCTCAGCTTCTTCGCATGGAATGGGTGCAGCATAAACACATTTGGTTCCAATTTTGTTTAACAGATCCTTGGGGAAAGTGTAGGTACGTGTTGCAACACTTCATCGATTTAAACACTAAATTTTTTGCACAACCACTAAACAAATCTGATCAAACCACCATACTCAGCACTAGACCCTAGATCGCAAATTTGGCCACCAGACGGGATTCCAAACCACCAGATCTAGTGGCGCTAGCACTAAGTTGGCAACACTGCTAAGAACATTCAAGTCAAGCAAAGCAAGAGCAAGACACGAGCGTCTCTTTGTAGTAAGCATCTGACAGTTAACTTTTTTTTTCTTATGGAAAGGCAAGGATAGAGTGACCGTATAGTCATGTCATGTTTTTTCATTCTTCTTCTCATTTATTGTATATTTTATTTTCTTCTTTTCTTTATTAATTAAAGGCAATCAGGGACTGATAACGTTGATCGTTTGATGTGTTGATAGCTTTGTGCTGCGGGCGGGTTTCCAAAACGTACACATCGTAAAAAAATAAATAAAAAATACAGGAGCATAAAGGACCACAAAACACTGCTATTAGAAAAGACTTCAAAACTTGGGTCAAAAATAAAATAATTAAATTTCACAAAAAAAAATTCAAGCAAAATGACGACTTCCGCGAATTTATTTTCAATAGCGACTTAGGATTGCCTCTTCTCCGGGGCTGCGCGAAGTGCAGCCCCGCCATCCTTGCGTAACACAGCGCAGGCACCCATGCTCGCCTCCAACGGCGGACGGGGGCTGCACTCCCTCCGCGCCTCCGGCTTATAAAAACACTCTAGGGAATAGCCACACTAACAGGTTATTTCGGGCCGGTGGATTTAGTCTTTCAGTAAAGTGTGCTAATTCCCCCATTGTCCTTTCAAATATTGTCTATATGGCAGCACCGCAGCACACACCTTAAACACCATTCTGTACGACGAACTTGCTTCGCTTCTCGACTTTCGTTAAATGCGTTGTGCGTGGGTGCTTACTATAAAGAGACACTCGTCATGCAGCACGCACGACTCGGGCGTACGGCACATGAAAGACTTTTTTAATCCCTCTAATCCTTTCTCCTACTCCCTCGCCCGGAGCGAACCAACAAAAGCCGATATTCGTTTGGTCGTCTAAGTAATTTGTTAGCTCAGTGGTAAGCGTGTAAGGTTTGCATTTTTTGGACCATGGGTTCGAATCCCACAAATTTTCTTTTGCTTTTTTTTAAGCAATGTTAGGGTGTTAAATTTGTTTTACGGTGTTTAGTTTTTTTTATAACCACCTAAAAGCTTTATTTTCGCAAATACAAACGTAATAAAAACGACAAGCTCCGCCTCAACATTAGGTTAGGGTTAATATACTGTAAGCGGAGGCGGTGTCCGACAATGGCAGCGACGCAACCGACCGGACGGCTCTTTAAGGAACTACTCAAGCGCCGCGTTCTTCTTGCTCTGAGGTTTCGAGGCGTGCGGATGTGTTTTGCTACTGCTTATAATAATTTCTTGAAACATTCTTATAATTTCTTGTTGTTCTTTAATTCTCTTTTCGCTGTATCAATTGAAGTTTGTAACTAATAGATTTTATGTTCTTTTGTGAATTTTCATTATTGAAAGTTGTGATAAATCGATACCAGGTCCTTGTAAATTTCCTTTAAAAACCCAAATCCTCTCTTAGGAGCTAAAATCAGAAGTGGGATAAAGAAATTCATTTCCATTAAGATCTCCGTTATATTTTTGGCCATCAAAGTAATTTTTTCTCCAAATTTTCCGCAAAACACGTGTCGACATAACCTCAAAGCGAGAATTTTTTCGGGTTGCATTCTCGCACCCTACCTACCTATTGCCAATTTAACTGTGTGTTCTGCTTGTGTGATTGTACGAAATGGATAGATTGTCTCGTTCCCGATCTCGTGGGCGACGCTCACGAAGTCCGCGCGGGCGGCGTTCATACGACAGACGCTCGCGAGGCCGGCGCTCTCGCAGCTTGTCGCGGAGGTCGCGTGAGCACCATAACCGCGCCACTTCTGGTCGGACCTCTAGCCGGGACGACCGCAGTGGTGGCAGTCGCTCGCGCCGTGATTGCAGTCGTCTCCAAGAACGCCACGGCCGTCGGAGCCGTCGGAGCCGTTGGAGCCGTCGGAGCCACCGGAGCCGCCGCAGCCGAAGCCGCGAGTCGTGGCGCACCATCGTGTCGCGCCTGAATGCGTTGGAGACGCGCTCGCAGCCGCTGGGATCGGCCGGGCCCACTGTTGGGCAAGGCACGGAACAGATAGTGGAGGCTATCCAGTCCCTAAAGTCAGTAAGCAACCGCAGTTACTATGTCTCTAATTTTGACCCTAAGTAGTATTCACGAAGTGGGTGCTTGGTGCCAAGCTCGCAAATCGTTGGGATGACCGTGAGTGCTTGGCTAGAGTGGGAAGTTGTCTGAAAGGTGACGCTAAGTCGTGGTTGGACGAGTGGGTCACAACTCACAAGTTACCGCTCGTGGAGTAATTTCAAAAACGATCTCTGTCTCTGTGCGTTAAAAGGATAGAAGTGGCTAATATCTTGTATGACGCGATGTCAACCAGTTCGGACAATTTCCATACTTATGCTGACTATGCACGCAAGACGCTGCTGCGCTTGCGTATTGTCCGAGGCCTCAGTGACGATCTCATTACAGCAATAGTTTTACGAGGAATCAAAGACCCGCAGGTAAAAGCTACTGCTACTAATGCCAATCTCAACCCAAATGACTTGGTCAACTATCTTTCGACATTTTCTAAGCCCGTGAAAGATGCCGTCGCAAATGCACGTACGGCATACCCACCGACGATGCCGAATAGGATACAAGGTAATAAACGACCATTCAAGCAATTCGTCCCAAATAAATGTTTTTCTTGTGGCTAGCCGGGGCATAGGCAGGTAAATTGCCCTAAGAGGTCAATATGCACTGGCACGAGTGGCTCGGTACGGGTACCTACTGTGCCTGCCGGCAAGTATGACCAATCCCTTTCATGCGCTTACTGTAAGAAGGTGGTTCATAACATCAGTAATTGTTTCGCAAAACAACGCTCTGACCAACGGAAAAAAAGTAAACGCAACAACATAGTGGTGGGTGTGATTGAGGGAATACCTGTTGACATTTTGATAGATAGCGGTGCTATAGATGTCTCGCTCATTTCATCATCGGTAGTGAAACACTTTTTCTGCCAAAAGAAAAACATTAGTCGCCAACTTAAGGGAATAGGTGAATCAATCTGGTGAACACCTTCCATTTTCTTACGATTTACTAGTTGAGTGCTCTGTTCTTAAAATGAGGGTATTTAACAAAAACTATACTGGGAAGCGAGCGATACGGCAATAGTCACCTTGTTAGGTATTGACAAGGCAGACGCACACACTGCGGTTCAAATCCTGTCTGTAGTAACCATTGATCAATTTCAGTCGTACCGGGTAAATGCCTGAGTGTACTGTTCCCATTGAGTTAAGCTGTGAAAGCAATGATGCAGGTTCAGTGTATGGATGTGCCAGTGACGGCGCTCCCGTTGAATAGAGAGAAATGAACACGAAGCTAAATTGTGTGTGTGGTCGATGTGCAACCACTATGCTTATTAGCCGCAAGTCACAAAGACCCTAACCCACCTCGATGGACGGAGATGGTGCGGTGTAACGGTTGGTGGGGTGGTGTACGGACACTTGTTCTGCATCTACCAGAGTCCAGGAGGGAAATGGTCAGGCAAAGGACGGCCGAACGGTTGTCAAGAAATCAGGCACAGCAGGATGCCACTGTTAATGAGGACAGAAGTCCTCCTCGTGTGTTTCAGGTGGATGATATGGTCTTCGTCAAGTACGCCCAATCCCAGGGGAAGCTGGACCCTGGAATGCGTGGGCCGTACCGAGTCATCAGGGCACTGAGCAACGGCCGCTACGAGCTGAGACTTGTCGCCGGGGCGTATGGCAAGACGACATACGCCGCTGCCTAGTTGATGGTGCCCTGGAGAGGAGAGGGGACCCCTGAGACTTGTGCTGCTTTCTTTGAGAGTAAGTCTACGCGGTATGCGACTGGGATGCCTATGCCGAAGTCTAAGCGGTATGCTACTGGAATGCCTCTGCCGAAGTCTACGCGGTATGCTACTGGGATGCCTATGCCGAAGTCTACGCGGTATGCGACTGGGATGCCTATGCCGAAGTCTACGCGGTATGCGACTGGGATGCCTATGCCGAAGTCTACGCGGTATGCTACTGGGATGCCTATGCCGAAGTCTACGCGGTATGCGACTGGGATGCCTATGCCGAAGTCTACGCGGTATGCTACTGGGATGCCTATGCCGAAGTCTACGCGGTATGCTACTGGGATGCCTATGCCGAAGTCTACGCGGTATGCGACTGGGATGCCTATGCCGAAGTCTACGCGGTATGCTACTGGGATGCCTATGCCGAAGTCTACGCGGTATGCTACTGGGATGCCTATGCCGAAGTCTACGCGGTATGCGACTGGGATGCCTATGCCGAAATCTGCGCGGTATGCGACTGGGATGCCTCTGCCGGTCGCCACTGTGATACGCGAACACGGGGCCCATGCCACATTGTCTCGGTAGTATGTGTTGCATGTGTTGGGTCGACCCTGTTCTAATTCATGTGGCTTCATACTATTGGTTTGTGATTCATAAGAATCATAAATGACTAGATGCCGTGTCATTCTATTGGTGTTCTATTATTTTTTTGGTGGTTGGTTTCTACAAGCTACCTGATCCTAACAATCTAACAAACTAACGTGGGTAAACGATTGGTAACTGCCGTGATGTAACACCGATAATATGTTCTCAGATATGACTGTGATGATGACGGCAGCGCCTTAGATGATAACCAATTGGGGCCCTCCTCAAGACCGGACGACGATATGACGAACCAGCCTGGTCCATCCTCCAGATCCCTCTTGTTCTCGCCTGACGCACCCGAAGAACCTGGCGAGGGCGCCAGGATGTCAGGAGAGGCCGTGTAAGCGGAGGCGGTGTCCGACAATGGCAGCGACGCAACCGACCGGACGGCTCTTTAAGGAACTACTCAAGCGCCGCGTTCTTCTTGCTCTGAGGTTTCGAGGCGTGCGGATGTGTTTTGCTACTGCTTATAATAATTTCTTGAAACATTCTTATAATTTCTTGTTGTTCTTTAATTCTCTTTTCGCTGTATCAATTGAAGTTTGTAACTAATAGATTTTATGTTCTTTTGTGAATTTTCATTATTGAAAGTTGTGATAAATCGATACCAGGTCCTTGTAAATTTCCTTTAAAAACCCAAATCCTCTCTTAGGAGCTAAAAATACATAAACCCTAACCTAATCACTTGCCGAAGAACCAAACGAAGGATTGCGGGATTAAGGATTCGAGGGATTGGATAAAGTCTTTCAGGTGGCCGACCGACGGACGACTCGGCCGGTAGCTCTCGGAACATTAAAAGAAATGGCTGTATACTCTAATGAGTTTTGCCTGTTTTGGGAGGAGACGAAATAAACAAAAAACAAAATTAAATCACCTTGACATATGGCGGGAAATATGTAATGTCAAAAATTAGTTTTCTAAATCCCCTACCTTAACGTTAACCTCGATGTTAACCAAGTGAGTAAAACGACGTGAAACTTATTAATTCAAATCACTGTACTTCGATGTTCATAGAAGTTAGAAGCGCTTTTCAAATCCATAGTAAATAGGCATTGTTCTTTGCAGTGGAAATGTATTTTTTTTATGTAATCTGATAAGGGTGGTGGCAGAGTCGGAGAGGCCAAAGCATATGCTCCGACCAGCCAATATCACCTCCGAGAAGGTACCTTGGTGCCCTGCCGGAGCCTTCCTGGATTGCTAGCTATACTAGAGGAGAACACAACCGAGGCTGCTATGCGGCCATCTTACATCCAGTACGGTGGTATCAACCCAGACGGCTACAATTTGAGCCTACCACCTAGTAAGCGGCAAGGGAAACTTACTCAAAGGAAAGGTAGGTAATGAAAAAGTTATTAATAATAAATAGACACACACAAGTAGAAATTGTTGGCAATGTGCGTTATATTTTTTCCACACATGGTATAATAATTTATTTATTATAGAATCAACATCTTTACAGTTACAATCAATTAAGTAGTAAAAACTTGTACAATATTAAAGACAATAACAGATTCAAGCAATATTGATATAGTATGGTTTAAACCACAGTATAGACGGAGAACATTTGAGTTGCATTGCAAGAAAGAGAGATATGTAATTATAATGCTAGATTGGTGGTGAAAAATAACAATCTAATGCAATGATTAAGTAAAGGAGCACTAAGCAATGCGTAGATATCTTATAGATTAAGCAAGTCCACAATTCACTTCATTTAGGTAAAAAAACGCATTTAAATTTTTAGGTTTATAATAAACCAGTTTTAAAGCTAAAGTTAAAGTTCGCTCTTCACAGCACTGCCATCGTAAGTATAAATAATTTTACAAAAGTATGGTAATACGTAATAGGTAGAATAATTTGTATGACTTTATATCTAAATAGAAAAAATGTGTGGGAGATATTGAGGAATACGGTATTATATGTGTATATGTCTAATCTATCTATAAAGTGTTTAGTGTTGTTTTGATTTGGTTTCTATATGCTGTTCTGCTTAGATGGAAGATGTCCACATCTCGAAATAAGTTGTTAAATGTGTGCGTTAGTCTAGGCAAGATAGAATTTTGAGCATAGTTTGTGCGATGCGCGGGCTCGCGGAACAGCGGAGTATGGCGGGTGCGGCGTGGCGGAACATTCAGTGCCACTTCCCCCAGCAGCTCTGCACTGTCTACGCGCCCGCGCATCACGTCAAATAAAAATGTCATGTCCGCCAGGCGTCTTCTTTCTTCTAACGAAAGTAGATTGAAATGTTTGCAGCTTGAGTTATAGTCACAACGACCTCTGTTGTCAGTGTAGTTTAAATGTTTTATTAGAGTTTTTTGTATTCTTTCAATACGATTTATTTGAATGCCGTACCTAGGGGACCAAATGGAACTGGCAAATTCCAGAGTGCTTCTGACGTACGCGCAGTAAACTGTCTTAATACACTGTGTGCTTTTTAGCGGTTTGCATATCCTGAGAATAAAACCGAGATTTTTGTATGCTTTAGCGGTGATAGCTTCTACGTGTGAAGTAAAGGTCAGTTTGCTATCTAATTTCACTCCGAGATCGCGTACGAGATCTGTTTTAGGAATTGCAACACCATTTAATGTATAGTTGAAGAGAACAGGTCTTCTTTTCCTGGTGAATGTAATACTTTCGCACTTACCAGTATTCACAGATATTCTGTTTATTCTGTAATATTCGCTCAGTCTGTTCAAGTCGTCCTGCATTAGTTTGCAATCAATGTCGTTTGTAACTTTTATCGCGATTTTCTTATCATCTGCATACATCCAGTGTTTGCAATTCCTAAAACATGTATAAATGTCATATAAGTAGACCAAATAAAACAAGGGTCCGAGGTGCGATCCCTGGGGAACTCCTGAGGGAATAGTTACGGCACTAGAGTGACAGTTACCTATTGCAACAACTTGTGAACGATTGGTAAGGTAAGATTCGATCCACCTCAGTAAGTTACCTCGTATGCCTAGTTTGTTGAGTTTGGCCAGCAGGATCACGTGATCCACACGGTCGAAGGCTTTCTCGAAGTCCGTGTAGACCACGTCAACCTGCCCGCCAGACTCAATATTATTTATTGTAAAGTTTGTAAACGAGGCTAAGTTCGTTACAGCTGACCGCGACTTCATGAAACCATGCTGAGAGTTCGAGATACATGTAGCCAGATGTGGGTAAATGTGCTCATAGACAACTTTTTCGAAGATTTTGCTGAATGTGTTCAGTATTGATATGGGCCGGTAATTTTCTATTTTAATTTTAGATCCTTTCTTGTGTATGGGTATAATATTGGCTTCTTTCCAAATAGAAGGAAACACACCTTCATATAGGGAGCGATAAAAGATTATAGATAATGGATGCACCAAGGTAGTAGCACAGTGTTTAATAAATATGGGGGGTATTTTATCTTTGCCTGCGCCCTTGGCAGTATCTAGAGACGAGAGAAGTTTTAGTATTTTTTTTTTAATAATAATAGGACTGGTTATTGGAACAGAGTCACAGTTTTGAGGCGGAGGTAAGTCATAAATATTGTATTCTGAAGACGGCTTGCTAAACACACTCTCAAAGAAGGAACTAAAACCTTCACACATGTCTATGCCATTTGACAAAGTAGTATTACCTGATTTCATTAATTTTGGATATTCGGAACTACCACGTTTAGACTTCACATAGGACCAGAAATTCTTCGGATTTATGCCAATCGAGTTTTTAATATTGTTGCTGTGTTGTTTTTCGCATTCTTTTTGTATACGGTGTTGTCTGGCTCTAAGCAGTGAGAACTCATCATAGTCACGTGGATTCTTTGATTTTTTCCACCGTTTATGTGCTTTTGTTTTTTCGCGCATTATTTTAATTAATGGCCTGCTGAACCAAACTGGGTACTGACTAGCGCTAGCACTTTTTTTTGGAACATGTTCATCGATCGACGAGTATATTATTTTATAAAATGTGTCAACAGCATCGTCTATCGATCCAATAAGAAGTTCCTCTGACCATGGAAATTCTAATATAAGTGCATTAATTCTGTCGTAGTTTGCTTTATGAAATCTAAACTTAGTTGTTTTGTGTAATTTAAGTGGAGGTATAAGTAGGTCAGTCATCTCAATCAGAAGTGGTGGGTGGTGAGTGTCTTCTTTTATTATTGGAGAGTCGTGTCTAGTTAATTCAATAGACGAGTTACAGAATACTAGGTCGAGAATGTTTCCGTGTGCATTAGGTATGAGGTTAAATTGATTGAATCCATGAAATTGAAATTGTTCAGTTAATTTTAAAGCCGCTTCTTGAGTTTCTACAGGACCCTTTCGTGTGTGGAGTGGACCGTCGGTGGACCACTTAATTGCAGGTAGATTAAAGTCACCAACTATTAAGAACTTGTCTTGATTTTGTCTCGAAACAATTTGCGAAACTGAACTGAGTAAGCTATCTATGTGACGAGGAAGTGGCCGGTCGCGGTGGTGTGGTGGTACATAAATGACGGCAATGTATAGGTCGCTTGTGCGTGTGGTAGTGTTGGTTGCGCGTGAGTGTGACTCGGTCGTGCTGGTGGTGGCAGCGGTGGGGGCGGAGGCAGAGGGGAAAGAGGTATTTGCGTGAAGCCTAGCTGCCGCGTCTACAATCGCCGGTATTCGGATCCAAATCATTTCAGTGGGGTGGTTATAAAGATCTTCACAAATTTGTGCACCTAGTTCACGACGTATGCAAATCATTACGCCGCCACCCGTGGTTCTATTAGAGGCATCTAAGTCCCTATCCAGGCGGAAAATGTCGTAGCGGCTGCGGTCGCAGAGCTCCGCATCATTTATCCCGTCGTGTGTCCAAGTTTCCGTCGCTATGATTAGATCGAAGTTATTCCCAAGTACGCCTTGGTAAAATTCATTACATTTTGTTCTTAAGCCGCGAACGTTTTGGTAATATATTGTCAGTGGGCTAAATACCAGCTCTGTTAGCGTTTAATAAAGCTGTGATATTAAGACATGTGCGAATAATGTTTGAGTGTGAATAGCAAGGTGGCAATATGGTTACAGTCATAAATAGTTGTAGACGACGAGTTCTGCGCTCATAGCATGTTATTGTTGAATTTAATGTAGCATGTTTAGTCTCATAAAAAAATTCAACACAGCAGAATGGGCATTTGTTGTCTTTGCAGGCTTTAGGAAAGTAACAAGAGAAGATTACGTGATAAAGAACAAATAGTAAGTGTGCTATAATGTTTGAGGTCAGATTGAGTTGCAAACATACTCGTATTTGTAGCGGATGGTGATAAAAGTGGTTGAAAGTAAAACAATAGGTAATAGTAATAAGATAAGAAGTAGAATGTCGTTTATTTTCGCGTTGCAGATGCATGATGCAGATGTATAATTAAGTACCTATAGATTACGACATACTTAGTAATGAAATTTCTTAACTACCGAGATCGTGAATAAAATCAATCACACGCTTCACTCTGTTAAGGCTAAAGTAATGACAGGAGATGGCATTAAATCCCTCTGATACTTCGTTCACAATCTTCTTAACTACTTCCTTACTTATGAATTCTATGTCACTATAGTTTTCATTGATGTGCTGGACCAACTCTCCAGTGATCCTAACCTTACATAATGTTGCAAAACCTCTCAATTGATTTACCGACTCAAACAAGAAAATTCCCGGTATTATCGGTACTGCCAAGCCTATATTTCTGCAACGATTCTGGAAATTCAAATAAAATTGAGCTTCGAAACAAGCCTGGGTTATGATGAAATCTGCGCCGCAGTCAACTTTTGTTTTCAAATGTTGTAGCTCACGGTCGTCGCAGTCCGGATAGCCCGCTACTCCAATGCAGAAGTAATTCCCGCTCATTTTTCTTATATAGGACACAAGATCCTTTGCAAACCGAAAGTCTGATGATGCACTGTCGAAATTATCTGCAAATAATAGGTAATTATTTATTGTATTCTTTTTAGGTCTAAAGAGTGATACATAGGTACACCTATTCAATAACTCTCTTCCGACTTTTGAGTCCTTTGTATTAATATTATAATAACTCACCTCCTTGAATAGCAAAAATGTTATTGATGTTGATTTCTTTGAATTTCCTCAATAAACTGTCCAAATAATTTCTTCTCAAATTGTCACAAGACACGTGAATTAGCACACTGAATTGTTGTTTACTCAATTTCTCTGCAAGCTTAATGCTGGGAATTTCTAAATCTCTGCACTCATGGGATTTTGCATGCCAAGTAACGGAACAAAATAGTGGTTTCTGCTTTAAATTACACAATTCTTGCACATCCTGTCCTGGCGAAACTTCTAGAGAGAATAAATGTTTTGCTTTTGAATCTTTCAACAGCTCAATTATTTTCACAGGACTTGATTCCATTATGTGTAACGGAGTTTTGGCGCGAATGAAAATTCAGCTGACAGGATGATGATAACACAATTCTTCCACGTCCAGTCCTGGTGAAATTTTTAGAGATAATAAATGTCTTTTGTATCTTTCAACAGCTCACATTATTTCCACATAATTTCATACCATTACTTATGTGTAGTCCATTAGAGTGTTGGTGACAGAATGGTGATATGGTTATCGTATGGTGATAAGGAGTTAGGACCTATGTAGTTAGGTTGGTAGGTACATAGGTAACTAAGTATATGTAACTAGATTAGATTAGGTTGAGTTAAAGAGTATGGTAGGTAGGTAGGTAGGTAGGTAGGTACGTAGTTACTTAAACCTACCTATAGATGTTAGAATAAATACTCAGAATATTGTTTACACATTTTATTGAATGGTGTTGTCACTAAACACTGAATACTAGTTAGCATACTTAGTACTCACAACCGAAAACAAGGTAAGTAACAACATGAAAAACTTAACCGAAACAGTAAGATAGGTATAGGTACACAAAGCTTGCGATGTAAGCTACATTACAAATTAATTCTAGTTATTGCTTTGACTAGATATTCATTCGAGCACTCCCCTTGTGAAATTGACAGATTATTTGTAATACTTACCGACTCTAAATGACCGTAAATAATATTACGGTCGTTTAGAGTTATCTAAGTACTTACAATATGAATTCTTATCATCTCCCGCGGAGCAACTAACCGATAAGTTCCATCATGGACAGACAGTAGGTACATTATTGTAATGATCTCTCCTTTTGTTATTTAATAATAAGACAATAAAATTGGAACTGTAGAAGTCCTTGGGATGAGCAAATGAATTTTTAAGCGTAAGAGGAAGCGGTGGAATTATGCAATTAATGTACTACGTGACAGAGCGCAAATAAGGGCCATGCTACACGAACGGTTCTGCCGCCGCGATAATCCGCTCGTAAACTATCGCAGACACAATTTAATATGAAATTATAGCTGCAAACTACACTGCGCTCCCGCCACTGTCCACAGGCGGGGAACCATTGACTGAAAAAATAGCGGAAAAACGCACGCCGCCACGCCGTCTAGTTTGAATTGAATGGTCTGCGGCAGCTATACGAGCGGATTACAGCGGCAGGAGAACCTTCCGTATAGCAAGGCCCTAAGGCCCATACTACACGAGCGGTTCTCCCGCCTCGGTAAACTGCTCCTATAGGTGTCGCAGGCCATTCAAACTACACGGCGCGGCGTGAAATTTTGTTCATTTTCAAAATGGATCCTGCAATGATCACTGCTCTTGCAGCTCTTGTTTTAATCGACTTATCGAAAAATAATAGAGAGCGCAGCGTTTGGGTGGAATCAGAATTAATAGCTTAACTTCGAGTATTTCATTCAACATTTAGTGTACACCTAGATAACCGTCACAAGTTCTTTTCGTACTACAGAATGTCTGTGATGTGAACTCGTTTGATGAACTTCTATCAATCGTGAGAAAATCGACCACCTTGCATGACATCCGGCAGCAGAATGAGGGAATTGCGGGAAACCGCCGCGCCGCGTCGTCGTGTAGTTTGAACGAACGGTTATTATCAGCTTTGACGCTGCTTGCGGCGGTGGCGGCGGCGCGGCGGAGATCGATTTGCTGCCGCCCGCCTGAACCGCGGCGGGAAACCGTGCAGTGTAGCTTGCAGCTATATAATTTCATATAAAATTTTGTCTGCGATGATTTACGAGCGTATAGCATGGCATTCGCAACCCTCGCATGCGACTGAATGTCCATGGGCGTCGTTAGACACCTTATGGGTGGTTCGGCGCCACATGTCGCGTTTTCAATTTTCAAAAGTGGTTCACAATCACTTGCAGCATTTCGATCACGAGTTATTTGTTTTCGCCCGTTCCATGATGACGATGACCAAAACCATAGGTCCGATGTAAATAATTAAATTACCTACCTATAGGTACAGACTTTAATGGCCAAATTCCGCGCTATAGTAACGCATCTTTTCCATACAATCTTTTTCGTTCGGACTTTTACGGAAAGGATGAAAACAATTCGTAATCGACATGCAGATGAAACCAACCACTGTTTTAAATAGGTATTTCATTAGTAGGTAACTTTACGCTAAGGGGTGTATGTGTATCAGATACTGATCACGTTCCCATACCCATTTGTTTTTCGTATATCAAATACCTACCCATCCTACTAAAATAATAGTTTATTGAACAATTATTTCATAGCATGGGTAGATATTTGATATCGTAAAAAAAATAAATGGGTATGAGAATGTGATCAGTATCTGATACACATACACCCTTAGCGTAAAGTTACCTACTAATGAAAGACCTTATATAAGAGCGGGTCCATAATCCTCAAATCCACAAGGGCACCTAATACAATTTTTATTATATTTTGAAACTCTCAAGCCTACATTTGTAAGTAAATTCCGTAGGATTTAACAACGGATAGTTTCACTTGGTACCTACCTAGCTAGCTGGATGAAACTTGGTCATGCTAAAAATACGGTCGAATTAGTGCGTTCGAAAAAAAAAATTATTAGGTATTATTTTGGTGATCGACTTTGTCGACTAAGAACGTGTTCATATCGTCGTGAAATTCGTGAATATGAATGACCAACGAAGAATCTCCATCTAGCTGTAATGAAATATGTAGATTAGGTAGGTACGTTCATTCATTCTGCAACGGGTGGGTGCCTCCAATAGGGGTAATTGGCGTAACTTCGCTTTTGCGAATATATGTAGCCGCTCCAGACTGGACAAAGGTTGAACAAATTCGTGTAACTACACCTACTCATATACATTGGCTACGGTGCTATAGTATAGACAACACATACTCAAATCAACACATTTAACAGTCAACTAATCTATGATGAATTTGTAAAAGCCCTCAAAATGTAACGTCCTAGTAATGCCATACAAAATGGTAGGTACTAAAAATTAAAGCCTTACTTGTTTATAAGATAACCACTAGAAACTTATGCAAATGTCTCCTTACGTATGTCGAATTCTGTACTAAGTTTATATAAAGCTCACTTGAACTTGGAGTCTGTCATACCTGCTTCTTGTCGCTGGCGGAATGTAATTAATTACCTACACACCTAGTACCTACAGGCTGTGGTAAGGGATTGAATTGTCGAAACTTTAGCGGATATATAGGCCGGTGGTAAAGGCGCGTGAATAAGTGTAGATTTTTTTATATTCGTGAATGAACATTCAAGGTCGAATTTACATTTAAAAACCTCATAAACGGCCATTGGTGGAATTTCAAATCGAATAGTACCTACTTCCTTCACAGCAACATATTGATGAGTACCTAATCGAACAATTTGTGAAACGAATTACACTTGTAGACGAAAGTATAGCTTTTCATGAGGCACGTTTTCGGGTTGCAGTAGGTACCTACTGCGATTAGAACTATGTATACACCACAATGCTGTGCGCCTTGCCTCGCGCCTTGCTAAAACACCGCACGCGGCGAGTTGGCGATTACACAGGTTGTTTCAGGATAGGATTTCGTAACTTCAGGGTTTGAAGAGGTCCATATTTGAAGACGAAAAGTTCTGAAACGTTTTCCCAGATTCGGTCATTTTATAGTATTTTTTGGTTAAAACAGCACTGTTGCCAAATCTCCCCAGACTCAATACTGTCCATCGAGTTTTGTCACAATTTAAAATTTTTGCATGAAAAAAAAATATGGAATTTCGATTTGAGTGATAAGGATTTTTTTCTTCTAATAATGAGTACTTTCTATTTCTGAAGTTTGTCAAACCCATTCTGAAACACCTGTATAGTTCAAGATGTGTGTGACGTGATAATGCAACTATTAACCCGAGTGTACCTCATACATAATTGACACCATTGAATTTTCTTCCTTTGCATACCATCACAGTAACAAAGGAGCCAAAGGCCCTGAATATAGTTTCCCTTGAAAGGATGCTTAGTTACACAAATTGTAGGCGGTCGGGACCCCTAAGTAGTATTGTCAGTTGAGATTATTTACCTACTTACTAAATATGAATGTATGTAGCAAGAACATCATTTGTTAAGTAGTCGTAGCAAAGGCTGTTTCTAAAGTGGCGATGTGCAATAATATAATAATAATAGCCAATGAGGGGGCAGATGAAAATGTTCTTGAAAGATGTCCCACTGTTTTCACTACAGAGCCATTAGCTGCCTTTTTTTATTATTCATACATGACATGGCGTACGTTACATATAGAAGTTTAATTGTTGAGTTTGTATTAAAATGTATTTTCAGCTCCAATTTTCTTTGCACAACTATGTATTACAATAGGACGGACCTAATTATGCACTTAGCACGCGCGTCCTCTCAAAAGCATCAAGCCAGCACAGTAGTGGATATGTATTAAAACATCAGTTTTTTTTTTTCAGAACTAAGTTGACTTTTCGATAATGTACCTATATGAAACATTTCAAACGAAACTTGTAATATAAAAATTTATGATATGTACGTAAAAACCTAGAAAACTAATAAAATTAAATTCTACAAAAAATCGTCAAAATGGCATCGCAAAATGGGTAATATATGACGGTCGTTAAATTATTTTTGTTAAAAAAAAATTTGATTTTCACGAAAAACATAGATATAGGAATGCACAATTGCGTACACGTTACTCCGATGTGTTGTTTCCTGTTCTGAAGATGTTTTCATGGAACATTTCTTCCTATGTATGATACTCCTGCCTGCGTTGTATGTAGGTACTTAGGGCGGCGGGGGCTTACATATTCTAAGAGTGCACGAGTTTTGGTCTGAATTGACACTGAATTCAGTCTTGTTTTATATAGAATGGTGGAGGTAGTTTATTTACACAGGAGAGCTCGTGACAAATTTTGTCTACTTATCTACATAATTTTCTACATAAAAATGTTTAAAATTACATTAGTTTTAGCTTTAAATACCTTATAGTTCTTACACACAAAGCCTTAGTTTAAGTGATATTGTCTGGTTATTTTAATCTAAGGTTTCCTTATATGGAGTTATACTCGTTAGTAGTGTTGGTAGTATTCCTTCGACACCACCACAAGATGAATAAACATTCAAGCAGTCCTCTTCTTCGACTAGTTATTATTACTAAAAAGGTGAAAGAAAATCAATCAAAATCGATGTGAACAGTGAGACAGCCACGTTAAGTGAATAGTAACGTACTTAAACAAAATTTAATTCAATATGTTTTCTTGCCCAGCTCCGTAAAAAACGTAAAGAAACTTCGCAAACATTCATAATAAGCAAGGTATCAACCGAACCGAGTAGCACACTGTTGTTCCTACTAATATTGCTGGCAGCATTAGATGCAAGTGTGAGAGAGACCTCACTACGCCTACATGGACTCCATCTGCTCCGTGAGCTCTAGGATCGGACTCTCGCTCAGCGGCAGCATTGTAGAGGGCGGGGGTAAACTGTGTCCTTGCCAATTTGTCTGAAAATTTAAATAATTTTATTAGGCACGCATTTATACACCTATGTAAACGTACCTACACAATTTTCTTGTAGATACCGAAGTTATAATTAAATATCATCATAATTTCCATCATTAAGAAGTTTACATATTTGCATCGACAAAGGAATCAAATATATTTCAAATAAGAACGTAGACAATCAGGTAAAAATAAGTAGTTCTGAAAGTAAAATAAAAAATAGCATATTGACAGGATAGTCTAGTTTTAATCTTTACATTTCGAATGTTACACACTTATCCATACATTTTGTTTCTGGATGTTTTTGTTTTATGGAAACTGACACGGTACATCATCTACAACATCCGTGATGTCAGCCCATAACACCTTGGTGCACTGGGTGCCATGTCAGCGCTTCCCTTTGGTCGTGCCGGCTACACTAAACTGGACGGAAAACACGAACTATTTACATAGCCGTTTCGACCGACATTTTATACAGTGTGGGTTGTATAGATGTACCCGTACGGGTTGGAACCACCACACTGATTCTAAACATCTATTTTAAATTTATGAGTTTAGGCCAACTGACCTTACTGAGAATCAATACTGTCCGGGACATCAGGTTCATCTAAATTGAAGCTCAACTGAAGAACTACGTCGCATTCATCACTTCCTACATAGCTTCGAACACTTTCAAGTTGAGCGTTCAAATTCACAAGGTTCTAGAATAAACTACAAATGATACATACCTGCACATGCCACTGGTCTCATTCATTCTGCTTGCATTTTTATTTTACATAGAAAATCAATTCTTCGGCAACGAGGTGGTTCAGACAATAAACTACAGCTAAGAAACTTTACGGTAGATCTCATAAATATTTTGATTGCGAAAATACTTTGTGATTCTATTTAAAAAGATATCATGTACCTACCTACTCGTGGAATGTCTATGTGATATCAATGCGAGGCTATGCGAGCATACTAAAATGTTCAAAATCATTTATTGATGGCTATGTTTAATTAAAGCAAAACCTTTATTTGCTTAAATGATGAAAATTGGTTGGCAAGTTCATCCTCATAAATTATTGTAATAGAAGTAAGCCTACGAGGTTGACGTCCTAGATGCAAAATAATTAAAATTCTACATGCAATAATGTAAAATTAAAATAAACTAAAAAATAAAACAACATGTCTCATAGGTACATAAACTTAACATTTATTCAGTTAACGCTAAGCAACATTGTCAAGTAAAAGCGACTACTTGTTGCGTCCACTCTTAGCGACCACATTCCTTACCTGAGAGTCAAACAATCCAAAAGAATTGAAGTGTTATCCACGTCATTATAAATGTGTGTGCACAAAGAAGTAAGTCCAAATACAGAATGTGGCAGCAGTCACTCACAAAATTAATTTCAACAGGATAATCCTACTGCTCATCTTTCATATGCTTTTTAAAGCTACAAGCTTTAAAAAGCATATGAAAAGTGTATCTCTTAAAGTGCCTAGTTTCCGAAATATGTTTTTGGTAATATAGCCTGCTGGCCACACGCAAAACGAGGAGTGGTTGCAACGTGATGCATGTGTACATCACAGACGTTGCAATTAGAACATTTAGAATACTTAGCCTGTACACATTGCACAGTTTGTATGGAAAAAAATTTTTTATTCAGGCTGAATTCAGAAAAAATTATCGTACCCTTTTTTTGTTCCTAGTGTAGGTATATCTTGTGGCGTGTTACGGGCCGTCCGATGGAAATTGTGTTCATTTGTAATTATCTCGGAGATATAAGGTAAATTATACGAAAACAGTTTCTATCCTTTTGAATTGTTAGCTGTGAATATATTCTATTTATATCTATAGCATCCATATTGCAGATACCTAAATAATAAATATTGTGTCGTAATTACAAATTAACAGATACGAACTAAGAATAAAATAGGAACATTTTGGGAAGAGCTCGACTTGATAATTTTTATATTATTAGTGGACATATTTATAACGGGAAGATGATTCCCTTGATTAGAATTTATTAACAAGTTGTGAGTGTAAATATTTGGGTACAGTCAGCTCTAAAAGTGCAGATCCATGAGTAGAACTTTCTCAAACTTGTGCTCGCTTGCCGCGTGTATATAGTGACATTGCCTCCTTATAATAATGTATCTGTAATTTTTTTTATATTTATGTGTTACATATTTCTGATGACTTTTTCTAAATAAATAATTGCAAGCTAGTGAGTGTAAGAACGTTCTAGGAGTGGGTGTATCTCCACTTTTTGATATGACTACATAATAGCGTTATGCACAAATTCTTCTTAAATCGTGCAGATTACAAAAAAAAACCTCTTAAAGCTATTCACAATACTTTGTGGTTTATGAAAAATAATATTATGATATTTCCACGTCTGATTATATAAATGTATATCAAGTACATTATGTATTCCTATGTGCAGATGCATTTTGTACGAGGTATAATAGAATGCCGTAGGTGCCAAAAGTGATGCAGGCCTTACTAAATCATTAGCATTATCGGTATTGCTTTATGTAGGAGAATGAAAATAATGTTATAATATCCACTCTGCTTGTGAGGGCACATATGATAGCATCGACCGTTCTAACCACAGTAACGATTTATTGTCCGTGTAAAGTACTTATAAGTAGGCACCCTAAAATGATATTTCTAGAACGCGTTTTAATTTAAATAACGCTTCTTCGACATATTTTATTTGAACTACATGCGTTCAAATAAATTATGTCGAAATTACAATAAAATTTTAACAATATGTTATAATTCGAAGTGAAGGCATTCAAATTATAATAACAAGTTTCGCCAAGGATGTACAAGGCTGAAAGCTATTAGCATAAATACTGGGTAAAAAGAGATTGGCGGTAGGGACACCCCGTACAGTACCCGGCAGTAAGTAATGAACATCGAGCTATAGAAAGAGACAATCCGGTTGTAGAGCGTCGACTCTGTCGCACAGAGACAAGCGGATTCTTTCTTTCTAAGCTCGATGTTAATTACATACTGTCGGGTACTGTGGCATGTTGCCGCCATGTTGTCCAGCCTTTTAAATCGATGGTGAGGATTGTATTTGTATTTTTTTAATAATTATGTAATAACTTACCCGGGTGGCCTAACTTTTAATCAAACTTAGTGTGAATAGTTAATTATTATTACCCCTAAAATATATTACGTAAGTACCAAATTGTATACTCCGAGAGATCGCGATTAGTGGTGGAAAAATTGTTGCAAAACGATTAACAGAATAAGGTCGAGGCCACGAGGAAGGAGGACGCTCGCTACGTGGATACTGCTCACTGCCGTGCGATCACATTCCTAATATCTTGTGCATTCTATTACCACTTCATACAAAATAATAATAAAGGGCGTACAAAAATAAAAATAGTCCAAGCCGACATATCGATGGCTCTAAACGCGCACAGCACAAATCTACAGCTACTCTAGCCGCCGCTACTCAATTGATCTGCTGGAATACCTGGAAGCAGGGCTGCGCCTGGAAGAGGCTGGAGGAGGGCCAGGCGGGCTGCGCGCTCCACAGCGCCGCGGCGGCCGCGTGCGGCTCGGCGAGCGCGTGCGCGTGCGCCGGCGAGCCGTGCTCCCCGCCCGCGCCCCCGCCCGCCGCCGGCGCGCCCCCCTTCCCCGCCAGCTCCGAGATCTGGCACGCGCTCTGCAGGCTCGACGGCAAGTTCGACCAGTTCTCCTTTCCTAATCTATCCTTACTCATTATTGTGATCTCCATTGAACCTTGATATGTAAACTTGGCCGACGACTCGTCGACTTCTTCGACCTTGTGCTTCGGCGAGCGGTTGGGCCCCTCCACGATCGCCTGGAAGGCGAGCAGGTCGCGGTTCTCCGTCTCGGAGAGCGGCAGTGGCGGTAGGATCTGTTGCTGCTGCGCAATCTTGTAGCTCTGCTGGCGCAGCATCTGTCGCCGGCTGAGACCGACCTGTAGCGAGTGCAGCGCGGTCGCCTCGGCGGCCGCCGCCGCGGCGCCGCCCCCTGGCGTCATCTGCTTCTGGAGGATCTGCCGCTTCTGCTGGAAGAGTCGGTGCTGCATGAGCTGCTGCTGCAGCGGCGGCTTGGTGCCGGGCGGCACGGAGGCGGCCTGCGCGATGTCGGCCGGCTCCTGCACCTGCAGCGCCGCCATCATCTTGGGGCTCGCCGGCATCGGTGGCGACGTGTTCGTGTAGTTGAAGTTCTCGGGCAGGCTTATCCGCTTCGGCAGCGAACTTTTAGAGTCAAGGTAGTGCGGACTGAATGCGGCCGCGAACTGGTTGTGCTGTATTTGCCGCTGAGTCATCTCCTCGGCCGGAATACTGGATTGATACTGCGTCTTGAGCTTCTGGGCTTCCTTCTGGACTAGATGTAGCTCGAGGACTCCTTTCGCCTTGCAGTTCTCGTTGAGACGCTGACTGTTGAAGGCGAGAGTGTTGGCTTGCGAATCTCCCGCCTGCGACGCCTGCTGCGCGACCAGCCCGTCGCTCGCCCGCCGCCCCTCCCGGAAGTCAACCGGGCTGCGCGTCACGTTCCGCGGACAATTCTTGGAGCCGGACTGATTGTGGTAGTTGAGCGGGCTGTGCCTAGTCATAAAGCCGGCGCCGGGGGTCTTGCTGTTGTAGGAGGAGATGTAAACGCAGGGGTGCGCGGGACTCGTGTTGATGAGCGAGCTCTCGTGTACCGCCCGATCCTCCGTGGACGTGCAGCTCGGCAGACTGCACGCGAACTCGCTCGAGCAGTCCGACAGCTGGTAGTCTAGGCTCTCGAACCCGGAGAAATTGCTCTGCGATGAGTCACAGCTGAGGTTCTGGCTGAGGCTCTTGTGGTTGTAGAAGTTGACGACGCCGCTGCTCGAGCTCGAGCTCGCATATGAGGCTATGCGATGCTGGACGCCGCCGCCTCCAGCGCCGCCGCCTCCGCCTCCGCCGCTTCCGGTCTCTTCCATGTCGGTCTCGCAGCCCTCGTCGGTCGACGACGAATATTGCTGCTGGAATTCGGTCTTCGGCGTCGGCCCCTGCAGACCTTGAGTGTAGTTCTGTCCGCTGTTGTATCGATTTAGTGAGAACTTGCTGTCCTGCCGGTAGATCGCGTTCGGATAAAGCTCGTTCGGCGCCGGCAGAGTCGACGTCACTTCGGACGTGTTAGGCAGTGGAGGCAGGATAGTGTTTTGCAAGTATGCATACGTCTGAATATGATTCATGTAGTCCTTAAAGGGCGGGGTGCTGCTCTGGAGGCGCGACATGTCGTGGTGCTGAGTTTGGGAGACAATGCGGCCGGACTCGAGGGCCTTGTTGGGGTCGGAGCCGGCGGAGTGCTGGACGGACAGAGGGCTCGCCGCCAGGTTGACGGTGCCCTTGAGCGGGAGCGGCGACTGCTGCAGGGTGTTCATGAGCTTGGCCGCCTCTGAGCTCATAGTGAAGGTGGCCGAGGAGCTGGGTAGCTTAACGTGTTCCGTGTTGAAGTTTGTCGCGGATGCCGAGTTCTGCAGGAAGCTAGCAACGGCGCTCGAGTGGTCTAGTCCGGAAGAGTTCCGGCCGCTGTCGATCGTGCACTTGGAGTCGAAGCTGGAGCTGGTGAGGAGGCGGGTGCCGTCGGTCGCTTTGCCGGTGTCCGGGCCGACCGTCGTCGACTGCTGCAGGAGGCGACGGCAGTCCTCGCTCGACTGCTTGAGGATCTTCTGCTGCTGCTCGTAGGTTGACAGGAGTCGGTGCGACGTCGCGATGCCCTCGTTGTTGAGCTTGCAGGTAAGCCTCGAATTCGATTCGGAGAGCTCAATGTTTCTCATGGAAAGCAGTCTTGTGGATTCTGAATCGTGGTTTCTGTTTGTAAGGATGTCTAGATTTGCGACGAGGAAGCTTCTTTGTGCGTCTGTGGGATCGGAGTTCCTCTGCAGTAGTCTCTGCTCGGTGAGATTGACTCCCGCCAAAGACAGGAGTCTTTGAGTTTCGGAGGAGGTGTTTTCGGTAGCGTTGACTCCTCCTGCGGGAGATACGCGGCTGTAGTCCCGTAGCTGATGCGTCTCTGTAGTGTGAAGGAGCCTGTAATAGAGAAAAATAAGTTTCAAACAGGAATATCCCGTAATCGCATAAAAAGTGCAGATAATCTTCAATGAGCAACACATTGAAAGCATTCCACCAAAGTGCATCATTGCAATATTTTATTTTGCAGTAAACTTACATGAAACAAAGACCAAAATGAAGAACTGTGGTGAAACATCGTAGCAAAATTTCTGTAGGTAGTAGCCCAAACTTGAGCAAAAGGCAGCAAATATAGTTAAAACAATTGAACCTGTAGATACTGTTATCATGTCGATGTAATGTATTTTCGCCTTGTTCAAAATTGCAATAATCTCTACCTAAATAACTAATACCGCCTAAAAACCACAACAATATTTCTTATCAAAATACTCGTGACATCAAAGTAAAGTATGTTGACGTAGGACAAAGACATCATGTAACTAGTTGTTGACTGGCAGGACTGCCATCATACGGAGGTTCCGGGGATTTTTGTAAGGCGGGTTCGTTGGCCCCGATTAGCCTCGTACCTGTGGTGATGGTCTGAGTTGCGATGCGGGTCGCGCAGCAGGGCGGTGTCGGCGACGGTAGAAGGTCGCCTGCGCGGGCGCACCTCGCCGGAGGAGGCGGACGGCGCGGCGCCGCTCGCTCGCGCGCGCAGTCGCTCCAGCAGCAGCAGGTAGATCGCAGCGTGGTGGTCGTAGCTGTTAGCGCGCAGGCTCTGCAACATGTGCGAATGATTGATAGCAGCTTCAATGCGACATGTACATTCTTTCGTTCGTTTTATATTTTCATCGGATAATTATTCTGCGTCAGAAATTGAACCACTTTTGTTCAAAAACTTTTCTTCCTTATTTCTTTTCCCGGAAGTGTATTTAGGAAGTGAAAATGTTTCACCTTCGAATTTTTTGTCGGAGAATCAAAAGTTTTTTTTATGTAATCCTGTATTAGATGAGTGAGTTCGAGGAGCGATAGCACACGCTCCGACTAGGAAATATCACCTCCGAGAAGGTATTAGGTGCCATACCGGAGTCTTCCCGTTGTATTGCTAGCTATACTAGACTAGCGGGGAATACAGCCGAGATGCGGGACCTGGTCAGAATGTTATTTTATTTAGATATCGTAAGCTTACCATAAGCACCTATCAGTTAACTTTTTTTTTCCAAATGTAAAAAGTCCTTTATTAAAAAAAAACAAAGATACTAAATTAAAATACAGAAAGTCAGTTATATAGGTAGACACAATTCTCAGCAAAATGTGTTCTTCATTTAAAAATATTTAACTTGCACAGTCTCTTCCAGAACCCACCTCCTTCGTCTTAACAGGATCTATGCCCAGGCTCTGCATGAGCCTTAGGATCTGTTCGTTGGGCTCGGGGTGCGCCGAGCCGACAGTCTTGGCGGGGCTGCGCGCGGGGTCCACGGCGGGCGCCGGCGCGGCCGGCACGTGGTAGGGCTCCGAGGCCATCCAGCGGTGTTTCTTTATCTGCTCGATGGTGTACCGCTTCGTGGGCTCGAGGACCAACATCTTGCGGATCAGCGACTCGCAATCTGAAATATAAGGACAAACAATGTAAAACATATGCCAAAAACATTATCACCCTTGTACTGTTTTTATACCCCGACGCAAAAAGAGGGGTGTTATAAGTTTCACACAGAAATCCTAAGTAATAGCTAATACTTCTCTGATCTGTGGTTTCACGTGTATTTCTATCTGTCTGTCTGTGTGTCTGTGGGATCGTAGCTCCCAAACGGATGGACCGATTTTGATGCGGTTTTCTTTTAATAGAAAGCTTATTTAACCGGGATGGTTCCTAGCTATGTTTGATGAAGATCAGGTCAACCGATTCGAAGATCATCGGTACTTTTCCTATTACGTCTCTTCAAAAGCTTAAAATAATAGTTAAATTACAAATTTAAAAAAACTTAAAAGTCAAAAATAATTTCCATATAGTTACTTAAAAAGGCGTCGGCGGACCACTCTATTTGATTAAATATTTGCGAATATTGGTGTTAAAGACTGTGCGACTTAGTTTCATGATGTGGCCTCGAAGATGAACCTTTTGATTCATTGTGAAAATGTGTATCCGCTCTGGACAAAGTTATTTACGTGTGAGACATGTGTAGGTACACCTCTATTACCTCGTTCTGGTGGGATCCTAAACATTAAACCTGAATCAGCCTATTACGGTAACAGCGGTCGAAGTGGACTTCAAAGACCGATTCCCCTCGCGTGGGCGATCTGGTTCTTCTGAAGGACGAAAACATTCCGCCCCTCCACTGGAATATGGGCAGGATTGCGGAAATTAAACCAGGCAGAGATGGAGTTATTCGGGTTGTGGTAGTCAACACTCCACATGGGGTTTTAACACGACCTGTAGTTAAGGTGTGTCGTCTTCCTATCTACGATCATTAGATCAGCGGTGACTTTTCAATGTATTGCGGTTGATAAGAAGCTTGGCTTCTTCTCAGGGGGGGGTGTTCGGTATTTTGCGATCATTTACATTTACACAAAACACGTTAGGTACACGTGCCTCCATTCTCTTCGCCTCAAGACTCTACCTGCCGCGGTCTTCATGCAAGAAGCACACAGCGCCTGCTGGCGGAAAGGAGAAGAGTCCGGTTGCCTAGGCGACGGGCTGTTGTTATCTAAGAAGTCCAAAAATACAAGCGGCAGCGGGCGGTTTATTTGAACATTTTTGCTCTGAAAAGCCAAAATCCACCCTGATCGAGCGCGGCGCGGGCTCTCAGGGCTGATTGACCTAATACGGTATAAGTTGAGTGTAGTTCCCGAGGTGTGTGCGTAGCTGGGCCCAGCAGATCCTAGGACACCGGGACGTTTCCGTGCCGGGATCATTACCTGAAGAACTGAGCTACCGAAGGTGCGGCTGCGGGCGGAGACATCACATCACATCCAGGTAGGAGGCACCACACCACCACACACTTTACACTACGATTCATTGAGTTGAATTCTCTTTCGAGAGAAGCCGCTACGGCCGGTTGACGAAGGTGCCGCTCAATTTCCGTTAAGTGTCTATTACTGCCTACGTAGTTTGTACCGCAGTCCGATCGAATTAGCCTAGGCAATCCCCGTCTTGATGCAAACCTGGTGAATGCAGCAAGAAAAGCTATGGTGGATAAGTCCGAGACAACCTCTAAATGAACCACCCGCGTGGCAAGACAAACGAATACGCACAGATATGCCTTGAGGACTTTAGCGTTCCGTAACGTAGAGGCTTTGATTTGGAAAGGTCCCGCAAAATCCGTGGCTACCGCATGAAAAACACCGCCCGATTGAGTGACGCGATCTGCTGGGAGATCGGCCATAATAGGTTCTGAAGGCTTGGCCTTGAGTCTAAAACACGGAATGCATTTAAATATTTGGAACCGAATAGCTTGTCTCGCTGAGAGAATCCAATATCTCCGCTGAAGTATAGCTTGTAAAGCTGTAGGGCCCGCGTGACAATGAGTCAAGTGAAAATGATCTATTATTAGCCGCGTCAGCGCATGAGATTTGGGCAACAACAGAGGATGCTTCGTTCCCATAGGAAGATTTGAATTTGAAAGCCGCCCGCCTTTTTTTTTTTTTTTTTTTTTTTTTTTTATGGAACCTGACACGGTTGGCTACATCACCTACAACATCCGTGATACGCCTACACGTAAAAAACCCTCCTCATCAAGGAAAGGACTAAGTCGTCGAATACGCGTGGAGCATAATCGGCCCTTGGAAAGTAATTCCAGATCAGTTGAAAATTCCGCTTGTTGTACTGTTTTAATTAATGTTTTTAATGCCGCTGATAATTCCGCTATTGTTAAAGGGCCGCTCCGCTTGTTAGTGTTCCGCAAGTTATATGAAAAACGAAGACAATAAGCCGTTACTGCCTGGAGTTTAGGTAGAGAGCTGTACCGAGCAGGTAGATCGCATGACTCGATCACTACCGCATGAGATGTTAGCTTGACAGTCTTAATGCCCGGCAAGTCTGGGATGCGACCAATATAGTTCGCAGGCCAACTCTCTGGACTGTCATGTAACCAATGTGGGTCCCACCACAGTGAACTGTTAAGCAGCTCTGAAGCTGTAGCTCCCCTAGATCCTATATCCGCACAATTTAAATTAGATGGGACATACCGCCAAGTTAACCGCACTTTAGAGTTGTTTATCTCCGCAACTCTATTTCCCTCAAAAGTTTGTAGAGTATGTGGTGGTGTTCGCAACCAAGATAGTACAATGGTACTGTCTGACCAGCATACTATGTCATCGAGTTGAATTTTCCCCACGTAAGATGCCGCTACATAATTAATTAACCGAGATAAAATAATGGCGCCGCTAAGTTCCATTTTAGGAATGGTTAGTTTAGAGCGAATAGGCGCTACTCTGGACTTGGCCGAGAGCAGGTGTATCGATACTGAATTATCCTGTTTTACAGTACGCAAATAAACTACAGCCGCATAGCCTAAGTTTGAGCCATCACAGAACCCATGTAGTGAATAAGAAACCGCATCTGGCGGAAGTACGCACCGCTTAAGCCTTAACTGATTCAACTGAGGTAAGTCGAAAAGAAAACGCTCCCAATCCGCTTGAGAGTGGCTTGGTAAGAGTTCATCCCAAGTCAGTTGTAGCAACCATACAGACTGCATGATCAGTTTGGCCTTGAACACCACTGGTGCGATCCAACCAAGTGGGTCGAACGTCCGCGCGATAGTAGAGAGAACTGCCCGCTTAGTAAATGTAGATTCTGACGGTAGACCGATATTGTATGAGAAGACATCCAGCACCGAATCCCATTGAATCCCGAGAACCTTTATGAAGGAAGGACTATCTACCGCATCGAATTGGTGTGGCTTCTCACAATGTTCCACCGGAATATCTGAGAGAAGCTCTGGACAACTAGATGCCCACTTACGCAACTCATAGCCTCCCAGAGATAGCATGGAAATCAGTTGAGACTTTAGTTCTGCCGCAGCTTCTAATGAGCTTGCGCCGCCTAAAATATCGTCCATGTAAACCGAATTCCGCAGTGTACGTGCCGCGATAGGAAAGCGATCCTCATAATCATCTGCTAGTTGTCGTAGGCACCTAATAGCAAT
Source organism: Nematopogon swammerdamellus (assembly GCA_946902875.1). Classification (NCBI taxonomy): domain Eukaryota; kingdom Metazoa; phylum Arthropoda; class Insecta; order Lepidoptera; family Adelidae; genus Nematopogon; species Nematopogon swammerdamellus. The sequence goes on along the minus strand of OX336341.1, from coordinate 11,755,336 downwards.
GTATGGGCTAGACTTTAAACCGTACGTGTTTTTAAAGTTCGAGTATTTAAAGTGAATATGCACAATGGCTGGTCCGTAGATTCCCGCCCAAATATGAGCTGAAACGCTCGGTCTCGGTAGTCTACTAAAACCTGCCTGAACATCATTCGGATGTCCGTTACGAAAACTACCGCGTGAAGGCGAAAGTCTAAAATGATTTCATTTATGTCCAGCTGGAGCTTCGGCCCAGCGTGAAGACAGTCATTTAATGAGACTCCTGAAATAGTAGGGCAGCTTGCATCGAAAACTACTCTAATTTTTTCAGTATCCCCTGAACTCTTGAAAACCCCATGATGTGGGATAAAGTAATGTTCCCCGCGCGTAATTGTGGCTGGAGCCACCGACATGTGCCCCAATTGTATATATTCCCGCATGAACTCTACATATTTGGAACGCATTCTTGGTTCTGAGTTAAGCCGCCTTTCTAGTGATAAAAACCGCCTAAGTGCTATGGTTCTAGAATCTCCTAATTTAGGTCGATTTGATAGGAAAGGTAAGCGCACTGAATAGCGCCCCTCAGCATTGCGCTGATGAGTCGTACGGAATAAATTCTCGCAAACTGCATGTTGTGGATCTTTAACCGCTTTCTCTGGGATCTCCTCGGATTCCCAAAATCTTTGAATAACCCCATCCAAAGAATTTTCCTCCGTGTATAGACTGTAAGAAACCCGCGCCGCACTGGGTTCTTTGTATGAGACAGGACCTGCTACCGCAAACCCAAAAATCGTATCTAAAGCAATGGGAAATCCTGGACCTACCCTTACTAAGCCCCCCTGCAATATATCCCCAAGTAAATCCATGCCTAACAGAAGGTCTATAGATTTAGATTCAAAGAACCGTTCATCCGCAAGTGGTAAATGTTGATAATATGAAAAAAGTCCCTCATCTAGTGTCGAAGTAGGAAGGTGTCCACCTACTTTATTTAAAATAATAGCACTAGTAGAAAGAATAGGACCCACCGCATCTCTAGGTCGTATGGTTACCTCAGCCATCTCCCTAGAGTTCTTTACCTCTACGCCGCCTACACCCGTTAGAGGAAAATGCGCTCTATACCGCGGAAGCCCCAATTTATTTGCCAATGAATTTGTAATAATTGAAATTTGTGAACCGCTATCTAACATGGCCCGTGCCACGTGAGCATACCCCGCCGCAGATTTCACCGCAACTAGCGCAGTGGCTAAAACGACTGAAGGATGTTCAGCTTGGTTGCGGGAATGGTCGGCTAGTCAGCGACCCCCAGTTGAAGGTCCCTGGCCGGAATGCCCAAAATTGCACGGCACCGGTGGTGAGAATGACCGTGACCGTTGACGACCGCTCGCCACAGCCGCATAGGTATTGTGCTGTTGCTCGTACTGTTGGCTTTCGCCCCCCCCCTATTCCGCCAGTAGCCGCATAAGTGTGACTACGTCCGTCCCCACTAGATGCGCCATTGGCCGCATAGCTATTGTAGCCAGGTCCGCCCCCCCTAGGTCCGCTAGTGGGCCCATAGTTATTGTATGCGTGTCCGCCCCCCCTAGATCCGCCACTGGTCGGTCCCACTTGGGCTCCGCCAAACCCGCCACTGTTTGTACCAGTTGGGCCACGCTGGCCCCCCTGAAAGCCGCCCCTGTTGGTACGTATTTGGCCGTGTTGGCCCCCCCGAAAACCGCTACTGCCGCCTTGCTCGAAATGTAGCAGAGTGTGATGCTTATTAGTCCCGCATGTTCGGCATACATTCGTGGATTGACACTGGCTTATGGAATGTGATTTGAGACAAGCGAAGCACCACTTGCGCTCAAAAACCACCGCCTTCCGCTGCTGAGGTGTCAGCGCAAAAAAGTTACGGCACTTGTAAAGAGTGTGGCCTTGCCGCTCACAAAATTGGCAGTAGTACGCCTCCGCTATTGGGCTAGAGGGCCGCGCCTCCGCCTGATAGACCACCTTACGGCTTGTCTGGTTACCGTATGGAACCGCCCCTTCTATCCGCACTGATGGTTTTGCCGTAACCGCTTGATTCTCCGCTGCCGACTCCAGCACTCTGCACTCACCTTCCAGGAACGAAGTCAACTGGTCGAAGGTGGGCAGCACAGTGCTGTGTTCCGCTGGCAGCAGGAGATACTGCTCGAAACGCATCCGCGTTGGTTCCGCTAGCTTCCGCACCGCAATGGAAAATAGGAGGAAGGACCACTCCTTGACCGGCAACCCTAAGTTCACCAGGGCCTTTGTGTTCTCAAGCAGCGTGTTGAGGAACGCCCGCAGTGAATGGCCAGAGTGTGCCACCATCGAATGTCCGACCATGTTGGTAACGAGCTTGTCCGCCAACACCCGCTTGTTGCTGTATCGGTGACGTAGGATGCTTAGTGCGATGTTGAAGTTGTCATCGATGAGCTTTAGGTGCTGAACCAGTGCACGCGGCTCATCGGATAAGCAGCCCAACAGGTAGTACAACTTCTGCGCCCCGGACATGCTGCTGTCGTCGGCGATGAGGGAATGGAAGAGATTTGCGAAGGACTCGTAGTCCTCGATCCGACCTGAGAACCTGGGTAGGTCGATCCGAGGAAGCCGCAGGTTTCCGCCTCGAGACGATGGCTCGGAGTGTGTTCCGCTTCCGCCGCTCGGTGCCACCGGAGGCACGAGAGTCCGCAACATCGTTTTGACCTCATAGTAGGTAGAAGAAATATCTGCGTACCTCGCTTTGAGCTGTGTGTCGGGGGTGGCATCCAGGTCGGGATGCGTCAGCAGTTCCAAGTGGATGTCCGTCACATCTTGGAATGTCGCATCGAGACCTATGCACCGCACCTCGAAGGCCGCCAGCAAATCGCGATTGGCAAGCGCGTCTCGGCCCGCCGATGCCGCTTGTACGAACCTATCCGCATGCAAATCGCGCTTCGCGAGTAACACCGCAACACGCTTAGGTGCCATGCTAAACTACAGTTCGAGTTCGAACCGGCACTCAAATCCGTAAAGGTAATCCGCGAAATAAAATTGTAAGTATAAAATAAATAAACACGAGAATGTAAACAAACGAACTGTCAAGCCAAGCCGAGAGAATATGTCAACTGCAAAGCTAAACTTGTCAATGTATTTCGGAAGAAAGAAAAACTATAAACAGCCCACACTTAGTTTGTTTATAGAATACCGCCCGCAATTGTTTTTAGAATTCAAAAAAAAATTAAATTTATGTACCGCTTACCGCTACGAAATTTAGATCATGCATGAATGATTTGTATCTTGCCCCCCCCTGTAAGTGTATTTCCCTCTAATATGAATGATAAAAAAAAAAATACCCCAACACCGCAATTTAACCCCAATATCCGAATGCTCGAAAGGACCAATGAATCGTAGTGTAAAGTGTGTGGTGGTGTGGTGCCTCCTACCTGGATGTGATGTGATGTCTCCGCCCGCAGCCGCACCTTCGGTAGCTCAGTTCTTCAGGTAGTGATCCCGGCACGGAAACGTCCCGGTGTCCTAGGATCTGCTGGGCCCAGCTACGCACACACCTCGGGAACTACACTCAACTTATACCGTATTCGGTCAATCAGCCCTGAGAGCCCGCGCCGCGCTCGATCAGGGTGGATTTTGGCTTTTCAGAGCAAAAATGTTCAAATAAACCGCCCGCTGCCGCTTGTATTTCTGGACTTCTTCGATAACAACAGCCCGTCGCCTAGGCAACCGGACTCTTCTCCTTTCCGCCAGGAGGCGCTGTGTGCTTCTTGCATGAAGACCGCGGCAGGTAGAGTCTTGAGGCGAAGAGAATGGAGGCACGTGTACCTAACGTGTTTTGTGTAAATGTAAATGATCGCAAAATACCGAACAACATCAATCAATACTAGCTGATAGTGAATACTAGGCACGACCAAAAGTAAGCGCCAGCATGGCCCCTAGTTTGCATAGGAACTTTCACATGTGGAAGGTTGATTAAAAGTACCTTCACATGTGTCTATCTTCAGGTATTGATATTATTAGGTACTGCGGTCCTCGCTGCGGTCGTACGTAGGAAGACCTATCGTCATTTCAGGAATATTTTTCCATGCTTATTTGCAAACGAAGGAACAGCGTCGAAGAATCTACCATTAATAAAAATAAACTAATTACATAGATATCATAACCGAATCTACTACGGAAACATAGGACTTCCTGCCAGAAGTATCGAAGATGAAGTTTCGCCATATAGTTCGGAGATATATTTGTTATCATAATAGATAGATAGATAGATAGGGGACGATTATATTCTGAAATTGGAGAAAATGAAGATATTGGCTCAAATGTAATTTATGATTATGTTTCGGTAGTACGTAGATATATTTATATTTATTTCTTTGGAGACACCAACAAGTAACACATAGAAGTTTTCTGAAGTATAACTTATACTTTTTATACATATACTTACTTAACGATAGCGTGCCAACGACTTTAACTTACAAACTGTAGATATCGAGGAAAACTCTATCGTAGTCGTGGATTCTTTTTTAATGAATGCACGACATTGTGGCGCCGATCCACCCATAAGGTGTCTAACGACGCCTTTCTATTGTTAATATTTAAGTTTGCTTTTCTCTTCTGTTCTGTGACGCTACCTATTTAAATAATGTGAACATTAGAGGTTGACTAGCAGATATTTCCTTAAGCAATCGTCCGCCTTTGTTGAAGATATAATTAATTTGAAAGCATTAGAGAGTATTATAAGGAGCGCTACCCTATCCGCACAACAACGCTCGCCCGAGCAGCCAGCATGACGTCATGGTAACAGAGCGAATGACGTCAATGTTACGTCGTCGCCGCAACGGGTGGAGCAGGTCTGCCGGTCGCTCAGCTTCTATTGACATATATTGTACGGTCTGACGCAAAACGCTGCTCCTTCAGACGTAGGGAGGAATAATTACATACCCCCTACCCCCCACAAAACAGTGATCGGCTATTGTCTTCCCAGGCCGGTCGCGTATGTGTTTATATATGTTTATGTTATTCATGTATATTATGCTGTAGGTCAGCCTTTGTCCGCACCTTCGTTTGTGTGAAATCGGGTTTGGAGTAAAAATTTGCCTATTCACTAAGCCCGAAGCAAAAATGCAGGTTCAAAAGTATTAGAGTAAACAAATATAATTTCATTATGTTCATAAATTACTTCTACACTTCAATAAAAATATGAATGTTGTAAGAAAAGCGTGACAGGCTGGATATATAAATACGAACTACTGCATACTTATACGTACATAATATAACATATAAAGTTAGTACGGAAATAAACATTTCAGCTGATTCCAGATATGTAGTTGCTGTGCAAGCAAGTTCCCCTTCAGTTTCAATAATTAACCCGAATGTTTCACAGTTGACTAAACTAATTATGTGCGTGTTGTGTGTTCCTGAAAGGAAATAAATATTTAAATATCAATAAAACTAATATTTCATAAACAATCCTCTACCGAAATAAATTTCCGTAAAATTGTACCTAATATTCAAGTAACCGAAATTAGATTTTTAGATGAATTAGGCTTTTCAATATTCATTACGAGGGGTATACGCGCGTATGTACAGCAGCCCACACAGCAACGCAAGTTGTGTGATATGAAAGGATATTATCGTACGTACGGTATCCCAATGCTATGTCAGTCAAAATGCCGTGTTTTCTGTGTTTGCATTGGAATCATAAGAGACGTATCGACGTAGATTAGGAAGAGTGTAAGCGCCCGCCTGAGGCCAAGTTCACGAGCTCCGCCCCCGCGACGGCGGCGGCGGCGCCCGCCCGACCGCCCGACCCGCCGCCGCCGCCCGACAGATTTCCCGCCCGCCCGTCCGCCAGTCGAAGCCGCCCACGGAATCCGGTGTGGGCAACGTCATAAAACGCCTATCTGTTGACGCTGCTGTTATATTGATTGTTTTGTCGGCCGATAGGGGAAATCATTTTAACCTTTCTTTTAGCTAAGAGTTCCTTATCTCTTCATTTTAGATTTTATTGTGTACTCTTGAACTTGTTAACTATATATTATGTTTTATCCGTAAAAATGGTTTTGTAAGAAACATGAAATCCTTTAGGCTAAACCGTAGATCGATCTTCGACTAGGACCCTATTTCACCAACTTCGGCTGAAACATATCTGCCGGTAAACTCCTGTCAACTGTATGAGAACAACTGATAATGTCACTATAACAGACGGATAAAATATCTTAACCGAGACTTTGGTGAGATTCAGACTAAAATCTTGAAATAACAACAGCGAGATATAGGATTGAAGCCAACCATTCTTGTAAGTAAAAAAATATCGTTTCACAATATTACACGTGATATTCCATAAAAATGTGTAATAAAGAAAATCCAGCCCATCCTTTCTTAGGATCCGAGCTCGCGCATACAAAGAGTTTACTACGCGTTAAAGCTTTGTACGGTAGTCCCTCTCCACCCCCAGCAAGGCGGGCACGATACACACCTATCGTTACCTATAGGCAAAGGAAGGAAAGTCGATATTGGGTCGTGTAATAGAAAATACACGTGCCTTCAAAGAATTCAAAAAGTTATAGGAACTTGCTATTACATCGCATACAAATTGACTTCGTTCTCAACAGCACACAATTTGGAGACAATACGCGTGTTGATAAAAGTACGTGAGTCTACAAGTCTAATAGGCGTAGATGCTGTGCTGTATAAAGACGTACCTACTACTTTTCAAATAAACATTTCAAATGTTTGAAATGCGTCCATTGCAGTATGACGACACCCATACATTTTAAACATGACAATGTGACGTTATTCGAAATTATTTCACCGCATAATTTACAGAGCTGACGCACGTTTTATACTTCTTGGAACAAGACACGCGTTCGCATTTCACCACGTCGATGTATATAGGCGGAGACCGATAGCAAAGTGGTTAGGGCACCGATATATTATGCGACAATTCCGAGGTTCGAATCCAGGTGTGCAGCGAACAGTTTTTCAAATTTTCGAAATACATATAGGATCCGTCACTTAGATGAATGAAACACGTTGACACTTGTAGATAAATCTAGATTCTTGTTATGATTATCGAAAAAAAAAGTTAAAAGAGAACGTTGCTCACACACAGAGGGTTCTTTCTTGTTCCGAGTATAGCGAGTGCGCGGAGCAATGGCGTTCGGCGCAGCTTATTTTTAATGCCCGACGAAAAAAGAGGGTTGTTATAAGTTTAACGTGTATGGATGGTGTGTATGGATGTCTGGCTGTGGCATCGTAGCTCCCAAACGGATGGGCCGATTTGGATGCGGTTTTTTTTATTAGAAAGCTGGTTTAATCGGGGTGGTTGTTAGCTATGTTGGTAATCAAGTAATTAAGTTATTTAATAAAATCATTATCTTAAAAAGTCCACCGATTTGCATGCGGTTTTTTTTTAAAGCTTGAAATAAAAGTTAAATTACTAATTTGTCCTCGACCCTTAAAAAGTCAAAAATAATTTCCGTTTACTTGCTTAGAGTCGGGGAAACTAAGTAAAAATATAAAAACTCAGAGCTGCGCGGGAATTTACATGTAACAGTCATGTACTGTTTTTTTTATTTCAATTGCGTGCTATAAGCAGGTTCTATTCTACAAAGAGGTATAGCATACTCCATTTTAACGCTTGACCGGATTTTTTCGCCAAGTAACCGACGACGACGCGCCTGCCCGTACGTCAAAGCTGAGCTTATTTTCGTACAGGTGTAATTACAAAGTCCGACTGAGTCGGGTGCGTGACGCCTCCGCCGCGGCGCCGCCGCCGCCGCCGCCGCGTGGTAAGGGTGGTTTGACGCACGGCGCGGGAGGCGCGTCACGAAGCGACTCAAAGGTCACATTGGGTAGGAGGTCACGCTCTTAACCGCGGCTTTCCAACTAAGCCGCTGAGATTCGTTGTTTCAGGCTTGAGACAAAATCGAAAGGAATAGGAACGGTAATAGGGTAGGTAGATATTGTAATTTAAGTCAGCTGTCTGACTGAGAATAACTCTGAATAACGCATTTCGACAGGATTTACTATTTTACTATATAGAAAACATCCTGCAATAAGTCCAATTTCTGTGTCACGTAACTGAGTTTTAAATGGTAACATCTTAACTTACTTAAGCTTTAATCCATCCGGATTGATACAACACTGAATGAATGAACGTCGTCGATCGAAGCGGCTAGTAAGTCGGTGTAACCGGCAGGACTAAAAGGAAAAGGAGAGCTCTGATATGGAGTGATTGACTGACATAACGGGTCTAATGTAGCCAACCATGTAAACGTTAAAAATAATGTTATTAAAACCATTACTACATAACTATTTAATTATACTTTATTTCATACATAATTTTCGGTTTGCAGATCTCGAGTATGCCACCCTATAGATACATATTTTATAACTCGAAATATAAGACGCATTCTACGTTAAAAAATAAATATTGCAGCCATACGAAAGCCTACATTGTGGAAACATTCGGCTTCCGTATTTCAGGTACCTATACACCGACTATGTAAATGTGATATAAATATTTTAACAGCCCTTAACCACGGTGTCTCGCCCCGAAACTTCCAACCAAATATGTGCATAGTGACGGCGAGGGTGGCTGTGACGTCACGCTGCGAGTACGTACGTATGTATTGTAAAGTTACGAACAGTATTACATTCGTTTGCTGTAGTTTTTTGTTTTATAGAAAGCGCGAAATATTATATTATAATAATAAAGGGTGACTGGTAATTCGATCTATTCCTTGAAAGGGGTTGTGGTAAATTGGTTGTGTAAATTGTGGTCAAAGAAACTTTCTAATTTTAAAAATTGTGGCCAAAGAAACGTTCTAATGTCAAAAACACCACGCGTTCGATTCGAGAAATCAGTTCCGTTTCTCGGAATTAATTTATTCTAGGAAATGTTTACTATTACCTATCAGAACTGGGGAATATATTTTCGGAACAAGCTCGTGGAAGCGTGCACTAACAACTAAACTGCTCTCTGGACGGCGAGGGTGGCTGTGACGTCACGCTGCGAGTACGTACGTATGTATTGTAAAGTTACGAACAGTATTACATTCGTTTGCTGTAGTTTTTTGTTTTATAGAAAGCGCGAAATATTATATTATAATAATAAAGGGTGACTGGTAATTCGATCTATTCCTTGAAAGGGGTTGTGGTAAATTGGTTGTGTAAATTGTGGTCAAAGAAACTTTCTAATTTTAAAAATTGTGGCCAAAGAAACGTTCTAATGTCAAAAACACCACGCGTTCGATTCGAGAAATCAGTTCCGTTTCTCGGAATTAATTTATTCTAGGAAATGTTTACTATTACCTATCAGAACTGCGGAATATATTTTCGGAACAAGCTCGTGGAAGCGTGCACTAACAACTAAACTGCTCTCTGGTACCACCCTTGAATGCGTTATAGCCTTTTTTTCAACTGTTCATTAAAGTTTATAAAATTTATACCTTGTCATGAAGCTGATACAAGATCATGAAGCCGTGTAATTATTTTAGGAATTTGTATGCCAAGTGTCATAAATTTATTTCGAATAATTCATGTACATTTTCGGAAAATTTAAATAAAAATAAAAAAAATTGTCATTTAAGACCTTTTATTTCTGAGATATTGATAATTTAGGCCGATATTTTTATTTTAAATTATTGGTAGCTTACCAGCTTTCAGAAAAATATCAATAGAGTGCCTAAGAGTAAGGATAATTTTTTTAACTTTTTTTTTCGATTACTAGGCAGAAAATTATAAAAAAATCTTAAAACCCCGATATCTCGGAAACCGCTCATTTCCGACCCCCAGTTGACGGGACTTAATTTGTTCCAAATAACCTCATGTATAACCCCTTTCAAGGAATAGATCGAATTACCGTTACCCTGTATAAATATGATGAGCATGCTCCAATAAACATATTAAAATTAATAAACATATTTATAAAACCGATTAAGTGTATTTTTTTTTTATTTGCCTTAGTAATGGTACGGTAAAAGCTGCAAGTGATTCCCTCAAATTAAATTATCTCTGAAAGGTTCACCGTATCATACAACTTTACTGTAAGATTTCTTCTAATTAGTAATCTTTAGAACGAGTGAAGCTACAAAAATACTATTTCATAATGTATGTGCTATGTCTCCGATGCTACGGCTGTAGTGTTTATTTTCGGAGGCAGAAACTGTAGACGGCCTTATAATTTTGAAATAAATACATTTTATTTTACTTTATAGCTGAAAGAAATAACAGGAAAATGCGCCATAATTGAAATTTACTCACCCGCGGTTGATTTAAAAATAGCCCCGCACCCAATATTCTCAAGACGTTATAAAAATAAACCAATCTGAAAATAAACTTAAGATAACTTCGACTTTTCCTAAAGCTCTCGTGACGTAGCTTAATCAAAACAGTTTCCAAATTGAGGCGACGACACCGGCTCGCCCGACCTGTGGAGAAGTACTTTGTGATCTTAAAATACACTTGATAACCGTACGTTTTGCGTGACGTCTTTGAAGATCCAGGTGTAATGTAGTTAGTCTACTTTGCTACTTTTTACAGTTCCGTAACTCATAAGAGGAAAAAAACGGAACCCTTATGGGATTACGCTCGCATCTGTCTGTCCGTCTGTAACATCTTACTTTCTCCGAAACTAATTAACGGAAAAAGTTGAAATTGTATAAAGTTTGAATTTAGGGGTCAATTTTGAGGGACAAATTAGAAAGTTGTTTTCAAGTGTGACTTATCAAATGAAAGGGCTCGTTATAAGAAGAGAAACTACTGATTACACAATGTTGAAAAAATTTCGAATCGGGTCTCTCTTATAGTTTACAGAAAAATCTATACGAAAATCTGGGTCTTAACGTTCTCACGGAAAACGGAATGGTACGGAACATTCTCCACGCGAGTATAATGTTCCTGAATCCGAACAACCTGATGAGGAATGTTTCGGTGTGTAAATTTAATATAGGTACTGATTTATTTCTGAAATTGTATACCTTTCTTCTGTTACAATACAGCAAAATGTTTGTTTATTCACATTTGGTGGCTAATTCGTAATGTCCACAAGCTAAAAAAAACTATTATTAAAAACAAAAAACCCGACTACGAAAAACAAAAAAGGAAAAAATAAGATAATTTTGTAATATATTGGGGCAAAGTGCAGTTTAGAATACGTACTTTGGATTGAAGGCTATACCTGATTGATGGACTAGATAGAAGAGGAGAACACGGGCGAGGTTGCTATGTGGCCATCTTACATCCGGTACGGTTCAACAATCCAGTCGATACCACCGTACTGGATGCTACTTTACAATTTGAGCAGACACCTTGTTAGGGGCAAGGGAAGGGACCTACAGTTTTACACCGATTCCGAACGGTGAAGCAGCAGCCGTCGGGGAAAAACAGCCTTCGTGTATATTTGTGTAGGTACCATGGACGTTGCTCTGATGAATTGGCTTCCCTCATCCCTCCAGCCCCCATCCGTATCCGCCACACCCGCCGGACTCGCTCGGAACATCCATATGTTGTTGACACCCAACTACTAAGAACACATCGTTTTTCGAAATCGTTCCTGTGTCGAACGGCGAAAATATGGAACGGTCTTCCGGTGAGTGTGTTCCCACCACCTATAACCTGGGAATCTTCAAAAGACGTGTCAATAAATTAGACGACAACCTCTTTGTCCGCCTCATAGCCGGCATGGCGCCTCTCTGAGCGTGGTTTCGCGAGGAATGGTGTTATTGGCTGTGTCTGATCTTCCGTTGAAGTATTGGGCACAGACACCCGCGCCGGCTGTCTATAAAAAAAAATAATAAATTGTGTAGGTACCCTATTCAGTTGAGATTTTTTTGGGTTTATTTCGTAATTACGTTTTGCCTAAGATTCTGAAACGTGACTCGCTCCAATGCGGTTCTCAGTGATTCTGGTGAGACACAGCTATTGCTGCCGCTATTTTGCGATAATCGCTTATATAGAGAATAGACAGGCAGAGATCGCTTTAAAATAACCCTAATGCGATTGCAGCGACCCCGTTCACATACACAGTCTGAGCGATGTTTAGATCTCTACACAAGATTTTTGGCTGGTGTAGCAACCTTGCGTTAGATCAAGTTCAACGCGTTCCTGCCAGATTTCATTCATTATCGTCTACCGCTAAAGCCCCATCAAAGTCACGAAAGATATGTAGCCCGCAGACGCGTATAGCTGCCGGATCTTCTAAAATGAATGTGTGTTTTTATACAGTGGGTTCACGCTATTAATAATACGGCGCAGGACGCAAATATCGAGAACATTTCGCTGTGATTACGTCAATCGCTGGAAAAGTGGCTATTAATACCGGCGGTAATTATTATTTTTCGAAAATATGTACACCGGCAGCTTTCTGATCGACTTTGAATGACCGTTTGTGTGTTTATACGCTTCACATTAATATTTTATCATCGTTGTCTCGTAGCAAGAAAAAAACGTTATGTACCGTTATGTTAATAAATTATGGAAATTTTTTTATTTTATTTTAAATTAATTTAATGAATGCGCGGTGTACTATAATGGCTCAATGTGTATCCTACCTATTTGTTATAATCGCAAAATTACAATAAAAATGCTAAAAATTGGCTTAAATAACTCCATAAACACGTCCCCCGCGACGTAATTTAAACAGAATTAAATCAGAAGGTATAATAATTTCACGAAAATGCTCCATCTTGGATTAACAGCAATTTACGAGTCAAAAACATTCGCACTTTGAGATAAGTAACAAATTTGCACGAGGTTATAAAAGTGTCCGTTATGTGGATAAACTAGAAGCGCTTGACGTCAACCAACGTACGGAGCGAGTTGGGCGGACGTGGCGGAGCGGCGGCGGCGGAGTGGGCGGGCGGCGCGGCGCCGGGCGGGAAATACGCCAAGCGGAGATATTTTCCAAAATGTACTCGTGACGTCAGCGCATTATTTGATCTGCCGCGGTGGAAACGAGTACGATTTACATTCCCTGTGTATACTCTCCCACTAATATTATTGCTAACAGGTTTCTTAGTGCCATTTATTTAGGAAAGGGCTGAATTGGCTGACAACATTTGTGGAGTCTCGCGTATCTCGACGTTAAGGCAAATAGTTATTTTCACGAGTATTCTAACGCATTATAAAGTGCCTGACTTGGTTATTATCTATTTACCAACACTTTATTATGGTGATTTCATAAAGAAACTATTAATTATTTCATTGTGGACGTAACTATGTATAAATATGTCTGAGGTAATAACAAATGTTGAATCACAAATGTTGGTGGAGTGTATGTATATATTTCTTAATCTATAAAACTGTACTTTAACTACCTTGCCGTACGGTGTATCGGTCGTGCTAGTTTTAATAAAGAATCTATAAATCACGGTAGTCCTCTCTCTTGTTCACAAGACTTCCTTTCTCACACAAGCTGTGTGCGTTGGTTTACTAGCAAATACGCACTCTTATCTTCTCATTACTCTGATCCAGCTTAAGCTTATAATCTCAGTATTCGTAATTGAATGTCTCTCTCGACCACTGGGAGGGACGAAAGAGGGTTATTCTAGCTACGAGTGAGGCCAGGCACGGATCTAGACCGCTGGATCTGTTCACGAGGAATAGAGAAGGGGATAGTCTTGATTGATTAATTTATTAACATAGAAATCAGCGACAGCCCAAAGAACGGAATTTTTTTTCATAGAGTATCCCTCTTCTAGCTAGACTATTTCTCACATATTTTTATAGGTTATAAAAATAAGTAATATTATAATTAACAATAAGAAATACATACTAAGAAAGAAGTAATACAGTAAAACCCGCTTAATACGATCCCGGTTAATACGATTTCCCGCATAATACGATCTTTTGTGCCGGTCCCATACTCTACCTTAATTTTACGAACAATTTTTTTCCGCTTAATACGACCCCCAATCCGCTTAAAACGATCTTTCGCCGCGCGCGACCGCCGAGCGAGCCACCTACCGGCGCTGCGTGCCTAGTAAGTGGTCCTAATCTGACAGAAAAAGCTCATACAATTTGCACAAACCTTGCAAATCACTGACTTCTCAGGCTCGAGTGGATGGATTGACCGATTTAAATCTCGCAATGGTATGCTAATCGGAATCGGTCAACGAAGAAGACGACGATTCCTGAAAAAAAACGGTCCTTCCAACTCTGATTAAAGATTACGCTCTTCGAGACATCTTCAATGCTGACGAGTTTGGGTTGTTCTTCCAACTGATGCCAGACAAATAGTTCGTATTGACGATTGCCAACATTGATTTCTGTCAGAAATACAATAAACAGATTTTAAAGTGTGTACTTTGTATTTTAACTCTTCCCGCTTAAGACGATTTCCCGCCTAAGACGATTTTTGCGCCCATCCCCTTGAGAATCGTATTAAGCGGGTAAAGCCCGCTTAATACGATTCTCAAGGGTATGTAATTAAAAAGTATATGTAATTCAAAATTAATAATCCCATAAACATTAGTACATTCATTTGGGCCAGAAATTGTTAATAATAAAATAGAAACTCAATTAAATTATAGACATAATAGATTTTTTTTTTTTTTTTTTTTTTTTTTTTTTTTTTATTGAAACTGACACGGTTGGCTACATCACCTACAACATCCGTGATGTCAGCCCATAACACCGGGTTGAACTTGGTGCCACGTCAGCGCTTCCCTTCAGTCGTGCCGGCTACACTGAACTGGACGGAAAACACAAACTATTTACATAGCCGTTTCGACCGACCTTTCATTCAGTGCGGTGGTACCAACCCGGGCGGGTTAAACCCTACCACCTAGTTATATAAGAAGGGAGTCACATCCCTTAGTCGCCTTTTACGACATGCACGGGGAGAGATGCAGTGGGGCTATTCTTTTAAAGTACCGGCCCCACACGGTACAAAAGCTTATATATTATATATATATATATATATATATATATTATATAGATATTAGAAAGCCTTATTACTGTATTAAAATTAAAAACCGTACATGAAAAAAACCTAGAAAATATAGTAGTGCGCAAGGCGGACTTCGTGCCGAATACCGAATAAGCTTGAGGTCGTCGTCCCACCTGGCGAGCGGTCTTCCCACACTCCCTTTTTCTATTCACGGCCGTGTAGGACACGATTTATCTATATAAGCCGACATGGGTGGCTGTTCCGAAAGACCAATGATGCAGTCGACAAAGCCAAAATACCCTCTTCTGGCGAAACCACGCTCAGTTAGGCGCCATGCCAGCAGATTTGCGAAGTGTTGCTTGTCTAGCCTGTTATTACGACGTTTGAAGACGCCCAGGTTAAAGGATTCGGGAAACACACTCGCCCGAACACAGTTTCACACCCTAGCAGCGGTGCGACAAACAAACTATTTAGAGAACCGATGGGTTCTCAAAGATGTCAATAACAAAAGGGTGCTGGGTCTGTCTGCGACGGTGCTACGGTGATAGGACGGGGAACAAGGGATGCTAGTTCCACAGAGCAGCGTCAGATAGTACCTGTAAAATAGACTAAGCGAACCTACAGATCGTCTGCGACTCGAGAGACTCCACTGTAAGTTTCGGGTCACCAACAAGACTGATGGCTCGGCGCTGCATCTATTCCAAGGACGGGACTACAGTACTACGGGACGTATTTGACTTTAATTTTCTGCCTTCGAGGTACTGCCTCCCCCGCTCTACGCGCCGCCCCCCATAGAAGCGTGTTTGAGAGAGGAGCGCGGGGTAGGCGGTCGGTCGACCGTTGTTGGTCGATAAGTATTCGTTATTCTGGTCCTATGCTGATAATTAATCGGGTACAATTTGCGGCTTCTGGCGAGGGTAGTTTGATCCTCGTATTTTATATGCCCGACAGACATGTTGACAGAGCCTTGTAACGTTTTAACAATTCAAAGTGTTCAAATTAAAATGTGGTAAATCGATTAATGAAAGCTAGGATTTTGAGCAAGGATTACTTTACGTATGTATAATTTTAGATGAAATATTAAGTAGAAGTTAGAAATTCACTAAAGCTATATCAACGATAATCTCTTATTTTAGTTGTCGTCTTTTGTGTTGAAGAAAATTAGCAGAAAGTATTTTAGTATACCTACCAATTGGAGTAGAAACTGACACGTGACTACGTGCGACCTGAGTTGAATGCAGGGACTACACATAAACACTGAACTGCTAATTAATCGTACTTCTTTTATTTAATTACCTACTACAGCAAACACTATGTTTTTGATGAGATTGAACGAAGACATTGGCCGCATTAATTTATTGGTGTAATAAAGTTAGTTAAATTATTAATTTAAATACGATCAAATTAGTTTAAAATTGTATAATGCGAATGAGGGATGGAGAGAGAAAGAGAATATAAGAGAAGCGGTCGTTTATTATCATATTTGCGTTTAAATCGGATTTGGTATTAAACGAGTCCACCGCGAGCGAAGGGCAAAAGCTAGTCCTGTATAAATTACAATAGAGTATTATTGATTTATTGCAGACTAGATTGAAACAAATGACACCATAAGGAACCGTAGTGCGCAAAGACGGTCTTACACCGGGAGTAATGTATTCCAGTCAATCTTGTAATCAAAGTAAATAATGCCGTTAGGTACTGAAGCTACTGTAAAGAGCGCTCGATTCTCAAGAGCGATTGATTACATTGCCCGGGAAACGAGGTCCAGTCGATGGCAGATTATGTTTTAATTAAGCTGCAATAATAAAGCTGTGGCGTGCGTCAGAATGTTTATTTTCGCTAAGACATGCTGCCCGCCCCCGCCCCCGCCCCCACCCTGCCGCCAGCGCGCGCAGGCGCAAGCCGCGCGCCGCACAGTGGGGCGATACCGTAAAAAATGGGACATAGGATAATTAAATTTTTTTATTTTTATTTCTGAAATTTAAGTACGCTAAATTAATCTACCCATCATTAGAAATAACATTCATAGATTCATATTTTCTCATTTAAGCCTTATTTTTCGAGATATACCACTTTTTATTAATTTGTACTATGGAAATTGGGTAACTTTATTTTTTTTCTCGAAATGCTTAAAATAGCTAGACCCGTGGTTACTAAATAATGATTCCCCAAGGTAAAAAGATTATTACTGTGTAAAAACCGTATCCGACGACGTCCGACTTTTCCGTATAATGCCATTTTAATATTATAATAACATTTATTCCTGCAAAGCTCACCTTTATTCTTTTTTTTTTTTATTGAAACTGACACGGTTGGCTACATCACCTACAACGTCCGTGATGTCAGCCCATAGCACCGGGTGAACTAGGTGCCATGTCAGTGCTTCCCCCTTTGATCGTGCCGTGCTTGACACTGAACTGGTCGGAGAAAACAAACTATTTACATAGCCGTTTCGACCGACGTTTCATTCAGTGCGGTGGTACCAACCCGGGCGGGTTAAACCCTACCACCAAGTAAGATTAGGAGGGAAGGGACCTACAGTTTTACGAGGAATCCGCTCGAATTACGAGGAATTCACTATATTCGTAACTTTCAGTTATATTCAAATAACAAATATTGTTTATTTGCATTGGATGTATATATTTGTATTTTAATGGTAAATATATTTCTCCATATCACCTATATATTTGAACTTGATGAAAATGTTTAATTTTTTTTTTATTGAAAGCGCGATGGCGCTGAGGCACCCAGAAGGTGACAAACGACGCCCATCTAATTAACTTTGTACTTTTAGTTTCATTGGTCTATTTTGATAATAATCTACGGAGCCGCTATTATCGGCTGCTATACTTACTTATAATATCTCTTATAAATGCTTACCATTATATTAGGAATATTTTCAACTTCGCGAGGATTAGCGGATTAGGGATATTTATGTGAATTGTCACGTATTTCCATGAAAGCTCTCGAAGAAACAATTACACTGCATTGCTAATTGTTATCTACTTAACAAGGATTAACGATATACCAGGAATACTGCAAACTGTGCGAACTAATTAGCAGTATTCATTAGTGAACAACACAATCAATCTGGCACTCAGTCTGCTCCAGTCGTTTGCACGAGTCAGTCTTCATACCCGTGCTTTACATATTTAAAACTATTCAATACGAAAACATGGAGTCTTTTGTTAATAACATTGATATTTACGTGTTTATGAGAAATTGTGACAGTTTTCTGAATTACGCGGTATTGGTTGCCGCTATTGCCTCAATAGTTAGTGTAAATTTGCCCGAAGAGACACAAGTGAAAGAATTTTGTCGTAAATATTGTTACAATCTACACAAACGATGGGTGAAGTCAAGCTACAACGAGGAACGTTTTCTACAGAAGAATCGAGAATGGTTGGACTCGGCCATCAAGTGGCCCGAATTCGTAAAGAAACAACTGCCTTCAGCGAGTAGCGACCTCGCGGATAACCAAAAGGTTTGCACTTCTCAAATAATTTCTCCGGGACCATCGACAGCGCCTCCTATCTTTGTAGCATCTTCACATAAATCATCGCCGAGAAAACCATTTGAAAGTTTAGGAGCCAAACAAAAGCGAAGAAGAACCGAAGACATTCGCACAAACTATACATCGCAGGAACTAGCATTTGCGACCAAAATGCGTTTGAAGGCAAATGGGAACGAGGACCTGGGGAAAGTTTTGGACCATTTGCTTCAGAATCCAGGCGAAATCGAAAAAGTCAAAGAATTCATTGAAAAAAAGGAGTCCAAGACTATTTATTCATCTGAAAAAGCACTTGCGATTTTGGTGTCTTTAAAGCTATCAAGATGGCAATATATAACTTTAAGAGACATGGCTAAGGAAGAAGGTTCCGACCTCTATCCATCTTATTATAAAATTCAACATGCGAAAATTGAGTGTTACCCCCCAAAACAGGACATTGAAGTTACCGAAACACAGGCCAAAATTAAACTGCAAGCGCTTTTGGACCATACTGCAAAAAGAATTTTGAAAGTGGCGAACCGAAACCTCACAGGCTGCCAGCTAACATTAACAAGCAAGTGGGGATTCGATGGCGCTTCTGGCCAAAGTACATATAAACAAAGATTTCAAGAACTGAACGAAGGAGACGACTCAAGCATTTTCATGGCAAGTTTGGTTCCTATAAAACTGGTTTATGGAGACGAAGTGATCTGGGAAAATGAGACGCCATCTTCGACGAACTACTGCCGTCCTATCTTCTTCAAATTTATGAAGGAGGCAATCGATAACGTGAAAAGTGAAATGGCTACCATAGAATCCGAAATACGAGATCTCAAAACCAGCGATTACGAAGGCGTTTTGATTGAGCATTCGTTAATTATGACGATGATCGATGGTAAAATTACGTCGATTATCTCCGGTACCTCTAATCAGTCATGTGATATTTGCAGAGCTAAACCGTCTGAGATGAATAACGTTAATATAATTAAAAGTAAAGAAGTAAACACAAATATGTACCGGTTCGGACTATCTACGTTGCATGCCTGGATTCGATGCATGGAATGCCTTCTCCATATTGCATACCGCATGGATTTTCAGCAGTGGTCGGCCAAAGGTAATAATAAAGAAATTATGACCGAGAAAAAAAAAACAAATTCAAGATAATTTCAGGAAAGAAACTGGTTTATTGATCGACGTGGTAAAACAAGGTTCAGGAACCACGAACGATGGCAACACTGCAAGGCGCTTTTTCTAGAATCCCGAGCAAACTGCCTCTATTACCGGTCTCGATAAGGATTTAATTAATAGATTCGCGGTGATCCTTAAGGCCATCTCCTCGGGAGAAAAAGTTTGCACTCAAAACTTTGAAATCTATGCTCAAGAAACAATTCAACTTTATATATCATTGTATAGCTGGTATCATATGCCAGCAAGTGTTCATAAACTTTTATTCCATGGATCTGAAATAATAAAGCATTTTAACGTAATTCCAATTGGCATACTCTCCGAAGAGGCATCAGAAGCAAGAAATAAAGATTTCAAGAAGTACAGGGAACACTACTCTCGAAAATGCGATCGCAAATCGACTAATCAAGACATTCTCAACAACTTGCTCGTATCGTCGGATCCATATTTGTCTAGTATGAAGCCAAAACTTCAAAAACAAAAGCAGCCCTTATCCAGTGAAGTGCGACATTTGCTAATTATAGACGATAAAAATAAGGAAAATATTGAATTTATTGATACCAGTATTATCTGTGTTCAATCGGATGTGGAGGATGATGATGATTCTGACGCTGAAGACGCTTTAGGTTGTTCCAGTGATGAAAAAGAAAAATTTGTAGAAATATTGAGTAAATAAATTGTAATAAAAATAGGAAGCTTTATGTACTTTAAAAATATTTATTTAAAAGTTATTAAGTATGTTTTATTTTAAGGTTTTTGTAAGATTGAAATAAGATTTTTTCTCAGAAATATGTAGTTTGAATTTCTTTTTGTTATGCACGATAAACATACTTCAGAAAATTACTTTTATTCTTGACCATAATTTTTATTGATAGTTGGTATTTTTACATTAAATAGGCTCCGTTAAAAGCCATGGGTATTTGGGTAATAATGTATTATTACTTTGAAAACTTTTATTATTACTTTTAATAATGTATTATTACTTTTCTCATCATTAATCACTATTCTTAATGTTGATGTTATTAATTTTATACTTTGAAGTAGGTTTATAATATACTTTGACGGGGGCAATTTTTTGCCTAATTATAATAAATTATAGTAAGTTTGATATATCGAAGTGTGCAGAGCCACCAAAATGACGAAATGAAAATACACAACGATATATATAACTTATAATAAGTTAATAATTCGGTAAGTTCCGTAAATACAAAAATATATGTAGTTAGTTAAATATGTAGTAATTTATATATGTTTAATTACTATCGCCAGATTAATTTGTAATATTTTATGCAAATATGCGCCGTCTGATTGATTGTATTTTGTGTGTAATAAACGTACCATTCCACTACAATAATTTTATTCAGATTAGACTACTCAACTTGAAGAATCATTATTAAGTAACCACAGGTCTAGTTATTTTAAGCATTTCAATAAAAAAAGTTACTAAATCTCCATTGTACAAACTATTGAAAAGGATTATAACACCTTAACAGAAAATCTCTGAGAACAAAATGTATTCACATATTCAGTTTTCCACATATCCCAATTTTTTTTACTAAAGAATTTTCAATGTGATATATCTAAAAAATAACAATTGAAACCGAAAATATGGAAGAGTAATACTAGTTACAAGAAATTGTATTTTTTAAAGTTCAAATTGCTATATCTCAGAAAATAAGACTTAAAATGGAAAATTTCTAAGAATAAAAGTAGTTTGTAATCATTAAGAGAATATATTAACATACTCACTTTTTACTATATTATAAATGTTTTTATAAGTGCTTATATCTCGGAAAATAATTTTTTTATCAAAAAATCTCACAGAATGAAAGTTGTTCGTAATTAATAGTAGAATCTATTTGCGTAGTCATTTCGCCCTATGTCCCGGTTTTTGCGGTATCGCCCCACTGTGCGCCGTGCCGCTCAGCTGCGCGCGCAATGACGCAGGCGGGCACGAGACCTGCGCGCGAGCATACCGTCTCTCCGAGCCAACACTTGTTCATAAATTAATATTGATTTGTAGTAAACATTTACATGCTTTGCAAAGTGAGAGAGAAAAGCAACAGAAAATTATAAAAATATACTTATAATAATAAATAAGACTAAATACTCGTACGCGTACTTGGAGAAAGACAAGTGTGTAGGCATTAAAAGGCACTCAATAACTAACCTAACAGAAAGCCTAGCAACTTATTGATTGACCTCGTATTTCAACCTTTTTCTCCGACGGAGAAATAAATAAATCGACCTTGTTAGAACCGAAATACTTCATCAACACTTCGCAATATTTTCCCCGACGATACTCGACAATGCGATAAACCAATATTACCAAAATTATTTAAAAACAATTTCTTTCATGATTGTTTTTATGACATAAATCCGCGATTACATTGTATTCTATTATGGTTGACCATTTTTTATTTATAAAAAAAAAAACACGACATGTGGGGCGAGCCACCTAGATAACGTTTCTAACTACGCCCATCATGGACGTTCGGTCGTGTGCGACTCATGCCATGCTAGACTGCTAGACTCGTGATGTCAGCAAATTCCAACATATTTCTGTCGGAACTGCATAGACGTAATTTGAGTGATTGCTTTGAATTCGTGCCGGTTACACTGAACTGAATGAAAAACACTAACAATGCTTCATCCCCGTTTCGACCTACGTTCATTTAGTCTGTAGTAACTGATCGGGGCTGATTTGTATCTACAATTTTACGAATCCAAACCATAGAGCAACGAAAGAGCGGTCTATTCGACTCAGAACTGATGAAAAGAAACCGGTGCACGCCGCGCCGACAACTACCAAACCCACTGCCTATAGCAAAACGAGACAGGACCTCTACCGTTAGTCACGAGTCGTCAACAGGGAATGCCGCCTACTCATTAGATCTCGCTCCGTCACGTCCATATCTGCAGTCACAAGGATTCCTTAGGCCCGGCACCGGACAAGAATTCCCTAGGACCGGAGAATAGAATCATACGTGTGAATGGACACACGTATGATGATTCTATTCGGAAGAGCGTTGCTGCTTTGAAAGGACCAATTGTAAAAAAATCTGTATCCTTCCGTTCACGGTCCAATGGTCCCAGCCAGATGCTATTAGCTCTTCTTTTCAAGATTACTGCCCGCTCAGCAATCTAGAAAGGATTAATTGCTGATCGAGACATCTGGGAACCCGCATGTCCACTTTCATATGAGATTGAACGATTTGAACGTTTCGCTAGTTCTGTGCTACGTTTACTGTTTATGGAGTGGTTTTTATTGTCTGCAAAAAAAATTGCTTTATTAAGGATATTTTTTCTGTGTTTCTGAGCTACAGAAATTGAAATATATCTATAGTTTCACACTCAGTCCATCAACGTCACAGAATAAATATACAATCGTTCTGGCGGAGCGGAGTCTTCTAGCATGCATGTCTGACCAGTGACTACCTTGAATAGACAAAAGAATACGGTCCGTGTGATTATTAGAGACGGAAGAGGGTGCGAACGTATTATTTTCTGCCACAGATCTACCAGAGAATATGCCCCGTGACATGTTCCAAGATTTTCTTAGAGATTATCTTTTCCAAGATACACCGTAGAAGTGCCCTCTATCTAAGTGAATTCAACGCTGCGTCCGAAATAATGTGCTTTCCAAGAGGAGTTATACGAGGTTTAGCCTCTTCCGAGGGAAGACGACGGCGCGGAAGATAATGGATTACACAGATCGTGCCTCTGCTGAACTATTCTGAAGCATGCTGTGCTCTCCGTGCTAGGATTCCGTGGAAGTAGCTCGTTTATGATCGGTAGTGTTTTAAAATGTATAGACGGACATGCTTAACTAGGCACTCGGTCGAAACCATAACTAAACGCGCCTCTTGAAATTTCATTTCTGCTCTCAGTTTGTCTTCAGTGAGTGAGTGAGTGTTAACTCTACCAGGCGCTAGCGTCACCGCTACTGGCTGTGACGCTGGATACCTAGGTTTTAATTATTTTGAATAGGTAATTATAATGTTTTCAGAACGCTTCAAGCGTAATTTTTTCGAACCTAGCTAACCTAAAAACAGATTGAAACTCACTTTCTAACGTCACAACACGAAATAACTGAATTTGTATGGAGCGTTATTCATTTCTTTCAATTAATCTCACAATACATTCACATACACATTCAATTAATCATTCATTGTCAGAGAGAACGCCTACGCAATTGGTAAAAATCTCTCGTTCCATTTCTCGTTTCATTCATTTTTCAATTAAACACGCAAACGACTCCGGCAATATGGCGACGAGAATTGGAATTTTGAATACTACAAAGCTGTCAGGTGCTTTTAATACAATTTTGTCTCTGTATGTAAATCCATCTGTGAGCATCTCAGATTAAAGGTGAGCATTGTATTATTATGTTTATTTTTTATTTATTTATTAGGTTAATTTTATCAATATTATACATTTGTCTCATTAAGAATACGTTACTTCGATTAAACAAATTATCTTTCATTATAATGTTTGATAAATGTGAATTAAAATTACTAGGTATATCGTCTTATCATATCATACAATTCCATCATGAATTCAAATATCTTTATAGTTTAGTCGCTAGTATACTGATAAAACCGCGGTCAAGTGTAAGTCGAACTCGCGTGGAGAGCGTTGCGTACAATTTCGTTTTCCATGAGAACTTTAAGATTATTTTCGTGTATGTATTCCTGTAAGTAAACTATATTCCTATTCCTTTTTTTTCACAATTTATTCCTACTATATTCCTTTTTTTCACAATTTTCGACTCAGAAGTTTCGGATGAAAGAGGTCGAATGCTCAATTTTCGTATATTTTCTTTAATATGTTTTAAACTGTGCATTTTAAAATTATAAAAAAGATTATACTTCTCAAATTACTTCATTATTTGTATTTCTTATAACGTGTCCTTTCCATAGATTAAGTCACATGATACAATTGAAAAACAATTTATCCCCTAAAATTGACTGAACATTGAATTGACAAATTTCGTTCATTTACGCTATACATACGTACATGATCGGGTCGTCAAATCGAACTCTATATGTACCTCAAATCTTTTCGTCCAATAGATTCAGAGAAAATAAGTTGTGACAGACGGACAGACAGACAGACAGACACAAGAGTGATCCTATAAGAGTTCGTTTTTTTCCTCTTTTCAGGTACGGAACCCTAAAGATATGAGTGAGTAGGATCGCACGGAATCCTATTAGCGACAAGAGAGGCCAGGTAATGCAGCCGTCTGAAGTGTTCTAGTTAGGCAGTGCGGTAGATGCATGCTTTCAGGCCGTATTCAG
This sequence comes from Nematopogon swammerdamellus, assembly GCA_946902875.1. NCBI lineage: Eukaryota > Metazoa > Arthropoda > Insecta > Lepidoptera > Adelidae > Nematopogon > Nematopogon swammerdamellus. The sequence goes on along the minus strand of OX336341.1, from coordinate 11,730,501 downwards.
GACTGGTGTTACGAGTACGGTGGCGGCGGCGAGTGCGCGCTCGTCCCCTCCGTTCGTTTATCCTTATATCATCCATAATACTATAGGAGCTTATACTTAGTATGCTGTACGTACACAGATATTTATAAGCACATTGATGAAAGTACGTTCGTCGGTAAAAATGGAGATAAACCTTAAAAACTTGCTTTAAGTGTATCCAATTTATAGAATACGAAACTTGAAGTAACTCGATCGTCGAGCCGTCGTCGTTGGCGGATATGCACTTATGAAATTCGGAATAAAAGAAAAAAATTGCCATAAGACGACACACTGATTCTCGCGAACGAGGCAAGTGCTCTACTGTTTTTTTAACCAACATGGATGGCCGTGCCGAGCGACCAATGGTGCAGTCGACAGAGCCAAAAACACACGATCCAAGACAAGGAGCAGAAATTAAACAATTGGCTGTTGGGTTCACAATTAGTAGGTAAGTTTGAAGTACCAATAACTCCATTTGCCACCAGTAGCACAAAAGTAAGTAAAAACCCCGAAACGATGCTTGATAAAAGTGTACTTACAAAGAAATGAAACTCCCAATTTCATGCCAAGATTCCAAGTCGAATTGTTCGATGACTCACCAAACTTTCGCTAACTTTAGTTAGGCAACTTGAACAAACCATCTAGCTAGGGTGTACGTAGAAAAAAAGCCAGCCAAGGGTTTACTTTCAACTAAAAGACCAATTTTTTCAGATCTCAAAGTTCATTAAAGAGGAATTTTATTTGAATTGCCGCTCCTCCTGCGTAAAAGTCGTGGCTTTAAATACTGGTGAAAGATCGACGAATGCATTAATTATACTTATCCATAAAATTTACTGAATGATTCTTACATTAGTTAATTCTTTAATTATTCATAGCCTTAACACAACAGCGCGGGCGTAATACGGTTAAAATTCCATCTCGAACGGGGAAATTGGACAAATGTTGCTCTACTAGGTATGAGCACGCATGTACCTAACCTTTATGATATCCCATAGCAAAATGTCATAGGTTATGTTATAAAAATACATAATAATAAGTATAAGCGCTACAGCTACAGCTACCTAATATATATATATGTATCTTGTTCGTACCAACACTAAAGCTATATTTCTAGAGGGTTCTTCGCCGTCTATCAAGTTGGGCATGAATTAACAAAAAGATCGAGAGCCATTCCCAACTCCCCAGTCATTGACGCCATAAGCTCCGCCGCCGCCGACGAGTTGGGCCCGCAAGTTGGCAAAGTTTTGGGAATTATGGCCACTTTAGAGGAAAACTTCTCAGCGAGAAAAATTTTGTAGAGACTTCCCATCGGAAATTATATACTTTTCGAAAGGGAACTTACGAAGGTAAGTAAGTAAGTGATCGAACGTGTACTGTTTCTAAACAAAATTTTACCTTTGCGAATTCGTAAAATATGATTATTAGGGTAAAGAAAATCCGATCCGTCATGCATGACATGATTCTAATTTGTTCCCTAAAATTAACCACCAAATTCATTCATTTACACTATACGTCATTGGGTTATCAAATTCTATATATTATGTACCAAATTTCTACTTATTTCTCCAGTAGATTCGGAGAAAACAAGTTGTGACAGACGGACAGACAGACAGACAGACACGAGACTGATCCTAGAAGGGTTCAGTTTTTTCATATTTGGGGTACGGAATGCCAAAAAACACTAAGTATAATAGATATGCGCATCACAAAATAGGTTGTACAACAAAATATTTTTTATCCAAACAATAGGTCCTTCCTCGCAACCTTAGACAAATCCTTAGCCGTTAAAATTTCCGAAGGAACTTCTGAATAAATGTAAACCGTAATGTACTAGCGAGAATGAGTGATGATGCGACCACGGACCGGCCGCCGCGCCCGGCCACCTGGCTGTTTCCACCGTCACGTCACAGCGTCACTTCGTGCCCAAACCTTACGGTGAACGTATGTACATACATACCCTGTCAATATTTTATATTCAGGGCTAGGTCTGACGTAGTTTCTTTTTATATACTCCAGTCATTATATCCAAAAAACCGACCCTACCCGTGAATAATCAGTTCTTGGATTTTTTTTTCGTAGGTCCCTTCAAAAAGTAGACTGAATCAGGCTCCTGTGTATATTCGAAAAACGGGTTTTCTTGAATAACTCGGCCATTTTTAATTTTACAGTAGAACCGTGAGCACAAAAATTGTAGGAAATTTGATTCTCTACAAGTTTGGTCCTCACAATTTTTCTTCCAGGATCGATATTTTGGAAATTAAATTTGAAAAAAGCGACAAATTCAAAATATTTTCATCATCTCGTTTATTTTCAACTTTACGGCATAAATGAAGAGGACTAAACTTGTAGAGAATCACATTCTGAACAATTTTTGTTCCCACCTTTATTTCCCCAAAATCGATATTTTGGAAATTAAACCTGAAAAACGCGACAAATCCAAAATATTATCATTATCTCCTATGTGCCACGTTTTACGGCATAAATGAAGAGAAAGAAACTTGTAGAGAATCAAATTTCCTACAATTTTTGTCTTCACGGTTTTACTGTAAAATCAAAAATGCCCGAGTTATTCAAGAAAAACCGTTTTTCGAATATACACAAGAGCCTGATTCAGTCTACTTTTTGAATTTACACTCCCAGTGACCCCCCCGAGGGACCTACGAAAAAAAAAATCCAAGAACTGATTATTCACGGGTCAAAATCTATAAAGACTGAACTAATAGTATTAATACGTTGACAGAAATTAAAAAGTTGTCCATTTGGATTATTTTTAATCCGATTGAAATAATTGTAGTTTTAGTGGCGCTCTCGTAAATCTGTCGATTTCTATTTAAATGCAAAGCATGACACAACAAGTGGTAAACACCACTTGGATGGATTGATTGATATAAATTACAAATTTATAAAAAACCCCGACCATTAAAAAGTCAAAAATAATTTGCGTTTACTTACTTAAAGGAGTCGGGGGACCGCTAAGTAAATTCCCGCGCAGCTGAGTATTTATATTTAATTTACTTAGCGGTCCCCCGACTCCTTTAAGTAAGTAAACGCAAATTATTCTTGACTTTTTAAGGGTCGGGATTGTTTTTTTAAATGTGTAATTTAACTTTTATTTCATGCTTTAAAAAAACCGCATGCAAACCGGTCCACTTTTTAAGGTAATAAATTTTTTGATTACTTAATTACATGATTAATTGATTACAAACATAGCTAACAACCATCCCGATTAAATCAGCTTTCTAATAAAAAAAACTGCATCCAAATCGGTCCATCCGTTTGGGAGCTACGATGCCACAGCCACACACCCTTACACTCATACACACATACACACACGTTAAACTTATAACACCCCTCTTTTTTCGGCGGGGGTTAAAATCAGACAAGTTGCGAAATTTATATAATAATATATTGCCAGTTTCCTTAAATTTTGCAAAGCATTTTCGCTCTAACTTTTAAGTGCATTGTATACTTCAGAATACTTATAGGTATACGTCATTGATATTAGTAGGTGTAGATAACTTGAATTGCTGCCTGTATGTGTGTAATTTCTGTTGTACGCCCACATAAGCGTCCCTCCGATCGAGCTACAATTTTCAAGTATCTTCCGCGCCAAACATAATCGATTGCTAAGTGACGGAACGTATACGAGCCACCGTGAAATCAAACTTACATCAGGGGAGTATGCATGTTACGTCTCACGAGGGTATAATATGGGACATTTTTATTTGTTTCATTGTTAGGTTTTAAAACAAATACACAAATAACACCTTCGTTGTACTTATCTCTCTACCCATTATCCCTGAGTAATTTACAATAAGTAGGTACCATGAGACTTAGCAGGGAAATAAAGAACGAAGTGGATGAGAATCCGTACTGTGCAATTTCCTGCGAATTTAACCACTGTTGCTAAACCACCACGCCCAAAAATGTGAAACCATGTTGCCTAGTAGAAGGAATAGTTCATATTGATAACAAAACACGTATTGTGCCGCAAATTGCAATACGGCCAAGTTTCACACGAGAAGGCCACAAACTTGTTCGCCTGCATGTACTTCTCCCACATTCCAAAGGTTAGTTAGAATAGAATTCCTCACGGCATTAAGCTCGCCCATTGTGCCAAATTTGCATAAATTGGTGTCCAATAAGGAATATTACATACATACATATGTGCATACAACTCAGGTTAGATTAAGTTATACTCTAGTTCGCGAGACAAGCCAGTACTAGAACGGTAATAACAATGCGCAGTGAAGCGCTATTGGTCCACGTCAAATCATTAAAGCTGCGGTCATACGGGCCGCCGGCGCCGGCTTGCCGCGTACTGCTGCCACGCGTGTCGTGTTTCCAACCTCGCGCAGTGCAGACGTGTCAACATTCAGTTTTCTTTCTATTTTTTAACCGACTTCCAAAAAAGGAGGAGGTTCTCAATTCGTCTGTATGTTTTTTTTTTTTTATTTTTTTTATTTTTTTTTTGTATGTTTGTAACACGATTTCTCCGTCAATTGAGGGCCGATTTAGAAAATTCTTTTTTTGTTAGTTAGGTCATACTTCCGAGGTGGTCCCATTTCAATTTTATCGAAATTGGTTCAGTGGTTTTCGAAAAATCAGCATAATACTATGGTGTGTGGTTACCTTCAGCAAAACTTGTCATGTGGTCGTTTTCGGCAATTTTCAGTTTGATAAATTAGTATGGTGGGTGGTTACCTTCAGCAAAACTTTTGTGATGTGGACTTATTCAGCAATTTGCAGTCTGACACATATGGCGAATAATTCTGTACCACTTCAATCGATTTCGATTATTCGATTTCGATTATTCTTTTTTATGTAATATTACTAAAAAGAATGAAGTAAAAACTGTTTTAAAAAATATTAAACCGATTTCAAAAAAACAAAAAAAAAAGAACTAAAAAGTATTAAATACCTAATATTTTGAAATTTTCTCTGTCCTGTTGAAATACATGAATCGATATACTAGTGATACATATTCGGACCCTTGTTTCATGAATATTCTAAATTTGAAATTTTTTATCTTTTCCGACCGGCCAGGTGCGCCTAATTTATTATGGTACGAGTACCATGGTCTGATGATGGAGACAGAAGGTGGCCATAGGAACTCCTAAACTACACATGATAAACCCATCGTGTTTGGGCTCGTTGCATTTGTCTTCACGAGAAATTTACTTTAGACCTAAGAGATTCTCAATTCGACGGTATGTTTTCTTTTTTTGGATGTTTGTTACGCGATTACTCCGTCAATTGTGGGCCGATTTTGAAAATTCTTTTTTTTTTTATTTGAAAGGGGATAACCCTGAGGTTTTTGAAGTGAAAACTTCTTTAGCGGCGCTTGGCACTTTTTTAGGTGGGTAAAAAATGTATAACTCGCGACATCGCGTCAGCGTCATTTTTAAAATGAAACCTTAAGTCATTGCATTAAGGGTTAAGTTAGAGTGGCACGGGATCTGCCGGCACTCCCGGAGTGCAACTGTTAAGTAGGGTTCGGTAACACGTTTATGTCTGTCCATTCTACTAAGTTCTGCAAGATGAATGTAGGGTTCCGTAACAAATGCATGTCTGTCCGTTCTACAAAATTTAACATTTATTTCAAAATGAATGTAGGGTTCCGTAACAAATGTATGTCTGTCCGTTCTACTAAATTTTACAATTTTCAACCAAGGCCCTCCGACGGTTATTTTATAATAAAAGTAGGGTTCCGTAACAAATGTATGTCTGTCCGTTCTACTAAATTTCACAATTTTCAACCAAGGTCCTCCGACGGTTATTTTATAATAAAAGTAGGGTTCCGTAACACGTTTATGTCTGTCCATTCTACTAAGTTCTGCAACATCACCTACAACGTCCGTGATGTCAGCCCATAACACCGGGTAAACTAAGTGCCATGTCAGTACTTCCCCCTTTGATCGTGCTGACTACACTGAACTGGTCGGAAAACACAAACTATTTACATAGCCGTTTCGACCGACGTTTAATTCAGTGCGGTGGTACCAACCCGGTCTGGTTAAACCCTACCACCAAGTAAGATTAGGAGGGAAGGGACCTACAGTTTTACGAGGAATCCGAACCTCGGTCAGCCTCCAACGGTCAGCGGTCACCCATCCAAGTATTGACCGCACCCAGCGTTGCTTAACATTCAATAGCGACAGTTGACTGTCTGCACCACTGAGCTATCGAAGCTGACGTGGTCCTATTTTAATTGGGTCAAGATCGGATTGGAAAGCGAGGCGGAATCGCGAGGCCGAAGGCCGAGCGATTCCGCCGAGTACATTAATAGCAAAAATTACTAAAAAAAACTGTGAAATAAAAAAAAAGTTTTAAAAAACATAAAACCGACTTCCTAAAAAAAGGAAAACTAAAAAACTATTTAAAATAAAAATATAAAAACCGCCTTCAAAAATATATGAAATAAAAACCTAAAAAAAAAAACGAACCCTAGAGTTGAAGGCGGTGCTAAAGCAAGCAAAAATGATGCATGAAAGAAAAGATGAGTGGATGATAATATCCTTTGTGATTTGTGTAGCCTTTTTAGCACCGCCTTCGGCGGTTTTTATATTTTTATTTTAAATAGTTTTTTAGTTTTCCTTTTTTTAGGAAGTCGGTTTTATGTTTTTTAAAACTTTTTTTCATTGTGCCGTCTGAAAGTTGGTAACATGGTTGATTCAACAACCGAATCCGCCTGTAACACGAACGAACGAACTGTGAAACGAGCAAAGCGTCGTCGGTTGCAATCGACGGAAAAACAAATGATTTTCGCCTGCCGAGTCAAGCACACAGCGTGACACAGCACTATAAGTACGACAAGTATAAACGCACCTTAACAAAATGAAAGCATTAAGCAGGCGTGGTGGGGATAATGGGAAGGGTCTAACGATCAGCCCTCTCTGTCTTAGGACTATGGTAATCATGACATAGCAACTCTCAGTGCTGGCCTGTTTAATATTTATTAATAAAGTATAGCATAAGTTAATAAATAACACAGAAGCCTCTTCTTGTATAGCGCCTAAATAGTCAAATCTGCCACCGGTATACCTTAGTAGGTATGCATACAAGTAAGGAAGGCGTGCCATCATGAGATGTAACATCTGCACCTGCTACATCGGCCTATCTCCCGTTTCCGCAGTAATTAGCGCACCTTCCTGGATCGTCGGGGCCGGGACGAAGGAAGGGGGCTCACTGACGTCATAGCATGACCTTACAAGCCTCGCGTGAGCGCTGAAGGCCCATTTGTTCGTACGATAAATCTTCTGAGCGCGGGGCACTCTTTGAGCTACATTCGGAATGTGGGCGCGCTATGAGCTGGTATTATGACAAAAATAAAAATATCAGGATTTATTACGAAAATGAAGTCGAGATTTTCATAGAATCGAAGAGAGAACATAATGATTTTACTAAAATATTAACAGTAACCATGGCGCAAATCACTAAATTGGAAATATAACTCACATTTTCTAAGACTTCCATCGCTTCAGACCCCACTACCCCAGCCAGTACCATATTAGGGTAGCGTGACGGTACCTATATGTATAGCCGTATAGAATCGTGTGGCATCTATTATCTATACATATAATAAAATCGTAGAGGTAAGAAAGTCTGTACATTGAATATATTCGGAAAAAAACTAACCAGGGCTTAAAATGAGATACTGAACATGTTAGAACAGTTTTTAAAATTTTTGTTTGTTTGTTTGTTTGTTTGTTTGTTTGTTTGTCTGTACGCGCATCACGCAAAAACCACTGAACGGAATTAGACGAAACTCTGTATAATGACAGTTTATATGCCGGGTTAACATAATACGTAAAAAAAAATAACAAAAATAAAAAAAAATTAACAATTATAAACATTATTGCGCGTTTAAAATCACGTAGTCCAAAGTACATAATTATATCTTGAGAACTGGCAGCAAATACAATTTGAATAAAATATTCATTCGAAATTTAAAAATAAGTAGATACAACGAAAATTACAGTTCTTCTTTTTTATACCTTGAACACAATAGTCTATACATATCTATTCTTTCTATACATATCATAAAATCGTATATGCAAAAATTTCTATTTGTACGCGCATCTCGCAAAAACCACTGAACGGAATTTGACGAAACTTTTTATAGTGACAGTGTATATCCCGGATGAACATAATAATTAAAAAATATAATAAAAATCACGTAATCCGAAGTAAAGGTAAAAAACTGTTTTAAATGTCATGTTGACAACGGAGAACTGTCATCTGGACGTGAGCCGGCCGGTGACAAATTGTTTGATAAATAAAAATAATAATTGAAAGTCGAAGTTATGTCGCTGTCATTGGTGCAATAAAATTTATATATCTGTTGCCCGCGGCTTCACTCGCGTGAAATTCGTATTTAAAAAAAAGAAAGTAAGTAACTAAAGGCGGGCCCGAAGGCGGATCTGCGCTCACGTAAACGATATTCTTTCTCGATGAAAGTAACTAAGGGCGAGGCGGAAGGCGTAGCTGAGTTCAGGAAGAAGAAAACATTATTGAAGAAAGTAAGTAACTAAGGGCGAGGCCGAAGGCCGAGCTCTATTCTGGAAGACCATAAACCTTCTCGAAGAAAGTAAGTAACTATGGGCGAGGCCGCAGACCGAGTTGCATTCAGGAAGAAGCTAAACCATCTTGAAGAAAGTAAGAAAGTAAGTAAGTAAGGCGAGGCCGAAGGCCGAGCTACGTTCGGATAATTGAAAAACCATCTCGAAGAAAGCAAGTAACTAAGGGCGAGGCCGAAGGCCGAGCTGCGTTCAGGAAGAAGCTAAACCATCTTGAAGAAAGTAAGCAACTAAGGCGAGGCCGAAGGCCGAGCTACGTTCTGACAAATGATAAACCATCTCGAAGAAAGCAAGTAACTAAGGGCGAGGCCGAAGGCCGAGCTGCGTTCAGGAAGAAGCTAAACCATCTCGAATAAAGTTAATTAATATTAAGATTGAGTTAATTTAATTTAAATTTTATTATAAAGTCCACGCTTCTAACGGCAAATATACCGTGCATCCTAGAACCTCGCGGTTATTCCCGGCTGGATGGCAAGAGGCCCGATGCTATCACCTTAGTGCCATGGACTAAGGGTAGTTCTTTGATGTGGGACGCCACTTTTGTTCTCACATTGGCTTCAAGTCACGTTAGGACATCTTCAAGAGCGGCTGGCGCGGCCGAGGCTGGGGCGGAGAGCCTCAAACGCAGCAAATATAGAAATATAATTCAAGATTTCGAATTTGTTGCGTTTGCGTTTGAAACCCTCGGTCCGTGGAGCAGTGAAGCCAAAAGAGGCTTGAGCTGATTGACGCAACTGGTGTCCCGCCTTCTGTTGTGCCATGTACTTCATTCAAAGGGTAAGCCTTACCATCCAGCGGGGTAATGTCGCAAGTGCTCTAAGAACATTTGAAAATGCCCGTTTTGATAGTTATTTTAATGTTTGTTAGGTAGGTTTAATTCTTTAGTTATTAATATTACTTTTTTATTTTTATGAAATAAATAGATTGAGTAAACGATATGAGTCCGTGGCGATTCCCTTATATTCTATCGAAGAAAGGAAGTCTTTAAGGGCGAGGCCCGAAGGCGGAAGAGGGTTTTTGGTTTACCTGAACGCAGCTCGGCCTTCGGCCTCGCACTTAGTTCCTTCCTTTCTTCCAGAAGGTTTATCGTCTTCCTGAACGCAGCTCGGCCTTCGGCCTCGCCCTTACTTACTTCCTTTATTTGAGAAAGATTTATCGTTTACCTGAAAGCAGCTCGGCCTTCGGCCTCGCCCTTAGTTAGTTACTTTCTTTAATAAGGTTTATCGATTACCTGAACGCAGCTTGGCCTTCGGCCTCGCCCTTAGTTACTTACATTCTTCTTTGGAATACGAATTTCACGCGAGCGGAGCCGCGGGCTCAGCTAGTTATAAATAAATTTGAATTTTACATTTTATTACAGTTTCAGACAAATGAACATTTTGAAAGTGTGTAAGGTGAGTACTTATACGTCATACTCGTATCGTGAAAGAAATATATGCGACTTCAAGGACATAAACAAACCTTTTATGCCTTTAGTATCTCATCAAGAATTCAAAACATTGGAACTGATATTACAACAGTTTACTTAGTACCGTGTGAGGCCGGAACTTAAAAATAATAGCCCCACTGCATCTCTTCCCATGCATGTCGTAAAAGGCGACTAAGGGATAGGGACGAGATGCCGTGCTAGCGCGACAGGATAGCCACCCCTCACCTCGGCACGATTCTTCCAACGAGTCAAGCAGCAGGTGGGCCTTCGTGCCTTACTTGCTGATTGAGAATTATCTTGTTGTAATACTTTGCTAAGCGTGCTGGTCGGTCTTGTGCTGTAATTTAAAAGAGTACTTGCAGCACAGCACAAATTTTAATGTCGGGATACAGTGTGTGATATGTATGTATGTACTTCGTCCACGACATATACTGTGAATGCTAACAATTTACATTAAATAGCTCGTAAAACGATCAGACGGCGAATTTTGTCATTTTGCACACCATTAAGGCCCTATTCCGCCGATGCAAAACATGCGAACAATGAGCGTTTTGGCTTATATCATGTGCCATTTGTTAGAATAATTATTTTCCAACTCATATTTTTCAATCGGATTTTTTTTTCTTTTCAATAAAAATATATGAATTTATAACATGCTTAGTGATTTATTTCTTATAACATGTAACTTTGGCCAAAAAAAAAACACGACAGAGGACCATAAATTACGTTTTTTTAGAATAAATTGTTAAGAAAATCAAGACACCTATACAGAAATTATTCTGGAGAAATACAAGAAAAAGATGAGAACGATTATTTATCCTGCTTGTTTTTTTTAGTTTTTGTATAGGTTGACCCTGGAAAAAGCTGTTAAAAACACCATGTTAGCAATTGTTTACGACCAGGTGGGGTTTGAAGGGGGTTTGTTAAGCAAATAAGCCACATTTTGAGTACAATTTTTTTTTATAAACGTCTCTTTATTCTTGGCTTTCGTAATCAATTTTTATATTTTTTCTGTGTGGCCTGGTTTCTCTGAGATAAATTTTTGAAAATTTCAATAATCTCGTTTTCTCCTAAAATTTGCATATCGCAGCTACTTTCATCTTTTTGAGTACCTTGGTCTCTCATATAATGTTAGCTTAAACAATTTCAAGATTCTGAGAAACGGTAAAATAGGCCCACACAAAGGCATTACTTAGAATGGCTGTGTTACCTACATTTTCAAATAACATATGCGTATAAGGACCTACACAGGTACCTAAATTTCTAAATATATCACGTAACGCAGAAATTCGACCCCGGGTAGAATTGGTACAAATTAGTACGCAGTTTTTCGCATGGGTCACGCGCCTAAGGGTTCCGTAACACGCACCTCAAATCACGAGAGGCACTCACGCACCCCTCTGCGGCCCGACACTGCGGCGGGCGACTAGCCGCGAGCGCGAGTGCCACTGCGTAATGGCGGCGGCGCCAGACATGTACAGTCGGCAATAAAATTATGTACCTACAATACATAATATAACGCATAATGTAGGTATGTTTTAGAACCTTGTTAAACTTGAGCCACAAACTTGAGTTCAAAAGGGCTTGCGGCTGTTCATTGTAGGAAGTCCTGCATGGCGGCAAGTAATGACAGAGATAGCATTTTTTATTTCTGTGGCATCTAGCTACATCATTTCATTTCATAGACGGAGGTTACACGCTAGGTTTTTCATCAGTTCAGTCCATCAGTCTGGTTAAACCATGGTCCAGACTGACCGTTTAATCTACTTTGATGGATGGATGGTTTGGAATGATGGACCAGACTGACGGATTTTAAAATATTTTGATACTAGACTGATGGCAGACTGATAGTGCGAATGCATTTTACGTCTGGCGTCAGTCTGCCGTCAATCTGGTCGTGACCAAGGTCACGGACAGAACTGATGAAAAACCTAGCGTGTAACCTCCGTCTTACATTCCAGGATTTTCTTACCTACTTGCTGCTATACTGATTACATGTGACCCTAAAAAGTTTTTCACATTTCATTCTCAAACCTTTACTGGAAGAAATCTCTAATTAAAGTCCATCTTTGCACCTCGTGTAAACAATTTATGTGCTTATTTCTGTAAAATGTTTTGGAGCAACAAGTACACTCTCTCTAATTTTTTAATCGATTTGAAAAAGAAGGGGTTCTCAATTGGACACGTATTGTATCGTTTTAATCCCCGATGAAAAAAGAGGGGTGTTTAACGTGTGTGTGCATGTGTGTATGTGTATATGGGTGTGTCTGTGGCATCGTAGCTCCCAAACGTATGGACCGATTCGGATACGGTTTTTTTTATTGGAAAGCTGGTTTAATCGGGATGGTTGTTAGCTAGGTTTGTAATCATATAATCAAGTAATTAAGTAATCAAAAAATGCATTATCTTAAAAAGTGGACCGATTTGCAAGCGGTTTTTTTTTTAAAGCTTAAAATGAAAGTTAAATTACAAATTAAAAAAAACCCCGACTCTTAAAAAGTCAAAAATAATATTTCCGTTTACTTACTTAAAGGGGTCGGGGGACCGCTAAGTAAATTAAATATAAAAACTCAGAGATGCGCGGGAATTTACTTAGCGGTCCACCGACTCCTTTAAGTAAGTAAACGGAAATATTCTTTTTGACTTTTTAAGAGTCGGGAGTTTTTTATTAATCGATTTAAAAAAGAAGGAGTTCTCAATTCGACATTGTATTGTATCTTTTTTATAATATATTTTATTACTAGCTGAGCCCGCGGCTCCGCTCGCGTGAAATTCGTCTTCCAAAGAAGAATGTAAGTAACTAAGGGCGAGGCCGAAGGCTGAGCTGCGTTCAGGTAATCGATAAACCTTCTTAAAGAAAGTAACTAACTAAGGGCGACGCCGAAGGCCGAGCTGCGTTCAGGAAGACGATAAACCTTCTGGAAGAAAGGAAGGAACTAAGTGCGAGGTCGAAGGCCGAGCTGCGTTCAGGTAAACCAAAAACCCTCTTCAGCCTTCGGGCCTCGCCCTTAAAGACTTCCTTTCTTCGATAGAATATAATATCGTTTACTCAATCTATTTATTTCATAAAAATAAAAAAGTAATATTAATAACTAAAGAATTAAACCTACCTAACAAACATTAAAATAACTATCAAAACGGGCATTTTCAAATGTTCTTAGAGCACTTGCGGCATTACCCCGCTGGATGACAAGGCTTACCCTTTGAATGAAGTACATAAGCCCTTGATGGCGGGACATCAGTTGCGTCAACCAGCAGAGGCTCAAGCCTCTTTTGGCTTCACTGCTCCACTGACCGAAGGTTTCAACCGCAAACGCAACAAATTCGAAATCTTGAATTATATGTCTATATTTGCTGCGTTTGAGGCTCTCCGCCCCAGTCTCGGCCGCGCCAGCCGCTCTTGAAGATGTCCTAACGTGACTTGAAGCCAATGTGAGAACAAAAGTGGCGTCCCACATCAAAGAACTACCCTTAGTCCCTGGCACTAAGGTGATAGCATCGGGCCTCTTGCCATCCAGCCGGGAATAACCGCGAGGTTCTAGGATGCACGGTATATTTGCCGTTAGAAGCGTGGACTTTATAATAAAATTTAAATTAAATTAACTCAATCTTAATATTAATTAACTTTATTCGAGATGGTTTAGCTTCTTCCTGAACGCAGCTCGGCCTTCGGCCTCGCTCTTAGTTACTTGCTTTCTTTGAGATGGTTTATCATTTGTCAGAACGTAGCTCGGCCTTCGGCCTCGCCTTAGTTGCTTACTTTCTTCAAGATGGTTTAGCTTCTTCCTGAACGCAGCTCGGCCTTCGGCCTCGCCCTTAGTTACTTGCTTTCTTCGAGATGTTTTTTCAATTATCCGAACGTAGCTCGGCCTTCGGCCTCGCCTTAGTTACTTACTTTCTTCAAGATGGTTTAGCTTCTTCCTGAACGCAGCTCGGCCTGCGGCCTCGCCCATAGTTACTTACTTTCTTCGAGAAGGTTTTTCTTCTTCCTGAACTCAGCTCCGCCTTCCGCCTCGCCCTTAGTTACTTTCATCGAGAAAGAATATCAATTACGTGAGCGCAGATCCGCCTTCGGGCCCGCCTTTAGTTACTTACTTTCTTTTTTTTAAATACGAATTTCACGCGAGCGAAGCCGCGGGCAACAGATATATAAATTTTATTGCACCAATGACAGCGACATAACTTCGACTTTCAATTATTATTTTTATTTATCAAACAATTTGTCACCGGCCAGCTCACGTCGAGATGACAGTTCTCCGTTGTCAACATGACATTTAAAATTGTTTTTTACCTTTACTTTGGATTACGTGATTTTTATTATATTTTTTAATTATTATGTTCATCCGGGATATACACTGTCACTATAAAAAGTTTCGTCAAATTCCGTTCAGTGGTTTTTGCGAGATGCGCGTACAAATAGACATTTTTGAATTTACGATTTTATGTTAAGTATAGAAAGAATAGATATGTATAGACTATTGTGTTCAAGTTATAAAAAAGAAGAACTGTAATTTTCGTTGTATCTACTTATTTTTAAATTTCGAATGAATATTTTATTCAAATTGTATTTGCTGCCTGTTCTCAAGATATAATTATGTACTTTGGACTACGTTATTTTAAACGCGCAATAATGTTCATAATTGTTTAATTATTTTTTTTTGTTTTTTTTTTTTTACGTATTATGTTAACCCGGCATATAAACGGCCACTATACAAAGTTTCGTCTAATTCCGTTTAGTGGTTTTTGCGTGATGCGCGTACAGACAAACAAACACACAAACAAACAAACAAAAATTTTAAAAAGTGTTCTAACATGTTCAGTATCTTATTTTAAGCCACCCGGTTAGTTTTTTTCCGAATACATTCAATGTACAGACTTTCTTACCTCTACGATTTTATTATATGTATAGATTGTATTAGACCACAAAACAGCGATCGGCGGCCGCCTTATCCCAGTCCCGCGTGTTCCTTACTCAGTGTATTAGACTGGCGCTGCTGTCAGGGGCCTCTCGCGAGCGACGACACGAGAATATAGTATGGCATGCATAGAGTTGTAAAAAAACAGTTTTCTTTGTGGCATGAAAAAAAAAACGTTGAAAAAAACAAGAAAAAATACCGTTTTTTTTCTGAAGTACGTTTTTTTTTGGTTACCGTTAAATACAAGTTAATAATAATTGTTTTTGACGTGATGACGTCACGTCTTATAAATTGATGAGCAACGGCTGCACGCACGAAAGCGTGTCACGTTGATATTCAAAGTTACCATGGAAACGTCTTAAGAAGTAAAACTGTCAAGATCAGACAACAGAAGTTTTGATGTCCAGCCACAAGATGATTAATCTTTCTAATGGAAATAGAAATTACTGATCTTTGATCTATGTACTACGATTATTCCACGTCATCACGTAAAACTATCGTCCGTAAACCGACTTTACAGACAACCAATTTTTGGTTTAAATTTGGAACTACAAATTAATTTTGTTAAATAGTACAAAAACGGCTCAAAATAAATTGGCAACACTGACAGATGGAAAAAAAAATTGGAACGTGACACTTCTTCGTGCGTGCAGCCGGTGTTCATCAATTTATAAGACGTGATGTCATCACGTCAAAACGTTTACGGACGGAAATTTCCCCAATCCTCGTTCGGTTTGTTTCGGTTGAATTGAGCAGGGATGTTATGTTAGGCGATTCTAACACAGATGAAGATTTAAGTATTTTTTAAGTTCATAATTATTAAGTAGAATTTCGTTTATTTAAACCTAATTTGACAGTAATTTAAGTATTTTTAAGTTCATAATATGTATAATTTCATTTATTTAAACTAGTTATAATATTTCCTTTATCTGAAAAAAAAAACAAATTTAGAAAAAAAACGACGGTGCCAAGTGTTTTTTCATGTTTTTTTTTCAAATTGTGAAAAATAACATTTTGTTTTTTTTAAGTTACATCACTAGGCATGCATCGACTTTACTAAAGGTTTTGGTTTATTTCAATGATGGCAGGTGTACTGGATGTAACATGGCCGCATAGCAGTCTCGGCAGTCTTCTCCTCTAGTCCAGTAAGTATAGCCATAGAACAGTACAGCCAGCAATCCAAAGGGAAGTCCCCCGTATGGCACCTTCTCGGAGGTGATATTGGCTGGTTGGAGAATGTGCTCTGGCCCCTCTGTCTCAGACACCCATACCGGATTACATTAAAAAAAGGTGTATCTACGCAATATTTCCATACATACGATACTCGTATTTCTCTCATTTGACTGTTTAGAATTCGACTTAGTTCATTCAATATTTATATTTATTCAGTTACTTCTAATTTGACGGGCAAAAATATCTCGATAAACCGCCCTGAAAAAATATTATCAGAGCATAAATTTGAAAGTTTACGCTCCCAGTGCCCCGGCCGAGCCACCTCAAATAATTTTAGACGAAGACAGCGGAGGGGCTAGGGGGAATAACGAACAAATTTGATTATTCTCTGGGGGGAACTTTGGGGGTCAGTCGAATTATTCGCGAAACGTCCGTTATCATGATCTGGCGTTCTGACCCATTCTCAGGACCCACTGTCAAAAAAAAAATTGTGGCCTTTCGACCCAATTACATTTAATTTTGAGGGGCGTTCTGACCCACTTACCAGAAAACACAGATACCTACAGTAAGTGAACTTCCTTTGTAGCAATAAGTGTACAGAAACTAGAATGTATTTTAATTTAGCAAATATTTAAATACAAAGAGTCACGTGCAGCAATAAGTAGCGTTCATTTAAATAAAGCATATTGTCAAATAGTTTATTGTCTTTCATTATTTGTTTTATTTATTAAATACAACTAATAATTTTAAATTAACAAAACATAGAAGTATTTTTTACTTTTTTATTCATATCTTGTGTCTGTGATCGCAAAGACACGTTTATAAGCGCGCTTAGTACCCAATACCCATACCACAGATGAATTATATTTTTGTTGTATTTATTGATTTATTTATATTTTATTGTCATTCCTAGGTAAGGTCTAGAACCACGTATCCACTCCACACAAGGAACTGAACCTGTTCTGCTACCTCCAAGGTGAATAATTTACATTTCCTCCAAAAATGTTGTTGAGCTTCAAGAGGAAATCATCTGCTCTATCCAAGCTCTATCTAGATTTTTCGCCCGTTACGTTCTCAGGGGCTCAGGTGCCGCCGAAGATAAAATTCTCCTAAGAAACAATATATAAAAAATACGCCTGCCGTAATATGCGGGTGAATAAATAAAATATTACCATATTTTATTTCGAAGTTATGTATGACGTACAAAGGAACGCGTTCGATTCTTATAAACAGGTTGACTTTTTTTCAGGGATATTCAGATAGGCCGATTTATATTCATATAACAAATCTCGTGCTATTCACCAAGTCACATTCCGTATTGGTCCGAGAGTAACCGCCTCCTTCGATGTTGTTGAAAAAGTACCATAATGTATGGTATACTCGTACGTATTTGAATTTTCTCTTGTTAGCACCCAACTGAAGATAACTTCTCAATGTCACGTGAACTCCATTCATCACTTCAGCGTTGCTCAGTTCACTTAAATTTTATTCAAATATGTAAATTTACTCCCGAAATTAGTAGTGCTTGATCGTCAATTTGTCTTCGTTTCAGAGTTACAACAAGGTTTTTAACTTTTTCGTACGCATCAGAAGCAGTGTGGTTTTTTTATTTAACATAGGACAGGACCCTGGCGGCGGAGCGCCTTGATTTCGCCTCGCAAGACCTTCAATTATGCAATATTTTGATAAGGATGTCTTTTGAAGTGCTGTCATCAGTAATTTGATTATATTATATCGTGTGCGCGAGTGATCAATAAGTGGCACAAGAAACTAAATATTGTCCATATTTAGTTTCAAATACCATAAACACCAACGAACGGAACGCCCGCCGCCGCTTCAGTCATGGGGACCATGCTTATGGTCCCTATGGTCGACTATTTTTATTTATAGTTAGATTAATTTTTATATTTATTTATTTTAGGTCTAGATTTAATTATTTTTGTTAATGTTCACACACGTTCAATAAATATACATTAGTTTGTGGTTGTAATAAAGACAGTCGATGATATAAACACCAAAGAGAACTGAATATTTTTTTTTAATTAAGTTTTGTTAGTTTTTGGGGTTATCCACTATCCAAAATCCGTTTCATGACACAAAGTAAATTCTGCATTATACCCAGGTGGTATTTTTCCTGTAGAACCCGAACGGTAGGTATGCATAAACATGATCATTGATTAGTGTGGAAGAGACGTCTGAGGCGTGATAGGACGGTGATGGCATGTTGAGTTGAGATCCGTCGTCTCCACAGAACAGCAGCGGTCAGAGGCGTGAATGAGTCTTCCTTATTCTTTGGTTGTCTCGGCTATTGGGAAATAGGCGTGACATCGTGCACTGAACATGCATGCGCATGCATGCATGCATGTTTGTTCGGTGACATCGTGTATGTGTATGTACAGACTGTTAGAGCAATAATAATCGATTCGATTAGTTAGCGTATCGACATCGAGTATACAACACTATGTTCCTTGCGCATCCCTACTGCGCACGCCAAAGCAGGCAGTTTAGTCGCCCTTGGACCTCGGACACGGCTCGATCATTAAACGTTTTCGCAGCCACTAAGTCTTTTCTTTTAGTTCAGAAGCGGGATAAAGGACCCTAGAACCTAGTGCAGTGAGTGAACAGAGTTTACGGATGTATTGTGAGAAAAATTCGTGCTGCAAACGGTTTTGTGTGCGCACGCGCGGCCTGAAGTGTCGTCGTCTTGTGAGCTCTACCGAGCTCTGTCGCGCTTTCGCGAGTGTGTTGTGTCGGGAACATGGTGTGCTGATACATGAAGGGACACGACGACACGAGTGCGAGATTTGCAAGTAAAAGGCGATCTGCTCGGCTATCTGCTCGACGGCTCCACGGGGCGCGGTCGGTCGCGATTTCGCCATAATCACGCGGGGACTACCCCATTGCGTCATCCCGACGCTGCCCGGGCCGGAGGCGTGTCGGCGCTGGCGGCGGCGGCCAGGCGCAGCGGCGCGCGGAGCTGAGGGGGTACATACAAGCGTGCGGGAGCGCTTGCGGAGATCTGCGTCTGCGCGGATTGTTGTGCCTACCTACTATAGCTAGGGCGCTATACGTTGGACACGTAGTGGGTGAGTTCGTTCCATTGTGTTTGCTAGGCTAGTGAGCCAGTGAGAATAAAGTATGAAACTATAAACTGTGAGTTTATACAACTGACTGTCGTCGGTCAAGCGAAGTGTTACGTATACAAACAATCAATTGTTGTTGTGAATCGGAGTCAAGGACTATTATTTAATTTTATATTCATATAAACCGGAAATGGGGGGACAAAGGAAGCGGTCTAAGCGCGATGGATCCTCATCGTCATCTTCGAGTTCCTCGTCTTCGTCCTCTTCCGGAGGTGACGAGAGGCGCAGGAAGAGGAGGAGGCGTTCGGAAGAGGTTCGCCGGCAGGGGAACCGAATAGATGCACTTGAGGACCTCGTGCGTCAGCTCGGAGGGGATGCCGTGCAGGGATCGTCGACGCCTTCAACGGCACCACCCTCTGACACACAATTGAGAGGACATGGTGCACCCTCTCAGGACTCAGGTATCGCCCACAAGGAATCATCTACTTCAGTGAGTCAAGAAGTTCGGTACCTGGGACGTAACGACGCCTTGCCAGAGTTTGACCCACAAACCTCAGCGGTGCCTGTGGATCAATGGATTCGGAGCATAGAGTGCATTGCAACCTTATATGGGTGGGACGAAAAAACGAAGATTGCAAATTGTACCGCAAAACTCCGGGGCTACGCGAAGGCGTGGTATGAGCGTCTTGAGAACTTTGACGTGTCATGGGATCACTGGAAGACAAGGCTGATTAAGGCGTTCCCGTTCACAAAAAATAAACTTACAATGATACGCCGTCTTGTGAACGAAGTGAGAAAGCCAGAAGAAGACCCAATAAGATTTTATTACGAAAAAATAGGACTCGGAATGTCATGTGGCCTGCCGGACGACGCCGTCACCGAGGCGATCATAGGGACGATCGGTGATAAGATGATAGAAGTTGGTGCAGTTTCGGCGGGTTGCCGGGACACTACGGCCTTGCTGAACTACCTGGCTAGCGTTCAACACAGGGGCCATGTTCAGCCGGAACCAACCAGACCGAGAGACGGTTACGGTCGAGCACAAGGCACATGTTTCGTCTGCGGAAAAAAAGGCCATAAGGCCAAGGCGTGTAGAGCTGGAAAGTTCAAGTCACAGAGTGCGACCAATGAAGTGAAGTCGAAGGAGGAGCGGCGGTGTTACTTTTGCCACCGTGTTGGTCACATCGAAGCGGACTGTTTTAAAAAGCGCAATCAGACAAAGAAGTGTTCCTTTTGCGAGGTACCGGGCCACACCGTGGATGAATGCCGAAAAAAAAAGATAAATCCAAAGGTTAAAAGCATTATGACAATGAGCACTGATAAAGCCGACTCGAAGTATTACAAGCAAGTAGAAATTAACGGCCATGAATGTACGGCATACGTCGACTTCGGCAGTGAATGCAACACAATACAACAGTCGACACAGGAGAGGCTCGACTTGGTGCTGGACGAAGTGGAGGACGGCCTAATTCTTAAGGGCTATGGAGGGTCTCTAACCAAGCCACTTGGAAGAATCAGCGCGCAGCTAAGCGTCGATGGAGTAGCGCGAAATACTACACTACTCGTCGTCCCAGACAAGATGCAGAAGGTGGAAGTTATGGTGGGACAACCGTTCACGGAGTCAAAACACGTAATGGTGGTGAAATCTTCAACTGAATTGTGTATTATGGACGATTACGGTGCGCAGTTAGAAGATATTTTTGGTTGCACAAAGAAGATAGCTCTTAATGCTACTGAGGAGGTGACCTTGACACCTGGAATAAACAAGATAGAAGTGTACACGGACGACCCAATATCGACGACGGTAGAAGTTTGTGAGACAGTTTACCAGAAACCGTACTGTGAAGCCGCCGTCCCGGGTGGTAGCATCGAAATGATAGGAGGCACTGCGGTCATTAAGATTCTTAATCTAACCACGGGGACAGTTGTTATCGACAAGGGCCGGTGTGTTGCCCGAGCTGAGCCAAGTAAACCAGATACGGCCGGGATCAAGGATCGTCCGTACACAGCTGGAACGCAACTGTCGGAGGCGGAAGGTCATGAGCTACAGGTAATATTGAATGAATTCGTTGGGTGCTTCTCTACAGGCAATGTAGACCTTGGAGTGACAGATGTGGAGATGAACATTGAATTATTAGAGAACAAGATAATTAATTATCGTCCCTACAGACTTTCTCACGCCGAGCGAGAGATAGTGAGGGGTATTGTGGGTGACCTACTCAAGGCGGGGGTTATAGAAGAGGCTAACTCACCTTATGCGAGCCCCATTGTATTAGTCCGGAAGAAGAATAACGAAGTACGCATGTGCGTCGATTACCGTGCATTAAATAAAGTGACCAAGAAGGAGAGGTATCCACTGCCAATCATCCAAGATCAACTAGACCGATTCGCGGGAAGGACGGTATTCACAACACTCGACTTGGCAAGTGGATATCACCAGATTCCAATCAGTAAGGAGTCTCGTCCGTACACAGCGTTTGTCACGCCCGATGGCCATTATCAATACAAGAGGATGAGCTTCGGGTTGTGCAACGCTCCAGCCGTCTTCCAGAGGGTCATGTGCAAGATATTGGCTCCAGTATTACATAAATATGTCGAGGTATACATTGATGACATAATAATCCTCGGGGATGATGTGGAAGACGGATTGAGGAAACTTCGGATAGTCCTTCAGCTTATCTCAGAAGCTAACCTTAAAATAAGACTGGAAAAATGTGAATTCCTAATGACCTGTGTCGAGTATTTGGGCCACGAGGTTGGTAACGGAGAGATGAGGCCTTCCAAGAAGAAGATGGAAGCAGTAGCTAAGTTCAGAACTCCGAGGAACGTACACGAAGTCCGACAATTTATCGGGTTAGCTAGCTATTTCCGAAAATTTATTCAAGATTTTGCTCGCATTGCTGAGCCTCTCACAAGGCTAACAAGAAAAAACATGGAGTGGCGATGGACTGAAAAGGAGGAGACCGCACTTGAGGCGCTAAAGGAATCGCTGCTGAGCGAACCTGTGTTGGCAATATACCACCATGAGCGAGAGACACAAATACATACGGACGCATCTAAGCTGGGTCTCGCGGGGATACTGCTACAGAAACAGGAAGATGAAGTATGGAAGCCTGTTGCCTACGCGAGTCGTCAGACCAGTATGGTCGAACAGAAGTACCACAGTTTTGAACTTGAAGCCTTGGCGGTAGTGTTCAGCATCCAGAAGTTCCGGATCTACGTTACCGGGGTGAAGTTTGTGGTTGTCACTGACTGTAACGCTTTGCGGTCGGTTTGGATTAAACGAGACATGTCCCCTAGAATCGGCAGGTGGTGGCTTGCACTACAAGACTATGATTTCAGTGTCGAGTATCGACCAGGGACAAAAATGGCCCACGTGGATGCATTGAGCCGCAATCCATTGGAAGTAAACCAATTAGTGGAGGAGGATTATATCGACGCTATCCAGGCTAACGACGTCAGTATTCAAGAACTGATACTAAATCTGAACAAAGAGATCGAAGCGAAAAAGAGCAAGAAGTGTGGGTTGTCTAAGGAGTTCCGCGTGGTAGATGGCCGCCTTTGTCGTATAGTGGGAGATGGTCTTGTTCCGGTACTACCCAGGGTGGCGCGAATGCACATATTGAGAAAGTATCATGACGAGAAAAGGCACGTGGGATTTGAGAAATGTTTGGATGCACTGAAGAGAAGGTATTGGTTCCCACGCATGAGACAGAACGTCGAAAGGTATGTGAAGGGGTGTATTCCATGCCAACTTACGAAGAGAACTCCTGGTAAGCAGCCGGGACTATTGCACCCTATTCCAAAATCAACAACACCTTTCCATACCCTTCATGTGGACCACCTTGGTCCGTTTTGCCGCGACAGTGGGAAGAGTTACGTGTTGGCAGTCATAGATGCTTCAACTAAGTTTGCTTGGTTGGAAGCTGTTGCTAGCGCCAACGCGCAGGGTGTCGTGGCCGCTCTTGAGAGATTCGTCAAGACATTTGGGTATCCCACACGAATAATCGGTGATCAGGGGTCGGCTTTCACCAGTGGGAAGTTCAGGAAATATTGCGAAGATAATGCGATAAAACATGTACTCAATGCTGTAGCCTCGCCCCGAGCTAATGGGCAGGTCGAGCGATTCAATCGAACAATTCTAGATGCTCTTGTTGCGAGTGTGGGTGATGACCAGAGGGGCTGGGTGAAATGTCTACCTAGTGTTCAACTGGGACTGAACTCCACAGTATGTAAGGGAACGGGTAAAACACCACTGGAGTTGGTATGTGGCCTCCGTCCGAGAATGTCTGGAGATTTGGTGGGGCCGAGCGTCAACCCAGAAATACAAACGCTAAGGTCTGAGGCAGCTGAGACTGTGAAGCGCAACGCCGCGTGTATGAAGCAGACGTTTGACAGAAGGCGTAGGAACGCCCGTCCGTATCAAGTCGGGGACCTGGTGATGGTCGAACGGAGGTTGCTGAAGAGGGGTATCACTAGTGGGAAGCTGGTTGACAGATATGCTGGGCCTTACAAGGTAATCAGGGTGCTTCCTCATGACCGTTACACAGTACGATCATTCGCCAGGGGTAGACGAGGCTACCAGAACACCATCGCCGTCGACCACATGAAGCCCTGGCATAATCAGGCAATCTCGGAGAGCGACGAGGACGATCGCGAGTAAGCATTCTCCTTCTTCGTAACGGCAATGATCGGTGGGTGAGTGCAGGCCTACAACTTCCCTGCTCAGGCAGATGCCCACCGATTGGTGGAGATGATTTTACAACTCCCCTGCTTCGGCAGATGCCCGCCGATTGGTGGAGATGGTTCTGCAGTCCTATAATCTAGCTAAGAGATGCCCACCTATCGGTGGAAGTGGTTTAATGGTTTACCTGCTGTGGCAGATGCTCACCTACTGGTGAAAGTGGTTCTACAGTTTTCCTGCAATCGCAGACGCCCATATGTTGATGGAGAGCAACGTTCCTGCCCCGGCAGATGGCCTCATGATGGTGGAGGTGTTCGCGCATGATGACAGCAGACTACGTTGAGATGGACATCGGTGCCTCCCCAGGCCATGCGGTTCTACACCGGTTACAGAAAACGCCAGGTCTACGCGTGAGGATTAGGACCATATCGATGGGGGCATCGATAGTGTCAGGATAGCCGAACTGTTAGAGCAATAATAATCGATTCGATTAGTTAGCGTATCGACATCGAGTATACAACACTATGTTCCTTGCGCATCCCTACTGCGCACGCCAAAGCAGGCAGTTTAGTCGCCCTTGGACCTCGGACACGGCTCGATCATTAAACGTTTTCGCAGCCACTAAGTCTTTTCTTTTAAGACTTCGACGCAACATGGTCAACCCGGGATTTCCTCATTTTCAGAATGGATCGATCGCAGGAAATGTGACGGTACTCACCCTCGCTCATGAAGTAGGGTATGCGGAAGCGGCCGGAGAGAACTCTGTCCCTCAGGGACTGAAGCGTGGATCCGTCGAAGGGCAACGCTCCACATACCAGGACGTAAAGCACCACTCCCAGGCTCTGAACAAAAACAAATACTAATTATCGATATTTGTTATACTCTCAGCAAATAATATAAAAAAACCGGCCAAGTGCGAGTCGGACTCGCGCACCGAGGGTTCCGTACCAACGGGTGATTGGCGGCTTTTTATTATTTGTTATTTTACTTCATAGTTCGCACTATAATTGCCAAGTTGCACTATAATCAACATGTTTATTCACATTATAACAGTTGAGATGTAACTTTTTGAGATGAGATGTATGCCCTGGAAGGAAGGGGCTGGTGTGAACGCCGTTCTCTTCGCACTGAACGCGCAAACTTGTGTCTTGGAAGCGTTGAACTGGGCCAAATTACTACGGCCCCATTCGGAAATAGACCGAAGCGTTTGTTCGAGTTCAGACACAAGTCTTCGCCTCTTATCATCAACAACATCCCGTCTGGTCGTCTGATAGTGACTGGTGTAGGGATCCTACACCAGTCACCCAGTGCCGTACTGTCATCCGCATAACAATGTATGTTGCCGAGTGACAGCATATCATTGATATGCAGAAGAAACAGTGTGGGTGACAACACAGATGCCTGTGGGACGCCAGCATTCACTCATTCATTACTCAATTTGTGTGGTAAATAAATAAACCCTAAATAAATAAATCCTCCAAAATTTGTCATTGCTAGTTTCTCACGAAGAAATTGTCCTCAACGAAATGAGCTATGACCTACAGCGAAAACGAGTTAATTATGGCTTGATGCCAACACAGAGTCACCTCGCTCAGATAGTTAATTGTGTGTAGTGGGTTGACCTTTGCACTCATACTCTACCCTCGGAAAAGACGTCATACTGTCTGCGGAAAATCCACGAAGTTTTCCGCTCGGGAACTAATTTCTATATACCTGGCTCGTTTAGGTCATGTCTTGGTGTTCGACGAAATTCATAGGTTTCAATACAATAAACTTGGGACTAAAATCTCTAAAACCACAATTTCCAAAAGACTCAGGAAACGGTACAGGCGATTCTTATGAAAATACTGCGTATGGGATTAAAAACTCACCCAAATGTCGATCTCAGGGCCGGTGTATCGCTTGCCCTCGAAGACCTCAGGAGCGGCGTAGGGCGGAGAGCCACACCACGTGGCCAGCAGTTCCCCAGCAGCGTAGTAGTTGCTGAAGCCGAAGTCTGCGATCTTTATATTCATGTTGGCGTCCAGCAGTAGGTTCTCCGCCTGTATCATTATTACATTTCTGGTTAAAAAAGGATAGCACTTGGTGCAAAATATTTCATCATTGATTTTGCCGGTATATTTCCCATTCAAAAGTCAATAGCGCTCATGTAAGGTGCTAAATTATTTTGAATGTTCCATACTAATCGACAGACAGGTGAAAAGTTGGTAAATACATATGAGGAAGAATAAAATTAAATTCTCCACATGTTAATTCCAGGTGACAATGCGACATCTGAAATTCAAACTAGATAGTATAGCAATATCCTTCCTCTGCCCCGCGCACGCCTTAATCTACATTTTCCCTTAATTCATCAGTCGCTACCTTCCAACCTAGCTTTCCAACGCCCCGTCTCCGACTAAGTTCGCCGCATTTGTCATAGAGTTTCAGGAAGTTGCGCCAGTTACCTTGAGATCTCTGTGGACAATCCGTCGCTCATGGCAGTACTCGACGGCGGAGAGTATTTGCCAGAACTTTCTCCGGGCTGCCTGCTCCGCCATCCGGCCGTACCGGGCGATGTAATCTGAGGAAATCATACAACTTCAAACCAGTGCCCTAGCAAACAGACAAATGTTGCTTCTGCATAGTTGGATGTCAGAGAAGCTATCGCAGCACATCACAAAGGCAATTCTCTTGAAAATTTGCTAACAACGACCGCTGGAAACATTCTAAGATTACTGCAAGTGGCCTCCTATTGGACATTTCTTGAGTTTTCGATCGAGAACCAGCAGATAACTGGAATTAAACTATTGTTTCAAATGCAACATGACGTAGGGAAACTACAATGCCTCCCATTGTCACGTCATGTACAGATGAGACCAGTGTTATCGTAGTCGTAGGGAAGTGTCGAAACAATTCTCGTAAAGCTTATCTCTACATGCTTATTGTTTGACAACAGCGGCGCACGTTCACGCACGATTGACGTTAGCAGCTTTATGGCGGTCGGTTAAAAGATAATGATTATTTGCGCTGATACCGCCGACGCCTGTGCGTCGCTTTATCCGTGATTGCTCCGGACCATTATCTTTAGCGGAGGAATTATTTTTATCACGATTTATTTCGTTGCTACTACGGTTTATTAGGGTTCTCGAGAAACTTCATCTGAGGAATGAGCATGAAATTTTTTTTTATTTCGTTGCGTACAAATAACGTACCTACTCAAGTAAATATTTGTACGGCAATGTCAGTACCAATTGGCCCGCTAGAGGTGCTGCATATTTCTAAATACAGCTATTTAGTAGAGCCCGTTACTTTTTTTTTTATGTAATCCGGTATGGTTGGCTAAGTCGGAGGGGCCAAAGCGCATGCTTGGACTAGCCAATATCACCTCCGAGAAGGTAGGTGCCATACCGGAGACTTCCCTGGATTGCTGGCTATACTGGACTAGAGGAGAACACAACCGAGGCTGCTATGCGGCCATCTTACATCCAGTATACGTACTTGTACGCAACGAAATTAAAAAGATTCTCATAATAGAGCATCTGCTGGCTAAACCGGCTCCCTGGCATTCCGTTGGTTAGGAAGAAAAGTCAAACTAGGCCTAATTTAGACAATCAAGTATTTTGGTCTGTATGATGATGGACATTTCGTACGGTCCTTCCGGGCGTACTTCATAAGTTTCAATAATGTTTTACTTTCTCTTACGTCTGCTCACAATCCATCCAAATCTCTCAATAGACAGGAGACGTAGGTGGTTGGTTAGCCCTGCTACAGTGTACGTTTCCTAAGAGCACAGATGTAGACTCGCTCAGTCTTTCTGTTTTGATAAGCTAAGTGAACGGTCATAGGGTTGCGTCAGTGTTATTATCTCTCACCAGAGGATATCCTCGCTTAGGGAACGCGATCCGCACGGCGCGGCAGCACAGCGGGACTGAGGCGGTGGAAGGCTTGGGGAGAAGCGAGGGGAGGAGCGACGCGCGGACAGCTTACTATTCCAATACTGTACGTACGCGCGAAGTCGAAAATATTTATGTCCGGCCACCTCGGCGATACGTGTATGTACACTCAATCACAGAACTCTCTTATTTCTTTCTCTCTCTCTCTCTCTCTTTCTCTCTCTCTCTCTTTCTCTCTCTCTCTTTCTCTCTCTCTCTTTCTCTCTCTCTCTTTCTCTCTCTCTCTTTCTCTCTCTCTCTTTCTCTCTCTCTCTCTCTCTTTCTCTCTCTCTCTCTCTTTCTCTCTCTCTCTCTCTCTCTTTCTCTATCAGGAGTCTAATAAAATCATTACGAATATCGCATCAATCAGTAGCACAGGGATTGTGTGGTAATGGTAGAGTTCGCAGTAAAAGTTTATTGGTGTGCACACCTAACTTTGAACCCCATATTCTCGGACGCTAGCCGTCACTCCCGTAATTCGTAAATTTAATAAATCGGTAATGCTGACCAATTACGTCTATAAGAACTTTTACATATTGTTATTTTAACCATTCAAATGTTTAATCAATCCATTGCGTGAAGTTCGTCTCACCATAAATTTACATTTTTGTCATTAGTTCTGGATGGGCGGGGCGGCGTAATGTTAAAGTATGTTTATATGATTATATAATTAACATATTAGGTGTTAAGGCTAAAGTTCCTACAAATTGTCGTTCGATTAGGTACAATTAAGTTTGAACATACATTTGTTTTTCTTATTATTATTACGCTATCGTTAAATTAAATATGTGCCCAATCAATTTATAGTGAATAATGTTACCAGTTCAACGTAATTTAAAAGTAATCCGAAAGAAATTAAAATTGTTATTAGTAAATACCTAGATGTGTAATTAATGCACAAATTAGATTATAATGGCCGTGGGAAACAAAAAATTGCTCTTGGGGAATATCTGTTGACACATAAGCAGACTTGCAATTTTGTTTACAAATTCGTCTAAAATTTGTTTTGTCTGGTCCGAGTTCTAAAATTGTTTTTATAACTTCTCTTTAGTTCTTATCAATTGTTTCTCAAAGTTTCAGCCACGTATTAATTTAACTTTGGTTATTTAATATATACGGTTCCGTCCGATGCTATTCTTGCTGGCACGAACCCTCAGTGATTCGCAAACTGGGTGCCGCGGCACCCCGGGGTGCCGCGAACCTACGCCAGGGGTGCCGCGAAAAAGTGGGCATTATTTGACCGAGCGAGCGCGAAGCGCGAGCGAAGCGTCTCCGTTTCAGCTTGGGCAAAAATGCGTAGGTACGTATGTCCGGATGTCCGGCTGTTTCTCAACAAGTTTTTGGTAATTTGGGTTGAGGTGCGCCGGTGAACATTTATTCAGTTTTAAGCTATGCAAAAACAGACTCGCGAGGTCTACAGCTCACAGAGCCACTCATTAGTAGTAAATAATTAAATTCAAAATAAGTATAAAAGTAATGTACCTACCTACATACTTAATCGAAATAATAATGAAACATTTACATTTCGATGCGTAACTTTTACGCATCGCAAAATTGTGTTTTTTATTCCTTTCGAAAATATTACTTGATTTACATATTTGCATGCTTCGTTTATCACAGTTCAGATATGATGCCTATGAAAGACACCAACCGAATATTGAAGCGGTGTGCCGCACAATTTCTTGAACGGGTTAAGGGCGCCGTCAGCTAAAAAAGTTTGAGAACCACTGCCTTAGAGTATTGATCGTTTGTCTCTATCAATTTGTATATCACAGACACTATATCAATGCTCTGTGTTCCTAACGAAAATGCATGTTCTTGAACGCTTCTAATAGTGAGTGTACGACGCAGGTGTCAGGTGGAAATGCACCCGCCCGCCCCCGCCGCACACTGGAGATGCATTATTCATGCAACGGGCTGCGTGCATCCAGCATCCGAAATTGGGTCGGGCGGGCGGGACTCATTATTTTTGTGGAGTGTTGATAGATATTTGCAAATGCTCACTCGGTGCGCTCGAAATACCAATTTAGATCTGGTACTGCAATGAGATTGGCTGCATTTTGTTCGATTGTTACGGATACGAGTTTCGTTGTTGTGTTTCCACAGTAGGTAGATGATGAAGATTGTCATGCTATACCTTAGGGGTATCTAATATACATATCTATCTTGGTATCTAACGAAAAGGTAGATATTGCACTGGCAGTTAGCCAGCGCGAGATTTTATTCTTTTGCTCGTAGACTCTACCTATGATTTTTAAAATTTAAATTATTATCGTCAAGTGTTTCGCAGGCGATTGTTATTGTTGTGACATCTAGCTTTGCAAAAAGATTATTTTCAGTTTAGGTCTAGACATCGAAATTACAACATGTGCTTTGAATATTGATCATCGAATACAAGTTGATACCTGGAATCGTCAAAAAGTGTTTTCTTTACATCAAGAACCCCAAGAACACCATATTGTACTTATAGCACTAGCGGTGCTATAGGCACAATATGAGTGGATTTACAAAAACGTGTTTAAGGGAAATTATGTTTTTTTTATAAATTACTGAAATATTATATTCACTTTCGGTTATAGTGGCTGCCCCAGTTCGACCGTATTTGCTTACCACCACGGGATTCCTCGATCCCGGAAGCTTCAAAACGAGCGCTGTAACAATGACGTATCATTGCGCTGTAAAGGTTATTTACTAGGACTCGTATTTTTCGAGATAATCTCCATTGAAAGGTCAGTTTCCGATGTTGGACATGGTTTTGGCTACCATCTCCTAACGCTTAAAACGATTATCTCGAAAATTACGAGTACATACTACGAAAAAATTTGTGTGAACTTTTTTTGAAGCTTGGGAGGAATCCTGTGGTGGTAAGTAAATCCAGTTGAACTGGGGCACATGTAGATTTCCCCATAAAGAACAGACAATGTTAATGGTCACAACATATAACATTAACACAAATCGCACAAATGCATATTCAATAATGTTCGTCCTGCGTTATATTTTGTTTTTCCAGTAACGGGATTCGCTAGTTCACACACAGAGGGTTCCGGAGCCACTTCCTTCTTGCACGCATAGAGTGTGAACAGCGATCACGCAGTCGCACTGTGTCTCGCGCGCGTCGCCGCTGCGACGTAGTCCACTAACTAAAGTGCTATTTTCCACCGACTTCAAAAAGAGGAGGTTCGACGGTATGTTTTTTTATTTAATGTTTGTTACACGATTACTCCGTCAAATACCTATGGGCCGATTTTGAAAATTCTTTTTTTGTTTGGTAGGTCATACTTCAGAGGTGGTTCCATATAAATTGTATCGAAATTGATTCAGCTGTTTTTGAAAAATCAACAAAAAACTATGGTTTAGTTAGTGGTTACCTTCAGCAAAACTTTCGATGTGGACTTTTTCAGCAATATAAAAAACATACGCATGTCGATACCTCAGCACTATACTACAGATGAGAGTTTGACTATACTGCAACGCTCAAAATTTTGCAGTTTGACACATGGCTAATAATTCTGTACCACTTCAACCGATTTCGATTATTCGATTTCGATTATTATTTTTTATCTAATAGGAGTATTACTAAAAAGAATGAAATAAAAATAGTTTAAAAAAACATAAAACCGACTACCAAAAAAAAACTAGAACTAAAAAGTATTAAATAATATTTTTAAATTTTATTGAAATATATGAATCGATATTGTGATTCATATTCGGACCCTTGAGTTGAAGGCAGTACAAAATTACACCTGAAAATTGATGGACCCCTTTTGTGCTTTTGTACCGCTTTCAATCAAGGGTTCGAATATGAATCACAATATCAATTCATATATTTCAATACAATGACAGAGACAATTTCAGAACATTATTTAATAATTTTTAGTTCTAATAGTTATTTTTTTTAAGTCGGTTTTATGTTTTTTAAAACAGTTTTTATCTCAATAACCGCTTAAGGTAAAGCCATCGTTTTCTTGCCGTAAGAACTAATTGGACTACTTTATTACTCTAGATACTTATTTACTGGAACACCTCAGGTTGATTTTTAACAACGATACGTGAACTCTCTCTCACATTGTTCACTCTCATTTAGTTTCAAGTACTTACACAAACAGAGCTGCCAAGTAACCGTTTCCAAAATGGCGACATCAGACATTCACGTAAGGTCGGTAAAATTCATAGGATTTTTGAAAATCGCTTTTCAAGATGGCCGCGCTCGGCGGCGCGGCGCGGCTGCGGCGGATGGATGCGAGGTGGGGGTAACCAGCTGCGCGCGAAATTGCATCCTCCTTCCCCGCGGGCGACCACGTGATCTCCCCCGCTGGCCCCAGCCCCTTCCCTCCCCCCCGGCGTGCCGGTCGTAGCGTAGTGACGTCATCGCGACCGCTTGCGTCACAGCCGGGTTCCTCCACCCGTGCGCCTAATCGATCCGGAGGCTCTGGAGACTTGCAACGACTGTGATTCGAATAGAGAGCTCTACTCTCGCGGAGCAACTTTTCCGGTAGACAGCGGCGGCGGCGCGGAGGAACCGCTCGGGGGGTGCGAGGTGAAATAAAAGGACGTCTTGAAATTGAAAACGTGAAGATTTGATTCGGTGGTTAGATGATTTTTTTTTTTCACTGAAAGTGCTACGTTACTTTGAAAAGGAGATAGAATATGCAGTCAAATGGTATATGCGAGTAGCACGTTACTGACACTGTTAATAATATATACACACACTCCTACTAAAATAGGCAAATACCTAAGTACATACTTAAATTTTATTTTCCATACACACTCGTTTTCCAAACAGTATCAATACCGACGCAATTTAATTATGCATTTTCTGGCAATGTTTATAAAAGACACTAAAAAAGCTGGGATATATAATCTTATATATTTTAATGAATTATACATATATTAGGTTCATACTTAGTACATGTGTAGGTTTAAATAATCACATGCATATGTATAACCGACAACACGACTTTCCCTGTTCAATAAGTGTCGTATGTCATATGGCGTGACATAAATAGCTATAGCGGATCGCCCAGATTCAATAAGTGAATTTATAATTTACACAAAATGCAATATAGCGTTCTAGAGTAGCGGCCGGACGTTGACCGGGCCTTCTCCACCACGCTCCACCCACGGGGTGGCAAGAGGTGCCAGTCACAAGGGCTGACAACTGCAACGGGCCTGCGTTGCATTATTGAGTTTGAGCATTGGGGCGACGTGCGCTGATAGTTTCATAAAAGATGTGTAACGCAGTAGCGCAACGCTGACGCAGTAGCGAAACGCTGACGCAGTAGCGAAACGCTGACGCAGTAGCGCGGGCTCGGCGGTGCACTTGCTTTATATGGGTCGAGTCTATGGTCTGTAATACTATCCAGTCAAACCCAACTGCTACGCTAACTCACTGTGCTGATACAGTCGACTGCGCACATGAGCCTTCTTTTTTTTTTTTTTTATGGAACCTGACACGGTTGGCTACATCACCTACAACATCCGTGATGTCAGCCCATAACACAGGGTGAACTAGGTGCCATGTCAGTGCTTCCCTTCATTTCATGTCTGAGCCTGTAGATAATATGATGCATCAACGCACAGAATGATATACCCATCTCTAACCATGGCAGTGGTAGACACTGAAGGACGAAGTAACTATTAAGTAATCTGTGCTGAAGGTAACAGCCACGGAACGCGCCGTCATCGCAGGGGGCGGTCTGCGGTAACAGTGACATGAAGTCGGATGTCTGTCTTGCTTCATCATCACCGTAAATTACGCTCAAATCGCTATATTATAATGGCGTTCGAATTACGTAGTATGGAATTACACCCGAGTTATTTAATGTCGATAGGATAATGATGTGTTCCCGTTATATTTATTCTTGAATTGTGACGAATAGTTGTCCAGTCAGGGAGTAACAGTCTAATCTTATTGTATGAAATTGATAGTCAAATCGTAATAAGATTGTCTACAAAATCATATACACAAATATTAAGTGTGTTGTTGGCTGATTGCAGGTACATAGGTACTACGACCTTAATTAAAAATCCATCGAATTTGCTTACCCTATTGGGACAACCACGTGATGGTATTATTATTAATATGTTAATGCTGAATATATTATTTCCAATTCATAATGTTGCCCTGCAGGTTAAGACCCTCGGAATGAAATGAACCGTTGTAGGTAAGTCACATCAGCAGGTTTTTGAGTATGCCAGAGGCCACCTGGCGATAGCTGTGGTGTTAATTTTGGCTACATATTTCAATAATAACTCCGTTATTTCCGTATTCATTAAACATTAGACTTTGTATACTTCACAGTTATTGACGTCGAAATGAACGAATTTTATTCTACAGATCATAATTTCAATTCCATAATGTTCACTATGCGGAATTTGAATTCTTCGCTTCAAAGTCAAAAAAAGTAGCAGAACAGTCAGGACATGCACTCCATCTCATATTGCACACCGAGGAAGTGTTGTCTGTACACAAGACCGTTATCTTAAAAATATTATGAACAATATTATTAAACGCATTTCCCTAAAGGCTAATAAGGTTATATTATTTCACCCTACGGCCCTCCAGACTCTACTACACTCGCTTGTTACTCGTATAAGAGGGGGTCTCTTGGCAAAGAGCCAACCCACTCCTCCTCCCGGTCTCGCCGGCCACCGCAGCCTTAAACAGCAGCCTTAAAGGGCAATCGCCTTCGTGTCATTTCGCGCAAAAATTAACATCGTTCATCAGGGAAATGGATGGCTGCACTTCCACATTTTACGTAGAGCAAGTTTTATGACAATACGGCCTACCTAGTGGAAGGTGTAGGAAATTCTTTTAACTTTCAATAATTCTACAGTCCACGCAAAAAAGAGTTTTTGAAATTCAAAGGATTCTTGTCATAAGATTTTTCACACACGATGCTTTTTTAATTACTTATAAATTTAGTTGTTTTGACAATTTACTCTGAGCAGTAGCTGTGACCTCAGTGATCTTAACCTAGGTGATGATAGAAACTGACCTATCATTACTTGACCTATCTTAATCGTAACATATCGTAACTATCAACTGTTTTGGGCCCCTATCAAATGACCTTTGTCAGTTAAGTAAGACACACGTTTAAACAGTATTATGAACGTAATTCCGAATAAGGCGTTCCATGGGTTTCGTCGACATCCTGGCGATCGTGAAACCGCTCGGAGTGCCCAGAGACGACGGAAAGAGGCCAGGCGGTCTCAATCTGCTGCAGCAGGGGAATTTTTTTTATGGATTTTTTTATATCCTAACAAATAAGAAAAAAAGCAAAAAGTAAAAAATTAAGGGGTCCCCATACAATCCTATAACTTTAAGTGAGCTAAACTTGTATATATATATAGGTCTTTCCAAATTAGTTCATAATACGCTAAGGGACCCCCCCCCCCCCCCCCCCCCCTCCTTAGCGTGCTCTGAACTAATTTTGAAAGACCTTAATTGGTTTCTCGGAAACGGCTCTAACGATTTGGATGAAATTTAGTATATAGATAATGTTATTTTTTTAAGTTTGTCTATATAGGTGTAGACACCAAGCGAAGCTCGGTCGCCCGGGTACTTATCATAATATGTGGAAGAGCGCCATCTACCGAATGATCATTTAACTAATATTGTAACTACAAAAGTATGAACGGCCACCGAATGATGGCGTGAGGGATACGAAGAACTAAATATATAAATACAATACAAAATATGACGGTGGCAAGGCAATTAGCAATTCAGCGTGGGAACGCTGCCTCGGATTTGGGGACGATGCCCAGGGTCTGGCCAGCTGGAGGAGTTCTGCTGTTTAGTTTAGCTTTGTTACTCTTCCGTTTGTCAATATTCATAATTTTTATTACCTTTTATTGAAAAAGAATATCAAATCAAATCAAATCAAAAAACGTTTATTGCACATAATTGTTGTACAGAAGGTAGCACTTAATGCCTATGGCATTTTCCACCAGCCTACCCTTATTTACATATAGAACCAGGGTAGGTGCAACAAGACAAGGTAAACAAAACAAAGTCTTATAAAATAGAAAATAGAAGGACAAATAGTATATATCTATATATATAATGCATATAATACACATATATTATTCATAATAAATAATAAACATATATAAACATATACAAAATAAAACTCAGACATTACACAACACATTATGAATTTGCTCAGAAACTAGGGATACGGAAGTAGGAGATAAGATTTAGGAATTGAGGAGATAGTCTTTCAAGAGCACTCTGAACGTGTGGATCGAAGCACACTGTCGTAAACGAAGAGGAAGTTCGTTCCACATGCGTGCAGCGTGCACTGTGAAAGAATCAGTATAAAATACCGAGGAGTGGGACGGGATAGCAAGGACAAGGGTGTCAGAGGATCTTAATGGTACACCGTGGGAGGACAGCATTTGGAAACGGTCGGATAGGTATTTAGGAGCAGCAGGGTCATTTAGTGTGCAGTACAAGAGAGAGAGGACATGGGAATTTCTGCGACGACGTATGTCGAGCCACTGAAGGCTAGACCGGAACTCAGAAATGTGATCAAATTTCCGCAGACCGAAAATGTAACGGATGCACATGTTTAGTAGCCGGTCCAGCTTATTCAGCAGCTCTTCATTGACGTCGAGGTAACAGACATCAGCATAGTCTAGAATAGGGAGGAGAAGAGATTGTACCAACATAGTCTTTGTGCTGATAGGTAGGAAATTCTGCAGACGCTTGAGAGAATGCATGCTGGCGAACACTTTCCGACTAACCTCACCGACTTGTACGTTCCATGATAACGTCTCATCAATGTAAAGGCCAAGGTTTTTTACCACCTTAACCAGAGGGACTGCGACACCATTAAAGAGAATATGTGGTAAAGATGTTTTGTCTAGTTTGCCTAAGAGTTTTGTAGAACCGATAATAATCGCCTGAGTTTTCTGTGGGTTTACCAGTAGACCATATCGCTCAGCCCACGAGAGTACTGAGTCAAGATCGATGTTCATGAGAGCAAAAGCACTGTCAACATCCTCAACCCTAAAGTGCCTATAGAGCTGCAAGTCGTCAGCGTAAAGGTGGTAGTGACACATAAGAGATGCAACGACAGTGTTGATGAAAATAGAGAAAAGAAGGGGAGAAAGAACGCCGCCTTGTGGTACGCCAGCCGTGGTACAACACCAGTTCGAGGAAATATTATCCAAACGAACACATTGGCAGCGACCATACAGGTAGGAGGAGAACCAGTCAATTACCGGTTGTGAAATATTAAGGGTTCCAAGTATAGCCAGCATAATGTCAAAATCAACAGAGTTGAAGGCACTGCTGAAATCAAGCAGGACAAGAATTGTGAGTTTACGATTATCCATGGCATGGCGTATATCGTCTGTGATTTTGACTAGTGCTGAAGTCGTGCTATGCGCTGGCCTAAAGCCAGATTGAAGCTGATCGAGAAGTTGGTTTGAGGAGAGGTAGTTAGAAAGCTGATAGTGCACAACCCTCTCCAATACCTTTGATAGGAAAGGTAGAATGGAGATAGGGCGATAATTGCTGAAGAGGGAGGGGTTACTGATTTTAGGCAAGGGAATCACGTAGGCCTTCTTCCACAAGTCGGGAAAACATCCCGATACTAGAGAATGATTGATAATATGAGTGATGACCGGTAGAATATTGTCCAGTATCGGGATGTACAAGTCCCGACTCATGTCGTCAGCACCCATGGCCTTGCTGTGAATCGAGAGAATTATCTTTTTGATTTCACAACCAAAGACAGGGATGAAATCAAATGGATCAGAGTCAGGAAGTGAGACCGCATGTAACCGGCGAATGGTGTCGGCTTTGACGATAGGATCCATAGTGATCGGTGAGGCCGAGAAGTGAGAGTTAAGGGCATTGAGATCAATAGAGGATGCAGCATCAGTGCTAGCCTTACCGACACCAAGAGAACGTAGAAATTTCCACAGCTGTTTGGGAGGGCAGTGTTCAATAGAACCACTGATGTGACGGCGTTTTGCGTCTCTACACATCCTGGTACACTGGTTTCTTACAGCTCTATATTTGGCTTTGCTCTCATCGTTGGACGCGGACCTGAGTCTTCGCTTTAGTGCGTCCCGTTTCGCCATCATTTTGCGAATTTCGGCGTTAAGCCAAGGAGCTGGTAAATGTTTCATTCGCACTGCGCGAACAGGAGCATGTCTATCATACAGTTGTGTAATATTTTTAGATAGAAGCTCCACCTTGACATCAATGCTGTCATCGTCGTAGAGAGGCGTCCAGTCAATGGCACCAGCTTCATGCCTTAAAGCCTGCAGGTCCATCTTAGCAAAGCTACGTTGCAGAAGTATTTTGGGTTTTTGTTTGGGAGGTTTAATTCTGTAGGACGCGAAGATAAGGTCATGACGGGAGAAGCCCGGGGCAAGCAGCTGACCGTGACTTTGCACTAGATCAGTGCGGGAAGTGAGAATTAGGTCAAGAAGAGTGTGAGAGTCATCAGTGTGGAAGGTGGCATCCAAAGGAAGAATATCAATACCAACTGATTTAGTTAAGGAGAGGAGTCGACGCGAGCGCAAATCATCCCTCAGGAGGCAAGTATTAAAATCACCAAGGATGATTATGTGATCAAAATCAGGGGCAGTCTGTTCTAAGATTTGTTCGAATTCGTTGAAGTAGTTGATACGCGGAGGGCAGTAAAACACACCAAGCAGAACTTTAGTGTGATTGAAGTTAAGCTCAAGTAGGATATATTCAGCCGATTCGGAGTATTCAGAGGACGATTTGTTAATAATTTTTGAAGAAATATTACTACGTAGATATATAGCCACCCCACCCCAGCCTTTCAAAGTACGGTCGTTCCGTATAAGTTGATAGCCAGGTAAAGAGAAGGCAGTGGAAGGCAGAGTGGGCTTTAACAGAGATTCTGACACCAGTACAGCATGCAAATGTTGACTGGTGAAAGATGTGAGTAGGTCGGGGTAATGAGCAGGAATACTCTCAGCATTAATGTGGCACACGTTGAAATTTTTGGGAAAACAAGAAAACTTGCAATTCAGTGTCTCCCCCAGATGAGGAGCACTGGAGAAGGAATCTTCTGCATCACTGAAATTGTCTGCTGAGGAGGAGGATGAGAAAGCTGAAAAAAAAGAATCTGAGTCAGAACACATAAATAGATAATAATAATACAAATATATATATAATAAATTAAAACAAATATCAATAACAGATATAACAACAACAATTAGATTGCAGTGCCAACATGACACCCAGAGAACCGCCAGAAAGGTTGCAGAGCTTATATAAATAAAGATTTACACACACAGTAAAACTGAAACAGACCCAACGCACATATTGAATGGATTTATAAAACTAACAAAGAGAAAAAGTAATTGAAATAAAAGCTAACTAAAAGAGATTCACAAGATAATAAAGACAGAATGCTGTCTATATGAATTCTGTGGTCTGTGTCTATCTATATCACTTCCGAGTAAAATAATAATCACTTAAATAGTTCACACAATACGCTAACAATATTGTTCATACTTCAAATAGTATTAATTTGGGTAAGCCAAAAATAAAATAAAAACCCATATTTTGTATCATCCAACACTACGAGTACATAATTTTATGGACAGTATCATCCATCACTATCCGCTAAGCGGGCGAAATGTCACCTCGCTACTCGCACCTTTTGAAGTTATGGAAATAATTTGATCTAGGTATTATAATTTACATTGTAGGTTGTAACTAAGCGCAAATTATATAACAATATAGTGTACGAGTATATGTTCGTTTTGACATTGGTGCAAAGAATAGTAGACATCAAGTGGGAGTGACAAAATATTTGAAGCATTACAGTATTTACCAAATTTACAATAACAACAGTATAAGTAGCGAGAACAGACCTCTGACAGTCTGTGAGATACAATTTTGTGATTGATCATCAAAATATACTTACGAATAGAATTACATACCTACCCAGTGTTGCCATGTTAGGAGATTTTCTCCTAGATTCAGGAGAATTTCAGTGGTGCTAGGAGAACTTTTTGCCTGTCAGGAGAGTAGGAGAAAATTTAGGAGAAAGAATATCACTACAGGAGAAGATTTAGGAGTGAGAAACTTGGGATTAAAATTAAAACATATATTTACTAGTAACAAACAAATATGTCGGAATGTACGGTGACAACACAAGGAATGAACTGCCTGTGAATCAAACAACCAACTTCTCAAGTCACACAATATACGATAGGATTTTTCTTTTGATAAGAGCAAGGTTCACCTTCTTGCTCTTTGGATAGGATAATGTGACACTCTGTGAGTGTGTGCGGTGCGTGCATCGATCGACCAACCAGCCGACTACCGGGCGGGCCAAACCGAACGAACATTTTGTTATCAATCAATGTTATTTACATGTATTCTTTGTAATAATCAGTAGTATTACTAAGCCTACATCAACAGTCCGTCCGTCAGTCCGCACTACTTTAAGGGCTGTATCTTTTGTACCGTAATAGGTAGCTGGTAGTGATTTTCACAGATTATGTGTTATTTATTATTGGCGGACATCCTATCAAATAATAAGAAAAATATTTCCCATCCAAGAAAAGTGCTTTCCCATCCAAGAAAAGTGTTTAAAAAAAAATATTTGTTTGTTTTTGCTCTAACGTAAAAACGGTAATACGTACAAGTGACAAACTTGGTGTGGTTAAAAATAAAAAAATAAAAACAATAATTAAAACAGACGAATTACGTGGTGGTTAGAATGGCAATCGTGGCTATGATGGGAGGACAAATCGTTATTGGCGGAGAAGTGATCGAATAGGTTGAAGGAAGAGTAGTACGTATATCTCAGTCAAATACTGCTTGGTAGACGAGGTCGAGGGACGAATTCAATTGAGTTGGGCTGCCTCGGAAATTTAAATTCGCTCCGAGGTCTGACCCGTATATATTATGACCAGTGCGTCCTCCTAGTACGGGTGTGAAACGTGAGCTCTGACTATAGTAACTATAGTCAGAGCTCACGTTTCACACCCGTACTAGGAGGACGCACTGGTCATAATATTTACGGGTCAGACCTCGGGGCGAATTTTTTGTTTTCAAAGTTGCCCAGCGAGCGATGAAACTAGCCATGCTGGGCTGGGAGTATAGCTACGCGAAATGGTGCGTAATAAATGAGGCAATCCGCCGACGCAGCAAAGTAATCGATATTGGAAACCAGGTTGATAAGCTAAAATGGCACTGGGCTGGGCACGTTAACCGAAGGGACGACGACAGTTGGAGTAAACATGTACTATATTGGCGGCCGTGGACAGGAAAACGGAGTGTAGGAAGACCACCCGCCAGGTGGGACGCCGACATGAAGTATGTAGGCGGAAAACAGTGGTCCGTACCGCTGAAGGCCGAGAGACTGGTGCAAAATTGAAGGCGAATGTTCAGCAGTAGCGCTTACACGCTGACTGACTGACAGAGAACCCTCGGTGCGCGAGTTCGACTTGCACTTGACCGGTTTTCAGGTTGAAAAAGATACAGCTCTTTATATGTAAGACAGAAAGACGGACGGACCGATGGCCTAGGCTTAGTAATATGGTCCCGTACGAATAAGGAACAGTAAAAATGTGGTGATTTTTTTATAATTTGAATAACAGGAGAATTTTTTAGGAGGATGAAAATTTTCTAGGAGATTTTTAGGAGATTTTCGAAGTCAATCTAGGAGAATTTTAAAATTTGAGTTGGCAACACTGTACCTACCTAGCTGTGTGTATTGTGTACGGTGTGGTGTGTTAGAAACGAAATATAGATAACTGGAGTGTGAGGGAACTTTTTTGTTATGGTGTTTCAAGGTAAACAAAGTAAACTGATGTGATAGGATTGTGACGAACAATAATTAAGGACGCAAAGGCTTCTTACGGGGCTGGCGAGAGAGTGCCAAACCCACACGCTCATCAGAGCTGTCGCCGTCGACTGCAGTGCCGAGGAGAGCAGAGCCGAGAGCCGCGCCGCGTGCAGTCGCGGCGTCAGAGGACACACTCCCAGCATTCGTCAAGCTGGCGGGGGCAAGCTGCCGCAGCTGGGCCACCGATCGTACTCGCTGCCTCGTGTTGTCGGAGAGGAGAACAAGCACATGTCCATCCTGGGTCCAGCTCTTGGATATTCCGAAGACCTTGCGTGCCTCAACGAACACCTTGTGCCGGGACTCGGTCAGGAACTCCGAGAGAGACGAGCCGGATCCCTTCAACAGCGATTTCTTGCGCCAGATGCTTGACCTTGCCTCCAAGTGCACGAACCTCAGCAAAACAGGACGGTTGCGGCCAGACGCAGCTGGACGCTTCCCAAGCCGGTGACACAGTCGGAGGTCGTCCGCGGTGAGATCAGGTTGGTCAAGAGTTTTTAGCAAGCAGATTACTTTTGACTTGATGTCCTCGCCGTCGCTCTCCTTCACTCCGTGAACTAACAAGCTTTTTCGTCGGTTCCAGGTCTCCATGTCGTCCAGGCGCTCCACAACTGACTGTAGCTCCTGCCGCACACAGCCGATTGCCTTCCACACGAGCCCCTGGAAGAGCCGAAAGTCCTGCGCGAGACGGTCTCGCTCCGTCGATAGTCCCGAGGAAGCCAGGCGGGCGCTGAATTCTGACATTTGTGCTTCAAATTTGACCTCGAGCTCTGTCAGGGCTGTCAAGGAATCACGCTGCGCCATTCTTGTGTGTTAAAGTAACAGATGTTTGTGCTGAGAGGTTATCTGTCTAAGGCGGTTCTGGGTGCTGGCTGCTAGTGCATGTCCTGGCTTAACAACACTCCCACACTTTCCGGAGATGTTTCAGACGCACTAGCTCGAAGAAGGTTACAATATTGTCAATTATATAATTTTTAAAGTTAGTTTCAATTTCAGACCAAAAAATAGTTGTTTACATGTACAACTACCCGCAATAATGTGAAGAATAATATAAGTACCAAAAAATTTAGTCAATTACAAGATTGTAAGATCGTTCTTCAACCGAAAACCTATTTCAATCATTTTTACTCTATTACCCAACTCCATCCAATTACACCCACTGTACTACTTGTGAATGTATCGATATTATCGAATAATAATGGTGATTACTGATTACTGAGAATGTTATCCATATAGGAAAGTTTATCAATATGACGAAGGTACGATTATAGCGTAGGTTATTCTTTATCTCTACGTAGGTATTGTTTCAGACAGTTTGACGTCAAAGCAGAACTAATCTCTAAGCTAAGACATCTTATCCTAATTCTTATCCTGTGTAAGAAATGACGATGTTGCTAACACAAGTAACATATATGTACCTATTCTTGTGAGAAATTAATAATGTAATTAAAGTATTTATGTCAGTGCTCTACTTTCATTTATTCAGGAAATTATCATTATTTTATTAATATCAACTATCAGTAATTAATAATGAAAAATGCCTTATTATATATAGAATTAAGCTTAGCCCGTGCACCGTGTCGGGTCGGTACTTAAAAATAATAGCCCCACTGCAT
Source organism: Nematopogon swammerdamellus (assembly GCA_946902875.1). Lineage (NCBI taxonomy): Eukaryota > Metazoa > Arthropoda > Insecta > Lepidoptera > Adelidae > Nematopogon > Nematopogon swammerdamellus. The sequence continues at coordinate 11,687,236 of OX336341.1, read as the reverse complement.
GTGTCCCCGTTCATGTCGTAAAAGGCGACTAAGGGATAAAGACAAGATGCCTTGCATATGGGCGACAGGCTAGCCACCTCTCTATTTAGCACGGTCCTTCACCGAGTCTGCTTACCCCGATTGTCGGGATGTGTATATTCTGTTTGTTACATTTAAGAAAAATAATTATAGGTATATTATTACATTTACACTATTATTGGGCGTAGGTGTTAGTTGGCTGGCGTGCACATTTATTGGGCGTATGTTGCATTGCCGTCTAGTATGGAAAACTCGGATTCTCAGTAAGTAGGTAGGATTCGTACATATTTTGTAATATTGGCAGCGGCTTAAAGTATTAAACACAATCGAAATAATGGAATTTTGATCACTAAGAGAGGCGTCGCGCCCTGTCGTCGGTACATAAAGCCAAGCATACATTATACGGGACTCCTTAGAGAACTAAGCCTAATATGGGCGTACTTAATAAAGGACGTTAGTGTTTATTTTTTAGCTGAAACCTGAAAATAGTGAATACATACATTTAGCATTTTTATATAACTGTGTTTTTTTATAGTAGGTAAGTACGCGCGACATATGGCGCCGAGCCACCTAAAAGTTGTCTAGCGACGCCCATCGACATTCGGTCGCATGCGGGGGCTACGAATGCCATGCCGGCCTGACAGGTGCCCATTCACGCCTCCCTTGAAGGACCCGAGACTATACTTGGGGGGAAATATGTGGGCAGGGAGAGAAAGTAAAAGTTATCTAGAATATATGCTGCAGATTTTGACCAAAGGAAAGCACTGACATGGTACCTAGTGCACCAAGCTGTTATGAGCTGACATTAAAGATGTTGTTGGTAATGTAGCCAAGGGTGCCAATTCCCATATTTTTTTTAAGTATAACATCACAAATATCTAGGTATGTGTATTCAATATTTTCTTATTTCGTAAACCTAACCGCTTAGTTTTCAAATCACAGACTGTGACGAATGTGACGTCACGTCTAACTCATAATGACAACTAAGTATCCTATACACATACATATAAGTAATTATTCCATACAGGCACAAGTGAAAACTCACCAAATATTTCTCCCTTGCTGGCGTACTCGGATACAATGTAGATCATGTTCTTAGTCTCCATAACCTGAAAGCAATCAAACTATTTTATTTTATTACGTAATTACATAGAACCTTGCTAAATATTTAGGTTAGACTGACAAGAGCACGCCGTTTTTTTTATTATAATTAATACTACACTTGTAATTGTATTAATAATTTGCAATAAGTACCTACTTACTAAACCATAAATAAAAATATTCGCCGCCTTGAACCAGCTCTAATGCCATAGTCCTCAGACAGGCAGGACAAAGGCAGCGAAAGTAAATATGTAATTTTAAAACACTCAGTTACATTATTCTGACATTTCCACCAAAAGATTTCTTTGAGTGAAAATATCGAAAAAAATAACATTATAGCTTATGTCTCGCAGGTCGTAATAAAAGCCACTATAAACACGTGTTAGTAACATGATAGTATTTGCCGCTGCGGTTTTATTAACGACCGCAAATTGATTTACCGACAAAACAACAACAAAGCCTCCAAGCCCATACAGATAGCCTGTAAGTTATTCCCTTATAAGTTAGTCTCGTTCGAATTTTCAAATTTAATATCTGCACCGCCATAGCGCACTCCAATGTTGACTCTATCTATCTCCACCAATCCACCAATCATCCGCAGCAGTACCAACAATAATTTAGAAGTAATGAGAATGACCCTGTGAATTCTGTCATAGACAGACGACGGACGCATGAGTCACACCATTAGGTTCCGTTTTCACCTACGAGGTACGGAAAGGAACCTAAAAATAAACAGTATGCTAATGTTATTCATATACGCCGAGGATTACGGCGTTGTACGCATTTTAACTGTAAGGTGTAAATAAAATCAGCTAATTGATGTTGTTTGTCAACTATTACATAAATCAATAAAAGTTTTTTAGCAAAAAGGTCACTCTAAAAATATACGGAATCAGGAACTAGTTATTCCAAACTGCTCACAATCAACACGAAAGGTCACCGTCTGAGCTACAAGTTACAACGACGACCGTGGCAGAAACCCTGAATCGCGCCGGCGCGCGGCGGGAATGTGGGCTGTAGGATAGCTGACGATGGCGACCGTGAAGAGAACCCGCGTGATGTAGAGCCGGCTTACGGCATTCTGACATGCTCTTCCCACATCCTCAGTCAAAAGACATTTAAAGGTTTTTAGATTCACATGAAAAATTCACAAAAAAATTCAGAACACATTATTAAGCCATAGCCCACATTCGTAACGTGTGAAAGGTCCAGCAGAATATACGGCTTGGAAAGCGACAGATAGTGTTAGATCTATGTATGTAATGCAGACTCCTGAAGCACGGCACGAAAAATCTGGGTATGGTTCTAGAAACTAAAGTCGGCTGACCAGCGTTACAATCCTCGGATGCTTTGTTCATGCGCGCAACAAAATCGGAAAGCAATGACGTGCTCGAATTCCATTGCGGCATGTGTTCTACGTGACACAACGACGGCTTCAAAGATTATTTTCTGTAGATGGAATTGGCTAGTGCACTTTGTCGCACCCGTACTTGCTCGCCGTGCGAAGGGTTCAATCAAAGGGGATGCAGTAACCAACACTATTACGGCCCTACCGAAAGGATTACCGAATCAAGTCGTAATTCAATTTACGATCAAGTTCTAGGCGCCACCGATGTGTGTTCGCCCTCAATTCAACTACGCGCTATATACGAACACGGTAGCATAGTGGGAAGGAAAATGCAGGTAAAGCCTAGCTAGATATTGATTCGATTCAGGCACACAGGACAAAATCTATAGATAGATAGGCGCTGTCAAGATATGCTTGCGGCAGTCGACGCGGGGCACGCGCTGCCGCGCCGCCGCTACCGCGCCGCCTCCTCCGCGCCACCGACGGCATTGCGCGTGATGCTGATGATTCACCAGTCGTTATTTATAGTGAGGAGTTTACATTTTTACTGCCCAGCCAATGGCGGGCACCAAACACCGGTTCACGGGCACGCCGCGAGATTACTGACCCACTGCACCAGTCGTCAGAAGTAAGATAACGTGAAGGGCTTTAGAATATTATTAGTCCAGCTCATAAGTTATACTATATGTAAATACCTAGCGCATTATCATTCAAAGCTTTCATGTGTGATGTCCGGAAAGTGAAGAATCGCACCATAGGCAAATCTTTCGGACCTCACCTTTTTTTTTTTTATGGAAACTAATAGGAGTAGCCTAATAATCGTCAAAAGGATTTCATGGGGCCACATGCATTTTAGGTCATCTGTCCACCTAGCCGAGGGGCGTCCCACGCTACGTTTACTTGTACGTGGCCTCCCCTCCATTCGAGCACCCGTCTACCCCAGCGGTTGTCGGGTCTGCGACAGATGTGCCCACTGCCACTTCAGCTTGCTAATTTTCTTAGCAATGTCGACTACCTTAGTTCTTTGCCGTATTTCTTCATTATGGATTTTATCGATCAATGAAATTCCGAGCTTTACTCTTTCCATAGCTCGCTGAGCGACTTTAAATTTGTGAGTCAGGCCCATCGTCAGGGTACACGTTTCAGCACCGTACGTCATTACTGGCAGAACGCACTGATTAAAGACTTTCGTCTTTAATGACTGTGAGATGGAGGATGAGAATATGTGACAAGAGTTTCCCGAATGCCGTCCAGCCTGATTCCTTCTGTCGGCATCCTTGTCGAAGTTTGATTTGTATTGCCTAACTGGATGGTTTGTCCAAGGTAGACATAATTCTGCACAACTTCGACGGTTGTTTCTCCAACTGTCACATGCCCCGGAACTGCGTGTTCGTTGAACGTGACTTTCGTCTTATCCAAATTCAGCCCGAGTCCGACTCGACGACGGGAGGCGACATTCAGGCCGTTTAGCATGTAGCATGCCTATGACGACTATGTCGTCTGCGAAGCGGAGGTGTGAAAATACTCGGCTTTTCCCAGTCCAGCGGCTTGAATATGTCTTCCAATGCGTTCTTAAACGCAATAACAGGCGAGCTATAACAGGCGAGAGTATATTTTGCTGAGCATCCTCGTAATTATTGTCACAACATTTGTAATCCCGTGAATTACCATTTTCTAAAAAGCAACATGATGGGGCATTAACCCTTATTAACCGACTTCAAAAAAGGAGGAGGTTCTCAATTCGACTGTATTTTTGTTTATGTTTGTTATCTCAGAGCTTTCGACTGGGTGAACCGATTTTTTTAGGATCAAAGTTTGTACCGCAGTATTGCCACAGATTACTTAATAGTTACTTCGTGTATTACCTCAGAGCAATGACGGTGGATGACGGTGGTGGACGGTCCACAAAGTAAATGACAAAATAGGTTTGTGGGGAAAAAGTTTTTAGTAGCTAGCACACTTAAGTTTATATTTGTTTCTCCAACTTCAATCACTCCGACTCAACAATGACATATTACTATATAACCATCCGGATATTAGGTGTACGATGGTTTTGATGCAAATCGTATTAACCTTTGGTATTAATTGCAGAGGACCTTACATTTTATGCTATGTGTATGTAACCATAGTGAGGCCTTACCTATTTAGGCGTAAGGAATGCTCATATGCTGACGTCATCACTAAACGAACAAAACACGCCTGTGGGCCACGAAAACCGGTTTTTGCATCGGTCTCAGGAGTCCGAAGGCACCGTGATGACATGCCTATGTGAAACACGTTGGCCGAGGTAATGGTCTATTACTATGATCAACCCGGATATTACTAGATGTTTCGCTTCAAGCGATGGTTTTTTTTTATGGAGAGCACGACAAATGGCGCGCGTTTCTTCAAAGGGTCCCTAATTTACAAAATATCTTGCAAATAAAGAATTAAAGGAAAATAGGTCCTTTAGGAGGAAGGAACTCGATCCTCATAAATATATAAAAAAAGTTAGAAGTTGGTTAAACAACATTTTGTAATAGGTAAGACTACGTTAAATGTTTGAACTTATTCGCTAAGTCAGAACGCCAAAGGGCCCAAGATCGCGCAGTGAAGCGTGCTGCGTGACGAACAGACGACAGATAGACACAGTCAGACAGAATGTTATATAAAAGTAGATATTCAGAAAAAGTACCGTGTGGGGCCGGTACTTTAAAAGAATAGCCCCACTGCATCTCTCCCCGTGTATGTCGTAAAAGGCGACTAAGGGATATGACTCCCTTCTTATATTACTAGGTGGTAGGGTTCAACCCGCCCGGGTTGGTACCACCGCACTGAATGAAAGGTCGGTCGAAACGGCTATGTAAATAGTTTGTGTTTTCCGTCCAGTTCAGTGTAGCCGGCACGACCGAAGGGAATCACTGACGTGGCACCAAGTTCATCCGGTGTTATGGGCTGACATCACGGATGTTGTAGGTGATGAAGCCAACCGTGTCAGCATCAATAAAAAAAAATAATAATTTAAAAGGATTTTTTTTTTCAGTTTGGCTGGCTCTTTTCGTATGATCCCTCTTTTTGGAAAGCTTTTCTAAAACTACTCAACTCTAAAATATTTGACACATCTGTCAAAAGTCGTCGCAGAGAAATATTACGTTGGGTCAAGATCACGAGTAGGTACTCCTAAGTTTACTTTGGCTGGCATTTCGTACTCTGTCGAACGCGCTTATGCTAATTTTTCTCCGTGAATGTTTGCCAAGTTTTTTATTCCACCGGTTGGCCTTTAAGATACTCGAAAACTCGTTGAAAATATATTTATTCAGTTTAATGAACTGTAATTTAATTAGTTTATGGCGGAAGGAAAAATACCCAGTTTTATATTGTTTAAGTAATAAATTATCGACAGATGTGATAAAATATGTTATTATAACATATTATAATTTGCGAATAAAAATACTTAAACGCAAAAACTTTGGTGAAATCTTCTTATGCATATAAAGCAAGTATTTTGACTGCGCCCTTACATTTATTTTGAAAGCTTATGTACTTACGTATTTTTAATATTCTACATTTTCTTAGCTACTCTCGCAATATCCTTCTCGAGAAGTTAGGATTTCTCGCTCTCATAATTTCCCTAGTAACAAAGTGTAATTTTTTCAGGTAAGATTCTCAGACTATAATTCGTTAGAAATTATCGCAAATTGAGTTTGTTCGCTATGTTTACCTAGTTAGCTAATATGGTAAATGCATACATGAACTGAAGAAAAAGCTGAAACAATTGCTAAAAATAAAATGCACAACGATCCAGGAGCACGCGGGGTCTGACCTAATTCCAAATAAATAAATTTTTTGAGCACGAATGCCGGATTTACGACCGTTTAAGACCAGAGAGGGTGGGAGCAATGGTAAGTGATATTGATGCGATGCAATCTGATCTGACGCTTATTGTTTACGAAAATCGCATTAACAAAAAACATTTATAATATTCATAAAAAGTTTAGAAGTATGGGCTGCATTACGCAAGTTGAGGCTCATTTTGGTAGGATTGAAAAAACAAGCACCGTTATTAAGTTCAGGGGAAACGCTACACGGAAAAATCTTACCAATTCCACTCCAAATTAAGTAATTTGTCCACTAATACTTCACTTGATATGTTTTTCTTTACTTCGTGAATGCGAAACTGTGTTCGCATATTGCATTATATTTATCATTGAATTCAGTGCACGCGCGAAAAGTTAGTACAATATTAGATCCCAAACGAGGATCGAGGATGCAGTGCAGATTTGTTTCAAGCAGTTATTAAGTTCCACCTGGCGGACAGTTTGATCACGTTTGGGGAGGTTGTGTGTTTCATTAATATTATTTGCGCATAATTGTAACAATCTATGACTTGATCATACTCGTACTAGTTTGGGTTTGTTGGTAATGGACAGAAGAAGAAGAAATTCTCTACACAAATATACACGCGTGGATTATATGTACTTTCCGGTATGATGAAGCGTTACACACTGTACCAAACACAGATAAAATGAGTAGGTCCTCGTATATTTCGTGGTGTCAATATAGTCTCTAGTGGGACCGGGTGCTACAGTTAGTATTTAATGAGTAACCTTACTTAGAAATGGAACTACAGCAACAAAACAAAACAGGCCGCTCATTTATCCAGCCGCCCAAGCAAATTCATTGAATGTCCTCCCCGCACATCCTCGAGCGAGGCCTCAGAGCGGAACCTCAGAGCAGGCGGCGGTCTTCAAAGCCTCAATTAATTAAACTGCTGTTCAAAGTAAACCGACAATCGAGCCGAGCGGAGCCGCACACTCGGGCCGTCATCAATCTCACTCCAAATTGAAAAGGACAACATCGTGTCTTGTTAGATAGACTTGGACTCGAGAGCAGCAACAGAGAGACAGAGGAAACCGCATTCGTCTGGGTTTAAATAAATCAGACCGAGGTGGACGTAGATTTACCGTCTCCATTTAGTGCAAATAATTGCTAACAAAACCTGTAGCAAATGGTTCTCATCGCATCTACATAATTCGGTGATTTAGATACTCCACGAGTTACTTGGGCATTTAATTTAATTTGCAGTGCACCTGTTCGTTGAAGCGTGCCGAACTCATACGTAACGTTGCCGGAAGGAATTAGATTTTGTATATTTGATGTACTCGGGAATTCAAATAACAAAGAAGGAGTGAAAGAGATACTTTTTTTTCAAAATAAATCCAAGAGGTATTTTGATTTTCGATCGATATACCGTACACTATATCAACCTATGACTGTGCCTAACATGATTAATCTTAGCTCTTGAAATAAAACTCATTCGTAGAGGATGTCAATAGAATTCACTGAAAACGAATCGAATTGTTATCTATTTTTGAGTTTGCCAAAGTCGAAAACAAAAGATTTTCAGTCTAAGCTAAAGAATAACTGCAGCTGACTCGTAAGTCGAATCACCTGAAGCTAGTACCGAACGCTCAGGATTTCGTTAAAAGAACAAGAGCATACGATCAGATAAGAGTACGCCACACAAAGTTTCCGGTCGACGACCTCGATGCGGTCAGAGACTGTAGAAAACCCAGGCTACAAAGATTAGATATAGCAGTAATGCAAACTAATCTTGAAATGGCGTGGTTAATCAGAAAGCAACGACAATGTTAGAGTAGATGGAGCAAGTACGGGACGACTAACATATACATATATTTATTAAGTTTTTTTTAACTTGAAATTTCACACTGAATAGACTAACAGAATACTAACATTTCATACCGAAAGGAATAGATGGATTTGCTAGCAACAAATTCTGGAACCCTGATAGGAAACGAAATGTAGGACACTTATTCGGTTAGGTGAACTCATTTAGCGCTCACGGCAGCGTATACAAAGCGTTTGTAAGACTATCAAGAAGTCGAAGGTGACAAATATGTGAAATCAATGATTACAATGAGACAATCCATTTCATATCATGCGAATGATGGATGCAACATGTCAATGAATAATCATGAATGGAGGGTATCGTTCATTAGGCAAACACTCGCAGAGACAATAATGATGTTACTGAAGAGTTACAATGCGTGATTGTAGTATCAGAAGTGAATGGTACAAGGTAGACCGTAGACGGAACTCGTTGGCTTCTTGATATAATGAATAATAGATCTTAGTGTACACGGAATAGGAGTTATCTGTAACACTGATCACGGACAAATTCCATTCAAGACAGTTGTGTACGTGCAGCTCACTCGCGTCGCTTCCACGGCCGTGACTTATTCTGTGAAGCGGCAGGAAGCAGCGACCCGCATCCGGTAATTGACTTTATGTTCCGCTAAATTTTTAGCATGTTGACTTTGATCGTACCTACACTGATTTGAGTTTTGTTGAATTCAAAATTGTTCTCACTTTATTGTGTTCTGTTCGGATACGTAACTAAATAAAGCAGTTTTTGAGATAGTTTTTAGGATTCCGTACCCCGTACGGAAGCTTATTACTAAACCTGCAACGTATGTTTGTCTGCCTATCTCTCTGTCTTTCTGTCTGTCGTCTGTCCGTTCGTTCGTCCGTCCATCCGATGGCTGTATCTTTGGAACCGTAACAGCTAGTCGGTTGACATTTTCATAGAATATGTGTTATACTAGGTGGTAGGCCCTAATTGTAGCCGACTGGGTAGATTGGTACCACCGTACTGGATATAAGATAGCCGCATAGCAGCCTCGGCCGTGTTATCCTCTAGTCCAGTATAGCTAGCAATCCAGGGAAGTCTCCGGTATGGCACCTACCTTCTCGGAGGTGATATTGGCTTGTCGGAGCAGGCGCTTTGACCCCTCCGAGTCAGCCACCCATACCGGATTACATTAAAAAAAATTATAAAGTTAGCCCGTTGAAATTTTCACAGAATGTGTTTTTTTATTATGGCCGGCCGACATAACAACAAATAATAAAAATAAGAAAAAGTAAAAAATTCACGGGGGTCCCCATACAAGAAACTGAAAAGTGTATGCGCGTCATCTACCGAAAACAGTATGAAGCATTTTAACTAATCGTGAATTTTAACTAATATGAAGCATTTCATAAAACACACCATAGATGGCGTGAGTGGCGCTGACCATGACATGGCGACACGGATCCCTCGGTGCCCGAGTTCGGCTCGCACTTTGCCACTTTTTTATTTATAGATTTTTATCTCGACAATTCCCACGCTCACTTGTGCGGACGCGATGGGACGAACGACGTGAAAATCGTCTTAAATGATTCCTTCATCTTGGTAATGCGATTCTTATCTCCCGAGGCGATCTTTTCTTGCTGTTGACGCGATTTGAGTATGCAAATCGGCGATGTTGTTTCCTTCAATTATTTAACGCGCGATAGATCGAATGTGTATATTTACACATTTTGTTCTGGTGCTTTAATGGCATTTGATACATTACCGTCCTTTAATTTGATTTCTAATTAGAGATAATTTGATTCGAATGTTAATCGATTTTGTGGTATTAGACAGACAATCCACTCAAATTGTTTTCTCCTTCCATAGTTAAAACAGTTGCACTTCATTCCGTATGACCGTATTCACACCTGTACCGTTTGTTCCATTGTTCAAATCCCAAACCACGAGCCCACTAGCTATTGTTAGGAAATGAGAACACGGTGCCATTGTGCGGACGCGCGGATCATTTATTTAACAGCGGATGACGGATGATCGATTTCCTCTTTATTCTGAAAGGTGTCCGCGCGACGTGGCGCCAGACACAATTTTAAATTCAGAGCAATGACCTGCTGAAAAATAACTGTTTATTCACCAGGAATACAATCAGGCATTCAACGCTAACAACAGTATAAGGTCACATTTTGAATATCATAAAATTTACAAATTCTAAAATTATTATCGATGATTCGTTTTTTCAATGTCGCTTCCGACATCGGCGATATATCAGCCATTGTGTGCAGCTAATGGTCGCTCTATTCGTCACCCATTTCCGCCATCAAGCCATACGGCGGCGGTGTACGGCGGCAGAAATATGATTTCACCCGGAAATTTAATCAACAAGCTTTCGAAACGCTCGTTTGAACGATGGGCATCATCTGCGTCGTCGCCGCAATCTCCGCATTATAGCAGTACATTCATTTGATTCGAACGCAACTCGGTCGCGCTCGCGCTGCGTAAGTCTGACAGTTAGGTAGGACATAGCTTACCGTTAGTTAGCTACGTGGAATATCCGTCCGTAGCGATGTCCCGTGCCGGCGCGTGAGCACTCTAGCTAATCACAATTTTAATTGGAAATAAAAATGTGGCATGAAAACGAATCGCGTTTCCTGCTATTGTAAGGACCGAATCGACACGCACGCATGGCCCTGCACGACGTGTCGATGTTCGCCTGCACACCGCATTCAGTGCATTGTTGGGAAATTAAACAAGATTAGGAAACTGGAGATTATTACATTTCATGTGGCGATTAGTTACGGAGTGCTACACACGCATAATGCAACGGACACCATCACACACAACACCAACAGAACTTAATGGCAAGGCAAGACACAAAGTATACATTGTTTACAGAAGAAACAGCGGAAATGTAGGAAATTAAAAGTGCAAATTAATAAAACAATCAACCAACATTAAACATGTACCTATTAAGTAAACGGCAAAGAAATACACCGCGACGCATCATTATGCAGCGATAAGATAAAAGATTGCTTCTCGTGCGAGTTTTTTGTATTTATTTTAATTTGTCAATAGAATCAGATGACGCGTTGTACCTAGATGTCGTTCGTATAATGACTACACTATACCCCGAAAATTGGGCAAGGAATGAAAACAAATGAATCGCCCGAACAATTTAACTATCCAGTATTGTACGTACTAAGATCCTTCATGCATGTCCCGTGAAGCAGGGTTTGAACAAATTTTCTTGTGTCCTTTCAGTCCGAGCATATCGTAATTGTAAAAAAGGCAATCCTCGTACAAAAGTGCAATTAATCATTCAACAAGTAGGTATGTGACCGGTAAACACTGACCAGTAAAGGATGGCAAACGACATGGAATGGCAGTGAGTGAAGCGAAGCCTAGCTGTAAACAAATGGCAGGTTTAGTGGCAGGTGGATGACTTATTAATAGCCGGCCATAAGCAACATTTATCACCTTCTAGTAATTAGTGTCGGACATGGTTCTGAACAAGGCGCAATCAAGCGAGTGCATTCGAATGCAACTCGCAATACCCCACCACATTTAATTACATATCTGGCAATTTATATGTTGTTTGTAGAAAGCCCACTCAGCCTTTGTTGTCGAAAGGGGGTTTGGGGCCATTACATGAATAAAAAAATCTTGGAAAGCTGATGATAGAAGCGTCGGAGAATCGATCGACGACATGCTCAAGCGTTAATCAAATTCACTTCATCCGCGCACATCAAATTATTTAAAATAAAAACACATAATACTTTTACAAGCTATTACGTCAGAAAATTAATCCAGTAAGAACATTTTTCTCTATTTCTAATTCCAATATAAATTACGATTGTTTCCGTCGATATGAGCAACATTAGCTAGCATTACATTACATTGCATCGTTAAACTGAATCTAACGGCGAACATATGAAATGAACTTTTTCAGTCCGTTGTCGTTACGGTTACAAATCGCAATACTAGCTACTCTCACTGCTAGAAACTAGTGATTTTGCCGCAGTAATGCATAGTCGCGCGTGGTTGCCTCCGTAATACGTATCCCCCGTAATACGTATATCACACGCAGGCGGAATACTAAGCATTACTATGCTTTTTGGAGCGGACCGAACCTAACCTAACCAGATATTCTGGCTGAGCGGTTTTAGAACGAGACTGATAACGGTCTTTGTCTTTTCGTATTGCTGGTGAGCAATTCCTGAAGAAAATGTATGAAATGTTGCGGAAGCTCTAAGGTGTGTATTGAGTAAATAACAGTTCGCTGTCTCCCCAGAAAAAAAAATATATTTTAAATATAATTTTTTTATTAACGATAAAATCGGGCCACGGTTTCCTAAGATTATCGCGAAGGAAAGACAGAACCTTGACTTATAAAGAACGTATACATGAAGTTGCACACATAGTAATGAAAATGAGAAGATGGAAAATAAAAAAAAAACAAAATAAAGAACATTGAAATAATCATTAAATACACAAAACCGATAACTACCGAACGTAACAAAGGACTAAGAAAAAATTACCACGAAAATACAAGAGGAATAGTAGTTATACGATGAATAAGAAGACAAGATAACAATAAGGAAGTAGAAGTAGACACTGACCTGATAAAGCTTAATAATATGTGGATGGTCCAGCCGCTTCATGATGTCCACTTCCCGGTAGACTTTCTGAAGGTTGCTGGCGTCTAACTGCGACTTATCGATAATCTTAATTGCTACCTGCAACAAAAAGATACACCGCTGTCTTAAAAACCTTGACTTCATCTTAAACTGATTCAATCCAAGAGGTCTAGTAAAAGGAGATGGCATTGAGGCATTATTGGTTCCGTTTCGAAAAGATCACATAGGTAAACAATTTGTAAACGTAAACGTATGTAGCCACTATAATATAGATATCTATTAATAATCTGATCATAAGTAGGTACTCCGCTGTGAAGGTCTACGAACGTTTTAGGAACGTGATAGCAATTTGTGATTGTGGTAAAACTAACACAAATGCAGTTATAGATTCAGATTCAGATGTATATTTCGCCATAAAGAACACGTAGCATTGACAATATTTCATTGAGACATTTGCATATTCAGTATGGTTCATATTTTTTTTTTTTTTTTATTATCTCTTTGATCAATGCAGTCTATAAGGAAGAACCGGGCCAGAAACTTTATAGAGATTTTTTTCTTGTTAGTAGAGAAACTTTGCCGAAACCTATAGAACTCAGTTTACCTATAAGTACTCGTACTTATTCTTATTGCAACGTATCTTTTCAGCACACTTCTCAGTAACCGGCAAAGACAATAGTTAAATATTTGTGTAAAATCCCAGACCATTAATGAGCAAAGTCTCTCCTGGAAAATCGCTCAACACACAAACAAACAATTGACTTTCTCACGCCATTACCGTTTCATCGTCTCACCGCCAAGTACGAAGTCATTATGAACGGCGGCGGCGCGGCGGAGGCGCTAAGATAGGATAAATTAGAATTCATGAGGCAATTGCACGACAATCGTTTTAATTAGTCTCTAAAGCGTCATCGGCTTCCCTCGTAATACTTGCTTAGATACAGAGCATATTGCCGATAAAAAGGTAAGATTTCACAGCAAGCTGTGCAAAGCAAAATAATCTTGACGATTGACGCAATTTAGTGCGTCACGTTCCTTTGTTTGAGCGTGAGTGCAAATTTTTGGTGCTTTTTTTTCAGCGCGTGCCACGAAGTCAACAAATCTTGTATTGGTAATAGGTAGGTAGGTGAGTATACAATTTTAGCGTTGAACATCTATGAAATTTCGGTGCAGAAAAAACGAAAGAACTTAAATCTGATATTTTGTAACTAATATTCCTTCACATTTTACGCATTGAATAACAACGGCAATAAAAATGGAATGACTAAATAATAAATAACATAAAAAAAAAATACATCAACATTTCCTAATGTTTCCTTTCGACTGTCCGTTTAGGCATTTATTTTATTACATTACCTATCTGTGTGTCTGTTAGAGGTACTTCCTGCGTTGTTTTTACGTTTTCAGCACACGGTTCGTGTCTAAAGGCCGTCACATGATATTTAGTACATCTCGACTCGATGTTCAAAGACAACAGGAAATATTGTTCTGCAGTTTAGTCACAGTTTATATTTTCAGGTCACTTCACCTTCCCAAATATCAGATATGCACTATCTTGTGCCAAATCACTATTCTTGCGGCAAAAAGAAACTCTAAACTAATTATTATTATTGTTGGTTGATAAATGGTATAAGACGTAGGAAAAGTTTCTGAGGAGCAGCTGTGTACCCACATGTTTATATGGCTGCCTAATTAACCCACCAAAGATATTATGTTCACAGTAACATTTAGGTATTTTAATATTCAAGGTGGGATTTTTTCCATATTTCCATTGAAGTGCGCAATTACTTTCTTCCTATGTGTGACCAACGTGTTACGAACGGAGAAACTTAATATTCAAATGGGTCGTGTTCTGTTCCACTTTCAAATTTGAATTACTTTGATGTTCTAAAAACCATTACGACAAATTATTTACTTTTTAAGTGGTTTCGACTTTCGACCAAGTGGGCAACTTTACTGATAGCTGATGATGCGTGAAAGAGCTTAAGGATCCATAGCCAGCCAGGCGATTTATTGATGCTTCAATTAATTCTGATGGTTTCCAAGTGCTCCCACGTCACTAATTATCGGAGTAAATTTATCACTTGAGATATAATCAAGACGCTTATAACTCAGAGGGAAACTGTAATGGCGAGAATAAGGACCTATGTACTTACAGATAGAGTGCTTACAGAGTAATAAATAATCAAGAACTAATTACCTGACGCCACCTTTCGATATCTATCTATAGCATAGAATATAATAGAATGGTATTGAAACTCCTTATTGCACACAACAAGAAACAAGAAATACAGGAGTGCGCAAAGGCGCACTCATCACATTAAGTGATTTCTTCCAGTCAACCTTTGGGCGATGATGAGTAAGATTATAGAGAAAGAAGTGTGGGTAGTGCCCGTGAAAGGGAGGAGGAATACATGTTTTATTTTATAAATATACATGTAACATACAGGGTTACTGGTAATTCGATGCATTCCTTTCAGGGGGTTATAGTAGAGGTAATTTGTGTTTTTTAACCATATAATTCCTATTCCGAAAATGCTTGGTTTACGAATTATTTAAAATTTTGTGTTTTTTTCGAAAACGTCAACCTTGCTACAATTTTACTTAATAAAAAAAACCATTGCAATTTTTTTTTTTAGTTTTGTAATTATTTTGTAAACTAAATAGCATAGCAATGCTTGATTGTACAAAATTAATAAAATGGGATGCCACAAATAAAAACAGTACATGTTTAAACATAGAAAATACCAGAAATAAAAGCTTGGTTTCCTAATCGTACAATTTTTATTAATTTATTTCGAAAAATTTATACTACGTGAAGTGTACAAATCAGTGTAAAAACCTTTGCATTTAAGCAGCTTTAAAATAGGATATTATTTATTACAATTAAGCATTTGGTTTCATAAATAACAGCGCCGTTCGACTTTCGGTCTCGCTCGCTCATAGTGACTTACTTCCTTCGAGAAAGTTATTGCCTACCTGACTGAACCAGTTCGACCTTAGGCCTTTAGGAAACTAAGTCGATAGCGGGCAAAAGCTATACAGAGGCGATTGCTTATTATCATATTTGCGTTTAAATCCAATTTGCTATTAAACCGACTTTACCGCGCGCGAAACCGCGGGTACAGCTAATGTAGTATTTTGCATTACGAGTTGCGTTTCCAGCAATCCTTGCACAGTAGCTTGCACACCTCACAACCCTCCACTGGTGAAGAACAGTCTGTATACAGACTGATTGGAAATTCGATCTATTCCTTGAAAGGGGTTAGACTAGAGGTTATTTGGAACAATTTAACCACCATCAACTGGATTTTTTTACATGAAAAAAAAACTTTTTTTTAAATAAAAGTTTACACAAAATTAAAAAAAATGTCATTTAAGACCTTTTATTTCTGAGATATTGAAAATTTTGGGCCGATATTTTTATTTGAAATGATTGGTAGCTTATCTATCAGCTTTCGGAAGAATATCAATGGAGTACCCAAAAATAATGATATTTTTTACTTTTTTTTTCGATTACAAGTCAGAAATTAAACAAAAACCGATATCTCGGAAGCCGGTAATTGGCGACCCCCAGTTGATGGGGCTTAAACTGTTCCAAATAACCTCTAGTATAACCCCTTTCAAGGAATAGATCGAATTTCCATTCACCTTGTATAATATTATGAGAGTGACGAGGGCAGGCCGTTCGATAGACCACACTCTAAGCTCTATGGTAATGGTCGATATGGAAAAATCGCTACGACCGCAAATAAAGCGCCTCCGTCGTTTTATCAGCTTTATGTACGTACGAGTACCTACTAACTATCTCATCCGTCATCTGATCAACCGACAGCAACCAGCGTGCAGTGCATTAATAGCTGCGAACGTCGTCGTCGCCTCCAATTGAAGCCAATCAACCGTTACCTGTGCTGCTGACGTCAGCGCGGCGTGACGTCACAACTACCAAGGCCCAATGCAGTGAGTACTGTCACATCGGATTAAAGGCACCTCCACCGTCCATATATTTTTTTTTTTTTTATTTAAACCAACATGGGTGTGCCGAGAGACCAATGGTGCATTTGGCAGAGCCAAAAACACCTCTCCTCGCGAAACCACGCTCAGTTAGGTGCTTAATAAGCTTAATCAAGAATTATTAGGGTTGTCGAGAAGACATGTTTTTGCTGACATCGATAAATTCAAGTAGAACAGTTAGGTGTTACCTTTCAAAACAGAAGGGCTCAATACTTTTTGAACAGATTTGTGAACCCTTGCGTGACGCAGCGGGCGAAACGTCGACTTATTTAAATCTTTTTATAAAAAACTATTTTAATCCGTAAACGTTTAAAATTAGTACCTATAATGAATAATAGGGTAAACTTAAAAACATTAGATTTGACTGCGCTATGGTTGGTATTGAAGTGAAATGCTAGAGTTGAACAAAGACAAGATGCTATTAGTGGTTCCGTTGGTGAATTTTTGAATTAGCTGAAAATAATTTTTCATAATAATAGTCAGATCTATACTACGCTCGTATAGTACCTACATACGAGTTTATCGGTACAGAGAGGTTTCTACATAACATTAGGTTATATTCTCTTACCATATCTACATGCAATTATGTATTATAAAATATTATTTTGTTCGTACTCAAAGATGTACGTTTAAAATTAATGACCTTTTCACTCAAACAATCCCTAAATTGAAAAGGCGGAATGACTTCGGGTGAAAAAATATTATGCTTCGCATACCGGATGATATTGTATTGATCTACGGCTAGACCCACAAAGTTACAATTGTAAAGTTTAAATAAAATGTGACGAACTCAAGTGTACCGATAGTACCTAGGTACTTAAGACGGATATGAATAAATGAAATGAAAAATATGTACTATGTTATATTTCTTACTCTGCTAGGACGAGGTTGAATATATAATGTACATTATTATCATCATCTTACTTATAGAGTTGAGCACATAGATGTGTCGATTATGTATGCCTTCACTAGCAAGTGGTTAGGTTAATTTACTAGGTCGGGTCATAAGTTCTGTCACAAATAATTTATTAAAAAAATGGTACGACTTTTCATGTTAGTTTAAAATATATATATGAAAAGAAAGGCAGGTTAAAGTAGACTAAAATTTTATTAAAATTATTCGAAAAGCCCTCCCACATTTTGAATACAGACTCTCAACCTGCGGGGCCAGATGTCCATCGCAGCACGCACGAGGTTCGTGTCTATATCAGCCGCTGCTTTAATCAGGGATGCTTTGAGAGACTTCAAATTCTGGCGAGGTTTAGGGCAGACTTTCTCCTCTAAATGTTGCCATATTTTGTAATCCAATGGTTTCAAGTCTGGGCTGGAGGAGGCCCATTCTTGGTGCCTGATGAAGTCAATTCCATGGGCGGTCAGTCAATTTTGCGTACTTGCTGCCCTATGAGCTGGCGCAGAATCTTGTTGGTATAGATAGTGTTTGTTTTCGAACATTTTGTGAGAAAGAGGTTCCACAATGTTTGAAAGCACAGTATTTTGGTAGACAACGGCACACATTTTTACACCTTTCTCACAGAAAAACATCTCAGTTAGGCCTGAATATGAGACTTCTAGCCAAACCATGAATGATGATGGATGATGACCATGCTGAACTTTCGGGATAGGTCCGCTCACTTCTTCACTGTTATGGGTGTAAACTTTTTATCATTTTCTTTTTTGTAACTTTATACAAGGTAAAAAAAATATCTGAAAAAAGGATTTCGCGGTACTTTTTTCCCGCGTACCGCCTTAACAAAGTTCGAGATCTCACTATCCTTATTTTTTTCAGACGCTCATAAACAAAATGTCATATTTTCTTTCGATAAGCTCGTAGTCCCAGGTATTCATTTAATACTCTTTTAACCGTGGTTCTGCTTAACCGCAACTACAGAGCTAAAAAGTTTTGCTTGCGCACAGCATTTCGTTGGATTCGCGCCCTCACTGCCTTGATGACCGCCGGTGTCCTAACCGTAAGAGGGTGGCTTTTCCTCTTGGGATATTCGAAGCTCGAACCTTCACTGAATCGTTTGATTGTACATTAAACAAACCTCAGTGTTATTATAATTTTTTTTAGAAGTTTGAAAATCTCAGTTGTCGCGGAACCGCAGCGGTGCAACGCAATAACCGCGATTATGTATTCCTTTTGCGTCCACTCCATGTTTTAAAATGGAGTAATATAATTTTCTTTTTCATTTTTAAAAACGCAAAACGTTCCTCATTCAAAATCAATCAAAACATTTCTGGCCAGTATTCGAAATTTGAAAATAATAAGGTTGTGACAGAACTTATGACCCGACTGCGTAGATTAGCAATATGATGCATACAATATTTATGTATAGCCGAAACACTGCTGTCAATTTTTTTTTGCCACCCTATCGTCACTCCTTAAAATCCAAAAATCTTAGACGTACTCTACGCCAAATATAAATCAAAGCACGAATTATTTATTTTCTGAATTCCGTAAAACGAATGGTAGTAGTAGCAGGTTTTAGCCAAAATTCCATAAAATTTCACGCAGTTTCACACTTTCCAACATTCAAAGGGGGAAATCGTGTTTTGAGATATATCGGGAGATTGGCTGATTATTGAAGGGCTATTCAGTTTTTTGCTACGCCGTCATCGTTTGAAGATCCAACATATAAATTTTCGGACAGCACTATCACTGGCAGACAGCTCCTACACTCCAAGACTCCAACACCCTAGCGGTGCAACAGAAGAGATTATGATAAACTATGGGTTTATATGTTAACACTCACTATAGGGTATTCAGCTACTAAAGCTCGGCTAAGTTAGTCTGCAGAGATATTACCCCTCAATACAGCTATGGCAATGTTTGATAGTAGTAAGCTGGCTACCACTGCAGTCTGTGGAAGTTTCTGAGATTTGTAATATACCTATACCATAATAAAATGTCTTAACTGCTCCGCACCCCGTTATGCAGAACTAGTGTTGCCAGATTCTAATAAACATTATTACGAGATACTTTGAAGGACGGTCACAGTGTGCAGCGGCGACGACGGTCGTCGACCGCGCGCCGACGAAGGTCCTTAAAAGGATTTTGAATGTAAACGTCAATTACACTCCATTGTTACAGAGGATTTACGGCGGACGCTCGAGGTCCCACACGGCAGATAAACATCCTATCTGCGTGATGTATGACTACTACGTAAATCTGTTGTTAGATTTCCTTAGCAAAGTAGAATGGCAATATATCCTTGTAAATCCAAAAACAGTGTCTTAGGGAACCTAATTCAGATCTCATATATTAAACCTCGAAGTATTAATATTATATTTATGAAATTATTAATATTAGTAGTAGCTCTACAGAACCGGTAAACTCTAGAACGCTCTCCCTGCCCATATAGTATTTCCTCCCAAGTACAGTCTCGAGTCCTTCAAGAGGGGCGTGTATAGGCATCTGCTAGGCCGGCATTGCATTGCAACCCGCTCATACGACTGAATGTCCATGGGCGTCGTTAGACACCTTATGGGTGACTGGGGCCATATGTCGCGCTTTCAATAAAACTATTTAACTTAATTTTTTTACACGCAAGGAAATTGTGACATCATTCTGATCAACCCACTAGCTCTCGCCAACGACGTAAGCGACGACTTTACCTCTTCTCCACGAGGTGCTCAAAGTTTGGTAGTTATATACCCTTTCATATTATTTATGTATGGGCTGTCTAGTTATCTTCAGTAGTACTTTCAGTTTGTTTTCAGGATACTAAGCTTGTTAAAAGTGTTTTGCATCAATTAAACGTTTCATTCTGTCTTTGGATTCGATTGGGACCTCCTTTTGTACGAAGTAATTGCTCGTTTCCCTCCCGCGCCAGCCGTAAACGTTGCTGGTAATTATTTTCTGCCAGAACATCCAATTGAATAGCCGGCGAGGAAGCGAAGGCCTTGGAACCGATTTCGCCGGATGCTTCTCACTTCAGCTACTGGTGGCGTATTGTTTAATAAATACACGCTCACTATTTAGCTGTACCTAAATATAATTAATCGGACGTATTTTATTTTATTTTTTTTATTTTAATTCAAAAGAGTAGAACTGCTACTGTCGTATTAGCATACGACCGTAATTTACTTCGTTCCCAAAACTCTAGTGGTCCCCAAAAAAATCTACAAATGCACATAATTTGGTATCTGACGGCTGAGTGTTGCACACTCGTGTCCATACCAGAAGCCACAAGTGTAATGAAAGACATGCACACAAACATCATGTATGTATAGTGATATTTCATCGGCGGCGCGATGATACCCTTCTCGTGTACTCAAAACAAAAAGCCATCTTTCGGCTAGAGCTAGGATTAGTAGGTTCTAGGGGTCACAAATGTGATGCTTGCTCTACAGGTGTCTTTCACCTTTATTTTGGAGGTGTAAAGTAAAGGAAAAAGAACAATTACATCCGGCTTAAGTTTCTGGATGAGGTGTGGGCAATTATTGCCAACAGTTTTTATAAGTACTTTGTTCACAATGACGTAGCAGCGACGGAAAACTATCTATGTGAGCCACAAAGCATATTATGTTAAAATTCAATATAAATTATCACGGCCATTCAAGTAATTCGCAACGTTCTAAACGTGTGTGATATGACGAAGAAAATATATCGTGTGAATTTTAACATCCATATGATAACTCGTAGTTGATAAATTAGGAGCATTGTAGTAATTGCAGGACAAATAAACACATCGTGTAGCGGTACATAATATACACTCGTCATAAAATATGTAGCTAATGTAAATCTCGTCGTAAATATTATACACAGAAAACCTATTTAGTAGGACTCAAATGTATATTAAAATAGTATGAGATATAAGTACTGTTTGGTCTGTAGCATTACATTTTCCTGATGATAGCTGTGTTTACTACGCATTTACCGGGGATGTTGTGGTAACTCCAGCACTATGGTTAATTAATTGCACTAAGTACTCATGCTAATAGTGATTTATAAGTTAATTTATTATTTGCCGCCACTGATTTCTGAATGTGACTCTTTAATCTAGCCACTTTAAGGGGATTTCATTATTCATACCCTATCGGTGGCCAGGTCAGGGAAAATCCTAAGGGAGATTGGTAGTGGTTTAAGATGAGCTCAAATTAGCATCACTCACGTTATCGACACGAGCGTACTTCACGCGATTGGTTTTTCCAGGGATTTTCCGACAGCAGAAGCGTTCAATCAACCATGGATGAGTTCGTGCAACGTCAGTTACAAGTTTCAAGTTCAACGGACAGACAGGCGTAGCGTATCTGTCTAAATAGGTTTATCTAAACACATCAGGGTAAATACCAGAGCGGATATTAGAAGATTTGTTCAACAAGGAAACAGTCATTCGAGCAGATGACCGTCTGAAATATCGAACATAATGTGGA
Source organism: Nematopogon swammerdamellus (assembly GCA_946902875.1). NCBI lineage: Eukaryota > Metazoa > Arthropoda > Insecta > Lepidoptera > Adelidae > Nematopogon > Nematopogon swammerdamellus. Next base: position 11,665,116 of record OX336341.1, on the reverse strand, counting down.
AATTCTGATGTGTCGTCGCATTCCACAGCACGCATTGTATACATGTTCATCTTTGCGAGATTTCGACTACGCGAGTGGATTGAACTCCAATCATCGGAGCGTACTTCTGCGAGTGTTCAAGCTTGGCCCAATTGCGTTCGTTTACTAGAATACCCACATGGTGTTGTGTGTGAGGAGGCCCAAAAGCGAGTCGCACGTGTTGATTAAAATTGTCGAGTTCCCCGAGCAGCGCGTGTCTATGGGTCTGAGCGGGTCTGAGTGCATGTAATATCAGGAACTTTTAGGAAAAATCACCAATAAGACCCTAATAATGAAAATCAATCATAAAAACCATTTAGCCACTGTGAGGCCCAACAGTGTGCGTAGGTGTGTGAGTGGAGTGTGTGTGTTTGTCAATTACGACTACGCACCGGGCTCGTCACTAACCGACAATTCATCAGGGAGTTTGTTGCGCGATACAATTAGACCTGGGTGACAACGACCGTATCGAGAGCGGCCGAGGACGTTCCACTCGGCGCAACGTCGACGTGCTCGGCCGCATACATACCTCTGGCATAACTCGCGTGAGGTCAACCACGCCGCGTTTCACGCGCAAGCAAGATAGATCATCCGATGAAGACGTCTGCAGTCTGCGTGTGAGTCGTTACTTCTCCGTTATTAGGTTTTCGTATCCCGTACAGAAGCCTATTACTAAGCCTCCGCCGTCTGTCCGAGTGCTGTATCTCTTGAACCGTAATAGGTAGCCCGTTGAAATTTTCACAGAATATGTGTTACTATAGCGGATATAACAACAAATATAAAAGAAAATGTTAAAAATTAAGGGGGGCTCCCATACAACAAACGTGCGAAAAATCGATTAGTCACGCTACTTAATAATAGATGGCGCCACAGGCTTTTATACATTGCATTTCTGAAAGACAAAAGATAGGCGGATATTATTGATAGCGGATAGATACGGAAACCTCAGTGCGCGAGTAAAACTCGCACTTAACAGATTTTTTTTTTTATTTATGACGAACTATGTTCAAATTCTTAACTCTATGAGAAACTGTATGATATTTGGTTGTTCTATTCCAGAACATGATAAGTATTATATTCCCGCACAAATACTCGTAGTTCATTAAGTAATTGAGTGTAACTAGTTGCTAATCCTTTCCCATCCTCTCATTATCCTTAGCTTAGGCGGCACGTAAGGATCTTAATATGTCTGATGTGTTGCCTTTGCCGAAATAAATTGACGGTCTGTTTCAGAGGGATTACTTGTTTGCCTAGCCCTAGCGCGACCTTGCAGCTGAAATCCTAATGTTAAATAATGTGATGATTTTTTTTTGGACTTAGTGAAGACCACAATATTTTAAGTTAAGTGGTTGTAGTAATTTAACAAAGAGCGCTTTATCGTCGTCTTTTTCAATCTGCTACGATATGTTGCTGGGCTGTTCCCGAGACTATACGCAAATGCGTCCATCCCTTGGCGTGCTCAAATCATTGGCGAACGGTTATTTCTTTATGAACCTTCCAGTACACCTATGATCATCAGAAAACAAAGAAGAAAGAGCCAGAAAGATGTATATGTAGCCGGCATGAAATGAAGGGAAGAACTGACATGGCACCTAGTTCACCCGGTGTTATGGGCTGACATAACGGATGTTGTAGGTGATGTAGACAACACCGTATCAGTTTCCATAAAAAATATATATACAACGTGTCCCAAAACTCAACGTCAAGCGGGAACCAAGGAGTAGGCCAGTTTATGACTACCCAGGCAGGGAAAAATGAGAAAAAAAAATCCGAGTCATTTGTTTTTTTAAGATAAAAATTAAAATTAATATTTTTTGTGATAAAACTATGGACATTTTGGTTTTATTTGGGATACTGATCAATAGCAGAGTTATTTAGGCTACCAATAAAAAAAAATTACAATTATATTTGCAAATTTGTAGTCTAGTTATTGTACGTAATGTTGTACGAGAGTGTTTTTCAAAAAATTCTCATATCATAAAAAACCCCTGTCTCCGATTTTTTTTTCTTATTTTTCCCTGGGTAGTCATAAACTGGCCTGGGACTCCTTGGTTCCCGCTTGACGTTGAATTTTGGGACACGTTGGATACTATCTCTTTCTCTACTTCTCATAAAAGGGAACGTATATCTGTATGTACGAGTACATATGTATGTATGTATGTATGTATCTATGTATGTATGCATGCAAGTATATACATAGGTACATATAGATTAAATTTGTGCTGTTTTGAACACAGCAAGAAACCGACGGGCCTGTGATGTGATGTCGGAGTCATCGGCGGAACGGTTTCGATATAGAAACATGATCTGCGACGTGCTTCGCGTGTGAACACGCGTGACTCGGTGTATAGAAACATCTACCAAGTACTAGCTGACTTGTTCACAAACATTAGAGAATGGGTCCTATCCTATTCAGAGGAATCGTATAGATAGAGTTACATGACTACTTCGCCAAAAGGGACGAAGCGAAGAAACAGGAGTAGCAAGGTACAGAAATACTTCGAATAGCTGTCAGAACTGAGGCAGACGCAATGCCCACCATATTTGCGTTTGCGTATAATAAATAACTAATGAGTTAGTTTGGGATTCGATCTTATTTTTCCGGGTGATTTTTTGCCATCAATCTTCTTCGAAATATATGTGTAAACTAGTGTGAAGTGTTTTAAGAATTATATTGTATGGATTGGAGCAAGAAATGTTATAGAAATAACAACTCTGATAGCTTCAACCAACACTCGTGGCTTATGTCATCGCAAAAAGTGACTGCTACTTCTGAGCAACTCCTAATTTTGTAGGTTATTTGTAGTGATACTGTCGGAGTTTCACCCTAAGCCCTTGAGGGGGTTCATACTAAACATTCGTAAGCAACAATTGTATGGGTTTCAACATTATTCTAAGGGTTTCTTTCAATATGTCTTTTAATTTATCAATGAAAAATTTTTGCCCGCGTCTACACTCGCCTTAAACTCGGTTAATATTGTAATAACATAATATGTTTGTTCACTCAGATTAGATTAAATAAGATAACTATAGATCCTAAGAACGATCTCAAAGAGTTGCTGAATCCCATGCAATTCTGATTTGTAGTTTTTGAGTGTAAACGCGTTACATAAATCTGCGCAAAGACGGACAGACAGACATACACCAAATTTTTTAATTGTCTTAACTTTCTGATTTTATAGGGGGATAGGACCTTTAGTTACCTACCACCCTAAAATATTATTTTAGAAATTGGATTAGCATTTTAATAGAAATTAGCCGTTTTATATTATGTATTGACGATTAATCTCATCATGATCTGCGCGTGCATACCAGGCTTCGAACCGAACGCATGACAAAACCTTTTTCACACATCGCATCAACTTCACTGCAAAACCTGTACCAGAGAATACCTATTGTGTGCAAAGCGGACAAGGTATAATTGGCTGGCCACGGAGCTATCGATCCGGTCAATCAGTTAGAAATTAGCAGCTTCCGGGCAACTCGAGCATTGACGTCAACGCATTGAGAACTAATCTACAGCAGATAATACTTTGCTGGGACTTTTGCTCAAGGTCGACGTCCAGTGAGTGTCGAACGGATAAACGAATAATTTACGCGTTCAGGCAGTCGGCGATCGTGCAAAAAATATATTTACATTTAGGTATACTTTGAACTTTTATACATAGTGACACAATGTAACGTAAGCTGCTTGTGCTGAGTCCATAGCACTTTTTGTGCCAGGATAAATAATGATCTAAACATTATTTTAAAATATGATGTAAATATTTTTAAAACGATCTTTGTCACTAATTCCAAGAAAAAAAACTATCAAAAAGACTTTTTTCAAATATGACGTTCAAAGTAAAGTTGTTAATTTGTAATGCATACAGTACAGGCCAGGGCAGGATCGAATCAAAGTTCTAATTGATAATACCTAGACTGCACTCACGCCCCACTCCACACAAAGAAACTCACGATAAAATGACGTAAGTAATTATATATTGTGAGATTAATTACAAATATCACTTAATAATTAATTAAGTATCGATGCAGATTTTCATCATTTTAGATAACAATGTAAACAATTCCCAAATAGCCGATAAGTAACGCATTGACGTAGCGCAGTTATCAAGTATTTAACTATGTAGGTATCGATATAGTCTCATACAATATTTACTCGCTTAATTATTCTAGAAAGTAGGGATCTTTTAGGTCACTTAATAATTTAGATAATTTAGATGTGTAACTTAATTACTCAAACAAAGCGAAAGCCGAGTATGTATATCATTTTAAATAAATTTAAATCAAAATTCAGAAACCGAAAATCTTTTGTATTGTACTAGATAATTTTATTCTAAGAAAGAATTTTGCCCTAATGGAAATTTGTTTCCACAAAGTATAAGCGGAAGTATTAAAAAACGTAGCGTTTAAAAAAATTATGTACATTGGAATATTATAGACTGATCTCCACAACAACTTAAATTCAAATAGACTACCAGGATTCAATTTGTTAAAGGAAACTTTTGGTGTATTGTTTTTCCTCTTATTCTTTATCGACCCGCTGCTAGTCACTGTTGGACATAGGTCTCTCCCTGACGACGTACGTTTCTTCTGGTATTCTTTCGCTTTACTACATTAGATTTTCGTACCAATAAGGCACAGTGCAAAAATGGTATAAATGGCTAGATTCCGTTGTCTGTAGATGTCGTTGTGTGTGCCTATCATTAGGTGTTTTCTATTTATTGTTTTACAAATCCTGTCTTGTCTGTATTAGACCCTTAACCAAAACAAACTTGCACCTATCCCACTCTTCAATCAGTATTGTATAGTTTTCATAGTGTGCAGTGGCCGGTGGTAGCGCCTCCTGTGTCGAGTCGAGCCGCACGTCGTCGACCTGCGATCAACAAGTCTAGACCGCTGCCGATCAATATCGAGGAGAGAAGTGCAGCGGGGAGCGAGACGACTATACTTCTCTTCGTCCTGTCAGGATCTAGTTGGGGAGAGCACGATACTACGTAGTACGTCTTTTTTAGCTAAAAATTAAAAACAGTTGCCTTTGTTGCCCCTCGTGTAAATTACTTATCGTTTGTTTCTGTAAAATGTTTTTTTTTTGAGCAATAAAGTATTTCTATCTATCTACCCTTTGACCATACGTAGAGGATTTACTGTTGTGTAATTAATAATGAATGTCAAGTCTTCGGATTTTTTAGGAATAAAATTGCAGCTTTGTTGCAAGTGGCTAAGGTGTCCGTCAAGTCCGGATTGCTAACAGTACTTTTATTTCATTAAATACAGAAGTTCGATCGAAACGACTACACTTTCATCCACGCCCAACGCAGTGATGGTCCAGTAGAGTAATGTAAATAGTGTGCTCCTAGCTCCTAATGTACAATGCAGTAAGTAAGACCAACGTGCGAGTAGAGTATACAATACATATAGTTGTAGGTTGTAGAGTTCACTGGAGCGCTTCAACCAGAACACCTACATTTCTCATTTACCTATATTATATTTATACATATTCTACTCGCAAGTAGTTTCAACATTGATTTTATGACTACCCAAGCCATATTAGGCTTCGTGCGTGATAGATAAATTATCTGTTGAGATGAAAAAGGTCCTAACTAGGATAGTGTTTTATATTGATATTTAGTAAAATTTGTATCAATGATTTCCCGAATCTAACAATTTGCGTGCATAGTACGCGTCACTTCGGTTATGAAAAACACCGTGAGGAAACTTTGTAGGTATGTCGTATGTTGAAATTTGTTAGAAATAACCGTGTACCCCGTGTTACTACCGTGTGTTTTGGGTTTCCGTACCCCGTACGGAAGCCTATTACTAAGCCTACGCGCCGTCTGTCTGTCCGTCTGTCCGTCCAATGGCTGCCATCTTTGGAACCGTAATAGCTAGGCGGTTAAAAATTTCACAGAGTATGGGATATTTATTATGGCGAATATAATAACAAATAATTAATTAAGGGTCCCCATTCAAAGAACATGTTTTTTGTGGTGCGGAAAATTCGGTGCGCGACTCCGATTCGAACTTGGCCTGTTTTTTTCATACTTCTTCATTAGATAGATGCGAAGGCTAAAATAAAGAGGTTTTTTTTTCTCTTTATTTCCGGCTTTGTATCTATCTAACGAAGAAATGGTAAGTATACAAGATTGGCTGTAATATTTTTATTTTTTTTTTTAAATGACATTACATTTGGAAAATTACATTACATTGGTTACATTTGGAAAAGTTTTCCGCAAAATAGAAAAATATAATGTTAGGAAAATAATCCACTTCCTAATATTTTAATTTCTAGCGGTTTGTTGTACTTCGATGTGTACGTTTTCGCGAGCACGTTTTGGTGTTAAAATCAAAGCTCACGCACACACGCGCACACTGGACACGGACACACACGGACGGGGTGTTGGGTTGTGTTAGTGAACTAGTAATTAGCACCTGCCTGTCTGATAGCGGGCGTGCGTAAGCAACACCTCTCGTCACAAACCATCGCGCCATTGACGTGGACCGGACATGAGGTGAATGAGAGCAAAATGACAAAAATATATGCTTGGCACACACTTGTTCTTACTTAGTATTTCACACCTGGTGGGTGTACTACGGCTTCGTAATCTCAACACTCTTAAATTAACCATTCTAATAATATTTCGAATTAGACAGAATATTATATGTATACTATAATGGATTGATGTCCTTTTACAAAGATTTTTTTTTATTATTATAACAATTTATTTTAAAACTTATCTCTTAAAATATTTTATTTAGGTTTGAAAAAAGTTACGTGTACGAGCCTTTTATCTAAGTCACTTTATTATCTAAATGTAATCACGTCGTCGGCTACTACTAAGTAATTTCAGGCCAAAAAGAACATACGGCAGATCGACACCATTTGCATTTTATATAATAGTAAAGATTTAGTGCCAAGGTTCTACGTGTGTAAGTATTTTCACTTATATATATATATATATGACTAGAAGGGTGCATACGGATGACAAGGACGGACGTGTAGACAGCATAGAGCTGGACTCTACATAGATGCATGCCAGCCAGCCAGTAGAGTACAGCCAGTCGTAGCCGCTCGGGGGTGCGGGCGGAGTAGTGATGTGACGAATAGTGAATTGGCCGGATACCGGATATCCGGATTACACCATGTCCAGATAACCGGATATCCGGCCAAAACTTTACCACATAACCGTAATATAGGTGCATATGCACCTGTTGGATAACAGACCGGAAATAAGCTTGAAATAAGTGTGTAAAAATTACGCGTTCGAGTATACCTTTATACCTTTATAAAATATACAACCTATCATCATCATCACGTTTCGTCTCCTCGTAGGTACGCGCACGCACACTAAGAAGTTTATCCGAAACATTAGGAATACACACACAATCATTATATTAAACGGTACGGTTTGTAATCACTCGATTAGAAAAAATCACAGATTTCGTGCCTTACACGACTATCGAGCACATTGAAAATGAATCTACGGAATTCGAAAAAATATTGTCGCTGAGCGACACGAGAAAGTCGGGATAAGGAAAAGGTTAGTTGGGTTCTGATGATGGAGCCGGAAGGAAGCCATGGGAACTCCTAAACTACACATGATAAATCTGTGAAATTTGCGTCGCTACGCGACGCATCTTCTAACCTAACCTATATTCCTAAATTCCTATATCCAACGAGCCCAAATATGGTGGATTTATCAAGTGTAGTTTAGGAGTTCCTATGGCTTCCTTCCGGCTTCATCATCAGGACCCCGGAAATAACATATGACTAGAGTACTTGCGAAGACAAATCCAATGAGCCCAAACACGGTCGATTTATCATGTGTGGTTTCGGAGTTCCTATGGCTTCATTTCGGCTCCATCATCAGGACCCTGGACATCATATATGACAAGAGTACTTGCGAGGACAAATCCAACGAGCCCAAACACGATGGGCTTATCATGTGTAGTTTAGGAGTTCCTATGGCTTCCTTCCGGCTCCATCATCAGACCCCAACTAACTTATCCCGACTTTCTCGTGTCGCTCAGCGACAATATTTTTTCGAATTCAGTAGATTAGTCGTCGTTATTAGATAGTCGATAGTAGTCAGCTACAATTTGAGCTTAAAACAAAGGTTTCTTTTCTTTTTTCAGAAAGGTTGAGCTACAGGGCAAACCCTTAACCAGATCGTCTTTGTTTTAAGCTCAAATTGTAGCTGACTAAACTGTCCAGAGAAGTTTTTCTCAAATCTTTGATATCATTCTTCGTTTCCAAAATATCGAGCGCCAAAATCAAAAATTCGAAAAAGAAATTTTTTTTTTCACTATTTCTGCCATAACTTTTTTTGTTTTTTACTTTCGGGAATAATTATTTTTGCACCTTACAGCTCCCATGAATACGCGTCTTTTGAGCCTTTTTTGGATATCATATCTTCATAACTCTCCGAGATATAAGGGGATCGCACTTTTTCGTGAAATCGGGGCCTATACTGAAACGAACCAAAAGACATTTTCAATGTCAAAATCTCCTTGGTCAAAATATTGTTTATTTTGCCTAGACTTTCCTATTACTTATCTGACCGGATAAACTGGTCGAATAGGCCGTATACCAGCCTCGATAGCTCAGTGGTGCAGACATTCAACTGTCGCTATTGAATGTTAAGCAACGCTGGGTGCGGTCAGTACTTGGATGGATGACCGCTGACCGAGGCTGACCGAGGTTCGGATTCCTCGTAAAACTGTAGGTCCCTTCCCTCCTAATCTTACTTGGTGGTAGGGTTTAACCCGCCCGGGTTGGTACCACCGCACTGAATGAAACGTCGGTCGAAACGGCTATGTAAATAGTTTGTGTTTTCCGACCAGTTCAGTGTAGCCGGCACGATCAAAGGGGGAAGCACACTGACATGGAACCTAGTTCACCCGGTGTTATGGGCTGACATCACGGACGTTGTAAGTGATGTAGCCAACCGTGTCAGTTTCCATAAAAAAAATTAAAAAAAAGTATACCGGATAGTACCCTGCCCTGGCACCACATAGTCGTCGGTTACCGGATATTAAGAGAGGCGGAAAAGGCGCGTAAGCACTGGAGCCAGCTCGGGAGCACACCGTTTCAGCACCAATGCAGGAATTCTATCCGGCCCACTCGCCTTCCTGGTGTCTAGGGAGAGAAGCTCCGCCCGCACAGTTCGTTGTCGGAACTGTACTTCCGGCATGGAGTTCTCACACCTAGTTATGGATGGAGGGATGGCACCCCCATCGTCCAGGTTGGAGTTCCCCGCAAAGAGAGACACCAATAAATCGGCTTTCTCCTTTGCGGAGTGGGCAAGTGAGCCCCCAGGACACTGCAGTGGTGGAAGTGAGGAGCGGCAAAAATTCGATTCGACAGATTTGGCGAGAGACCAAAACTCACGGCTCCCAGTTGGGTGCTGGTTCAGCCTATCGCCAACTCTGCCGATATGCTCGAATTTGGCCCTGGTAATAGTCCTCTTGCAGGATCTGGAGAGGCGGTTGTATTCTTTCTTCAGTTCGGATACATTAGGATCACGTCTGGCACGAGCGCACGACCATGCACGATAAGCTGCGCTATTAGCTGCGACAGCTTCAGCACAGTCGCGGCTGTACCAGGGCTGGCTTTTACCACCGAGGCGGACGAGGGCGCTGGGAATGAACATCTCCATACCCCCCAGAACCACCTCGGCTACGGCATTGGCGCATTCCGACGGATCATCCGAACTGAAGCATAGCTCTCTCCATGGGTAGGATGCGATGTATTCTCGCATCCCATCCCAATCTGCCGACGCGTAGTGCCAAATTTGACGCAATCCTCCAGTACGGGACTGAGGAGGCGAAAATGGCACCGTGGACCCCACTAGACAGTGGTCAGAGGAGCCAAGAGGAGCGCTCACTGTGACTTTGTATCCAGCAGGGTTCGTCGTCAGCAGAAGATCCAGCAGAGAGGGTACATGACCGTCTATATCTGGCACTCTGGTAGGTTTATCTACCAGTTGAGACAGGTCATGCGTCAGGGCGAAGTCGTAGGCGGCTCTCCCCGCGAAGTCAGTTCTCCCGGAGCCCAGCCACACCTCGTGGTGGGCATTAAAATCTCCAAGCAGAACCATATCCGCGGAGGGAAACCGCTCTTGCACTTCATCTGCCGCTCTACTCAAGTGCTCGAATAATCGAGCTGTCCCCGCATCGCCAGAGTGCGACCTATAGATACAGACGTACACACGCGACTCCGTACCCAAGTCCACATGAACCCACAGAATAGAAAGTTCGGGATCCTCCAGGCAGCGCAGGCGACGACAGCAAACATCCGCCCTAGCGAACATGCAAACCCCGGCCCGAGGTCGGAAGGCTTCTTCCAGGTTGTAGCCGGGGTAATGCAAGTAAGAAGTGTCGGTAGGGCAGGATATTTGCGTTTCTGTCAGGAAAAGTAAAGCCGGCTTAGCCGTCTCCAGGTGATAGTGGACGGCATTCAAGTTGGAGTGCAACCCCCGCACGTTGGTCATGTTGACGCTAAAATAGGTGGGGGTGTGCACCGCTGTACAACGTTTCTTTACTTTCTTTTGCGCTGCCATGGTTTTTTAGAGGGGGGGGGGGGGGGGGGATAGGCTTGAAGGGCGGTCACGACAATTTACGGGTAAAGCGCAGCTCCTAGCTTCATCGCTATCTGCTCAGGTTGGTGGTGCACCGACACGGAAGACGGAAGGGCCCCCGGTCCCCCCCGGAAGTGGCCGCCGGGACCCCTACTCCGGTCACCATCCGGCACGACGGACCACTCCGGGATTATGCGCCGGTTGACCAGGGCAGCCTCACGCGTTGGTTAGACGCGATTGGGCCCCTATACTACCCGGCGGGCGGCCAGCGGAATAACCGTTTCACCGGGTCTCCCTGGCAACCGTGTCGATGCATCACTCCCGAACAGCGAATCCGCTTTAGATCCGCTGGCCCGCTCTTTGTCATGACCAGCCCCACCTGCTACTGGGCCCCCGGGAAGTACACCGGAACACAGCGAACTATTATGGCGGTGTAATTGTTTCCCGGGGTGTGGTGGCGGACCCAGGCGATCCGAAGATCTACCACACGCTGTTTGCTGTTCATTTGGCACCACCCAGGAGGCACGTGTGACTTGAGGACCTTAAGGTGTCACGGACGCGAACAACTTTACCCCCCATACTCTTTACCGCCTCTCTTACTCTACTTCCCGTGTGCCGGCGGCCTGGAAATCTGCATTTGTTCAAGCGGTCCCCAAAAAGGGCGACCGCTCAAACCCTTCGAACTACCGACCTATAGCGATTACCTCCCTACTCTGCAAGGTGATGGAGCGCATTATCAATGCCCAGCTCATGGCGTACCTGGAGACAAGTAACCTCATCAGCGATCGGCAATATGGCTTTCGGCCAAACCGATCCGCTGGTGATCTCCTAGCGTACGTCACTCACCTTTGGGGGGAATCGCTTGAAGGACATGGTGAATCCTTGGCAATTGGCCTAGATATTGCCAAGGCATTCGACAGGGTTTGGCACAAATCGCTCCTGGGCAAGCTTCCGGCGTACGGACTTCCTTCTGGCCTCTGCGACTGGGTCGCCGACTTCCTACATGGGCGTAGCATACAGGTCCTAGTGGACGGTTGCTCGTCGGATGCCATGTCAGTGAATGCCGGCGTACCGCAGGGATCTGTGCTGTCACCCACACTGTTTCTTCTGCATATCAATGACATGCTGCCACTCGGCAACATACATTGTTATGCGGATGACAGTACAGCACACGGATCCTATACCAGTCACCCTTCAGCCAGACGAGAGGTTGTGGATGAAAAGAGGCGAAGACTTGTGTCTGAACTCGAACAAACGCTTCGGTCTATCTCCGAATGGGGCCGAAGTAATTTGGTCGAGTTCAACGCTTCAAAAACACAAGCTTGCGCGTTCAGTGCGAAGAGAGCGGCGTTCTCACCAGCTCCTTGCTTCCAAGACACGTCGCTTAAATTAAGCGACCACCTCGGGGTCCTCGGAGTCGAACTGTCGCACGACCTAAACTACCGGCGCCATATCGAGGGCAAGGCCAAGCTGGCCTCAAAAAAGCTAGGCATACTCAATAAGGTTCGACGGTACTTCACGCCGGACCAAAGGCTGCTTTTGTATAAATCGCAGATAAGGTCCTGCCTGGAGTACTGCTCGCACCTGTGGGATGGTTCAGCCAAATACCAGCTTGCGCCTTTGGACTCGATCCAGCGTCGAGCCGTGCGACTAGTGGATGACCCCGACGTGTCCCGCGATCTAGAACCGCTGCAACTTCGTAGGGATGTCGGCGCCCTAAGCGTGTTCTATCGCTTATTCCACGGAGAGTGCTCGGAGGAGCTGTTTAACGCGATTCCGCCGTCCCCTTTCCACCTCCGTACAACGCGCACTGGGCAGGGATTGCATCCCTATACGCTGGACTTACCGCGGATGCGTACAAATCGGTTCTGCAGATCCTTCCTCCACAGAACCGGTAAACTCTGGAACGCTCTACCTGCCCACATATTTCCCCCCAAGTATAGTCTCGGGTCCTTCAAGAGAGGCGTGAATGGGCACCTGTCAGGCCGGCATGGCATTCGCAACCCCCGCATACGTCCGAATGTCCATGGGCGTCGCTAGACACCTTATGGGTGACTCGGCGCCACATGTCGCGCTTAGTATAAAAAAAAAAAAAAAAAAAAAAAAAAAATTAGCCGGATATGCATTGCAACCTTAGTGCGAAGGCTTCAACGGAGGCTCTATTGATGAAAGCTCCAGGCTCTCGTGCAGGCTACAGCTCGCTACACTGACAGGACTCAGGGCACCAGACAGCCACGAAACTTCGTCGAGCATACAAATGTGCACGCATTTATGCGAGGTTCGCTTTATACATATTATATTACATCTGCACTTTAATGAATGCAAACTGCTTAATCAATTTATTTTTATTTTTGTTGTTTCACAAATTCACAACTCGTAAATTATTAACTGCTAATGCTTTCAAATAATCATTCTATGGGGTTCATGTATCAGTAGCGACCTATCAAACATGTTAGGTAGCTATGTGATTAATTTGTACTACCACCACTGAATTAATTTAAATGAAATTACTATTATTTATTTTAATTTTTTATATTATTATTATTTTATTTTTTATATTTCTTGGTAGGACTTTTTGTTTCAGATGTTAATTGAAATTTTAGTTTTCAATTTATATTAAGGCGGTGACAAACGCCAAATACGCAAAACATGCAAAAAGTGCGACAAAGAAGGTCCAAAACTGACCAATTGACACACATTCAGAAAATTAAAAAAATACCAACCTATATTTTGGTTCCTTACCAACAAAGTGCATTGCTGGTTTTTTTAATAATGAGTAAAAGTAAGTAATAAACATAAAATTAAAAATATATAAAAAAAGCATGAATTTTTGAAAATCTGAGTATGTGTGTATTATTACAATTTTACAATACCACCGATTCAAAGGTCACAAAGCTCTGAGAAAACTCTATTCAATTTTTTTTATTATTTTATCCACGAAAGGAGATAAAAATAAAAAACAAAAAACGCCTACATGAAATTATTGACGTAATTCTTCAGTCGGAAGGGTAAAATTTTTGCCTTCGTCAATTTAGCAGGCACTTCAATACTAGATACAATTTTAGTTCCGGGCTCGCTTGCTCGCTCCTGCCCTGCTGCGCCCGCGTGTCGGTCGTCATTTCTGTCTTCTGTGTTTGGATCGAATGGAAAAAAGATAGGTGGTTAGGTATATTTGTACCGTGTGGGATGGTAATTTAAAATAATAGCCCCACTGCATCTCTCCCCGTGCATGTCGTAAAAGGCGACTGAGGGATTTTTTTATGTAAACTGACACAGTTTGCTATATCACCTATAACATCCGTGATGTCAGCCCATAACACCGGGTGAACTTAGGTGCCATGTCAGTGCTTCCCTTTGGTCGTGCCGGCTACACTAAACTGGACGGAAAATACAAACTATTTCGGGATATGACTCCCTTCTTTTTTTCCGTCCAGTTCAGTGAAGCCGGTACGACCGAAGAAAAGCACTGACATAGCACCTACTTCACCAGTTGTTACGAGCTGACATCTCGGATGTTGTATTGTAGGTGATGTTGCCACCGTGTCATTTTCCGTACCAGTATACAGTACGACCGTATCAGTAATATCTCTCTTCTGTGGTATCTATCACTATACGCTCCGGTACGTAACTTGACGGGGCGTTATATGCATGGCTTTCGTTGGTATAACCACAGAATAACTAATAGGTACTGTGGTATAACCATAGAATACTTATAATACTGGCGTATAGAAGCGACGCTCCGCCTCGAAGCGAGTTTGCTTCCCCCCGCGCCCCGCAGCCCGCGAGCGCTGTCTGGTCGACTTCTGGCGGACGGCTAGTCAGGCTGGCACCGACTGTCGAGAGGAGAGCGAGCGCACCTTCGAGAGGGAGTAGTAGCTACTTACACGTACGCGCGCGGTTCTTTCGCACTCACAGCACAGAACAACGATCGAGCCGGCCGCGCCCGCGCGCGCGGTGGACTTCAAACCTCCTTGTTCGCACTTACTTAGAGATGCAAGGCGCAATTTTGCACAAAAATTTCACTTGAAATTTTGCAGTGAAATTTTGCACTTTCTGCAAAATTACTGTGAAATTTTCATTCTTATGTGAAATAATGAAATTTATGTTACACAAATCAGATATCAATTTGGTTTCTTATTCTTCTTCTTGAGTCAATTTTAATGTCCTACTACTGAGCGCAAGCCTTTCCCATGAACATGGAAGGGAATTGTTATACATTTCCACGTGACAAGCTGGATTGGAAGCGGTGTCCACAACAATTTTATATGTACTGCTGTGCACAGGTTTCCTCACGGTGTTTTCCTTCACCGGAGCGAATCTTAATCATATGAACATTTAAAAAAAGTGGCCGCCATTTTGAACTTTTTAGTTACTGGACCGATTGCTTTCAAAGTCGATATCTGGGTGTCTGTGTGGGCTCTGAATACGAATCCGTTGTCAAAATTTAAAAAAAGTGGCCGCCATTTTGAACTTTTTAGTTACTGGACCGATTGCTTTCAAAGTCGATATCTGGGTGTCTGTGTGGGCTCTGAATACGAATCCGTTGTCAAAATTTAAAAAAAGCGGCTGCCATTTTGAACTTTTTAGTTACTGGACCGATTGCTTTCAAAGTCGATATCTGGGTGTCTGTGTGGGCTCTGAATACGAATCCGTTGTCAAAATTTAAAAAAAGCGGCTGCCATTTTGAACTTTTTAGTTACTGGACCGATTGCTTTCAAAGTCGATATCTGGGTGTCTGTGTGGGCTCTGAATACGAATCCGTTGTCAAAATTTAAAAAAAGTGGCCGCCATTTTGAACTTTTTAGTTACTGGACCGATTGCTTTCAAAGTCGATATCTGGGTGTCTGTGTGGGCTCTGAATACGAATCCGTTGTCAAAATTTAAAAAAAGCGGCTGCCATTTTGAACTTTTTAGTTACTGGACCGATTGCTTTCAAAGTCGATATCTGGGTGTCTGTGTGGGCTCTGAATACGAATCCGTTGTCAAAATTTAAAAAAAGTGGCCGCCATTTTGAACTTTTTAGTTACTGGACCGATTGCTTTCAAAGTCGATATCTGGGTGTCTGTGTGGGCTCTGAATACGAATCCGTTGTCAAAATTTAAAAAAGTGGCCGCCATTTTGAACTTTTTAGTTACTGGACCGATTGCTTTCAAAGTCGATATCTGGGTGTCTGTGTGGACTCTGAATACGAATCCGTTGTCAAAATTTAAAAAAAGTGGTCGCCATTTTGAACTTTTTAGTTACTGGACCGATTGCTTTCAAAGTCGATATCTGGGTGTCTGTGTGGACTCTGAATACGAATCCGTTGTCAAAATTTAAAAAAGTGGCCGCCATTTTGAACTTTTTAGTTACTGGACCGATTGCTTTCAAAGTCGATATCTGGGTGTCTGTGTGGACTCTGAATACGAATCCGTTGTCAAAATTTAAAAAAAGTGGCCGCCATTTTGAACTTTTTAGTTACTGGACCGATTGCTTTCAAAGTCGATATCTGGGTGTCTGTGTGGACTCTGAATACGAATCCGTTGTCAAAATTTAAAAAAGTGGCCGCCATTTTGAACTTTTTAGTTACTGGACCGATTGCTTTCAAAGTCGATATCTGGGTGTCTGTGTGGACTCTGAATACGAATCCGTTGTCAAAATTTAAAAAAAGCGGCTGCCATTTTGAACTTCTTAGTTACTGGACCGATTGCTTTCAAAATCGATATCTGGGTGTCTGTGTGGGCTCTGAATACGAATCTGTAGTGAACATTTAAAAAAAGTTGCCGCCATTTTGAACTTTTTAGTTATTCGACCGATTGCTTTCAAAATCAATATCTGGGTGTCTGTGTGGGCTCTGAATACGAATCCGTTGTCAAAATTTAAAAAAAGTGGCCGCCATTTTGAACTTTTTAGTTACTGGACCGATTGCTTTCAAAGTCGATATCTGGGTGTCTGTGTGGACTCTGAATACGAATCCGTTGTCAAAATTTAAAAAAAGTGGCCGCCATTTTGAACTTTTTAGTTACTGGACCGATTGCTTTCAAAGTCGATATCTGGGTGTCTGTGTGGACTCTGAATACGAATCCGTTGTCAAAATTTAAAAAAAGCGGCTGCCATTTTGAACTTTTTAGTTACTGGACCGATTGCTTTCAAAATCGATATCTGGGTGTCTGTGTGGGCTCTGAATACGAATCTGTAGTGAACATTTAAAAAAAGTTGCCGCCATTTTGAACTTTTTAATTACTGGACCGATTGATTTCAAAATCGATATCTGGGTGTTTGTGTGGACTCTGAATACAAATATGTAGTGAATATTTAAAAAAAGTTGCCGCCATTTTGACCTTTTTAGTTATTCGACCGATTGCTTTCAAAATCAATATCTGGGTGTCTGTGTGGGCTCTGAATACGAATCTGTAGTGAACATTAAAAAAAAGTGGCCGCCATTTTGAACTTTTTAGTTACTGGACCGATTGCTTTCAAAATTGATATCTGGGTATCTGTATGGGCTCTGAATACGAATCCGTTTTCAAAATTTAAAAATAGTTGCCGCCATCTTGCACTTTTTAGTTTTGACTACAGATTCATATTTAGAGCCCACACAGACACGCAGATATCTATTTTGAAAGCAATCGGTCCAGTAACTAAAAAGTTTAAAATGGCGGCCACTTAATTTTGACTACAGATTCGTATTCAGAGCATACACAGACACCCAGACATCGATTTTGAAAGCAATTGGTCCAGTAACTGAAAAGTTCAAAATGGCGGCCACTTTTTTTAAATTTTGACTACAGATTCGTATTCAGAGCCTACACAGACACCCAGATATCAATTTTGAAATCAATCGGTCCAGTAACTAAAAAGTTTAAAATGGCGGCCACTTAATTTTGACTACAGATTCGTATTCAGAGCACACACAGACACCCAGACATCGATTTTGAAAGCAATTGGTCCAGTAACTGAAAAGTTCAAAATGGCGGCCACTTTTTTTAAATTTTGACTACAGATTCGTATTCAGAGCCTACACAGACACCCAGATATCAATTTTGAAATCAATCGGTCCAGTAACTAAAAAGTTCAAAATGGCGGCCACTTTTTTTTAATTTTGACTACAGATTCGTATTCCGAGCCCACACAGACACCCAGATATCGATTTTGAAAGCAATCGGTCCAGTAACTGAAAAGTTTAAAATGGCGGCCACTTTTTTTATTTTGATTACAGATTCGTATTCAGAGCCTACACAGACACCCAGATATCAATTTTGAAAGCAATCGGTCCAGTAACTAAAAAGTTCAAAATGGCGGCCACTTTTTTTATTTTGATTACAGATTCGTATTCAGAGCCTACACAGCCACCCAGATATCAATTTTGAAAGCAATCGGTCCAGTAACTGAAAAGTTCAAAATGGCGGCCACTTTTTTTTTATTTTGATTACAGATTCGTATTCAGAGCCTACACAGACACCCAGATATCAATTTTGAAAGCAATCGGTCCAGTAACTGAAAAGTTCAAAATGGCGGCCACTTTTTTTTATTTTGATTACAGATTCGTATTCAGAGCCTACACAGACACCCAGATATCAATTTTGAAAGCAATCGGTCCAGTAACTAAAAAGTTCAAAATGGCGGCCACTTTTTTTTAATTTTGATTACAGATTCGTATTCAGAGCCTACACAGACACCCAGATATCAATTTTGAAAGCAATCGGTTCAGTAACTAAAAAGTTCAAAATGGCGGCAAGTATACATTGAAAATTTCACTTTAGCTTCACATACGATTCGGCTTAAAAATAATAAAAATGGAATACCTATTGCAAAGTTTCCAAAATTTAGTGAAACTTTCACTGCAAAATTGTCGTTTAGTTAGCGAGTAAAAATAAAACATGTGCATATAAGTTGATGTTTTTCTTTTTTTCTTGCCCTCCAATAATGTTAAGAGGTACATATACATAGATAGTCATAATTAAAAATGTTTCCTTTTAAATTACATCAAATATAATTTATAATATTGTCCACTACAAACTTCTCATAAAGAGTGCCAACCCTGTACCCAAGTTATCGAGGTCGCACCAATACACGCAAAGGCGCCCGCGTACGTGAGCAGTAGGTACACATTTTCGGCCGCTTCATAGAAAATGTGACTAGTGTCACGGGTGGTATAACGCTGTCTGCGCTTGAGATGCAAGGACTATAGAACCGTGCCTAAATAAAAGTAGCCTAGCAACAGCGGCGCGCTGCGGAGCGGGGGCGGCGGCGGCGGCGGCACTGTGGTGGCGCGGAGCGGTGACGACGCGGCGGCGCGGCGCGGCGCGGAGGAGCGGCGGCGCGGCGCGGAGGAGCGGCTTGTTATTGCTTGCTTGCATGCGTGAGTGGCACGCTGCTACTGAGTTACCGCACCGCACCGCACCCCACCGCACCGTGCCATGCTGCCGCCGCGCGCGCCGCGCGCGCCGGCCGGTACCTATGTTGCTATGATATTTGCCATACATACCTAAATGCCTATCTACCTATTACCTACCTACCTATTTTTATTTTAGTTTTCATCGATAGTCTATTTAGAGGTTTATAAAAAGTGGTAAGTACATGAACTAAAATAATTTGGAAGAAATTACAATAAAATGTTATTTAGGTAAAATAATAAAAAATAAAAAATTAGAATCACGCATCAGTTACATAAGCCACAATCATTTTAATAATTAAAATAATAAAAAAGCAAAAAAAAAAAACATACGAAAGTGGGATTCGAACCCCGAACCATCAACTCTTTAGGCTGATAGCGACAAACTACGCTAAATGTGACTTGAACGTGCGAAGCGAAATTAGCAGTCGCATGGTACATTATGTAGAATTCCCGAATGCTCAAGGTCGTTGGCGTTTGTCACGGCCTTAAGTAATGTATCTACATACAACGTGTCCCAAAACTCAACGTCAAGCGGGAACCAGGGAGTAGGCCAGTTTATGACTACCCAGGGAAAAATAAGACAAAAAAAACGGAGTCATTTGTTTTTTATGAAATGAGCATTTTTTTAAAAACGTTGACAATTGACATCTCGTACAACATTTTTAGGTACTACGACTACAAATTAGCAAATATAATTGTTAATTTTTTTTATTGGTAGCATAAATAACTTTGCTATTGATCAGTATCCTTCCTTACCTTTAATAAAATCCAACGTCTGCTTTCTGTCTGTCTGTCTGTCTGTCTGCTTATAACTCGAGAACCACTGAACCGATTTTAATACATTTTCCTTCTACGGATAGCTTGGTTCTTCCCATCAATTATAGACTACTTTTCATCACGTTAAATGGCTTATGAGGTTAGCAGAGAAGTCAAATATGAGAGCGGGCGGAGCCGCGGGCACAGCTAGTCACAAATAAAATCAAAAAGCCCATAGTTTTATCACAAAAAAATATTAAGTAAAATTTTCAACGTTTTAAAAAAAATGCTCTATCATAAAAAACAAATGACTCCGATTTTTTTTTCTTATTTTTCCCTGGGTAGTCATAAACTGGCCTACTCCCTGGTTCCCGCTTGACGTTGAGTTTTGGGACACGTTGTATATAAAATATATGAAGTAGGAGAAATTGTTTAGTTTAGATAGAGAGTCAACGCACGACTGAAACTAAAACTGCCACCGCTGCCTATAAAGTCACAGCTGGTTCTAGAAATGTAAATACATTCTACATCGTTTTGCATTCGTAAGTACATAGGGCACACTAAAAGTTTCCGGAATTGGCCACTTACATAAACAATATTTAAAAAGTAATTACAACATTTGAAAATGGAACTCTTTGGCTGTAGAATGCAGTTTGTTTCATCTGACTGTCAATTGTTTTTCCATTGTGGCGCCATTTTAAAAATTGCGTGTCTACATTAACATAAATTTAACCCGGGAAAATTTTCGTAGTATGATTTTCTACGATTTTAAGTGTAATTTGACAGCTCATCAGAGCCTCGCTCGGCTTCAATCTGCTTTTGGCGATGAAGCACCATGCAAGACGACTATTTATTGCTGGTTTGCAGATTTCAAGCGCGGTCGTGTCAATCTCAGTGACGAATCTCGCGATGGTCGCCCGTTCACCGCTGTGAACAACAAAAACATCGATGCTGTGCGCCGTATGATCGAAACAGGCAGGCATGTGACCTATCATGAGATTCGGGCATCCTTAGACATAGGCATGAGTCAAATACAATCAATCCTACATAAACATTTGGGTGTGAGAAAGCTGTGCTCGCGGTGGATCCCACACAATTTGACCGAGGCTCAAAAAACGCACCGCGTCACTTGGTGCAATGCCATGCTGACCAGATTCAACAAAGGCGCTTCAAATTTGGTGTGGGACATAGTAACAGGTGACGGCACCTTGTGACTTTTTTCTGTTCCCAAAAATTAAGAACCAATTACGCAGTCAACGATTTTCATCACCAGAAGAGGCTGTCGAAGAATATGAAAAACACGTTTCTGAGGTCACCACGGAGGAGTGGCACAAAAGTTTTCAAAATTGGCTTAATCGTATGAAAAAGTGCATTTACGCAAAGGGAGAATATTTTAAGAAACAATAAATTCATTTTTGACCTTTAATAGTATTTTATTCTTATTAATTCCGGAAACTTTTAGTGTGCCCCACGTAGCTTCGGTCATCCTATCCATGAGCTTGCTCCATTGCTCGCGACTAGGGTGGACAAAGATATACTAATAGTACATGCTAGGTATAGGGGGCTTATATAACACTAATGCCACCCCCTACACCAAGCGTGAAGCTAGAAATCCACTCCCTCCGCTCGGATTACAGTCTATATTTTGATGTGAAGCAAAGTACCTGTGGCGCCATTTATTATTTAGTAGTATGAATATGTACTATTCTATTCTTAAAAATAAATTATTTTTATTTGTATTACTATTCTATTCTTAGCACGTTTCTTGTATGGGGACCCCATAATTTTTTTACATTTTGCTTTGTAGGATTCCTTACCTGAAAAGAGGAAAAAAGGAACCCTTATAGCAGGGGTCGGCAACGTTTTACTATAGGAGGGCCATAATTGTTACCAGAGGATCAGTGCGGGCCGCATCTCATCTTCATAAGTACATACAATTTTAAAATTTAAAAAAAACTATTTAAAAAATATAAAAACCGCCTTCGAAAATGTATGAAATAAAAAAAAATTGGAACCCTAGAGTTGAAGGCGGTCGGTGCTAAAGAAGGCTACACAAATCACAAAGGATATCATCCACTCATGTTTTCTTTCATGCATCATTTTTGCTTGCTTTAGTTTGCTTGCTTAGAGTTGAAGGCGGTGCGCCTTCAACTCTAGGATTTTTTTTATTTCATACATTTTTGAGGGCGGTTTTTATATATTTTTAAATAGTATTTTATTTCACAGTATTTTTTTTTAATGTTTTGCTATTAATGTAGTCGGCGGAATCGCTCGGCCTTCGGCATCACGATTTCGCCTCGCTTTCCAATGCGATCTTGACCAAATTGAAATGGGACTACACGGGAAGCACCAGCGTTCAAATAAAAAAAGAATCATCAAAATCGGTTCACCCAGTCGAAAGTTCTGAGGTAACAAACATAAAAAAAATACAATCGAATTGAGAACCTCCTCCTTTTTTTGAATTCGGTTAATAAAACGGATTGGTGCATTTTTTATCATATTTATTTGAGTTCAAGTTATATATTTCAATGAAATATTACTATAAAAAAACTGTAAAAATCTTAATATGCGATTTTTGCGGCTGCATTTCACTTGCAAGTTTTGAAATATCTGCTTGCATTGCATCTTAGACGTGGAAACGCGAAGTATCGCATCTAAATGTGCATCAGGTAATCGGGAACAATGCTTATTTTTTATAAGCCAACGCGTTCGTGAATGTCACAGATTTCAGTTTAGGCGCGTAATAAAAAAAAAACATTTTAATCTTAATTTAAGTTTAGACCTTTAGCCATATTCGGATATGTCAGCACCATGGTTACTTTTAAAATATTTAATTCCGAATGATAAGACCTTTATTTACAAAAAAATCGGAGTTTTCCCCAGTGGTCAGACTGATGGTCAGACTAGTCTGGCCAACGGGAATTTTGTTTCCCGTTGGTTAGATTCGCGGGCCGCAAGGAGGACGCTCGCGGGCCGCATGCGGCCCGCGGGCCGCGGGTTGCCGACAGCTGCCTTATAGGATCACACTCGTGTATGTGTCTGTCTGTCTGCGCGTCTGTCAATTCCTCTTTGTCACTGCTTATTTTTTATCTCCGAATCTACTGAACGAATAAAGTTGAAATTTGGTACATACTCGTATATGGAGTATGGTGACCCAATCACGGGTGTATAGCTTAAATGAACGAATTTCGAATTTTGGGGATCCATTTTGGGGACAAATGAGAAAATAAATAAAAAACACACAAAATTACGTGGCGTACACTTCCACCACACATATGCGCTCTCTAAGCTAGCTAGGTTCCATTAGGCAGAGTAGACGTAGCATATTGCAGGAAATAAGTGCGCGTATGGAGAGGAGAACTTTGTTTATAGAGTGAATTTTCTCATTCTGCCAACATCCCAGTGCGCCTGCATCTGAATTGCTATAATATGATACTAGCTGAGCCCACGGCTCCGCTCGCGTGAAATTCGTATTTCAAAGAAGACAGTAAGTAACTATGGGGGAGGCCGAAGGCCGAGCTGTGTTCAGGAAGACCATAAACCTTCTCGAAGAAAGTATGTAACTAAGGGCGAGGCCGAAGGCCGAGCTGCGTTCAGAAAGACAATACACCTTCTCGATGAAAGTAAGCAACTGAGGGCGAGGTATAAAGCCGAGCTGCGTTCAGGAAGACGATAAACCATCTCTAAAAAAGTAAGTAATTAAGGGCGAGGCCGAAGGCCGAGGTAAATTCAGGAAGACCATAAACCTTCTCGAAGAAAGTAAGCAACTGAGGGCGAGGTCGAAGGCCAAGCTGCGTTCAGGAAGACGATAAACATTCTGAAAGACAGTAAGTAACTATAGGCGAAGCCCAAGGCCGAGCTGCGTTCAGGAAGAGGAAGAGGAAATATTGCTAAGTGCTCTCATATCAGTGAATCACTGCTAACCTCATACGCCATTTAGCGTGATAGTAAGTAGCCTATAGTTGATGGGAAGAATCAAGCTATCAGTAGAATTTTTATTTATTAAAAGTCGAACCCTAGAGTGGAAGGCGGTCGGTTATTTTTGCTTGCTTTAGCACCGCCTTCAACTGGGTTCGATTTTTTTTTATTTCATATATTTTTGAAGGCGGTTTTTATATTTTTTTAAACGGTTTTATTTAGCTTGACTCCGTATATTTGTTTGTTTGTTTGTTACTATCTTTGTTTCAAATCTTGCGACAACTTTTTCAACTACTTCTACTGAACCGATTTTTATGAAACTTTGCACACACATTGAGTTCTCGTGACAATACAATATTATGATAATTTCAACTTGGTAACGAGGGTCTGATGATGGAGTCAGGAGGAGGACAGTGGAACTCTTCAACCGTTACTAGTAACCCCCTCGAGTTTGGGCTCATATGGTTGGTTTGGACGAGTGTTCCATACTTCTACCAATACACTTGGTGACGAGGGTCTGATGATGGAGTCAGGAGGTGGACAGTGGAACTCTTCAACCGTTACTAGTAACCCCCTCGAGTTTGGGCTCATATGGTTGGTTTGGAAGAGTGTCCCATACTTCTACCAATACACTTGGTGACGAGGTTCTGATGATGGAGTCAGGAGGTGTACAGTGGAACTCTTCAACCGTTACTAGTAACCCCCTCGAGTTTAGGCTCATTTGGTTGGTTTGGACGAGTGTCCCATACTTCTACCAATACACTTGGTGACGAGGGTCTGATGATGGAGTCAGGAGGTGGACAGTGGAACTCTTCAACCGTTACTAGTAACCCCCTCGAGTTTGGGCTCATATGGTTGGTTTGGAAGAGTGTCCCATACTTCTACCAATACACTTGGTGACGAGGTTCTGATGATGGAGTCAGGAGGTGTACAGTGGAACTCTTCAACCGTTACTAGTAACCCCCTCGAGTTTAGGCTCATTTGGTTGGTTTGGACGAGTGTCCCATACTTCTACCAATACACTTGGTGACGAGAGTCTGATGATGGAGTCAGGAGGTGTACAGTGGAACTCTTCAACCGTTACTAGTAACCCCCTCGAGTTTGGGCTCATTTGGTTGGTTTGGACGAGTGTCCCATAGTTCTACTAATATACTTGGTAACGAGGGTCTGATGATGAAGTCAGGAGGTGTACAGTAGAACTCTTCAACCGTTACTAGTAACCCCCTCGAGTTTGGGCTCATTTGGTTGGTTTGGACGAGTGTCCCATACTTCTACCAATACACTTGGTGACGAGGGTCTGATGATGGAATCAGGAGGTGTACAGTGGAACTCTTCAACCGTTACTAGTAACCCCCTCGAGTATGGGCTCATTTGGTTTGTTTGAACGAGTGTCCTATACTTCTACCAATACACTTGGTGACGAGGGTCTGATGTTGGAGTCAGGAGGTGGACAGTGGAACTCTTCAACCGTTACTAGTAACCCCCTCGAGTTTGGGCTCATTTGGCTGGTTTGGACGAGTGTCCCATACTTCTACCAATACACTTGGCGAGGGTCTGATGATGGAGTCAGGAGGTGGACACTGGAACTCTTCAACCGTTACTAGTAACTCCCTCGAGTTTGGGCTCATATGGTTGGTTTGGACGAGAGTCCCATACTACTACCAATACACTTGGTGACGAGGGTCTGATGATGGAGTCAGGAGGTGTACAGTGGAACTCTTCAACCGTTACTAGTAACCACCTCGAGTTTGGGCTCATTTGATTGGTTTGGACGAGTGTCCCAAAGTTCTACCTATATGGTGACGAGGGTCTGATGATGGACTCAGGAGGTGTACAGTGGAACTCTTCAACCGTTACTAGTAACCCCCTCGAGTTTGGGCTCATTTGGTTGGTTTGGACGAGTGTCCCATACTTCTAAATATTACACTTGGTGACGAGGGTCTGATGATGGAGGCACGAGGTGTACAGTGGAACTCTTCAACCGTTACTATTAACCCCCTCGAGTTTGTGCTCATATGGTTGGTTTGGACGAGTGTCCCATACTTCTACCAATACACTTGATGACGAGGGTTTGATGATGGAGTCAGGAGGTGTACAGTGGAACTCTTCAACGGTTACTAGTAACCCCCTCGAGTTTGGGCTCATATGGTTGGTTTGGACGAGTGTCCCTTACTTCTACCAATACACTTGGTGACGAGGGTCTGATGATGGAGTCAGGAGGTGTACAGTGGAACTCTTCAACCGTTACTAGTAACCCCCTCGAGTTTGGGCTCATAGGGTTGGTTTGGACGAGTGTCCCTTACTTTTACCAGTACACTTGGTGACGAGGGTCTGATGATGGAGTCAGGAGGTGTGCAGTGGAACTCTTCAACCGTTACTAGTAACCACCTCGAGGTTGGGCTCATTTGGTTTGTTTGGACGAGTGTCCCATACTTGCCGAACGCAAAAGTATGAAACAGACATACCATCTGTTCAAATTGATTTTGAAAGAGACGGCGGACACCTTATCCATCCTAAAGCCATACAGTTTCCAGCAAAGTTTAATTATGGAACAGCTGAGAGACGGATGTTACCGATAATTTTGTCATGGGCCTCCACTGTCCATAAAATGCAGGGCAGTACTGTTGACCGTGCTGTCGTGTATTTGGGCTCCAGACTATTTGAGGAGGGTCAAGCGTATGTTGCATTGAGTCGCGTAAAGTCTTTAGAAGGGTTATGTATTGAGGAGCTTGATTGTGAGTAATTGACAGGTAAGAAACCGAGTAACAAAGATGCAATGAGAGAGTTGGAAAGGATGACGAGTTTACGTAATGAATGATACGAGCCAAAAATCAAACTAAAAACGAGTAAATAAAAAAATAGGTAAAAAAACTTTTAAGTTAAACGGTTTTATTAAAAATAAAAAACTAGAAAAAAAAACAGCTGTACAAAAAACTAGAAAATAATAAGGACACAAGCCTGGGCCTTCTTAAGATTTTACGTCTGGGTAAGAAATCGTGCAATACTAGCGTGCTGTCTTCTCATGTCGGATGCCAAAGGGCACATTGTGTCGCTGCGTCAGCGGAATAAGTAATAAATTGAGACTTTTAACAGACTAATATAAAAACGTGGGGCGTATAATATGCGTAATAAATAACATGCGCCCCACGTTTTTATATTAGTCTGTTAAAAGTCTCAATTTATTACTTATTCCGCTGACGCAGCGACACAATGTGCCCTTTGGCATCCGACATGAGAAGACAGCACGCTAGTATTGCACGATTTCTTACCCAGACGTAAAATCTTAAGAAGGCCCAGGCTTGTGTCCTTATTATTTTCTAGTTTTTTGTACAGCTGTTTTTTTTCTAGTTTTTTATTTTTAATAAAACCGTTTAACTTAAAAGTTTTTTTACCTATTTTTTTTTTAAATAATTTTTTATTTCACAGTTTTTATTTTAGTAATTTTTTGCTATTCATGTACTCGGCGGAATCGCTTTCCAATCCGATCTTGACCAAATTGAAATGGGACCACACGGGAAGCACCAGCTTTCAAATCAAAAAAGCTTTCAATGAATTTTTAAAAATCGGTTCACCCACTCGGAAGTTCTGAGGTAACAAACACAAAAAAATACAGTCGGATTGAGAACCTCCTCCTTTCGGTTAAAAATCGGTTCAGTGGTTCTCCAGTTATAGGCGGACAGACAGACATACATACAGACAGACAGAAAGCAGACGTTGGATTTTATTAAAGGTAAAAAAAAAACGCAAATATGATAATGAACTATTGTTTCTCTTATATCCTCTCCCTCTCGCTCTCGCTCTCGCTGTCCATCTTCCTCTTCCTGTCCCTCTCCCTCTGCCTCTCCCCCTCCCTCTTTCTTCCCTCCCCCCACCCCTCCTCCCCACAGCCCATTTTCCCTCCCGCCCCTCCCTTCCATCTCTCTACGTCCATCTCCCCTCCCGCCCCTCCCTCACCTCCCTCCCTCTATGCCTGTTTTTCCCCTCCTACAGGGAGAGGGGGGGGGGGGCCCTCTCCCTGTAATGTCATCTGTTCTTAAGATTTTGCCAAGTGCTCTCATATTTCACTTCACTGCTAACCTCATAGTACATTTAGCGTGATGGGTAAGAAGCCTATAGTTGATGGGAAGAATCAAGCTATTCGTTGAATTTTTTTTTTTAAATCGGTTCAGTGGTTCTCGAGTTATAAGCGGACATACATACATATATACATACATACATACAGACAGAAAGCAGACGTTGGATTTTATTAAAGGTAAGGAAGGAGGAAGGAAGGAGGAAGGAAGGAGGAAGGAAGGAGGAAGGAAGGATAAGGATAAGGAAATGATTTTTTTTTCATATTGTAAATAAACAATATTGCTGACTTGGACGATTCAAATGAATCTTTATTAGCGTCCTCGGCACAGTGCCCACATCGTCACACCTGGAGGAGGGTTATTAAGTTTTGTATTGGAAACCTATAAAGGTTTATATTTTATTTTGTAGTTAGTTTTTAGTTTTTAGTAGTTTTTAGTTATAGTTTTTTATTTTATTTGATAGGTAGTTTAAGTTTATTTAATAATTTTAATTTATTACTGTGAAAATTTATTACTGTGCCTAAAGGGTCTTCATTTATTAGGTCACATAACAATAATACAAAATACAACTATACTACACACTAAAACTAAAACTAATCTAAAATGTACATAGTATTTACAAGTAATGTAGTACATACAATAGTAATGTACAAGTAAAAATTAGCATGTAAAAAGCTCTGTAAGGTTTCTTGCCCGATTCTTCCTTCCTGTTTTTGTTTTATCCCGATAAAACTATGAACACCCGAACACCGGAACGAACCATATTGAATGTCTCAATGTTATTGTTGTGTTCTTTATGGCGAAATAAATATCCGAATCCGAACATGAACCATGAACCATGAACCAAGAACCAAGAACCAAGAACCAAGAACCAAGAACCAAGAACCAAGAACCAAGAATCAAAATGATGGACTGGATCAGGATCAGGATCAGGATCAGGATCTGGATCTGGATCTGGATCTCAATCTGAATCTGAATCTGAATCTGAATCTGAATCCGAATCCGAATCCGAATCCGAATCTGCCTGCCTGCCTGCCTGCTTCAGGACCAAAACAAAAGTTTATGTGACAGATGAATAGATCTCACCAAGACCTGAAGTTTGAGTTCCAACACGATGGGTCTAGCACCAGTGTTTCTCGAGGTATGACCAAAACAACAGTTCACGTGACAGATGGATAGATCTCACCAAGACCTGAAGTTTGAGTACCAACACGATGGGTCAGCACCAGTGGTTCTCGAGTTATGAATAAAACAAAAGTTCACGTGACAGATGGATAGATCTCACCAAGACCTGGACAGTGATGAATATGGATTACCCGGTATTACGGCACTGGGTTAACTTGGATAAGGTGGATACCTACAATAGAACGAACAGCTGAAGTAAGTAGATTAGGCACAAAATTTAAATAATATATAATTTAAATATTTAATAATTTACAGTGAAAATATAAATATTTAACATGATTCCAAGCAAAAAATAAAAATGAACAGGTTTATTGCAAAATTTTCATTCATCAAATAATTTTTTTTTTAATTAAACTATATTCATAACCTCAGTTCACAGTCACTTCAATCACCCTTTGCGAGAGTGAGAAGTACAGAGATAGAGAAACCGCTCGGCATTAGTTGCTAGGATGAACGGAGTATAATCATGACATTTAACTAATATGAAGCATTTCATAACACGCCATAGATGGCGTGAGTGGCGCTAACCATGACATGGCGATAAGGAACCATCGGTGCGCGAGTTCGACTCGCACTTGGTCGGTTTTTTTATTATTTAAAGCGCGACATATGGCCACATATGGCGCCGAGCCACCCATAAGATGTATAACGACGCCCATACGACGTGCGTAGATTACACTGTTAAACTTACACTGATTAAAACAAATTCACAGATCTCATGCATTACATGACCTTCGGGTACATCGAAAATGACTTTTAGGACGTATTCAAATATAAGCATATAGCGAGTCAACGACTGTGGGCGTGAAAATATCCTGGTGTGGCTGAAGCGACGAACTCAAAGAGCGAACACACTCCAGATTCTAACAGCGCGCACCTGCTCACTATATAATTACTTCTACTCCTCTAAATATTAACATGTATTCGGCACACGTATAAAAGCTCGCCTCTGGAATAAT
Organism: Nematopogon swammerdamellus; assembly: GCA_946902875.1. NCBI lineage: Eukaryota > Metazoa > Arthropoda > Insecta > Lepidoptera > Adelidae > Nematopogon > Nematopogon swammerdamellus. The sequence goes on along the minus strand of OX336341.1, from coordinate 11,635,250 downwards.
CTGCCCGTGCATTTACACTCCACTACGTCTATGAATGTATTTAAGGTAAATTTGAGAAATCTTTTCCTATTCTTACTGAAGTAAATAAATTTTTACTAGCATACATACTAGCTACATATTGCACTAGCTTTTACCCGCGGCTCGCGGTAAAGTCGGTTTAATAGCAAATCCGATTTAAACGAGAATATGATAAATGATCGCTTTTTTTGTATTTTCTCTCTCCTCTCTCTCCCTTAACACTTTCTCCCTCCTTTTCTCCCTAGCTCTCTCGCTTCCCCTCCGTTCCCCTCCCGCCCCTCGCTCTTCTCCATCCCCCTCTTTCCCCTTCTCTTTAACCTCGTTATCTGCCTACCTCTCTCCTTCCCTTCTCCCTTCTCCTTCGCTCCCTCTTACTCCCCCTCTTTCCCCAATCCGCACTCCCTCCGTCCCCCCTCGCTCCTTTCATCTTCCCCACCCACCTCCTTCTTACCTCTCACTCTTTCCCCTCCTCCCTCTTCCTTACCCTCTTCCTTACCCTCTTCCTCCTCCCTCCCCTGCCTCCCTCCTCCCTTGCCTCACTTGCTCCTCCCTTCCTATCTCCCCTCTCCTCCAATTCACCCTCCCCTTCTCCCCCTAGCTCTCCCTCCCTACGACACTTCTATCCCTCTCTATCTCAGTCCTCGTTCAACCGTCTATACCCCGCCGCTTCCCCCTCCCTCCCTCACTCTGCCCCTCGTCGCCCCTCTTCTCAACGCCCCCTCCCTCATCTCCCACCCATCTTACACACCTCCCTTACCCTAAATCCCTTCCACCTGCTCCATCTCCTTACCTCCCTCCCCTCCCTTCCCGCCCCTCCCACCGTCCGCCCTCCCTACCCTTTCATACCTCCCTCCCCAACCCACACCTCTCCGTCCCCCGCCTTCATCGTCCCTCCCCTCCATCCCCACCCCTCCATCACCGCCCCTCCCCCTTCACCCATCTTCTTAAACCTTCCCCCTGCATATGCCTAACATAATTTCATTCCCTATTTCACCCCCTTCCGTTTTTTTTTCGATAAAAGGCAATCTATCTTCTTCCCAAAATTGGGAAAGGTCCCGACCCACGGACTTGTCCCGACCAGGATTCGAACCTGGAACTCCAGCTTGAGCCGCCAGCGCCATATTGCCACCGGGTCGATGAACATTTTGACGCAATCTCCTGCGGTCATTTAACTTGCGCGATTCCATATTGAATCTTATTACCCGATTTAATGGCTCATCTACACAATCGGCGATGATCGTTGATCGTGTGATCGTCGAGTAAGTAATCGTGCGTTATCGGCGCGATCATTGTACAAGCATCCACACGATCGTCTGCAGTAGTTGTCGAACGGCGAGCGTACAAGATGGACGTGGAATGTGTTGCTGCTGCAACCATTTATTTAATGGCGGTATACAACCATTACGTCAACGTGCTCCAACGAAAAGTTGTTAAACTATGTATGTATGAACTGTAAAATGAACTTGAACGTTTCTTCATTAGACCACGCAGTAGCCATATTTCAATCTACGTAAATTAATATTTAGCGTTAATTTAAGCACGCACGTCCGCAACACTCCACTGTCGACGTCGAATGAATGATCGGCGATCTTGTGGGCAGCGCAGCTCAACGCAACGCGCGGCGATTCCCTTTGATGCGTGCCCGAAAATCCGACAAATCACGGATCGCAGGCGATCATAGACGATGATCGGCGAGTACAGCCGAGTATGCCCTCTACACGATCGTGCTCGCTCGTAATCGTCTGTAATCGCCGATTGTGTAGAGCAGCCATAACGTAAATTGTGTGTCGTAGTTGCACAACACACAGTTTTTAACGTCACCCCACTCCCACCCATTGACTGTCACTAGTGATTGCACAGAATCGAGTTTCAACGTCACTCATGATGACTGTCGCCATATTGCACAAGTATTCGTTGAAGGAAGAAAATTAAGTGCCCACAGTCTTCGACGTCAATCGTCAAGTACCGATGACGGTCGCCAGTCAGCGCACAAAGGACTTAGATTACTCACAGCAGCGCTGCCGCACGACAAAACTATCCACAGCGCATCGACACTCGAACTTGGAAATTTTGCAATCCGATGACCGCCAGTAACCTCGTGATGATACTAGCGACGCATTCGTTTTCATTACCAATACAGTCGGTTCTGCCGAAAACACTTGACTACACAGAATGAGAGACAATTTTTCAAGAGCGGTTATTTTGCATAAGAAAAGAAAATCGAAAAGTGTCTTAATAAATAATGAGCTTCATTACTTAAGTGTTGCTCAACGTGATCATATCGTGCGCCACAGCAGGTGGGTCTTGTATGGGTACTAATAGTGTCGAAGCAATAAAAAGCCTGTTAGACAGGTTCGGTCGGATGGTCAAAATAGCAAAACATAATGGAATTATGGGTATAAGATCTGTATAAGTTACCTATATTACTGTGGAATGTTCAGACAATGTCATTATAATCAATTTTAATTTAGTTGTGAATTATGATATGACACGTAAAAAATAATGAGTAGGTACACCAAATGGAGATTGCCTAGGGCAGTTATGGATATAAAATTTTAATATATAATATAACACTTATTACACGTTTCATGAATACCATACACGTCATAAAATTGCATTAAATAACATACGTATACTAAATATTACAATATACAGAAACACAAAAAACTTGCCGTCCTCTTTAAATCTGTTAAGGTTTTCAAATAAGACGACATGAATAAGGTATCAGTTGCCAATTTCTAACAGTGTTTAACACTGTTAGAAATTGGCAAATTCTACATAATGGAGTAGCTAGAAATTATAAAATGTTAACAGCCAAGCTTACTAGCAACGACATTATTATAGGTATGTATTATTAAGTTCTTATTTACTACTATTAAACATTGTGTGTGTGTTTTATTTTTTGTGATAAAACTGTATGATTTCACTTTCAAACTCCAGAAATATGCGGTGATGTTTCGTATTTTTCCATTAATAATGGTGTATCTATCTAAACTGACAAACAGACTAATAATAAAATTATTTTGAGGAACCCAGGGCACGCCTCAAACAATTTATAACAGGTTTTGGCGTGGACAAGCCCACCTATTTAAGGAATGTTGGCAAAATCGTTATAGGGTCACTGTTAAAAATTATAATTATTATCAGTAGATGGTTAAAAATATTGGGTGATATTTGTAAAAAAGTAGTGCACGCTCGCTCATCTGACGAACTACAAAAATAAGGTCAATTAATGACCTTCCTCTTTAGCGTTTTTTTTAATATTTGTTTCGATAAACATTTAAGTACACAATGAAAATACATAGCTCTAACATTGCAACATGAACGGCTATATTAAACGTTTATTTTGTCAGATGAGAGAATTGTTGTTTGTCAATCGAAGCCTTTCTGAAGAATAACACTGTTGCTCCAATTCTGTGTGAATTTTCTCTAAATAAGAAAGACAACAGTAAAGACGATACAATTAACGCAAATGCTCATGATGCAAACTCAATAGTCAATATACGAATACTCGAAACGCTTATACGAGTGCTCCTAGCGCTTATACGAGTGCTCGTTGCGCTTATACAGACTGACGCTAATTCAATCAGCATACGATTGGCGCCTTACTCGCGCCTGGAATTGGCTCGGAGCGGTGAATTCAAAAGGATAGAGAAGCATCAGCACGTCGAGCAGGCAAAACATCTTAAATGGTGTGTAAAAATACGAAATTCCTATCCCTAAATTAAATGGTGTCCGTTCTTCTACCTGTCTGTTATTCATAAATACTCCACCTATAGGAAGCTGATTTTATAGTGCCCACTTAACGAATAGGTAGGTTTTGTCAGCCTCGATAGCTCAGTGGTGCAGACAGTCAACTGTCGCTATTGAATGTTAAGCAACGCTGGGTACGGCCAGTACTTGGATGGGTGCCCGCTGACCGTTGGAGGCTGACCGAGGTTCGGATTCCTCGTAAAACTTTAGGTCCCTTCCCTTCTAATCTTACTTGGTGGTAGGGTTTAACCCGCCCGGGTTGGTACCACCGCACTGAATGAAACGTCGGTCCAAACGGCTATGTAAATAGTTTGTGTTTTCCGACCAGTTCAATGTAGCCGGCACGATCAAAGGGGGAAGCACTGACATGGCACGTAGTTCACCCGGTGTTATGGGCTGGCTGACATCACGGACGTTGTAGGTGATGTAGCCAACCGTGTCAGTTTCCATAAAAAAAAAAGGTACATAATTTATATCAAGTCTCGAAAATTTTAAGATTTTAGAATGTTTGCTGTACGCCCCATACAGCATGTACTGAACATTTCTCTGGCAAATTGCTATCCACCTATGCTAACTTCGCATCTGAAACTTTTAACATACAACGCTGACACATCTATCTATCTAACGAATCGATTATTCCTACTACCTATTTAAAATTTCAATGGTGTCTGTCCTTCTGTCCTTCTGTCTGTCTTTCTGTTTGTTAATTTTAATCTAAGCCATCGATGAAGCTGATTTTTTGCATGGGGGTATACGAGGCGTGTCGACTTACCGAATAGGCACAACATGTAATCAAGATGTCTCGCAAAATGTATGATTTTCGATTTATATATGAAATGTTTCATTGAATTATCTAATAAAATAAATTTTGAGTATGAAATACAATTTACGAGAATGGCAGTTCTAAGTATCCTTATGAATTATTTCGCTTGGAACCATCAAACGATTAATCTCGGGATTTGTGCGGCATTTGAAAGCGTATAATATTATCATTGAAACACGTGTGATGGATATATCATACAAATAAAAAATGACACAACAAGAGCTCGTAGAAAACACCGAATTGTGAGCGACGGAATATCATGACAAAAGCTTAGCCACAAAATATTGGTAGATGCTGCTCAGATTAAATAAGTAAAAATTCCTAAACCGGAGCATCATTTTATTTTAATAACATACTTCAATATTAGCTCGCTACGCAGTGGAATTCTTTGGTTATTTTCATACTAGCTCTCGTCCGAAAGTTTGAACTATTTTTCCATTGGAATTCTACGCAAATAAACCAATAAAACTCAAATCGCCAGTAGTATTTAGAAGATGAAATTTAGGGTTTTGTATTTTCCTGCCATTGTATTCGTCAGATCTCGAAATAAAATAGGACGAAACGTCCTCGAAGGCCACTATTGACACGGTGATTCGTCAAAATATAACATTGATATAAATAAAAATCTGTGACTTTTTAGTATAGGAAATGCACAACGGCACAAATCAACTAACTCTTGACGCGAAACATTTAATTCCGTTATCAAGTGTTTTGAGTTCAGTGTTATTGTTCTCCAAAACAGTAATCTCTGTTTACATACATTTTATTTTTCGTTTTGCTCTTTCTTCTGTTCGTCAAATAAGACGTTATATAATCAAGTAGATAAGTAGGTGAAGGTGAGCAGATACATTTTCTCTGTTTTTAGGGTCCCGTACCTAAAGAGGAAAAAAAAACAAAACCCGCGCTTGTGTCGTGTCACATACAGCATATTCTCTCCGAATCTAGTTTTTTTTATGGAAACTGACACGGTTGGCTACACCATGATGTAGTAGGTGGTGCAACACCTACTACATCCGTGATGCCAGGCCATAACACCTTGGTGAACTAGGTGCTATGTCATTGCTTCCCTTCGGTAGTGCCGGCTATACTGAACTGGCCTGTCTGGCCTGGCCTTGTAGTTTCAACCGACCATTCATTCAGTGCGGTGGTATCAACCCGGACGGGTTAAACAAATGTAACGTAAAGGTGCACCTAGCCAGCCGACATGATATTCGCAGCCCCCGTAAAAATCCGAATGCCCGTGGGCGCCGTCGGACTACACCTCTGCGTTAGTCTGGCGCGCGCCATATGTCGTGTTCCCATAAAAAAAACCTACCACCTAGTAAGGTAAGAAGGGAAGGGACCTACAGTTTTACGTGGAATCCGAATCACGTTCAGCCTCCGATGGTAGAGCGGTCTCCCATCCATCCACTGACCGCATCCAGGTGTGCTTATGATCCGACCGACGAAAAAAAATTAAATTTGGTCTACATGTAGAGTTTGATGACCCAATCACGGAAATTTAACGTAATGAACGGATTTCGATTTAGGGGAAAAATTTCTGGGACAAGTTAGAAAGTTAAAAAAAAATTCAAGAGTAATGTGATATATCAATGAAAAGGGCTCGGACAGGATATAAGGATATATTTTTTATAATTTTAAAATGCATAGTTTAAAAGATATTAAAGAAAATATAAAAAAATCGAGCATTACCCCCCAACGTATCTCCGAAACGACTGCGTCTAAAATTAAAAAAAAAATGGGAATGTAGGGCCTGTCTTGTAGTTAACAGGAAAACCTAAACGAAAATCGTTAGTCTTAAAATTCTCACGGAAAACGGAATGGTACGGAACCCTCTCCACGCGAGTTCGACTCGCACTTGACGGCTTTTACTTTGTTATTATCATTGCAAAGTTCATTGCGCAGTCTCTACAACTCCGATGGCTGTGCTCGCGGTGAGCACATGGTTGATAAACGGATAAATTCCTTTTTCACAAAGATACATTTAAATAAAATGCAGGGTCGTTCGTTACTGCGACCTATCTTATTCATAAATGCGCCAGCTGACGTGTGCGAAGGCAAATGACGCCGATATCTGTCGACGAGACATTTGCCGAAATCGAGAGTGCTTTTTCATTTTCTACCGATGAATCACTCGCGATGGCTAGGAATAGACCTGTAGCAAGTAAACGATAAGTGGGTGTCTGTAGCGGCTGCGCAGGATAAATAAGCGCTTACAGCTGTATTAGATACTGCTGATACCAAAATAGAGCAGTCGCTGTGGGGCTGTGATACTTCGAAACATTTGTAAACAGAAAATTTGAAGATCCGTGGATTGTATATTAAGTAAGGAAACCAGAAGTCCATTCCACACCCTTGCGGTGCGACACAAGAACGATTTAAAGAATCGTACGGTTCGAAGCACTCTTCTGTCTATCTTGTTCCGCGAGAGTATGGCGGATTTGGCGAATGACGAACAGGAGGATAGATGAGGGAAGCGAGCGAGAAAAGAAGTGTTGATGGTCCTTCGTGGTGAGTACAGAGAGAGTCGCCAATAAGACGTATGGCTCGCTGTTGAATAGAATCCAAGGCTGAAAGAAGGTACTCGGGGGATCCCTCCCAAAGAATACAGCAAATATTCCGTCTGCGGTCTTAGTTGCGCTTTATAAACTGTATCAGTTGACCGAAGGGAAGCACTCACGTGGCACCAAGTTCACCCGGTGTTATGGGCTGACATCACGGATGTTGTAGGTGATGTAGCCAACCGTTTCAGTTTCCATAAAAAAAAAAAAAAAACTGTTGGACCGGTGGTAGTGTGAAAAAACGCCGACATCGGTATAGGATCCCTAATGTTTAGGTTTCTTGCTATTCGATATGACTGTTACCTTTCATTTACGAATAATGCAGTTAGAGTATAAACTTATCTCATTTTAAGCTTCACATTTTTAAGGAATACCTTTTGACATCTAATACCTTGTATTTTCTTGCTATTTTTCTTGGATGCTATTTATAATGAAAATGTCTGTTATTGGTTTATATTTTTCTCCGAACAACAACAAATGATAAATATTTGGAGCTTTAAATATTTATCGTTTGTGCAGAGTTGTTTGTCCCCTAGAGTGTTTTATTTACAGACCTATGACAAAAATTATTAAACCCTAAAAGAAAGTGATGACATTTATATTAAAAAATATGCAAGTATCAGAGCCGCATAAAGAAATATAAAGCCTTTACATACATAGGCTTGGTGCCTATGTATGTATGTAAAGGAAGGTTCATATTCGCGGAAAACATCATGAGTGTGAATTGCAAATGAGGTCGGTTTTGATATGCTCTTTCATTTTCCTGTTACTATACTATACTAAGCATAATTTCCCCTAAGGTATGTAGGTAGGTACTAATACTAAGTATGTAAATATTCGATGTTCGAGTTCGATGCTTTGCTCAAAACTGTTTTTTTTTATGGAAACTGACACGGTTGGCTACATCACCTACAACGTCCGTGATGTCAGCCCATAACACGGGGTGAACTAGGCGCCATGTCAGTGCTTCCCCCTTTGATCGTGCCGGCTACACTGAACTGGTCGGAAAACACAAACTATTTACATAGCCGTTTAGACCGACGTTTCATTCAGTGCGGTGGTACCAACCCGGGCGGGTTAAACCCTACCACCAAGTAAGATTAGGAGGGAAGGGACCTACAGTTTTACGAGGAATCCGAACCTCGGTCAGCCTCCAACGGTCAGCGGTCACCCATCCAAGAACTGACCGCACCCAGCGTTGCTTAACATTCAATAGCGACAGTTGACTGTCTGCACCACTGAGCTATCGAGGCTGTTTAATATAAAAATATGTTTGTTTTGTAAATGATTGTCATTTACCTTATATATGTTTATTACGTATTTATGTAAAAATTAATCCACTCGAATGCCTTTCTAAATCGATTTTTCTTTATTCATAACCTGAAATCCGGAAGGGTCAAGTATATATTATTAGTACCCATACCGACGAGTATGTATGAACGATATTGAGTGTGGCCTTGCATTAGAGGGCAGTTCGGGAGCGTGGCACGTGGAGACACGTGCCTGTCTGTCTATCCGGTTGGTAAACAGAAGTGGCAGCGAGTACGTATAGGCTATATCAAAATATTGTGTTGAATCAACAGAAAATGTCATCCTCCCATTGCTCTGTGTCGATAGATTCTAAATAAAACATACGCGCCGCGTACACACGCCCTCGACCTTGCTCGAGAACGAAAATCTTGTATTTGTTTATCTAATGCTGCTAGTGAAACTGGGATTTTCATTCGAATCTGTTCAGTTTCACAGAACGTAATTTATCCATTGAATAGAGTATTAGCGTAAACATTGTCTGAAACCGAACAACTCCCAACGGGCTAATTTCTCTATGGCAAGACAGTTCGATTTGAATATTGAACGCATCGACCGATATCGTGAGGAAATGGAAATTATATTTCAATCATTAAAGTTCCCTATTTATATTTTCACAAAGCATGATTGAAACACAAAAAATATTTTCGAAACAGAACAACTCCCGGTCAAATGTTTGTCACAATGCATCTTGTAATCTTGGATTCGTCTACCACAGTAAAAGTGGTCATATTTTATGAAAATTATATTTCCGCGATGAAAATGTTCCTTGTTTATATTAGTGGATGTGAGTGCGCGCACGTTCGGTTGGGAATGTTTTCCTGTAGCGTCGTCGGTCGGACGCGGCATGCCTCATGCCGATATACCGATGTACTGAAATATCTCGCATGCGTCGACCTTGCGCCTTGACTGACGTCTCGCCTCGTCGAAGCGACGAACATGAGTGCGGCTGACATCAGTGACGACTCTACCTCTACCCAATATTTCAACGCTTCGACAGAACTCAAATATTATATATTAGATTTTGTCTTTTTCTCTTTATGTTTGCCTGTTTCTTTTTCATATTTTCTATCGTTGGGCTCCTCGTTCTGGTCGATTCTTTCCTTTCATTTGGCCGTAGATTCTATACTATATTATATCCTATATACGAATTGGCTTAGTTCATGTGCACTTTGTACGCAAGAAATTCAAATAGATGTCTCACTTCCAATGTGCCGTATGGAACCGGTAGTTAAAAAGAATAACCCGAAAGTAACTCTCCCCGTGCATGTTGTAAAAGGCGACTAAGAGATAAGGACAAGATGCCGTGCTAAAGGGCGACAGGATAGCCACCTCTCACCCTTGATCAAGTCCTTCCACCGTATCATGCAGCAGGCGGGTCTTTGTGCCCTACTGGCTGCTTGATAGTTATCTTGTCCGAATACTTTGCTAAACGTGGTGGTCGGTGTTACGCTGTAATTTATTTATGTATTTAAGAGTTGTTGCAGCACAACACCGATTATTCAGCTCACCCCGATCGTTGCGATACAGCTTAATTTCATTCTCATTACATAAACAATCGATTCAATCAATTTGCACGAAACAGTACCTCGATAATCCTCAAGTGTGACTGATACTGAAATATTATGTTTGTAATTTCATCTTTGTGCACACCTTTGAGGAATAAATAATTAGAGACGCGGTCCCATTCAATGACAAATTCACAAATTCTGTCACACCGAATCTGTCAAACCAAACAAACAATAGCAACGTATGTAGTATGACAATTGGCAACACCAACACTCATTGGCACAAATTTTATATCTACCCTAACCGCGTCCCTATAAATTTTTTTCCTCCATTAAAATTATTCTTCCTCGAAAGTCCATTAAAATTATTCTTCATCTACTCGACGTTTCGATGCTTATTATATTCTTTATATTTTTCTTATAATTCCCTGCGCATAGGTGATTCAACACTTCAATGTTGTCGTTAATCAATCACACTAGCAAGACATTCCTCTCCTCATTTCTCCGTTGAGAGTGGCGCTTTATTTATTGCGCACACGCATGCAAAGCGGCGGCGGCGGCGGCGCGCGGGAAACCAGCGATGGTACAAAGAGAAACCCACTCCCTGGCTCGCAGATTCATGTGGGGGCAAGATTTGCCTGCGAAGAGGGAGAATATATTCCATTAGTGCGGGGGTCGCCTACCTTAGAGTTATTGATTAATTAAGTACAATTTGTATTTGGCTTACCATGGTTGGTTTTGGCCGACGTTTCGGACTGGCGTGCAGTCCACCATATCAGGGCGAGTACCTGGCTGCGGTAGGGTCCGCTGTTGACGGAACACTGCCTGGCAAACGCGAGCGGCTGCGAAGATTGTAGCTGCAGTTGTGGGTAGGCACCAATTCGGCTTGGGCTGCGTTCCACACCTCCGCCGAGGAGCAAAATATACTGACGGTGTTTTCCTACTGCGCTAGTGCATACTGCCGGACCTGCAGCTCTTCAGCGGGGCGAACACGGGATTACATAACCGAGACAGCCTGTAGAAGTATTCTCTGTTGAAGTTGGCATTCGAGATCTCGATGTACTCACTGATGATGCGTGGAAGAAGTCGCTTTTCAGTGGCCAAAATTTTCACCTGATCGAATCTTATCCAGTGCTGCATTCCGGAGTCGACATGCTCAACTATGGCAGACTTGGTTTTGTCCATGTTCTTGGCTGTTCTGATATGTTCGGAAATCCGTTTTGTGACGCTGCGCTTTGTTTGGCGACCTTCTTCGGAGGTTGGTAAGCCAAATACAAATAATATTAATATCTATGGTAGACTAAATGTATTTATAATTAAGTACTGTTTGCAATACCCGTTACAGATCAATTAGTAGTTGCCGAGAACTATCTCATTTGCACGCGCTGCGTTCACCGTTCCCTGCCAGCAGTACGAAAAGTCCTACCGGTAGGCCGTAGATTTTATTGTGGTTTTTTTCTAGGAAATCAATACGCTTAAAATAGTACTAACCTCGGTGGTACTAACACTACAAAAAAATATCATTGGATGGTTTTCGCTCTTACTCGGTAGCTACACTGTGAGCGACACAAACCATTTGATTACGCAGTGAGCGCGATCACAACGGTTTTTAACCCCGACGCAAAAATGGGGGGTCTGTCTGTCTGTGGCATCGTAGCTCACAAACGGATGGGCCGATTTGCCGGCTGGTTTAACCGGGATGGTTCTTAGCTGTGTTAGTAATCAAGTAATTATGAAGTAATCAAAAAATTACGTCTCACGGGTGGACCGACTTAGATAAGGTTTAAAAAAAATTTAAATGTAAGTTAAAATTTAGACGACCGAAGGGAAGCACTGACCTGGCACCAAGTTCACCCGGTGTTATGGATGGGCTGACATCACGGATGTTGTAGGTGATGTAGCCAACCGTGTAAGTATCCATAAAAAAACTATTTTAGGCAGGCTCCCGGCCTTCCAGCAGGCCGTACGGGCGATTCAAGGCAATGAAGCAGGGATTATCATTAACTGATTAACTCTACGAAACTTGCCATACCGCGTCATAGCACAGAATACTTAATAGGTACTATCGGTCATAGGCAGTAACAGGGACGTATTTATAGCTTCCACATGGGGGGTGCTCTGACGAAATAGGGATCGCCTCAACTCAATAAGATTCTAGTGTTCCTGTTGAGTCGTTCTGTATTTCGGTCTAGAGGGGTACCGATACTGAAAGTTCTATAATTATTGTGTGGCAAGCAGGTTGAATTCGACAAAAAAAAATTGTATACAGGGTTACTGGTAATTCGATGCATTCCTTTCAGGGGGTTATAGTAGAGGTCATTTGTGGTTTTTTTAACCATATAATTCCTATTCCGAAAATGCTTGGTTTACGAGTTATTTAAAATTTTGTGTTTTTTTCGAAAACGTCAACCTTGCTACAATTCTTTCTTAATAAAAAAAACACAGTACATGTTTAAACATGGAAAATAGCAAAAATAAAAGCTTGGTTTCCTAATTGTACAATTTTTATTTCGAAAAATGTATACTACGTGAAGTGTACAAATCAGTGTAAAAACATTAGCATTTAAGTAGCTTTAAAATAAGATATTACTTATTACAATTAAGCATTTGGTTTCATAAATAATAACTAAAATACCTTTTAAATACCTTAAAAGGCTTTAGGAGCATTACTGTACTGAATGAAAAGATACATAAAAAATTTACATTATTATTAAAAATCCTGTTCAAACTGGTTTTTTTTATTGAAACTGAAACGGTTGGCTGGCTACATCCCCTATAAGATCCGCGATGTCAGCCCATAACAACGGGTGAACTAGGTGCCATGTCAGTGCTTCCCTTCATTTCGCGCTGGCTACACTGAACTGGACGAAAAACACGAACTATTTACATAGACGTTTCGACCGACGTTTTGCTCAGTGCGGTGGTACCAACCCGGCCGAGATAAACCCTACCTCCTAGTAAGGCAAGAAGGGAAGGGACCTACAGTTTAACGTGGAATCCGAACCACGGTCAGCCTCCAACGGTCGAGTGGTCACCCATCCAAGTACTGACCGCGCTCAGGTGTGCTTAACAACAGTCGACTGACCGCACCACTGAGCTACCGATGCTGACGAATTTCCTTATCCCTTAGTTGACTTTCACGACATGCGGTGGGGAGAGATGCAGTGGAGCTATTCTTATTAAGTACCGACCCCACACGGTACACTTCTTCTAATGCAGGCACGTGCCCGTTTACGTATTTCTGTTCGAGTTATCTTCGCCGAAAAGTTTTCTCTCATTGTTGCAGCGGCTTCTTGAATACGCTGGATACGCCTTTTTTTAAAAGTATTTAGTTATTATTTATGAAACCAAATGCTTAATTATAATAAATAATATCTTATTTTAAATCTGCTTAAATGCTAATGTTTTTACACTTATTTGTACACTTCACATAGGATAAATTTTTCGAAATAAAAATTGTACAATTAGGAAACCAAGCTTTTATTTCTGGTATTTTCCATGTTTAAACATGCACTGTTTTTATTTGTGGCATCCCATTTTATTAATTTTGTACAATCAAGCATCGCTATGCTATGTAGTTTACAAAATAATTACAAAACTAAAAAATATAGCAATGGTTTTTTTTATTAAGAAAAAATTTTAGCAAGTTTGACGTTTTCGAAAAAAAACACAAAATTTTAAATAACTCGTAAACCAAGCATTTTCGGAATAGGAATTATATGGTTAAAAAAACAAAAATTAACTCCACTATAACCCCCTGAAAGGAATGCATCGAATTACCAGTAACCCTGTATAGTAAGTATAGGTGAAGATTGAAAATGTGTCGAAGGGGGGGGTCCGGACCCCCTAAACCCCCCCCTTATATACGTCCCTGGGCAGTAAGTAGCCTAGAGCAAGAACACGGGGTGGGTGGGAAACGAGGGCCGTCAACTTTCTGTGGAAAGAAGCGGGAGACCTTGGTGAGTTCGATAACCTAGCTAGGTCACAACGCAAACAAGTTTATTGACATTTTCTTAATTCGTCACACTCCTTATCGATTGCATTATTATCTGTATAATAAAATATTGTGCTGCAAAAAAAGAGGTCCTACCTATTTGAAAACACTTTAAAATACATCTAATGAAATAGTACTTACCTGAATTAAAGAATTTGTTTAGTTTAAAATAGTAGAACAGGCCTTGTAGTTAAATATTTATTTATACCTACTACTGTGTGTAGTAAACACAAAAAATATAAAAACCGCCTTCAAAAATTTATGAAATAAAAAAAATCGAACCCGAGAGTTGAAGGCGGTCGGTTATTTTTGCTTCAACTCTAGGGTTCGATTTTTTTTATTTCATACATTTTTGGAGGCGGTTTTTATATTTTTTAAATAGTTTTTTATTTCACAGTTTTTTCAGTAATTTTTTGCTATTAATGTACTCGGCGGAATCGCTTCGCTTCGAATTCCGCCTCGCTTTCCAATCCGATCTTGACCAAATTGAAATCAAATCAATCATCAAAAAATCTTGACCAAATTCACACGGGAAGCACCAGCTTTCAAATAAAAAAGGATCATCAAAATCGGTTCACCCAGTCGAAAGTTCTGTCTGAGGGGAAACAGTCGAATTGAGAACCTCCTCCTTTTTTTGAAGTCAGTTAATTAAGAGAAATTAATAAAGAATTACTCTTATATTAAATTTTAAAACTAAAATAGAAACCGTTAAAAATATAGGTATTTTAAAAGAATGGAGGCCCACATTCCACTGGACCATGCATGCATTTTTTTGCATGAGTGGCTGAGTCAGAGGGGCCAAAGCACATGCTCTGACTAGCCAATATCATCTCCGAGAAGGTAGGTGCCATACCGGAGACTTCCCTGGATTGCTGGCTATACTGGACTAGGGCTGCTATGCGGCCATCTTACATCCAGTACGGTGGTACCAACCCAGTCGGCTACAATTTGAGCCTACCACCTAGTATAGGGGCAAGGGAAGGGACCTACAGTTTTACACCGGTTCCGAACGGTGCAGCAGCAGGTGTAGATATGCACGTAAATTTTTTCGTCACAAAAAACTCATTGGTACACGCTGACCGGATTCGAACCTCGGAACTCTCGCATGAGAAGCCGATGCCCAAACCACTCGGCCACCCGCCGCTTTCGCATGCATGACATGCATGCACGCATGCATGAAATTTGGTAAGAAAAAATTTGCTCGACAACGCACGCCCTGAAACCATGTGTGTTTGTTAGTGCTACAAAGCAAATGAACCTCTCCTTCCTGTTCTCGCCGCGCAACTAAAAACCGGATATGCGCACTTCCTCATTACATCGTCGCAACGCAAGTCGCAACGCAGACTCATTTGTAGGTACCTACACCATCTACCTAACGGAATACCTACAATGTCCAAAGAAAGCTCGCGATCGGTAGTTTTTAATAAAGCAGCGACCGGTTTGACGTAAATTCATGTTATCTATTTTGGATTCGTTTGCGTCAGAGCAGCGTGCTTCTTATCTTGCAAGGCTGAACGCGCGGGAGAAGGAATCGCAATTACCTAGACACCTAGATACCTAGCGCCTTGTAGCAGACACTAGTGAGCCGACTACAAATACTAGGATCGTCTACCTATAGTGCCGGCTTGTTTGACCGACTGCGGCGACTTGAAAGGTTACCTGGTATAAATAAATGCATTGCTACAGATTTAAAATTGGTGCTGGAATTTTATGAACAAATATTGACAAGTTCGAGCTCCTTTTCTAACGTTCTTGAGTTCGATCGAGAGTACTGCCATATTAATGTAGAGTAAGGAATATTTGCATAAATTACGCAGTTGTATTAAAACAAATAGAGATGTCAACATTGATCGCCAAAGACTCACGTCACGTAGAGCTTTCCCGAAGTAAAACAGAACTAATTGGTGTATGTTTTAGTGTGCATTTTATTCGTCTGGTTTGCTTTTAGTTTGACAGAAAGAAAGAAAAACGTTTATTCAGCTAAAGCTATAAAATAACATAAGTATTTCTTCATAGATAAATGCAAAGCTGAAAATGAAAGAAAAAAAATACGTCCCGACCAGGCTTCGAACCTGGAACTCCGGCTTGAGCCGCCATTCGAATCCTGGTCGGGACGTATTTTTTCTCTTCATTTTCGGCTTTGTATTTATCTACCTATGTAGAAATATAAACAGCGAGTAAATGCTTAGTACTAACATATAAAAATAAAAACATAATAAGTATAAGTAATGTACCTAATCTAAATGTGATTTTTTTTTTTCAGCTGGCAGGTAAAATTATTTTTCAAAATATTGATTTCCGTCTTCCATTTTGTCCTCGAGATTAGAAAAATAATTTTTATTGAATTACTCTTTGAGCAATCATTTTTAAGCGAACATTATGAAAATGTGTATGACTTTCTGAATTATCTATAACTTATAGCTACTATACTACCTTGTAAACTATCTCACTATCTGTACATTTGTAGATAGTCGATAGATGATGCCTGCTATGAGATAACTACTCCACACTTATTTCTATGATACAGCCCAAAATGACGTCAATTGTGAATATTTACACAAGTACCAACGAATATTATTTAAAAAATATGCATAATTATTACAGTGTCTCAGTCACGTCTGGGCAATTCGTGCAAATATTTATCAAAATTCCCAGGAGATTTTACACGAGGAAGTTTAATATTGTGTTCTTTCTCAAACTTCATGTTCAAGCTTATATTTATTTTCAACAATACGCTACATCTTGTTGTTTGTGTTTTTAGACACAGTTAAGTAATTCTAGTGCCATAATGTTAGCATGCCTTTTTAAGTTCGTTGAAAGAAAGAAAGTCATTTGTTTATACTATCTTGTGTTTTGTTTGTATATAACAAACGCAACACAATCCTATTTACAAAAGAACTGAAGAAAGATAAAAAAGGAGGCCGATGCTGTATCTGCTCTGTTTCAAATTAGTAAGGTATGTCGTTATATATATCTCCTCTTCTACTATACTATAACAAGTTAACTTGAAAACGACTGAACCGATAACATCGATTGTCAGCATCGGTAGCGGATCGATCACAGTTCGTGATCAGCTGATCACCAATAACATAAGCACACCTGGGCGCGGTCAACATTTGATATTCGACCATTGAGGCTGACCGTAGTTCGGATTGCTGGTAAAACTGTAGGTGACTTCCGTTCTAGATTAAACCGCCCGGTTTGGTACCCCAGAACTGAAGGAAAGACTCGGTCAAAGCGGCTAAGTGTAGCTGGCACGAGCAAAGGGAAGCACTGACATGGCACCTAGTTCATCATCAAGGTGTTATGAGCTGACATCACGGAGGATGTTGTAGGTAGACGATTTAGCTAATCGTGTCAGGTTAAATTTTTTTTAATGCGGTTTTCACTTTTTTTTTCATGCATTTTCTCGGAGCTGAGCAGTGAACGAAAACTTTGCACGAAGCGCGGAAGTTGAACTTTCAAGGAAATGAAATTGATCAAGGAGTGGCGGCATGGTGGCGGCCATATTGGTTAAATCAGCTGTTGTATACGTATGCAACGACCCCCGCCCTCCTGTGTTCGACATTTTGCACTAATGGGAAGGCTGAAAAACATGATTTTTTTATGTAATTCAGTATGCGTTGGCAGGCCACGAGGGGCCAGAGCACATGATCCGACCAGTCAACATCACCACCGAACAGATGCCACACCGAAGACTTCTCTTTGGATAACTGAACTAGAGGAGAACACAGCTAGCTAAGGTCATTTTTCGCTCAGTACGGTGGTACTAACCCAATCGGCTACAATTTTAGTCTACCACCTATTAAGGGGCAAGGGAAGGGACCTACAGTTTTACACCGGTTCCCAACACGGTGAGGCAGTATATGCACGCACATTTTTTCAAGGAGTAAAATTTAGGAAAATTTATGTAGAGTTTGAAATCAATGAATGTTTGATTGATTGATTAGCAAGACTATAGACTATATTAATTGTTTGTTTATTAATTGAGCATAAATTTATTAATTAAATTTTTTTATTTTTCGTATGTTTTAATTTTATATTTACGCGGCTATTTGCTGCAGGCAAAAATTTCTTGGCCGTTCTTTCACACCTAACTAATACAATGAGCAAATAGAACATTATGATTTGCAATAATTATTATTCAGGTATGACCAACCAAATGAATCAATAAAGATACTGAAACTGAATCTCAATAAACACAATTGAATATACTTAACCTGTATCGAAAACTAATCATCTACTTGCATTCCAAAAAATAGCGGTGGCGAATTTAAAAAAAAAATTAATTCTTCACACATTTTCGTAAATATATATATTATTTTACATCATATTTATATTTTAAATCTAGTTATATCTTTAAAATTTAAGGAGAACTCCATTTTTTTTTTTCAATTTTGCCACCGTTCTTCTTTGGAAACTTTCGTTGAATCTTAAAGTTTTCGACACAGATGAGACCCCTGAAATATGGAGCATGGTAACAAAATAACCCAGTACTACTTACATTATTTTACAAACTTTTTTTTATTTAGGTACGATGACAAAAAGCGTAGGCTTAGTAGGTAGGTACCTAATATTGTTGTTCATTGTTTATACCTATTTAATATTTACTGTGCCCATTGGTCTCTCGCTCGGCACAGCCGCCCGTGTTGGTTTACTTACATAAAACAAAATAGAGACTCGTCTTCTGTACAGAAGGCGGACTTATTTCAAAGTGCAAATCCCAGTCATTCTTATAGGTAGATACAAAAACAAAAGCATTATTGGAGTGTAGGAGTTTTCTCGTGGTGTTTTCCTTCACCGGAGTGACAGACAAATAGTTTAAGTTCAGAGATCGTTTTGGGAGTAGGTAGGTAGGTACCATTGTTGAACCTAAAAAAATCTTGAGCATTGTGCTTTTAAACTTTCTACCCGAAAACCTGAATTAGGTACATACCACAATATTTTTTTTTTCCGATTTCCTGCATAACCGTTGAATGTGTTCCTATAGTAAATCAATCAATCACCTGTGTTTGAGACAACATTCAAAATACGCACCTCAGTCTTCGTTATTCGATGTCGTGCTAATTTAACAACGGCGAAGTTGCCTTTCCCGATGGTTCGCTCGATGTCATAGAAGCCCACCCTTATGGGGGTCTTGGCGGGCCGGTCGCGCTCCGCCATTCTCCCCGGATACTGTCCCTTGCCTCGTTCGCCACTTATACTACCCCCACTCACTCGCCGCACATCACACTGGCTAAATGCTTCAGGCTGTCACAAAGTTACATACTACCTGGCGCGCAACCGTCCACAATCCACCTAGGCAGCGAGCACAGTCATCCTACACAGTTTACGGCGAAACCCCCATTGAACATTACAAGGTTTTAAGCGTTTTTCAGGTTCCAGAGCTATCGCCTCTTGCTTATTATTGCACGAATTCGATGTTTTCTCTTAAAAATACGTAACACCGCGGAGTACCACCTAATTGAAAATGCAGATAATATTGTCCGTGTAAATGCTTATAGCAAAACGTTTATCGGGGTAGATTATATTAACTGGTAGGTATAAAAATTTTCAGAAACGTATTTACATCGTTAACAGGCGGCGCGGGAGCTACAACAAGCTTCCGCACCCGCGCCCGCCGCGAGTCAGCCGGGAACTGAGCGACAGACAGACAGCGAGCGAGCGAATAGCGTAGCGAGCGACGAGCGTGAGCGTGAGCGACGAGCGGCCGGCAGAGCGGGGGGGGGGGGGGGGGGGCGAGCGAGACTCGCGCTCGCGCGCGCGCGAACCGGCCGGTCCGCCGCTACACAAATACGTACGTAAACACCTACATACCTAGCTGCCTCTCCGCGCCGCACAGTGGATCGACTCCATACAACCGATCGGACATAGGATTCTAAAAACATGAATTCATTATTTTTCAAAAACAAATGATGCCAATGTATTCTAATAAATTATTCACGTCGAAAACATTCTCACTCATTTTGCGATTAAACTTAAGTTTTGAAAGATATTTGAAGAAAACTGGTTTCATTGTATGGAAAAATATAAAAAAAAATTATTTCTCGTGATTTTCGCCTATTTTCAAAATTTAATGACAATTATAATTTTTAATGAGATATTTTCTAAATATCACCCAAACATACTACGCCAACCAACGCCCTTTGGAGTTACGAGGCAGAATATGGGTTTTCCTTATGTAATGTTTTATTTTTCGATGTCGCACTGCCACAAAACGTGAACAAACACCACATACTTAGGCATAATGTGCACCTAAAGGTACCTCATCACCCCCCCCCCCCCCCCCTTCCCCCTCCACCCACGTACCTACAACTTGCGCAAAACGCTGTGGAGTGTGAAGTCTCGCTCTACCCATCGCACGTAACGTACCTACCGCTTCTTAGTCGCGCAGTGAGCTTTGTCACGCGCGCACGCGCATTTCGTGTTTCCGTTCGGATTGAGTTGTGTTTATTATGGCATTCCGCAGTTTTGTAACTTACTTGGACCTTTATTATTATATTTATAACTAAAAAGTTCAAAATGGCGGCCACTTTTTTTAAATCGCGCAATTAAAACACCATGAATATTATTTTCGTACCCAGGAACGAAAATAACATTTTAATTTCGTCGTAAGGAAGTCTCCAATCTTTTACTCTGTTCCTCGAAGTTAGAAGCCCTACCTATTCCTATCACTGATAAAAATTTAATAACATTACAGGGGTAGTAGGTAGGATTACCTGAAGCATTTTCGGGCCGAACTAATTTCTTCCTTTAATATACTTTAACGAGGGCGATGCCGCGGGCAAAAGCTAGTAAGTAGCCTATATGTTAAACCAAAAAAAATATAGATACCTATCTAACAGTAAAAAAATTTTTAAATATGTGCTGTAGCTCATGAACAAACATTCACACATATTTCCTCTTTATTATAATATTATATTGTGTAATGATTTTATATTTTTATCGAAAGTAGCAGCCCTAGCGTCACCGAGTTTGCTTCAAGGCCACGCGGCTGCAAAGCAATAATCACTTTACGCTCTTTCGTTTAGGTACTTTTTCGCACGCAGCGACTGGCGACGTAAAACTGTAGGCTATTAAAGCTCTATTAAAACACTGCGCGACTAAGAAGCGGTAGGTACGTTACGTGCGATGGGTAGAGCGAGACTTCACACTCCGCAGCGTTTTGCGCAATGTAGGTACGTGGGTGGAGGGGGAAGGGGGGGGGGGGGGTGATGAGGTACCTGTAGGTGCACATTATGCCTAAGTATGTGGTGTGTTTGTTCACGTTTTGTGGCAGTGCGACATCGAAAAATAAAACATTACATAAGGCAAACCCATATTCTGCCTCGTAACTCCAAAGGGCGTTGGTTGGCGTAGTAAGTATGTTTGGGTGATATTTAGAAAATATCTCATTAAAAATTATAATTGTCATTAAATTTTGAAAATAGGAGAAAATCGCGAGAAATAATTTTTTTTTATATTTTTCCATACAATGAAATCAGTTTTCTTCAAATATCTTTCAAAACTTAAGTTTAATCGCAAAATGAGTAAGAATGTTTTCGACGTGAATAATTTATTAGAATACATTGGCATCATTTGTTTTTGAAAAATAATGAATTCATGTTTTTAGAATCCTATGCCCGGTCGGTTGTATGGAGTCGATCCACTGTGCGCCGCCGCCATATTGCATCCAACCGCTTCAACCATGACGTCAACGCTATCGCTCTACCTAAACCTATTACGGTCGTCGATCACTCTTTCAGGCCTACCGCCTACCTACCTAAAATATGCCTAACTATAATGGCGATCGATTGCGTACACGTGAATTCTGCTAAAGATGTAGTTTGTATGAACACTTGCAATCCGTCCGTGCAGGGAAGAGCAATCATGACATGACTCATTCATGATTGCTCTTCACATCTACCTACTCTACTACCTAGTACATAGAAACATTTTGTGGCGTTACGGGGTTATGTTATAGAGTGATATGTAAGGGCTATTTAACTGTAATATGGACTCTGGTCCTAAGATAACGACAGATCCTCCATCGTAGCATGCACATGCACGCTACGAACTTCGTAGTACCTACGTACTAAACTTAGCGGTAGGCAACTCGTAGCTCCGTAGCTCTTCCATAGTTCTGAGTTCTGACATCGTAGCAATATCCCAATGCGGGGATTCATGAAATGAAGGGAAGCACTGACATGGCACCTAGTTCACCCGGTGTTATGGGCTGACATCACGGATGTTGTAGGTGATGTAGCCAACCGTGTCAGTTTTAATATAAAAAATTCACAGATCTCGTGCATTACACGACCTTCGAGGTAGGTACATTGAAAATTAACTCAACAAAATAAAAAAAAAGTACATATTACATTTATATATTTTTTATTATTTTTCAAAAACACAAGTAGCTTAAAAAATGTAAACAAACATTTTGACAGAAAAAGAGATAAGCTTCACATTATGTCTAACTAAAGTAACAAATTAATAAATATCAAATATAAAAATATAATATAGGTTCCTTTCGGCTCTATCATTAGGATTTAGGACCCTGGAAATCATAATATGACTAGAGTACTTGCGAAGACAAATCCAACGAGCCCAAACATGGTGGATTTATCATGTGTAGTTTAGGAGTTCCTATGGCTTCTTTTGGCTCCATCATCAGGACCCTGGAAATAACATATGACTAGAGTTCTTGCGAAGACAAATCCAACGAGCCCAAACACGATGGACTTATCATGTGTAGTTTAGGAGTTCCTATGGCTTCCTTCCGGCTCCATCATCAGAACCCAACTAACAAAGTCATCCGTGGATCTGCAGAGCCGTGATTTGATTTTTCACAATTTATTTCATACATTCGGATATTCCTCCTCGCTCTCTACGCTGTTTGTTGCACTTGCATATGTCGATTTCAAACTCTCAGCGAAAATGGGAAAAATTTCAGGTTTGAGGGACCACCTACAGCACGAACCAAAATCGATAGACGAATGCTTTTTTTTATGTAGCCCAAAGTCCAAATCTAAACAGGTTTATTTAATTTTTCGATATCACATTTAGTTTTTGAGATAAGAGAATTAGTTCGAAAAAAAAATGGAATTTTTTAAATTTTTGCATAATATTTTTTTTTTTGCTTTTTCGAATCACCATCTTTTAGCACTTGTTGTAGCCATAGCCGATACGCGTCTTTTAAGCCACTCGCGTAGCGCCAAAACTCGTGACACCAGGGACGATTTCACACTCTCAGCGAAAATGGGTCAATTCAGTAAGTAGCCCGAAGCGATCGAAAAAACATTTTCAATTTTAAAAATAATAATAAAAAAATGGGTTCACTAGAGGTTTATTTCGCGTTGTTTTCTATCTCGTTCTGTCTTGCTTCACTCCCACAGTCGTCGTCATCTCGCTCTCACGCTTATATTTCGAGTTCGCTACGATTGCCCCACTACCTCGTATCTATATTTTCCATATATTCTCACAGTATTTAGGCTAACAAAATATGAAAGCTAGTAACTTCTTATGTATTATCATTTATCAGTGATAGGAAAATTATTTATATACCTACTGTTAGCAAGTTTCACTGATTACTAGTATTATACTATGCAGATGTAAAATGTACTGGCATTTAAAACCGCATTATATTTCGTAGCCTTCCCAACATTTCCAAAGTAGGTTAGCTAATCAATAACACTGAAATCTCAAAACTACCTCAGGTTCTAGTACAGTCAGAAGTCGAGTTGGGTCTGGAGTCGGAATCCTTGTCAAGAATTGGGGCATGCATGCTCTAGCCGGTTCGGGGTTGGGGTTCTTGTCAGACATGGGATCTTTTTCGCACCAGGTTCAGGGCCGAAAGGGGCTGGAGTTGAGTTCTAGAACGACTGGGAGTAGGATCGGAGACGGGTCTGACTGAACTCTGAGGTTGGGATCATGAAAGATTTGGATAGAGACCGAACCTGGGTCGTCTGTTACGAACGTTAGGCAAACGTATGAGTACATTATACCTCTGAGTTCGCGGCTGAGGATTAGAAAGTTAGGGCATTATTAGCAACTTACTGGGTAGATCTATTATGTAGTCGCGAACGAATTTTTCGACGGAGATCAATACTTTTCCAGAAAAACATCCATATAAATTTTAAAAACTGACTGTGTAACATTTTCGAATTTCGCGACTTTGGTTTTTTTTTGTTATTTTAATTTAGAACTGCGACCACAACGCACGAGCGAAGCGAGCGGCCCAAAATCGAATCGTTGCTTTCATTAGCCTAATTTTAGTCGAAAACACGGGGGAGGGGGCAAAAATGAGTAAGAACACAGACTACTTAATGTAAGAATGATTCCTGGCCCTTCTGGTTTAAAATAAATAAAAATTAAGGGGGTCCCCATAACCACAAGAAAAGTTTTTTTAAACGATTTTATGTTTTTTCGCTATCGTAAAAACTGTTATACCTACATACAAGCGTCAAACTTGGTGTGATTATAGTGCAAACTATAAATTAAAACAACAAGTAATAAAAACCGACCAATTACTTGGTGGTACGGAAACCTAGGTCTAGGTGCGCGAGTCCGACTCGCACTTGTTTGACACATCGCCGTGTTCAAGTGACTTCGGTGGTTGTGTGTGCTCCAGTAAATATTTATATGGATAAATGAGGCAGCGCCTCTAGCGGGTCGTTTGACATTAAAATGTTCATACAAATAAAAACTTCAGCATGCATAGCCCTTGAATTGAATACCTACGGGGAAGTGTAAAAAAAATTAATGATCCAGCCCACCAACCAACCCAACACATCTGACGACCAATTATGTAAGTACCTAAATTAAATAGACAGGCAGAGTGGTCAGGTAAGCAGTTCCTGTAGAGCGAGTTAATCACCTATTCATCTTTATGCTTTGATTTATTACTGTTTATATGTCTATTTTGTATGTATTATATTGTATTGTATAGTAACTAATTGTCTGTTTTTTATATCTCTGTAATCAAATGTGTGTGTAAATAAATAAAAACTTTGAAACTTTTTTTGATTTACCATATCACTGCCTTTATGCTTTGATTTACCATATCACTGACTTTGTTCTGTACTGTAAATAATAAGTACCTGGGCGACCGAGCTTCGCTCGGCGTCTACCAAATGTCTAGATAAACTTGAAAATAAAACCATTAACTAAATACAAAATTTCATCCAAATCGTAAGAGCCCTTTCGGAGAAACCAATTTATATATTATACATATACTATACATATTACACTTAATTTTAAATTTAATTAATAGTCGTTATTTTCTCATATTTTTTATTAGTTATTATCACATCTATTAAATTAAATACTTCAGCCAGCGGTATACTTGATTTAGCAGTTAGGTAATTGTTGCAACGTTGAACATGTAGATGGCGTTATGTAGGTTTTTTAAATTTAATTAATAGTCGTTATTTTCTCATATTTTTTATTAGTTATTATCACATCTTTATCATGTACTTAAATTAATTTTACATGGTAAATATCCGCTGGAACTGATTTACTTTATGACATCATCACGTAAAACTATCGTCCGTAAACCAACTTTATAGACAACCAATTTTTTTTTTAATTAATTAAGAAATTAAGATTCTGTCACATTTTTACTCGTTCTCGGGCCTTTGGGAGGTCATAAAACCTTTAATTATTGTGGTATTAACTTCATAAAATAATACTATTTTTTCTAGAACAAGGATACATACTTAGTAAAATTCAATAAAGTTTATTTCGTGCTGATACAGTCATAAACAAAAAAGTTACAAGGGTTTAAAGCTGGGATTTTGGTAATTTCCAGAAATAAAGAAAAAAAAATCGTATCTTGATACCACGTGACATCTGACAAAAGGTATCAAGGGTCAAAACGTAGCAAATGACCCCACTTACCTACAAAAAAAATTTGTCGGCCCATGTGTACACCCTGTATATTATATACAATAGGTGTTCTTGTGAGCGGTAGTATCATTTGACTTAGTAGTAGTTAGTCAATGGGTACCTTACAGAATAGGATAATTATTGATATGTAGGTAAATATAATATTTGATACCTACCTAATAACAAAACAATGTGACTTGAGAAGTTTGTCGGTTCTTCGTCCTCGCATTGAAATAGAACTGACGGAGTTTTCGACGCATCAAAATGTACTTATGGATGAACTTTACAAACCCAAGGAAATAGTTCTTTCCTTGCCAGATTGCCACTACCATAATATTGTTTTAGTTAGATCAAAAATGTTTGACTAATCCGATTCAGCCAGCATACGCAAATTGGGTACATCTAGTAAAAAACCGTATGCTGAAATATATAATAATAATTTAGGGCAAAATAGCTGGCAACATCTTCAGAGACGGCTACCAGCAAAACGAGTGGTGGCGACACTGCATAGACTGGCAATAATATTAGTAATCTGTGGCTGCCACTGCCAATTGCCAAAACGACGAACGTACGTACGATGGTTATGGAAATTTTCAATACATACAAGTACACGGCTTGATCAAACCGAAGAAATCTGTGAGTTTTTAGCCGCGGTCTGTATTATTGTCGGACACGTTTCAATCGACACCATCCACTACACGTCCAAAGTGACATTGAAAGAAAACCTTCGGAGAAAAATGTGGGCGCTCACGTTACGTTACCGCATTCGGACCTCTCGATAGATCAGTGTCTCTTGCAAATACATCGTACATGTGAGCTTCGCAGACCCGGACGATATGAGTACCCTCACCGGGGGCGCCGAGCTCGCGGCCGAAGTGAGCACCGGCGCCAGAAAGAAAAATAAAAAGGTTAAGACCCCTCGGAGCGAGGTCGAGAGGACGCGGGAGCAGCTCGAGGCGCTGCAGCTGCGGCCGCCGCTCACCAACGGCACGAGCGAGCACGGCGCCGAAGAGCTTGGCGTCGAGGCGGACCGTGCGGAGCCAGTCACAGGGGTCGCGGGCGCGACTAGTGTAAATAGTATACAGTTGCAATCCATACTTACGGTTGGTGCGCACAGCGAACATTGTACAGAGCGAGGTTGCACGTCCAATCTGCATCTACTGGAGAACCTGGAGGAGGCGCTGGAGAGTCTAGAGAGCGCGCTGGAGGAGCAGCGCTCGGCGGCGACAGAGACGGGGGAGGGGCGCCGGGAGGACGTTGACTTCGTGTCGTATGAGTCGGAACTGCAGATGGCGGAGATCATGAGACTGATACAGAAGGATCTCTCGGAGCCGTACTCCATCTACACATACAGATACTTCATCCACAACTGGCCCAAGCTGTGCTTCCTGGCGATGCACGAGGGCCGCTGCGTCGGCGCCATCGTGTGCAAGCTTGATCTGCACCGCAACGTGCGGAGAGGCTACATCGCCATGCTCGCTGTCGACGAGAAGTATAGGAAAAGAAAAATTGGCTCCAGACTCGTTCGTCAAGCTATACAGGTGAGAGACATAATTGTTTTATATAAGGGTGTCGTCTCGTCTCGTCTAGATATGTCGACAGTCTACGAAGAAATAGCTTCTGTCACCAAAGCCTATAAACAAAGGCTCATAAAACACCCCAACCAGCTGGCAGGACAGCTTACTACACTCCCGTATGAGAAAAGGCTCAAGAGACAAGACATCCTGGAGTTGTGACAAGAAGTTCAACAACCCAGCTATATAATCGAGGCATCTTCGATGTAGGGTGCACTCACCAAGCCTTAACCATTTCACACACCTGCTTATAGTCTAGAGACTAATCGCAGATAGTGAAAATAAAAAAAAAAAAATATATATATATAAGGGTGTCGTAAAAAACTACATACAACATACAAACATTTTAAAAAACAAAATTTTAATGAGAATCAAGTGCACTCAACATAATATAAAGTACATGCATCAACTTATAACTGCTAGTGTATACTAAATTCATAATAATAATGTTTCTCTCCCTAGGGCCTGACCATAGTCTGGGCTCGTCGCACCGCTGGTGGTGGAAACTCCGTTTAGTTTTATATTTAACCCTTTCATTATACTTTCAACTTCCACAATTATAATATTAAGAATATCAATGTCAATCAACAAACAATTTTATATTCTGATGTAAACAAGGTAAATGTAAATATAATGTGCAAGTAAATTTATAAAATAATAATAATAGGGAAGGAAGCAGAGAAGTTATAAAGTAATTAGAGCTGCAGCACACGGTTACCAAATTGTGATCCATTGATCGTAATTTTTTTTTTATGTAATCCGGTATGGGTAGCAGAGTCAGAGGGGCCAAAGCACATGCTCTGACTAGCCAATATAGCCTCTGAGAAGGTAGGTGCCATACCGGAGACTTCCCTGGATTGCTGGCTATACTGGACTAGAGGAGAACACAGAAGAGCCTCAACGACCACCTTGAGAGACTCACTGAGTTGTTGGGTCAAGGGCCAGGTCCAGAAGGCAGCTCTGCTGGACACTGCACGCATCGTCCAGAGGTTTCTCTCCAAGTCTGTCCCTTTGAAAAGCATCAGGAGTGCCCATCGATTTGCACCACATTTTTTTCAATTGCCAAGTCAAGGTGTTTTTTTATAGAAATGAAGATAAGAAGAAATATAGTTTATGGCAACATTGTTGAATTCGGGTTTCAATTATATGAAAAGACTTGGCTCTGCATGGGATTTTACAACTTTTTACGGTGGAAAGGTTGCGTGCGAGACTTGGCATCTTTTTATATTATATGTTTTGGTGGGATGTTTATTTCTAATTTTATAATGACATCAAATTTGGCAAACCACGAGCTTATAGTTAATCCTATCATTTTATTATCACTGGAAAATAAAATAAAACATTAGGGTCGCGGGCTTCAAATATATTTGTACTTTGGGTCGCCAGCCAAAAAGGTTAAGAACCGCTGGTTTAACCCATCCAGAATGGTACCACCGCCCTAAATGAAGATCGGTCAAAACGGCTATGAAAATAGTTTGTGATTTCCATCCAGTTTAGTGTAGCCAGCACGAGCACTGACATGGCAGCTCATCTGCCAAGGTGTGATGGGCTCACGACATCACGGGTGCAGTTATGTACAATGTTGATAGAGTGCAAGTAGTATGTAGTTCAGTGTGGGTTGGGTATAATGAGTGATGATGTGTCCGCACAGGCAATGACGGAGGACAACGCGGACGAGGTGGTGCTGGAGACGGAGATCACCAACAAGCCAGCGCTGCGGCTCTACGAGAACCTCGGCTTCGTCCGCGACAAACGCTTATTTCGTTATTACCTCAATGGTGTAGACGCGCTTCGATTAAAACTATGGCTAAGTTGAAATATGTAGATTAGTTATGTCAAAATTTTCAATGTTGTGTTTAAAGGCTTCGGATAATGTCTTCAAAACTTGGTGTAAACCCACACTCGATTAAATGCAGTGTGGAGGCCAAAATGTATAGTTTGAATTAAAATTTCTTTTGCGAGGTGATATATGTAATTATGTTAACTATATCTTATTTATGTTTTGTTTGAGGATATTATTGAAAAAAAAATGACATCTTTACATTTTATATCTTGAATATAAGATTATACAACATAGATACGATTCAAACTTGAAAATACACAAACTTTGAACTATTGTCTTGTTTCATTGAAAGAAACGCTTTAGTAGATTCGCCAATTTGATTACCCACCCAAAATTTTTTTCTGACATGAAATCTTTATAATTTTATTTAAACTGAAACCTGCAAAATGTATGAAATGTAAGAATCAATTCTCAATTTTCTTTAATCTTCAGGGATGAATTAATTTTGCCCTTGGCATTGAAAGGGTAAATTCATTTTGTAAATCACTCAATTTAGCTTGAAAGTTTAGTCTCAGATACGGCTCAAGAAGGTAGATGGGAATAATGCAGGTTGTATTTGGATTTCACGTGAGATCACACTTGGCTCTATCCGGTCACACATTTTGCATGGCCTTGCGACTGGCCAAAGTATGTCCTATATACACTTGAGTGGCAAACTAAATTAATTAAATATTCTGGCTTTGGTAAATGTTATGTTTATGTGAACAAACTTCCTTACCTATAATAAAATCCAACGTCTGCTTTCTGTCTGAGTGTCTGAGTGTATGTCTGTCTGTCCGCTTATAACTCGAGAACCACTGAACCGATTTTAATAAAAAAAAAATCTACAGATAGCTTGATTCTTCCCATCAACTATAGGCTACTTACTATCACGCTAAATGGCTTATGCGGTTAGCAGTGAAGTGAAATATGAGAGCGGGCGGATCCGCGGGCACAGCTTGTCTCATAAATTAGATTTTTTTTTTCCTTTATGATAAAGAGTTTTGCTTTGTTGTGTCATACTTCTGGATTCGAATGACATCTGAAAGTTATGTAAATAATAAAAATCATAATTGAAAAGCATCAGGCATCAGCAATCAGCATCAGCAAATCATAAATTAACTAAATAAAAAGGACTGCGTTTTTATTTTAGAAAATCATTATAATTTAAAATATCCTTAAAAAGTAAACACAGCTGAATTTGTGGACGCCGCATCGTGGATAAAAGTATTATTCACTGGCTTGTACTGTCTCGTTATTAGTTTGATAGCTTCGTGTGCGATGCAGCCGCCCATGAATGCCGATACACTATGAATTTCTGCTCCTCCGTAGCGACACATTTCATGCACATGATCGTCCTTCGGGAACGGGGTGCAGGAGACATCGCTCAATAGTTTGGAGACGCAATTCTTTAATTTGGAGATGTCCGCGTCAAGTTCCCAGTCGCCGGGATGGCGACCGTGCTCCGCGCGGAACTTGTCGGCCGCTCGCAGGAGAACGTAGTGCACCATCATGACGTCGGGTTCCTCAAGGTGCCTCGCGATGTACGCGGCAGCGGCGCCTCCCGCCGCGTACTCCTGTGCCACCGACGAGCCACGCACCAGGTGCAGGTCGGCGGCGTGTCGACAGAACAGCCGCACATCTGCCTCACTGATGCTCTCACGCTTCAACTCCAGCACAATCTGCTGAACGCGCCGGTACACGGCCTCCGCGTCGCTCGCCGCGCGCACTCGGTAGACGTTCTGTAGCGTGATGTAGTAGTCGGTGGAGGCTGTCATGTCAGGGATGACGCCGCGCACGGGCAGCCGCCCCGCCCCCTCCGCCTCCACGAACGAGCGCAGCGCCGAGCACAGGATCCAGAACGGGGAGCTGGCGTCGGTCAGATTGATGGCGGCCGTGTCGTACAGAATCTCCTTGATGTTGGCAGGGAGCATGGTCGGCACGAGCGCAGTGTTGACAGCCCGAATCGCCTCTTCAAAGTTCTCCTCGGCCGCGGGAACCCCGTTCTCGTCCTTTTTAATAAAATCCCTAATTACATTTCTTATCTGGTCCTTGTCCTTTCGGCTCTGGGGCCACCGGTTATCATTCGCCCCCATCCACTTCTGTAGTGCCTTATAAAGTATAATTAACCACGGAATATGCGCATGGTCTTTCAGCTCCAGACTGTGTATGTCAAAGGAGTGGAGGTGCTTCAGGAGAGCAGGGAAGGGAGCGTCGAGCCGCAGGTCCGGCTGCTCGTTGTCCGGGTGCGTCTCGACGACGGCGTGCTCGCGCACTTGTATGCGGAACGAACCGAGGAAGCCGACCGACCGACACAGGATGAACGGAATATTCAGATCCCACAGCAGGCCAGACAGGTCCTGGATTGTCTTCTCTGGGAGTGCCGTTGCGACGACCACACTGAAGCTCTTGAAAAAATCCGGGTTCTGCTGAAGGACCTGATCGGGAGTTTCCTGAACTGAGTGCCCCTGTACAGCTGGGTTGAGCTCGAGGATGAGACGCAGCGCCTCGACGCCGCGGTTCTGTCCCTTGCTCGAGGGCTCGAGGAAGAAGTTGCTTCCGACGTCCTCGTCGCAGGCGATGTGGTCGTCGAGCACGGTGACGGCGCCGACCCCGGGCAGGACGATCGACTTGAGCAGCTCGGTCCCGAGCGCAGTCGCGTTCACGAGACACACGTGACCGGCCTCGAGCGCCGCCTGTCCGTGGTCCCCCCACAGCCGCAGCTGCCGATCGTACTGCCGAGTCTTTTCAGATTGCTCGGGTGATTTCGGCGCCGGGGACGCCATTATCGCCAGTTAGCAGGCCGACTACGCGTAATTGAGGGAGGTACAGTACTTGATATAAATCTATTCTAATTGGAAGTTGGAAGGGTTGGAACTTGGAAGTATTTTTCTAACAAACAAACCCCTGCTGCAGCACGACCACTCCAAGACCAAGATCATAAAACAATTCAAACATTTTATATATCTGTGGGACGTCAAAATTAAGGCTGCTGTCACATAAAAAAAGTATATTCTATCTATTTTACCGAAGTAGTTTTTTCTTTTACAAAATCTGTAAAAGCAATAAACATATTTATTATATTATGCTCTATCTCAGAAGAATTGATCGTGAAATTATTATTGTTCAGTTTAGCCTAAAAGTGCTTACATTTCCTTACCGAACTTTTGATAGGGAAGGGAACTGCGGTCTCGTTAATAATACGAATATTAGATACCACTGCTTTCGGTCATACATACTCTACCCTTCTAACTTAACTTATATGACAACACACATAAGTAGACAAGGATAGGACTAATCGCACACTCTTTTCTTTATGAAAAAGAAAAGATGGCGAACGGAGGAAGTTTGTCGCGTCGTCGTTGTAATTAACAATATATATTTTTGTCGTTCTCGCGGTGCGAGAACATATACAACAGACGTTAAAAGCTACAACAGAAATGGCTGTATACTCTAATGAGTTTTGCCTGTTTCGGGAGGAGACGAATTAATATTCTTCATCGCATGAATATTCTTCTATGCCGTCTGCCCACACTGTTCTAATGATGTCGACGTACAAAATCAAGGAGATAATATGAATGAGACTCTGGATCACTTGTTTTTTGAATGTCCGACTTTTGACCTTCAACGACATTCGTAGATAGATTAATGAAAATTTATAAAACACCTGACAATATGCCGCGCGTCACTCAAGATTTACTTGCCAACACAGACTGTTTTCCATCCATTTACGATTTCATTATTTCAACAATTGGCGATATATAAATAGTTTAAAGAATAACAACAGACAAGGCTGCATGGTATAATACCTTTGCCTATCCCAAAAAAAGGGATAAAACAACCAAAAAAAAAAAAATATAAAAAAAAAATATACTATAAAAAAAAACAGTGTTTATGTCAGCTGTCAATTGAAACTGTCAGAAAATCAGTAATCTGTGGTGTCAACCTGCGCTACGCTGCTGCGGATTGCGGATAGAGCTCCAAATGCATAATTTTCTCGCATTATCCACTAATACGCTACAGGCTCAATCCCAAATTGATAACAATGAATCTGCAAACTCTATTTCAAGACTTCAACCCGAGGTAAAAATTCAAACCACAAAATTAATGGCGGCCGGAATCCCCAGTACCTACTGACGAATCCTAGCATGCACTGACCTTTTCCAGTGGAATAAAACGAAACCCGGGTATACTGGTTACATGACTGTGAATTGTTTCTTGTCCTTGTAGCATAAAGAGTTTGTTCATGAAGGTCTAATCTTACTTCCTTCCCATATTCCTACAATATCCAGATGTACCTTCTATTCCAGATTACGAATGGCTATTAGCATACATAAGCTTGGTACATGCTATAATAAAATTGTAACAATGCCTGCTGACCATGTCCTCATAACTAGTGACTCATGGTGTCAGAACCGCTGGCTGTGCTGTGATAGCTGCAGTCTCTTGTTCTTTCTAAATTCTTCATAGAAGTTGTAAAGGGTGTAGGCCTGCTAATTAGAAAATTGCTGGTAGCTGGGACTGGTAGGTGAGGGTCTATGGAACTATTACCAAAAATAATTGTTTGCCGGAAATGCGTAGGTTCGGAGAAAAAAAATGTTGAAAAAAATATTTTTCATACAAAATTAATTTTAGATTTTTAATATATTTTTTTTAATGCACCAAAACATTTATTTTGAATAGGAATTTATGCAAAAACTACATGCCCCGCCTCAACATTAGGTTAGGGTTAATTTATAGAAGATTAGCGACGCATCTTCTATAAATTAACCCTGGTTCTTTTTTTTTAAACCACCAAAACATTCACCCATACCACTTCCCTTGTTTTTACATACATTTATATTCAAAACCAATGTTTTGGTGCCTTAAAAAAACAAAAAAATATACTACATACTACAGCACACCCGTTGTAAAACTTGACTTTTAATGCCTTCACAGAGCACGCCTAGATTGCGGACATAGAGAGGTCTCCATTCCACCATTTTTTAAAGATGTTTTTATTTGTCCGATTACTTTGCTATTCGTGGTGGTCGGTGTTGTGCTGTAATTTACCAGAATACTTGTAGCACAATACCAATTACTCTGCTTAGGTACCCCGATTGTCGGAATACGGCGTGTGGTGTGTATGTATGTTTTTATTTGTCTAATAGGTTTTTCAAATATTTCACTGATCACTTCCTTCACTCTTCTCGATTCCTAATAATAAATATTTTTCTTTTCATTATTTTACTTTATTTATATTCGTAAGGAAAACAGTTCCTTCTTCTTCTTTTACAGTAAATTCGAAGGTCATGTAACAATCCACCCTTTCTATATATGCTTGTCTTTTACGATATGCGGCCCAAACTTTAACCTTTCAATGACTATCATATCATATTTCTTATGAGCAGGAACATTGTGCGGGTACACATAGCCTTTACGAGTCGGGCGATTAAATGAATAACAATAAGGATGTGTGTTTATCAACATATCCAAGACAAGCAAAGTAAACAAAATTGCACATCTCTAAATAACAAAAACGAACGTACGTAATGTTGCAGTAAGTTCGTGGTGCACTCATGTCTCTTGGTGTTCACGGCGCTGCTTGCGATGCGACTGGACGGTACGATCGCGTGGTCGTATTGGGCCGTCTTCACACCCATCTGGGTGTGGAAACTGCTCGTCATCCTGGGAGCCACGGTTGGCACTTACGTCTGGTGGCGATACCCACACTTCAGGTGACTTGCTCTGAGACAGTCTAGACTAATAAGTACTTGTTTTTTATGTAAAAAAATCTGTACACTGGAACATCGGAAATTGAGCAGAAAAATTGTGATAGTAAAATTTCAGCACGTAACAGATTATCTGGGGTGGGATTTGAACCCACGATTTTTTGATTACACAACAACAAATTCCTAAATCAAACATAATAATATAGTTCAACTACTTAAGCACATCTTAAAATTCCACCCTTTTAGAGTTTGACTGAGCGATAGATTTTTACCCCATAAAAAACTCATACCCTTCCTTTTGGCTTTGGTAAAAACATTCATTTATATACAGCCTGTCTGTTGACATTTCTGCAATTTGTAAAATAATCATTGTCTCATTTCTTACTACACCATTATTTCGCTTTAGCAGATTCTAACACACCAAAGGTAAGCGTCCATATATCGGCATCGTACAAATCATAGGTATCATCGAAATTGGCAATGCCCTGATGCCTGGGATGCGTGCCGTCTGTCCGTTGCGAATGAGTGAACCATACAACCATACAAGGAGTACTTAAATCTGTTGCATGCGATGCTGATAACTGTACGGTTTTTTTATTTTTTTTTATTTCTAAGACTTGACAAATATCTGGGTATGTGTTAGGTATTAGTTGATATAGTAGTGATATGTATGGAGTATTATGTAGATAGGATTAATCACTACATTGTTTGGGTTAAATGGGTGTTAGGGTAAGTTATTTTTGGTAAGCATTATTTTTATTTTGTTTTCATTATGATTTAAAAGCAGATACTCCATGTAGCTCATTAGTTATATGGAGTCACATACTGTGCCATATTATTATTTTCTTATCATGGGCACTACACTTACATAATATTATTATGTTATTTTAAGCAAACGCTTCTCTTGATTGAGAAGAAATATTTTAATTTAATTAAAAAGCAAATATCCTATTTGATTGAATAATATATTCAGCCATTGAAGACTGAGAGTGAATGTGCCCGTACAGAGTGGAGGGAGAAGCGTACGTGCACTATAAGGCGATGCTGATCAGCCTGGCGCTGCACCTCATCCTGCTCATGTTCGAGCTGCTGGCGTGCGACAAACTGCATACGGACCGACACCTATGGATCCTCGTCTTCATACCTCTCATCTTCATCAGCATCGTCTCCATTGCGGTCTGCATATGGGCGGTCAAGCATGATCGCAGCTATGAGGTCAGCTTGCAAAAACATTTTTCCAGTTTTCTATTTTGGACTTATCCATTTATTGACTTGGAGAAATCCCTGTAAGGGATAAGTCCGCCTTTGCCCCTCATGTAAATTACTTATCGTTTGTTACTGTTAAATGTTTTGGAGCAATAAAGTATTTCTATCTATCTAAAAAACATTTCGTTGTTGTGTAACAGCCCCATAGTGCTCGCTGGTTTTTGCCTTTGCTGCTTAAGAGAACTAGAATTGATTAGAATATATTTTGTACACGTTCCAGCTGGAGTTGTTCTGCGCAGTGAACATCCTGCAGTTCATCTTCCTGGCCCTCAAGCTGGACAAGTTCATTGCGTGGACGTGGGAGGTGGTTTTTGTACCCTTGTGGATACTCTTATGTCTCAGTTTAGTAGGTGAGTACTGTGCTTTTACTGCCTAGTAATAAGTTAGAAGCACCTTTTGTATTATGATTATCTGTTAACGCCTATGAAGCTGTGGGCACACATCTAATATTTTTATATTATTAGGGGTTTCGAAAGATTTTTCATAATACTCCAATGCCTAGAATTTACTGTCAAAATATTAATAAAGTTAACCATACTTGGCCTTACTTAATGTTGATATGCCTTTGTTTGCAGGAGTACTGTACAGTATAATATTTGCGGGCATACTGCTGCGTACGCCCGAGGTGAACGTGCAACAGAGAAGGACCAGCTTTAACTCTGCCTTCGCGTACACCTTCACAGTTATACCTATATTGGTATTTCAGGTAAATAAAAGCATTATTAAATAAAGAAAACTAAAGAAGATAACTCAAAAGACATTTCAAGAGATGGTCATGGTTCATGCCGGTTCCAGGTTCAAATTAGGACTTAGGTGGATATTTTTATTTTTTTTATTTTATTTATTTCGGAAACTTAACAGCTACAATGTACATTAAACAAGTTACAATAATGGATTAAAAAACAACAGAGCCAATAACAAAGTTCCACTTTTTACAAGATTACTTACGTATTATTTTCTTATGCTACAAACAAAAACGAAAAAAACTAATTTTTAATTACAAAGGGGAGCGTGTTGTGAGGGTGTGTTGGGGTTTGTGCGTGTATATTAGGTGACTAGGGTTGAAGACGAATTAATCAGTCGTAAGCGGCAACAATGTACACATATTTGAATTGTATGGATCAAATGCAACAGATTTTAGTACTGCAGTAGTAGTAGTAACCATACGAAGGGTTTGCCATAGAAGTGCGTTCATTCATTGGCGACGGACGGATCGGACGCATCGCAACATAGGCAATGCCGAAATGTCGTTGATGTCATGAAAACGCGCTCGACCAGCGTCGGCATTCCGATAGCTGCCGATGCAGTGGATGCAGTACTTCTAAAAATCCATTTGATCCGATGCCTGCGTTGTGTCCAACATGTGGATGCTTACCTTTAGTAGGAAACATTTTTAAAAGAATGGTTGTACCGGCTTATGTTTGCAGGTGCTGTTAGCGAATAAGTTAGACAACGGCTTGGAGCTCTCCTACCTGCTGGTGGCCAGTCCCCTGTTCGTGAGCTACGCTACCCTCATACTTATGTCCTTCAGCTCCAAGGGAGGAAACAAATGTAATTATATTTGTGTTTATTATCATAATTATTAGACAAACCGTATTGGTATTCCTCAGTAATAATAATTTCTCTGACCTCATGCAATTTTGAAAAGGGTGGTGTGAAACAGTAGATTAGAGAAATTAAATTACTCTTTGCTATTGTGTTCTTTATTCTTTATTAATCATTTGTATGGTAGTACACTACGCTTGAATTTGTCCTGTTCAGTTTTTACAATCGGCTTCGATTACACCCACAAAGAAGAACCGGCAAGAAACTTCGCAGGGGTTTTTTTAACATCTTCGATTACAATAAATTGTGACTAAATAATTATTTCTGTGCTTCTAAATAATTGAATCCTCACTTGTTTTACATTTTTTGTGGCTTAAGTGGGGGGATATCGACAGTGTGTGGATGCATTCCCAACCTGTTGCGCGTGGAACAATGGTAGAATGGGGATGGAGGGATCGTATTGTTTATTGATCTGACTTCATTATTTCACGAAATATTTGAGTTTATGCGTGCAAATTTTCACACAGCGAAAAGGCATGGAAGCCAAGGGTGTTAAGACAAATTTAATTATGGAAGACAAAGGGTTAATAAAGCGAACCAGGATCTCAGCAAAATAGACTCTAAATCGGATAACTAATGAAGGGATTACATGTACAAATAAACATTGGAAATGCCTAAAGAGAAGATAAACCCATTCCACCTTCGCACTACGCGTACTGGGCAGGGGATGCACCCCTATACAATCGACCTACCGAGGATCGACCAACCGGTTCTGTAGGTCTTTCATTCACAGAACCGGGAAAATGTGGAACGCACTCTCTGCTCATATATTTCCTCCCAAGTACAGCCTGGGGTTTTTCAAAAGGGGCGTGAAAAGGCTCCTGTCAGGCCGGCATTTCGCAATCCCCGTGCATCACAGAATGTCCATGGGCATCGTAAGTCGCCTACTCGTAAGTGAAACCGTGCCACATGTCGCGCTTTCTATAAAAAAAAAATAATAAAAATTATAAAAAATAAACATTCTGTGACAGGGTGGTTCGGGATCAGGAAAGACTTCTGTCAATTCCTCCTCGCCGTATGTCCGCTGCTACAAGAGTACGCCAACATCGCATACAACAACGACGGCACGGCCCCCGCGGCCCCCGCCCCCGATGCGCTGCCGCCGCCGCCCTATAGCGACCGCCGCCGACGCAGGAAGCAGAAGCAACCCACCCACACCAGCAACAGTAAGAAGTCAGATAGCCTAAAGCCGGTTGTGCCTATCGTGAGTATAGATATTCCTGATTGACAACGCTTGATGACAATATTGCAATATTCATTCTGAATATTGCAATATTCGAAAGTGCTCCTTTGGGCTGATGGTTTGGTAATCCGTACCCGGAATTAAGTGTTTCAATAAGGGCGAATGTGAAAATGTTGGCTTTAGGTTATAAAATCAAAGAATGATTTGTTCTGGGGTTTTTTTTTTTGTAAGCACGGCAGGTGGCGCCTGGCCACCCATAAGGTGTCTGACGACGCCCATGGACGTTCGGTTGCATGCGGGGGTTGCGAATGCATGCCGGCCTGACAGGTGCCTATTCATGCCTCTCTTGAGGAACCCGAGACTGTACTAGGGGGTAATATGTGGGCAGGGTGAGCGTTCCAGAACCTGTTTGGTTTTGTTGAAGTGGCTTTGTTATGTATTAAGGTCGAGGCTTAAGACGCACGGAGGAGAGCCAGTTGCCAACAGTCTCCCCTCCTGTGACTGTACACATTCTAAATTACGGATAGCTCTCTGTCGACCGGTGGCTGTCGTCGTGCGGCTCACCATCTAAGTTCTCCGGGTTCTGTTGTCACGTTATCGGCGGCGGCCATAGACATAGTTATCGACAGGTGTCGAGTTCAATTCCCAGGAGTCACAGGTCTCCTTCCGCGATGCTGGCGTATCCTAGAGGTTGTAGCGTCAGGAGGTACTCGAGACGCGAGACATCAGTGCCGTTGACGGCAGTTGCGTCGATGCTGTCGGAGGATTGCAATACATTGTCCGCGTCGCAGAGCGGAGCGAGCAAGGCAAGACGACTGTCCGTGGTCACATGTCACCTGATGTGTAGCTCCCTCAGTTTCGCGGCGCAGCTGTTTCTCCGCTCCAGCGTACGTGCTGTCCCAGCAAAGTGATCGCTCGATTGTGCTGCGGTTGTTGGAGTGCTGCGCACATCCCAATTGGGTGTCGATGTTTTGTTGGTCTAAACAGGTGCGCTCTCGGAGAGCCACTTCCGTTTTGCATCGAAGACGCTGTGTCGTCGGAACTCTTGTAATATTGTTGGTGAGCCGCCATCGTCGGGTGTTCGGAGCCAGCACGCATTTGCGCTTGCATGGTTCAGTCTACGGTTAATGCTCCGAGACCGATCTCGTTCATGGTTCTGCGATCACTGAGCAGCACTGACATGCATGCGTCTTCATGCTGCTCTGTCTGCGTCAGAGCTATGCGTTCGGGTGAGGGTGTCGCTGCTACCGGTAATCTATGTTTCTAATCAAAATTTTACTAGAATTCTCTTGTTTACATACTATCTCTAGTGTTTTTCTTTCAATTGTTTGCAATAAAGAGTCTATGTTATATTCTATTCTCTACCTATGTGAGATCTGGATATCACACACTGTGTGGTGGCCCTAACTTTGTTTATTAATGTTTCGTTTTAAGAATAATTTTGTCTTGTTACTGAGCTTATGATTAAGTTATATTACTTCATTTAATTTACATAATTTATAGTTTAATTCTATATTTAATTGTACTAAGAGTTTTCGCAATGTGGTGACCGAGTAAATTTTCCACAAGCTTCCAATAATACTCAAATTGCTTGCTGTATAAATATTTAGGCGTTGCAGAACAACTTGTAGCAATATTTTGGCAATAAACAAACATGTGTCTTGTAATGTGTGTTAAAATATTAGCAAATTATCTTGATCGGTCAATAGTTTGAAAACAAAATGTTTTGAGACATTTATGTCTACGTAACGGTGGTACCGTTCTTATAATTATTGAAATTGGTTTAAATATTTAAATAATAACCAAAGTATGGTTTAATTTTTATTAAAAGCAAACATTTATGTATAGTGGTGAACGCTTATGCTCGTTAAACTAATTCAAACTGGTTTCTTGGGCTTCGTGGTCTCTTTTTTATGTTAGCCGCTATACAGAATTGTTTGTTATGTAGTTCCTTCTTATGAATCAGGGTGTACTTGTGCATTCTATCACCTAACAGTTTGAGTACCTACTACTTATTGTCGTGCGTGGCGTGACACATATCTGTCTTTCAACATTAATAAAATATAGACAGGCCTTGTAGCCGCACTTGTTGTAGGTGATAGAACGCAACTTAGGTATAATGCTTTTAAATGTACCTAACATTTTTGTTGACTGTGATAAAATTCTTCCTTTAACAAATCATAATAATATTTAAATATGAAGCACCTAGATACTATGTATTTGTATACTTACAAAAAATATGTTTAACTGTGAACCACTTGTTCTCTGTAGCACTAGTTATGTTAGTTAGTCTCTATATATAAGAGGTATTTAGTTCAAATTGTTGTAAAAAGTATTAAAATATGTTTCTATAAACATTCTAGATTATTTTATTTATCATGAACGATTGAAAACTATAATCCATTCTTATGAAATAAATAAAAATGCAATAGAAAGGAAAATTAATCAACATAAAATCTAGCTTTCACCTTTTCATATGCAAAATTTCCTACAAGCATATAGAAAATGAAATGTAACTTTCTAGGTGAACAGTAATTGATTGAACCTTGGCACGACAGTTAGCCTACTTCCGTTAGTTTCAAGGCAGTCCACACGATGCACAGAACTATCTACTCCACAATAACTAAGTAACTGTTACCCCTAGCGATCGCAAACAACCCGCCGAGGAAAAATTTTGTGAGAAAGCAAAGTATGTACACTACCCCCCTTTTACCCGCCTACACCCAAACTCCACCGCCTGGTACCCATGGTACCGAATATTGATTGCTCGTTTCACACTCAGTTGTTTTGCTGGTTTTAATTTCAGTCGAATGTCTGTGCTCACTCGTGATGGTTGACCTGAAAGTGTGCTTTTAATTCTAAATAACTAGAGTGATTTGAGCTAAGAGTGATATTTTGCAATGTATACTATAGATAGATCATAAAAGGTAATACAAAAAAAGTCACGCTTTTAATGCACCATGCATTTGTTATTAAAGAACATTGAAGAATGACAGTAAGTCATAGAGTCATATTCGGCAATGTCTAAAGATCCTAAAATGTTATGCAGAATGCAGAACTTTATCGATACACAAAAAGGATACAAGACACTCCGAAAGTTGTTAATATCGTTACTACATCACATTCTAGACTAGATATATCTAAGAAGTAATGTTACCTATGCTGAAGCTACTAACTCTACGGTAAGGAGTATTATAATCTTTGCTACTGACTTGTCACCTGCGGTCTCAACTAATTCAACATGAGTACGAGTAACATCACTCGATGGCTCTCAGAAGAGGTGTCTGAAGAGGCGGAGCTGTTCTCGCATTGCGCCGAGGTGCAGGGAGCTTGCTACGGTGTCACCAAACTGCTCCTAGAAACGGCGGCTAAATGGGGCCCGCCCACCGCCGCTAATAAAATATGTGCTCGCAGTTACATCACGAGTATCGCAGACATTCAGGTTCTATAATAGCTTTCATTGTATTTACAAATCGTCTGTCGTTTTTATCTTGATCGACTGGCAAAAGGTCAATCCATGATATGATATGGCATAGATCCAGATTCGTACGATGGAACGATCAAGTACGGACGGAGATTTAGTACATTTCCATAGTTGACTGGTATTCGCTTGCCAAAAATCTAGATCCACACTTTTATAGTTTTAACTGTGGATTTATCTAGTCACAGTCGACTCTAAAAGTGGACCATATCGTAGATTGAATACCTTTTCAGTGGGCTATGAGCATGCATGTGAACTTTTTTTTTTATGTAATCCGGTATTGGTGGCTGAGTGGGGCCAAAGCACATGCTCTGACCAGCCAATATCACCTCTGAGAAGTAGGTGTCATACCGAAGACTTCCCTGCATTGCTGGCTATACTGGACTAGAGGACAACACAGACGGGGCTGCTATGCGGCCATCTTACATCCAGTAGGGTGGTACCAACCCAGACGGCTACAATTTGAGCCTACCACCTAGTAAGGGGCAAGGGAACGGACCTACAGTTTTACACCGGTTCCGAACGGTGAAGCAGCAGGTGTAAGTATGCACCATTGATTTTATAACCCTGTCGGGACTCCCCCTATAAAATCAATGGTATGCACGTACATTTTTTTCGTCAGAAAAAACTCATTGGTACACGCCGACCGGATTCGAACATGGGACCTCTCGCTTGAGAAGCCGATGCCCAAATCACTCGGCCACACGCCGCACATTCTGATGGTATATCTCATTTGTAAACTGTACCTAAATAAAATCTGTAGATGTTCAGAGCTTTCAAATGGATCATTAAGTAGCATATTGAAAGTGTTCTTTAACTTCAGGCCTTGGACAGAACAGTTGATTACTTGAACAAAATTGTGAAGGCATTCTACCGACTGAACCCACGACTCACACGTCTCAAAAGCGGGCACGACCTGGTAATTACGAAAAGGGATGAAATCACCGAGATACTGTGCAGTAAGAGGTTCATTCTACTCGAAGTACTGTATGATCTTATAACCACCATGTTGAACTGTTGTCTGCACAGGGAAGACACGAGGAAACTTATTGAAACATGTTTCAGGTAAGGAATGACTTGTCATTACATTTCTAGGCACCTGCTGCACAACTGTACACATAATTTTATGTACCTACTACATATATATGTATGTATGCTATATCTGGTATAGTTAATGACGCCATGATACCTAGGACCTAAAATACCTGCATTGAAAAAATTCCCATTGCACTCACTTGTCCTGAATATTTGTGGTCACCTATTATGGTTGATTTATTGGTCATGCATGACTAACTTAAGCTAGCTGATGAGTTTTGAAAATAAAAGAAGAATTTTGCAAGTAGGTACAGTTTTCTCAAAAAGTGGTATGTCAGCAGTCACGTTAACTCGCATGTTTATTCACGCAAATACTCGCAGATTTCAACCAATCAGAAACCGTTTGATAACGCACCCAGCACAGCCATTAACCGGTAGCCTCTTGAAAATTTTAAAACTATTATGTTAGTTATTCGTTATTTTATTTGTTTTTTATATACCTAATAATAACATATATTCGGTGAAGCGATTGAAAGTGAAGTTTCCTTCTAAGCATTGACACATTTGGTATTTCAGTCTCATCTCATCGTACAACCAGCTGCTGGGACTGAGCTACAAGAGTTTCACATCAAAGTTCAACATCTGCAGTAATGTATGTCCCAACGTTCTCAATCTCACCAAGAAAATCACTATTACAAGGGTCGTTCAAGTGAGTTACTTTTTACTTTACCTGTTGTGTACCGCTGTGCACAACCAGCTGCTGGGACTGAGTTACAAGAGTTTCACATCAAAGTTCAACATCTGCAGTAATGTAACTATGTCCCAACGTTCTCAGTCTCACCAAGAAAATCACTATTACAAGGGTCGTTCAAATGAGTTACTTTTTACTTTACCTGTTGTGTACGGCTGTGTACAACCAGCTGCTGGGACTGAGTTACAAGAGTTTCACATCAAAGTTCAACATCTGCAGTAATGTAACTATGTCCCAACGTTCTCAGTCTCACCAAGAAAATCACTATTACAAGGGTCGTTGAAATGAGTTACTTTTTACTTTACCTGTTGTGTACCGCTGTGTACAACCAGCTGCTGGGACTGAGTTACAAGAGTTTCACATCAAAGTTCAACATCTGCAGTAATGTATGTCCCAACGTTCTCAGTCTCACCAAGAAAATCACAATTTTTTTTTTTAATAATCCGGTATGGGTGGCTGAGTGGGGTCAAAGCACATGCTCTGACCAGCCAATATCACCTCTGAAGAGTAGGTGTCATACCGAAGACTTCCCTGGATTGCTGGCTATACTGGACTAGAGGAGAACACAGACGGGGCTGCTATGCGGCCATCTTACATCCGGTACGGTGGTACCAACCCAGACGGGTACGATTTGAGCCTACCACCTAGTAAGGGGCAAGGGAAGGGACCTACAGTTTTACACCGGTTCCGAACGGTGAAGCAGCAGGTGTAGATATGCACATAAATTTTTTCGTCAGA
This sequence comes from Nematopogon swammerdamellus, assembly GCA_946902875.1. Taxonomy (NCBI): domain Eukaryota; kingdom Metazoa; phylum Arthropoda; class Insecta; order Lepidoptera; family Adelidae; genus Nematopogon; species Nematopogon swammerdamellus. Next base: position 11,590,254 of record OX336341.1, on the reverse strand, counting down.
AAAAACTCATTGGTACACGCCGACGGGATTCTAACCGCGGACCTCTCGCATGAGAAGCCGATGCCCAAACCACCCGGCCACCCGCCGCTTAAATTACAAGGGTCGTTCAAGTGAGTTACTTTTTAGTTTACCTGTTGTGTACCACTGTGCACAACCAGCTGCTGGGACTGAGTTACAAGAGTTTCACATCCAAGTTCAACATCTGCAGTAATGTATGTCCCAACGTTCTCAGTCTCACCAAGAAAATCACTATTACAAGGGTCGTTCAAGTCAGTTACTTTTTACTTTACCTACCTGTTGTGTACCGCTGTGTACAACCAGCATGTCGGTCGATTACTATTTGTATTCGCCCATTCTATGGTGCACGAAAGAAAAAGATTGTATTGGAAAAGGTTGGAGGTTCGATCCTGTCTATATTTTTTGGAAAATGTTTTGAATGTTTTGGATATAGAATGTGAGGTTGAATGTTTCAGATACTGGCGCAGAGTCGTGCAGAGATCAACTGTCACCGGCTGATAGACTGCCTGGTGCAGAGCTACCGGCCCACTCACTCCCTCTCCGATGATGACTCCAGTTCCAGCACCGAGAGCCTCGAGATATACCAGTGTGTTCACTTTGCTCGTACAGTGTGTTCGCTTCGCTGTTTCATAACTAAACACCAACAACATGCTGCACACCAACGGATATTGAACTGCCTTTTAAACGGAGACAAGGCCTTTCCACTAAGGCAAAAGCCGCTCCAGGGGCCGGTAGCATGACCTTTGAAAATTAAAAACATTTTTTAAAATAATGTACATTTCACTTTTCAGTGCCCTAACAAAGCACATCACACCACCCGTATCCAGTGTTCCTCAGACTCTTTCCACAGAGAAGAAACGCGCCGCCTTTATTGAGCACAAAAAGAGCAAAATGAAACAATTCAAGAGCCTCATCGAAGTGAAAAAGCAGCAGAGCAGGAAGCTATCCATCGCTGTAAGCGGACAGAACTCAGATAGTGACGTTCCTTATACATCTCTCGTGATAGACGGGGCCAATTACTGTGAGGATGATGGAGGTATGTGCAAAACTGATGGACCTGTCGACTCACTAGATTTTTATAGGTAACAGTTATTTTATAGGTAATTTAACCTGGGTTGCTACATGAGGTCACTTCATAGAGATAGGTATAACATATACATCTACGGGTCACCTACACTCAATTAGCAGTCTTACGTGGACTTCAGTATTTCCACTCTAATTCATTTTGTTTTGTTTATGAAATTGTTTAAAATTATTATTTTCAGAAATGCTAAACGGAATGCTACAGAGTGAAGAGATATACGTAGAGGTTCTGCTCGACACGGTCGCCAACATGGCGCCCGGCATGCTGGGCTCCGACGGTGTAAAGAAACAAGCATCCGGTGGGCCCTTACATCTCACTTACGATCATATTGAATAGTGCCTGATAATAATTTCATCCATATAATGTTCCGATAATTATCATATAGTTGGAAAGGTTCACAAATTTCAGTTAACCCGCCATACTCTCGCGGAACACCCGTTTGTAGTCGACAGAAGAGTTCTTCGAACTGCACGATTCTCTAAATCGTTCTTGTGCCGCACTGCAAAGGTGTGGAACGGGCTCCCAGGAAATATCTTCCCCCACTCCTACAATCCACAGATCTTCAAATCGCGGGTTAATAGCCTTTCCCCAGCAACATTAGTCCACCTCCAAGCCGGACTGGCACCTCCTCGGGGGTGAAATTGGCTGCGCCTGAGGTTGCGACCTCGGACAGAGCCACCCAGTTCGGTAGCAATAAAAAAAAAACTACAGGATGATATTGTATACCTACTAGATAGAGATTATCGTAAGATTAGTGATAATAACTTACAGATTAATTATCGCGTATGTGCGTGCGAGTGAGAAAGATTTTGAAATGTTGCTAATAGACAAACAGTTCCAAAGAAATCCTACTATAGAGTGTTTTCATTTTACGAAGGCACGAGGGGTACGAGGTAGGAAGTGGTGCGAGAGGCGACCGCGCGGAGCTCAGTAGAGAAAGAACTCGGAGCCCGGTCGGTACACACGTTCGACACGTCTCCGCGTCGCTCCGTCGAACCGAGTCGTTCCCTACTGAGCTCCGCGCGGTCTCACACCACTTCCTACCTCATACCCCTCGTGCCTTCGTAAAATGAAAACACTCTGCTTACTGCTAATTTCTGTAGTTCAATTACTCACAATTTGATCTTTCACAAGTTTTAATTGTTTCTCTTATGTTATTTCGAAATCATCTCTAATTCGTAATTATTTATAGGTGAAGTTCGTATTCAGAAAAAGGCAGCCCAGAAAGTAATGAAGTACTACCAGAGTGTGCTGTGGGGGGAGGTGGGAGGGTTCCTGGAGCATATCGTCATCTGGTGGTCCAACTGCCCTCTCGCAACCAGGTATATATGCATTTCATATTTAAAAAATATATATTTTTAGCAATCCAAATGTCCGAACTTCATTTATTACCCAATGAAAGTTACGCCAACATGTCAGGCAGATGAACAACTTGTACAACAGAGATGAACCAATGAACAGTCTGTTTGTAGCATTTTTTGTATGAAACGCTATATGGAAAGATTTACTGAACCTCATTTGCCGCATATACATACATACATACCACACGATGTGTCGCGACAATCGAGGTAAGCAGAGTAATCGGTATTATGCTGCAAGTGCTCTTGTAAAGCACAACACCGTCCACCATGTTTAGCAAAGTATTAGGACAAGATAAATATCAAGCAGCTTACTGGGCACGAAGACTCACCTGTTGCATGACTCGTTGGAAAGACTGTGCCAAGGTGAGAGGTGGCCATCCTTTCGCCCTTTAGCACGGCATCTTGTCGGTGGAGTGATGCGTGAGACTATTATTTTTAAGTACCGGCCCCACACGGTACTGCATATTTACTGCATATTGTGTACAAAATCAATCAAATAGTGTACTTTCGACAGGTCCCCTAACACCAGCCAAAACTTGAGAGAGTGGCTCGCGACGTTCAATTCAAACAGTAAGTAATATTTCAGTACTTATTTAAGTGTATAATATGAATATGACTCATATGAGTGAGGCTAAACGTAGGTTTGGCTGGTTGGAGAAATCTAGATGTTATTTTACCTAACGTAACTGAACCCTCACAATCAGCCTTTATCCAATTCTTTTAAATTAGGAATATTATAAATTGCATGATTTTCTTAAGCAAAGCAATTAATTATATACGTTATGGTAAAGGTTATTAATTACTTTTACAATACTATACCAACACATACTTGTTTCCTAAATCAATACATCTGTGCTACATATATGTTCCAGATACACCGGACTTAGTGTTAGGTGCTCTGAGAATTCTCGCCGATGCCCTGGGTTGCCACGTCACTCTAACTTCGTGGGATAAACTTTTTGGGTGAGAGAAAGCAATTAAACCCGTCGATAATGAAATAATCAAGATTCAACTTGAGATCAACATTATAAAGGATGTCCCAGAAACCGACGATAATCCGTCGACACCTGATAGGGCTGCCAATTACCTCTCAGAATATCGAATCTTATGTTTAGTAAAAAAAGCTCAGTTTTTGAGATTTTGTCATTTTTTTAAAAATCCAAAATTTTCTCCCTCAGGTAATTTTTTTAACTGCCACAAGAAAATTGTAAGATTTTCTTAAATCTAGCTTGCAACGGATCACACTAGTGTCTTTCTGTATGTCCGTTTGTCACGCCTTATTTTCACCGAATCTAATGGGCACGCTAAGGGAAGGTACATAAGTTGAAATTTGGTATATACATAGATAAAGAACTAAGGTAGTCTACATTGCTAAGAAAATTAACAAGCTGAAGTGGCAGTGGGCTGGGCACATCTGTCGCAGACCCGACAACCGCTGGGGTAGACGGGTGCTCGAATGGAGGTTACGAACAAGCTAATGTAGCCCGGGACGCACCGCGGCTAGGTGGACAGACAACCTAAAAAGATATCTGTGAGTGGATGGATGAGAAGAGCGGAAGATTGCGTGTGATGGCGTGCCTTGGGGGAGGCATATGTCCAGCAGTGGACCGATACGGGCTGATGATGAGAGTTTGATGACCCAATCACGCACGATAGCGTAAATTACCTAATTTCGATGGTGGGGTAGAGTTAATTTTTTTTGTTTCAAATTTAAGCACTCATTATATGAAATACAAATGTAATAAATCTTTTAGAAATTAAAATACATAGTAAGATATTAAAGAAATTATATCGAGCATTCACCCCCCACTCTTTTCTCCAACAGAGCCTAACATAAGTCGGTCGGCCACACACATAAAGGAAAATCCATCAGTTTTGACTGAAGAGACAGACCTCTCAGATATTCCCGAGCGTGTGCAGCAGTGTGTCAGTAATTTTTTACTTTGACCCAGTCTCATGCAAATACGAAAAAGCATTCGATCAACAGTTCAGTCGGCGGTCCGTCAGGATGTCTCAAGGCTCAAGGCAAACCGGAGCATCTGTGCCAACCTCAAGGCAAAACTGATCACTCTCCTCTAGGTAATGTTGACAGCATGGGCGTCCCGGCCGCCTTGAAGTGTGATGTCGTCAAATCAGAACGGACGTATTTTCCTCTCAGTGTGTAGGCTGGGGCCAACGGCTGCTTTGAGCCATCATTACCTCATGGTAGAACAGACGAATTTTCCTCTGTGTATGGTCGGCATTAGTAATAAGCTGGTAGGTATACTTAATTATTTATTTTTTATTTTTCAGTGCTACTCTTGTTACAAATTTAAAGGCAACTACAACTAAATTAAGTCCAGACGTCTCCGTAAACGTTACTGAAGTGAGTATGTAGGTATTGCAACTTTTACTGATCCATTAAATATAATTTTTTCCAGTCTCAACTTAATCTTAATCGTAACTAGGTAGATAACTGTTTTGATTGCAGTTTCTAAATCTGTAAGTAATGGCAAAATTGGCAAAATTTTGAAATATGTTTGAAAGTTTAAAATACTTGGCACCTGGTATATGTACTTATAAGAACAGAATAATTCTTTATTACTATTATTATTATGTCTATCTTGTCTGTTTGCCCTTCTGTAACGAATGTTTGATTTAATCTTATTGGGGTTTATAAGAAAATATTTTTTGGGACAATTCCACAAAACAGTAAAAACCAGATACTGCATGAGATTGTAAAAACTAAACAGGACAAATTCAAGCGCAGTGTACTACCATACGAATGATGAATAAAGAATAAAGATGTATTACTGTTGCAGTGTTCTGAATCAGGTGCTAACTTCGTTCTAGTTCTGCAAGGGTTAGTAACACTGAGCAACCAGTGTGAAGTTACCGGGGATTACATCATGGGAGCCCCCATAGATGAACTGCCACTTGTGGAGCAAATACCGATACTGCATCGGCTAGGTACCTCTTACACGTTATTTAATCTGTTATTTTATTTTTATTATTATTATTTGTTAATGAACTAGCAGCTTCTGCTGCTGATGTGTTCATGTCTATGATGATCACTAGTGTTGCTATTTGTTATCTTTTTCGATTGTTAAATGCTTGTCAAGCCTATTTTTGAATGTTTTTATTGTGGCTGCTTCAATAACTTCCTCGGGTAGTTTATATCTACCAGCAGTTTACGATTCAGTTAGTCAGGAAGTGCTTCTTGCTTCGGTTGAGAAGCTACATTGAGTTTCAAGCTGTGACCTCTTAGGTGATTGAATTTAACACAAACATGCTTTCCAACTCTTTCCAATATTTACATTTATTTTATATTTATTTATATTTTTGTAATGAGACAAGTTTGTTTTTGTTATTACATTGTTGTTCTTTGGACTGCCATATGCTGACAGTTAGGTATAAGGCTGCATACAAGATAAAATTCCGCCCATTCTGAAATGTACCATCAAAATTTATCAGGGCAGATTGATAGCTATTTGAAAACACCATATGATTAACTTTGCTCCATAGAAAAAAAAATCATGAAAATACCTCTACTTATAAAAACATGGCGTGTCGCTATCCTGCTTGCACCTGCGGAATTTGCACTGTGCACACACCAGACTAGAATAATTATAATACTAGAGGAGAGAATACATTGCGCGGCAGCGGAGCGGCGCGGCACAACATTGTAGATACAAATCGCTTACCACGGTTTCACTGTAATGGAGCCGTAATGATTCAGATTCAGATTCAGATTCAGATATTTATTTCGCCATAAAGAACACACAACAATAACAATATTACATTGAGACATATGCATATTCAGTATGGTTCGTCATCATTTTTTATGATGTCCCGTTCAGTAGTGCAATCTATAAGGAAGAATCGGGTAAGAAACCTTACAGAGCTTTTTTTAAATATAGCTTACATACTAAGTTTTCATTATGTTAAATATAACATACTATATCTAAGCAAAAAATTAAAAATACTAAGTCAAAAATATACTCATTAAAAAAGATAATAAAATACAAAACAAAGAACATAGGGTTCAGTCAAGTTATTAATAAAATTTGTGTTTATGCATATAAACAATTTGAATTATCAAAGTCAGCAGAATTTTTATTTACAGTATGAAAAAAATTCACTTAACTTATAAAATGGATTGTCTAAGAGAAATATTTTCAGCTGACTCTGGAACACATTGTCACTATTTATTGATTTTATTGTATCAGGAACATTTTCGTACAATTTGGGTCCAATCACGTCAGGGTCTTTTTCAGCCATCGCCGATTTATGCGCAACAGATTTTAAACGCTCTGAGTTACGTGTGTTAATGGAGGAGTATTATTTTTACAATTTCGTTTTTAAATATTAATTTACAGTTGTTTAGAATTATATTCTTAAGTGAAATTAAACTCCTTTCTTCATATTATCTTCAGTTTTTATTGTTTTTTGATACCTTTGATAAATGTAGATTTTCTTTGTATGAGTTTTTCCTTATATTGACATATTTGTTATTATGACAACTAGGTATTTTTTTATTAAAATAACATTCATGCAACCAATATAATTATTTCTCTAACACAGTGCAACATAGTCAAAGGGATGCACCTTATGGCGAGACCAATAGGAATTGACTTTCTTCCCGCCTTCAATGCTTCTTGGCCGCAGCCAGGCCTCACGCATTCTATGTACTTGCGCGCGCTAACTACCTACCGCCCGGTAGACCACCGGCGATCTAATTCAGTGGAAATTCGTCAGCCGCGCGATCAATCTTTTGCGACAGCGAATAGAACACACTTGTTTTTTCATGTTCGACTTTGACGGGGAGGGACAATGCAAGCTTTGACTTGTGGTACTGTACCCTACTACATATTATATTATGTACTTACATATTTTAATTTTAAATTTAACATATACGCAAAGAAATAAATTTTATAAGTGCACTTTGTAATACGTGCGGAGTGCGGAGGAATTGTAAATTATATAGTTATGGTTTTGACGGGTGTCTTTTGTTCTTTCAGATCACTCTATACACACATGCAGACTATGGAGTCTGGCCGAGACGAGAAAACTTGCTAACGCGTGGGAAATGAATGATTTCTTCAGGTAACATACACCAGCTCTCTCATGAGCTGCATCGCGAAGGCACACACGCTTTATGGCGGGAGCGCGTGCTATCTGGTTGAATTGAGAATAGGACTAGCCAGACCATTGTTTGTTTATTATTCGTTGACATATCTGCTATAATAACGCATATTCAGTGAAAATTTCAACTACCCATTACGGTTCAAATGATGTAGCCCTCGGATAGACAGACGAACAGACAGACAGACAAGCAGACAGATGGAGACGGCGTAGGCTTATCAATAGATTTCCCTATGGATACGGAACCCTAAAAACTAAATTCTCGCTGATACCGCGACCGCTAAGCAATTGTGACGACGCGACGCACAGATTGCGAACCTCTACCTATACTATGTATATGTAGGATGTACATTTAATATGTAAAAAACAATTTCAGAATAGCACATAATGATATTCAAGCTTGTCTAGAACAACTGATGAACTTGCGCTTTGCTGACCACACAACTGTTTTGGACGGAGGTATGTGTTTCAATATTGTATGTAGGTAGTTAGAATATTTTTAGTCCACCTATGCCTTAATTTATTGGAATTAAAAACAAAATCTCTCCGTGTAATGTGTCTGTAAGAGGGCATTCAATAGTTAGTCGTTTCCTAGGGGCTTCTAAACGAGCAACACTTTCACGGCAATGTGTAGCTGGCAATGCCCAGCATTGTCCGGCATCACTTGCTTAACCTGTTGCCTGCTAATTGCTGTGCAATATGTGGCTCAATTATTGCCGGTAATTAATTTCTCTATAATATTTCCCATGATTTTGTGTTTACACGCGTATTTATGTTTTCAAGTCATGGGCGATATCGGAGTTCTTCTGGCCTAAGTGATTTTAAAAGACAAAAAAAATTAGAGAAGACCTTGGATTGGATAAGGCCTTGCCTCAATAAGCGAGATGTTATAATGACTCCTAATAGAATTTTACAAGAATGCCGAAGCCAGATTTCGAAGATTTAATTTGTATAATACTGATACGAGAATTTTGTTATTCCGTCCCGAACCCCGCATTGCGTGACAGAGACTACATCTCAAAAACACATGATTTCCGACATATATGGCATATTGTCCGACAGCGATATGAGCGTAAAGATGCCAGCAATATTTAGCAATACATGGCCATACCGGCAACATTGTGTCAATATTGTCACTAAATGATCTAATGTTGGCGAGGAATACGACAATGTTGCCGTAACATTGCCGGCCATACTTGCCGCGAAAACGTTGCCCGTTTAGAAGGCCCTTTAGGGCTCTTTCCTTACCTACTCTTATATAATGCCAACATTTTGCTTTCCACAGGCAAAATCGGAGTTCATGAGAATGTCTGTGGGCAGATGAGAGAGAAATTAGTTTCAGAAATCAAAGTAAATATACAAAAATTAAAGGTAAAGTTTTTTTTTCCTTTCTTGTTACTGTGTGTGCAATATTTCAGTAACAAACAAACCTAGCAGGGTCGGTCTGAGACCCAAAACGTTACCAGGAAAAATTGTCAAACAAACCGTCCAAATTACTTTTTTTACTCGTTCGACTGGGCTGGACTGGCCCACGCGGGTCCGGTCCACCGGGAACAGTCCCGATATTCCCTGAGGCCAGACCGACGTTGCACCTTATTAGGCTGACTTTCCAGTCATACTGATCGGTGATTATGTATTATTGCAACTTAGAATGTCCTAGTGATAAGCGCTGAGTAAAACGAGTCAGATCAACGAGGTCAGCGTCGACGATCAGCATACTGTCATATATATGTCATCATCATACATATATGTCATATATGGAAAATACTGGAAAATAAGCCTTACAATTTGCAAGAAGTATAGCACTAAAATAAGTTTATAGTATTTTACAGTATGAGAAATGGTGAAAAGCGGTAAAAGTTGCCCATTTTGAACTTCTGAATCACCTCTTGCAGTATCTCTAATGACTAGGGCACAACTGTCATTTTGTTGTGGTGTTAGCTAGAAATCCCAAAATGTAACAAACGAAAATATAACATGGTCCTATTTTATACTGTGCCTATTTCAAAATGATCTTTGTTCGGTGTCAGGAAGCGTCCGAGGAGATCACCGGTGTGCTGGCGTGCGTATGCGCCACAGTCTCACTCGCACACCTCACCATGATCTTCCCGAGCCACAGCTGCTGGCGCCAAGCGTCGCGCCCACCCGACCCCAACCACTCGCTATACGTCTACCAGTTTTTAGGTAAGCCGTCTGTTTATATCTTATTCACGGTAACAAGATGTGCTTGAAAGTCTGCCCTATTACACTGTTGCCATCGCTAAGACCTGGGTGACCTGAATAGTCCTTACATACTCGGTTGCTACATTTCAAAGCTTAGTAAGGTTTTAATCTAAATGAAATTTTTATAGAGTTACTGTAAAAATTTCACTGAAAAAAAAATGCTTTTGTCTTTACGCAAATCTGTCGCTGGGAACAGAGTGGGGTTAACAGGTAAGCTGCGCGCTATAATCACTTTCGGTTTCCACCGACAGAGTTGATGACACCATGAGCGTGCGCTATTCCGCCACCCTGTTCCACACGGCAGATTGAGATCTGTATGTAGGTGTTGAAATGAGGCAACTGTAAGTAGTGGCATATGGAGATCCGTTGTCTCTGCCTACCCCACCGGAAAACAGGTGTGACGCTATGTATTTATGTATGTATGTAAGTAAGTAAGGATAAGACAGAATTCATGCACTTTTTGCCGTGCCTACAAACAATATTAAAGCAAACACTATAGACTTGCATTTTTAAATGAATTCTCCCACAATCTACAAATATGTGTGTCTACAAAAATGTTCACAGTTGTAATAGAATGTTAAATATGGCCAAAACTTCCAGATAGAGTTTTTTTGCCTGTGGTGAAGGCCACCAAGGATGTGATAATTCTAAACATGATCCTGAGGATAATGTGCGAGTCCTGGCTACACCACATATACGTCGCCAAAGTTAAATTTAGGTGAGGTGCATTTGTCTTATATGTTTGACGTATTGGAGGTATACACAATAATTATACAGCATTAGCGATTGATTAACGAAATGCGATAATGTGCCTTACTAGATGCAACTTGGTAATAAAGAATGTATGTTACAGTAAAGACGCAGCAGTTCAGTTGTTGGCAGATTTCAATGAAGTTCGGAACTGGCTGAATGAATGCAAGATTATAAACGATGGAACGAGGAAGCAAGTGCTCAATAATGAAGTTTTAAGGTGACAACTTTGATTTGTACATTGCTGGAAGTGTACTGACCACGAGTACTGACACGCCATCCAGTGGTATAATCACGACTTAACATAATTCAAACATCATTCAAGAGAATGGAAATGCCCATTCAAGTGTCGACAATCTCTTTAAAAAGCATCCACATGTCGGCATCTTACGCAACGCACACATTGCACCAAACTGATTTTTAGAAGCACTGACCGGCACTGATCGGCAGAAATCGGAATGCCGCCGCTGACCGACGCGACCGTCATTTGTATATGGTTTTTCATGACATCGGAATGCCGGCATTGCCGTCGCTCCGGTGCGTGCGCCCCGTCCGGTGCAGATCAGTGAATGCATTTCTTTGGCAGACCATACAAAGAATACGACAATCCGTTTAATCTGATGCGTACTTGCGTGCAGCGCCCACACATGGACTTACCTTAAAAGGGACCGTTTACCATCCTTTTGCCACGACAGGCAGCTAAATCCGTAATTAAAATTAAAATTGTATGCTTCGATTCAGTTCAGTGTAGCCGACACTTACAACCGAAGGCAAGCACTGGCTATCTAGTTCCGACGTGGACATGGTGTAAAGGGTGTGTAACAACAGGTGATGTGGTATCAGTGTATGAGGTTGCATAGTGTAAGGTATGTGATGTGTGCAGGAGATGCGAGGGTGTGGGACGCCTGCTGCTGCACACGCCAGGAGATCTCATCTCCATGCAGGACTCCACGCTCCAGTCCACGCACAAGATTCGCAAGGATGGTGCGTTGCACTTGGAAGTTAAGCTATCTGCTTAACAATAACCTAAACATACCAACTACTTACATGTCAATGCTAAATTATTATTACTTATAGCACTAACAACGTGAAAGTGATGTGTGCATTGAAATTTATTTTTTCTCCAGAGGGCACTTTTTAATATTTAAATGATTTTTACTTTCGAGTGCCTGTAAGGAGAAAGGAAGTATTGTGATCGTCCAAAATTTCGAAGTTGAGATTTCGACTGATTTGGGCTGTCATAATCTGATGATATCTGTCAACGATCCCAAAAAAGTGGTTTTGAGAAACATGTATGTGTGTGTGTGTGTGTCCAGCGACCTTGCGCCTCAACCGCTCAACCGATTTCGTTCAAAATTCGTATTTAGTAGTTTGAAACTCCTTATATAGGGGTACCTTTTTTTAGTTTTTCAAAATTCGAAAAAATAAGGGTAGCTGTCATACAAAATTTGTCTATGGCAATATGTCCAGCGACGTTGCGCCTCAACCGCTCAACCGATTTCGTTTAAAATTAATATTTAGTAGTTTGAAACGATTATCTAGGGGTACCTTTTTTAGTTTTTTTTATTTAAAAAAAATAAGGGTAGCTGTCATACAAATTATTTCGATGAGGTCGATTTTCTCAAAAATGGCTAACGATTTTTATTATATTTTCCACATAGAAACCCTTTTACTAGTCTAAAAAGATACCATTATCTGTTTTTTCAGGAAAACTCAAAAAAAGGTGGCTCCCATACAAACGAAGGTTTCTTTCTAAAAATGTTTGTTGCGATCACCTAACTAATTCAATGGAACTGTCCTGTCAGTATATTTTGAATTTCGAACATAAAAACGTTGAGTTCGCCAAACAAGCGAGAAAGTCAGTGGGGTGTTACCCACAGAGCATCAAATACCTACGCTCGCGGGCGCGCATTTCATGCTCTGTGGGTGTTACCCTACCATTTATTTTTTAAGCTATTTACATGCTATTAGTTAAAGAATTAATTTAATTTCTGTCAATTCCAGTGACAGAAACTGTTGATAAAGTTACAATCACAATTAATTTTTCTTTGTCCTCTGATCAAATTTGTTCTTCATGAGGTGTTCTTGGTTTATCAAAAGCAGCTTCAATAATTTTTGATCAGTCACACCTGTTACATGAATAAGTAAAAAAAAAGTTGCGTGACTTCTTTCTCTCTCTCTACTATCTCTACCTTTACCTCTTTCTCTTCGCTTACCTATCGGGCAGCACCGCACACTTTTTTGAGTTTTTTAAGGGGCCCGGACCCCTCTGCCCCTCAGGCAGGCCTCACGCACTCTATGTACTTGCGCGCGCTAACTACCTACCGCCGTGTGGACCTCCGGCAGGCCTCACGCACTCTATGTACTTGCGCGCGCTAACTACCTACCGCCCGACGGGCCGCCGGCGGTCTATTTCAGTGGAAATTCGTCAGCCGCGCGAAGTAGACATAGACGCTCGCCCACGCAACTGAGCACAGCTGCAAAGCAATAACCACTTTAAACTCGATCGTTAAGGTACAATTTCGCACGCAGCGATTGGCGACGTGAAGCAGTAGGCTATTAAATCCCGAAGGTAGGAACTTTTTCTATGGAGTGATTTATCTGTTACGAAGTAACTATTTAGTAATCTGTGCCTCCGGCGATCTAATTCAGTGGAAATTCGACAGTCATGTATAGGAATCACAGAAACGTTTTTCTATTCCAGAAGACACAGATATCAGCGGACAGATGATGCCTGCAGAAATGTACGTTCCCAACCAGGAGCAATGGCTGACTCTTCGAGCTAAGAAGCTGAGGGTTCCTCATTTTTGTCTCACTTTGTGCTGTACTGTTCTGTATTAACTTCCTACTATGTCCTTTAAACTATTAAACGCTTCCAATTATATCGAGGTTGAATGTTTACTTGGGACGCACTTGAAGTTAAAATACATACTCGTACGTACCTACCACCAATTTATCCCGACAATCGGGGTGCCAGAGTAATCAGCGATGTGCTGCAACAACTCTGTAAATTACAGCACAACACCATCCACCATGTTTAGGGAAGTATTATGACAATATAACCATTAAGCAGCATGTTAGGCACGAAAACGATAACCTACGACATGACTTAGTGGAAGGACTGTGCCATGGTGAGAGTGGAAGGTGTGGAACTACGCTTGCGATGGCTTCACCGATCATATCCGGGCCCATCGGCAGTAGAGGAGGTTGTTAATCGAAGTCGGGACTAGCGAGTGGCCACTCTAAATTTCCCGCACATGTTTCACGTTTCGGCTCGCATCAAGCCCTCGTCAGCTAGTCTGCGTTGACTTGGACGCGGGGAACCACCAGTACCGCACTCGACCTCCCTACCTATCCATATTCTGTAGGATGCTTCCAGTGACGTTTTCGAAGCTCTCTCCATGTATAAGCTTAGCGTCGATCTTGGCAGCCCTAGATTCTTGAAGAGCCTAGAGCGACTTCGCTGGTAGTCCTCTTGCTCCCGTCTTCCACAGCGAAGAGATCAGACTTGATTCCGTTTCTCACAATCCGGTCTACTAAGTTGCAGTACTTGTTAAGTTTGATGTTGTGGTCCTTCGGTATGCTACTTTCCCACGGAACTGTAAGTTGAACAAGTTTTACATGCTTTGTCGCTTTTGAGAATATGAGTATACCCGGCTTACCCTCATAGTTATTCCAGTCACCTATAAAAAAAAATTAAACTACATCACCGAACACAAATTGTCAGCCCGTAACACCTTAGTTAACTAGATGCCATATCAATACTTCCCTTTGGTCGTGCGCAACTCATCTTCATTTACCAATTTGAAAAAAAAGACAAAGAGCTGAAACACTGCTCAAGTAGGTTGAATATTGTTGTTTCGCACTCTAAAAAAGATGTTATGGGTTTTCTTCTTCTTCTTTTTTTAAATAGTGGCAACCAAACGAATAGGAAATTCGTTTATTACTGCCAGTATCCAGTGACGGAGTTGCACGGTATAAATTTGTGATTATTTTTTATAATATAATAAAACAAAATAATGTTGAAAGGAACGAAGCATTTGAAGTTACTAGTTTGCATGCACAAATTCTGGAAGACACATACTTAGTTGTAAATAAGAAGATGAAAATAAATAACTAAAACATTATACATATATTTATATATAATTAATTACAGTCTTACGTCATTACATTTTATAAATTTTAATATATATTTTATAACATGGGAATTGTTAGTATACAGTATCGTTTGTATGTTAGTAGGAAGTGGGACTTTAAACAAATGTAAAGTGGCATATAACGGAGGGGAATTAACCGCGAGGGTAATTGGACAACCAAAGAGGATATGGTCTAGGGTTCCTTCGTCCAGTCCGCACTCGCAGATTGATGAGTCAAGTATACGAAGTCGGGCTAGATGCACTGGAGTGCAGCAGTGTCCAATTCTCATTCGGCACAGAACTGAGGTTTCCTTTTTATTAGCCGTAATTTTAAAAAACCAAGGCTTTGCGGGTATGACCCGCTGAATGGTGGCATAGTAAGACCCTCTCGCTCGACTGGACACAGACCATTCATCGGACCAGGAATCATGAAGGTATGTTTTTGGGAGTGCCAACAAATCATGGGGAAAATTAATGAACGGAGCCCTATCTCCACACACCACCGCCTCCTTGGCTAGAGCGTCTACACGCTCATTGCCTCGAATGCCGGTATGTGAAGGTATCCAGGCAAAAACAAGTTGTTTTTGACCTAAGGTGAGTAATGTATCTTTAATACATAGAACTATGGGATTATGAATTTGGCAATTGAATGGGTTCTGTACCAATGCCTGAAGAGAACTGCGGGAATCTGAGAAAATTATGGTCCGTTCCAGTGTGTCGGAGAGGGACACAAATCTGACAGCCTCCAGTAGAGCCATACACTCGCCCGTATAGACCGAGGACTCGGGTGGGCACTGAGTGCGCATGCAGTCGTTGCTTCCGGGCTTATATACGGCAACTCCTACGTTACCTTTTGGTGTTAATTTTGAGGCATCCGTAAAAATTACATCCCACCCGTGCCAATCTCTATCAAGAATAATCTTGAACGATTCTTCAGCGCGTGGCATGTCCTTTTCAAGGCCAAAATCTAAAATTACATTCGGTTTTAAGATTACGGCCTCATATTTCGATCCGTGCAAAGGCAATGTCGGAGAGCGATAGGTAGGGGCTTCAAGGTTGCTAAACCTAGTGACGCTCTGAATGAGTCTGGGCTTCAGTTTATTAAACCAGTACCTCCCATTCAGAGTGTGTTCTGCGAGTAGGTTTAGCTTCGGAAACAGGGAGTGATTAGAAAATCTACTAGCTCTGAACAAATACCTGTCTGCCAGAAATTGCCGGCGTAGATGGAGGGGTGGATCTACACATTCCACCTGAAGAGCATTGACTGGGCTGGATTTCATTGCGCCTGTGATTATGCGGAGGGACTTTGACTGTACGAGGTCAAGCATTCTCAATGCAGATTTGTTGCAGGGCTCTAAAAGGAAAATACCGTAGTCCAAGTGACTACGAATCACGGCGTTGTACATGAGTTTTAAGGAGAAGGGGTGGGCTCCCCACCATACTCCCGCCAGGCAGCGGAGTATATTGATGTTGCGCTCACATTTCTTTACAACATAGTTAATATGAGGGGCTCCAGACATTTTGGAGTCCAGTATGACACCCAGGAATTTAACCTGGTTCTGAACGGGAATGCGGGAAGAGTGGCACACTATATCAATACGGGGTCTGAGCCGCTTTCTTGAAAACACCACTATATTGCTCTTAGCTGCGGATAGGTCCAAGCCATGAGCAGTTAGCCACGAGGTCAAAGATCGAATGGAATAGCCAACGGACCCAGAGGCCCTCACGATTGATTTGTGGGAAGAATAAATAAGAAGATCATCCGCATATTGTAGTATACGGGAGTGAGAGATGATGGACTGTTCCAGGTCATGGGTATAAATGTTGTACAGGAGGGGACTAAGGACGGAACCTTGGGGAAGGCCTTTCCAGATGACTCTGGGGTCAGTGGCTTTCCCGTCGGTGCGGAGAAAGATCGTGCGTTGAGTGAGGAGATTGCAGATGAATTGTATCATCTTCTGTGGCAACCTCAGTTTTTGCATCTTATGCCTGAGGACGGGAAGAGATACGTTGTCGTAGGCTGCCGACACATCCAAGAAGGCAGCTACAACTGATTCGTCTGGACTGAAGGCCAATCGAATGTCCGTAGTAAATATACTGAGGCTGTCCATCGTACTCTTACCCTTCCTAAACCCGAATTGGCTTTCCGCCAACAGGCCTCTACTTTCCACAAGCCATTCCAACCTATTTTTGACCATGTGTTCGGTTATTTTCAAGAGGGTAGGCGAAAGAGCAATAGGGCGGTAGGATGATCCATCATTTGGGTCTTTGTGAGGTTTAAGAATGGGGATAATGAGTTGTGTTTTCCAGGACTCAGGAATAAGCCCAGTATCAATAATCAAGTTTATCATGTCCAGATAATATTTTCGAGTTTCTGTGCTGGACGTTACGAGAAAAGAGTATGGAATTCCATCAATACCAGGGGCTGAATCCTTGACGTATTGAAGAACGATTTGAAGTTCACGAAGAGTATATGGGGAGTCCATAGGGTCGAGAGATTGACAGGAGTATGATGAGGCGAGTTCCTCAATTTGAGGAACGGATGGGGGAGCTAGTTTATCCAGAAATGCGTCTTTCCATGCGGGGGACGATGCTCTAGAGCTACCATCATCCACCCACGAAGCCCTATACCTCCTAATATTGGTCCAGACAACTGATGAGGGAGTGGACGGTGAAATGGAGCTGCAAAACCTTCGCCACCCCAAACGCTTCTTCTCAAGAAGAAGGCGCCTGGTTTTTGCCTCAGTCTTTCGCAGCTCCAGATAATTTGAGGTAGACATGTCGACCTCGTACAGTCTCTCTGCATCAGCCCGTGAGCGAACAGACGCGGTGCAGTCCCGATCCCACCAAGGAGGCGACGATCGTCTGTCCGTAGACGTGTTTTTGAGTGGGATGGATTCATCAGCTGCAGCAACCAACGCGTCACTAAATTTAGTGTAGCAGGTTAAAAGGGAGTCTTGTGTGACATCTGGGAGTTCCAAAACACTCCTATCTACGGCTGCTTCGAAGTCCTCCCAGTTGGCACCATCCAAACGATATTTTAATAAGGGGGTTTTTTGAGTTGAATATGATTGTGATGGGAGGGTTATAATAATAGGGAAATGATCACTGCCGTGGGAACTCCTCAGAGTTTTCCACGACAAAACTGGAGCAAGATCAGGGGTGCTCAGAGATAGGTCCACTACACTTTTATTTTGCAATGGTGCAGAGCGACGGGTGGGAGACCCGTTATTGATTACACATATGTTGAGCTCGTCCAACAGTTCGAGCAATCTGTTGCCAGATGCGTCACTGGTGGACGAGCCCCACACCGTGCTATGACTGTTAAAGTCACCCAATATTAAATAAGGTTTCGGCATCTGTTCGACCAGCAATTTCAAATCAAGAAAGGTGGGAGGGGATGGGTGGGAAATATATATGGAAAGAAAGGTGATACCCTTCACCGTCGCGGCCACGGCATTAAAGCCATCACCACGAGGAGGTAGGGAGACAATGGAATAGGGGTAATTTTTGTCAATGAATAGGGCAGATCCGCCATACCCGTCGCATCTGTCGTCCCGAAGCGTGATGTAGCCAGGAACTCGAAAACGAGAATCCGGCTTGAGCCAGGTCTCCGAGGCGGCAAATACGATTGGCTTATATTCATTAACGAGATACAATACTTCAGATTTATTTCGGGACACACTTCTACAATTCCACTGTAGAACGGTCTCGTTCCGGTTGAATGTTCACGATGGGCAATGGAGTGGGCATGTTAATGGCAGCGTTGGACGGTAAAAAATTTTGGGAGGACATAAATTGAATGAACGCCGTGAACAGCGTTTGCATGTTATAGGTAGGTACTTGCATAGAGATTGCTTCGGCTGGATAAGCACAGCCATTTTGAGATGGGGGTGGAGCCATTTCACTCAGGAGGGCCTGATGGGCTTTCCTGTCGTAGCCAGCGGCGAGCGGAGCGCGAGAGCGTGGCTGAGAAAAGGTAGTTTTTTTGGAAGATGTCGTAGGCTTAAAACTGGAAGACTGGCTACGAAGGGGGTTTGGCGTGAAGGAGTGAGTGCTAACTGAGGTCGCTGTTACCTCTGCGAAGGAGCGTTTCACTGCAGGAAACTTGGAAGAAGCCTCCACATATGAAATGCATTCCTCTGCCATGGTCGCTTTGATGTTTTTCTGTCTATTCTGCTCGGGACATCCCTTATACGTAGAAAAATGATTTCCCTTGCAGTTCATACAGGAGACTTCTGCCTCCGAGAGACTACACTCGTCACCTGAATGCTCCTGTCCGCACCGATAGCAACGAGGCTTCGACCGACAGGCGTTCTTAGTGTGTCCGAAACGACAACACTTGTAGCACTGTATTGTTGGGAACTTGTACAACTCCACAGGGAGGGAGTTGTACATCAGAGTTACTCTATTCGGCAGCTTTTGACCGTCAAATGTGAGAACCACAGTTTGACTCGGCTTCCAGATGGCTTCGCCGGAAATGTTTTGCTTGTAGTTAAGCCTACGGGCTTTGATAACCTTACCAAAGCCTTCTGGTACCACAATGTCATCCAGAAGTTTTTCAGGGGTCCACTCTATTGGGACACCCTTAACCAAACCCAGACGTGTAACGTTGTATGTAGGGATAAAAGCCTTATAGTTGGCTCGAGGGACGTTCTCATGTTCGATAAAAGAGTTTGCAAAAGCTGCCGATTTAAAATGGACTGCAACTCTGTTCCGTCCTGCACTCTTCACACCATCGTGAACAATTCCGTCGAACGAATTCCGCATTAGAAATTTCCCGAAATGAATCGGGTGCAGTGTCTCTCCTGATGTAGGCGTTATTTCCACACGTTGTACGTGCACCACGAAAGGAGCCCTATCGTGGTTCCTGTACAGTGGGGTAGAGGGAGTAGACTGAGATGCAGACTGGTTATGGGTTTGAGGCTGGGTGGTATCGGTCATGGTGGGTTTGGGTGGGGAGGCATCGCTCTCCAATCCTGTCTGAGTGCCAGTTGAGTCCGAGCTACGCGATCGATCGCGTTTGGTAAGTTTATTTTTATTTTTTTTTGCCTGATTATTTTTTCTTTTTCTTTCAGTAGAATTTTTTTTTAACAATTGCGTAGACATGGCCGTTTCATTTACGTCCATATATGCAGCTACTTCCATCATCGGGGCGTTAAGCGTGAGCTCCACATCCTGCGAGCGCCGGCTGGACGACGTTCCATCGGGCGGGTCGGGTGGTTGAGGCGGTGGGCGATTATCCATCGCAACACCACATCGACGCGTCCTCAGATTAATTACAAGTGGACTTACCAAATTCGGAGGGTTAGTGGGACCAAGAAACAGATAATGACTAAATACAGACTATGTCGGCAAACTTTAGAATAAAATGAGGAGCAAGCCGCGAACACGTGCAAACACCTTCAACCTTCAACCGGCCTTCTCCAGTAAATTATTTTCCAGTGAGTTGAAGCTTGGTTGGTTCCTTTCTTTCTTCAATTTTCTTTTCGAATCTCGCACTCGCAGCTTGTAGCAGGAAGGTAGCGCAATTGAAGAAGTTGATAGTAGAAAGCGAAAGACAAGATGTGGAAGTGGTTCTTCAGCAGTTATATAATATTATCAACAATTTTATGAAAAAATTTTCAACGGAGCTAAATTTTTCACATCCGATGACAACCAATGTCAAGTCAAGTCCTGTTATGGGTTTTGGTTGGGCCGATGCGTTGCAAATCAGTCGTGGTGACATTTCACCTAGTCCCTTCCTTGTCTCTCCAATATGCCTACCTCACCGCCTGAAGAGATGAGCACCGCGCTGCCTGCTCCGCGCTGTCACGCCGCGCTGCGGCCGAGCAGCTGAACGCAGTCAGTGAGCTCTCGATACGCTTGGAGTCTGCACACGCGCGAAATTGGTATCGGACCTCTAGTTTTTTTACCCGCAATTACTAAAATATATTTCATTATTATTCAATCTCCGCCGCTGGACCTACGTCGTCCATACTAACCCGCTCGCACACGATTCATCGCCGCGAGTGTCATCCAGCTCGCAAGGCTGCTGCTGGAGACGATCCTCTTCGCGTGGTGGCCACCCGCTTCGCTGCGCCGAGGATATCCATCAGGGGGTGAGTCCTGCACAAGTTCCTTTCCTTCCCTGGTGTGGTGTTCACCGCGACTGTAATTTGCAACGCTAGCCTATATAGGTAAACTTTTGTTCGATAGTTACAAAAATACGGAACCCTAAAAAGGGTAAAATTCCAGCGACCTACCGCCGCGTCACCAGGTTTGCTAATTCAGCTGCATTGCTACTTGTGCTATGTGTAATATTGAATATGTGGTTACATGTGTGAAATAAAACAATAGGTACTATTCATTTAATATTTACTTTATAATTATGTTATTTCATTCATAACTAACAACGATATGGGTGTTACGACGCATCTCAAATTCAGTAAAACAAATTAAAACAAAATACAAATTTCACTCACTATTAAATATTACAATAAGAAATGAATCCAACATTTCATTTAAATAATTTTTTATTTATTAACCCCCTTTTATAATGAAATATGTTTTTTTAAATAGTGAAAGAAGTTTTACTTTTCTCGTGATGTGCAGAACGGAAAGCAGACAAACTTGAATATGTGAATCAGTGAATTTATCCAAAAAACGCTGCCTCGTTATGAAATTTCAGGTCACTAGTAAATCCTTATATTTTTACAAAGAGGCATGTAAGACTATAGAAGCAATGACAATTTGGCATCAATCCTAAATTATTGAAATAATGTCATTCTAGATCACTGCCTTGTCCGGTAGCCTCTAACTAAACCTTACTTCAACACTGCCCATACTCGTTACATTCGCTGAACTGAACGTACAAACATAGAGAGAAGCGGTCGGGGGGCGCGGCGGGGCGCGGCCGGTGGCAGCGGGCGACACCCCCCGCCCCGCGCGCCCCCGTCCTCGGGTACTCCGTCAAGTAATCACTTCATTTAGAGTCATACGATATAATTCTAATAATATATTTACATAAAATGTAAGATGCCGGCGGATTCGACAACACGATGTGATTTAGAATCGGACGCCGAAATACACTATACTCTCTAAGGTAAAACCGCTTATAAACCGCGCACTAGTGTCGACGACGACGGCGCACGGCTCAACTGGACCACCAAACATAGTTTACAAGAGTAATTTTAAAATTATTATAATAACTAAGCACACGATCGGTACATCAAAATATGATTTCTTATAGAAATATGCTACAGTAGACGTCTGTATTGCGCATTCGTTCAGATCCCAAGGGAGCTGCGTCCCGTGTGTGATGCGAGTGTGGTGGACCGGAGAGGGTGTGTGTGTGTGTGTGTGTGTGTGGGCGGGACTCGGCTTGCGCTCGGCCGGTCGTTGTACGCGTTTCTCTACTGTGCGGCTACACCGAGCTCTGACAACGCACGTTGCGCGCGCGATGGCTCGCCGCCGCACTATACATTAATATTCTCTTTTTATCATATAGTAAATATTAAATATGCAGTCTAAGCCTATGATAGCGATTTAAACAGAGATCCATTACTTTGTAGTTTTTAAAGTTCCCTCTCTATATAACTCGTTCGTAGAGGAGTTAAATGTACGGTGCGAAATTAACATTACAAATTTCAATCTTAACCACCTAAGCCTATGAAGTAATGAATCTAGAGTAATATTCAAATATTTGCTGAGAGTGGCTACGAGATAAATTACGGTAATGTCTCATACAATGGGAACGTATCGCTAGATTTTATATCATAGAAGTGTTTGATAAATACGTGTAGTGTAGTGTGAAGCTACGTGAGCGGACAGCATCGGTGGGGGAGGGGGGTGGGCGGGCGCCGCGCCTACCGCGACTGCTTTATACAATTACACAGCATTTTGTCTGCATCAACGTGCATTATTTAACTTCGAGAGATCAGATTATGCTAGTTATAAAAAATTTACAATGATAATAGTGCGCAACGTAAACACGGCACGCACCGGCCGGCGGACAGCGCATCGCAGCGCCGCCTCCGTCCGCGCCCGCCCGCGCCCGCTCTCCGTGCTCGTGGTTACTCTCTATTTACAAATATATTGAGCTTATAAAAGTACGAAGTGACGACGCGCCGCGGACGAGGCGTCGCGCTCCCGATGCGTTCTAGTTCCGACGGCTCACGGGCAAAGGATCGACTCACTAACGACAGCGTACAGATACTCTCCTAGGCGGCCTCTGGTAGGGGTGCAGGGCGGCGGCGGCGGCGGCGGGTGCGGCGGAGGCTAGCCGTATGTACAGAGGCAGGCGCTAGCAACACAGGATGCGGGGCGGCGCGCGGGTCGCGACCGTCGCGAGCCTACGACGCCGCACTCGACCCGCCCGCACCGCTCCCCGCTGCGCTCTCCCCTGCAATAACACATGCGCTGCAGCATCTGTCGATCCTCCAGCAAATTGCCTCATCTGAACTCAAGTGAAGATGTTTCTTTTCCTGTTAAGGTTTGGGGCTCTACAGTGCATGCAACTAATCAGTCAAAAAACTGGCATCACTACTGGAATTGTTTATTGTTTATTGATAAGTCATATAGCAGTTAGACTGAATTCAAACTTGTAACAATTTGTTCTATCCGGTTTGATTACACCCACGAAGAAGAACCAGCCAAAAAACTTCGGAGGGCATTATTTTTTTTATAAATATTGTTACACATATTTTTTACAGAAAGTTAGATCTACAAACATACATATAAGTTACACATAGAGACAGATGGGCGGTGGGCAGCGACTGCAGACAGACGAGGGAGGCGATGGTGAAGCCTGATCTTCGTCTCACCAAGACGCTGCTGCAGAGCAAAACTACGTATATTTGTAGGATTGCTTACTGGTCATTGCACACTTTAACAGACACCCATATGTAATTTTTATTGATCATAATTGATCAATGTTGGGAGTAACAGTAATGGATCATAATTGGAGTAACGGACAGTCCACTGTGCAGAGCATGCCTGTAGGCAGACGAGACGGCCACCCACGTGCTGCTAGAGTGCGAGGAGGTGGCAGACTTAAGGGAAAAGGAGCTGGGAGGCCCGACTACACTTTGAGATGTGTGCTAAGATCCAGAGACAGTATGCCACTTCCTGAAAGAACTCTGCTGGTTGGAGTAAGGCTGTAGGACGCGCAAAAGGCACACAATGGAGTGTGCGAGAGTGGAGTACGAGTTCAAACAACAGTCATGTTGGCTTACAGGTATCTAAAATACAGTTTGAGAGCAAGATTTACGACATTGCTGAGCGTTCTGACTACAAACACTCTCTTAAGGGGGTGATCCATTGGCGACCCTACGAGCTAACGGTGTAAACTTTTGGCTCGTAGGGTCGTCGTTCGCGTTGGTGCTCCATTGGCGACCCTACGAGCAGACGGTGTAAACTATTGGCTTGTAGCACCAACTCGCGAAATCCATTTTATCGCCAGCCTAGAGCACGTGCGCTCGCTCCCGCAGTGCGAAAAAACTGTTTCCCTGTAGGCTCGCCTGATCCACTGGCAGTTTTTTACACCGCGGTTTTTTACACCGCAAGGATTTCGAGCATGACCGAAGAGCCAACGGTCTAAACCGTCGTTAAAACCGCAGTTTTTAGGTGATCCATTGGCGGTTTACACCTTTAGCTCGTAGGATCGCTGGCGAGCTAACGGTTTAGAACGCCAATGGATCACCCCCTTAAAATGAGTCTCGTTCATCCGTTCCTCCATAAAGAGAATCGAGCAGCGCTAGCGACTCATCTAGCAGGGCAGGTGTACGGTACCTGTGGGCGGAGCGGTCGAGTCGGGCGGGTCGGTGGCGTGCTGCGCGGAGGCGCCGGCTGGCGGCTCGCCGGCCGAGCGCGCCAGCAGGAACTCGTTGAGGCGCGGCTCGATGCTCAGCTCGTACTCGGTGAAGTTGAAGAGGGGCGGCAGGGGCCGGTTGTTGGGGAGCCGCGCGTTGGGCTCGCGCAGCTCGTCGAAGAACGAGTGGGCGCACGCCTGCAGCGGGCACAGCCGCGCGCTCGGCGTGTACTCCAGCAGCTGAGACACCAGCGAGATGGCGTCCGGCGGCGTGCACGCGCGGAACACCTGCGCCCGTCCAACACATACCATCACCGCTCGCCCCTATACATATGAGACTGTCCTACAGCACGTGAAGCGTACTCTAATGAACACCTTTTTTTTTTATTTTTATATTGAAACTGACACGGTTGGCTACATCACCTACAACATCTGTGATGTCAGCCCATAACACCGGGTGAACTTGGTGCCACGTCAGTGCTTCCCTTCGGTCGTGCCGGCTACACTGAACTGGACGAAAAACACAAACCACTTACATAGCCGTTTCGACCGACCTTTCATTCAGTGCGGTGGTACCAACCCGGGCGGGTTAAACCCTACCACCTAGTAATATAAGAAGGGAGTCATATCCCTTAGTCGCCTTTTACGACATACACGGAGAGAGATGCAGTGGGGCTATTCTTTTAAAGTACCGGCCCCACACGGTACAAAACCGTCTTCCCTAGTCTTCCTACCTTCCCTTCCCTAGTCTTTTCATATCAATAGCTCAATCAACTTTTAGAAGTGATAACTTCTTCACTGTTTAGGTAACATTCCTAACTAACAAAATGTTTGGTGAAGGTGCCTGGAACATGAGAAATGTCAAACGGCGAATGAAATCATAATGGAGTTTTCGTTAAAATAAAACAAAAAAGTGTAAGGATAGGAGTAACTAATTTAAATGAATTTATGAATAAGTGATGCAGATTCTTGGAATGTGCTTTTGTTTTTTTTTTTATTATTATTAACTGGTTCTGATAAATTCGGGCACATTGGCCATAACAATGAAAACCTTTGTGATTTAGTTCACAACATGTGACACTGCGCTGCATAAAACACCGCAAGCTTGTCAATCAATTTTACTGATAGTGGTTACAACCACACTGAATAAAAGGTCCGTCGAAGCGGCTATTCAGTGGTTCAGTTCAATGTAGCCAGCATGACCAAAGTGAAGCACTGACATGACATCTAGTTCACCAAGGTGTTATGGAGCTAACATCACAGATGTTGTGGGTGATCTAGTGTCAGTTTCCATAAAAAATGGTACAAACTCACTCGTACCTGTTTTCACTGGTACTTCATAATTTTAATAAATTGTTCAGGTGTAATTTGGCTTCATAGCTTAGTCGTTGACTAAAACAATTGGGAGTTCTTCGCACAACAAAGCGGAGAATTCCACCCCACCCCAACACACAACAACCTTCATAGCATCAAACACTTCTATAAAAGTGGTGACAATTACGATAACAGCTAAACCTCTTGGCTTCCGGAAGGGCCGGCCGGCCCTCAAAAAAATAAATAATTCGCTAATTGTGATTTCTATGAATTTTTCTTACGAGAACGAATGAGACGGGCTAGCGATACGGATAAAAACCTTTGCCTTTCCTATATAATACAGTTTAAAAACATTCCCAGGTCTAAAGTTATTTAGAATGTGTTATTTGAATATCTAAATTCATGATCTACACGTTGATATATGATTCACAAAGGGTAATTCGGAAATTTTAGGTTAGAAAAATCGGAAAAAATGCAAGGCATGTTTTGTTTTTAGTGAAGTTCAAAAAATTACTGCTTGTGCTCCTGTTTTATACCATTTCATCGAGAATTTCATTGATTTCAAGTGCCAATAAAAGTTATTGATCTCACTTCATTACTTTAAGAGTTCACGAAATTTGGAGCGCCCTGTGCGGCAAAAATGGCATGGAAGCCAAGGGGTGTAAGCATATTTAACAAGAGGGAAGCCAAGAGGTTAATACCACTTCGAGGAACTGTTATGTTATTTAATTTTCAAATAGACTTTTATTTTCCGAATGTTAAGTGTAAATCTAGTCCCAGCCCACGTATGGCCAAAGATTGTACATTCATTTCCAACACTTTGTGGTCTCGTCGTCGAGTCGGCCCAAATGGAACCACAATCTCACATAGCTCGCATGTTTCTAGCTGACGTTCTCTTGGAAGAGTCAAACAATAACATTAAAAGACTAATTAGTTAGTAAGTAGCAACACTTTGATAGGTTAACAACAAATTTATTAGTTTTAGTGCCTTTTTAACATCTTATGCATAGAAATGCTTTAGTTGGATGAACAATTTACTTTGATGGTATGTTCTTACAAATATTACAATTAGGGCAAGAAAAAATGCTTCATTGAAGGCATACTTGACTTATTTACACGAGACTCCATCAAAGTGTAAATAGTGAGTTTGCAAACAACTTTAAAGTAGAAACAGACATAATTTCAATGTGCAATTTCCACAGGGAACAGTACATTCTGGAGGTGTGGTATCACAATTTGAGAACAAAAACAAGACAAAATGGACCTTAACGAGTGCAACAGAAGAGCAACTGCACACTGAACACCAACGTTGAACATTGTTTACAGAGACATCTTAACAGTGACAAATTATTAAGATTATAAAAAAATTCAATCCTCAAACATGCCAAATGCCACGACATTAGAGTTAATGTTTAAATGTCTCAATTTCATAAGAGAAATAGAAATAATTTAGAATGATACACGGGTGCTAGATTGCAATTTAGTAAAAGAGTGGAAGTTGATAAACCCAGCATTTTATAAAACGATTATACTTCAAAAGAAGAAACAAAAAAATATGCTTTTTATAAATTTTTGTTACACAATGATAATGCGGCGTGACCGATGTACTTGCACTGCGCGGTTGTGCAAACATTTAGATAGAACATGAAATGCAATTCTTAAATAAAATTGTGAGTTGGTATATTAGTTCAACAAGTTTCACAAGATAAATATTACCGCAGCTAGCAATGCAACGCATTTTGAATCACTAAAAATATTTTAAAATAAAATATTAAAACAAAACAGTACATATCAGCAATAATTTATTAACTTTATTATTGTATTATGCAACTGTAAATATGAACTGACAAATAACTTAAAAAAACTACTGGAAAGTATTTTTTTATTCACTTATATAATTTTGATAAAAAACTAATATTTTATGAGATTCTCTTTGAGAGATGATGAAGACTATCTTTTATTATAACTATCTCTTACAAAAATTCAAAGAACCATTACAACAAAGTAGCTTTACGAACTTTTCCACTGTCATTCATCTTTTACAAAATGTTAATGTTCCACTCTCCCTGCGGTAATTGAATCCCGGCATGAGTCGGTGACTTGAGACATTTAAGCACGCAGTGATAGGCACGGGATGGTGTCTTACTCGAATGCGCTGGTGGTCAGTGGCACGGGGGTGCAAGGAGGACATTCTCTCCAGCATCGTCTGCAATACACCACCCGTTACTACTACACAATAACCCTCGCAGCCATACTCACTCACACACGCACAACCGTCACCAACCAACCATCTACCAAGTGTCCCGAGGAGCGACCATACTTCATGCAATGTTATAGTTCATGCAGTGATAAGCGAGGAATGGTTATACTTCGTGTAACAATAGGCAAGGAATGCCTATATTTCACATGACAACAAGTGAAAAGTGGTTATACTTCGTGTAACCAACGTAATCCGATTTGAGAATACATTACAAATATATAAATGTTGATTCATGGGATACACTTGTAAATTGAAACACGTATGAGAGACATGTTCTATAGCAGCCAAGTCACGTCAGCAGCTGAAGGTTAAGAAGCAGCTACTTCACTTCATGTGACAACAAGCAAGCAAGTAGTGGCTATACTTCACATATAATTTTAAGGTATAAACAGTAAGTGCATGGATAATATAATGGCAAATATATTCAATGATAAAACCTCTTGAGTTTCATAAAAATATGAATACACACGGTATGGTACGATCACTACCTCAGGATATTTGGTATAAATAAAACCAAGCAATTGCAGGTTATTTCTATGTACGACGGTGACATGAGAAAGAAGATGCACGGTGAATAATTTTATATGCTCAGAATGTCTCGAAATACATTGCCACAGCTTAAAACAAAATGCCACACATTTTAAGTATTGCAATGGATGAAATTTTTGGAATTTGAATTGTCTAATATAAATACAAAATTGCTCTAAAATTAAGCAATGTATTTTGGTAGATTGTTTGCACAGCAATAATTCATCATTTCCTATCTTCACTTAGCGCACAACATACAAAATGCATCAAATGTAAGGAAATTGAGATCGGCAAACTACAAAGTCGGATGGTTTCTTACAAGTGTGTGGATAGTTTAGATCTTATGATCAACATACACATGGGCAGCCATCTAAATAGAAAATGGATCCAAATGTACTAAGATACAAGGAAAGAATGTCATTTTCACAGTGAATACAAATCTACAATGAAAGATCGAACGTGTGTGGGTGGGTATCCACCACGGTTGGGAATGTGAACTGACCTTCATCCACGGGTGGCTCTTGATCTGCGGGAACTTGAACTCTGTGTAGTTGGGGTTCATCTCCCGTATCTGCTCGCGAGTCGGTGTACCCAGTACCTGCAACGTATTAATGCACAATCATTATGTGTGCTTCAAGACTTCGCATCTCAGATTGTTAATGAATTCATATTCCTCACACTGTAAACCTTTATCTTTGTGAAATTAGACGCAATACTACAAATAAGTTCACAGATCTTAAAAAATTGCTTTCTTTCAGCGCATGGTCGAGGGGTCTGGGCGTCGGCTTCTCAAATCAAATCAAATATAAAAATTTTATTTCGGATAACATAAATCCAAATCTTTATAAACAATCAAGGGAAACAATCATGCCAGTCAGCCGTGTCATAGGATGCAGGTAACTGTCGACGTTCCGTTGTGAGAGGTTCGCCGTTCGAATCCTGGTGAAAATGAATTTATTCTGATTTGAAAACAAATAAAAATTATGAGATTCCTTCACCAGCTTCTTCATAATTTGTATTCCATGTAAAACGGTAGCTTGACTCCAATAAATTCACCCTCATAAAAGTTTGAGCATAAAATCCCTTCCGTTTCAAATACATAATCATCCAAATTTGGTGCACTCTCACCGAGATAAAGCACTGTGCATTTGAAGCAAGTTTCTTTTTTTCTTGTGATATCTGCTGTTCCCGGAATTGAATCACACTTATTCAACTATTTCATCTCTCAATAGTAGTTCAAAGACTGTCTCCCATTTCCCCTCGTCTCAACGCCGCGCACCGAAGCCACAGTGCAACTCGGAGATCGGCAGCGGCCAGAGTGAAGTTCCATAAAATGGGTGTTGGTACCTTGATAATCTCGACGAGCTGGTCGACGCCCGAGTCTCCAGGGAAGATGGGCTGACCGAGTAGCAGCTCCGCCACCACGCAGCCCGCGCTCCACACGTCTGCAACAACAACCGCCGACATTGTTCACATCATTCTGAACTGTGTGCGTGTGGGGCCGGCCCCACTGCATCTCTGCCCATGCAAGTCGTAAATGGCGACTAAGGGATAAAATAAAGACTAGATGCCATGCTAAAGGGCGCCAGGATAGACACCTCTCACCGTGGCACGGTCCTCCTACAGTCATGCAGTAACTGTCTTTGTGCCTTTTTTTTTTATGGAAACTGACGCTGTTGGCTACATCACCTAAAACGTCCGTGATGTCAGCCCATAACACCGGGTGAACTAGGTACCTGTGGTCAGTGTTGTAATTTACCAGAGGTTCTTGCAGCACAACACCCATTACCTACTCTGCTTACCCTGATTATTGGTATACAGTGTGATGGTATATAATGTAAATAAGTATTTATTATGTTTTTTCTTATGGAATCTGACATTAGAATCTGACGTTGTGCCAGCAAGTGGACAGAAAACCTGAACTATTTTCATAGCCGTTTTGAGCGAGCTTCATTGAGTGTGTTGGTGCCGGCCGTACCACCTTGTAAGGTGAGCGAAGGGCAGTACAATATAGCTATTACGTTTATTGAGATTATGTGAGTATTGCGGGCTCTTGTAACTACAGCAGACCCTCCCACGAACTTTCCATGACCTTCCATAACCTTCATTCAGTGTAATGGCTAAAGAATTTTTACTGAATCCAAGTGACGTAGGGAAAAGTAAACATTAAAATACTTACTAAAATAGAACGTATTTTACTTTTGGTCAATAGGGCTAAAAAAAAAGACAACGCGATTCACCCAATGTTGGTCACCTAATGGAGCCTACATCTTCTTCCAAGTAGGTAAGCCCATAATAGGTACTAGCGTTTGCCCGCGACGTCACTCGCGTGAAATTCGTATTTTAAAAAAGTAAGCCCGGTACCATATCTTATTTTGACGGGCGAAAAATTTAGGTTTGTATGAGAGCCACATATTAGCGTAACCGGAAAAGAATTTTATTTGGGCCTATCCTGTGTCGTATAGGTAAATGTGATTGTACTAAGTTTCACCAAATTCGGATGATCTGTTTAAAAGTTATGGAGGAACATAAATACATACATACAGAAAAGATTTCTAAAAATCATCAATTTAGTTTTCTAGAGTCTACAAACTCAGTATCTCATAAAACAAAGTAACTTACTCCATGACCATCCCTTACAGATTTATTATTAGTATTGATAATGATGATATGATAGGTGAAAATATTAATGCCTTTTGCGTGTTTACCATCAATATTATACATTAAAAATCAATATGTTAGGAAAAACAACAATTAGATAACGCATTTGAAATGTTACTATATTTTTAGAAAGCTCAAACCTAAAGGATGAATAGAACAATCGACGAATGGTGTGATGCAAGTATCTATTGTGACGGACCGCCAGAACAAACAACAATTAGGAAACAAACAATCAATTCCCTGCGGCTTTACACATCCGACTGCAATTGTGTCAGCGGCTAGATATTGCTGCAAAGACAGCCGCGACGACTGCACGGTGTACGTAAGAATGTTTACGAGATACGAGCCCGACTGAATGATCAGTCGCTCGCGGATTTTATGATCAGTAAAATATACTCTGATATTATGACTCGCTGAAGCAGAGGTATATTTACGACGATATTAACATTGTGGATGCGATGGTTCAGTTTCTGAAAATTTTCAACATTGAAATTTTAGTCGAAACGTATAGAGTGGAATATTATACAACACAAAGCGACGAAGCTATTAAATTTCATAAAATATCTTTTGTTTTAACTGCTTGCGTCAAGACTTTATAAGTGCTTCTTTTATTTTTTGATAGCCAAACTCACACTAGAGATGTTATCTAAAAGTTGTACTATTCAGAGTCTCTGGCAACTATTTGAAACAAAGCACATATTAATCTTTAATTGTGAAGTCATCCCTTCCATCGGCTGCTTGTCACATGCGGGAATATTCACCTGCTATACACAACATAACCTACTTTTCATTGTAATTTTTTATATTGTATTGTTGTATATTGTTTACTGAGCATTCATATATGGTAAACTACTCTTGAACTTGTCCTATTTGTTTTTTGTTTTTTTTTTTATATTCGTACTACACCTACGAAAATCAGCCGCCAAGAAACTTTGCAGGTTTTTCTTTTTTATAAATATTATTAAAAATATTTTAGTGACCAGTCAAAAAAAGTAGAACGTTTATGATTCGCAGGTTAGAACAAAGCACTCCATGGCTTCAAAGAACTCATTCGGACCCATTGCAATATAAACATAGGGAAGAAACGTCTCACCAATCTTAGTGGTGTAGTCAATAGCTCCAAAGATGAGCTCCGGGGCGCGGTAGTACCGCGAGCAGATGTAGGACACATTCGGCTCGCCCTTCACCAGCTTCTTGGCGGATCCGAAGTCGCAGAGCTTGAGTACGCCCGTCTTGGGATCCAGCAGGAGGTTCTGCGGCTTGATGTCCCGGTGGCAGATGCCCAGCGAGTGAATGTACGCTAGGCTTCTGAACAACTGGTACATGTATAGCTGCAACACAACCATCATGCAACATTTATTTTAATTTTATTTTTTATCCACTGTCAGCCTCGATAGCACAGTGGTGCAGACAGTCGACTGTCACTATTGATGCTTAAGCAACGCTGGGCGCTGCCAGTACTTGGATGGGTGACCGCTCGACCGTTGGAGGCTGACCGTGGTTCGGATTCCACGTAAAACTGTAGGTCCCTTCCCTTCTTACCTTACTAGGTGGTAGGGTTCAACCCGCCCGGGTTGAACCCACCGCACTGAATGAAACGTCTGTCGAAACGGCTATGTAAATAGTTTGTGTTTTCCGTCCAGTTCAGTGTAGCCGGCACGACCGAAGGGAAGCGCTGACATGGCACCTAGTTCACCCGGTGTTATGGGCTGACATCACGGATGTTGTAGGTGATGGAGCCAACCGTCAGTTTCCATAAAAAAAAATATATAATTTTTAACAGCCAAATATTTAGTGTTTACCCACCACGCGTTTTAGTCAATATCATTATGATCATCGCTCATGTCCATTTGTATGTAAAATGTGCAGCGGCTCTAGCTTACGATGGATGACTTGCACTTGTTATAGAATGTAGAAATTCATTGCGAACTCTAAGCGGGAAGAGTAACAATAGAACTAAAAGGTCGCAGTGAGCCACTCTCTCGGCCAGCAGCGCTACCGTGCACGCACCTCACTATCAAATAATAATACCAGCGGGACACAAGCACCGCAACAGAATCACATCAATTTACATTAATCAAATGTAACAGATTTTACGTTAAAATTTGATAAATATATTTTAGCCGAAGATGTGACGTGTTTGCCGTCCAGTTCAGCGTAGTCGGCATGACCCAAAGGAAGCATTGACCAAATGAGACAAATTGGGATGACAGCGCCGACATCACGGGGTGGAGCATCACCTGTTAGCCAACCGTTTCAAGTTCTATTAAATCACAAGGGTGTTGTCTGAGATAACAAAAAGCTCACCTTTATAAAACTAATGGGTATTGTTTGTTCGTCTTTGGAGTAATGACGCGCCACCTTGTATACCGTCTCAGGTATATACTCCAGCACCAGGTTCAGGTACACATCGTCCTTCTGCGAACCAACACCGACACACAGGTCACTCCGCTCCCCTCACCTCCCGCACACTGGCCCTCCGCTCCGGGCTGCCGGCGACAACTCGACAATGGCTCGGTATCGACAGTGTCCAAACAAATATCTCGTGCCCAATTCACAGTCCTCAAAGTATATTGACAATATTTTCATGCCAAAAATGCACGTCGGTCTGAGAACATTAGCATTTGAGGGTTGTAAAAATTGCAGTGGTGAATTGAGAGAAATTGAAAGATGGAATTAAAAAAAATTTTAAGTCAATTCAATATTTGTCAAAAAAACTAATGATTTTGTTTAACATTTTTGTTAGTTCAAGGTTTTTCTTATTTTTGACTGGCACAATTAATTCAAATACATAAATGAGAAGGACTTAAATGACAATAACTTAAAAGCTTTGGATATGGCACGCGGTGCATAACTTATTTCAATATTCAAAATCGAATTGCATAGTTGCGGTTCACAGAATTGTTTAATTTCGGTAGTTAGTGGAAATACAAATTAAAATATATATTTAGAGCACATTTTAAAATTCTACCAAAACAGGAATACTGAAACTATTGGAGATTATCAGAAATAGGTATTGCAGAAATTTATGAGATATTTAGCAGCTTTCTTGAAAATGTTATTTATACTTATTAGAACAGTGGTCGGCAATACATTTTATTCAGAGCCCAATCAGTTGAAATCTGAAAATGTTGGCAATCGGAAAAAAAATGTAGTGGGCACCTGTTTGTTAGTGACAGTTATTTGACAGTAGTCTGGGCGTATTAAAATTAAATACATTTCCATAGCAAAGCAAAACAAGTAAAGTTAACACAGGAAGGTTTGTACTTGATTACTTTTCCCTAATAGAGTTGTATCAGTCCAAAAGACTCCCTTAGGGCACCTACCTTCTCGGAGGTGATATTGGCTGGTCGGAGCATGTGCTTTGGCCCCTCTGACTCAGCCACTCATACCGGATTACATAAAAAAATTCTGTGTTTCCTCCATGTTTTTTGGTTGTCTTGTAAATATTATTTGTATCAAGCAAGTTAATTTTTTTTTTAAAGCAAGAATATACAGGTCCGTTAACTAAAGCTGGCACGTACACAGTACTCACACGCATTCAATTGCCCGCGTGCGAGTGAGACAGATCGGGTTTTCGTGATGCGTATGCAGTGCGACGTCTCACTCGCACGCGGGCAATTGCATTGGTGTGAGTACTGTGTACGTGCCAGCTTTAGTTAACCGACCTGTAATGTCAGTCAGTATGCCGTGGCCCTTCCGGACCATAATGTTGAATTTGCAAAATGTTGAATTCTTATCATGTTGAATTCGCAAAATGTTGAATCCCAAAACGTTGAATTCGTAAAAGGTTGAATTTTCTGGACCCACAATGTTGAATTCCTAAAATGTTGAATCACAAAACATTGAATTCGCAATAAGTTTAATTTTCTGGACCCACAGTGTTGAATTCCTAAAATCGTCTGTGAACCAATACTAGTACTGGCCACTTGTAATAAAGTGATGTGATTTGTCATTATCCTTTACTATTGTCAGTGTCAAGTTCATAATTTCCTGTTTATGATGAAATGAAAATTAAAAAATAAAATAAAATAAATAAATAAAAATTTTACATAAATTTTTTTTTATTTTATTTTTACAACATAATGACCCTTTGATAATCTAAAACACAAAGTAAAAACATCCTCCCGGAACACAATGTTCAACTTTTAGCGAACTCGGCGAACTCAACATTTTAGGAATTCAACATTGTGGTACTCATGGGATATTCAACTTTTTAGGAATTCAACGTTTTGGGATTTAACATTTTGCGAATTCAACATGATAAGAATTCAACATTTTGCAAATTCAACATTATGGTCCGGAAGGGCCGTGGCCATGTCTGGATTGCCGACCGCTGTACAATTTTGAAATGTATTGGGGAAGCAGAATGCAGATAAGTGGATATCTTACTGAGGGTGTAAAATATCATGCAATATGAGAGAATATTGTCATTGGGTACTTCCACTAGGTTTCCGCTATAGTTTTAATCAAATCTACTTGAACATCACTTGTGCGCGGTTCAGAAATCTTTTTTTATTTAACATATATACACATAGTTATTGATTTTTTTGACAGGTGAATGAACAGAATAGCATTAGTTTTAGAGAGTAGCTTTCTATAAGCAACACAAAATAATATAACAAACAAACAACCAACCCGAACCAGTGAATAAAACTAACAAAGCCACATGTGTGCCATTATAAATAACAAAATGAATACAAAAAGCAGGCAGAAACAATCGGTAAACATTGTGTTCATTCATCCCCTAGTAAGTTGCTTTGTTCTAGAGTTTCATTAAGAATATTTTTAAGAAGATCTAACTCATGCACGAAAGCACAAATTGGGAAGAGTTCTGGTCATCGGTTACGTTCCATCTGTCGATGGGAAAACTATAAACATAAAAGCCTGAACAATTATGAGAAATAAGGATAGGTGAATGTACAAACGGAGAAATAACGCAAAGTAAAGGGCACGCCAGCCAGAGCTCTGTTAGTAAGACAAGAATGTTAACTGATCAAGGAGGGGACGGCGGCGCGCGGGGCTCGCGGCGCGGCGGAGAGGTACAAGAAGCTGTCTAATGAGTGACGTAGCGGGTGAGGCGTACATATATCACAAAGCGGTCTCGGGGCCTCGGTCCGCGTGGCGGCGGCGGCGGCGGAGGAGGCGGCGAGCGAGGGCTGGCGCCGAGCCAGGGCTCCCGCCACCTGACGGTGCGACACGCCGACACTCCTCGCGCACCTCGCGGCGCCCTACGCACCCCGCCCGCCCGCGCCGCCTCCGCCGCCGCCACACCATGTCATTTCGCGACGTTAGTGCATCTTCCGTTTCAAGCGGAGAATTTTATTCAAACCAAATCGGAGTCACACAGTGTGTCGATACAAGAAACAAAATGTGAACTACACAACTCTAACTAGGCGTGACAGGGTTGCGGGGTTACATTTTAGCAACAGTGACAGTTTATGACGCACAATGTATGAACTCACTCACGCAAGCACGAGATCAATTGATTTGGGTCCAAGTGACCGCAAATGCATGGATAAGTGAGAGAGAGAGAGAGAGAGATAGAGAGAGCAGTGGAGAGGATGGCGTTACGGAGGTTACGGAGCGGCCGGCGGCGCGGCGCCCCAGGAGCGCGGTGATGGTGAATGCTGACGAGTCGAGGGCTCTAAGACCGGCACTGGGCGAGCGCGGAAGAGAACTCTAGCAAATGATCGGAGTCGTCGGTTGATAATGATTGGATAACGTACTGCGTGATCCAGCGTCTGCATTGCGTTGAGCATTGTGCTCACGTCCACTGGCACTGCCGTCTTCCCATAATAACGGAAATTATTTAAATATTAGGCCTCTATACAACACAACCAACAATACATACACAGTGGAATAGTATAAGAGTATGCAGCGCACCTCCCGCGGCCCGCAGGCAGGCTGCGGCCTCGCTCCCTGCGGGCCTACGCTCACTATACGGAGGCTACACGCACCACCCGGTACCCCGCGGCAACACACACACTGACAGGCCGTCTAATTATAACTTGCAAACACATTTCACTGCGCTTCATTATCTGTGTGTTATGCCCATATAAGGTGAGGATGTGGGAGTTTCTCAAGTAACATTTATTAATTTTATTAAAAAATATAGATACATTTATGTATATTATTGTCCGCATTGGTAAAAGTGTTAGCGGGACATAAGGTAAGATATCTCAAGTTAAACTGACACTCAATATAGAAGTAGATATGTATATTGCGGAGAAAGGGAAGACTGAAGAGTGGTTCGGTAGCTAAGTGCGCGGGGTGGGGGCGAGGTGAGCACGGGAGACAACTCACCCTCTCGCCGCTCGAGTAGAAGAAGTATTTCAGCTTCACAATGTTACAGTGCTCCAGCCGTCGCATTATTTGAAGTTCCCGGTTCTGAAAACAATACCGTTCTCATGTTCATTGTTAATGTGTGATTGAGCTCCACAAGTAGCGAGGTGTGTCCAAATGTGTTTAGAAGCAGTTACCACCGGAAAAGAGTAAACAATTTGACTCGTGGAAAATTTCATGCGTGACTTGTTGCTTGCTCTTTGCATGAAATTAAAAAATTCAAGATAAGGGGGATAATTATAAAATTAAACCAATCAGCGGCACGATAATAGAAACAATTGTATTCAAAAAGTACCTATAGAGATGATCAATCATGTTTGTTGCGACTGGATTATCTTGTAGGTTATATTGTATTGCATGAGTCAATAATAATTATTGTATGTATACAAGATACATAAGTGGGGTTGAGAAGATTGTAGATAATTAGCCAAGCACATAATAATCTCAGACATTTGACGTCAGAGTCCGCGCTAAACATCAAATTATATAACTTTATTGTGAACTCCACAACCTCAGCAATATAATGTAGGATACAGTAACCAATTTATAAAATTAACTCATTATTTTTACTTAGTTATTTTGATATAATAAAAATAATTTACAATGCCTTCCCTTGCAGGGTCGCAGTAAATATATATAAACAAAGTATTTTAACAATTAAATACAATTGAATCATAATATTTTGACTCTGTTTTGATAAACAAAGTTTTAATTTTTTTTTTTTTCTTCAACACCTCAGGAAGACTTCAAGTTTGTGGAACATCAGACAGGTGTGTTGCATTTTTTTAATGTCTGAATAAAGAAAGTAATTTTGAAACAAGTGAATGTTTATAATCCTAAATTAAAACATTTGCTCTAATTTTAAAAGAGAGACAAGACAACACATCTTCATGTGTGACAGAGAGAACTGTCGCCACAATGCCAATAAAATACTAGTAAAATGTGTGTTCAATAAAGTATGAATAAATGATTGCTTGCACAGGATAGGATGCACAGGAGAAGGGCACGCACGGGTGGATGAAACGCACCTTAAACCTTTTGTCCTGGAGCACCTTTTTGATGGCGATGAGCTCGCCCGTGTCGCACAGCTTGGCCTGGTAGACGACACCGAAGCTGCCATTGCCTATCAGCTTCATGTCCGAGTAGCTCACGTCATGCGGCCTGTCCGGGCCCTGGCCCGGCGTCGCCACCACAGTCGTCACCTTGGAACCGTCCTTGCCTGCAACAACGCACCACACCCACTCTTAATAGCTTCTAGGTGGCATTTCTCAACACTATTCATATTTTTATTAGAATAATAACAAAAATATACCTAAATATAACAAAAATAAAAAAACAAGTACGCCTAAGGAGCATTAATAAGGTGCACTTATCACTACTTGTGTGATATGTGTGTGATTTCTTCCGTCAACCTCTTTAAGGTCTTTCAATAGTAGGTAACAATGCGCTACGGGTGTATGTGTATCAGATACTGATCACGTTCCCTTACAAATATATTTTTTTACGATATAAAAAACGTACTTATTAAGGTGAAATACGCGCACTTCACATATTAAATTTGAGAGAGTAGGTTTATGATATCGTAAAAAAAAAAATTTATATGGGAACGTGATCAGTATCTGATATACATACACACCTTAGCGTATCGTTACCTACTAATGAAAGACCTTATATATTATATATTTATTTCAACTCTAACATGAAGAACTGTAGGTTTCATGAAAGGTGTTTGGTCAATTGTTTTTAAAAGTTTGGAAACGATTTGTAAGAGTAACAAGATCCTAAAATTATTCTCTAAGTATGTTTAATTCTTTATGTATTTTTTTCATGCGAAACTGAAGACATTTATTTGTGTGTCAAATATATAAGTGTAACTATTATTTTTACGTCAATTAATCCGGCACCATTCATCAACCTTACAATCCCAAGTAAGACTGGTACAGAATGAATGTCTTTACGCATGAAGCCCATTTTTTGTAAAAACGTTTAGTCCAATAAAGTCCATTTTCATTACATTTCAAGACACAATATAGGTTCCCATTGTACCATTTACTATAAAGGAAACATTTAAATTTTCATGAATACGCACAAACAAGACAGCTTCCTGTTTGTTGGCCTACAGCAACTCGTGCGCGACAACGAGGTACGTTTTCTTACCAGCTGTAAGTGCGGCACAGAAGGTCAGTTCGCGTTTCAATGACTCAGTTATTTCAGTTGCTACGTCGCCATTTGCATTGCTAATGTTAAAAGGGCATGTCAATTAAAATGCTTGGCTAATAGTTCATGCTTGAGGAGCGTAATTTCAACTTTTTCATTAAGTATAATATATGTAAGAATTTTGAGCAGCCAGTGTCTCAGATATAAGCTCGGTATAAGTTGTTCAGTGACTGACGACAGGTAGGGCTATACCTACTTCATTAGTATAGGATAGAGAGAGATAGCATATCTACATTTTATTAGACTGGCAGCTGTCGTTCAATGCTCTGTCTGAGAAGAGTAATCTCAAAAATAAAAAATAAATATAAATGTGTATCTGTGTAAAAAAGAGCTAAAAGTACATTCAATAAGAATAAACAATAAGACACAATAAAACAGAACCTACACAAGAAAAGAAACAGTAATAAATATACAATAAAATGCCATGTCTAAGGTTATGCCATGTCTAAGGTTATGCCATTATAGATTAGAGGCAGTGTAGGTGAATTTTGATGAGTATGCGCTAAAATAGAGCTTCGCTTTGTTTGCTTGCATGCATATTTATGGCATGCAGTAACGTACGCACTTACACACACAGACAAAGTAACACAAGAAGGAGCTCATCCAAACAAATTGTTCCTAAGGGAGAGGCAGATGTCTACTCCTGCAGGTTGCAGGCGAGTGAATTCCCTAAAACCAAATAATTCGAGAGTGTAGACCCGCCATTGCTATACAATAAACATGCCATATAATTCACTTAATAACGTTTACCTACTCAACGAGTTTTTGCCTCTCAATTTTTTGGTCGCTCTGTACTAAGCCCGATTGCGCGACCAAAGAACCAAGACCACAGAACGACCAAAGAACCAAGACCACAGAACGACCAAAGAACCAAGCCCACAGAACGGCCAAAGAACCAAGACCACAGAACGACCAAAGAAACAAGCCCACAGAACGGCCAAAGAACCAAGACCAAAGAACGACCAAAGAATTTAGAGGCATATAAACTCGTTGAGTAGGTAAAAGTTATTAAGTTAAATATGACATGTATGGCCTACACTTTTTAATTATTTGGTTGTAGGGAATTCACTAACTTGCATATGAGTGAATACTGCATAGTTTCGCTATTATTTTCTATCGAGTTAAGATAATCAAATCATGTTTTCAAAAAAACTATCAATCTGCCCTGATAGATGAAGTTTACATAATAAAAACGGAATATGTCAGGTGAGTAATATTGTTGGTACATCTCTCAGAAAAAGGTGAATTTAAAAATGTATGATCTCTTCTTGTGTATACGTGAGATAATCCTAAAATCAGTGGAACCATGACTATCAGAAAATAAACTTCCTTCCCGCGATCGGGACTAAACTGCCAATCCGTTGCAGTGAAGGTAAGGAAGTTGCACATAATAGTTCGAATCCGTTGCAGTGAAGGTAAGGAAGTTGCACATAATAGTTCGAATCCGTTGCAGTGAAGGTAAGGAAGTTGCACATAATAGTTCGAATCCGTTGCAGTGAAGGTAAGGAAGTTGCACATAATAGTTCGAATCCGTTGCAGTGAAGGTAAGGAAGTTGCACATAATAGTTCGAATCCGTTGCAGTGAAGGTAAGGAAGTTGCACATAATAGTTCGAATCCGTTGCAGTGAAGGTAAGGAAGTTGCACATAATAGTTCGAATCCGTTGCAGTGAAGGTAAGGAAGTTGCACAAAATAGTTCGAATCCGTTGCAGTGAAGGTAAGGAAGATGCACATAATAGTTCTGACGGTGGCGCTACTGTCGCGAATGAGGCAGACAGATTGAACTTTACTGTCATCATGAACAATAATGTTATTTCTTTTGTATGCACGAGTTGTGCATTCAGTGCACAAGGAAACAAAGGCTGCACATACTTGCGAGACAGTGCCTAATGAAGAAGCATAGAATACCAACGTAGTGATCTTGTTAGTTTTTTCTGATCGTTTAATTTAACAAAAGTACGCATCGTTGAAGCACTGCTATGCTATATACTTGCACCCAAGGCAAACGGATGTAATGTAATTTTATAATGATAATAAATAACTAATATTGGTTGTTATTGATCAAATTGGGTAACAGTTAGTGTAAAGGCCCCAAAATTACTATGTACAGGAATGACTAATCTAATCAAAAAGATATAAAGCAGTTTACCAACAACATGTATTAAACATACCAATCACTATGAGTTTGCAAGTTTACAATTTAGCAGAGTAAAACCAACAACCCTGCCGATAAATTGTACACATTAGGTATACTTGATAGATACAGGCCGGCCTATAAGCAAAACTAATTCCAGCTCCTCAGCACTGACATTAATGAAGAAGTATCGATTCAGTTTTTTTTTATGTAATCCGGTATGGGTGGCTGAGCCGGAGGGGCCAAAGCGCATGCTCCGACCAGCCAATATCACCTCCGAGAAGGTAGGTGCCATACCGGAGACTTCCCTGGATTGCTGGCTATACTGGACTTGAGGAGAACACAACCGAGGCTGCTATGCGGCCATCTTACATCCAGTACGGTGGTACCAACCCAGTCGGCTACAATTTGAGCCTACCACCTAGTAAGGGGCAAGGGAAGTGGGGCAGGGGAAGGGACCTACAGTTTTACACCGGTTCCGAACGGTGAAGCAGCAGGTGTAAGTATGCACGTAAATTTGTTCGTCAGAAAAAACTCATTGGTACACGCCGACCGGATTCGAACCGCGGACCTCTCGCATGAGAAGCCGATGCCCAAACCACTCGGCCACCCGCCGCCCTTCTGAATTGACAGTTCCAGAAATGTCAATTCAGAAGGGCACAAGATATCGCGTATTTTCCCAAATCTCTAATGGAATCAAGCAAATTATGAATTCATATGATATGATCATGATGTGGTGGAACGTTCAGAATTGTTCAGCTGAAAACAATTTATTTGCAAAAATTCGGGCAAGAGGCACATCAAGTCTATTATAATAGTTAATTTAAAGGTGAGACGGTGAGGCCACACTATACGCGAGCGAGGGGGAGCGGCACGGCGCGGTTTAAAATTGTCCATACGAACAGATTGCCGCGTAGTGCGGGTTTACTTCATACGATTTCATACAAAGAATATTTTGTTCCGCATGGTGCGGCCTCACTCGAGTTATAATTAACGCGAGGTCATGGAGAGACGCTTTCGTAGAAGAAGATTTCAAATAATATTTCTCCTTCATCAATGGTACGGAAGTCGCGTATGATTCCACTCAACGTGCATGTCACAAACTCTTTGGCCAAGGAAATGTAATTTTGAACCATATGAAACGGGAACCGGGTGCGGACTGGCAGCTTCACATACTAAATATTAGGCACCTATTTGTATTCTGGTAGATAAATAATTACTACGGCAGCTGCTGCCGCGCGCGACAGCTCCTCCGTCGTCGCCGTGTGAACGAGGCCTAATGCGTGCTTGTCATACATTAAAATATATTATGCAGTCGCGACGAATCTCACTTCAGCAAGTCAACCACTACAGCCGCCCGTACAGAACACGTGCCGTCTTTGTGACATTATGGGCATCTGCTGTCGCTGCCTGAGTAGCAGATTTCTATGAATCCTACAGACTAACTTATAGGTATATTTAAATAGCCGAATTCAACAGGTATTGTCATCGCGACAGATCTTACAACGACACCTACCTTTTTTTTTATGGAATTCCTGGAATTACCTTTTACACCACCGGCTGACATGCGCAGTTGGCTCCATTGCTATATGACTACACTAGAATTCGTAACGTGCAGCTTTGTATAAGTCACTAACTCGTATGTTGCCTAAGATCAAAGACTGTCTTCGTTTAGTTCAAAGTTGGTGAGTGATTTTATCAAAATAAT
The DNA here is from genome assembly GCA_946902875.1 of Nematopogon swammerdamellus. Classification (NCBI taxonomy): domain Eukaryota; kingdom Metazoa; phylum Arthropoda; class Insecta; order Lepidoptera; family Adelidae; genus Nematopogon; species Nematopogon swammerdamellus. The sequence continues at coordinate 11,546,602 of OX336341.1, read as the reverse complement.
AATGTATGTAATTTTTTTTGCTCCTGCGTTCACAGTTGTTGCAAAATAAACAGAAATATGTCGAGCAAGTTCCGTATGCTATGCTCCTCCCGTGAGATGCTGTCTCCGAGTATCGCCGGTCAAACGTCGGCCGCTCTCGCGCTAATCAGTTCCGCACGCAGCGGCACATGTTATCAACTTATCGCACTTACTGACGCAGTTGATAGGACGAACAACGTGCATACAAGTCAATAAATACGATACACACATATTTTAGACACTTCTTTTATGCATTCGGCAATATCTCATCTGTGACTCGGCCATCAAGGCCAGAGAAATAGCGCGCCAACCCGTGGAGCCAACGGCACCTAAATAAAAATGATTTTATAATTTGAGAAAGCTCGTAGCTGATATTGACAGCGAGTCAACGTGGGTTTCACGACCTAATTGAAATTTCATTTGCAGTTCTACGCTCGGACTATAATAATAATTGGACTCACGCCCCGAAGATCGACGTAAAAGTGAGTGAATGAGCTTGGATCAACAGGGGCCTTCTCTTCTTGGAAACATTTTTCGGTGTGACGAGCAGAAACCCGTTCTCGTCGCTCCTAACTTTCCATGTGACCGGTCAATACCTTCCGAAGGGTCAGCTAGTCATTTAGGGAAGCAGTGGTGTCGGTCGAGCGGGCCACGGGCGTCGCTCGGCGACGGCGCTCGACGCTCGCCGAGGAGGCGTCGCGGCGCGGCGTCGCGTCAGCGTCGAGCTATCGATTCGGCGAACGCTTCGCGGCGGAGGAGCGGCGCGGGGCGCAGTGGAGTGACACCGTTTGATAGCGAATGTCTCATTTCTAGAACTAATTTTTTATTTAACTGCGCCGTAGGCCCTCGAATTAATGTCCTTTACTTCCCACTAGAAGCTAGATTACACTTTACACTGCATTAAAATGTTGGTTATTAGGGCGAGCACTACTATAATTTTTATTTTTTATGGACAGCAGGCACGCACGGCCCAAAATTTCAACGGAAGATCAGTCACGCCAATAACACCGCTCCGAGTGAAACCACGCTCAGAAAGGCATGCCAGCTAGCTATAAGGCGGACAAAAAGGTCTTTAAAAAACAAATCTACGCAATTCAATATAATATACAGAATATAATAAAGACGTACCACGGACCTTTCATAAGACCATTCCCAGAGTAAATGTCCTAGACAGAATTTCTTAGAAATATTATAACTTTTTTTTTTTTTCAATTATATTTTACTGCAATTTCATGATGACTTTTCAAGCGTTTAGCTGCAACAAAATAAAACAAATGTCTACCATGCATTTTAGACCCTACTCACCTCATGCGTCTATTCTATACAAACTATTTTTAGGCACTCATAGGAGGATAGAAGTTTTAATTTATCCGCGATGGTAAAATAATTATTCACACTATCGGATTAATTTGGTGCGAAAATAAAAAAATAATAATATCTCGGTAACTATGGGTTTATAAAAAGGACGATGAATATTTTTATCTTCAATTAGGCTGGGGAACACGCTCGAGAAAGGTCCACAGAACGTCTTCATACACCCCGCATAGAATTATATTCAAAAAACCCTCGAAAAACCCTTAGTACTTCTTACTATTATTATGTAGTCACCTCATACTGCGCAGTGCGTACCTACATCAATGAAGGTCCGCCTTCATTATTAGTGTTTAAAAGCCCTTCAAAAGGCACAAATTGACGAAGGTTTGAGGCGCATACGAATTCCGAAGCACCTCAAACATTCTATAGAGCTCCTAAAGCATCAACAGTCTGGGCAAATATTCCCCGCCCACCATTCACTGTATGGTATGGTGTAGGTACAGTACGTATAGTCGTAGCATTTTCAGTGGTGGTGCGGTAAGACCTGGCGCCGCGCGCCTCGTACCTGCGCGCTGTGCGGTACGATATAGGAAAGTGGTGTACCGTGTTGTACGGTGTTTGTACCGTGTGGGGCCGGTACTTTAAAATAATAGCCCTACTGCATCTCTCCCCGTGTATGTCGTAAAAGGCGATTAAGGGATATGACTCCCTTCTTATATCACTAGGTGGTAGGGTTTAACCCGCCCGGGTTGGTACCACCGCACTGAATGAAAGGTCGGTCGAAACGGCTACGTAAATAGTTTGTGTTTTCCGTCCAGTTCAGTGTAGCCGGCACGACCGAAGGGAAGCACTGACGTGGCACCAAGTTCACCCGGTGTTATGGGCTGACATCACGGATGTTGTAGGTGATGTAAACAACCGTGTCAGTTTCCATAAAAAAAATATTTTAGTTTCATGAACTAGATAAAGCTAAAATGTTAGGCTTACTTGGCCAGCGCAGCGTGTGAATCTGGTTTAGAATATAAAAGGTCCATTTCATCACCTTCGGATAAAATGTAGCGATCGGCTAACTTCTGTCAACTGTATGAGAAATGTCACTACAGACATAACTGTCGTCTGACTTAACTGGAGGTGGTTAAATCAGTGATAATATGTCGGGTTTTAGGCACACGTGATTACAAACAGTGTAACAACGGTAGGACGTATGCGGCCATGTTGTATGCGGCAGTCAAGTTGGGTTAGGTTAGGTTAGGTTAGGTTTACTTTAGCATAGGATTATTCGACAATATGAAAATTTTGTAAATTAAAGGATTTCAAGCTCTTTAAGAGAAGTACTTAATTAGAAATTGTAATAATTTTGTTAGGTTAGGTGAGGTAAGTAAGGTTACAACTTACAAAGTACATATTAAATTACATAGTTTTGTAATAATTTCAGTATATTTACATAAGGCGACGAGTGAAAGTGTAATAAATTTCCATTTTACAGCAGATATCCCTTAACTAATTAGAAAAGTATCGCTAAAGCATGACTGACTTTGATGATTCAAATTGTTTATGTGCATAAATCAAAATTTTATGAATAATTTGACTGAATCCTATGTTCTTTGTATTTTATTATCTTTTTTAATGGTTATATCCTTTATTCTTGACTTAATACTTTAAATTTTTTGCTTAGATATGGTATGTTACATTTAACGTAATGAAAACTTAGTATGTAAGTTATATTTAAAAAAAAAAAGCTCTATAAGGTTTCTTACCCGGTTCTTTCTTATAGATTGCATTGCGGAACGGGACATGACATAACAAAAAAAAATGATGACGAACAATATATACTGAAGATGCATACATACGTCTCAATGAAATGTTGTTAATGTTGTGTGTTCTTTAATGCCGAAATAAAAATCTGAATGTGATGGTCTTCATCAAACATTGCTAAGAACATAGCCGTCTCTAATCTGAGTGTAGAGACGGCTATGCTAAGAACCATCCCAGGTTAAACCAGATAGATATATACATAGATAGATAGAAAATGCTTTATTGCTCCAATAAACATGTTGAATGAGATTACTGTTGAATGTCTGAATAAGTACCTACATTAGAATATTTACATAAGGTTGATTGAGGTTGATTGAGGAAATTGGCTGCGCCTGAGGCTTCGACCTCGGGCAGAGCCACCCAGTTCGGAAGCAATAAAAAATAAAGGTGCAAAGGCGGAATTATCAGATTTCTTACAGTCAACCTTTGGATGTTTATGTAAGTTAAATGTAAGTAGGTAGTAGCAAAAGATTTGAGCGTGAGAATTGAAGATAAAATAGTAATAAGAATAATTATTAATAATACATATAAGTAGATGCTAGTTAAATAAAAGCCATACTTGTGAATTACTAAATATATAGAATATAATATACATACATAATTATCTACTTGTCCATCCAGGTATGAAACAAAAGGTTTTATTATGTTTTCACTTCACACTGACGGAGATAATACAGTTTTAGGTGTTTTAGGGTTCCGTATCCGGTACGGGACCCTATTACTAAGCCTACGCCGTCTGTCTGTCTGTCAATTTTTAAAATGTGAAATAAAGAATATAAATGATAATATAATAATATGTCTGAAAAATCAGTGCTGCGGCAGAAAGCTCGCCCGCTATCGCAACAATAAGCTGAGACAGACAGCCATCTATCTTGTTGTTCTCATTCATGCTATGTATGTTAAATTATTCATTTCTGATATTAAGATAAGATAAAGAAACATATTTCATTTCATAGTGGTAGATAGTTAATCTAACTACTACTAATAATTAGTAGTTAGATGACTTACACAGAAACTTTTGTAACTATGAAATGCATCGGTAAGTCTATCTTCATGACACCGCATGAAGAGAGCCCGGCAGCGCGTGCGCGGGCAGGCACATTATTTACACGTCTTGCGATGAAATGCTTGCACATGGGTAGCTTTAGCGGGTCAAATATTCAAAACTTCATTTACCAAGCGTCGCACCTCGTCCCACAACGCCGCAAAACCCGATGCCACACCACTAAACACGCAACACGCCGTTCGCGATAATTACCCATTAGCAAACAGTTTCCGCACTTCGCAGGACATCAGTCGAACGATCTCTTGCACCGACTGCAATATCGTGCCCCATTTCACCGACCGATGTGTGCAATGAACTGGTTCTTCGACTTCGGCTGCAACACATTCCGAGCGGCGAAAATAGAACGCAGTTATTCCAGTGCTATTCTAATGCCAATCAAATTCAAATTCTGGAAAGTGCTCGATCGCAAGCTATGTGTACCCTGGACCGCCGTCTTGTCGAAATCAGACGTGAAACATCTTCAGCGACAGGACTATGATTGAAATTATTCAAGGAAGTACTCGCAAGTTATTTTCGTCTTATTTTAATAGCCACTTTCGTGCGAAACCCTCGAAAATACTGCCGACGACTTCGAGCAACGAGCATTATGCTCTTCAAATTTCAACCACTGAAGCGACAAAATTGTGTTTCTTTCAAATGATGTCCCCGGGTAGAATCTAGGTATTCCGAGCGTTTAGAGCGGGCGGCGCGAACTAAATTTGCATTTCTTCGACAGCGTCAATTTTCGAGAACTCTCGCGGCCCGCCTGCCTACTGGCTACAGTACATGAATTGTAACCTGAAGCGCACCTTCAACGCCGCCGTTCACGTACAACACAAAACATTTACTACCAATGTCGTTTGTAAGCGTTTCGGTATAGGTTGGACGCGGTGGAAGACAGGTAACACAATTTCAACGGTGGTGCCTCTAGGTGTGAACAGTTTTTATATTTCACTCTTTTTAGTTATTTATATCACATAACAAGTTCTGCATAGAATTGGGCGTTATACCGTCCAATATCTTGAACCACACCACACTTAAGGCGAGAATAAGGGTCAAAAGGTCAACTTTAAACGAAATTATTGAGCTATTGGTAAAGATAAAAAATCTGTAAAAAATATATGTTATGTATTGATCTTTAATTAACAAACGTAGCGAAAAAAATTGTATTTTACTACTTTTAAAAGGTGTTAAATAAATCTCCAAAAAATAACGAAAAGTAAGAAAATTGTACATTCAAGTTAAATTATCTTGAGAAGCATAAATTGTTTCAATACAAGACCCTCATAGAAATATAGATAATATTTTTCCTCAGTGCTCGGGTAGCACGGTTTGAGTCCTATTTCCGCCTTAACAGTCCATATCTTGAAAACTACTGAAGCGATTTTGATGAAACTTGCACTGTTCCCTAAGTTGGAAGATACTTAATCTAATATTAATATAATTATGGCAATTCGATTTCTAGTTTCGGATAAATTCGTGGACAAACATACATACATACAAATATATATACAAACATACATACGCTTATGAAATTTGGCACACCTGTTTAGAAGTCCACATAGACTAACATATACGAATATTGTGCAATTCCAACGATATTACATACATACGGGTCGAATTGATAACCTTTTTTTTTATTTAAGAAGTCGGTTAAAAAAGGGGCACCTTGCCTAGAATTAGGCTGAATATAATTTTTCTATTATAGAACCAGTAAAAATGCCTCCGTATAGTATAGGCCTCTTTGGCCGATTTCACTTCGTATTTGAGAATAAAAATGTTTATGAACTGTTTTTCTGTCAGCTCGAAATCATATTCATATACAATATATAAATAGCTTATGGCTAAAAACAACAACAATTACCAACATTTTAAAAGTTCCTTTGATCAGCTACAAAAGCTTTAGACTTTAGAACATAAATTCCTGTAATAATTTTTTGCAATACGTTATTTGCATGATATGACTTAATATTTTATTTTACAACCTGATGTGTGAGTATTATTCTGCATGTGGTTTCTCCAAGTATTATTCTGTTTGAATGAGTCGATTGAATTTACAACATTTCTCATTGAATCTAAATTCGCATTGAATTGAAGACTGTCGACGTGAAGGGTCTATCGTGACTTCAGCTCGCAACGTCATTCATTACTGGCGATGGAATCGATTCAATGGCGATTGTATGGACATATTTTTGCACACAGACAATTTAGGCGACATGATCGTGCGGAGATGTAATCAACGCGGACCGGCCGTTTCCAGTTACACATCACGACAGATAAACAACACCTCTACACGCTCTATCACATTTAAAAATATCGACGATATTGATGCGAATTGAACACAAACAAGATGCGAAACAGACACCGACGAAAACCGACTGAAAATTCCATTGGTAGGTAATCGAGAGGCGGGTCTCACGCGATCAGGTTCAGAGCATTTTAACCCCCGACGCAAACAGAGGGGTGTTATAAGTTTGACGCCTACGTCTGTCTGTCTATCTGTGTGTCTGCCTGTGGCATCGTAGCTCCCAGAAGACGGATGTGCCGATTTGGATGCGGTTTTTTAAATTAGAAAGGTGGTTTAACCGGGATGGTTCTTAGCTATGTGTCCCTTAAAAATCTTGAAATAAAAGTAAAATTACAAATTTTAAAACCCCCGATCCCTTAAAATGCCAAACATGATTTCCGTGGAACCGCTAAGTAAATACAATATAAAAACTCAAGAGATAAATAATTAATATTAATAAATATTCATTTAAAAGCTGCGTGGTTAATTACTTAGCGGTCCCCCAACGCCTTTAAGTAACTAAGTTGAAATAATGTTTTACTTTTAAGGAGTCGGGGGTGTTTTTCATCGATATTTTCGGCCGTTTCGCATACTCAAGATCATAGTTCTGATTCTGGTTCTGCGGACGCTTCTGGTACATATACAACGTTTAGAGTGTTCTCTCCTAGATCATCTGTGTGTGTGATTTACCGGGTAAAACTCACCGCAGAACGTAGAACAACAGGTGATCAAATATTAAGAACACGATAAAGAAAATGCGAAAAGAGTGAAATTAAAAACATTCAGATATTTGAAACACTGAAAACGAACGAATCTAAACAACGAAACAAATTATAATGAAATGTTACATAAATTGCTACTGATAAATAAATACATGTAAAGAACGATGAATGAGACATAAGCCTTGTAATTCTCCAACCAAGGCATCCATAAAAGTGTTTGCTACTGAAACCGTAGAAACACAATTTGAGTTCCTAAACTACTTATTGGATAATCCACGCAAAAAGAGAAAGGTTTTATTACCAATGAAAGTTAATTCTAAGCATGTTGAAAGTGACCGCCGTTGGAATTTAATAAGCAGTGAGCTACACTACACTATCGTATACGTAAATAGACACGCATTTATAATATCGTGAACATATTATAATATATTTAAAACGTACTCAATTAATGAGTCACGTAATATTTCTCAATCATCATTATGATTAACGTCATCATCACCAATTATTAATGCATCGTTGTGTCAAGTATAGCTACGCTTATTATAAAAGAAGCTAAGTAGTTATCTTTGAACCCGATAATCAACATAATGTCAATTATGAAAAATCTCGGCATTCACAATCTAACACTAAGGTACTTTGTCTAAGAAAAGGTTTATGTGGGACGTCGTGCTATAGCTATAAGGTCAAATCACACAACACCAATCTTAGAAAAAACAACATCGATAGAGGATCTAGTTAGAATTGAGTGAATGTAAGAAAGGACTCCACGCATGCGAAGTCCGACAGTAACGAGCGAGTCTGCTAAAGATTGTAAAACTAAAGAAACACAAAGATGAGTGATGGAATTCGAACAGTTAGTTGTCAGTAGTCATCGATGTGATAGGATCAATCCACTGTTCGTCTTCCATCGCGACTATCGCAAGTGAAAACAGAGATGAGGTGATGAGATTGAAAGTTCTAGTGAGATGGTGTCTACTCTCTCTACACACTACGGCCTACCGCCCGCTAGTGGGAGTGGGTGCACGACACAGGCTCGACTTACGATGCGATCCCGACGCCTTCTTATCTGACGAGTTCTCGGCTTTTTTAGTCGCGTCCGCCTCGCCTGTCCCGGTTGAAACACAAAACTTGCATTAGAACATTGAACATGTAACATCAACGATGCGCCGCAAGGAGTGCTCAGTTACAACAGCGAGGATGCGCAGCGGTGGTGGAGGGTTGAGCGAAGAGGGAACACTGGTCGACATCGACAAGGACTGGATGTGCGAGTCCCACCCAACTCACTGATAGAGCGGCGCAGCTTCTTGCAGAACGAGGAGATGCGATCTCGCGCCTTGGCGAACTGGTGGTGGGCATCGGCGGAATCATGCAGGCGGTAGAGCGAGGGCTCGGAGCCGCCGGGGCGCAGCGCGGGCGCGGGGGACAGCTCGGCCGCCGCCCCCGCCTCCACGCACACCGGTCCGAAGGAGCGCTCCAGGGCGCCGGAGGTTAGCGCGCGGTCGCGACTCGCAAGAGACTGACGCGCGCGACTCAAGTGGCGAGCGAGTGACTGACCATACTCGCCGCCGCCGCGCCGGCCGGTGACAATGAGCGACGCGAACTACAAATGCTACCTCACGCCTTACAGCAGCGACGACGTCACTCCGCGCAAACCCAGACCCATTTAAAGCACATTTACGGCATAGTCTAAATGCTTCACAAAGAAATTCATATGTTGATTGTTGATATGGCATGAAATACCATTTACATTCCCTTTTAACATTTGTAGAAGAACATAAGTGTTTTAAATTGCATTTCTTCCTGGCGGCCGTGTAGTACTGTTCGGTCATGCTCCACGCTTAGCAGCACTATACATACAGAGCTGGAACGTTTTCTTTAGACTCGTCAAACTTCAAGTCACATAAGACTGTGTTTTATTGTCTAATGGACCACAACGCTCCAGTCTGTGGCCGAAAGGGTTATGGGTTTACACGACGACGACGGGCGGCGCCCGAGAGGGCGGCTGGCAGGTGGGAGGGTCGTGGCTTCGAGCTTCACGGGCGACGCCTCTTCGTCGCAGCCGACTTCACTCACACCGCACGAGCGGTCGGCGTCCACGTTGCACGACTTCACTACGAGAAGGATGCTCGGAAGGATGAGCCCTTCTCTAATCTCTCTGCCCTTCGCGAGTGGTAGAACATCTTACAATATTTTTTTTTACAAAATAGGTATAACACTGAGGTCATATGGTATCAAAGAAAGTATGTAAACGCATCAAAGAAAGTATGTAAACGCAGACGGCCAACGCGCTGCTAAAATTGTCTCTACGCTTTCACGTTTAATTTTGATTTTCGCCTCGCTGCACGCCTGAATTGACCAAAATGTATGTATTCTAAGCCCGGCGGCGGTTGAAGCTTGAAAAAGGGGTCAAGTTTGCATTAATTTCATATAAAGTTTTTATTTTCTCGTTCGCTAGTGTATCCTTATATGAATTATATTTTCAGAGATCTTACAGAAATTTTCAGTACATTTTTTATCAGTTTTATGTACTCCTTCTCAACCGAAGAATATTAGAGGAAGATTTTTGTTTCAAAATGTTGACGATATTTGTATTTGTATTTTTTTTTTTTTTTTTTGTTGACAGCGCGACATATGGCGCCGAGCCACCCATAAGGTGTCTAACGACGCACATGGACATTCGGTCGTATGCGGGGGTTTCGAATGCCATGCCGGCCTGACAGGTGCCCATTCACGCCCCTCTTGAAGGACCCGAGACTGTACTTGGGGGGAAATATATGGGCAGGGAGAGCGTTCCAGAGTTTACCGGTTTTGTAGAGGAAAGATCTGCAGAATCGATTGGTACGCATCCGCGGTAAGTCCAGCGTGTAGGGATGCAATCCCTGCCCAGTGCGCGTGGTGCGAAGGTGGAAAGGGGACGGCGGGATCGCATTAAATAGCTCCTCCGAGCACTCCCCATGGAATAAGCGATAGAACACACTTAGGGAGCCGACATCCCTACGGTTTTGCAGTGGTTCTAGATCGCAGGACACTTCGGGGTCACCCACTAGTCGCACGGCTCGACGCTGGATTGAGTCCAGAGGCGCAAGCTGGTATTTGGCAGAGCCATCCCACAGGTGCGAGCAGTACTCCAAGCAGGACCTGATCTGCGATTTATACAGAAGCAACTTTTGGTCCGGCGTGAAGTACCGTCGCACCTTATTGAGTACGCCCAGCTTTTTAGAAGCCAGCTTGGCCTTCCCCTCGATATGGCGACGAAAGTTCAGGTCGTTCGACAGTTCGACTCCGAGGACCTAGAGTTGTAAAGATGCCGTTTTTTGCACTTTGATACGGATTTATTTGACTTAGGTACCGTGAAAAACGGAAAAATACGAAACGTATTTTCATATGAAATACTTGCTCTTTTCGCATTTTATTCCTGTTCTTTGCTTGAAACCAAAAAGTGAGTAGGTAACCAAAGTTCGCATCGAACACCGTAAAACACGGAAAGATTCAACAGGAAAAGGGAATAGAGTCGCGAACAGCTCTATCGCAGAGAAGCCTATCATTTAAAAATTATGTAGGTACTCACAATACTTCTTTGTTTTAATTCAACTATTTATCTATGCCGTAACATAATTTCATAACATTTAATTATACGGTATTGTTTACCTTTTAGTAAATTGGTTGGTTAACTACTCAATAAATAGGAATATCTTATAATATCATACCTAATCATAAAACATATTTACTTACTTGCCTAACTCAAATAGGTATCAGATCGATGGTCTACCTGCGTGTGATTTCCGTGCTGATGCTGACTAATGCCAGTTAAACTTTATTTATGTGATGGATGACTGATGGATGAGATGACAGATTAGCTGTCACATTTCCATCAATACTAAAGTCGCGTAAAAGAAGAAGATGATTATGTATGACATTTCCGATTTCAAAATAATCATAGAAAAATAATATACCAAATAATCATTATTAAACTTTAAAACAATCGTTTCCATTAATATTCTGTTCTGAACTTGTATAGCATGCATGCGTGCAACAAACCTAAAGTTCTAATGTCACTTGAATTTGACTCTTAAAATGAATGTTTTAGGTAAAATACGGCAGCACCGTGATTTGCCGACAAAGGAATGGGCTTAACGCGCGGTTTTCTTTAAAGACGCGCGGCTTCCTTTGAAGGCGCGTGGCTTCCTTTGAAGGGAAACAGAGAGCGGTGCCGACTGCCGCGTAGCATGCAATTTTGTGTTCTATGTATATCTGTCTAAGAATCATATTGCAATTACTTGTGAAGGCACGAAGCAAGAAGTCCATTTCGTCAAGCTAAGATGAACCTAATAATTAAGACAAGATGATCTAAAATTCGCTGTACTTTTGAAGCGTTGACGCCGGCCGCTGTTGAACCTACGTAAAATTAATTTTTTTTTACGTAGGTTCGGTTCGACAGTGCAATTTTATTTTTCATTCGTTTCTCGTCTGTCTTTTCTTTACGTTCGGGCGGTTCGAGCACGTTTGTATTTGTATTGTAGCACTCACGACTACCAACCCAGTCGGCTGCAATTTGAGCCTACCACCTAGTAAGGGGCAATCTTTGTTTTAATTTGTGTTTTATAGGGTTCCGTATCCGTCTGTCTGTCTGTTTGTCCGTCTGACCCCGTGAAAATTTTCACATAATAGGTATGTTTTATTATCAGGGATCGGAATTAGGTAGAGTGATTTGGTACCAAAGTAGGTATAGTTCGCGAGAGGATATAATATGGAGTTGTTAAAACCAGCACTTTGTATGGGAATTCTGAAAATTTCCTGGGAAATTTCCGGGACTGGATTTTTCTTCGGGATCGTATTTATTGACTAAATACAAGCTTCTTTTGTTCTTAGATGATTTTCTCTAGAGTGGCCGCTTATGGAGATATAATTTTTTTCATAAATTTTTATAAGTATCTACTCAATTTACAGGAAAACAGATGTGATAAAATAATCTAAGAGTGTATCGAACTGCTTACAAAACAAGACATAATTTGTTGTACCATCATTGGTTCTCGGTTTATTGCTCGCCGCGATTCTGAATTATCCAAGGACAGCATTTGTATGGAAAGCTCCGCCCCCTTTCCTGATTTAATTTCTCGAATGTTGATATTTTTTCGCCTGAATCTTATTTATAGACGAAATATAAGACACTTTTATTCTTGCACGTTTTTGAAAAAAATCGATATTTCCGAAGAAAAAAAAATCTAACATATTTTTTTTCCAAAATGTTCTCGATTGCTAATGTTTTTTGGCGGATTCTTATTTCTAAACGAAATATAAGACACTTTTATTCTTACACGTTTTTCCCTTAAGTCGATATTTCCGGAGAGAAAAATAAAACAACCTATTTTTTCATATTTTCTCAAATGTTGATGTTTTTTCTCCTGAATCTTATTTCTAGATGAAATGCGAATCTGTAGTTTCAATCATTTAAATTATTTTCAGAATCATTTAAAAAAAGTGGCCGCCATTTTGAACTTTTTAGTTACTGGACCAATTGCTTTCAAAATCGCTATCTGGGTGTGGGCTCTGAATACGAATCTGTAGTCAAAATTTAAAACAAGTTGCCGCCATTTTGAACTTTTTAGTTACTGGACCGATTGCTTTCAAAATCTATATTTGGGTGTTTCTGTGGGCTCTGAATACGAATCTGTTGTCAAAATAAAAAAAAAATGGCCGCCATTTTGAACCTTTTAGTTTTTTACTACAAATTCATATTCAGAGCCCACACAGACACCCAGATATCGATTTTGAAAGCAATCGGTCCAATAACTAAAAAGTTCAAAATGGCGGCCACTTTTTGAAATGTTCACTACAGATTCGTATTTCGTCTAGAAATAAATTCAGGCGAAAAAACATCAACATTCGAGAAAATATGAAAAAATAAGTTGTTTTATTTTTCTCTCCGGAAATATCGACTTAAGTGAAAAACGTGTAAGAATAAAAGTGTCTTATATTTCGTTTAGAAATAAGAATCCGCCAAGAAAACATCAGCAATCGAGAACATTTTGGAAAAAAAAAATTTAGATTTTTTTTTTCTCCGGAAATATCGATTTTATTGAAAAATGTCTAAGAATAAGAGTGTCTTATATTTCGTCTAGTAATAAGATTCAGGCGAAAAAATATCAACATTCGAGAAATTAAATCAGGAAAGGGGGCGGAGCTTTCATCGCGGCGAAAATTTCATCCAATATTGGTATCATGCATGAAAGAAACGGAAAAACCCCGTGTTTTTCGTTTTATTCAAAATGTATTTGTCGGTATTTTTCTGCCTTTACAACACTACGAGGACCCCGAGTTGTTCGCTTAACTTAAGCGACGTGCCGACGTTGTATATATAGATTGTAAAAAAGAAATTAAGCATTTCCGATAGAAACAACATTACTTTTTTCATATACTACAATACAACTCATGGTCACAGATTACTTATGGTGTGTCATTGACATGTTTTTCTTATCGGAGATTTTTTTTACAGCATCGATACACATATTAGCCACATTTTCAACAAAAATCTTTCTACATTCTTCCGTTGAGAAGGAGCACTTAAAAAACTGATTTAAAAATAATGCACTGAAACTTTCTGTAAGATATCTAAAAATCTAATAGATAGCGAACGAGAAAAGGAAATATTATTATTAATTTATGAAAGCTCAAAGCCTAGATCCACTGGGCTACTCGTAAACGCCTAAAGGCAAGTCACGCAGCAACATTTGCTATATTGAGTTGCCGCATTTAGAGGTTCATTCCGATATGCGGCGACGCTGTGTTGGAATAATTTGCCACCTCCACTAAAGGAGTTACAGTCCACTGCAGTTTTTAAGGATAAACTTAAGAAGATTCTTTTTGAATCTCAGCGTGGCTGAGTAGGAAAATTTATTTATCCTCTCAAATTTATCCTTTCAATATTATTGTTTCGGTTTTGTTCGTTTCTACTTATCTATTATTATAATTATAAGATTTCTAAAATGTGTTCTGTATGTACCTATTGTGTTGTTTGGTTATTCACTAGTGTTTTATTCTTTGCTTTGTTGTGTTTTAATCATTTATTTATGTGTGAGACTTGACTGGGTTTGTATTAGGAATTAGGAATTAGAATTAGTTTTATATAATAGATACAGATAATTATGTAATTGTACTACTATAGAGTACGGTGTAGTCTTAGGATTTGCTTAGTAAATTTTTTGGGCATAGCGTTTGGGTTATATATATAAGGGTAGTTATTTTCTTATTTGTTAAGTATTATTTTATATTGGGTGTGGCTTAAAACCAGCGATTCCATGTAGCTACCTAGCTATATGGAGTCACATGCTGTGTCACATCCTTTTCCGGTCATGGGGGTGGGCACTGTATGTATATCTTTATTTTTTAGGCTAGCTTCATATTGTCAACTTGTTATTTTAAGGTGTATTTATTGTACTGCCTCGTGATCGAGAATTAAACGTTTTTTACTTTTTTTTTTACTTTTACTATATTGCATTTAACGTAATATTCAAGTTCTTATTTGTACCTACAAATAAAATAGCTTCGATTAGGTAATGGACGACCTTGACAAACAAGTTTTTATAACTGGACGAGAGAAGTTGTCTAAACTAAAAGAGCCAATTCCGTTCGAAGAAACTTTCCTTTTCGAGACTTGCTAAATTCTCGAGGTTCACTCAGGAATGCCACGGTCGGCTACTAAAATGAATTATTCTGATAGATCAGCTTGCTATATATATCGATAGAGTTTGTGTTGTGAAGCCAGAATAGTAAAACCAACTTTGCGGTCTAACCGTGTTTGTCGATTCGTTATAAGTACTAACAAGTAAACAGCACTAATAAGTAATAATAACATATTGCATGACACATGGTGAGGTGCTGTAGCTACTGTTCAGTCAGCGGCGTGGTGTGATGTGATAATAGCTTGAGTTATTATAAACTAGCTTTTGCCCGCGGCTTAGCTTCGTGTCACATTTTGCTCCAGCTCAGGCCGTCGGTGGCGTAGCGTTATGATTTATAGCTTAAAACCACCTCGAGAAGTGACAAAATGCAACAGTGAAAACCGTACGTAAATCGATAAAGTGGTTCTCGAAAAATAAGGATATTCATTATATTGACGTACGTTAGATGGCCGTAGAAAACTCGCTTTATTTATTAGGATTAATAATACAATCTCGCTAACCAACCAACTTCAAACTGATTAAGAGTTGCCGTGCCAGTAACACGTGCACCGCGTTGTTCCCTTGCGCGAGTTGTAAACAGACGAGTGTTTACGGTACTCCCAAATGATCGACAAGCATATCGTAACAAGATTCAGACAAAGTGCTTCGAGGTTGTACCTACATACGACGAGCAACACTTTGAGCGCACGGTCGGAAACTATACAGTACACCAGGCAAGCAAGATGTACATTGTACAGTCGACCCCAACTTTAATGTACACACGTAGAATCTTTGTCACAAATTAGGCTTAAATGCGGGAAAAACTAGTAAATTATCCTCCGATTTTCTATGGTTTCACTAATGAGGACTAACACAGAGTTTTTTTTTATATACACTGACACGGTTGGCTACATCGCCTACAACATCCGCGATGTCAGCCCATAACACCTTAGTGAACTAGGTGCCATGTCAGCGCTTCCCTTTAGTCGTGCTGACTACACTGAATTGTAGACAGACAGAAAACACGTCAAACAAAAAAACCGGCCAAGTGCGAGTCGAACTCGCGCACCGAGGGTTCCGTATCGTCATGTCATGGTTAGCGCCACTCATGCCATCTATGGTGTGTTATTTTATGAGTTATGAAATGCTTTATATTAGTTAAATGTCATTTAAAATGCTTCACACTCTATTCGGTAGATGGCGCGCGCGCATACACTTTTTGGTTTCTTCTATGGAAACCCTGTGAATTTTTTACTTTTTCTTTTTTATTATTATTTGTTGTTATATCGGCCATAATAACATATATTCTGTGAAATTTTCAACGGGCTACCTATTAAGGTTCAAGAGATACAGCCCTCGGACAGACGGACGGACGGACAGACGGGTTCGCATGAGCCACGTCTTTCAGCGTAGACCGCTAGTTCTGTCTTCGGAGCGCCATAGTCAATGATATTATGTTAAAAACATTGGCCATAATGATCAACCAGCGGTCAACCATGCTCAGTGAGATGCCATGCCAGCAGATATGCGAACTCGTGCTGGGCTGTCTAGCTAGCCCTATGGATACGACGTTTGAAGACCCCCCAGGTGAAAGGATTCGAGAAACACACTCGTTCACCGGAGGACATTTCCACACCCTAGCGGTGTAACAAAGGAACGATTAATACTGTAGATTGGCAATTGTAATATGTGTCGCTTGAATGCTATAAATTGCATTCTATAAGGGCGAGTGCGAATGAGTTAGCAAGCCAAAGCCAACGGCATAGTCCTTAGCTTGCTTGGTAAGCCAAGAACTATACCTGATTTAAGAAAATGAATTAAGTGGTTTTCAACTAGCGGATTCATTTTCAACCATTTAATGACACTTTACTTACAAACTGTTTTTTTTTATAATAGCCATCCGCGCGGCTGTGCTCAAAAGTCTAATGAAAGATCAGGCACAGTCAATAACACTACATTGCGCACGTTTTGACAGCTCTTCCCTGATTATATTGAGGAGATGACTCAGCTCCTGCGAGCGTAACACCTCACTTCAACTTCCAACACCAGTTGGGCGGAGAGCGTCAGGTGTTGCTTGTTGGCAGAGCGCCATACGGGCAGAGAGTATAGCCTCAAGCGTGGAGCATCAATTCATTCAATCCGATTGAGTCATCATCATCATCGGCTCTCATACGCTAGTTATTGGGGCGGGACGAAAGGGAAGAGGAAGAAAATAAAGATTAGCATCTATATCCCTCATTCCACATACACCGACAACCACAAAATATACATGTCTTATATCGTGATTATTTGTGTCTCACGTGAGTCGGGATTCGGGAGTGAGTGGGAATGGTGATACGATTTTAGTTTGTAGCATGCGGTCGCTGCGCTGAAACCAAAGAGAATATAACCACTAGCTAGAAACCAACGAAGTACTAGTGACATCGCTGTATCATTTATTTATTATCAAGCAAATTGGCAAGTGCGCTCGCCTCAACTACTTTATTATCTCGGGGTGTTGACGTCACGAGCTGGAGGAGAGTGGGGGAAGTGGTTTGGTGCGTGACGGGGAAAGAGGTTGAGGAAGGGGGAGGGGAGGCAGGTCGCTAGACGCAGCACGCGTGCGCCACGGTGATAGAAAATTTCACTGCGGTGACGTCACATCACGTGACCGGGGCCCGACAATAATTGGATATTTACGCGATGGACTGATTGATGGCGTAGGTACTACTTTTACTACTGCAATTGATGATGAGCAAATGTGATCGCAGGGGTCATATAGAAACGTGGTCTCCTAAGTAGGTAAGGAGAACTACCCCTATGGAAAAGTTACGCCTCAGCAAAGAGGTAAAAAACCGGCCAAGTGCGAGTCGGACTCGCGCACCGAGGTTTCCGTACCAACACGTAAATAATTGGTCGGTTTACAACACACAAGTTTGACGCATGTATTTTTACCGTTTTTACGATATAGCAAAAACGAAACCATAAAAAACACGTTTCTTTGTACGTTGTATTTTTGTTAGGATAAATAACACATATTCTCTGAAAATTTCAACCGGTTACCTATTACGGTTATAGCCTAGTACGGATACCTATTACGGTTGTAGCCCAATACAAAGGTAGGACGGACAGACGGGCAGACGGACGAGACGTAGGTCTAATAATAGGCTTCCGTAACTGTACGGTTCGGAAACCTAAGAAAGGACTTCCACCAAAATTGTGTATCAAACCAGAAAACAAAGTTGTACCGGTTGTGACACACCTTAATGGTTCGCAAAAAACTTGGGACGGTGGTGCTGGCTGATACGAAACGCTCTATCAACAGTAAGGCCCACTTACACCAACACGAATTTAGCTATTTAAGTTAACTCGCTAATATAGATTTAAGAAAATAAATCCTTGCAAAACTAAACGTCAATTTAAAGTGGTTAAAAAATATTTTGTTAAATGGGGTCTGTCGGAGCAGCGGGGCGGGGGCGCAGAGATGGAAGATGGCTTTATTTTAAAGAAATGTCAAACTGACACTCGACCGCTGCCTCGCAGCAGTTGCTCCGCTCGCACTCATAGAAACGACAAGAGATCCATTTTATGGTTTGTATTACAAGGGGGCGCGCCATTCGGTGCTCTGTAGTTTGTTTGAAAGAAGTATTACGGGAGGATTGACAGCACATGCTGTATACGTGTATCTCCTTCTTATACGTGGCGATAGAGAACGTTGATTAGGAATAGATGGATTGGTGCTGCTCTCTGAGTTCTCGAACAAAGAAACTATTATATCGTAAAGCAAGACGAGATATTATGCAGCGATTTATGGATTTAAATTCCATTTAACTAAATGTGTCTTTAGCTATTTAACGTGACTTTGGTGCAAGTGGGCCTGTTCATAATGAAATGGAAGTTAGTTCAAACGTCGCTGCCTTCGCGTGATAGTCAATGCTGACTCGTCGGAATCCTCTTATACGAGATCGATAATGAGCGCCGAGCAAATCTAATTAGACGGCTGGCCGTGACGCGCTATATCTAACTGAACTTATCTAAACTTCCTTTGTCTCAGTGACGCTTGCCGCCATCGCTCTCTCGGCCCAATCTGATCACTCGGCTGTCGAGTGGTTTGAGACGGAGTGCGCGAGTGTGACTGATTTCTTAGGACCTACGCTCGAAGAAGATACAAGCATTACGTCAATCGATGGCTAGAGAAAGATATTATAGTCTGTTTTTTTGGAAGACGGAGGAAAGTGACGTTTGGAGTGTTGCCAGTTTCTGGCAAATTTTAAATAGGCATGTCGTTGCTATCGATACTTTTATCGATTGATTAACTAATGAAATGCTGTAAACTCTAATATTTACCTAATTTTGGATTTAATTGACAACATATTAAGCTAAATCTAGCTAGAAAAATGTTAAGTTTAAGGCAGCGCCACAGGTAGCGCATAATATGTGTGAAGGTGTGTCGTGTCGTGTTCGTGTCGTGTAAAAGTCGATACTATTTTCATCGACTACAATCACTAGTGGTGCAAAGCGTGCAACACTCTAATGTCAGTCAAACGTCAATCTACTCCGTCTTCCAAAAAACAGACTATGCTTCAGGCTATAATTACGACGAGTCCAAAATATTTTGTTTTAGTTCCGGTTTTGTTTCAGCTGTAATTGCCGTGAATGGTTAATCATAATTAATGTGAAACAGGCAAAATTAAGCAAGGTCAAAAAGTAAAAATGTAAAATTAATATCATGAACGACGGCCCAACAAAATCACTTGCCGGTGTCGAGCCGAATGGACACTAAAATAATATGATATATTTTTTTAAATTTAATTCAGTATGGCTGGCTGAGTCAGAGGTCCAGTGCACATAATCCGTAGAGGTGCCACACCGGAGACTTCCCTTTGAAGTGCTGGCTATACTGGAACAGAGGAGAACACAGCCGAGGCTGCTATGGATCCATATTGTGTTCAGTGTGCCAACCCAACCCACTCGGCTACAATTTGAGCTTACCACCTAGTAAGGGGTAAGGGAAGGGGCCTACAGTTTTACACCGAGTCCGAACGGTGGTGAAGCAGCAGGTGTACTAACATAGATAGGTAACAAATGAAAAACACAATAACGGTATGACTGATCCCCTTGATGGTTTACCCATGAACCCAACACTACTCGTATAACACAAATGATACAAAATATTAATTTTGATACTATCATCAAACATAAGGTTAAGTCCTAAATTATTTGAAACATTGATAGTTCGTTTTTGTCTCCCACAGTCCATCGTATTTGTGTTCATCACGTTTGATGCTGCCTAGCAACAAAGAAGGAAGAAGAAATATTAAAGTAACTCGATCAGTTTTCACGCCACCCAAGATCGCCATCGTGAATGCCTTACGAGATATTGGATTGTGCTGCGCTTTGTTAATATTATTCGCACTTGAGAGTTCGCTTAGTAACTAATAGATAGAACGCTAAATCATGTTTTCCCAAACGTGTTTGAATGTTGTTTTGCATGGTCGCATGTAACGCTCAGTGCGTACCTACAAGGTCATGCCGGAATCGATTTAACCTGAGTTCTACGACGCGCCTGTTGGAGTTAATAATCGGATATAATAAAAAATCATTATTCTACACCAATAATAAAACACAAAGAAAACATACATAGAGCTATAGCGTAAAAAGGCGGACTTATCACTAATAGTGATTTCTACCAGTTAATCTTAGGTTTAAAGAATATTTATTTGTATCAAAGAACGTTATTAAACATTCACTTATAGTGGTAAGGTACATTGCGGTTATAAATACCTCCAAATAATACATTTTTAAACTTTTATATCGTGTCTAATTTATTATAGTATCAAAGACTATTATTATTAATAGGCTATAGGTATGTATATTCGCACAAACTTTCGGTTGGACTGTATACTGAAAGAAAAAAAGTCACTTGGAATATGTTGTGTTAGTTTGAAGAGCATTAAATTTAGAAGACAAGACAATTCGTAGATTGATATTGTCGTGACAGTTCCGCGCTATTGTCCGGCGCTCGGCGACGCCTGATAACAATAAATTAAAGCCTTTCGTTAACCTCGTCTTACCCACGTAAGTCTGATTCAGCGGACCTCGTCGTGATCATTGCAAGATAGCGGGAAACCTGTATATCTATGTAGCGTGAGTAATTCTAGTAAGCTCCTTTTTTCCAAATAAAATGCTTATTTGGAAAATTAAAATCGCTAATACGCCGGAGTATTTCATACTATGTAGGTCGGATGTGACTTTAATTTGGCGGTAAGATAAACCTAACATGGAACGTACAGACTTTAAATTTTCAATTACTATGCAAAGTAACATAAGACCAATTAAGACCCCAACCACTATCAAAGCCGCCAACAAAAGCACAAATGAGACCGTGCTTGAGTGAGTGGAAATCGGCAGTAATTATATAACTAGGTACTAAGAATAAGTTTCACAAGCGAGGTCTAGGGGCAGAGTCCGCCCACGCTTAGCCAGAGATCGTTGAACCGGATGCGAGACGAGGAATGCTTATTCCAAGCTTACAATTTTCTTTAAGATTGGAGTACGAAATGTCAGATTGTATTTGCAAACTCACAAGAACAGTGCGGCCCTGCTCTTTAATTTGTGTTTGTTTGATTGAACGCAAGTTCAAAGAAAAATAGTCCACGTTTTGAGCTCTTACGCGCTCTTGCATGCCAGCGCAGCGGCGTTGGGCGGTGCGAAAGATCTGAAATCGATAATTCCGAACGGAGAACGAACGCTTAGAATGTTAGTATAAGCGTGTGGACGGTCAGCACAGCAGCGTAGGAAGCGCTCAGCACCATTGACGATTTGCTTTTGCGTACATTCCTAGGCCTATCCCGCTCATGCGCGCGAGAGCGAGAAAAGAAGTAAGAACTAATAGCGGAAGTGCCGGCGACCAATTCCATGATAAATAGTATCGTGGTATGCAGGTCAGTCACAAATCAGCAGTTTGGCAGTAGGTAGTCGATCGGGCTCCGGCACCCTTATTACGATAATGCAACCGGTCCGCCGGACCGGTCCGTAGCTGTCCGTAGCTCCAAATCTGACAGTTCGGCGACTGTTTTATGCGATTTTGGAATGCAACCAGTCCGTGCAACTGGTATTGCGGTATCAGTCCGCAGATGTGTCATACATTTTACTGCATATTGGAATTACGATCGCATTTGCAGTCGCACAACTGTCAAACTTGCGACCGACCGCAGCCCGCGAGCTGTCATCCGTGATGCTCCTCCTGAGCAGCATCATAGCACCATTCACGGCTAAGGAGCGACGATCTTTTCTGTGTTTTTGGTGGTGACATCGTATAGGTTTATTTATAGTGGGTAAAATAAGTAACGTATGTTTATTTATATTGTTTGAATTATGTTGTTGTAGTAAATTTTGTATTTTAATAGTATTTATTAAATGTATATAATTTTAACTTGGTCTTGAATTTATATCATATATATTATAGAATATATAATAGGAATAATAAAGAAAATATCTCTCTCTCTCTCTCTCTCTCTCTCTCTCCCTCCCTCCCTCCCTCCCTCCCTCCCTCCGTCCCTCCCTCCGTCACTCCCTCCGTCACTCCCTCCGTCACTCCCTCCGTCCCTCCCTCAGTCCCTCCCTCCGTCCCTCCCTCCGTCCCTCCCTCCGTCCCTCCCTCCCTCCCTCCTTTTTAATTATTGGTACGCGAGACACTTGGCGCCGTCAGCATGGATTGTTGAGCCGACGACGCCCATATTTATCATCTATATAGAATTATCTATATTGTAATAGGAATAACAAAAAATTTTGAAGTTTTAGTTGATA
Source organism: Nematopogon swammerdamellus (assembly GCA_946902875.1). Taxonomy (NCBI): domain Eukaryota; kingdom Metazoa; phylum Arthropoda; class Insecta; order Lepidoptera; family Adelidae; genus Nematopogon; species Nematopogon swammerdamellus. The sequence continues at coordinate 11,523,955 of OX336341.1, read as the reverse complement.
ACACATTTTGGTCTTCTGCGTCATAGAAATTATAATACAAGTGACAATATACGGTGTTGCAAATGCCCACTCAAAGAATATAATACGCCTTCGGGAGGTTATTCTGTATGTGAAGCTAAATAACTTTTGTAACAGAAATGTTTTTTTCGAGACAAAATATTTTTATATCAGAAATAACTTTGTAGCATACCACACTCACGATTACAACCCACAACCTCCTGCATTGAATTCAAGCACACGATATGAGTGAGATAGCATGAAAGCGGCCGCCATCATATCTTTATGTGTTTATATCAGTATGTATACATACACCGCCCGACAGACCGCCGCGCCGTGCAGGCAGAAACGCCTTTCCTAAGCAATCCGTAACACAATAAATAATTTGTTCAATCGCTTGTATTAATTATCATTGCTTTATGTTCCTATATTTGGCATGTTAAAAGTAACATACGTTATTTATTATTGATTTTAATATATACTTTTACCATTCGTAGTAACATTTTACAAGTTTCTTTCAAAATTTGGCACCTTACCTGAACCAACAACCAACCTTTGATGTCGGTCCGCGGGACCGGTCGCAATAACGTAATACCAATTTTGTCCGTCGCAGTCGCAACATCAACACCAGTCGCAACATCAGCACCATTATCGTAATAAGGGTGCGGGTGTACGGACCACGTGCGGGCGGGTGCCGCGCCGCACCACACGGCGGCGGCCTAGTCGCCATTGCTGCCGCAGCGGAGCAGCGCAGCGGTGGAGCGGAGCTAGGCCGCACGGAACGAATACGTAAACATGGTCGCAGTAATGGGCTAAATGAGACGCGACGTCAGTATTATGTATGCTCAAATTGGCTCATTGATTTGATAATGTTCGACGTAGAACGAACGAAACATATACGATATTTTAGTGATACATATTTACTCTAACTTCAAAAGACGGCAGATACGTATATCGAATCGGTCCGATCGTGTAGGTAGACAGCGGCGCAAACCGAGGCGCAAACCGCAGCCACACACTCATCACGGCGCCAAAGGGCGCTTTCTCACTACACTACGTTACAATCATGACCACGGCACGGGACGGCAACGACCACCTTGCGCTAGAGCATTGCCGAGGTAAGTAGAAAAATTAGAAATGTTAGACTGAGTATAACAATCTGTTCAACAATTTCACCAAGTGTCATTCATCTTTAGTTGACATTTCACGACACAATGTGTATTGAACGAAAAAAAAATTTACTTGTCGAAAAATAATAAACTTCACAAATATATTGTGAAACATTACAATTCAATTGGAGATCTATTATATCTGCTTACCCCATTGGGAAACAGGTGTGACCTCAGATCAGTGATCCCTGGGTGTGACACTATTATCTATGTACCTATTTAAATTTACAACATAAACTTACGATTAATATTGCGATCAATTTGAGAAGCCTCTGTAGCTGAGTGGTGCGGTCGGTCGACTGTCGGCCGTTATTATAAGCACACTGGGCGCGGTCAGTACTTGGATGGGTGACCGCTCGACGGTTGGAGGCTGACCGTGGTTCAAAGTCCACGTAAAAACTGTAGGTCCCTTCGCTTCTTACCTTACTAGGTAAGAAGAGAGAAGGATTTAACCCTTCCGGGTTGATACAACTGCACTGAATGAAAGTTCTGTTGAAGCGGCCATGTAAATACATAGGTCGTGTTTTCCGTCCAGTTTAGTGTAATCGTCACGACCGAAGGGAAGCACTGACACGGCACCTAGTTCACCAAGGTGTTATGGGCTGACATCACGGATGTAGTAGGTGATGCAGCCAGCCGTGTCAGTTTCTATAAACAAAATTATTCGAATCTGGGCAACACTGTCACACAGCAAGCCAAGCAGCCGTATGGCATATTGTTACCGTCGCTGTCCAGTGAGAGAGCTGTTCATATTTTTGGCTACAGTGCTGCCGTGACGTGACGTGCCGTGACGTTATCGTCTAGTCAGAAGGCAGCATTACTTTGTGGTAACGTTGAAGATAAATCGTCCCGAAGGCGTCGAGCGAGGGTCAGAGTCGGCGTGCTGACTGGCGCGTATCTACTTTTCTCTTTTCATTCTAACATATTTTGGTCCCGCGTTCTAAATTTAGTGTTCCGTTAAACGCTTTACGTCGTGAAAGGATATAATCCTTTCACTTTTGCGCATGAAAGACGATGAATGAAACCCAGAGCGTGGGGCTAGGTTCCAAAGATGTTTGCAATGAAATCGAAGGTTCGGTCTCAGCTTAGTTAATCGACTGTGTTAATCTAGTCAATTGATCAACTTTCTTTTCACATCGTTTCCCGGAATGGTTTGATCGAATGACACAATAGCGAAACAGATGGACAACAAATAAAATAAAAAATGTATGAAATAAAAAAAATCTAACCCTAGAGTTGAAGGCGGTGCTAAAGAAGCTACACAAATCACAAAGGATATCATCCACTCATGTTTTCTTTCATGCATCATTTTTGCTTGCTTTAGCACCACCTTCAACTCTAGGGTTCGATTTTTTTTTTCATACATTTTTGAAGGCGGTTTTTATATTTTTTTAAATAGTTTTTGATTTCACAGTTTTTTTAGTAATTTTTTACTATTAATGTACTCGGCGGAATCGCTTTTCAATCCGATCTTGACCAAATTGAAATGGGACCACACGGGAAACACCAGCTTTCAAATAAAAAAAGAATCATCAAAATCGGTTCACCCAGTCGAAAGCTCTGAGGTGACAAACAAAAAAAATTATACAGTCGAATTTAGAACCCTCTCCTTTTTTTGAAGTCGGTTAAAAATAATCCACTGTCAGTATTTATTCCAGCAAAGCAATCAGCGCAACAATCGGCGGAGGCGCGGACGAAGGGCACGAGTCTGTCAAGTGTTGGTCGGCAGTCGGCACGTAGTACAGTCGAGTTTGTGGTAGAAAGGTGCTCGCCGCCAGCACAACACCCGATAACCATCCTCCGCCGTACAATATCTACCCGCGCGGAGCTCCTCGATAGCTCAGTGGTGCAGACAGTCGACTGTTGCTATTGATTGTTAAGCAACGCTGGGTGCGGTCAGCACTTGGATGGGTGACCGCTCGACCGTTGGAGGCTGACCCTTCTTACCTTACAGGTGGTAGGGTTCAACCCGCCCTGCTTGGTACCACCGCACTGAATGAAACGTCGGTCGAAACGGCTATATAAATAGTTTGTGTTTTCCGTCCAGTTCAGTGCAGCTGGCATACGACCGAAGGGAAGCACTGACATGGCACCTAGTTCACCCGGTGTTATGGGCTGACATCACGGATGTTTTAGATGATGTAGCCAACCGTGACAGTACCCACAAAAAAAAGCTCCCGATCACCTCGTACGCAATCGTTTCAAGCAATTGCTAATTGGCTCGCCGCCTATCGACGACGAGGATAGAGGCCCGATAGATATGAGACAATAGTAATCTATTCACGTTTATGTGGGGCAAACTGTGCTAAACTTGAACCTTTAGGCAGTTGTGCAAATTAAGTTCACTGCTCACCTACAGACCAGTGCTCCAATAACCTGCAAGTCTACTCCATTTAGTGTTAGTGTATTTTATAATGATGACGTTTAAAAATAACGACTGACCTGTCAGCACCTATTACACTATATGTTCATTATGCTAAGCCACCGTGTAAGAGAGTGAGCGAGGAGCGAGGCGAGGAGCGAAGCGACCCACCCACTTGGCAATATTACGTAAATGTCGATATCTCCGCACGAACGTAGCGGGTATTCGATCATGTGATGATGCTTGGACTAGCAATTTTTTTGCATTCAAACGACGCGAATATACATCATTATTAAGTTATGTATGAGAGATGCATAATACTTCCTATTTCCTCCTTTTAAATACCAAGAACATCCTCAATCTCAAGGCACGATTAGCACTTCAACTCCGCCTTTTGAACTGACTTTTACCGTGTTGTCTCGCTCACGGGCTACTTCCCATCCTGTACTCTACTAGTCATTCCTTACGAACTATGGACGGTCCGCGTGGGGGTCCACGTGGCGTGGAATGCATTTCGGTCACTGGCCGAGGTGCAGACACGGCGGCGGCGGCGGGACGGTCGCCTTCGCACAACGTGACCCAGTTCACAGGCTATAAGTCTTAGCTGTGCATAGCTGATGGAGAGTGGAAGATTCCACTTACTCCGCTAGCTCGTGCGTCAGGCAGGAGCAGGCGGTATTCAAATGCGAGGAGCGTGACATCTCCGCCGCGCGCATCGCGCTCGGCAACCCGACACCGGCGCGGGCGCACTGTGCCGCGCGCGCGGACTTGCATTGTGGCCGCTCTGGAGACATTGTAGGGGTCGCACAATGGAACCGGTCCCGCCGGTCCAGACGAGCGGCGAGACGCGCCTCGAGACATAATGCGCAGCGCTCTTTGTGCATCGCTCGCTGCCTCCACCGCTACCAGCAAAACTTCAGTTGCTTCTCGAACAATTCATTCCAGTAACACTCGAGTCCACTAGTTCAGTTAATAAAAAAAAAATACATTCTTCAATAAGTAATTCAAAGAGCGCCAACTACCTAATTATCCAAATATATAAGCATTAATAATAAACATTAACAATAAAAGTATGAATTTTCACAGACTGAGATACGTGCGAATCACTCTATATTAAAATAATAAATAATAAAAAAAACGGCCAAGTACGAGTCGGACTACAAAAAAAATAATTTTAAAACGTGTTTGTTGTATGGGGATCCCTTAATTTTTTACTTTTAAAAATTTTTACTGCTATTTCCGCCATAACACATATTCTGTGATAATGTGAAACTAAGTTATCGGCTAAGAAGTAAAAACTTATCATGGCTGTTAATTTCTTAATAAATAAATTAGAAGTTGGAGAACCTCCATTTCACGTTTCCCTGCAAAATATTAGCCCAAAATGTAAGTATACAAACGTGTGGAAAGGCCATGGCATTACTTCAATCCTCGGTTCAATCAATGCTTTCTAATATTATGATTCAGGCCACTAATTTGAATATACGCCCGCCTCCACGCGCTTCTCCACGTTCGAAAGGTTAGTTCGTAAATGCATGGCATTAAACTAGGGCTGCCATTCGTCCCGATACACCGGGCGGGACTTGTCACCGGTTTAGAATCTCAGTCCCGGTCGTCCCGCCTGACCACCAAATGTCCCGGCCAGCAACCGGTTTAGTGTTTCGTATTTCTTCTTATTTCCTAACACTAATTACAAAGCGTTTCAGGCATCATAACTCCGCAGATTTCAGTCGTAGATGTCAATTATGTGTATAGATAGACAACGAATGTTCAGTGGACACTTATGGCTAACATCTGTGAGCTGCGTGGATCGTTCTGAATCGGACACTTTTCTGGGCCTATAATTTATTGGCTATGGACATTTAAAACCATTGCCTACTTAATTATCTATGCATAATCTATCCTTAAATGTAAAAGATAACTATCATCTAAAATTTAATTTAATATTGATAGAACAGGTGCTGCATTTCCTCGCTCAAAGACAACCCACTTTTCTTAGGTTTTGATATAGTGTCCCGGTCAGTACTTGCACCTTTATGGCAACCCTACATTAAACTCGCAATTTGTGAACCTTATTTTATATTGGTGTGCAATAAAGTAATTATACCTACATATTCGTTTTTATTTGATTTGAATTTAATCTTTTTATTGGGCTACGTAGTTAAATTACGCCCGACGGCAAATTGTATTACTTTATAATGCCCAGGAAAAGGAAAAATAAGGTAATTTAATCGGGCCCTTGCGGAAGCTAATATCTGAGTCGGAGCATCGGACAACCCTCGCCTCCGGGCGACCCGCTGTCGTCTGTTTGTGCCGTCATCCACCACCGCGCTGCGTAGATAGTGGTGCCGACTGAGCGGCGAATGGCGATAGAGCAGATAGAGCGATATTGTTCGCCTACTTCCAGCTCCGCGTGTATGTAAGTACGGTCACTAAAACCACCTAAAACTAATTCCCGTATAATCTAGGTTTTACAACTGCCGCCAGATTAACGACGGCGATATCGACGTAAGTATGCGCCACCGCACCGCCTACGCGACGCGGTATTTTTTCACCCGATGACGGTAAATATACATAACGATACGTATGTATTTAAATGAGATTTATATCCACGCAATCTGGAGGGTAGGTCTCATGGAGCGTAGGCAACGCCGAATTCAATTTTCCGGACGAAACGGAGAGACGCGTACACAACCTTCACGAACACTGTGTTCACCGCACGGAAATTGCGTAGGCACAATCTAATAACTAATAACGCTATAGGAGTCATGTTTGTACATTATGTAGAAGATAACCTTACGGATCTGCTGCAATGAGATTTTATTACAGGCAAGTCTAGCCACCTAACTTACTACGCATTTCAGAACAGCAACCTCGTTTTCTTGTACATACCAAGACGGGGTCGCTGGTAGCTTTATTGACCCGGATTTAATACTGGAAAATAGAAATTTAATCTGAATTATACGACATATAGGTTCCACGTTATACTCCTTTTGACTTCACATTAGGCAACTAATTAACTAGTTCAGGGGTAATTAACTAATTCCGGTACGACGAAACGTGGATGAAGGCGTAGATCCAAGTTCACCAACTAACAAACCATTGTCAGGCTACACGTAAATCTGATTATTTCCCATTCCCTTGTAAAAAAGTATAATTTTAATCAAACTGAAGAGCGCGCTTTCGTAAAATTTATTGATTATTTATTATCCATACTGCCACCATAATAATTATTAAAAGGCGTTGACTTGTGCCACGACATAAACAGCAGCTGTCAGCGTTTAGTTGAAGGTAATAGGAGTGTACCTACTAGTTTTAATGTACTTGTTTGTCATTTTGAACTTTCATAAAACGGAGTTGAATATTGAGGTATTAAAGTCTGAACTGGTTAGATTTAATGGATTAAGTTTGACCATGCCATTTTCTCGAAGAAGGGTTACGAACTTACGCAACGTTCAAACAGTCAGCAATTTCTTTCATTCTAAACACAATCGATAATTCGCAACGAATGTAGCTCATTAAATGCCTTACATCAGCAATGGCAACATACGGAGGAAGGTTATTCATACAATTTTTTTTTATGTAACCCAACATGGGTGGCTTTGCCGAGAGACCATTGGTGCAGTCGACAGAACCAAAACCACCTCTCCTCGTGAAACAACGCGCAGTTAGGCGCCATGGCGGACATTCCGTTCGAAAGTAGGTGCCTAGAGTTGACTGAGCACGGTAACTTCGTGTAGGAATCCGGCGTGTCGTCCTGCCAACGCGACCCCGGGGGGGACCAAATAAAATGAATAGATTATACGTGTGACGTGAGCCGCGCGAAGGTACACTCGGGGGCGCCGGGCGACACGGCGACGCCTATATTTGCTTTGGACGCTGCCAGCAGACGCTTCGTCGTTTGCTTGCCACCACTTACCTAAATCAAAATGTACATACGAGTACCTATCTATGAAAACAACAATGACAACTGATACGACGACGCCGCGACGGCGGCGGCGCGGGGAGCGCTATTGAAGCAACAAAGGCAAATATGTTGAATATTTGGTTATGGACTACACACCTTTCAAGACGTGATTCTAGCCAGAGGTTAAAATGAACGTGTGATACAAAAATCTCAAAATCGTATCCAATCATCCAAAAATTATTATAACAGTGACACCAAGAAACTAGCCATTCGCTGAAGGGAAATTTAAAACCATAGGCAGGTTGGCAAAGCTATGCCGTTCCACGTCTTACGAAAACAAGAAAATGTAAAGAAATCACTTCTCGGCAACTCGGAAATAAACCCAAGGCATAGTGTGGTTGGAGGTCGTCGCCGTAACCTAAAATAGACCCGAAAAGAGCTTATTGGATAGGTCTGCAAGAAGTGTAGGCAGCCCGCCGCAGATGTCGATGACACACACTCCGCGTCGCGTGGAGTACGCACCTCGTCACGACCTTGACCACTACGAAAATAAATCATTTGCACGGTCACCACCTGAAAATCTCCGGGCACGTCTCTTGCGTAGGCGGGTTGCGAGTTCGCCAATATTTCGCGACACAAGGTTTTTCTCAGAAAATATGATAGGTATCGTACGCTTTCATCAAACAAAGCTTTGACGATTCGCACGGAAAGTAGCACCGTAATGTTATTCTGGCATTCCTATTCTCGATTGAATCGGCCTTTGTAAACGGAGCAATTTAAATGGATACTTTTTTAACCGGCTATTTGATCAGGCGCTCGCTTGCAGAAAATCTTTGATCAACCAACATCTATCTACCTCATCTTCAGTCGCGATCCCTTTGTGTTCGGATACGACGAACTGTAATTCTTGTGAAATTTTCGATGTTAAGAGTAATCTAAACATCGCACAGGGGTCAAATTAGCGCTTCCCCCAAAGTGCTGTGAAAAATTACAAACTATCAATCATGTGGAATAGACACTATAGTGGTCGGCGTCTTTTTATTGTCAGAACGGACACCAAATCGCGAACTTGGTGTATGTAAGTAAGTACCTACGTCATGGTGTATCTAGCAACTGACCGACTCTGTTGAGCGTGAGGGGAGAGTGCGCGTAGAGGGTGGCGGCGGCCGGCAGCGACGACGTCGGCTGGCCCTCCGCCTTGGCCGTCACGACGTACACGCCGCGCTTCCGCAGCATTGCTCCTCCGGCGTTCCCAACACACGCACTCCAACCGCTTGTGTTCCACACCGACCGCGCCCCGATCTCCGAGCACCATACTACGGGGCTTACCAAACGTTGAGCGATCTCCAATATCCGTAAACGATAATTATTATAATTCACGCACTCGGATGAAATGTGACTAGATATACGCACAACACCAGAACTTCGTCCGCTCGAAAGTCATCAAGTGGAATCACAGTAATCCGTCAATAGCGGAATGCACAGCTGCAGACAGGGCACTACACACGCGGACGTAGAAGCACACACGGTGGAGGGTTAATGAACCGCGGCGGCGCGGCTGCGTCTGCGCAGGTGTTCCGTTGCGAGCGTAGCTATAAACCGAAACAAACAAACCGACGACTGAAACTGAAAGTGTGCGAGAGCGATTGCGCTTGTGGCCGAGCGGAGACTGGCGTGGCGCGCGCAGGCGGTGGTGAGTGCCGCTCTCGCCCGGGATGGATCGTTCGATAGCGATCGCTATCGCTCGCGCGGCGCGGTGCGATAACGCATCGCCTAGCACCACCGCACGCAGTTAACTACGCTTCTGGCTTTTTATCGAGTTTCATTGCCCTGACATTGTTGCCACCTCCACAGCGGCGGCTGCCTCGGATGTGGCGTCATTTGCAATACTTCGCAGCATCGCGCGCACCTGTGACGCCAGCACAGCGCACGCCGCCGCGCCGTTATGTAATAGGTACAATTTCGAGCTGACATTTCAAGTTAAGCATACTTATATGTATTGCAACGTATTTTGTTTTAGGATTAGTATATGATATATACTCTTAGGTTTAGGGCAAGATAATGTCGATTTGAAGAATCCTCATCAAAGACAATATAGGAATATGAAAGAAAAGCTAGAACTTGATACAATATCTAGAAAAAATGGACAGTTATGAACTTGTCCGGGGATAACATTGCATTTACATAGGAGAGTAAGTGACATAGACTATTTAGGTACAAAGAAAATGACAGAGAAGACATGATCGTAGAAGCAGAAGAAGTCGTCATTCCTGAGAAAGAGCAGAGCAGAGCGGCAGGAAGTGGCTACTAACTCTAATCACCGCGACTGCCTCCACGGACGACCTTAAAGTCGGAACTCGAATGCGGATGCTTGCAATATACAGCGCGCATTCAACAACGCTAACATCCTACAAAGGATATCAACATCTGCATCATTAATTCACACACTGACAGTAGTTAACGCTATACAGTATAATGGATCACCATACCAATGTCTGTCATTTGTGGACATGAGCGATCCTCTGACGACACAATGTTATACTAATTTGAGGAGAAGGGCCTGACTTAAAATCGGCGTCTCACTCGCCGGCTGCTCGGCTCCTCGGGCCCGGTAGTGCGGAATAAAGGCTGTGTCAGGTCCGATTTTTTTTACCAATGTGCACTGGATTCGTGTATTGGTATAAATGTAGTTTATTTGTATGTGTATAGGTTAGAAAAATAAAGAAAAATTCATTTAATTTCATTTGGAGCGTGTATAGCTCGAACAATGCCGTTGCGCAAACTCGAGGATCTCGTCGTGCAATGCATCCGTTTATGAGGCTTGCTCTCCTTTTGGGACAGCAGCCCTTGTGTCATGATGTGCGCTAGCAGGAATCATCAAGCGATCATCGTCTTAAAATTTACAGCTTCTTCCGAAACGTTGTTGGAGTGAAAGATTCTTTGTATTAAATACATGTTTATGGAGCTTACCTACCTTTCTTTTATTCAATCCGCTGCGTATATGTTCGGACACATGTATACGTATTGTTAAAACATACACGTATAGTGAAAATCTCTCTTTCTTCTGATTTGTGAAAGGAATCTTCACTGGTCTAATTCATGTACTCATAATGTGTTTTTTTTTATTTAATCCGGTATAGGTGGCTGAGTCGGAGGGGTCAAAGCGCATTATGCTCCGACCAGCCAATATCACCTCCGAAAAGGTGAAACAACCGAGGTTTACATCCAGTACGGTGGTACCAACCAACCCAGTCGGCTTACAATGAAATAAAAAAAAATACCTATACTGGTCGGCACAGTGGCGTCAATTTAGCGAATAAACATCTTGACTTTCTCCTCGGGGCGGGCACACAAGCACAAAAGCGTCCACGTGCCTGCAAGCAGGGCTAATATCGGGGTAGCGTTGCCAGACGAACCATAATTATGATGTTTATACCATATTTTCATGCCCTGTACCGATTATCTTGAGCCCATACTTTCAAATCACTACAAGCACTACTAGGCACAACGCTTGTCTCCGGTCGGCGCGGTGTGACAGTTGTAAATACATTGTAGCTAGTAATTAAATTCTGGTATTTTTGCCATACCACTATGGTATGAAAATATGGTAATGACATATGTCTAGCAAAGCTACCCGCGATATCGGCCCTGTGAATAGGGCGCCTTAGGCAGCCGCGCTGCCCCGGGACGGAGCGGGCGGCGGTGGCGAGACGGGCCTCTCGGGGCAACGTTTTAAAAATTCACCACCAACCCCACACACGGCCAAGATAAACAGTTTGCCCTTGCACCTACATATTTGATGCAAGCGGCGCGCCGCAGTAGGTTAACCGCCTACACCCACGTACCTATGAACGAGTAATCCGCGGATTATCACACGCAGGTGATTATGTGATCAGATTAATAGGCAAGAACGGACAACGGACGCTTAACAGATGAATAGGTATGAATTTATTCAGCACACAGTTATGTATGTATGTGTACAGCGGACTACAGCGAAACCTATTATATAAAGATTATTTTAAAAAAGCTAGAACTTTAAGAAGCATGTGGTAGCATAGCCCGCGAAACCCAACGAAAGGCCATAAAAGCTATAATTCATTGTTACCGGTAGATTGGTCATTATTTGTACTTTATTTATGCCAACTGCAGGAAAGTTTCGTTTAGCATAATTGAAAAAATATCACACGGCAAATCAACAATACTAGGGAAAAAACAATAAGTAATGATGGGTTTAAATGGGGAAAACTATACACAGTATCAATATTTGACATTCCCTAAAAAAATAACGTTTTTAACGTCATTGACCTTTTACTGAATCCAGGAAAAGGTCAATGACACAGAAACCCACCGGCTGCAACATTCCCAATAGTCGGTGTCGAGGGTCATGCATGGCATGACTTAGGCTCCGTGTCATGATTTGAATTTGACCAAAGTATATTTTTATAATAGTTCGGTGAATCCTGTCCTAGGCATGCATATTTACGTAATGAAAACATCACGTGATTGTCGTTTGAGACCGATCCACTCGCGCCCGATGTGGAAGTTTGAAAATTGGACTGGACAGTAATTTGCGTTGTACCTACTTATGTATATATCTTATCTCAACGGTCTAAACCCAAATAAACGAGATAGATAACCGAGAATAGAGGCAAGACACGGCAAGTGTCATAAAATAATATCGTATCATAATACGGCGTAACAATGTCTACTCAGCAACAGCGGCGCGGCCCAGAGCGGCCGGGGCGGGACCTACCTACACGGAATCGACCTTCAGAGGAAGCGACGAATTATGGCATTCAGTGACCTTTCCCACTAAACGAAAAATTATTGCATTACATAGCAATTCCCATACAAATACGACGACCACGCGACAGCGCGGGCGGCTGCGCGCGGGTCGTGCATGCAAGTGACATCAGCGCGAGCTCGATGCGTTCTATGTTGCGCGCAAAATGTGACGTTCCTACATCGCCATTTAATTAAAGAAAACTAGCAGCCTCTCTACAGCAGCCGTACCAAATCCAACGTATAGATACTCTGACTCTGAGGTATAGATCTATGTGGATAGCCTCGCTAGACGTCACTGACTCAGCTATACCTAGTGGTTAGGAATTGATTCGGGAATAGGGGACAGAGTGGTATTCCCTCCGTTATCCTTTGTGAGGCCCCTGTATTACATAAGAGCGAGTTACTGGACTGGGTATTAGGTATATGCTCAACATACGTATACGAACATAACTAGGTAAGGACGAGGTCAAAATTATCGAGACAAACTGATGCCTGTGGGACAGTTGTACTCTGCAGTATAGCAAACATTCTGCAACGCCAACATGCAAAGTTTCAAGATGTCTCCTGCCTGTGTACCTCTTCCAAACATTTCTTCGACATACGGGGTGAAAGCTAGTTACCATCCATAAGTGAAGCTAGAGACATAATATAAATCTGTCTAAAGAAATACAGGCGTAAATCGGTCTACCAAGTCCAAACCCGGCACTCGACGTCTATTGCATCAGGAGCAAATTGTATTAGCTCGCATAATAATGGGCCGGCGCGAACCTGCGGACTATAATGGCGACTAAAATAGACGCCTGTTGCCGCACTCCGCCATAATTTCCTAGTCAGGAGCGGGCACGGGAGTAACGAACACGGAAGCTAATATAACCTGTAAGTAATGTTTTAGCTAGTTAGACAATTGGCAGATTTCCGTAAGTTTTATTGTGCCCCTCTATACTACGCCATTCCGAAGTAAAACAGAACATTGTGCTGCTCGAAAATACATATTTTGCTTATATTCACTAGCGAATCGAAAAAATTATTTTGCCCGTAAAGTAAGTTTTTTACTAGGGGGACCACCGGCTGTTGTCAATGAGGACCAAGGTTAATTAGTTCGAGAGAAAATACATATAACTGTAAATATATTGAAACAAAATGTTCACAGGTAAGGCCAAAGGGCGAAGTTTGGTATAAACTTTCTACATGGATTATGATGTCACGAACTCTATCGAACGGTCGACGAACTCATTTCGAGTCTCCCCAACCGCACAAAGGCGACACGGCGGCGCGAGATCCTCGTCACGCACAATTAATGAGCCGGCAAACTCAAAAACTGCTCGATTGCCGGAAAATTGTTAGCGTCAAAGGGATGCAAAGTTGCGAAGCTCCCCCGGCGCCGGGCAGTGGGTCGGTGGTAACTGGTATCGGTTCCGGTATAAATAAATGGCACGACGCAGGAATATAGGTCAACCACGCCAACCCCCACGCTCCCGGCCGCCGCAGCGCGTCGTCGAGCCGACCGACGACGCCGATGTCGCGCATCGCCGCGTTGAATAAACCATAAAGCCTTCATAGTTTTATTTTCATTATTAACTATCCACACAGCATGTCAGCGAGTTTCATCATTTCATTTCAAGGAAAATAAAGAAACTGAAGATTGGATCTCTACTGGTTAAGTTTCCATTTAGTATTTCAGCCACGCTAATTCAAAGCTATCTTTAAATTGTTAGGTTAGGTTACTTTATTCTTTATATTATATACTTGCTTAGGTAAACAAATCTAGACATGCAAACATTGTAAATAAGACCTTAAAAATTACGAAATAAACATTAGGCCCATACGAGATAATCTGAAGTGGGACTCGATCGAACCCACGACCTTTGAATTACATTTATATTTACATTAACATCAAAATGTCCAAGCGCAATGCACAAAGGATTTAGACGTATCAGCCTAGGCTGCCCGTATAAAATAAATAAATAAATAAATAAATAAACGCAGGTATAGTACAAATACAGTAGCGAGTTTTTTTTTTCGTGTCTTCTGTCGAAGAATTTAAATTTTTTGAAAAAACTATTTTCGGAATAAAGCGTATTTGTTTATTATTTTAGGCCCAGAGCATCTAGTCTAAGTTTACGTGGCAGCAGCGTACACTCAATACCGATCAAATATATATATATTTTTTTCAATGTATGGAGGTCACCAGGGGCCCAGGGGCGCCGCGGTGAGCGTATTGTGAACTAAAACACGCAATTCTGAGTTCGGATTGACATTTGGTTTCGAAAACGTGACCTCTGCATTTACGCCGGTTATGCATTTTCATACTATACATATAATATATAAGGTCTTTCAAAATTAGTTAATAGTACGCTAAGGGGGGGTTCTGTATCATATAGGGAGTAATATAAAATTTTTTGGACCTTGGGCTTTTTATTTATGTAAAATATTGTTTTATGTATTTAAATAAAAAAATAGGTGGTTGATTTTTATAGCCTAATCGATCCAGTTTCATAACAGTAACAAAAGACTAAATTTGTGGTTTTTCACAATTTCTGAAAGAAAGAGATCTATGTGTTGGAAGACTTTTTTGTTCCTGGCATGAAACTGAAACGATTATGAAATATTTTTTTTAACATTTTACATTAAAAAAAATTTTATTGTAAAAAAATCAATTCTTTGTTCTTCAAAAGTGATCTATTTCCGATACAGAACCCCCCCTTAGCGTACTATTAACTAATAGGTACCTAGCCGGAGTCGACTTTTGACAATGGTAAACAGTCAATGCCTTCACTCACCAAGTCACTTGCCAATTGCGTGGTGACAAGTAACGTGAGAATGTTTTTTCGATAATAAACTATTTATTTGCGATTTTGGTTAATGGCTCGTTCTAACTTGGGTGTAAAGTTGTTAGCGCTGGAAGGAGAGCGACAGGCGCGCAGCGTGTGTTTGCCAGGGTAATTTGAAATCCCATAAAAATAATATTGAAAAAAATAGTTAGCATATTCTGGAATAGGAGCGGGCTGGCCCTCATTTTTGCACGTTTTTATTGCAAGATTCGTCCACGTTATACAACATAGTTTAATGAGGGAGAAAAATATTTCAAAATAATTGATGATATCTCAACTTTTCTAAGGCAACCGACAGAGAAAGAGATACATAAAAACTCGAGCTTGAATTTTTGCTGTTAGGCAGCAAATTAATAATTATTATTGTATATGGGCAAGAATGTTCCAACACGCATTTACGGGGCGATGATCGAGCTAATGCCGTCGACTTGACGGATCTCGGACTACCACATTGTCTGTCACTATTATCAGTTTGGTTTAGACGTGACGATGATAGTTCCGTTTACAGCTGTTTCAGTGGAAACTCAGACGAAGACCTCAGATAAAAACATACATACATACATACATAGGCTGATAAACACATTACCCTCCTTTGCGTCGCGCAGTCGGGTAAAAACAGGCAACTACTAGACTGCGGATTCAGTTCGGCGATAGGTTATGGATGTAAATTGTTTTCAAAATTTTCACTGCACGATATATAGATGTGTCTGAAAACGGTATGTGTTGGATAAAAATGAGAACATTTATGTAGAAAAGAACTGCTAACAAATGCATTGCCTTCCAGAGTGTTTAGAGTTTAGACTTGACACATTTTTAGCATATTTAGGTAAGTGCGAATATAAAACCCAGTAAGTAGAAACTGAAAAATATTTTCCAACTTACCTAACTGAGACATTGTGATAACCTTTTCAGCCTTTCAGAGTTACAAAGAAGCGTGCGTTAGTGCGTTCTCTGGGGACAAAAGAAATGTTAATTTTTATTGTTAAAGGAAATTTTGATAATTCAGAAGATTGCCATTAAGAATTTGTAAGAAGTAGGTACTAAATATTTTTAGCCTTTGTATGTTATCTGATGCATACTGGTGCATGCACACAGTGCAATGAAACCAACATTTCCTGTCAATTCGAATGCAGAAAACCTTATAGTAGGGGGTGCGTATTGAATGATGCCCATTGGACGGGACGGTAAGAACATAGGAATAGTGCTCAATTTTGAGAGTACTTTTGCTACCTTTTATTTAATTATATTCAAGGGTAAGACGATTTCATCAAAACCACATACAAACGAAAGTGAACTGCATACCTAATATAGTTACTTGGCATCTTGTCTTATGGAGACTTGTTCAAACGCATATACCTGTATTTTTTTTTTGTTCTAGTGTACCCACCATGGTAAAGAACGCTTGAGATGCACGAATAAGACCCATCTGACTTTCAATAAGAAAGGAGTATACAAGGGTGGCCCTTCTACAGTAGACAGTGAAATGCACATGTAGAGTGATGAAGTGCGTGCTTGAAAAAAAAACAAAGTTTTATTGTGATATTCAACCAATGTAAATTATTTGAAGTCTGAATTGGTGTAAATGTTTAATTATTTTTTCTGCCATGTTTAATGTTGCGCGACATGTCGGTATTTAATGCAACCGTGGAAGAAGATAAAATACGAGCATGAGCCATGTTAGAAAAATATGGTTGAAGTTACTTTTATAGTTTATTACTAATCTCTAATATTCTTTCCTCACCGCTAAATCAGTTTCAGAAAAAAAAAATCATTGTCGCAGTAAAATGGTTAGTCATTGTTTTAACATACCTAATATAAAGATAGAAGTATCTACGTAACCTTTATTCAAGAAAATATACAAAACTAATACGTAAATAATTAAATAATTAAAATCTACCTAACAAACATTAAAATTTATAAATTAAAATTATTAAATAAACTATAACTACCTATCAAATTTAATTAAAAGACAAATATAACTAAAAAACCACTAAAAACTATATAAGATAGAATATCATACTTAACTGTTATTGTCTTGGGAAATGCGGCAAATCGCAAACATATTTGACAAGATTCTATAGATGTATTTCCACTTTTAGAGCTGACTGTACATTCACTCTAATTAATGTTGGCTAAGCCCTGAGTGTGTGTTCGTTTTATATAAAACATCTGATAATTTGCATTAGTGGGCACAAGCATTCAAATGGTACTTTAAATACACAGATAAATTGTGATTTAGAATTTAGGCAATCGATAGAGCAGTTGCTTAATTGCTAAATTTCTCGTATTAGAATTTTAATTAAATTATATCAGTGCTGTCTAGAGATACTTCTATGTCCAACAGGTCCACGATAAAATGATCAATTTCACATTAGCTTTTACAGGTAGGTACATTTCGGTTGACAAATAATTTAAAATGTAATTTGTTCTAATTAAATTGGACTATTATGTATAGAGAATATGGAATGATCAACTTTCAAGTAGAATTACACATCTAAAGTTACGGGGCTACTCAGAGTGTTCCGAGAGGCACCGGCAC
The DNA here is from genome assembly GCA_946902875.1 of Nematopogon swammerdamellus. Taxonomy (NCBI): domain Eukaryota; kingdom Metazoa; phylum Arthropoda; class Insecta; order Lepidoptera; family Adelidae; genus Nematopogon; species Nematopogon swammerdamellus. The sequence continues at coordinate 11,506,365 of OX336341.1, read as the reverse complement.
AGGCACCGTAAGTGTTCCAAGCCTCTGTAGATGTGTATTCCCATTTTAGTGTCAACAGTACATAATACAAAGCTGTGAAATGAAGTTGGTGTAAGCGAATACATAATTAAACTAAAGGGATGCGTGTGGGAGGCTCACTGATTGGAAAAAGACTATTGAACCTGTCGATGAAAAAAATCTATTTAAGATAAATTAAATATTGTATATGGTATAACCAATTTGCGTGATTGCGAGATTTTAAATTCAGAATTTCTTCATTAATAATACCTCTACATAGTACTGCCGTAAGTTCTGCCCCTCATACAAAGGTGCCTAATTTATAGAGAAAATAAAGCCCATTCCAGTGAGTTAATGTTTTCACATGAGTTAAAATATAAAAATTATTAAAAATGTCGACTTTTGCTTTCACACATTACTTCAATCGTATTACTCTACTCTCCCAAGCATCAGAAGGAGCTTGTAAGTCTGGCAATAAGAATTACATTTCGGAAGCAAGTTCCGTGATGTTAATTCGCATGGTATTTTATTTGAGAGATATGTGCATATTAAATTTAAAAAAAAATTGCCAATATAAAAGTAAATAAATAAATAAATAGGGGTCCTTACCACTAAAATTAGAGGATGTTATATGCTTCAGGTTTGTAATAAATATTTTGTTTTTACAATTTCAAAGAAAATATTAATTTCATGTTGTATTAGGCGGCGTGCATAAATTACGTCATCGGTTTGGGAGGAACGTAAAACATGCGTAAAACAGTAGGTCCCTCCCCTTCTTACCTTACTAGGTGGAAGCGTTTGAACTGCCTGGACTGGTACTACCGCACTAAATTGAAAGGTCGGTCGAAGTTGTTCAGTGTAGCCCGCATGACCAAAGCACTGCACCAAGGCACTGACATGGCACCTAGTTCACAAAGGTGTTATGGGCTGACATCACGAGTGTCAATTATTTTTATTTTTATTTACGTTATTGAGAAATTGGGTTAAAAAAACAACAAAATGCCTACGACATAGATATTTAAATACTAAAAGAATAATTTCACAGTTGTGCTTAATAATTAATTAGGTAGGTTGGTACCTATTACCTAACTATCATAAAAATACATACCTAGGCAGGTTTAGTTTAGGTTAGGTTAAAATTACTAATGTTCAAATTCTAATCACTGTAATGAAATTACTCTTTGCAATACATCAAGTCATCAAGCAATCTTTCACATTAAAGAAAGAGACAATGTGAGAACTTTAAAAGATAGCACCCAAAGAGTTTAATAATTTGGCTTTTAGACACAGTGCGCTAGTCTATGACGGCTGGTATCGACAACTCACATGTCAGTACGACGTGGCGGCCTATGCATTTGAATAATCATCGTCGGGCCGATTTGCTCACAATAGAAAATCAACCGACCACCGACATATCAGTTTTCGGTATTGGTCACGTGGACAAACATGCTTTAGCCTCCAACGTCTGAGATAGCGCCACATTCGCATGTCAATTATGACATTAACAGTAATTTAGTTGACCAAATTATATTAGAAAAAAATTATGTCGTACATTGACCTGGTATAAATTTTTTTTACTAATAGCTATTAATTGTAATGCACATTAAAATACAGATTAATAGAAATAATGTTTATAAGAGGCAGTTTAAGATTCACAGTATTGGTTTTTTTTTATGTAATCCGGCATGAGCGGCTGTATCAGAGAGGTCAGAGTGCATGCTCTGACCAGCCAATATCACCTCCGAGAAGATAGGTGCCATACCGAAAGCTTCCCTTTGGATCGCTGGCTAGAGGAGAACACAGCCGGCGCTGCTATGCGGTCATATTTCATCCAGTCGGCTACAATTTGAGCCTACCACCTAGTAAGGGGCAATGGAAGGGACCTATAGTTTTACATCGGTTTCAAACGGTAAAACAGCAGGTGTATGCACGTAAATTTTTCCGTCAGAAAAAAACTCATTGCTACACAGAGACCGGATTCGAACCTTGTACCTTTCGCAAGAGAAGCCGAAGCCCAGACCACTCGGCCACCCGTCACTTGTATGTGTGCTTCGCTTCGTGGTATCGTTTCATCCCTAGTTAGAAGTAAATTTGCAAAACTTGATTGCTTCTGAAAGTCTGATGTGAATCCCTTCCAGTGGCGTGGCGTGAAAATTTTACTAAGGGAAGCCCCTCCGGCTTCCCTCAGTCAAATTTAGGTTAGATATAATAGTGTGCGTACTGACTGGGTGCATAGTATTAAAAGGGAAGCCGGCGGGAATCGGATTGTATGAACGCCGCACCACAAGAAGGGAGTCCCTTCTTATATTACTAGGTGGTAGAGTTTAACCCGCCCGGGTTGGTACCACCGCACTGAATGAAAGGTCGGTCGAAATGGCTATTTAAATAGTTTTCCGTCCAGTTCAGTGTAGCCGGCACGACCGAAGGGAAGCACTGACATGGCACCAAGTTCGCCCTGTGTTATGGGCTGACATCACGGATGTTGTAGGTGATGTAGCCAACCGTGTCAGTTAGCATTAAAAAAAAAGTCTAAACCTCAATCCTTTGGACTACCGACCGTGCAACGTTTTAGAGGAAAAGGCATGCTTTGAACAGCGCCGCTATATTGAGACGTTGAAGGCCAGTTTGATTAAGACAACAGCTTCAATACCAGTGGGAGTGGTGCATGCAGCCATACAGTAGCCTGAGTGATTAAAGCAAAAGGTGGACATTTGGAATAGGTAGTTTTATATTTTAAGTTGTTCAATAACTGAGGATTGAAGAACAAAAAATCCTTGTATGGGTTTTATGTTCTCTATAAATTAGGCAGCCATGAAAGACAGAACTTACGGCAGCACTACATACCTACTGAGAATATATTTTGGATGTACTTAAATGCATTATGTAATGCACATTTCGAAGTGTGAATAATATTGTGTGGTAGTGCTCGACATTTCACACGTACAGTTCTCTGGGGGAAATAAAGAGATATTTGTAGTAAAATCACTGAAATAAATGTACTAAAATGCATGATTTTCAATCAATAATTATTTATATATATAATAATAAGTATTGGATCTTCCAAAAAAAAAAAAAGGAAACCTATATGTTTGTTCAGGCTTTTACCGCTGTTACATATTATAGTACTGTTTTCGGTTATGCGGTATATTGATGAAAACAACTTACACTTGAAGTAGGTACTCACTGACCGAAACTGCGCTGGATGGTGGTGTGAACTGGAGTTTACACCACCATCCAGCCCAGTTACGGTCAGTGAGTACATCTCTAGTAAACAGAGCACACAAGATCTTGTGATGATGATCGCATTGAGGAGGAACTTGCCAATGTAAAGACAGCGTTGCGACAGAATGGCTACATGCAGCAACAGGGCGGCAGAGGGTAGAGGCCTACTTATCATACATACGGGGGATCACGAACCGTATAGGTAAGTTGATGAGCAAGTTGAGCATAAAGACATTCTACAAAGCTCTCAAAAAAATCTAAAACATGTTGAGAACAGTCAAGGAACAGATTCCACTGCAGGGTCCATGGGTATACAAAATACCATGTAGGTGGTGGGAGGTGCTGCATCCGACAAACGGAGGGGTGTGTTCAGACAAGAGTCTCGGAACACATCAGGGCGATGAAGAACGAGTTCCATAAGTCAGCCATCACATGCTCTGGACAGTGGCACAAATCACTGGATTCGAAGACAGCATAGTACTCTCATCGTTGTGGGCTCCTCTGCTTGCGAAGCATGGCTCGAGTGGTAACCAGAAACAAGCTCTGGCAGCCACAGACTCAGTGAGCTAGGTGTGCACCGACCTTTGATCAACCAAGATATGTTGAACCTACCCGCACCGACCAAAGTTCCCTCCCATCGCTACAATCAACGTCAGTGGCGACCGGCAGTTGACATCTGACTGGACGACATGTCGGGCGGCCTCCAGGTCGTCGCGGATCCGCGAGTCCTGACGATGTCCCCGGAGCGAGGGACTAAATGTCGACAAGTGTAAGTCGTTCTCATGAATAAACCGCATACCGAAAACCGTACTAGAAAGAAAGTCTGTAAATTTTCTGACAGATTTTTGTTAGCTTACAATAATTAAGTTCTGTTGAACAATGCACATATATTCAGGGGGCGTACAACGTTGATGTGCAATACTAAAACGTTGATATGACAGCTCGTCTGTAGACGTAAGTAATTATTCACTCATCCTAAAGGGACACAACGTCGCTCGACAATGCGCTTTTTGTTACAAATGAACCATGTTACTGTCATACTGGGCGTAACTTTTGATTTGATACTGTCACCACAGAGGGAGTTATTTAAATAAAAAATAAAGTTGAATGTTAATGTAATATGACACAACTTCTGTGGATGATGCAAAATTTTGTATGGATGATTTTGATGTCACACCTTTAACACTCAACTCGAAGCAGGGTTGCCAGATGTTTGCTTTTGGAACGAACAGTTCGGTTATTGAGATGTGTGTTCGGTCTCCACAGTAGTTAAAGTCGAACAAACATCCAGTTCTTTATTACCTAATCGCAAATATTAGTTATGTTTTAGTCCGAACATTTTAATACTAAACTTACTGTATTTTTCAGTATTACGCATTTAGCTTTACCAATTCAATCGCCTAGCCGCTCAGCTCGCGGCTGGTCGCGTGCTTGCTCTAACTAAATCACTGAAGGCTATATACTGAAGTTTATAGGTACCAGAAAAATAAAAGGGTCCACATTTTTATCTGAAGCATCTGGCAAGCCTACCTCGAAGGTAAGTACAGCCCCTGGACAATTTTGGTTTGAACTAAAAATGCAAAAATTTGGAAAAAAGTAAAAAACCGCATGTAAGTTTCTAATGATTTTACAATGAAACTGGGCAAAAGGACTCGAAAGCATCGACGTTCGCTGTCAAAGGGGGGGGGAGAGGCCGAAATCCAACGTGAATCGAATTTGAACATGCAGTGTGGGTCGAGGGTGCGGGGCGAAGAAGTAAACTGCGCAGCAACGCGCCCGCTCGGCTGGAGGCTCGCTCGGCGGTGCACAGCTGGCGCGCGACTGAGCGACCGGCCATTTTTTGTTCGATAAGATGGTCGCTGTCAAGCGCGCGGCGACGTCACGTCACCGCGGCCACGTTCGACCTATCGAGACGAGCGTCTTCAGCGAGACGACGTACGGAAGTTGCTGGACAACAGAAAGTACTCACTAGTGATCTTTAGGCCCGGAAGAGGCGGCTTTGTGAGCGCGGAGGTGTCGCCGGTTTTGCGCGCCCCTTTGCTGCCCTCAGCGAACGACGTGGTGCGCGGCCGCCCCCCGCTCATGGTGACTCCGAGCTGTGCCTGTGTGGCCGCGCGGCCGCTTCACATCACTGCCTCACCCGCACTCTGCACTCACTCGCACTCACACGCGACACTCGGTCGACGACTCGCCTAGTCGGCGCTGGCTTGGCGCAGTATATCCGTCCACGTTTACTGAATAGTCGAACTCTTGATCTCGCAGTAGATAGGCAGTCACTTCACACACTCGACTCCCCTCCAAGGCGGTGGTGGCTCACGACACGGCACGGACGACCACGGCAAGGGTAGAGCTGGCGGAAGGCAAGCGGGGGCGGGACAGTGCGCGCGCGGGGCGCGGGCGACGGATTTTTGAGCTCACTCGCATGTACCTGTTCGGCGACTTTCGGCGATTGCTGCAGTGATGCCATCACGAAGAATTCAATACCCCGTTTAAAATCTATTATCGAGCACTAATAGACTCGAAAACGGTTGATCGAATTAGAAGTTAAATTTAGGCTCGTTCATTCACAATCTATAAATGTGTCTTAAAATATGAATCTGGAGTAATTCAGGACTAACTAACATAATTCCGTAACTTTATAATAGGCTGAATATACATATTACCATATTTCATTTCAATGATACGTTGAACTGGTAACATCGAGTAAACTAGTAGCGCTCGATTCGGCCGAAAGTGACGTCATATATCGACCGTTCCGCCATCTAGGAAACGCCACTTAACTCTATCGGTAAAGCAGTTCAATATGGCTTCCGTTAGAGCTAAGACCAAGGATACGATAGACTGGAAATCTAAATCAGAAAATGGCAACCCTATGTCAAAGAGTTCGTGTGCGTTATTCATATTCACAGATAACTTAATTTATACAGGGTGGCCCAGTTATAGTGGTCCAAAATTTTTTTTTAGATGGAGGACATCATGTTGACTCATTTAAAAAAAACATTAGTTCCGCGAAAATCAATAGTTTAGAAGTTATGTTTTTTTTAAACTTTTTTTGAAATTTCTCTATTTTAGTCACATAAACCGCTCTAGTTGGATATCTATTCCACAAAATCGAATAACATTTGGTATGAAAGTAGAGGAGATGTGTAGCTAGTACGTAATGAATAGTTTTGAGGTTTACTCCTAGACTGTATTGTTGCTACAGCCCTTTCAGTGAATTTTTTTTCAGTTTACATTAAAACTGATCAATTTTTGAAAAATCACTGTGAAAAAAAAATGTACTACCGGAGATTTGCCCATGCCCTTAAAAACTACCTATACATATCACAATTCTCCAGACCAAAAATTGTAGTGGTGTTACAATTGTAACATATTCAAAATTAACATCATTTGTACAAAATCACTACAATAAAAAGTGACGATTACCTTAATTTTTATAATCTTATTTTTTAAAAACATTACTAAACAGTTTTTTTATGTGTAGATTAGCGCTGTTAGAGACAGGTTTGTGAATAATGTGAAATTGTAGTTGAAATAACGTTGTAAAAAAAATAAGATTTTAAAAATTAAGGTAATCATCACTTTTTATTGTAGTAACTTTGTACAAATGATGTTAATTTTGAATATGTTACAATTGTAACACCACTAAAATTTTTGGTCTGGAGAATTGTGATATGTATAGGTAGTTTTTAAGGGCATAGTCAAATCTCTGGTAGTAATTTTTTTTTTCACCGTGATTTTTCAAAAATTTATCAGTTTTAATGTAAACTGAACAAAAATTCACTGAAAGGGCTATAGCAACTGTACAGTCTAGGAGTAAACGTAAAAACTATTCATTACGTACTAGCTACATGTCTTCTCTACTTCCATACCAAATTTTATTCGATTTTGTGGAATAGATATCCAACTAGAGCGGTTTATGTGACTAAAATAGAGAAATTTCAAAAAAAGTTTAAAAAAATCATAACTTCTAAACTATTGATTTTCGCGGAACTAATGTTTTTTTTAAATGAGTCAACATGAAGTCCTCCATGTAAAAAAAATTTTTGGACCACTATAACTGGGCCATCCTGTATACGTTCTTGCGATAAAAAACGTAGGTACGTAGAAAAATAACAAATATAAACGTATGTTATAGTTATAAAGAAGGTGTATAGGCCTTAGATTAGTTAATGGCGAAAACCCGATACGTGAATTTTCATCCTCCGATAGAAAAAATGATAATATTTTTTCATTATGTACATAAATCCAATTAAAAAAATTATAAATATCATAATTTAATGTAATAGGTCTCACTTTAACAATAATAATAGAAAAAATATATATTATTAAACTATTAACGATTACTGGCACCTCTTATCGATTGAATGCTAAGTTTTCTGCATTCCTTTCGGTCCTACTTTCACAAATTAGTTACGCGCACCCACCCATTGTTTGGCCTACGTCGATACAAATATATTACAATAGGATCAAATACAATTTTTTGCCAGCTTTCGTTTCTTCTACCCATGCTAGTCTTAGCCTCATCCGAAAAATTCTTGAAAAATCTCTCGGAAATGCCTGTGAGGTCGACTGCATGGATGAGGCTCTGGAGCACTGGAGGGCGCTGTGTCCAGATGTCGTCGAACCGACTGAGGCAAACAAGGGACTGCAACGTTTTTGGGACATCCCTCTGGCAATGAAACAGCGTGAGATTTTATTGTCAGAGGGGAGCGTTACGGATCGGGCGCGCATCCTGGCATCTGCGGAAGAGGAGTCGGGTGCATGGCTGAAAGCGTACCCGTCTCCGAGTCTTGGGACGCTTTTAGACGGAACCACACTACGTATAGCTGTGGCTCTTCGTGTCGGGGCCGGAGTGTGCAATCCCCATATTTGCGTCTGTGGTAAGAGCGTAGATTCCAGCGGTATCCATGGCCTTTCGTGCCAGAGAAGTACCGGCAGGCTTCCCCGTCACAGCGGCTTGAATAATATCATCAAACGCTCGCTGGCTTCAGTAAATATTCCGTCTACGCTGGAGCCAGCGGGCTTATGCCGCACAGACGGGAGAAAGCCAGACGGCATGACGCTGGTGCCATGGTGCCAGGGAAAGGCGCTCTTGTGGGACGCTACGTGCGTGGACACCTTGGCCCCGTCCCATGTACTCGACTCCTCCAAATCTGCCGGAGCCGCTGCATCTAAGGCAGCTGCCATCAAAGTGTCTAAGTACAGACCGCTGCGCGACCACTTTGAATTTCAACCTTTCGCCGTAGAAACTTTGGGGCCGTGGTCGCCAGACACCAAAACATTCTCGGATTAATTGGGAAAACTTTTAGTAGATAAATCTGGTGACCGCCGTGCCAAAGCTTTCTTTGTTCGGCGAATCGCCATTGAGATTCAGAGGTGTAACGCGGCGTGCGTACTTGGCACTTGCACCGGTGCAGCGACTCTGTCAAATTTAAATGAAATATATTATTTATAGGTAGTTTTAATTTTTATTTATTTATTTTTTAGGTTTAGTTTATAAGTTATTTTAGTTTAGTTTTATCATATTTCTTAATTTTAGTTTAATTTTTATTGTATTAGGTTATTTTGATAAATTTATATATACCTAATATATAGCTTAATACAATTTTCTTTGAAAAAAAAATTGTGTCAGCAATAAATTGCCTGTGAACGAACAAGCGTAGTCTAGTCTTGTCTCGTTCTAACACAACGATTCACATTTGTATGAAATAATATACTCTAGCTAAACTCTCGCCCTAGTTTGCGATCGAGAGAGTTTATCGGAAACTTCAATTAATTCGTTTGTCTATCTATGCTATGTCGCCATGGCTCTTTGTTTAAAACCAGAGGCGGCGCAAGGCGTGGGCGACGTGGGCGACCGCCCACGGCCTCGCGGCCCGAGGGGCCTCGCGCCTCGAAAGTTCATGCAGCTTTGGTTCATAAAAAATATTCAGCTAGATCTATTAAAAGAGACCCCGAGTAAACAGGTTTAGACTTAATCAAAGGCAAACTAAAGGCTACTATAAAGCCTTTAACAGACACAAGATGGAAAAGCAGGACAGAGGCAGTGAATGCTGTATTATTGCAATTTGATGATGTTGTTGAATTTATTGAGAGTTTAAAAAATCACACGAAAGTATAAGATAGTCAGTCAATGTGATTCGGTTTTGAACGAAATGTTCAGCTTAGAATTTATCATATCGTTACAGATTGTATCGGTGATTGTATACCGTACATTTTGTGACTATCAAGTCAAGGTAAAGAATATCAACAAACGGAGCGCATTTAATATATTTATGTAGTAAGGGTTCGAACAATGCTTTCTGGTATTGTTCGAACCTTTACCATAATACATTTCTACATAAATATATTAATAAAATGTCTAAAGCATTTAAATTAGTTTTCCCATAATTATATCTTGCACGTAAAGGCACTAAATGCATAATTATTTCTTCTAAAAAAGTGTTAAAACTTGGCGAGCAAAGTCCCCAAATGCATTTCGCCTTTCGCTCCGCACAAATCAAGTGGTTGTAGTGGGTAACTTCGCTTCTGTGGCCATGATAGGAATATTTGTTGCGACCTTTAATTCTATCCCACATTGGGCCTGCAGGTCCCAAAATGCAGACCCAATACCATCAGAATATGACGAGCCATCTGTGTAAAGGCAGAGATAGTGCTGACCGAACTTTTTGTGGCATATCTTCCGCAGATTGCAGTAGTTATTAGGGTTCAGTTTTTAGGGTTCCGGACCTCAAAAGAGGAAAAAACCCTTATACGATCACTTCGTTGTCCGCCTGTCTTTCTGTCAAGACCGTTTTTCTCAGGAACCGGTAGACGTATCAAGTTGAAATTAATATCAAATGCTAAGGTCTACGGTTCCTTGGATGGAGGTCTAAAAATATAAGCTTCTAAATCAACGCAATCACAAGATACGGCCATTTATGTCACATAATATTATATTGCTACTGGCAAAACAAATCAAAACCTATAGAGTACTTTCCGTTAACCTAGAATCATGAAATTTGGTAAGAAGCAAGGTCTCACAGCACAAATATAGGAAAAAATTCGAAATTTTTTAACTTGTACTAGTTAGGTATATGACTTACAATTATTTTCTTTGTTTTGTATGTCAAGACCCTTTTTCTCAGGAATGGATCAAGATATCAAATTGAAATTATTATGAATCCCTTCGAGGTATAGAAAATGTAAGCTTCTAAATCAGTGCAATCAAAAGATACGGCCATTTATGTCATTTTTTTAAATACTCGCAAACTCACTCAAATCAAATCAAAACCTCTAGGGCATTTCCCGTTAACCTAGAATCATGAAATTTGGTGAAAAGCAAGGTCTCACAGCACAAGTAAAGTATTGTGTGATGGTACGGAACCCTCGGTGCGCGAGTCCAACTGTCACTTGCGGCTTTTTTTTTACTTTTATCGACGAAAGGTATGCTGACAAAAAAAGTTTCATTTAATCGGTAAGTATACCGGAAATCCATTTCGACAGTGAAAATCCATAAAATCCATCCTCTAGTGCCACCAGAGAGGGGGGCCTCGCAAAATATATCTTGCCCACATCAAATTTAGGTCTTGCGCCGCCACTGTTTAAAACAGAGTTTTTTATTGTTTTTTTTTTAACTAGAACATAGAGTAGTATTTATCTAGAAGAGTCTGCAAAGTTATTACAGCTCGGCAAAAAAGAGTTTGCCGTGATGACAGAAGAAATGATTTCTTTTTTTTTTAATGGCACCACTACTTTGTTGCTATCATAAATGTATGTCTGTCTGATGGACAACGAGGAATTAATTATGTTTCACTAGAGCTCTTACTCGGGCAACGGGCATTGCTCAGCCGAGTTGAGGCACAATTTACGAATTGGAGCACATGAGAAACTAGTCGATCGCGAGTTGATCGCGAGCGGCAGAACTCGTCGCACGCGCCACCGCCTGCGCGCATCGCGCATGCCCGGTTGTATTTCAATGCGCATATTGTGACATGTTGGGTTGGCCTTGGCTGGCGTTGTCGCTTACCGACCGGCCGGCCGCTAGCTAGCCACTCTGCCGCTCCCTTCCCGCCCCGCGCGATCCCCTCTCAACGTCTCCTAGCCCCACTCCCAGACACTTCCCGCCTCGCGCGAGCTCCCGTCTACCGCTCGGCTCTGCGCTCCGCCTCCCCGCTACCTTACCTCATTCATACCCCAGCTGTTGGGACGCCGTTTCTCTGTATCTTTCTACTTAACGATAGCTCTAGTAGTAATACCTCGTTGCTGATGGATGAATAAGTTTGTTTGCCGCGTCATCCTAAATAAAGAATAGGTATATAGTTTTGAGATTCTCGCAAATACGAGAAGCAAACAACAGACGAGAAAAAAAAGAGATTACAAGTACAACAGAAAAGACTGTATACATTGACATAATAAAACTATTTATTTTTAACGTTTAAAACGTTAAAAACGGCTGCTTATGCTTTATACGGCGCGCCGTATAAAGCATAAGCAGTATAACTAATAAAGCCGCCGCTGCGGCTTTATTAGTTCTATGGCTGTATACTATAATTATTTTTCCCAAAGATTTAGGGCCATTTGCACCAAACTCCATTTAGATGCCTAATACAGTTTAGAGCTCTAAAAGTCGAAATTTGTCTTGCACCATTGCCGAGTGTCAATTAGTAGAAGCCTAATTTCGATTAAAGTTAAATGGCCGTCGATGCCCATTTAGGGCCACTTGCACCAAACTCCATTTAGATGCCTAATACAGTTTAGAGCTCTAAATAAAATTAAAGTCGAAATTTGTCTTGCACCATTGCCGAGTGTCAATTAGTAGAAGCCTAATTTCGTTAAATGGCCGTCGATGCCCATTTAGCTCGCTAATTTTGTATTTAGGGAACGTCAAACTGACGCTCGGCCGCTTTTTTTATATTAACGGCTCTGGATGCAAGGTCCTTTGGAGTACTCGACCGCTCGGTACGCCACATGAAAGACATTCCCGGCTCCTTTCGTGCACACTTCGGCAGATTTCGGCTAGAAGGAAAGTGGTATGTGTATGAGTGATGTTTTGGTGGTTTAAAAAATAATAACCAGGGTTAATTGATAAAAGATGCGATTAACCCTAACCTAATGTTGAGGCGGCGCATGTCGTTTGTGTTACGTTTCGTTTCGAGCCGAGTGTTCACGACAGGAGCCGCGATGTCTTTCAGGTGTCGTTTCGCGTCGCTATCGGTGGTTTTATGTTTGTATTACAAGGGGGCGCGCTGTTCGATGCTTTGTCGTATGTTTCAAAGAAGTATTATATCGGGGGACTGACAGCGATTGGAAAATTTTGCTGTCTTTGTCTGCTGAATGCGCACGACAGAGATAGAGCTGGAGGACATGGAGTTAATAGTACATGAACAAACCAAAAATTAGTTATTAGAGATTAGTTATATGGACACCATTTTCGGTTGGTGCAACGTACATTTACATGATTATCAAATGTCATTTAACTAATTTTGAAATTAGCGGTAAATGGAGATTAAACGTGTGCGTTGGCGCAAGTGGCCCTTAAAAGGTTAATTATAGCTTCGCCATTCCCGGCAGCATATTTCCAAAGTCTAGTATGCGAGGTGCTCTGATTGGTCGTTCTCAAGTTTGGCGGGAAATATAAATTTCGGAAATATTTCCGAAAATAAAGTTTTCTTAAGTGTTTCGTGCGTGATGTTTTTGTGGTTTAAAAAAAATAACCAGGGTTAATACAGAGAAGATGCGTCGCGCGCGACGTATCTTCTTCAACCTAATGTTGAGGCGGTGCATGTCGTTTTTGTTACGTTTCGTTTCGAACCGAGTGTTCACGAAAGGAGCCAAAGTAGCCAGGAAGGAGCCGAAATGTCTTCCAGGTGTCGAACGCTCCTGCAAATGTTTTTTCGAAACATTACTCTATGCTGCCAACCTTTCACAACAGCGGATAAAACGTTATAGGTACTCAATAGGGTGGAGGAGAGAAAATGTCAAGTTGGCAGAATCGAAATGGAATACCTGGGAAAAGGTGCCTAGTGGCTCCATTAAGATGCCGGCACTTCACTTGGCTTAGCGTATTCGTGTTTGTTGCAAACATTTTAGTTTTATCTCGCTCTTAACAAGCCATTAAGGGGAGACGAAACGGAATTTTTTGCCAAATACACGAATACGCTAAGCCAAGTGAAGTGCCGGCATGAAATATGCAAAATATTTTCTCGCTAACTTTAGGTTTAGAGGTGCCACAAGGCCACTGAATTTTCAAAAAAAAATGTTATTTTTTCGAAAGTATTATGTTTAAATTTTATTCGAAAATATAAGTATACCATGTCATATACTTTTGGAATATCCGATAAAAACACGGGGAAGACCTCTAAAAGCTTTGTGTCAATTTGTAACCCCCTCCATTAATGTTGTGAGGTGCCACAATCCTTGTAAAAATTCCTTTTTATTGTGCAGTCATTTCATACCGTACCCTCATTAGTGCAGGAAATGAAAGGATCATTGAAATGGTTTATATGCCAAATTCATGCAAACTAAATCCCACTTAGACACTTTCTGCTAAATTTGGATGGTCAGTAGAGAGTTTCGCGCGCTTTTTCAGGTTCAATAGGAAAACAATTGCAAGGCTGCGAAAAGCTTCCCTTCGTTTCGCCTTTCCAAACAAAAATGATTTGGTACTGATCAGAAATAAGTTCTGGACCTGATGACTGCTGTCTACGGGACACTGTTCTTCTGACTTGGCCAACAGGCATCCAGGCCAACTAAATCATTCAAGATGGCTCACCACAGCCCACACCATTTTACGGCTTTATGACACGTTGCAAAATCCATCTGAAAATGTGAAAATACTGGCAGGTTTCATAATGAAAGTGTAGGTGAATTGAAATAAAGAGTATGTGGTTTGAAATAAAGAGCAATTCATCATGCACCAATGGCTAACAACCGAACTTATCCGCTACCTCAGTGATGAACTGAAATCCATAATTAAACCAGCGATTCAACGAAAAACCTCCTTCCGGTAATCCTTAGAACTTCCTTTCGGTAATCCTGCGAACCTACTTCCGGTAATCTTAGGAACCTCCTTCCAGTTATCCTGAGAACCTCCTTCTATGTACGTATGTTGGCTGACCAAAGAAAATACATTCGTCAGCTTGCTTACTTGCGAGTTATGAAAGCAAAATCACAATTGAAAAGGGGAATTAGAATGTTTGTTATTCCTGAAATCAATTTTGAAGGTTCATACTATGTCGACCTCATCTAATACATAGCAAGACTTGCAAGTGACGGAACCTCTACTGATTGCAAATTTTTTGGAAGAAAAATTAGAAAATATAGTAGGCGTTGGCTTGGATCAAGACGAAGACATGCAAGCGGTCGAGCGCTGAACACAATGAGTGACTGAAAGTTCAGGATCTGTGTGCGGTGAAGAGGCAACAGACGGATATATTCGAGCAAGACGTGAAACTAGGAACAATAATGCCATCCTTTGAGACCAAATCCCAGTTTGCAATTTAGATTTGTCATCACAGATAAATAAAATAATGTATTGTGGTTTTTCTTAATTTGTCTTTTTTTTTTCATATCTAACTTCTTATCTTTTCTTGTCTATTCTCAATAAAAAAAAAATTATAATATTAGAAAACATATTGCTGTATTAATAACATATTATTATATGTTTGACTGAAATAAAAATACATATTTCATAAAAATTACACAAAATATATATTTTTTTAATTGAATAATTTTTTTCGACTATTTGGACGTCTATAAGTGGTAGATAAACTAAGGAAAAAATAGTTTTCATTGTTTTTCCTTACAATTCGAGTCTACATATACATATAATCATTAATTAAAAAACACATAGTATCAAAATTTAATAAAAATAAAATTTACTAAAAATCGGGCGAACTTTCAAAATATTTCATTTTTCAACGTCCTTGTGGCACCTCAAAACCTTTTTTTTTTAAATCGATCTTTTTCACATGGATTTGTGGAATACTAAGGCACCTTTTCGCAACTATTCCGTTTTGGAAATCTAAAAAAAAAAAAATCTCCATACAAGTTCACTCCACCCTAATACTCAAAGAATATTAATAGAGAAAACGCGGGAAATATATTTTTTTCTGGATGGTCATCACATCATGCGTTGATGAAAGGCTCAAAGTTAGAAAATGTATTTCGATCACCATTTTGTAATTTTTTAATTAAATACGTTAACAATCACATAGAAATAGTGAAATGACGATGTTTCAAACGGATATATTATGTACTAGCTTTTGCCCGCGGCTTCGCTCGCGTGAAATTCGTATGTCAAAGGAAGAACTAAGGGCGAGCTGGGTTCAGGTAAACGATAAACCGTCTCGAAGAAAGTGAGTAACTTTTTGAGGCCGAAGACGGAGTTGCGTTCAGGAAGACGATAAACCTTCTCGAAGACAGTAAGTAACTATGGGCGAGGCCGAAGGCCGAGCTGCGTTCAGGATGAGGGTAACCTTTTCGAAGAAAGTAAGTAACAGAGGGCGAGGCCGAAGTCCGAGCTGCGTTCAAGAAAACGATAAACCTTCTCGAACGATAAACCTTCTTCTTTGTACCGTGTGGGGTCGGTACTTAAAAAGAATAGCCCCACTGCATCTCTCCCCGTCGCATGTCGTAAAAGTCGACTAAGGGATAAGAAAATTAGTCAGCCTCGGTAGCTCAGTGGCGCGGTTGATTAGTCAACTGTTATTAAGCAACGCTGAGCGCGGTCAGTGTTTGGATGGGTGACCGCTCGACCGTTGGAGGCTGACCGTGGTTCGGATTCCACGTTAAACTGTAGGTCCCTTCCCTTCTTACCTTACTAGGTGGTAGGGTTTATCCCGGCCGGGTTGGTACCACCGCACTGAACGAAACGTCGGTCGAAACGGCTATGTAAATAGTTCGTGTTTTCCGTCCAGTTTAGTGTAGCCGACATGAAATGAAGGGAAGCACTGACATGGCACCTAGTTCACCCTGTGTTATGGGCTGACATCACGGATGTTGTAGGTGATGTAGCCAACCGTGTCAGGTTCCATAAAAAAAAAAAAAAAAAAAAAAGACAGTAAGTAACTATGGGCTAGGCCGAAGGCCGAGCTGCGTTCAGGAAGAGGATAACCTTTTCGAAGAATGTAAGTAACAGAGGGCGAGGCCGAAGGCCGAGCAGCGTTCAGGAAGACCATAAACCTTCTCGAAGAAAGTGGAGCAGCTCGGCCTTCGGACTCACCCTGAGTCCGAAGGCCGAGCTGCGTTCAGGAAGACCACAAATCTTCTCAGGAAGAGGATAACCTTTTCGAAGAAAGTAAGTAGCAGACTGCGAGGACGAAAGCCGAGCTTCGTTCAGGAAGACGATAAACCTTCTCGAAGACAGTAAGTAACTATGGGCGAGGCCGAAGGCCGAGCTGCGTTCAGGATGAGGGTAACCTTTTCGAAGAAAGTAAGTAACAGAGGGCGAGGCCGAAAGCCGAGCTGCGTTCAGGAAAACGATAAATCTTCTCGAAGACAGTAAGTAACTATGGGCGAGGCCGAAGGCCGAGCTTCGTTCAGGAAGAGGATAACCTTTTCAAAGAAAGTAAGTAACAGAGGGCGAGACCGAAGGCCGAGCTGCGTTCAGGAATACCATAAAACTTCTCGAAGAAAGTAAGTAACAAAGGGCGAGGCCGAAAGCCGAGCTGCGTTCAGGAAGACGATAAACCTTCTCGAAGACAGTAAAAGTAACTATGGGCGAGGCCGAAGGCCGAGCTGCGTTTAGGAAGTGGATAACCTTTCCGAAGAAAGTAAGTAACAGAGGGCGAGGCTGAAGGCCGAGCTGCGTTCAGGAAGAACATAAACCTTCTCGAAGAAAGTAAGTAACGGAGGGCGTGGCCGAGGGCCGAGCTGCGTTCAGGAAGACGATAAAACTTTTCGAAGACAGTAAGTAACAGAGGGCGAGGCCGAAGGCCGAGCAGCGTTCAGGAAGACCATAAACCTTCTCGAAGAAATTAAGTAACTAAGGGCAAGGCCGAAGGCCAAGCTGCGTTCAGGAAGACTATAAACCTTCTCGAAAAAAATAAGTAATCGTGGCCAAGGCTGAAGGCCGAGCTGCGTTCAGGAAGACTATAAACCTTCTTGATGAAAGTAAGTACCTACTGAGGGCGAGGCCGAAGGCCGAGCTGCGTTCAGAAAGACAATTACCTTTTCGAAGAAAGTAAGTAACAGAGGGCGAGGCCGAAGGCCGAGCTGCGTTCAGGAAGACTATAAACCGTCTTAAAGAAAGTAAGCAACTATCGCCCGTAGTTACTTACTGTCATCGAGAAGGTTTAGTGTCTTCCAGAATACAGCTTGGCCTTCGGCCACGCCCTTAGTTACTTACTTTCTTCGAGAAGGCTTATAGTCTTCCTGAACGCAGCTCGACCTTAGGCCTCGCCCTCAGTTACTTACTTTCTTCGAGAACTTGTTCGAGAAGGTTGAAGGTCTTCCTGAACGCAGCTCGGCCTTCGGCCTCGCCCTTTGTTGCTTATTTTCTTCGAAAAGGTTTAACCTCTTCCTGAACGCAGCTCTGCCTTCGGCCTCGCCTTTAGTATGTTACTTACTTTCTTTGAGAATGTTTATTGTTTTTATCTGAATCCAGTTCGCCCTCCGGTCCCGGCCTAAGTTACTTAGTTTCTTCTTTTGAAATACGAATTTCACGCGAGCGGATCCGCGGGAAAAAGCTATCGATATTAAAATAAGAAAATTCAATTAAAATAAATCAAATACTTTAGATACCTACCTAACTAAGTAAAATACTCCACATATTAGCATAACCGGAACTGAATTTTATTTAGCCTATCCTGTGTCTCGTATAGCTAAATGTGCGTGTAGTAATTTTAATCGAATTTAGATGATCGGCTTAAATTTTATGGAGGAAATTCATACAAACATATTCGCCTCGCCCCGCTGCCCCCCCCCGCTGAGAGAAGCGCAGGGCTTCTCTCAAGACATTCTCATCATCGTAACTTTTAAACAATTTGTCCAAATTACTTAGTGTAACAGCCAAAGTTTATCTACTTTAAATACCAGAAGCGATAAAAGTATGTATTTTAATAAGAATTAATTCAAAACTATAAAATGTGCATTTTAAATACAGTATCCAATTTAAATGTATTTTTGGTTCATTATTTTGGCTATAGTGGCTTCCACATAAAAGTAGATATATGCTGTCGCGGACTTTTTTTTAGAACTATTTTAGAGAAACAACCTCACCATACACTATCTTCGTGTAACTCTAACAGTTTATGCAGCGCACGCCGAGATAGCTCTCAGAAGGCAGGATTTTTTCCGACTTACTTGACATTTATCGATATTTGGGCAAATTTACACAATGTCTTTATAAATTATAGCCTTTTTGATGTATAAGCTATAGTACTGTAAAGGCTCATCAAAATCTGTTTAGTAGTTTTTGCGTGAAAGAGGAATATAGTGCGGCTGCTCGGTCGGTTCGCTGTTGAGTTTATAGGCCGAGCCTCCCCCGCGCCGCGCCGCCGCGCTGCCGCGCCGCCAACTGCCGCTCGCTCGGTAAATACCTATGTATAGTACGAAGGCGCGCGGATTGAACATATCGGTTTGTATGGGAGCCACATCTTAGCGTAACCAGAACTTAATTTTATGTAGCCTATCCTGTGTCCCATATAGTTAAATGTGCTTGTACAAAGTTTCATCGAATTTGGATCATCGGTTTAAGAGTTATGGCGGAACATACATACATACATACAGAAAAGATTTCTAAAAATCGTCAATTTAGCTTTAGTATCATACATAGAGGCTACAAACTCAATATTTCCTAAAACAAAGTAACACTCCATGACCACCCCTTACAGATTTATTATTAGTAAGTATAAGTATTGATATATTGTATATTGATTGATATTGATGATTGATTCATAATTCAGTTTATTATCCACATACCCATTTCATAGAACAACAAATTATGTACTTCTGAGAAGAAACACAAAAAATTACGACATGCTTTATTAAAAATTTTCTCTAACTAAATATCGTTCTTAATTATATGGCCACCACTCAATGTAAATGTGTATGGAAAAAAAAAAATTTATTTTTTTTTTCTCCACAGAAGTTGTTTAGTTACACATATAGTATAACCCCCTTATGTCGGTTAAAAATATTACGGGGGCAACTGCAACACCGTGTATAATGTTGTCATCCATACTTCATTATACCTTCTTTCCTATCCAGAGCCGACTGTTATGGGATAATCATCCGCGAACAACACAGCACAAACCTAATCACAAAGGGAAGGTCGTTTATTATCAGGAGAAACTCCAGTGGTCCCAGATTTGACCCCTGTCTGACCCCCGACCTGGTGTAGTACGATTTTGTCATGGTACCTTTGTTTTGCACGTACTGCCTTCTACTGAAATTTATTCCTTTTTGTCGAAACCAAGACAAGTCCCCTACAATCCCTTGTTCATTAGATTAATTTCCCGGTGCAACTTTTGAGATTTGGCAAGTATGAAATTGAAAACTTTCAGGAATGCCTTGTTCACAATATATTTAGCAAGAACATTATCTATAGTATAGGGATTAGGGACATCAATAATGTTTTTCAATGTTCTCAGGCCATACACAGAGAAAAAGAATTCGAGTAAAGATGTTTAATTAAAAAATAATAATTTTAGAATGGACAATGATTAACGAGATGAGATCAAGATGGTTATAATCTCTTTGGATGAAAATCAAAAAAGGTAAAATAAACAACACGCAAGGTTGAAATAAAAATACATATATTGTTACATCAATATTAAATTACAGCCAACATAACTACATTACAATAATAAAAATATTCTTATATAAATTTCAAACACAAATAAATTAAATAAAAACAAGTATTCTCTTATTAGTACACTAGTTCAAACTCTGACTATGTTTAGGTTCTGATAGTCACGGGCACTCGCATGAAAGAGTCCTAGTTAGGTAACATTACTGAAAAAACGTCCATCTAAAAGCAAGGAGTAGAATTACATAATAATCATTTAACTAAATTAACTATTTAGGTATTGTATGTATAAATGGTCATTTTATGATGACCTTGGCTTGGAATCAGTGCTGCCCTGTAAGGCGTAACGAACTTTCGTACAAATAGTTGGCAAGTATTTAAAACGTTTAAGTTATAAAACGGTAAATTTCATTCATTGATATTGTCGCGATAAACATAATTGTTTGATGGCCGTTCAAAATTACCAAAGAGTTTGTATTACGTCGCTGCGCTCCTTTGCAGCGACGTAATACAAACTCTGAAAATTACAAACAGAAAAATGCATAACATTTTGTGTAGCTGTTGGAAAAAAAATTACATGAAGGAATGAGTCTTCCGTAGCAAATATTTGAAACATTTATTCCTTTGATAATTATTTTGACACAAACACTGGAAAAATTTTTTTTTTCTTTAAACTTAACAAAAAATTACATTGACATAATTTTGAATAATCAAAATATGTCAATGTCATGGTAGAGAGTGTTCCAACTAAATCTTCCCTTCGCCGTTATGTTGGCTCCACTGCCAGTGTCACTGTCAGTGCTTAAATTCCTGTTGCCAGATTGTGAAGATTATATTTCCTAATAATGTAATAGATATTTACCGTATAATAAATACGGTAAATACTGATAATTACGGGTAAATCGGTACACATAGCAACCCTCAAAGATGTTTTGACAGATAGACAATGGAGCCAACATAACGGCGAAGGGAAGATTTATATGGAACGCTCTCTATCCAAATAAGGCAAACCTCTTTAGTCTGTGCATACTTGGTTCGGCTTCGTTATGGCTAGTACACACATTCGGGCCGGGCTCCACGTCCAGTAAATCCGTAAACATTGGAAATACCACAGGCCACCGAGGGTTTTGGTTCGAATTCCCGCATGCATGTCCACACAATGAGTATTAATCGATATCTAGAAATGCTGCATGTACGTAAGAACCAGTCGTGTTTGATGCATGAATAAGTTTTAAATTTTGTTAATTAAAAAAAAAAATAGTGGAAGTCTGGCGTCCCATAGGGGTCATTGATTGTGTTTGTGCCTAAGCATAGGACAAAAGATACAATCTGAAAATGAAACACTTTCGACAAAGTGAATCGTTGACACTTACATAAGTAAAAGGGGGCAGCACTGTTCTAAGATAAAAATTAAATATCACTAAACACTAAAATCATGTAAACATTGGTGTCATCCCTTCGTAATTGTGTCCGTACGATATTTTGTGGTTGAAGAAAAAATAGAGCCTTTTAAATGTTTAATTAAATCGATAGCTTTTAGCGTAACTATGATTTGATGTGTCGAACATGATCATTATTGTTCATAGAATATAATTCCAACAACATTAATATAGAAATCATGTCTACATGTATTTCTTGTGTTGGTAGATAGTACCTAACCATCTCACTTTTTGTTTTTAGATATGAAATAAAGCCAACATAAAACCAAGTGAACTGGAACATGGTGGTCCATACAATAGAGCAAATGTACTAATAGTAAAACTATATATTTTTATTTGCAACATAATTATTAGTAGGACTGATATTATCAGAAGGTTGTCATTGTGGAAAAAAGTTTTTTTTTATTTCAACAATTTCGAACATTCTTAACATTCTCTGATTACCATTTTCTTTGTATTTCTGTGGGTAAAGGAGTACTTTTTCTAGTCGCAACTAAGACCAAGAATCGTAAGTCGCCATTGAGTTACAGAAATTCCATTTACAATATGGAAAGGAGACCTACTGGTTGAATGTAGTCAACATCGAGTTTGTCGTATCGTACACATGTTTAGATTTTGTGTTTCGTCGCACAACCAACACACCATTAGGATTTTCTTTTTTATATGCAATGTGAAAATCTCATTTGAACACGCTTTTGAAGGTACCTATCATCCATCACCCAAGCCATCTGCGGTACATACAATATTGCAACTACTAACACATTGTTAGTCTTGTGCATACCATTCAGTGTTAATTTATGTAAAAAAAATACTTTGAAGGCCTTAGAGATTCCCAAAAGGTTGAATTTTTTGCAAAATGTGTACAATGTCTTAATTTCAATTTCACTGCTCAAACCGTAGGTTGTTCGAATAAATACTATTTTGTTGATAGCTTTTGATTAGAACAAAACACTTAAGTAGGTAACTTAAAAATGTTCTAATATTAACTCCTTCAAGAATCTTATCAAGCAATAGACGGAAATGTAAACGCAGAACTATAAATGAAAGCCCGTATTAAAATAATATTTCATTATATCTGTCCGCAAATAAATAAAGCGAGCGACGATCACTAGTGGTCGCCGCGGTCGACAAGCACCGCGCACGCGCGCAACTAACCTTACACTTACATCCTCCGCTGCCTCCATATAAATAAAGTAAGTAAATACGATGCAAATACCACACGCTACTTACAATATGACACTAACAATATTGAGATTTCTATATCTCTATCGTAATATTACCATATATTAATCCGTTTTTTTCTTCATCCAGCTTAGGTTTTTTGTTCAAATTTCTTTTTTTTTTCATTATTCTATGTTCTACGTACAGTAAAATATGTTACAAATGTTCCCACTTGTTTTAATTTTATTTCAATGGCTGACAAGTTATGTGAAAAAAGTTACGCTACATAGGAATAATGGACCACAGGGTTTCGCATAACACAAAACAAATTGAACGAATCGAGTCGGTTCGCCGTTCCACCTTGCCGTTGTATTAAAACCTATTTTCATTTGGTAAAACCTTTTTTCGTCTTACTTTTGTATACCAAAATAAGGTATGGCATATTGTGATTGAAAATTGACAGCTGAAATTAACGTTCGGCCCTTTACACATCGTACGGGATGCACCGTACGGTCAGGTTCCTACTGTCGATGATGAAGCCATTGTGTTCATTGGCGGCGCCCTTTACGACGAAGGTACTGTACAAACTTATCATTAACGTCAGGAATAAGTGTGAGCGACCGTACGGTGGCAACCGTGTACTTCCAATAAGTATGAGCGACCGCACGGTGGCAACTGTATACTTGCAATAAGTGTGAGCGATCATACGGTAGCAACCGTGTACTTTCAATAAGTATGAGCGATCGTACAGTGGCAAGCGAATACTTGCAATAAGTGAGAGCGACCGCACGGCGGCAACTGTATACTTCCAATAAGTGTAAATGACCGTACGGCGGCACCCGTGTACTTCCAATAAATGTGAGCGACCACACGGTGGCAACCGTGTACGCACCCCTGCCCTGTACGGTAAGGTGTGTAAACGGCCAATATACATATCTGTGTTGAGAGTAGAATGAAGTGTACTCAACATATACTAGTGCATATATAGCCAAAATCAGTAAGAACGCGAATGAACTAGTAATTGCGCGAAGTTTCCAGTGGCATCGGCAAGGTAGTTTATAAATATGCTTGACTAACAAATTATTCCGAAAATATAAAGTAAATATATTTGAAAACTCTTAGATATTCATTCCAATAACTTGTGACACACTTTTAAAATTATATGAAGGTAATCTGTTTTGGACCATTTAAATAAAAAGCTAGTTAGGTGCGAACATTGTTCACACACAGAGGGTTCCGTAGCCATCTTTCTCTTGCACGGATAGCGAGAATGAGGTGAGTGATCACATGGTCGCACGCGGCGCCGCGCAGCGCCGCTGTCCACTAGAATGATATTTTATTATTAACCGTTTAAGAAGATTAACCGGTTAAGATCTTTACATTTCAGAGTAATCATTAGGACAGTGTGTGGCAGACGGACGGACGGACAGACACTTGACCGATTTTATAAGGGTCCCTGCCGGAGACGCTGGCTACGGAACCCAACAAAACAAAAAGAGACGTTAGATAAACATTTTTTTGTATACATATGAGTCTACAATATGAACACACACTTTATCCAACAGGAAAAGCACGTTGAAGGCCCGAGCGTTAATTCTGAACCGAACTCTCTTCACAGTGCAACGTTTAAGTCAATTCCATTTGAAGACATTCTTCTTACTCCTTATTCCTAAAGCGAAAGATATTTGTTTTAATACGACAAGCGTTTCGCTACCCACTAATACATTGATGTCCTACGAAAATAATTAATTATTACGATATCAAAACCTTTCACGGTCGCTCTGAACTAACTGTGCCCCGTGTCGTGCTCGTGCCTGGTGTAGTAACAAGTCAATGAAGCGACACCGGACAGTAGGCAGTACACGCGCGAGCACCTTCTATCTCTTATCTCGTTATGCCTGAGAGTATGCTTCAAACATTTTTTCAACTTCGCAAATGTAAAACGATACAAACTTTTTGGCACATCTAGTAAATAAAAAAGTTAAATTTTTCGAAAACAAAAATTCCCTTACTTCGATGCCGGACCGAGCATTAGATTTTGATGAGTAAATCTACCCGAGAAGTTGATTTTAAAAGAATTACCTAAAAAATTAACCAATAATTTAAAAATAGAATTCTGATAACATGGTAACAATAAATTATAATAAATGCTTTCAAAAGAAATATAATAAGCTTAAGTCCACGCGCCGATACCACATCACTGCTAGGAAAAATCGAGTGTGGTACATTTGTTATGAAAATGAATAAATGGTACGCTTGTAGCCGTGCGTGGTGTGGTATCGGCTCGCGCACACATATATACAGGTAACAAAATCGCTAAAAACCAAATCAGGAAAGCCACGTCGCAGCCGCCAGTGATTGTCCAGCTGTAGGCTCCGCTCAACTATTTTATATTACAATTTTTGGTGCAGATCATACAAAATTAAAATATTCCGAAACATTAAAATTATTGGTGTCCTTGTACAAAATCTTATCTTAACACTACTTACTACAAAAGGCAACTTTTTCAATTGAACAAAAATAGCAAACTGACGAAAAAAACTCGCTAACGAGTCGATCCCTAAGTCTGGAAGTATTCTCACTTCCCAGTAAAATGCCCCATGGGATACCGCTGCTAAACTTATAGTTCTTAACGTTTGGAATGAAACTTAGAAAACAATAAAATACACCTACCGCAAATGGATCTATACCTTAATAAAGTAAAGGTTACGGTTTTGCTATAAACAGAAAACATTTATAATTGATATTTTCTTTTCAATGGCCCCCCGTTATTACATAACGCTAACTCGTTAAATCTCAAAGTGTACGCGCAGACACACTGGCCCGGTCGTAGTCCACAGCGACGATAGTACTGCACTCTTAAAACAACATTATAGACATACGTAACTGAGCTGCACTAATTGTCAGTAGCAAACGACTTCAACATTTTCACTTTCTTCTTTCAATTTATTATTGTTGTTCTTATATCTATAAACAATGGGGCAAATTGTAACAATTAGCTTTTCTTTAAGAGTAAAAAAAAAAAAAAGTAATACATTTTTCACATAAATTCGCCACCAGCTCTAACCGCCACTTGTTCTAACCGCGCGACCATCAGGGAACATTCAATTTTGTACTAAATATTGTGTGTCCTGCGACGCCCGCAGAGTGGGTCATCCGTGCGGCATCGTCACACTACACAGTCTATAGTGAATGTTTGTACGGCGCTAGGCGCAAGGGACACTAGCTGCTGACGTATTGGGGGGTGTGTTCACTTGTTGGGGACCTGAATCTTCTTGGAGCGGAAGTCGTAGATCTTTCTACAGAAGAGCACGAGCTCCGGGGAGACGTTGGGCGGGAGTCGCGAGTCGTTGGGCGCGACGCCGGGGCTGACCTCGCTCGCGGGCAGCGGCGGCACGATCGAGGGGCCCACCCGCACCCCCTCCTCCGCCGCACGCAATCTCTTTCTGTACCTGTAACAGACATTGGAATTATAATGGTGTGTCGAATTTTTATTTTTATTATTTTTTTAAATTAAGAATTGGCATAGGTGGATGTGCCCAATAGTTTGACAGTTGAAGACAATCAGACACAGCCAATAATATCAGGCTTTCCACTCCGACCAACTAAACGGACCAACTAGTTGTGCAGAATTGAACTCGATGAATGCATTTATTCCAGGCTTTCCACTCCGACCAACTAAACGGACCAACTAGTTGTGCAGAATGGAACTCGATGAATGCATTTATTCCAGGCTTTCCACTCCGACCAACTAAACGGACCAACTAGTTGTGCAGAATGGAACTCGATTAAGGCATTTATTCCAGGCTTTCCACTCTGGCCAACTAAACGGACCAACTAGTTGTGCAGATTGGAACTCGATGAAGGCATTTATTCCAGGCTTTCCACTCCGACCAACTAAACGGACCAACTAGTTGTGCAGAATGGAACTCGATGAAGGCAATTACTGTGTATTCATCTTTGTCTATCAATAAAAAAAGACTGGGGTAGTTTTTCAATAGAGCACTATAGGTATAGATAGGTATAGGCTGCTCAAGCAGGTGGCTGGCGCACCTGCAGTACTCGTTGAATGTGAGCACGTAGCACTTGTCCTCGATGCAGGCGACGGAGTTGGCGTCGCGGTGCCGGGACGCGAACACTTCGTCCGGCGCGTCGCCCGGCTGCCGCGCGAGCTCCGTGTGCTCCGGCCGGTAGTACCACACCAGCGACACCATCATCTCACCTGACACACGCCGCATATCACACTCACCTGCAATACTCGTTGAATGTGAGCACGTAGCACTTGTCCTCGATGCAGGCGACGGAGTTGGCGTCGCGGTGCCGGGACGCGAACACTTCGTCCGGCGCGTCGCCCGGCTGCCGCGCGAGCTCCGTGTGCTCCGGCCGGTAGTACCACACCAGCGACACCATCATCTCACCTGACACACGCCGCATATCACACTCACCTGCAATACTCGTTGAATGTGAGCACGTAGCACTTGTCCTCGATGCAGGCGACGGAGTTGGCGTCGCGGTGCCGGGACGCGAACACCTCGTCCGGCGCGTCGCCCGGCTGCCGCGCGAGCTCCGTGTGCTCCGGGCGGTAGTACCACACCAGCGAGACCATCATCTCACCTGACACACATCGCACACATCACACCTTGTTACCAGTTACTACACCCTGGGAGAAGTGCATTATGTATGCCGTTAATATTGCGAATGAGGGGCATTTT
This sequence comes from Nematopogon swammerdamellus, assembly GCA_946902875.1. Taxonomy (NCBI): domain Eukaryota; kingdom Metazoa; phylum Arthropoda; class Insecta; order Lepidoptera; family Adelidae; genus Nematopogon; species Nematopogon swammerdamellus. The sequence continues at coordinate 11,479,099 of OX336341.1, read as the reverse complement.
GGAGATGGAGGATATAGGGAGTGTAGAAATAAGATCAAAGGAAAAAAAACGGCCAAGTGCGAGTCGAACTCGCGCACCGAGGGTTCCGTATCGCCATGTCATGGTCAGCGCAACTCACGCCGTCTATGTATTAGTTAAAATGCTTCATACTCTTTTCGGTGGATGGCGCGCATACACTTTTTAGTTTCTTGTATGGGGACTCTCGTGAATTTTTTACTTTTTCTATTTTTTATTATTTGTTGTTGTATCCGCCATAATAACACATCTTCTGTGAAAATTTCAACGCGCTACCTATAACGGTTCAAGAGATACAGCCCTCGGACAGACAGACAGACAGACAGACGGTGTAAGCTTAGTAATAGGCTTCCGTACGGGATACGGAAACCTAAAAAGGAACATTAGTTTAGTTGCATAAAAAAAAGTTAGGACACAGGGTACTTATTGGCACAGATGAAAGGTAAATAGACAAAGATGGCCTACCATCATCAGGGTTCTCCCATAGGTGAGCGACTCTTGCGACGTACGGTTGCTCGGGTCCGCGGCGCGCGGCCGCCCGCAGCAGCACGCAGTCCCCGCGCCGCACGCGGTCCCCGCCCGCGTGCACCATGCCCCCGTAGCACCGCCTCAAGCCGTCCTGACGCATGTCGTTCTGCCGACAACACCCACCCGCAAACATTACAAATACGCTCACAAATGGGTGAATCAACTTTTTCTTGTTTTTGGTATCTGTATGAAAACAGGACATTATCTTGATAAATTCACCTTATTTTAATAGTTACAGCAACTCTCAGATAAGTAATTCATTAATAAGAAAGAAGCTGCACAAAGAATTTTGAGTAAGTAATTAAAAAAAAATATTGGTTACCCTGGCGACAACCCCTTTTTCCCATACAAAAATGGGGACAAAATTGTCCCCTGGGTCACCCCTAAAAATTTGGTTGTTTTATTTTAAATAGTTCTCTACTTTTATTTCAATTGCCTATCAACCTAAGTAATTTATACTAATGATTTTCAACTAAGTAATAAATCCTAATAAACTTTTTTTTTATTTCACTTTGCAGCTGGTTTTTACGTTACAAGAAAAAGTTGATCCACCCAAATAACAAATATGCTTATTCTCATCGGATAGCATAATTCAATCAGCGAGCGAATACTATAAGACACTGACAAGATCAGCCTCGATAGCTCAGTGTTGCAGACAGTCAACTGTCGCTATTGAATGTTAAGCAACGCTGGGTGCGGTCAGTACTTGGATGGGTGACCGCTGACCGTTGGAGGCTGACCGAGGTTCGGATTCCTCGTAAAACTGTAGGTCCCTTCCCTCCTAATCTTACTTGGTGGTAGGGTTTAAACCCGCCCGGGTTGGTACCACCGCACTGAATGAAACGTCGGTCAAAACGGCTATGTAAATAGTTTGTGTTTTCCGACCAGTTCAGTGTAGCCGGCACGATCAAAGGGGGAAGCACTGACATGGCACCTAGTTCACCCGTTGTTATGGGCTGACATCACGGACGTTGTAGGTGATGTAGCCAACCGTGTCAGTTTCCATAAAAAAAAAAAAAAAAAGATGTCGGCAATAAAAAAAGATGTCGGCATTCAGCAATGAGTCTTAACATTGACAAACCCCTGTTCCCATTAAAAAACGGTTAAGAGTATAGACAAACTCTTGCTGTCTTCTAGGGCATTTAAATTAGGAATATGTGTCAGTGTCCATAAAAAAATATATTGCGGGATGGAGTATCATCATCTGATTACGCTAATCTTAAGATAATATCGCAAACATGTATCTCATCTTCTGTATCCGTGAGATGCTAAGACAGAGATGACACTCCTTCCCGCAATAATTGGGGATTAGACTCACATTTAGGTAGACTTTAGAGATGTACGGTTCTCCTTCCCACAGCCAACCGTTGCTCCAGCGCGGCAGCGAGCGCGGCACGAGCAGTTCCTCCGCGCTGGCGCCGCAGGTGGTGCCTAGCGAGAGGCGCGAGCGCCGCCGACCGCCGCTGCGCCGGCGCCGGGCCGCGCGTCGCGCCGCCGCCCCCGCCGTGCACACCTCCTCCACCACCTCCATCATCTCCGCGCCTGCGTCCGGACCCTCGCTCTCCGCTGCGCGCTTTGGCGCCAGCAGTTTCGCCGATTTTTCAGTGTGCTTCGTATCTGCCTTCGAACACAGCAGCTTCGACGTCTTGTCTGCGGGCTTGGCGACGTCGCTCTTTGAACAGAGCAGCTTCGACGTTTTGTCTGAGGGTTTAGTGATGTCATTTTTCGAACACAACAATTTCGAAGTTTTTTCCGCATGCTTAATGTCGTTCTTTGGACACATGAGCTTCGAAGTCTTATCTGTAGACTTGACGTCATCGCTCGTAGGCGCGAGCAGCTTGGATATCTTTTCCATAGGCTTCAGGATGTCAGTCTTGGCGCAAGGAACCTTCGTTTTGTTTTCATTCGATTCGACTGCGTCCAACTTCGGGTCTGTGACCTCAGTTTGATCTGCATCGAGTTCGAAGCCTACTTTTTCCCCAACATTCTCCGAGATAGCTTTATTTGTACATGTGTTTAAATTGAATGTATCGGTGTACATTTTCGAAAGTTTTCTGGTGTTCGTCTTCTTTTCTGAGGGACATGTTTTACTCAGTTTCCCTGTTGTGAGTTTGGATTTCACTTTATAGAGGAGTTGAGTCTTTGAGTTAATCTTATCAGAGGAGGACTTATTTACCGATTTATCGACGGTAGTTTTTCCGGAAGGTTTCGAAGTGAGCTTTTTCTGGGCGAGTTTTCCTGCGGCAAATTTGGCGAGGAGTCTATCGGCTATCAGCCTTGTGGGAACCGGTTCGGTCGATCGAATGCCATTGATGGGCATCGTCTCACCTACAACATTGTTATTTATATTGAGCACTTTCTTGACGCCATTGTGAGATGACAACATACTCGGTGGGGTAGGGAGGAACAGTTCGGCGGGGTCAGGCTCGTAATCGCATCCGATGGGGTCGAGGCGGTCTACACTATTTTTTCTAATGAGCTTGTCTAACAGGAGCGCACTCCTAATCTTTGGTTTCGAACACACGGCGGCCGGATTTTGTAGTCGAGCGTCGACCAACGCCGCCGCCTTAGTCGGCTCCAACTCGGGACGCTTCATCGACGGAGCCTCGGTGCCGCTCGACGACTTTCTCTTGTTGCACCTTTTCACTTCGAGCTCGATCTTTTGTGCCCGTTTAGCTTTGGGAGTGGTCGGCTTTTTCTTAACGTCGACTGCGTCGGCGCTTCTGTCGATAGCGTCCCGCATGGCGGCCGCCAACACCGCGTCGGCCTCGGGGACTAGTTTCCTCCTCTTCTGCAACTTGACGTGTTCGCCTATACCGTTGGTCGGTCGGCCGTCGACGATTTCCAGGCTCGGCTCGATCTCGAGCTTAGGCCTCGAGTATCGTCGCTTAGCCGGCTGAGGCTTGGGCTGCTCCGGCGGCTTGGCGGGCTCCAGGGGCGGCACGCACGGCGAGTTGTGTTCCCGTAGCGCCTGCGCCTCGGCCGCCGGCGGCTTGCGCGCCACCGCACCACCCTCCGGCCCCTCATTCTCCTTCTTCACGTCCGCGTCGGCGAGTAGGCGGTCTCGCGGCTCCCGTTTCTCCGTCTCGTCCGACGACGATAGATCTATCGGTGCGCATTCCACGTCCGGCGACGACAGCACGAGCACATCGTCGTCCGCGTCGGGAGGGCTGGCCGCAGGCGGTGCGGGAGCGGCCGTCGCGGAGCGCGGTAGCACGGGCGCCGACACCGGCAGCGGGGACATAAGCAACGTAGCAGTCTCCTCGCCGACGAGCGTCTTGCGCACCATCGCTTTACCGAGGCGAGCGCGGCGCAGGGGTTGCGGGGCGGGCGCCGGCGCGGGCGGCGGCGGCGGCTGGGGGGCGCACGCGCCGGCGGAGCCGCGCGCCGGAGAGGGCGGCCCGAGCGCCTCCGCCGCGAGTCCGTCGGTGGCGACGCGGAACTCCTCGCACGCGTCGGGATACAGTTCGCGCTTGGGCGACACGCCGCTGAAAGCGGGCGGCACGTGCGGCGGACGCTGCGGGTGCGGCAGGTGGTAGCGCGCGTGCGGAGCGTCCGCCGCGGCCGGCGGCTCGGGCGCCGGCGGGTCCTTGCCGTTGGTGATGTTGGTTTCGGGCTCGGGGCCGCGCGCCGCTCGCGCCTTCGATCGGAAGGCGCCCCCGGGCGGCGCTGCGGCGGCTGTGGGTGCGTCCGCGGGGCCGCCACTGTTCGGGGGTTTACCAGTAGCGGGCCCAATAAGGACGTTTTTTGGACACGAGTTCATGGGACATGGACATCCTCGGTATTCTGAAAACATAGAATGGAAAATGTTTGGCTATGGGTATAGAGACGAGTCGGCTCACATAATATACATCTAACAAAACGTTTTGTTTGTTAAACTATTTACCTACATAACATCTTTTACACGTCTTATCAGGCACATATCAAGTCGCAATCCCCCCTAGTCATAAATCCAGGCCCTGTGTCATGGGCATGGGTGCCTTTAAATACCTACAATAAATGTTGTAAAAGGGTGGTTGACCGGTAGAGATTTCCGCCATTTGTTATATAGAATTTATATTAAACAATAAAGCATATTAAATAAAATAAATAAATGGGTAACTTCAAATGTATCACACTCCACAATTCCGTGCCTGAGTTTTGCGTGGGTGCAAAGACAAGCTTTGGGTACAGTACCCGGCAATAATTATGTACGAGATCGTACATCAAGGTTTAGAGAGAGACAATCCGGTTGAAGAGCGTCGTCTCCATAGGCGCCGACTCCGTGGGTGCTCGGGGGCTCCAGCACCCACGAGCGGTAAGTAGTGGGTGCGGAGCACCCACGACGACAGATATAAAACTGATGATCAGTAATCGGATTTGAGCTACGATAAATGTGCCTTATTTCCTTCCTACAAACTTATGAGCGGCCGCATTTACACATTCACACTAGTGGCGCGGTGAATACGAACGTTATCATCATCATCATCATCATCAGCCTGTATCGGTCCACTGCTGGACATAGGCCTCTCCCAAGGCACGCTATATAGTATTACTATATTATTCTCAAATTATTCTATAACATGCAATAGAATATAGGAGTACTACATGCGTAGGTACATTCGTGTAAATGTGTAAATGCGGCAAATGCAAAACATTGTGCAAATGTTTTGCGAATCAATGCTTCCGGGTGCCGCCGGGAGAATTAGAGAAAAATTAGAGAAGCGTATGTCCAGCAGTGGACGGCAACACGCTGATGATGATGATGATTGTTCAATCTAGGATTTTATACTTATCTTCTTTTCTTCTCTTCTTTATCATTTAAAACAAGTGGCTAAAGTAAAAAAAAAAATTCACGAGCACCCACGAGGATTTCTAACAGTCGGCGCCCCTGCGTCTCTGTGCGACAAGGACAACGCTCTATGCAACCGGATTGTCTCTTTCTAAAGCTCGATGTCCATTATTTACTGGCGGGTACTGTACCTTCCTAATAAACCTAACCGAAGTTATGTTTTCAAATGCAGGTAAGCTGAGTGCAGTAACTCGTGCATAGGTCGCAGTGACTCACCGAGGTAAGGGACCCTCTGATGCGTGTTGTGATAGCAGGGTCCCCCGGTGTAGTACTGCGGCGGCGGCGGCGGGTAGGGCTCCCCGGGCACCCCCACCATCTGCAAACACAAGTGGGTACATCTTCACAAGGCGCCGGCGCCGGAGAGTAGGTATGTAAGTACGTTTGTATGTCATCTCACACAGTCACGGGCAAGATCACCTACGCTGCGCTGCGAGTCAATTTTTTTTTATGTAATTCGGTATGGGTGGCTGAGTCAGAGGGGCCAAAGCGCATGCTCCGACCAGCCAATATCACCTCCGAGAAGGTAAGTGCCATACCGGAGACTTCCCTGGATTGCTGGCTATACTGGACTAGAGGAGAACACAACCGGGGCTGCTGTGCGGCCATCTTACATCCAGTACGGTGGTTCAACCCAGTCGGCTTCAATTTGAGCCTACGACCTAGTAAGTCAGTGTTTTACAGCATGTTTCTGACTCAACTATACATAATATATGGCATGCCAGTGTGTCCATTGTGTTCGTTCCTGCTATACTGATCAGCCTGGAAACTAGGTATGAACTTCTTTTTCATGGAACCTGACATGGTTGGATCCGTGATATCAGCACATAACACCTCGGTGAACTAGGTGCCATGCCAGTACATCCCTTTGGTCATGTGCACGCACAGCCGCTTCGATCACTTTTCATAACACTTTTGACCGGTCTTCAGTGTGGTGACACTGGTGGATTCGGACGGGCATTACTCTAGTTTACTCTAGTGAAGTTGTTGCCGTTGATGGGTACCTGTGCGTCCGGTTGTGACTGCGGCGGCGGCAGGTAGCCGGGCGGGCGCGGGTAGTAGCGTCCGTAGCACAGCTCGGCGGGATAGTACGGCGCTCCATAGTGCTGCAGAACCTGCAAGGTAACACACCGCATTCTAGATAGATAGAAATACTTTATTTCTCCAGAAAACATGTTACATAAACCGACAATAAGTAATGTACATTAGGGGCAAAGGCGGACTTATCCCTTAACAGGGATTTCTCCCAGTCAACCTTTCGATGTTTGCGAGTCGTATGTTGTGAGATATAAGTAGGTAGTAGCAAAAGACTTGAGTGTGGGAATGTAAAATATAATATAAGGAAAATGTAGCCACTAGGCCTAGGCACTCTCTAGTAGTCTGCGGTCGCGGTCGTCCAAAAGCTGAATGTTGCCCAGCGAGGAACGGAGCGAGCCATGCTGGGAATATAGTTTTTTTATGTAATCCGGTATGGGTGGATGAGTCGGAGGGGCCAAAGCGCATGCTCCGACCAGCCAATATCACCTCCGAGAATGGTCAGAGGTGCCATACCGGAGACTTCCGGACTTTCCAGCTGTGGAAGTATAAACGCTGACCGATTCTAGGACGTACTCTAGCTAGACGTACAAGTAACTCGGGAGTAACAGTGATAGATAACCGAGAACAGTCCGAGTGATAGTCCACCTGCTAATCTAAGCTAAGGGAACAAATCGCTTGCATTTAGTGTGCCAAGGTGCGGCCCGAGATACTAAATTAAATATAAGTGCCGTGCCACATCAGATACGTTAACATTGTGCGTAAGATTCAAGACCACCCGCCGGGTGGGACGACGACATCAATTACGTCGGCGGAAAGCAGTGGTTCCGTATCGCTGGAGGTCGGGAGGACTGGAAGAAAATTGGAGAGGCGTATGTCCAGCAGTGGACGCTTACACGCTGACTGACTGACTGTAAGATTCATCCGCCTGCAAGTGCACAAGATTTGTTTCCACGACACTCGGGCCATACTGGTCTCCGTAAGCACGAAGCCACACTCACCGGAATTCCCGTCCGGATTTTTCGGCCGGCGGCGGTAAATTGTGTGGGAATATAAGCAGTGGCGGCTGGTGACTTCAGTGACCGGTAGTGCGCTAAGTACCTACCTACATAAATACCAAATTTCCCAAGACATTCTCGTCATGTTATTTTAAGATCGGGACTTCCGAATTTTTTAAACGCCTGCGTTTTATTATGTACCTAGTATGAATATTCTCAAGACATTCAATGAGTTGCAAAAAACAAGACAAAAAAAATCCAAACAAGTTTTTTAACTTATTTTTAGTACCTTTATGAATACACCCATAGACCCACTACTGCAGCTTTCAAAAAGAAAACAGTCCAAAAATACTTCAAAAAAATAAATAAAAATAAAAGCATTTGAAAAGTAGGAATTGAACCCGGGATCACCTGATTGTAAAGCCTTGCCTTTAACCAACGCTTAGGCAAATATCGGCACCACTTAATTCACAGTATCACGTGACAGAAAGCACAAAACCTAACCATATCCCATTTTAAATTTCGCGCGCTAACGGGTATGTGACATCACATGACAGCGCGCTGACTCTAGGTAGACGGCAAAAAGTTTGTAAGACGGACTTGTGCAAAACGAAGCGCTCGCGACGCGACGTGTCGCACGCGCGGGTATTCACGATATAGCGTCCTTGTTTGGCGCTCGTGCGCCGCACGCAGAACTCCTTTCGGCCCATACTGTTTCTATGAAGTATCTTCTGTCTCACGCGCCAGCGGTGTTTTGCCGATCCCCATACATTCAGTATGGGTGACCCGCGTGCGATTTATATTCCGCACGGCGCGCGCGTTTACTCTCAAAAACGTGCCTTGTGATCTATAAAATAAGGTCGAATTCACATTCGTATTTTTTGGAGTACGATCTTTATGGTTTTAATGTAGTATGTTGTAAGGTATTATTTATTTTGAGTGAAGTGAAGACTTCTCGTGGTATGGTAGTGCGGCGCACGAGCGCACTTTAGGACCAGGCGCCAGTGAATATAAGTGATCAGCACAAGTATGTCCACCCACATAGAGACCCATTCTATTCAGTTCCGGTCGGGGAATTCCGGCTGGAATTTCCAGTGAATGTGTATTCGGGTTAAGAATACCCTCACCCCGTTATACAGTGTTTAATGTAGAATAGAGACAGCATCAACTTTGTATTATGATGACCTATGACATGATGCTGATAGGTAGCTGGTCGGCAGCGAGGTACATTTGAGTGGTAATTTAATGATGTGCAAGGTAGCTAGTGGCAATGAGAACCGACCGGCGGGTGTGGATGCGCGTGGGCCGGATGGTGGTAGTGGGGTGGCGCGGCGTGGGGGTGGTATCGCGCGAGCGCACGCCCCTCCGCCTCCGCGCCGCTCTCCTTGATCAGCGGACCCGCTGGCTGATAGTAGCCTGCAACAATGCAAAACATTTCTGTTAGAACACATTTCACAAATATTCGACATTCGCCCGCCACCACGTTCGCCACGCATGTTCAAGGTTCAGCAGGGCTATCACGAGATTTAACCTACTACGCTACGCCGTGTTCTCCGCATCATTTTGTATGGAGAAATGAAGTTCGCAAATCTATCACTAGAGGCGCTGCTCCGTTTCTCCATACAAAATGATGCGGAGAACACGGCGTAGCGTAGTAGGTTAAATCTCGTGATTAGGGTACTGAACGCTGTGAACTTAGCGCGAGTCGCGTCGCAGGGACTGGATAAGGTTACGTGGTAGAGATGAGCATGCAGTGGGAACAACGTCGCGAACATCTTGCCAGCTGCCTCCGGCGCGGCATGGCGACAATGAGCAATGATGCTCTGTTGATGGAAGAATATTTTTGGTCTAAGTAGATAGTATTAATTTTTTTTAGTTATGTTAAAATTGTATAATTATAAAATTGTATTTATTTAGGCACTTGCTTCCATGCATAGGTACATAACGTCGAACTTAAAAATTTTTTATAAAACATTTTCATTAAAAGAAGTAGTTATTTTTATTACCCGACTGCGCGACGCAAAGGAGGGTAATGTGTTTATCAGCCTATGTATGTATGTATGTATGTTTGTTCCTTTGTGGCACACTAGAGACCAAACGCGTGGGCCGATTTTGATGATTCTTACGTCAATCGATTTGTCTTAATCTTGCGAGTGTCACTGAAGACATGACAGTAATCAAAATTCAATATGGCGACAACTAGGTGCCATATTGTGAAAAAGAAAAAAATGAAAGTTGACTAACTATGTTAAGTGGGGTATCGTTGAATAGGTATTTGAAAATCATCTTTAGGTTTCTCTTATCATTTTTCATTTCGAATTACCATTTAGGATCTATAACGATTTAAAGTTGGTTAGCAACCATTCTCACTCTTATAATAATAGAGCTGTGATAAAGTTCTTATTATACAGGGTGTTCGGCACATCGACCGACAATTTTTTTTTGTAGATAAGTGGGGTCATTTGCAACGTTTTGACCCAACATACCTTTTGTCAGGTGTCACGTGGTATCGAGATACGATTTTTTTTTCTTTATTTTTGAAAATTACCAAAATCCCAGCTTTAAACCCTTGTAATTTCTTTGTTCATGGTTGTATCAGCACGAAATAAAATTTATTGAATTTTACGATGTATCCTCGCGAACGGTACATGTTCTAAATTTGAAAATGCTCCGGAAAACGCTCTCAGTACAAGAAGCGACCACCGATAAGTAAGTGGCCCTGTTACAAAATGCCCGTGTTGTTGTTCTATTCTGGTCTATGTCCCTAATTTTGACCACATAGTGAATTATTTTTATGACATTTGGTATACCGTTGGAAAGGGCGTAAATTTGTGAACTTTTTAAAAGAAAATGAGGGGGGAAGCGGAGCGAGGCGAATATGTGTGTATGAATTTCCTCCATAAAATTTAAGCCGATCATCTAAATTTGATTAAAATTAGTACACGCAGTAGTAGTAGCTATACGAGACACAGGATAGGCTAAATAAAATTCAGTTCCGGTTACGCTAATAGGTGGAATATTTTACTTAGTTAGGTAGTATTTGATTTATAACTGAAGTTTCTTATTTTAATATCGATAGCTTTATCCCGCGCATTCGCTCGCGTGAAATTCGTATTTCAAAAGAAGAAAGTAAGTAACTTAGGCCAGGACCGGAAGGTCAACTGGATTCAGATAAACAATAAATTAAGTAACATACTAAAGGCGAGGCCGAAGGCCGAGCTGCGTTCAGGAAGAGTATAAAGCTTTTCGAAGAAAGTAAGTAACAAAGGGCGCGGCCGAAGGCCGAGCTGCATTTAGGAAGACTATAAACCTTCTCGAAGAAATTAAGTAATTGAGGGCGAGGCTGAAGGCCGAGCTGCGTTCAGGAAGACTATAAACCTTCTTGATGAAAGTAAGTAACTGAGGGCGAGGCCGAAGGCCGAGCTGCGTTCAGGAACACGATAACCTTTTCGAAGAAAGTAAGTAACAGAGGGCGAGGCCGAAGGGCGAGCTGCGTTCAGGAAGACCATAAACCTCCTCGAAGGGAAGCACTGACGTGGCACAAAGTTCATCCGGTGTTATGGGCTGACATCACGGATGTTGTGGGTGATGTAGCCAACCGTGTCAGTTTCCATAAAAAAAGTAAGTAACTAAGGGCGTCGCCGAAGGCCGAGCTGTATCCTGGAAGACACTGACAGTAAGTAACTATGGGCGATAGTTACATACTTTCTTCAAGACGGTTTATAGTATTCCTGAACGCAGCTCGGCCTTCGGCCTCGCCCTCAATTACTTGATTTCTTCGAAAAGATTTATAGTCTTAATGAACGAAGCTCGGCCTTCGGCCTCGCCCTTAGTTACTTACTACTTGCTTCGAGAAGGTTTATGGTTTTCCTGAATGCAGCTCGGCCTTCGGCCTCGCACTCTGTTACTTACTTTCTTCGAAAAGGTTATCGTCTTCCTGACCGCAGCTCGGCCTTCGGCCTCGCCCTCAGTTACTTACTTTCATCAAGAAGGTTTATAGTCTTCCTGAACGCAGCTCGGCCTTCGGCCTCGCCCTCAATTACTTAATTTCGTCGAGAAATTTTATAGTCTTCCTGAACGCAGCTCGGCCTTCGGCCTCGCCCTTACTTACTTACTTTGTTCGAGAAGGTTTATGGTCTTCCTGAACGCAGCTCGGCCTTCGGCCTCGCCCTCTGTTACTTACTTTCTTCGAAAAAGTTATCGTCTTCCTGAACGCAGCTCGGCCTTCGGCCTCGCCCTCAGTTACTTACTTTCTTCGAGAAGGTTTATTGTCTTCCAGAATGCAGCTCAGCCTGAAGCCTCGCCGTTAGTTACTTACTTTAGTTGAGAAGGTTTATTGTTTACCTAAACGCAGATCGGCCTTAGTTACTTACTTTCTTCTTTTGAAATACGAATTTCACGCGAGCGAAGCCGCGGGCAAAAGCTAGTAATCAATAAAATTATCAGTAGTTTACACCACCGCTAGCTACTTAATAATCCCCACGATATTAACTTTCTCAATGAAATGACAAGATTACAAAATTTACGGTCTTATAATCCTAACTAAAAAGTGTAAAATAAAAAAAGTTAATTTTACAAAATAAAAAAACCCGACTGCGTAAAAAATTAACTTTAAATAAAAACTGAAAAGAAAAAAACAAGTCCAGTAGTCTAGAAATTTGTTAAGTAATATTGAATAACTACACCATTGAAATAGTTTCAGTATCGATACACACATATAATAAAACAAATAATAAACTCTAATGCGGAACATAGCGACTTTAACAGTCGGGACCCATTGAAATTTTCCCAATAATGGGTCCCGACTGTTAAAGTCGCTATGTTCCGCATTAGAGTTTATTATTTGTTTTATTATATGTGTGTATCGATACTGAAACTATTTCAATGGTGTAGTTATTCAATATTACTTAACAAATTTCTAGACTACTGGACTTGTTTTTTTCTTTTCAGTTTTTATTTAAAGTTAATTTTTTACGCAGTCGGGTTTTTTTATTTTGTAAAATTAACTTTTTTTTAACAGTTTTTATTAACAATCAACTACATTATAATATTAGATATTAGATACATATTAGATACTATTGATTATGAATCGCAGCCGTAAAATATAAAATAAACTTCACGTAGTATCTAAGAGCAAACCTTCCGAGTTTTTTCGTAAAATACCTATAAAATGATTTTATTACATACTAGCTTTTGCCCGCGGCTTCGCTCGCGGCATTGTAGGTTATGCTCAATTTGAGTGGACGCAATATATACTCTCTCTCTCCCTATCTTCTTCCCTCCCTCTTAGGGGATAAATTTCCAAGGCTGACACAACCGACTTCTATTTATAAATAAATAAAAGCCCTAAACTTGAATATGACGAACTTCGTTAGACAAGGAACGCCTATGCGAAATTTAATGTTTTTAACCCGCCCGTTTAGTATAGGCAGTGCGTTGTCTGTCAATCAGTGTTAGGAAATTATATTGAGTACCTAGATGTTAGAATGTAACGTGCTATTACAAATAGCATTGCGACAGGGTTTCTCCATGTGTAGTCGATGGTGAAATACCAAAACGTTATAACCGCGATATAAATGAATAATATCTATTGTATTGGTAGGTATGCGGCTGGTGTAAGCAAGCATACTATCTACAGCGGATGTGGTTTTCCTCGATGCAGTGCGGTTGCAAGCTGACATTGTAGTCTAAATACCAATGTAATGTAGTAGTGTATGATGATGATGATAAACATCATTCATGGGCCGCGTGACTTGAGACATTACATCACTTTTCTACCTTGGTTAGGTACTTTATAATAAGTAGGTACATTAGTTAGAAGAATATCAATAATGATGAAAGGAAGAGGAAACACTTCTCAGAGCTTCTTTGTGTCCTGTTTTTCTATCTTATTGGATCAAAGGCGCGCTTTGTTTCTTCTTTTTTTTTATTATTAACCTAACCTAACAAAATTATGACTCGTTCAAATTACGTCTTTTAAAAAAGCTTGAAATTTACAAATTTCATTTAAAAACCTCCGTCACATCAACAACCCATAAAAAGTAAAAAATAATTTCCGCTTAAAGACGTCGGGGGACCGTTAAATAAAAAAATTCAACTCGATCCCCTGACACCTTTAATTAAATAAGCGGATATTATTTTAAGGGCTTTAAGGGTTTTACACTTTAAGGGTGGTACGCTTTGGATTTGTGGGGGACTTTAAAAATTTGTAATTTAACTTTTATTAGGACGTACCTATTGTTAATACCAAAATTTTGAGAAAAATGCAAACACTAAAACGTCACGATGTCTGAGCACTCCAAAGACTGGGTCAAAAGTGGGTTATCACCATACATCGGAATCCGCGGGGCACGAATACGACCTTGTTAGGGATTGACTACGGCGATCAATAAACAATCGACACTGTTATTTTATGTTACTCATATTTATTTGTTTATTGTATTTTATTCATGTCATATTTCAGACCTGAATACTTATATACCTACAGTACTTATATAAACATGTATACTTTATGTTAACGATTAAGTAAATATAATACATATTTATATAAGGTCTTTCAAAATTAGTTCATAGTACGCTAAGGGGGGGTTCTGTATCATATAGGGAGTAAAACCTATATAAAAATTTTTGGACCTTGGGCTTTTTTTAAGTAAAAAATTGTTTTATGTAGGTATTTAAATAAAAAAATAGGTGGTTGATTTATATAACCTAATCGATTCAGTTTCATAACAGTAACAAAAAAGTCTTCATGACCATTATGATGTAACACGTGTAAGTTGGTAAAAAAAATTAAATTCTTTCTATTCCATACTAATAAAACTAAAATTGTGGTTTTTCACAATTTCTGAAAGAAAGAGATATACGTGTTGGAAGACTTTTTTGTTCCTAGCACGAAACCGAAACGATTAAGAAAAAAATTTTTTTTACATTTAACATTAAAAAAAAAATATTGTGAAAAAAAAAATCTTTGTTCTTCAAAAGTGATCTATTTCCGATACAGAACCCCCCCTTAGCTTACTATGAACAAATTTTGTAAGACCTATTTTTTTGGACCTTGGCTTTTTTTTATGTAAAATATTTTTTTATGTGTTTAAATAAAAAAATAGGTGGTTGATTTTTATAGCCTAATCGATTCAGTTTCATAACAGTAACAAAAAAGTCTTCAATATCATTATGATGTAACACGTGTAAGTTGGTAGAAAAAATCAAATTCTTTCTATTCCATACTAATAAAACTAATATTGTGGTTTGAACAGATTTGTATTGTACCTACAAAGTAAATACAACATTTGTTTATTATATCTTATTTTCTATAGAAATACTCTTAGTTTTAATAATCGACATTATTTCATATTATTCTAAAATAACGATCGATTTTCGATATTTGTGAATACATTGTCCCATCACTAAACAACCTTGAATCATTCGTGCCCCGCGGATTCCGATGTATGGTTATCACAATTCACATGCGGGATTCAGTGGTGCGCGCGCTCCAACCGTTGCGTCCGGTAACCGGTTAGGTATCTATAGAATCTAGGACGTGGCTCTTATTAGTTCGCAAGTTCGCCACCGCGCGCCCGGTGTGGCGGCGCTGCTGCTGCGTAGTGAAACCGCGCGAAGATGCTGCCACGCGGTAACCACCCACAAAGTGTTCGCGGCGGGCCTACACTGGACTCTACTTGATATTGTAACTTTATCACTCGGTGTGCTGTTTCTTACCGCCATTCGTTTGTACGACACGTTATTTATTAGATAAAATATGCGAACAAATTAACTCTTTCTGTCTTAAAGAGATCCGATACAAACCCGAATCCAATTGTGACGATTTTCTATGATTTTTAGGGTTCCGTACCTTAAAAGGCAAAAACGGAACTTTTATAAGATCACTCCCATGTAATTCCGCCTTTCAGAGATTTTTCTCGAAAACTTAGTGATGTAGAAACTTGAAATTAGTTATAATGATAGATCTTGATGACGCGCACATATCGCTCCGCAATTACTAGATAATAATTCATTTTAGATTAATATGGGGGTTAGTTTGGCACCATAAAGAAAGATACCTTGAAGGGTTTCATTGGAAATAGTTAATTGTAAGGATTATAAAAACCTTTTTTTTTTTATTTTAAGTTCAGTGGTCTTAATGATATAGAAAAAAATGTGCAAAAATTGCCGATTATGTTCTCCTAGTTTCTATTAATAGAGTTAGTAGATAGGTATTAAGCAATGGATTAGAGGAAAAGTTCAGGGTTTTCGACAATTTAATAGTTCTTAAAAGTAAATATAGGTAATGTTTTTTTCTGCAATTGTAGCTTTTTAATATTATGTTTTCACGTTTTCATCAGTTGAAAATTTATAAATACGCTATTTCTCGTACAATCAGCGGCTTTCGCCGCGCGTACCTAGTTCTTGTTTTCCTCCTGTTACAGGTAGCGGTACGAGTTAAGAGCGCATTGCGAAAATTGTGGGGTATCTCTTATATAGTCTAGCTAACGCACGCATCTATCCCGCACCAACACATGGCGAGCTTACCCCCCACATTTTTCGGAAGGTCAACTTTAAACGAAATTATTGAGCTATTGGTATAGATAAAAAATCTGTAAAAAATATATGTTATGTATTGATCTTTAATTAACAAACGTAGCGAAACGTAGAGATTTTTACTACTTTGAAAAGGTGTTAAATAAATCTCCAAAAAATAACGAAAAGTACGCAAATTGTACATTCAAGTAAAATTATCTTGAGAAGCATAAATTGTTTCAATACAAGACCCTCATAGAAAAGAAATATAGATAATATTTTTCCCTACAATCGTAGCGAAATAAATATTTTGTTCCATCTTGGAAAGATGAAATTTAATAAATAGTGTGATTTTCGCGCAAACGTTCATCGTCGGCGCGACGTATCAGCCACCGCACGAGTAGAACGAATCTCGCACCTATTACATCTGCATACGGTTCGTGTTTCAAGCATCAGTGCTCGGGTAGCACGGTTTGAGTCCTATTTCCGCCTTAACTCGTGCCGCCGCGCGCCGGTACCTTTAAGTACCTACTCCGCATCGGAAATAGTTTCGACAAGTTATTCTTACGTTAGCATGTAGATCTGGAGGTGCTTTATAATTTGCCTGACCAGAAAATGTTCAAATTCATCGAATGAAAGCTGTTTGGTGAAAGTGGAAAATCGAAAAAAATATGCCTACTTCGGACAGTGCGGCCCAAGTGCAAGAGCAAAAAGTGGCAGGAGAGGCGGGAAAGGGCCCGATCGTCGACCGGATCCTACCGAATGAAACAGGCTCAAGAAGTCGTTTACATACACTACAGTCTACATAACGCGTGAGTAGAGTTGCCATCTACATCTTGTAAAACTAGGACAAGAAAATCTAAAATCCCTGACATTTTGGACAAAAACCCGGACACAATAAAAAAATTATAATTTTCTTAGCATTGTATGGAAGAGAAACTAGCATGGGTTCGCCTAGCCGAGACCCGAGAAACGTACATTTGGCGCGGTATTTAAAAACCTAGGACGATTAAAAACACCCGCCCGGACTTCCCCGGACACCCTAAAAACCCTGACCGTGTCCGGGGAAACCCGGACGGATGGCAATCCTACGCGTGAGGCGCAGTGATATCAGACTATTCATTTTTCGTTCATTTTCGTCTTTCATTCGGCATCTTTTACTCGAAATGAAATGTCTAGACATGGAATGAAAGTAAAGCGCCGAATGAATTCACTAATCAACTGTCAGTCTCTCAATTGTGTAATTTTTTCGAGTTCCCAATATTTGTTGATAAAACATAGATTGTTTTATCCAAATCAACGGGAAAACTAGTGAATATCGTTTCCCAAGGCTTGCGTGAACAGTATGAGTGTGGGCATAGCCCAGCTCAAGTGGATTTTCATGTTTGAATTGTTTCAAATAAATCAAACAAGTTTGTGAGATATTTACAAAATGAGTATCGAGGATTGTAGTGATGATCCTCCGGGAACGGCAAACTCAGCAGACGATGACGAGCTGGTGGAGCTCCCGCGGGATATTATCCAGGAGGAACAGCTGGAGTGGGATGAGAATCTTAAAAATGTGACATCTAAGCAGAACTCCAATGTCAACAATGTACTGACTCCATCGGCACCAGCAGGTACTGTGGTCCACATACCAAGTAGCCGGAAGAGAACCCGGGCATCAGAGAATGGCACAGAAGTTGAGACAGATGATGATGGCTTTACTGAGGTAACGAGAGTAAATAAACGTATAAACAGGCAGAGCCCTAAGGAAAGTGCAAAGGAAGCATCAGGCATACAGTTAGAGGCATATGTTAACAGCAAAATTAAACTCCCAAAACAAGTTGCGCTTGCCAGAATCCTTCGAGATGTCCCAGGAATTATTAAAGTAAAATATCTCACACCATACAAAGCAGTAATTAAGCTATCGTCGCAGGAAGGATTGCAAAAGATTTTGAATTGCGAAGAATTAACTAAAAACAATATAACGAGTACCCGAGTAACAGAAGTCCAATATTCATATGGCGTAATTAGGAATATTGACCTAGAATTAGATGAGAAGGAGATAATTGAGATTTTGAAAAGTGACGTAGAAGTAATATCTGCAAAAAGGTTGAATAAAAAAATTGTATATGGAGAATGGACTAAGTCCGAGGCAGTGAGGGTTTGCTTTCAGGGGCCGCGCTTGCCTCCGTACGTCCACACATATGGTGTTAGGTGTAGCGTCGAGCCATACGTGTTCCCGGTCTCGCAGTGCTCTGGCTGCTGGCGCTTCGGCCACATCTTCAAGGTATGCCCGAAAGGGAATCAAAAGATTTGTCCTAAATGCGGCGGACGACATGAAGTTTGTGAAACAGTCGAATTTAAGTGCGTTAATTGTAACGGACCGCACATGGCCTTGGACAAAACTTGTCCAATTTATCTTAAAGAGAAGGAGGTCCGCTCCGTCATGTCCGAAATGAATATTACTTACAGAGCCGCCCTGAAACTACGTCATGAACAAGTCAGTCAAGCAACCATTCAAGTAAGTCATGAACAGCAAAGTCAAAGCCAACCTGACCCCAGGAGCTCGCCAACACCATCATCACATGTTACAGCCACTTCTTACCATCCGTCCCGTTCGTACGCAGCGGTGTGCGCCGCGGAGAGGACACAAGCGGGCGGGTCACAGAGGCCTGCGTCACCGGTCTGCCCTCCTGCCTCCACCTCCGGCGTCAACCCTCCACCGAGACCACGACGAAATGATTTTCCAAGAAAGACTGTATCGAAGGTTTCCGAGAATCAACGAAATGAAAACGGACCTAATCGCCACGATAACAGTGAGACAGAAAATGTACAAGAAAACGAAAGTGAAGAAATCCTAGAACGAAATCAAACAATTTGGGTCAAGATGTGGGAACAAGTGAAACAGATGATTACATCGACGTCTTCTTGGGATGATAAGCTGGCAAAAGTATTGAAATTAATTTTTTATGAAGTGAAAAATTTCATATTCAAAATGATTTTAGACAGCCAAATGGGTTCATTATTTAAACAATAGGTACCAATTATAAATATAATAATATCAAAATTATCCAGTGGAACGCTAACAGTGTGATCCACAAGCGTAAAGACCTTGAGCTGTTACTGTGTCAAGAGAAAATTCATATTGCAATAATTTCAGAAACTTGGCTAAAAACTGAAACAGTATTAAAACTACATAGTTACAATATAATACGCAAGGATCGGCCAGACGGATATGGTGGTGTTTTAATTGCCTTACATCGGACGATTAGAGCAACAAGCTTAATAGTTAACAATATTAATGATGGAATAGAGCTGCTTGGTGTGGAGCTCCAGAATTGCAAACCAATCAAGAGAATAATAGGGATCTACTGTCCACCATCTATACGGACGACACAAAATGACTGGGATACAATTTTTTCTCAATTTGATGACGGAACAGTGATGGCGGGAGATTTCAATGGCCACCACATCAGCTGGTCACACAAGATTGATCCACGAGGAAATCTCATCTACAGTGCATGCTTGGATAACAACTATATCACGCTGAACAATGGTAGAGAAACAAGAATAAAACTTGTTAATGGAAATTTGCAGACAGGAGCACCCGACATTACATTTTGCACTGCTGATTTGGCTGTCATCATGGAGTGGAACACTTCTAATGAATGTCTAGGGAGTGACCATATTATCATTAAATGCTCTGCCGGTTTCGAACCAATACCTCCTATACATAAAAGAAGAAACATGAAAGCAGCCGACTGGATCAGATACCGAGAACAGCTGGAGCAATCATTAGATGAAATTAATTTACGGGACTCCATACAAGACGCATATGATGTATTTATTAAGAAAGTTCAAGACGCTGCCGACATCTGCATACCATGGATAAAAACTAATTTAAATCCAGAATCCAACTTTCGGCCCAAACCTTGGTGGCAAACATCGATTTCCAAGCTGGTTGCTTTACGGAGGCTTGCCTTGGCTAAATTCAGAAGGACTGGAAGTCCTCGCGATCTAGAAAATTTAAAGAAGATTATCGCTGAAACACGCAGGGAAATCCGAAAAGCGAGTAACAAGAGTTGGAATGACTTTTGCGACAGTGTCAATGGGCAGACTACTTCTGCCGACATGTGGAAGAAGATGAGATGGATGAAGGGTATTCGGAGAGCTCACACTCACATCCATAAGGATAAACTGGAAGAACTGTTGTGCACGCTTGCCCCGGATACGGTGGATGACCCTGCGATGTCGTTCGACAACATTGATAACGGCCCACTCGATGTCTGCATCACGCCGGAGGAACTCGAAAATGCACATAAAGTCAAGGACACCGCCCCCGGGGCAGATGGTATCACCTACTCTATGATCTTCAATCTTCCCGCAGCTGGTAAAGTTGTATTGCTCCATTTGTTCAACCAAATCTTATTTTCTGGATACGTACCTAATCAATGGCGAAGAATTCGGGTGATCGCTATACCTAAACCAGGAAGAGATCCAACATTACTGTCATCTCTGCGTCCGATCTCCTTAATTTCTTGTTTGTGTAAAATTTTTCATGTAATTTTAACGAGAAGGCTAGAGTGGATGGTAGAACAAAACAAACTGCTCTCTCGGTCTACGGTTGGCTTTAGGCGCGGTCAATCTTGTTTAGATAATTTATCCCGTCTGGTAACTTCTATACAGCTCGGACAAGTTCAAAACCAATCTACTCTGGCTTGCTTTCTTGATATAGACAGTGCCTATAATAATGTCAACATAACGTCCCTTCTTACTCAGTTAAAAAAATATAATTTAGGTAAACAAGTCCTATATTACATCTGGAACTTCTTGAGGGAACGATTCTTAGAGATATCTAGCGATGAAGAATCACTGACCACCAGAAAAAGTAATAGAGGACTTGCCCAAGGAGATCCTATGTCACCACTATTATTTAATATCGTCACGGCTGAAATTTGTAAAAGGATTCAGAATGTAATAATTTCACAGTATGCAGATGATTTTGTGATTTTCATAACCTGTTCAGATTTAAACCGTGCGAGTAACCTAATTGAAGATACGCTCATGTTAATTGTACAACTGCTAACTGACATAGGTTTAGCAATATCTACATCTAAGTCAGAATTTTGCTTATTTTCCAGAGGTCATAAGAGAACTGAAATTAATATGCAGCTAAATGGTTTGACATTGAAAAGAGCCACAGTTGTAAAATCATTAGGGTTGTGGTTAGATGAAGGCTTGAAGTGGGGAAAACAAATAACAGAAAGCTGCAGAAAGACCTCCAAATATTTAGACATTCTCAAGGCTCTTGCTGGCAGTTCTTGGGGAATGCACCCAATGCACTTAAGACGGCTCTACATAAGTCTAGTCCGTAGCCGCTTGGATTATGGATGCTTTCTCTACCAAAACAGCTGCAAAGCGAAACTTAACAAACTCGATATTTTGCAGAATAGAGCCTTGAGAATAATCGGAGGATATAGCAGGACCACACCAATACATGTAATGGAAAGTGATTTGGGCATACAGCCACTGAGCATAAGAGCGTCTTACTTAGCTGGTAAATATATATTGAAAGCAATGTCACGCAAGGATGACCCAACAATTAATATTCTACAAAAATTGAATTTAACCACTAATGCTAATTACTGGCATAATCATAGGCTACCGACCCTAGCTCTTAGTTTTGAGAATATTAAGGAGTATGATATGGATCGTTATGATTTGCTTCCAATGTTCTCACTATGTACCTGGATCGCACGTATACCATTAAAACCCAAGGTCAACCTCAGCATTCCTTCCATTGACAAAACTAAAAAACGTTGTAATGAGACAGAGTTACGTTTAGCATCTGAAGAAATGCTGAGGAACCAGTATCATCACCATTACCAACTATACACTGATGGTTCTCTGGAGGCAAATGGTATCGGTGTTGCATTTTGGGATCCGTACGCTCGTGCTGGGATGCAGTTCAAAATTGAGACACACATTCCGATCATGGGTGCCGAACTGATAGCGATATCTGAAGCCCTCTCGTACAGTCTAAGTGTCGATGCACAAAACATTGTAATACTAACTGACTCCAAAAGTGCTCTACAGCACCTTTTAAACTGTACGAGTGGGACTCGAGGTAGACCTATTGCCTTTCATATCCTGAAGCAGTTTATTCACATTCAGTCGTTAGGCAAGGATGTGACGTTTCAGTGGATTCCGTCACATACAGGTATAGAGGGCAACGAATGCGCCGACGAGCTGGCTAAACGAGCAGTCGGATGTGATAATGTTTGGGCATGTAAACCTTTTTTTGGTGACTTCCTGACAAAGGTTAAGGAGAATTGTTACGTTAATTGGAAAGAATACTTTGACAGGAGGTCAGTAGAAAAGGGCATATGGTACAAAACCATACAAGCGGAACCACTTCGGCAGCCATGGTTTATGGGCTCACGTCTTTCACGTTCAAGCATTAAGTTAGTATTAAAACTCCGTTCCGGGCACACTCCTTTAAACAAAAGCGCTCACATGATGAGGAGGGTTGATTCACCAAATTGTAACTTTTGCACTAAAGTCGAGGATCAATTCCATGTTTTATTGGAGTGTGAACGGAACACTAATTTAAGAAATGCTCTCATCAAAGATTTAAAGACGGATAGATTAAATTTATTTTTTTCTATCCACAGGGCATTAGGTGAGCCCCTTACGGAAAAATGCAGAGTGCTCACTACATTTTTTCAAGCATCTCTAGGCCTCAGAGGCTAGAGATTGTTTAGCAGTTACGATGGGGCTGGCATAGTCGACAGTCGGCTAAAGCCCTATTTTATAAAGTAGAAAAAAAAAAACAAAAAAAAAAATTCACTAATGAACCGTGAATCCAAGTGAATGTTCATTCCGAATGAACCGATCCAACATTGTTGGATCGGTTCATTAGTGAATTCATTCGGCGCTTTACTTTCATTCCATGTCTAGACGTTTCATTTCGAGTAAAAGATGCCGAATGAAAGACGAAAATGAACGAAAAATGAATAGTCTGATATCACCTTTAGGTAGGAGCGACGCGACGCCGCCACCGCCGCACCACCACCGTAGAGCTGACGCGTTGGAAGTTTTCACGAAAAAGTTTGCGGAGTGTAGCGATACTACTAGCCCCAATTTGTTTCTTCTTTGACGCGGATTTTTTAACTACGACCACAGACATGTTTAGAGGAAACCAAAAAATAAACTTCGCTTAAATACATTAAGTATTGGAGAATCATGGAAGCGAAAAAAATTGCCTTCTGAAGTTTTATCATCTTATTGTCTGAGGTTAGTCTGAGAGAAATGTGTAAGTAAAGTATAGTAGAAGTGTTCGCCAAGTTTCCAGCTGGCTCATGAATAGACATAATTATAAAAATATGGGATGGTCGTAAAGATTTTCGTGCGAAGCGAGCAGGGATTTTCGCGACTGCGTGAGATGGGTCGCGGTCGCGGGTAGCACGAGCGGGCCCAATATGGCGTCGTCGTCGTGGTCGCAGATTGTATCTACGCCATTAGACGTGCGCGCTACGCACGACCGACGACGCGACGCGACGCTATGCTACGCTACGCCACCGCACTATCGCCACCGCACAACAAACTGTCTACCTCTCTACAGATCCACGGCAAGTGTATACATTCAATGTCAAGTCCAATTCAATTCCAAGTGCTGCCTTATTTATAAAGCTCGCTAAATCAAAAGACACTCAGATATTATTTCCACGTGAAGTTCTTCATGATGAGAAAAACCGGCCAAGCGCGAGTCGGACTCGCGCACCGGGGGTTTCGTACCACCACGTAATTGGCCGGTTTTTTATTATTTCTTGTTTTACTTTAGAGTTTTAGAGTACGCACTATAATCAAATCACACCAAGTTTGACGCTTGCCATTTTTACGATAGAGCAAAAACAAACAAACAAAAATTCGGACGGACAGACGGCGTAGGCTTAGTACCTAACTTCCTTAGGCTTCTGTACCAGGGTTGCAGATAAAAAAAGAGGAAATTTTTCACCAAAGGGTCCTCCCTTTGATTTTTCGGGCAAAACTTTTACGAAAAATCTATCCCCCCTTTGTTTTTTCCGCGGAAGTCTAAAACTTTTCCGCGGACAAGACTTAAAAAAAAAAAACAAAAAAAAAATTCAGTCGAGTTGAGAACCTCCTCCTTTTTTTGAAGTCGGTTAAAAAAGAGGACTGTCCGCGGTAAAAGCGGACACCTGGCAACCCTGTTGTGCACCCGTACGGTACGGAACTACAAAAAAGAGCGAGCATTCACTTGATTTGACTTAAAGTCATTTCCCAGTCGTACCTAAGCAAGGTGACAATTTGGAACTGGCCGAAGCGCGTTTACTCGCTGGGGTGGAACTGCGGCAACGCGGAGTGCACTCAGCTCCGTATCTCAGTGCAATAAAAGCTGTCGTGTCGACTCTCGTGCAATGAGTCGACACAGCACAGGATAACATGACTTGAGGAGTGTTAGCGGCTATCACACTAGTTAGAAATGTAGATGTGTTTTGGTTATAAGTACTTATTAAAAATCTGTTAAGTGCGAGTTTTACTCGCGCACAGAGGTTTCCGTATCTATCCGCTATTATCCGCCTATCTTTTGTCTTTCAACAATGCAATGTATAAAAGCCTGTGGCGCCATCTATTATTCAGTAGTGTGACCAATCGATTTTTCGGTACGTTTGTTGTATGGGAGCCCCCCTTAATTTTTAACATTTTTTTTTTTATTATTTGTTGTTATATCCGCCATAGTTAACACATATTCTGTGAAAGTTTCAACGGGCTACCTATTACGGTTCAAGAGATACAGCCCTCGGACAGACGGACGGACGGACGGCGGAGGTTTAGTAATAGGCGTACTGGATACGGAAACCTAAAAATGACAATAAAGACACAGTGATGGAATGTGCAGCCAAAATTGCTCGAAATTGTATAGATCGAAAGTACCTACGGTAATTCTCGCTAAATGTCAGTTGTGCCAACACCGAGTCGTAGAGTATTAGCTGAGTCCGGCGCGGCGGTTAGTCGGCGCGGTCCTCGCCGCCTGACTATTGATCTCAAGGTACGGGGTTCAAGCCCGGCCGACGTGCACCAATGAGTTTTACTGATTGAAAAATGTACATACAGGTTCGCCGTTCTAAACCGGTGTAAAACTGTAGGTCCCTAATTTCTTGCCCCTTACTGAATGGTAGTAACTAGTTGTGTGATATTATTTTTTTATTATTATTTTTGTAAGTAGAAGTTCTGAATGTTTTTAAAGGTGAAATTTATTGGCTACGAAGTTTATACTTGTATTTGTTTTTTTCAATAATGTCTGTGTACGCACATAGATATTAAGTTCTCTAAATTAATTAATAAAATAGACTCAATTATAGCCGACTGAGTTGGTATCACCGTACTGGAAGAAAGATGGCCGTATAGCAGCCTCGGCTGTGATTTCCTTTAATGCAGCACCGCCAGCAATTCAAAACGAAAGTTCTCGTGTGCGGCACCTTCTCATAGGTGATATTGGCTGGTAGGAGCATGCGCTCTGGCTGGCCCCTCTAACTCAACACAACAACCCATATCAGATTGCATAAAAAAACTTTTTTCGGTTTCAAGTAGTAGGTCACTAATTTGTCAGGTCTATATTTATGAAGAACCCGTGAAAATATATACCTTATAGTCTTCCGTTTTTCCCAACTCCTACAATCAAGGTGTCTTCAAAAGGTGTGTGTGTGTGAACATAATATTCACTCATGATGATCTTTCTGTCCGCGTCACATTTGGCTGGGGGGCTCACTGAGCGAGATCTCGCGACGCATCTCCTCCTCGTTTTTGCGGCTGTGTCTGAATGTCTTCATTCAAATGATTGTTGTGCCACCAATGACTTTTACCATTAGGGGTAACATAAATCACTAATGGTCAAAGCCAGCAAAGTAAAAAAGATATGTACAATTTGAGATAGAGCAATTGATGACGAATGAGAGAGTAAGCAGTAAAAGTCTAAGCCTAATCTGCGAGAATGAACTCAAATGAATGAATGTGCCACCAATGTTTAATCTCTATAAAACAAATCTTTCTAGCGCATGTGATATTGAAATTGGCAATCGTCTGCTTCGGTCTGATCGTGCACACTGCGCGCGGAGGCGATCTCGCACACTCAGCTCCGGTTCGCCTTGAAGCGGCCGCGCCGGCGCAGACGGCAGGTGCTAGCTGCTATAGCTTATAGCTAGTCAGTGAGAGGCTTCGTCCTGCTGCCTGCGCTGCGGTGCCTGCCTACCCCTCCTGCGCCCGGATACACACACCGCCCGCCCGCACGCACCGCACACACACGTTATTGCAGGATAATGATGCAGTGTGATATAGTTATTGATTTTATTGGCGATAAAGCTAGCTCACTTACGCTATTAAGTTGATAGAGCTTGTTTTTGCTATATTTTCTTGTTTTCAAATATTTTTAAGAAAATTTTACGTTTGTTAGGGCAATCAATATACGGAGGTTACACGCTAGGTTTTCCATCAGTTCAGTCCGTGACCTTGGTCACGACCAGATTGACGCCAGACTGACGCCAGACGTAAAATGCATTCGCACTATCAGTCTGCCATCAGTCTAGTATCAAAATATTTTAAAATCCATCAGTCTGGTCCATCATTCCAAACCATCCATCCATCAAAGTAGATTAAACGGTCAGTCTGGACCATGGTTTAACCAGACTGATGGACTGAAATGATGCCAAACCTAGCGTGTAACCTCCGTCTTACATTACAGAATGTGCCTATTTCTAGTAGCTAAGTCTGTAATATTCCTTCGTTCGGTGAACGAAATAATATTGTTGGATTTCTTAAAAGAAATTGTGATAAATTCCGGAGCAAACATAGGTATTAAGCGTAGAGAGACTCAAGAGTAGACAAAACGGCAGTCCAAACCCATATAAGTAATAAATCCTCTATATAGAATCAAATTCAAAATATTTTATGGATAGGTATAAAGCCGCGTCTCCTGCGCATGTTTTTTCGAAACATTACACAAAAACATGTGTTTTAAATTTTCATACAAATGTGTATAGCCACGCCCCAATGTTTCGATGTTTCTGTGCAATGTTTCGAAAAAACATTCGCAGGAGACGCGGCTTAAGTCGTACAATCAATAAATATGTTCTCGTCATGAACTAGCCCGCGAGGAGTCCTGCAGGACAGTAAAACCAGAACGAAACCAAATCTACACTTTGCTTCAGGACCTTTTTACACGTTTCGATGAAAAATGGCAGCGCTGTTCGATGCGTTGTTCACAGTTGACACGCCGCGCCGCCGGCCGCCGTGACCAACCGAGCAGCAGTGGAGCAGCACTCACTCAGCAGACAAGCAAGCAAGCACACCACTAGCGGCGCACCGATCGACAGCTCATTACGAAAGTTTCTTCGACGCTTTAGACATATGGAAGTTAATTTGCCTAAATTACGGTTTACGAAACGTTCCACAATCACAACGCACGAGACGCCTGCCTGCGCGCCTTCCCCCGTGCTCCGCCGATCCATTCGTGCTTCACTAAGTTTCACTTTATGTACCTACGTTTCCTTGCTAACTAAACTCCACTTTGTTTGATATATTTTGAGGTTTTCCCTGTCTTTCTTATTTATTTGCTACGTTTTCTTATAACTCTACACTTCTACGGGTAGAGAACAAGCACGTTTTGTGTTATGAAATGGTTCTCCATTTGATCCAAAATGGCACGAGTCTCTGTCACCTCTACATGCCTCTACTCTGATATTAAACATACCTACAACTTAGTAGTAATCGTGTGAATATACCCCGATTCGCTCGTTAAATGAGTACTTGACTTCATGTCCTCGTCCAATCCCATACTAACACGGAACTACAGAAGTTCGCAGATCGCACCCGCAGTTTGCTAATAAAACTACGTTTACACACGGCCGGTTATTCGATCGAGTGGACAAAATTATTTGATTTTCGCACCTGATAGACTCTAGTGTTTTAGTGGTTCAGTTGGCGCTTCGTCGTCGACGCGATCCGAAGAACGTTCTATTTTTAAATCGAGTAGTCTCGCCAACTAACGTGGGTAAACAGCTTCGGTCGGTTAGAGTTTATATATGTTAAGAAAATAGGTATGTTAATATCGGACCTATGTCACCGAATATACCTACGTATAACTACTGTATCGTCCGATTTGTGCAATAAATTGAATAAATTAGTTGGCGCGTGTAAGGCGACTAAATATTAGGTAGTAGGCGAAGAATAGGTACGTTTTTACGATCGAGTCGCGATGCTTGGCCAATTATTTCGGCGGTCAACGACTTCTGTCTGCCGCCTACCTCGCTTGTCGGCGGGACCACCTCGTGACCCGGTAGTATTGCGGCGCGTAGTTCTGTAGAGAGAGCTGCACGAGGCGACAGAGAGACCACGCCTACGTGGGTATATCACTCGCCCGGCTCGTAGAGAGATCAAGAGATGAGATTAGATCTGTATTCGCAGTTCACTTACCTACATAGCAACTACTCCGAGCTGAGCATCGAGGCTAAGCCTTCTGGGCGACAAATTCAATATACATAGATAAGTATTTTTTTCATTGGTACGTAAGAGTGTAATTAGTAAATAGTATACCTACAATTGGATTGATGGATGACTACCTATATAGTTATAGAACGTTTAGCGGCTATAAGCGGTTCTCTGAGGGTATTGGGGGGGGGGGGGGGGGGGGGGGGGGGGGGGGGGGGTGGTCGCACTAACATTGGTTCGTCGTGCACAAGCTTTCGATGCGTGTGTATTGTGTGCCCGCCTACTCCGCCCTCCGCCCCCCCCCCCCCCCCCCCCCCTTCCCGGCAGCTCCTTCCATCTCGACCATTCGTATCTACAATTTTTTATTTTAGATTTAAAGCTTAAATACCTATGCAAAATGATTGGACACCAGAAATATATATTAGCTAGGGTGTGTCAGGATAGGCTTGAGAAACTTCAGGAATAGAAAGTACATACTCATTATTAGAAGAAAAGAATCCTTATCTCTATCACTCAAATCGAAATTCCGTATTTTTTTTCATACAATTTTTTTAAATTTGTAATAAAAACTCGTTGGACAGTGAGTATGGGGAGATTTGGCAACCGTGCTATCTAGGTCTAGGGAGTGCAATTACCTATTCAAGTCCCCTTTTTCTTTCGATGTCATTCAAATTTAAGTGTTTGGAATCCTCCATACATGTAGTTTAATCGAGAGTTTAATTCTACTAGTTAATAAATATACTTTCCATATTTAGTTTTTCTCAGAAATCTGCTGCATGCAACACATACGTGCGCGCGTGAGCTTCGTTCGGTTGAGAAGTCATCTAAGGAGGCATGCCTACACTGGAGTAGGCAAGTATAAGTAGGTGTGTGTGTGTGTACGGCCCGCGATGGGGCTCGCAGCTCGCTATTTTCTCGCCACTATTTGTGCGTCGCGAAGATTTTCCAAACACTTAGTCAGCCATTAAGTTAGTTGATTTTAGTAAAACTCTCGTATACTAAGCTGCTTAATTTAT
Source organism: Nematopogon swammerdamellus (assembly GCA_946902875.1). Lineage (NCBI taxonomy): Eukaryota > Metazoa > Arthropoda > Insecta > Lepidoptera > Adelidae > Nematopogon > Nematopogon swammerdamellus. The sequence goes on along the minus strand of OX336341.1, from coordinate 11,449,673 downwards.
GAAGCGGTGCGTAGCATAGGCACAGTACCCGCAGTAAATAAAGAATATCGAGCGTTGGAAAAATCGCAATATAATAAAATCACTGATCCAAAAACTGTTGCCGAACTATTTAATAACTTTTATGTTAATGTGGGAAAACCTAAAAATTTAAATTTGGACTCAAAATGCTAACATTTATTTTAAAAAATTAAGAAAAAAATTATACAACCAAATCCTCTTTATCAGGAATATTTTACAGAAATAGAGGTATTGAAAGCAACAACAAAAAAAAGGTACTAGTGTAGAAATTGACGGGCTGCGCACAGATATATTAAAAGAAAATGCAGCGCACTGGGCAGAGATTACATCCCTACACGCTGAACTTACCGCGGATGCGTACCAATCGGTTCTGCTGATCTTGCCTCTACAGCACCGGTAAACTCTGGAACTCTCTCCATGCCATATATTTCCACCCAAGTACAGTCTCGGAACCTTCAAGAGAGGAGTGTATAGGCGCCTGTCAAGCCGGCATGACATTCACAGCCCCCGCATACGACCGAATCTCTGACTCGAGGCTCTGTCAGCCTCTGTAGCTAAGTGGTGCGGTCGGTCGACTATTATTAAGCAACCCTGGGCACGGTCAGTACTTGGATGAGTTACTGCTCGACCGTTGTAGGCTGACCGTGGTTCTGATTCCACGTTAAACAAACACATTTACCTATACGAGACACAGAATAGGCTAAATAAAATTCACTTCCGGTTACGCTAAGATTTGGCACTCATACAAACCGAATTGTTCCGCGCGCCGAAATAAAGGTACGGTAGCGGGTCTACCTTACTTTCTTCTTTTTAAATACGAATTTCACGTGAGCGAAGCCGCGGGTAAAAGGTAGTAAATAAATAAATACATAAACAAATTTCGCTCAAGGTGGCACTGGCGTTACAAAGTATAGAGAAACTCTTCTCTGCCCGTCCTACCTCTTACGAAAGAACCGCTGAAGCCAGAACGTTACTTACCTAAGTACCTACCTACCTATTTAATATTTACTTTGAGAGGTTTCAAAGGTCATGGAAGGTCGGAGGTCGAGAGATCATTTTTCTCGAGAGTTGGGTTAAAGCATAAAATGTGTGTTGTCGGTATTGGATATTGGGATGATTTGGTCATTATGTAAGCACCTACTTCCTAGTTGCTACTTGCGGTTTACTGCACTAGTCGGTTTACTTTTGCATTTAATTTGATTTTGAAACAGGCCTAATGGGAAATATACAGCCTGTTTACAATAGAGGGTTCCGTATACATTTCTTTCTTGCACGCATAACAATTGCGCGCAGGGATACACCGTGCCTCGCGCGCTGCGTAGCGCCCCGCCAGTCCACTAGAATTTCTACTGCTACCATTTTCTCAATTAATATAAACGATAAATAGTTCTCATGCCGTAAGGACTAAAAGGACTACTTTAATGTTTTTTAGATTTATTGAGCTCGCCTCGGAAAGACGGTCGGGAAGACAGACGATCGGACGGACAGACGGGCGGACGGACGGAGAGAAGCATGACCGATTTTATATGAGGGTCCAGGATCGCTGCCAACGGGACCCTAAAAATGATATATTTTCTTTCTTCAAGTTACACGTAATTCGTGAAAGGTAGGTTTTTTTAGGTACCTACCAAAGAGTTTGTATTACGTCGCTGACGTAATACAAACTCTTTGGTACCTACCTGCCTCCTACGATGCATAGTTTAGTGCACATTTGTTATTGCTAACTCGCAGTTATAAAAAAACAACTACTTAGAACTAAAAATAAAAATAATTAAATCATTGAGTTGAAGGCGGTACAAAAGCACAGAAGGGCAATATCTATCAATTTTCAGGTGTGATTTTGTGATGTTTGTTAGCTCTGATTAATCTCAATCTTGATTTTAATTCACTGGTTTTTACATCTTAATGTCGCGCCTTCAATAAAAAAATCGAGCATTCCCACTATCTCCGAAACTATCTGATTTTAAAATTTCGCAAAAAAATCATTGGGAATATTATGCTTTTATTATGGTGAACATACTACGATTACTTTGATACTATTCTCAGAATATTATCTGTAAAATGTGTGTAGTGTAATTGGTGTTCAATAAATAAAAAAATGTTCGTTCATGTGGAAAATTACTCCAATGATAATTCCAATTATTACAATGGCCAATTTGTGATTTGTCAGACGGAAATTATTAAATTACAAGAAAAATCAATTATAAACAGCGCATTTATTTCCGGGATAACTCGAACCTACAGGATGCGAGGGACCAAGTGTTACTAACTTCATTCTATATTTAAATATGGAAGGCTCGATGACAGCGCGCTAATTTGAAATTAAAAGTCAGTTGATTCATTTGTTTTAATGATTCTGTATGCGTTTCGCTCTACGATAAAAAACAAAAAATAATGACCACGGAGTTTAAAGGTAACAGTGTGACTAGTTTATATTTACGCGTAAGTTCGGTTTCCGCTATAGTTCACAAACTGTAGCACCTCAATGTTAATAAAATGTTTGCGTATCGAACCATTAACCGTTACAGTGGCAATGGTAGCATTGCAAAACGCAACAATGGCGGTCCTAAAAGAACAGCAACTTCCCGGGAAATGGTTCGTAAAGTGAAAGCCCGAATTGTGCGAAATTCTCAGCAGAGCGCAAGAAAATTGGCAAAAGGTCTGAACGTGTCTGACTGGAGTGTTCGTCAAATATTGAAAAAATTACTCCACCTTAATCCCTACAAGATCGAACAATGAGTTTAGATTTTTTAAGTAATGTACATTTGTAATATTTCCGGAAAATCTCAAATAAAATATCAAAAGTTTACAGATTTATGCCTTTTTGCCTTAGTAACACTTGGGAATCGAGGCCGTCACGCTCTTTTTTCATTCTCGGTTATTCATTATGATGGTTATGTATACGTAGATTCAACAACGCGCTGTGAAAACTCAAAGACAACTAGCAACATAAAACCGTTTCAATCCTAATGTGTACGTATTGGAAAACGTAACACAACTAGAGTGTAGACGAATTGGGAAAACCTATAGGCACACTCAAGGAGTTTTATTTGAGTGGAGCTTGATTATTTTCAATTATTGCCATACATCGAACTAGACGTATAGAATCTGTATAGCGCGATGAAACATGTTAACTAACTATCGGTAAACAAGTGTGCGTGCCTTCACATGCAATATTGTGATCACGAATACATTCAACTGATCACATTAAAAACCATCTCATTCTATTAATTCGAGCCGATCGAGTTACACACACAAGCACGCAGTTTAAACCAATATCTAGCCGTGTGCACATAATGTGCGCGCGGCGCTCGGGGCGCGACTTCGGTCGGCGCGGTCGGCATTATTCGGCTGAATACGCGAGAAGATGCAAAGGCGAAATAAGCAACACACTTTGTCACAACCCTTGCACAAAACACGACTCAATTCTTTCTCATTCGCTCTCCACACTAACGTTCGGCAGAGTCGTGCGCTCAACACGCTAGTGCTAGAGGCCTTGTGAAGCGGCTGTCTTGTGAAAAGATCTTACAAGATACTTTGGTCGAGAACATACTTTTTCTGGAATGATTTAAATTGTAAGGGAACGATCAATCTAATGTCGATGTTGCCATCAACATGCGCCAGGTTTCCTAAAGCCCACATTCACTACACGAGCCTCGCGCCGAGCCTCACGCCGAACATGGCGCCGAGAATATCATTGGCGCCGAGCGTGTCGTTACTGTCAATGGGCCTGCCTGGAAGAGATTGCCTCATGGCAATACGATGGCCCATTGGGTGAAGTCATTTTTATTCACCCAATAAGGAGTTCATGATTTATTACAAAAGGGGCCCAGAGTGAACGCAGGGAAAACTAGCTAAGCTCACACAGCTAGTGGACAAATTAGTTTAGCTATACTTAAATAGGAATGTATGTATACACAAGAGTATATTATACACAAGCTGTGTGGTGTGTGGATGAACTGTGGAAACTATCAATAGGCGAGAGGAAAAGTAGGAAAACACATTTTCAACCAGATGCAAGTGTGTGTGCCGCCCCGCCGCCGCGCCGAGCGAGTGCACGACGCGACAACTGCGCAGTTAGCCGGAGGACGGAGGGCGTCGCAGAGGGCGCGGCGGGCAGAGGGCGCCCGTCTGTGATTGTCTGTGACCTTGACTGTCGGCGAGGGTGTCCCCCACCCTCCAACCCTCACCCCCGCACCGACTCTACTCCGCTCCGCCGCCCCGCCCGCCGCGCGCGACAGACTTTCGATAGCAGGAATTGAATGAGCGGTGAACTAAAGCTGAACACTACAAAAAAACTGTTTTAAAAAAACATTGAACCGACTTCCCTAAAAAGTATTCAATAATGTTTTGATCTTGAGTAGAAGGCGGTACAAAAGCATAAAAGGCTCCATCTATAAATGTTCAGGTGTGCTTTTGTACCGCTTTCTGCTCAAGATCAAAATATTATTTTATATAAGTCGGTTCAATGTTTTTTGAAACACTTTTTTTATTTCACTATTTTTAGTAATATCACATAATATTGTTGACGGGATTCATCAGTATTCATCCCTTAATTTCCCAACCTAACCACGCCTGAGATTTATCCTTCTCATGAAAAAAAGAATAATCAAAATCGGTTTAGAATTGGCGGAGAAATCGATTAACATACACACACAAAAAAAAACATACAGACGAATTGAGAACCTCCTCCTTTTACGTTTTTTTTATGTCTATTAAATATATTATATTGCTTAACATAACGTGACAATATAACATAACATAACATATTATCTTAAAATAATTAACATATAATGTATAACATTGATAAAATTAACCTAATAAATAAATAAAAAAAAAATAAAAAAACTAAATACTAACATTTAAGATTACTGTAAGTAAAAAACTTCGTCCAATTCCTCCGACTCCGCCACAGTACCCAATACCACAGATTACTAAATAGTTACTTCGTAACAGATGAATCTCTCCATAGAAAAAGTTACGTACCTTCGGCTTTAATAGCCTAAACTTTTACGACGCCAGTCGCTGCGTGCGAAAATGTACCTAAACGAAAGAGCGTAAAGTGATTATTGCTTTGCAGCTGCGCGCGGACGCGGGGCCTTGAAGCAAATTCGGTGACGTTAGGGCTGCTACTTTCGATAAAAATATCAATGCATTACACAATCTTTAATATTATTATATTGTAAAGAGGAAATATGTGTGAATGTTTGTTCGCGAGCTGCAGCACAGATTTAAAAATGTTTTTTTACTGTTAGATAGGTACCAACTTTTTTTTTGTTTAACATATAGGCTACTACTAGTTTTAGCCCGCGGCTTCGCCCTCGTTAAAATATATTAAAGGAAGAAATTAGTTCAGCCCGAAAATACTTCAGGTAATCCTACCTACCTACTACCCCTGTAATGTTATTATTGTTACCTGTACGCATGCTTATCTAACCGATTTTATTCGGTATAGATTAAAAATACATCTGCCAAGCGAAGCCGGACTTATTGCCGGCGGCAATTACTTCCAGTCGACCTTTACATACACCTTTCTGCTTGGCAGAAGGCGGACTTATTTAACACAACATAAACCAAAATACCTATCTACCTACCATTTTTAGTGTTCCGTACCAAAGGGTGCCACGGGACCATATTACTAAGCCCCGCCGTCCGTACGTCTGTCAGCGGGCTGTATTTCTATTACCGCTATAACAAGAAATAGTAAAAATATAAAAAATTAAGTACCTACATAGTGTTAAATCTTGTACGGTGGTACGGAACCCTTCGTGTGCGAGTCCGACTCGCACTTGTCCGGTTTTTTAGAATAGGTAATTATTGCTCAACAAAAACAATATACTCACATTTCTTCATCAGCAGGTAAATGGAAAAAAGAGAGATTTTTATCTCTCCTCTTGCTGGATTTACATCCATCTACTGCACATAAATTGCCACTGCCACTATTAACAGAAGCCATGTCAACTTGAATTAAGACATAGGCAAAGAAACTCTTTGGATATAGGTAGGTACGACCGTACGAAGCAGTAGCGTGAGCGCGCGCTCACGTAGGTTAGCTCCACGCGGCTGTCGGCAGCCCAATGAATTATGGATCGCCGGCGGTCCGGTCGGCGGTAGGTAGTTATCGCGCGCAAGTACATAGAGTGCGTGAGCCCTGCCAATACGCTGGCTGCGTTGCCCCTTTGAATGGCTAGGCCTATTTGCTGAAAAAAGAAAGACTTGGCGCGTCGGTCACCAGACTTATCAATAAGGAGTCAATGTTATACATTGTTAGTTAGGTTTTAATTATTTAGTTATTAGTATTTATTTTTTATATTTGATGAAAATTAAATGGTCATTAACATATAAAAAAAATTACGCATTCCCCATAAAACTTTCATCTAAATGACCCGATGACGGGAAAGTGCCCTAAACGCTCGCGGCATTGCCCTTCTGTACAGCCATGCTGATGCGCTGCATCAGGACGTATCCAGCACGGGAATCCCCCGAAGTCAATTTGTCAGCCTCGATAGTTCTTTGGTACTGATAGGTACGAGCGTTGATGCTGTGGCTGTACGTGGTTCGAATTCCCTTCCTTTGCCTTACTACGTAGGTAGTGGAATTTAACCAGTTCGGATTGGTACCACTGCACTGATGAATGTAAAGTCGGCTGAAACGGCTCTGTAAATAGTTCGTGTGTGTAACCGGCACGACCACGGGGAATCAATGAGATGGCATCTAGTTCAACGAGGTGTTATGAGGTGATCTCGGAGGTGATATATCGGGTGTAGTAGGTGATGTAGCCAACCATGTTATGTTCCCTTCAAAATTTCATCCGGTGCCGTTATACATCACCAACTATGTATGACAGATTGCATTAAAAGGCCGCCAATTGCATTTTTTTTTATTTAATCCGGTATGGGTGGCACAGTCGGAGGGGCCAAAGCACATGCTCCGACCAGCCCAATATCACCTCCGAGAAGGTAGGTGCCATACCGGAGACTTCCCTGGATTGCTGGCTAATACTGGACTAGAAGAGCACACAACCGAGGATGCTATACGGCCATCTTACATCCAGTAAGGTGGTACGAACCCAGGCGGCTACTATTTGAGCCTACCACCTAGTTAGGGGCAAGGGAAGGAACCTACAGTTTTACACCGGTTCCGAACGGTGAAGCAGCAGGTGTAGGTATGCGAGTAAATTTTTTCGTCAGAAAAAACTCATTGGTACAAGCCGACCTGATTAGAACCTCGGACCTCTCGCACGAGAAGCCGATGCTCAAACCACTCGGACACCCGCCGCTTTAACGCCGTTCTGTTCCCTCTATTTTTTTTTTTAAATATTAAAGCTCTTTGGTTGGTCCCCCGCAGAACTGAAGCGCAGCCAGCCATCGCCGCGCCCCCGCCCCGCCTCCCTCGCGCCGCCGCCTCCACCCTGCGCGCCCATCACAACACGTCTGCTGCATGAAATTACTTCGCGATAAAGGCCGCCTTTGGGCACATTTGTGCGAGTGCCATTTTTGGCAGCGCGCCCACTGCACGAACTTAGATTTGTTGCGGAAGTGCTTGACGAATATGACGTAATCGTTGCATACAAAACTGCTTCTAAGTCAGTTCTGTACACGGAGCGCGCCTGTGCATGTTGTTTGTAATATAAGAAGTAAATTAATTACAGGTATAATATTCACCATGGGGATGCATACGTTAGTTAAGGCTTACCTAAGTCCAAAACCTATATTATCATAATACCATTAAGGGATACCTAGCTAATGCTGCCCCATCGCACGATGGTGAAGTAGTAGCGGAGTGAAATTCTATCTCCAATTTCCGACTCACACCTCCTCGCGGTGTATCCTGGAAACTTAGGTGCGTAATACCGTAGGTATTACAATCCTAAGGCTGACGAGAGCGCAAGACTCGCCAAGACGTTTGGCCCACGTGGCGATTTATGGCCAGAAACCTCCAAACATGAGAAGTCCAACAAAACCTCGGCCCCTAGCGACTTGATACTTGTCGGCCCCCGGTGGTGGTTCCGTACCGCTGAAGGCCTGATGACTGGAGGAAAATTGGAGAGGCGTATGTCCAGCAGTGGACGCTTACACGCTGACTGACTGACTGACTGACCATTTACTATACTATAGTAATCCTATACGAAAGATAATAAAAAACGGTTTCTGTGTCAGTTTTACAGCGCTTCTTTATTTTTATGTAACCCGGTAAGGGTGGCTGTGTCAGAGGGGCCAAAGCACATACTCTGTCCAGCCAAATATCGCCTCCGAGAAGGTAGGTGCCATACCGGACACTTCCTTTTGGATTGCACGCTATACTGGACTAGAGGAGAACACTGTCGAGGCTGCAGTGCTGTCCGGCATCTTACAGGCATTGCCCCAGGCACAAATCATGACATTTTTTATAGGCTTTGTTATGTTAGTTTTAGGTTTCACGTAGAAGTTCTATTTGTAACTTCTGAGCGAATAATTTTGCAAATGGGTGTAAAGATACTGAGGATAAGGTTAGGTCAGTGTCGTTATACTGACTATAAAGTTGAGTAAACGATCTCATTCCACAACCTGCCCTTCTGCAGTAAAAAATCCAGCACAGTTACTACAATGTCCCGAGAACGCTGCAATCGGTTTATTTTCAGAATTTACTATCGCTGTTTAATCTAGTCCATTCAATCAGACGTAAAACTAACCGAAACACCCCAAGAACAGACAGTTCCAATAATACCTACTGCGGCGTAGTAGTCCGGGTGGGACGCGGCGGCGGGGCGGGGATTACGAGAAGAGAGTATCTCTATATAGCTAGATAGAGAGGGAGAGACTAAAAATACCCCGACGAGGGGCGCGCACGGCGCATCACACCACCGTGCGGGGTCTGTACGAGGGGGCGACTTACTAACTTTCAATAGAGCATATATTCGTCACATGAATTATTACGTGACGAGTGATTAGTGGTTCCGCGCCGCTCAAGGCCCATAGGGATAGAAGGAATATTGAATATGTACCGAGTGGGGCCGGTACTTTAAAAGAATAGCCCCACTGCATCTCTCCCCGTGTATGTCGTAAAAGGCGACTAAGGGATATGACTCCCTTCTTATATTACTAGGTGGTAGGGCTTAACCCGCCCGGGTTGTTACCACCGCACTGAATGAAAGGTCGGTCGTAACGGCTATGCAAATAGTTTGTGTTTTCCATCCAGTTCAGTGTAGCCGGCACGACCGAAGGGACGGCTGACGTGGCACCAAGTTCACCCGGTGTTATGTGATGTAGCCAACCGTGTCAGTTTAATAAAAAAATAAAAAAAAAAAATATAAGAGATGTATGCACAGCAGTGGACGCAAAAACGTTGACTGATAATAAGTAATTTGCGGTATCCACCAGTAGTATGCCGTGAATGTGGAACACCACCACGTATGGGACAAGCAGCTTTCGCTATTCAAAACTATTGACTTCACGCTGACGAATATAATACAATTTTATTTTTTTATTTTTTTTATAACGGAAGCTATTTTCAGTGCCATATAGTGAGGTAGTGAATTCCACGGCCGAGCTGCGTGAACAGAAAATGAGTTTGTATATAAACCATTTGCATGAATGGAGATGGATAACTAATATTATTGAATTGATTGAATACTGTCATAACTTAACCGTGACGGGCGAACCCGCGGGAATATAGACGCTGAAAACGGTACAAGTTTTCCTGTAATAAATTATCTTTTGCTAATTCGTACTCGACTGAAAGTCGATCTGTCGTCCACCGAAACACCTCGATGCAGTTGATGGAGTGAGTTCCGCGTTGGAGTTAGATGTGTTTGAATGAAACATTGGAACCGATAGTTGGCTTCAGGCCAGAGCAAAATGAAGGACGTCTCGCATAAACCTACTTCCACGTGTTACAACTCCGCGATGGTTACAATCCTAAAATTGCAGACACATTCACTTGGTTAATTATTAATTTAATTTAATAAAAATTTATTTCAAATAAAGTACACACAACTAACAAATAATAACATTAAATTAAAAACTATACTAAATCTAAAATGAAACTAACTAAAAGTAAATAAATTAATTAAATAAACCTATCTATAAAACCTACTAACATACCTATAAAACCTACTAATAAACCTATAACAGAAAACTAGTAACCCTCCTCCAAGTGAGACGATGTGGGCACGGTTTCGAGGACGCTGGCGGCATTACCTCGTTGGATGGCCACACTGATACGCTGCCTCAGGAACTCGAGCGATCGTTGTTCTCCTGAAGCAGCGTACCGGGCCATCCCAATATCTTAATTAAATTATCGTTTTAGTTTATTTAAAAAAAACTAAATATTAGCTGTTATTTGTTTAAATATGAATAATTAATTAAATTTGATTAAACGTTAATAGTTGTTTACTACATAGTATGCTAGCATTAAAACGTGTCTTTGAAAAATGTTTGACAACTGACACAACGGCGATATGGCGGAGTATCGACGAGGACGGGAGTGGAAAATTTCCACTCCCGTCCTGTACGTGTACATAATAATATTATGTACACGTACAGGACGGGAGTGGAAATTTTCTGTTGTGAAAATGCTATAATTCATTTAATGAAAGCACAGTTATGTAAGGCATCAGGTGCGCATGCGCTACGCCTAAAGTGGACAAATGATATCACAAAAAAAAATATAATTCCAACAAAATTAGTTTTAATAACTGTGTTTAATTCCGTCTTTCAAAGTAATCAATGTTAATAAGTAGCTATTATTTAAGTTGTTGGTTACAAAAAAAACCCCCGACTCTAAAAAAGTCAAAAATAATTTCCGTTCACTTACTTAAAGGAGTCGTTGAACCGCTAAGTAAATACAAGCGCAGCTCTGAGTTTTTATATTTTATTTACTTAGCGGCCCCCCGACTCCTTTAAGTAAGTGAACGGAAATTATTTTTGACTTTTTTAGAGTCGGGGGTTTTTTAAATTTGTAATTTAACTTTTATTTCAAGCTTTTTAAAAAAAACCGCATGCAAATCGGTCCACTTTTTAAGATAATTATTATTTTTATTACTTAATTACTTTATTACTTAATTACAAACATAGCTAAGAACCATCCCGATTAAACAAGCATCCTAATAAAAAAAAACCCATCCAAATCGGTCCATCCGTTTGGGAGCTACGATGCCACAGACAGACACACACACACACACACACACACACACACACACACGTCAAACTTATAACACCCCTCCGTTTTTTTCGTCGGGGGTTAAAAAAGGTCGATGCACAGAAATCGCTCATGCAACAAGCTCACCTTCTGATCGTAGAAAGGATCCGTATAATATAGGTATAGGTACAATTATTAAGGAGCATATGAGCAATAGTATCTACAGAATAGTTAATTCCATGGCGAGGTGGCCTGAATAGCGACGGGTCGATGTTAGCTGCAAACGAGTAGAGTATGGAAGGCGATGCGGCGGCGGCGAGGGCTGACGGTGAGCGATGCTCCTGATACGTCACTACTGAAGCTGAAGAGTTTACATAAAGCACTCGGCTATGTGGGTTACACACGAGCTCAGCCGTCGCGTTGTCGTCGCAGCGCCGCCGCCTTCGCCGCCGCCGCCGGCCGCGCCGATCAACACGCGGACAACGACCACGCCTGGATTTCATCGCCGTTCAGTCAGATTGACAAATCTTACTAAATTATTACACGTTTCCAAAGGTCTAATTGCGATCCTCCAATCGTCAATCCGAAAGTTAAGTTGTATGGTGCTTAGACTCTTTTGCATTTCAACCAGAAATACCTATATTGGTACAATTACATAATATGCTATAATTCAGTGCGTCTTGTATGCGTGTATGAATACCTGTGCGCGCGCTATTACACCTGGTGGAGCGTCGCGGTCGCAGCAAATTTTTTTTCTCATTAGTCGCTCAACTCGCCGTGAAATTTAAAATCTGCGGACAGTATGACGTGCCGTTTGTCCTTCATCCATGTCCACAAGTATTACGGAAAGGATAAAGGATATTGGAACTCGATTGGATTCTGCGTTTTCGAATGATGTTATTATACGCCGGACAAGAGATAGTTTGAGAGGAAGGGAATACATATTACAAGAGCTTGCGAGACTAACTCGCGTGGAGAGCGCTCCGTACCATTCCGTTTTCCGTGAGAACTTTAAATACTTAGGATTTTAGTTTAGGTTTCCTGTAAACTATAAGAGAGGCCCTTTATTCGATGGAATGATCGATTTTCGTAAATTTTCTTTAATATCTTCTAAACTACCTATATCCATATTAAAATTATAAAAACAAAATATTTCTTATAACGAGTCCTTTCCATTGATATATCACATGATGCACTTGAAAAAAGAAACATTTTTTAACATTCTAATTTGTCCCCTAAAATTTACCCCCACAATTGAAATTCCTTCATATATGCTATACGTCCGTGATTGGGTCATCAAATATGTCATCTATGTACGTACCAAATTACAGCTTTTTTCGTCCAGTAGATTCGGAGTAAATAAGCTGTAACAGACGGACAGACAGAAACGAGAATGATCCTATAAGGGTTCCGTTTTTTTTTCCTCTTTTGAGATACGGAACCCTTAAAAAATTATAATAAGCCATTTATCTCTAGTTGCCACAAAATATCATTAGACTACCAAGACTAGACAATGCTTGCAAAAAACCACGTTGGGTATCGAAAGAAATTGCCAAATCACGTAATGGCACACGAGAAGCTTCATTGAGAGGTCACGAGAGTTCATAAGATTCTGTACATCTTAAAACATTTACCAAATATAAGTAATGGAATAAACAGCAGACGGCATCGACTTGAGGAAGAATTGGGGAGGTTTTGATTAGGTTAAGTTAAGTTAGTGACAATTACTGACAATGATAAAATTTATTAAAACTCACTTGATACACTGATTGTGCGTGAAAATACTTCGATTACTGGTTCTCGCTGAACCACAAACGGTTCTCGGTAGAATATGAGCGGTTCTCGTTGGAGCATAAGTTGTTCTCGTCGGAACCCGAGGGGTTCTCCTTGGAACAGAGGGGTTTCCGCTAGACAATCGGATCTCGCAGAAACACAAAAGGTTTTAGCTGAACCACAGCTGTTCATACGGCCGGCTATTAGCGGATTGACGGAAGCGGTCCCAGTGGCTGCTCAGGTCACGCCTCCGCCACAGTTTCCTCGGGGGCAACATCCTCGTGCTCGCGAAAACGGTCGTCGCCCGGACCCTCTCCCCGCGCCCCCGCCGCCCCGCCTGACCCCGATACACTGCGGGTGACTATACTCGGCTCTAACTCGTTTTGTTATATGCATACACACTTTCATGATGTCCTAATGTTTTATAGAGCTTTTTTATGAGCTTCTGTTCGTATCCGTATTAGATTGCAGCTGTTCTCTCTCTCACCTATAATTGGATTGAGTGCACAAATTACTATGTGCGTTACTGTAAGTTCATCTACTATATGCAAAAGAAGCTGCTAGTATGTGTAGTAGAGTAATCCTATTGGTGTTTTATGTATATAATAAAATTAAATAAAAAAATTAAATTTCTGTGAAAATGTGGTCGGGTTCGGTTAGGTTCGTCGCTCGGGACTCGGGTAAGTACACCTTCCTACCTACTTGTACCTACTTCCTTCCTCCTATAAGCTATGGGCGCGTGGAAGGGTTGACACGAAATTGGGTTAGTACCAGCGTTACATTGTATCTATAGGATAAGCTGAGAAATATCCATGAACATTTGCTGAAATTCTGCTTTTTCCAGTTACAAAGAATAATTTAGATAGAACTAAAAAAATCGGTCAAGTGTGAGTTTTACGCACGGAGGGTTCCGTAGATCCGCTATACCGTACTTTGAAAAAATCATATTTTTTATTTATTTATTTTTTATGGAAACTGACACGGTTGGCTACGTCACCTACAACATCCGTGATGTCAGCCCATAACACCGGGTGAACTTGGTGCCATATCAGGCTTCCCTTCATTTCATGTCGGCTACACTGAACTGGACGTAAAACACGAACTATTACATAGCCGTTTCGACGGACGACGTTTCGCTCAGCGGTACCAACCCGGTCTGGATAAACCCTACCAGTAAGGTAAGAAGGGATGGGAACTACAGTTTAACGTGGAATCCGAACCACGTCTTACAATGTTAAAAGAAAGGTTAGGTTAGGTTGGTTGGTAAACTGTGTGAACCGGTTAAGGCCACGTCACATTGAACAAATGCAGTTGAGATTCGGATAAAAGCAGACGACGGATACGGTGAAAAGAGATAACTCTATCAGTAAAGCGGCCTACTCACGTCCCTAAATCAGAGGAGATATCGGGGGCAGTGGTTGGGACCGCGCTAAATCGCTTACTAGGTCGCCATCGACATGTAGAGCTTCCTGTCTCCTTCCCGAGTCTAATAAATAATTGTATTTTTGTAGGTTTTCTGAATATTAATTTTAGATAAGTTTTAGTGTATTAATGTATAGTTGTATTTTGTAGGTATTACTATTTCCACCTTTATTGATTATATATAATATACTTATAATCAATACTAATAATAAATCTGTAAGGGATGGTCATTTTTTAACTAACACGCGTGGTTGGTTACACAATAATAATTTATAACGACTTAAACCTGCAGGGTCCTCATCTTGTCTCACTATTAGGTAGTGAAGTGAAACCGGCCCGCATTGGCACATCACACTGAACAAATGTCGGCCAAAGGAAAGCACGGCCATGGCACCTAGTAAATAGACATGGTATTAAGCGCTGACATCATGAGTTCAGCAGGTGATGTAAGTACCCAGGTAAATAACAAAAGTCTAGCGGCGCGACGCTAATGTCAGGTTAGGCGCTAGAGATCGTCTTGCGCTAGAGAAGTGCGGGATAATCTATGAGGCCATCGCCGAGAGCTTATTTCGAGAGCAGATTAATGTTAGCGGGTCAGTCAGCCGACAAATGTATTGAGCTATTAGGAAACGTACTACGCTCGCAACCGACAACGCATCGCCCCGCGCCGCCGCTCGCTCGGCGGACAGTTGCACGCTCCTCGAAACTGTCTACAAGACAAGTGCCCTGGCATGACAACTTGCACAAGCAGGAACACGATGCGCTAACATTATGGGTAATTCTAGACAGTGGGTGATGCAGTTCTTAAATACAATATACATGTTATATACAACATATTTAACTCTACGTTTAAATGTACGTTGTAGAGTCGGATATTTGTAGTCATTATTTAAAGATTGGTTAGAAAAATCACTCAGTGATAAGTCTGCCTTTATCTTATTTCTTTAGAGATATCTGTGATTCTTCAGACGTACTTTATTTAATAAAAGTGTGTGCACAAAATCGTTTCCGTTCTATCGTATTCTCAAATGGAATGAAAATAACAAAAGAAAATTTAGCTACCAGATTCAATCGTCTTAGACCCATGCCGCTTTCTCTACCTCTCCAAACTTGCCACAAATAAGTCGAAATTATCTAAACTCTACACTTATTTTCATTAAACACGTTGGAGAAGCGTAAAACCAACAAACTTCCCATAGAATGCCACCGCGCGTGTCGACAGTCGTCGACTGCCGGCCGACCCGCCAACGTAGGGCTGCGAGTTGTTAGAGTAACGATATTGATATCGACAATTGAAAGTTCGGTAAATCGATGTCGATATTATCTAGTGAAGTATCGATAATATAATTTATGAGTTATTACGATCAATGTTTCGACATTTCGTTGCATTCCTATCTATGATAGTAGATATGGTCGCTGGACGTGTTATAAATATAGAGTTTATATAGGGAAACGTTGTATTTTAGTAAAAACAATGAATATTGAGGTGGATGTGGCTGTTTCGGATGGTCCCTCGGCACAGCCACCCATAGTGATTTTCATAAAACAAAGTATATATAATAATGTGTGCATTTTTGAACATTACGAAGTGCGCAAATTTATTTAAAACACCAATTGTAAATATCAATCGATGTAGTATTCCTAAAATATGTGTCGAGCTAGCTAGACAATCTCGATTCGAAAAATATTGATAAAATCTGCCATCGACATCATCAAAGCATATCCATAGCATCAAAAAATATCCTTACATCTCTGCGTCTATGATTTCATGATTTCGAACGCTACGAGGTTGAACTCTACGACTGATGCAATCCCACACAGTCAAATTTATATTGTTTGACGTGGTAGGGGCCCACCCACCACAAGCCTGTGTGAACGAATAATAAAACTACTCTTCTCCCTCATAAAAATACTCTGAAGTTGATGCGATAGGCAATAGGTCCCTTTTAGGGTTCCGTACCTCAAAAGAGGAAAAACGGAACCCTTATACGATCACTCTTGTGTCTGTGTGTCTGTTATAGCTTATTTTCTCCGAATCTACTGGACGAAAAAAGCGTAAAAGAAGGAAATTCGATTTTGGGGGACAAATTAGAAGTAGAAAAAATTGCATCATGTATCAAATTAAATAAAAACGAAAAAATAAAACGAAAAGGGCTCGTTATGAGGAATAATATAATACTAATATATTTATTTTATTATTTTCGAAGGCATAGTTTGAAAAGATATAAAAAAAAATAAACGATCGATAATTCCCCATTATCTTCGAAACAGCTGAAAATAAATAAAAAGAATTGCGAATATAGGGCCTCCCTTGGAAAACCTAAATGAAAATTTTGAAATCGGAATGGTACGGAACCCTCTCCACGCGAGTTCGACTTGCCTGACCGCTTTTTTTAGGTTCGTATCTCGGGAAAGAGGTGAACACTGAATTTTTAATACATATTAAAAATGTAAATTGCAATATTTATTGAATACTGCAGGAAAACTTTACTAATTAAAAATTCCGCAAAAAAGTATATAAAATAAAAATGTATTCAGCGTGCGGTCGGCACATAGAATTCTGTCATAATCGCTAACACGCTACATGCAGTATTTGAATGAGGGACAGGGAAAGTTGGTAGTTATTGTGACAAAATTAGTTTGATAGATAAATCTGGTATGATCTTATTGTAGGAAGCGTTGGTGGTTTAGGAGAAGTTTAGATTGTTATTTATTAGTGACAGACAACAAGACAATAACTTGTTTGTTTAATTTGTTTTTTCGGGAGAGGCGATTTTATACTTAGATTTATCGATCGGGTTTATTTTTAATTTTGTAAGTAAGTTGGTTGATAGATGTTCTATTAATTATTGTGAACATGATAAATCAGATGCAATGCAGGCGTCAATGAGGAAGATTTTTTGTTTCTGTTTTTTTTTTGTTATGGTTTTAGTAAAAATGTAACTATAATAACTCCAGGCGAAAGTCTGTCAATAAACATTTTAAATTTAAAGGACTGTTCATACGTTTCAACCTTATGAAGAAAACAAAATCGACTGCTTCTCTACATAACTATACTGATATATCTATAACTCTAGTTATTTGGAATATGTTTTCACTTTTATGTTACCACAATATGACATATTAATTTCATTATGTAGGTACATTAGATTATGTTGGTATATACGATAACATTGATAGATAACATAACGGTAGCATTGTAGAGAACCCTAACCTTTCACAGCTTCACGTACGCCCCAACGATTTACAGACAATAAAAAAAATTTGTTGTCATAAAACATTTAGTACCAACCAACTAGAAAAAGAAGATAATTATTCGAGCAAAGAAGTTGACTTGTTCATAAAAAAAAGTCGAATGATGGTGCTGAGGATTTTTAGAGAGTGAATATTTGACTGCGATTGTCTCTCGAATGCCCCTGTCTTGTATTGAGTCGGCTGTCGGATAGTCGCATAGAACAACGATTCGCAATCGCTCTACCAGAAGTGCCCAACAAGTATTCAAATCGTGTCAATTTTGTCTTAGTCCCATCAAACCCTCATGCAATATGAGGTAACTTTGATTAGAAATTAAGTCGAAATCGTTTGAAAAACTTTTAAAATAATAATAAAAAAAAACGACGCAAAATTATTGTATTTTAAATATGTATTACATAATTTGCACTAGCGAAAAATCCGAAACTTCTGGTGTCCGTTGTACCAAACGTCAAACTGTTTTTTTTTTCCAATATTGTTTCTATGGGTAGGTTGCATGATATTGGACTTATATCTTTTTTAAAACCCACTGTTAATCGGTAAAAATTTCAAATGATCATAATGAATAACATTGTAAACTGTTTTTAACTGATTTAGTGTATTTGTTATTGTTTATTACTTACCCTTATTAATTACCCATTCCATCTTCAACATTTTGATAATGTGGTGGGTAGTGGAGAGTTGTGCGAGACGTTGGCGCAAGGCCGCCGATTTATTTGACAGTTGGCGGCGAGCGAGCCCGCGTCTTACGAAAACGATCTCGTGGCATTTATAAGATACATGCGTGTAATAAAACTCGAACGACCACTGGCGAAGGTAACGCATTCATTAACCGCCTGTTTGCTGTAAACGTGAAGCCATGTTTGGCGCCGTCAAAGAATTCGAAAGAACAGAACAGTCACTGATTCAATGTTCACAAAACTTTTGAACGCAGGAACAACATTTTTATGCATTATGCTCACCGTACTGACTGCAGTCGGTAAGGTCACAACAGCGGAGTCTTGAGTTTAATGTGGCGGTTTAGTACAAATGCATACAAACTGCTTTAGATGGCTCGCGTGTCAAAGATAACACGAGTCCAGAAGTAGGACAGAGATAGATAGAGATAGATGGAGGTAATGTGATCTTGTGCACACCATTTATGATCTGTTCAGCGAGTTAATGCTCCTTCTATCCTTTTGAGTTGTTTGGGTGGTGCGGCGGAAAATAACGTTAACTTTTTGTTTGATTTGGCCGCAACCGCGCGGAAGGTTTACGCTGAGTTCGTAAATGTTCAACAATTACTAGAATTAACTGACATTACTGCATAATATCGAGGAGTCGCTGTGCATTTTTGGACACGCTGCATTTTGTTCGCGAATTTATTGCGTTAACGATACACTTTTTTAAAAGTCCACACTAAAGTGTACAGTGGATACAAACGTGGTATCGTTGGAGGTCAACCACTAAACCTGCACTGAAGCTAATTGGATCGGATTTATATATAGATATATATATTATCGATTTTAAGTCATGGTAACAATTAACTATAAAATGTGAAATAAAGGAACTATTGTATTTTCAGAATAGTTTAAAATATGGGAGTGCTCTACCGAATACCTAAAAGTTAATGCGTTTATATCACAAGTATAGTTTTTGATTACATACATTAAAATGTTAAGCGTAGGTATGAACTTGTTGCCGTTAAACAAATAAAATGAAACACGACCAATCTTTAAGCTTAAAATTGGTTAGCTACTTAAATGACCCGTTCCATAAATATTTATAACCTGACAAGCGTGTCAAAAATAACGGAAACGTGGCTGCAGGAAACGTATCTAGAGATATCACGCGGAGTACTGAGCAGTTAACACACAGAGCTGTGCGCAATCTGTCTTCCTAGGTTTTCGGCAAACTGCCTCTGTTACAGGCAGGTACTGACCGTATACCGAATATGTGTTCAAAAAACATTATGAGGTTCATGTACATGCACCTATAGGTGCGCGAAGTTGTGGCTCGGAAAAGGCTAGAATCTTCACCGAAGGGTCACGAACAGGGGAATGTACTGGTGCAGGCTTCACCAGCGCTGAACATACATAGTTCGACACCGCTAGCTAGGGACGCAGATCCAAGCAGATGGTTGGGATACTGCAAGCAGCTACAGCTGTGGAGGAAAGAGGAGTATCGGATTTTACCGTGAACATACTTTCTGATAGCACAGCTTCGTTACAAGCTCTCGAGAGAAAATATAATACACTACGGGGCTTGCCCTAAAATTCCACTAGCTCTGGAAAGTATTGCGGAAAGAAAAAAAATACCTACAGTGGATTAAGGTGAATCATGACGATGACCAAAACGATGCAGTCGATGATCTAGAAAAAATTGGATCTGGTTCAACACCCGTGCGACCAGCACCATTCCTCAGACCATCCGCTAGTACGCAAAGATCATGGCTGAATCGTCTCACTTCTGAAGAGCCTGCGAGCATGATCGGCTGGCTCGGGTAGCAAGAGATGAGGGGGTTTTGCACAAGGGACGGACTTCGCGGGACCACGTGCAGGCAGGTGACCGCCCCCAAACGACAAAAACAATAACACCAACCCCATCTCTTCGACTATAACTCGAAAGCGGCTCAACCGATTTCGATGCGCTTTTCACCATGATATATCGCCGGATGGTCAGGATGCCCTTAAGAGCCTTGGGAACACGGCACAGCTAGTAATAAATATATGACAGCACCCGAGAATCATAGTTTTATAGTACATAGGTACTTCGTATTTTGCTGGTACGTACGGTTGTTTGTAGTATCCATGAGGAGATCGGTACAGGAAGCGAAAGGGACAATCAAACGAGCCAAGATAATTATAGCATCTCAGTTTAATCTCTTCTTGTTATAAAATGGAACGTCTGTCTGTATGTAAACTCCGGAACCACTGAACAGATTTTGATGCGGTTTGCACCAATAGAAATAGTAGTTCTTGAGGCTCACTATAGGCCTATGCCATCATGCTAAATAGCCTTAGGGCTGAGCAGTATCAGAATATAATAGAAGCGATATTTGCGTTATAATCGGATTTGCTATTACATGGAAATGAAGGGAAGCACTGACATGGCACCTAGTTCACCCGGTGTTATGGGCTGACATCACGGATGTTGTAGGTGATGTAGCCAACCGTGTCAGTTTCCATAAAAAAAACCGAGTCTACCGCGAGCGAAGCCGCGGGCAAAAGCTATTTTCTAATGAATATAGAGATGCATATTTTAAATTGTTTATCTATTGTTATTTTAGTTTTCTTAGTTACTTAGTCAAATATTTGTGTATAAATAAATCTATTACAAAAACTCTGTGGAAACATTCCTTAGCTCCATACATGGAAGCTATATACTTTATTCGGCGAATAAAAAGTATACTCTCCTCTCACGTATAATATTTGGCGGAAAATTTATTACAAGGTAGAGTAATTTTTCATTACCCTTTAACACAAATAAAATGACGTCAATAACTTGCAACGTTGTTGCTAAACTAGTTCTCGTCTCGTTCTAATACTCAAAATCCGGCTCGAAGGACCAATAAGTACGTGTTTATTTCAATGCATGGTTAGATAGAACGACGACAGCGAGTGGGTATGACGCCAACGCAAGAATCCGATAAGCCCAGGCAGAGCGCTGCGGTTTCGCTGTATTCTGGCGCTGACAATTTCTAGGAAGACCCGCTGTATGAGCTGTATCCGATCGAGATAAACAAAAATATGCTTCCGACAGCTACCGGCAACTCACAGCTAGCTGCTCATGAAGATATACGACGACCGATACATTCTCAGGTAACTAACGCACCTAGTCCGAGCCGGCAGACAAACACCTTCACCTAAATAACTCGACGATCATTTGTATTCCGAGGACAGCGAAAAGGGCAAATAGAGAGAAGCGTACCACAATTCCAGGATATGTATAATGTATAACGAACGAGACGTCGACTTTAGGTGAAGAAGTATATGTAGTGCAATCAGTGGTTTATTTGTAAAAAGACGAAAGAACAACGAATCGCGCTTAGTTTATTAAGAACTTAATTCCGTGTAAAATATCAAAAGATTTCTTGAAAAAATTTATAAGTACCTCAGTAGCTAAGATGGTATGACAGATGGACAGGCGAACAAAAAAAAATATGCATAAGGAACTAACTGATATCTTTCTTATGGTTTCCAGGCCAGACAGACTAAAATGCTTAAATGTGATTTTATCTATTCAGAATAGTCGCCGCATCGTACGCCGTAGTAGTAGCGAACTATATGATGTGCCAGTTCGGTCGACTTGAGGCCTTGGCCAAATTCACCTACAATTTGGTGACCTACAATCGTTAAATACGATGGAAAACTGGAGCATCGGATAATTTGTAAGTGAAAGTCTCGCTGCCGCCGCCGCGCCGGCGGCGGCGTTCTCTCACGCCATAAAAAGACTGGAGGATGTTTGAATACGTTACGAATTTGAATTCTAACAGGAATTTACTGTATCTTTTCACTAAAGTGCACGTGAAACTGTTAGTCTTTCAATCAAAGTCGTGTCAAGAGCCCTCGTTTAGAAGTCTGCCTGCAGAAATCTGCATTCTATATAAAACATATCTGATGGAAACTGGTATTCAACTTAGAATATTCAGTTGCCAGAATATTATGCAGAAATGATTCTATTGGTGAACAAAAATGGCTATTATGAACTTGAACAACTTACCGCATCAAACGTGTTAATCAGTCTGTTTACCTTGCATTTACCGGAATTAGAAAATGTGCCAATACTAAACTAATTCCTTCTTGTTTCCTTACAAGTTACAACATACATAATGTCGCGTCATTTTCCCAAAGGGGTAGGCAGGAGGAATTTGATCTCTTATTCCTTGCCATCCAACCCATCTTCGCAGCACTCGTCGCAGAGAAACTGGACCTAAAACCATTTGTTATTGTCAAATCGTTTATTTGACGCAGCGCTAGGGTACGGAAAGTTTCCCGAATCCTTTAACCTGGGAGGAACAGTCCGAAAATCTGCCGGCATGGCGCCAATCTGAGCGTGGTTTCGCAAGGATATATGTTTTTGGCTCTGTCGACTGCACCATTCGTCCTTCGGCACAGCCACCCATGTTGGTTTATTAAAAAAAAGTCTTTCACGTGCCACGGTCCTGACAATCTCTGACACCTCATAATTCAAAACAAATAATACAAATCGCTCGCCGCGTCGTCGGTTGGTTAGTTTGTTTCCGTACAATTAATATTATATGTTGGATTGAATGGGTGATTTAATTTTCATTTTGTTAGCGGTATCGAGCAAAGTTAAGACGAGCCGGAAGTTAACTTTCTCCATGCAAAATCGTGTTTTTTTAAGGGAAGCACGACAAATGGCGCGCGCCAGACTAACGCAGAGGTGTGTAGTCCGACGGCGCCCACGAGCATTCGGATATTTACGGGGGCTGCGAATACCATGTCGGCCAGCTTTATGTTTTCTAGCCCCCTAAACCTTATCCGATTAAAATTTTTTTCTACCCACCAACCCCAATCTACGTTCCTGTAATTTTTTGTTTAGATGAAATATACCTATAACACTGGAGCTACAAATTTGTATTTCGACCAAAAAAATTGGAAATTTTTGTTCATTAAGCTTTATTGAGTCGTCACTTTAGATATTCAAAAAATAAAAAGACAGGAACACGACTGTCACAAGAAAAAGCAATTTGTAAAGATCGGATAAGGTTTAGGGGGGTTAAAACATAAATGCCGAAAGACGATTTTGTATGGAGAAAGAACTTCCTTCTCGTCTTAATGCAATTCCAATCAAAATTGTACATGTGGTGTGGATATACCTGAAATATCATATTCATGAATTGTACCTTGTTCAGGTTAAGACTTTCTGAGATATTAAACATAACCTAGCGTCATCTACCGTCATGCGTAGCCTTAATATTTGCATACAAGTACTACATACAATTACCATAAATAAAATTATAAACTAAGCACGATCATCCCAAAGACACAGTTTCATTGTTCAGATTCCCCCATTACTTTAAATCCCTCATGCGTTAGTATTGTCCTCGTAGTTCTTAATAAGGGTATGCGGGTTCCGCATTTTTGTGCTGCCAACGAGGGTGAGTCAACGGATACGGGTAGGTTGAACATGAACATAGCGGAATGGTGTCAACGAAGCACGACCTATTAACCCACTCCAGTTAGTGAAATTCCTCTGCAGTATCTTGCCAACATCATTATACAAGCTCACATACAAATACCAAATGCATATTAGGCCAGAGAAAGTAGTTGAAAGCATCAAGCGAAATTGGAGGCACTGTACAAAACTGTAGAAGCTTCATGCTCGTTATATAGATTAAATACATACATTAATAGTGTAAAAACATGAGCAGACGTTTTTGGGTTGAGAGGGTGAGTGTCAGCTCAGAATAGTAATTTTCAATCACATTATTTACACCGTGTGATTTTTTATGGTGCGCCATTTTGACATGGTGACAACCGGACGTGACACGCGGCCATCTTCAGGAGACGCTTTAAAGGGCAGCAATACCAAAATTGATTTTAATCGCAAACCACTGTGAGTCTGATGTAGAATAAACACAATTACGGTATTTTACAAAATAAATTGCATTCAAATTAGATTTATTTGGCTCAATGGAAAAAGATGCCGAAGTATTTTCGAAAATTCTATTCTGAACTCTCTTTCAGCATGTTATTTATTAGTCATGTAATTTAACATAAGAGTTATAAATACACTAACTAATGTATGCAATGAAAAAGTGTTTTATTGCTTTCATGAAATATTACGGGATTAATTTAAATTTAATGATTCGGCACTTACGTCCTTGCCTTCTAAGCGATCGCTACTTATTTAAATTACATTTGTATATTGCATCTCAGCCAGTCTGCGAAAGAGATACACATAATAATGTAATATAAAAGGCCAGGAAACGAATGATTCTAGCCGGAAAGCTCGAAAGCAGAAAGTTTGACTTCGGAACCTTGTTTTGACTAGTTAGGAGGTAAACATACTAAAAGTCCCCACCACTGGGGGGCCGATTTTATTTGCAAATAAAAGCAATGTATGACAAAAACAGATTTTTGCTTTTATTTGCAAATAAAATGGGCCTCTTTTCGGACCTTATATCTCGACAACGATTCAGAATTGGTGTATATATCAAAGTTGTAGAGAATTTTATCACCTCTTATTCCGTAATTGAACAGTTTTTCCTATGATGCACCGTTTTCGAGATATATGCGAAAAACCGAAAAATGGGACCTTTTTTGTGTTCCCCCCCCCCCCCCCCCCCGCCCCTCCCCCTAGGGCGCACCCCCCAGTGGTGGAGACTTTTAATATGTTTACCTCCTAACTAGTCAGAACAAAGTTCCGAAGTCAAACTTTCTGCTTTCGAGCTTTCCGGCTAGACCCCTTATTTGAGCACTCATTTACTACACTATAAGTTATTTGTTATAGTTATTGACAACTATACATATTGTACGTTCAAATGTTTTCGGCTATTATTGTATACATTCTTATCTAACAAGAACATAATTCACTGCACCAGCTCCTTGCGCAGGCGACTACACTTTTTTGATGATACATACACATATGTACTTATAGGTTGTAGATATCACATGTATATTATGTATAATCAATGCGATAATACTTCTGGTAGCTGCCGGCCTAAGATAAATTCATATCCTCCGGTAAAATGTTTCTAAAATGGTCGGAATTGCCCAATTTGTAAGTAATGACATGTGAATTAATCGTGTTTTTATTTTATTTTCTAGAAATGTAGCAGCAGGAAAATATTTTAAATGAACACACCTGAGAGAATTTCCTTCGTAGAACTTAAAGATAACTCTTCAGAAAATTAAGTAAGTAAGCAGTGGTGGTTGCATACAATGACATTTTGATATCCTAGATTTAGGTTTTTAAATAATCAAAATTTTAGACATTACAAAATGAGTTTGATTTTTAAGTAGACCTACTACGTAAATATAGCTTATAAAAGCTTGAAATATAAAACATTGTTATGAAAATCCATCCATTTCTTCAGAGAACGTTTGGTTTTGCATTTTGGAAGATTAGAGAAAAAAAATTTTTTTTTTAAGTACCTATCTAATGCTTGTAATCGAAATCTTCTGCTTTTTATTGGCCATTTGATTGCACAGCTACTGACATATTGGTTCCCGGTGTGATGTGGACAAATTCCTGGATTAAATACTTGATTTAGAAATATAAATTACTATTTTACATGTAAAGTGGAAATGAAAAAAACTCCAACCCCTGTAGTATCATCCATTGCAATACATAAGAAGTCGGTTGAAAAGAATCTTCGAAATCGGTTGGGATGGTAGAGAATTATTCGCCCATTTGTCGTGTACATGCTTATGCAAATTTAAGAGTTGATGATTTTCTAATGGATCCCATCATCAGAGCTTGACCTATATATCCTAATAATCTAAATCAGTTCATATGGTAAAGAATTATACGCACAACGGGTCCACACAGCGAGACCTACATGCGGAAAATGCCCACCAAGAAGAAGATGGTAAAGAATTATCGCTGAACATACATAAAAAAAAGATTCCGACGAATTAATCTCCTCGTCCTGTTTTTTAAGTTGATTAAAAAATAAAGAAAGCGAAGGAAGTATCTATGCACAGACCAGAGAAATAACGGCTACGCACTAATTAACTAAGCAAATCTTAGATTTATGCTAGGGCGAAGGGAAGCACTGACGTGGCACCAAGTTCACCCGGTGTTATGGGCTGACATCACGGATGTTGTAGGTGATGTAGCCAACCGTGTCAGTTTCCATAAAAAAAAAAAAAAAAAAATGCTTATGATCAAGATTCCAAGCAGCAGTCGACCGTCTTGGTCTTCCAAGACGAGCCAAAACGAAACGTAAAGCTCACGGAGCGCTTCAAAGAAAATGGTTGTCTCGTTCGTGGCAAAGACTGTGGTCACTTTGCCACCACCGTGCTTGAACATCGCAAGACAGTTAACGCTGACTGATACCACAGCCTACTTGCCATAATTGTATCACTGAATTCCGGAAAAATAACTCAAGATGCAGTACGATACTGCACCATGGCAACCCAAGCTCAGACACCGCTCGGAAAACAATTGCGTTTATAAATGGGCAAAATGCGGAAATTCTAATGATTTCTTCACCTTCACAAAAATCAAGTAGTCTTCGTGGTCAACGTTTCCGCACACCAGACGAAGCGGCTGAAGCACATAAATCGGCTATTTTGGCAACCCCAACTTGGGAGTGGAAGTGTTTCGAAAACTGGTTCGAGCGAATCGAAATGTGTATCAAATATCGCGGCGAGTTCTTTGAAAAACAATAAATGGTATTTCAGCTTTAAATTGTTTATGGGTTTTTTAAACGACATTAATTAAAAGGCAGCCTTCGTACAAGGAACGTGCTAAGAATCAATTCACGCTACTAAATAATAGATGGCGCTACACGTCGATTGCATTGCGACATACAAAATATAGACGGATATGGGTTTTTGAGAGGGTTTTATAGCGGATCTTTTACAACGATCTTTTACAACTTTTTGTAGGAAGGAAGGTTGATTTTCATACAAACATTAAATGTCCTGCCACAAAAGTTTGTAGCAGTGTTGCCATGTTAGGAGATTTTCTCCTAGATTCAGGAGAATTTCAGCGGTGTTAGGAGAAGTTTTTGCCTGTCAGGAGAGTAGGAGAAAATCTAGGAGAAAGAAAATCATTACAGGAGAAGATTTAGGAGTGAGAAACATATATTTACTAGTAAAAAACAAATATGTCAGTTTAAACGGTGACAACACAATGAATGAACTGTATGTGAATCAACCAACCATCTTCTCAAGTCACACAATATACCATAGGATTTGTCTTTTGATAAGAGCAAGGTTCCCCCTTCTTGCTCTTTAGATAGGATAATGTGACACTCTGTGAGTATGCGTGCATTGATCGACCAACAAGCCGGCTACCGGGCGGGCCTAACCGAACGAACACTTTGTTATCAATCAATGTTATTTAAAATACATGTATTCTTTGTAATAATTAGTAGTATTACTAAGCCTACGTTGACAGTCTGTCCGTCAGTCCGCACTACTTTAAGGGCTGTATCTTTTGTACCGTAATAGGTAGCTGGTTGTGATTTTCACAGATCATGTGTTATTTATTATTGGCGGACATCCCATCAAATAATAAGAAAGAAAAATTTAAATTAAGGGCTTCCCGATACAAGAAACGTCTTTTTTTTCTAAAAAAAAATAGTTTGTTTGGTTTTGCTTTAACGTAAATACGGTAATACGTACAAGTGTCAAACTTGGTGTGGTTAAAAACTAAAAAAATCATTAAAACAGACGAATTACGTGGTGGTTAGAATGGCAATCGTGGTTATGACGGGAGGACAAATCATTATTGGCGGAGAAGTGATGGAATAGATTGAAGGAAGAAAGAAGTACGTATATCTCGGTTAAATACTGCTTGGTAGACAAGGTCTCCTTAAGGATGTCGAGGGAGGAATTCAACTTAGTAGGCCTGCCTCGGAAATTTAAAATTCGCCCCGAGGTCTAACCTGTATATATTATGACCAGTGCGTCCTACCGTTTATGACGTACGGGTGTGAGCTCTGACTTTAGTTGTTTTCCGAAGTTGCCCAGCGAGCGATGGAACTAGCATGCTGGGCTGGCCTGGGAGTATAGCTAAGCGAAATGGTGCGTAGTGAATGACTAATGAATGAGGCAATCCGCCGACGCACCAAAGTAATTGATATTGGAAACCAGGTGGATAAGCTAAAATGGCAGTGGGCTGGGCACGTTAGCCGAAGGGATGACGACCGTTGGAGTAACCATGTACTACATTGGCGGCCGTGGACAGGAAAACGGAGTGTGGAAGACCACCCGCCAGGTGGGACGCCGACATGAAGTATGTCGGCGGAAAGCAGTGGTCCGTACCGCTGAAGGCCGAGAGACTGGAGGAAAATTGAAGGCGTATGTCCAGCAGTAGACGCTTACACGCTGACTGACTGACTGACTGACAGAGAACCCTCGGTGCGCGAGTTCGACTCGCACTTGACCGGTTTTCAGGGTGCAAAAGATACAGTTCTTTAAAGGTAAGACAGACAGACGGACGGACAGACGGCCTAGGCTTAGTAATATAGTCCCGTACGTATAAGGAATACTAAAAATGTGGTGAAATTTTTATAATTTGAATAACAGGAGATTTTTTTAGGAGGACGAACATTTTCTAGGAGATTTTTAGGAGATTTTCGAAGTCAATCTAGGAGAATTTCAAAATTTGAGTTGGCAACAATGGTTTGTAGTTTATAAGTTGCGGGACAGAATCTTCCCACATTTAGCTTGCTTTTCTTCTCTAATATTATGAAAAAAATGCATATAGTGTCTGTCCGTTCGTTACTCTTAACTTAAACCACAACAACCTACCTACAGTTGCTTTCACGAGTCATGAGCACACTTTTCATTGGTCGGTTTGACGGGATGTGACGTCGACGGCGCCGACGCGACGCTTCACGCGATTGGTTCGTCAGTCAGCGTCAGTCGACGCGCGTCGGCCCGTCGCCTATTGGGCTCACACGCGTCGTTCGACTACTATACACTTGCGTGCAATGTCCACTGTTCATCTGTGCTCATGACTCGTGAAAGCAACTGTACCGTTTGGTAATCTGAAATTGTGAATCAGCTCCCCTTTCGTCAACATGTGTTTGTTTAATGTTAAGTAATTTTTTGTAGCATTTGACGAATAAAACATTTCCATTTCTGTTAAAAATGTTGCAATAGATTACATAGCTGCCGTGCCGCGCCGGCTTCCGCCGCCGCCTCCGCGTACCTACCTAGTATAACCATCTCTAAATAAATACCTGTAAATTTTTTTCGTCGTCCCATTTTTAACAACTGTCTTGAACCTTCTACCACTTAACTTTTTACCCGTCATTTCGAAAGCCTAACAATATTAATGCTTGTAACGCTTCGGCGGACTATCCCGAATGTTTACTTGAGGGCGCGGCAATTAAATTAGTGAGGGCGGGCCTAACGAAGGCTTTGCAATTACTGAGTAATATCGAAGGTCGGTGTAATTTAAGGGCGCTTCGATGACTCGCCACGAGTGGTTACAGCGTCAACGGGGGCTAATCTATGCGTAATCTCTTTTGCGTATCATTAATAACCGTTCTTGTCGTTATAATGTTTAAAATTATGTATGTACCTATATAAATTTCACATTATTTATACACGAGTAGCATTACTCGCACTCGTTAAAGCTTTGCTTGTGTGAGATTCTGAAACATTTCTAGCCTGATATAATGCAAAGTTTGTTGTTCAGAAATGGTCTAGCTAGCCAGTGTTTTTTTTTTTTGTGGAAACTGACACGGTTGGCTACATCACCTACAACTTGACTTTAATTTAAGATTAAGAAATTTATTTCGCCATAAAGAACCCTGACACCACCTGAATATCATAAACTATAGTAGTCCGAAAACAATTAAAATTTCAATAATGAAATTCCATTAAAATAAATTATTTTGAATAACATTCTTTGGTCTTAGTATAAATTTTGGATTGAACACTAAATATTTGCGCAAGTAAATATGACGCGGTGGTTCGGATGGGCGGGGCGTCGTTGTCTACTAAAGGGGTCAATATCGAGCGCCCACGCGTGTCTATGTATAGAGCTCTAGGTGGCCGGGGCGCGGGCGCGGCGACCGCGGGAGGGAGCACAAAGACGCGGCAACAAGTCGCCAAGTCGGTTTTGTTTCGTTTCTTTCGCACAAGTCACAAGTCGCGGTTAATTACTGCGTACGCTCTATCTATGAGATACTGAACCCTAAATACCTAACCTAACTAAGGGGTTTTATGACGCGGCTGGTAGGAGCAGTCTCGGAGTCGTACTTGCGATATCACGGTCCATAGTTCCAATTCGGTCGACGTGCACCAATTGGTATTTCTGATTGAAGATAGACTGATTACTGATCTGCCGGTTCCGTTAGGGATAAGCAATCAATAGGTGCGATGTGATCATAGCTCAGCAGAATATAGTATCGCAATATATGTACAGCTATCGTAGATTGAGCGGCAAGCTGCGCGCAGAAACGCACCAACTACACAAACTTTTATGAGCTTTATTGTGCTTTACCGTAAGCGTTGAACTCTTTTCAAAGAAACTTCTATACGGATGTGTTAATAATGGACGGCGAATAAAAGCACGATGGTCATTAAGAGAATACACCCCGGGACACAGAACACCAACCCGGGTCATCTGTACTTTCGAATTGATGCACACCTGTGAAAAGTTATAAATAAGTACAGGGGATGTTCTAGGTTTTCAATCTACAGAATTATCTTTAGTGAACCTCGAAGTTGAAACAGCAAGTTTTTTAACTTTTAGCTTGACACAAAATGTCGCCAGGTTACGTTTAATTTCTGTGAAAGTATTTAGTATATGAAATTTCAGAATCCGCACCACATTTATGATTTTTGTTGGAATAGAGTTAAATTCGCGATAATCGGTCTATTTGTTCAGATTTATCGTTATTTCTACTTTCACACATTTCCATTCTAAACACAGAAACAAAACAACAACATTTTGACTTACGATAACATTATCGATAAGTATAATTACCCCTTTCGTTCTCTCACCGATTCCCTATCGCTCTATCGCGCCCTTTTTCTAGTGTTATCTAGTGTTATACACAGTTTTAAACAAAATTTATGAGTAAGTAAACAATCTTATACATTAATTATTAATATATACACACAAACACACTGTGTGTGTGTTTGTGTATTGTGTATGTAGATTGTTCACAGGGTAGGTTAGGCATTAGACAACTCACCAATAGGTGAGAGTGGTGGCGCCATGTCGTATGGCAATCCAGCACCCGGCAGCTTACCTGTAACAATACATTAAGTACATTAAATAAGATACATTAGGTACAAGACACGTGTCTTGTTTACATTATTTTGTTTTGTTTTTATCCCATATATTATTTTGACTGCGGAAACGTCGGAAGAAATTCTACCGATAGGCAGGCAGTCCTTTTAGATGTATATGATATTAGAAGTATATAGACTATGTGTATGATAGGTTATTTCTTAAATTACATGTATAGTGGTATATTTATTTCTTTTAGATAATACTACTACGTCATTACCAAACGCTGCTGAAGAAGAAAAAAAAGCTATGGCCATTGCTTCTTCACAATGTAGGTAGTTCGAAATTTAAAAAATTATAAAACTACACAAATTTCATCAATCCTTTGAGTATTCAATAGATAGACAATTTTCTCCCTCATCACTACGAGCGCGCGTTTAACAAGGTTCCACCAGTGAATATTTCCGCTTTTACACGCCCCGCACCTAAGTACTTGCAATACTTCGGGAATCGGGATCAATAGACGGAAGGCAGTGGCGCGTGGGAATTCTTCCCGAATTCTGAGAAACGACCAACTTCCTCACCACGGCCGACGACGACGACGGTGCCGTCGCACCGCGCCGCCACGACGATACGGCGAGCGAGGTCTAGCGAGTGGATCGCGGGCGACATTTCTTCTCTTCTGCACTTATTGTTAGACTATTTCTGGTTATATGACATAATTAAATTAAAGACATACTTAGTAAGTAAAGGACTATTGCAATTTTTCACTTTGTTAGTTTAATTCACAGAGCATCGAATACCGACCGCGCGCGGTATTCGATGCTCTGTGGTTGATATTGATATTTAGGTGAAACTTCGTAACTTCGTAACGTAATAGAATATACTGGTCAAGTGCGAGTCGGGCCTCATGCAATGAGTTTTCATACTGAATATAACAAACACAGTTAGGTATCATTTACAATGCCTTTGAACGCAATAATTCTTCATCAATGTTGACATAATGATACACTTGCTACATTTATTTGAAATTGAAAGAGAACCATTAATATTTCATACTGAAATATGTCAATTTTGAAAAATTTGGAAAAATAAAAAAAAATTTATTAAAAATTAAAATTGTTAATTTTCAAGTATATGCATACACGAAAACCATTTTAAGTACTCACACTGCAAGATAAAGACGACTCGTAACGTAACTCGCGTAACGGAAAATTAAAAAAAAATCATACTAGTAACCCCGAATTTTTTTATCATAAAAAAAATATCCCCAGATATTGAGTCAATCTACAATATAAAAGTTTAAAATATATATTTAGAAATAGGTTTAGAATTGTTCTTTTTAAACCCCCTAAAAACGGCTATTTTAAGCGGTTCTTTGCTATTTTCTCAAAAACTCTCAACCTTTTTTACATTTTTTTTCACCATCTGGTAGCCGCCCTCCTCGATACGCGTCGTTTGACACCTTAATATTCACACGGCCTTAAAACTCACGACACCAGGGCGAATTCGCACTCTCGCTGGAAATCGGGAACTATACTGAAGCGATCGAAAATACATTTTTAATGTCGAAATAATTAGGGTTGTGTTGTGACAAATTCAGTGCACATAAGCGTGTGGGGTATCGTTAGATAGGTCCATGGACAATTGATAGGTCTTACAAAATTATAAAGAAGTTTTTGTTTAAGTGTTTCTTCAGTTTTTTCTTATTTTTTATTTCCAGGTAATAGTTTTTCGTAGTCGGGCGACTGAACTTGCAGTTTCCACTGGAAGATACTGCGCTGCATAAGTCTGCCTTCTGAACCGCAGAACATTGCATTACATATACAGTTCCCCACCCTCCAGATGTTGCCTATTCAGTTTGTA
The DNA here is from genome assembly GCA_946902875.1 of Nematopogon swammerdamellus. NCBI lineage: Eukaryota > Metazoa > Arthropoda > Insecta > Lepidoptera > Adelidae > Nematopogon > Nematopogon swammerdamellus. The sequence continues at coordinate 11,416,349 of OX336341.1, read as the reverse complement.
AGCTGTTTAGTATGAAAGGTTATTCTGGAATTGACGATTTTCAAACTTCAAATCCTATCCTGCGCGGGCTTTGAACCATAGATTAATGAAATAATTTCGAACTATAGGTTTCTATCTCGCATGCGGTGAAATATAAAAGACTTTACAGTACTGATCGACTTTAGCTAAGTGCAACAGTGCATAACAAGCGAGCCAGCGCTTGTGTGACAAGGTAGCACAGGTGATCTTCACTTCCCTTCAAAACCGAAAGCCCTTATATTATAATGCGTGCGAGCGGATGAATGAGAAGGGCGACCGTGTTCCCTCGCCTAACCTTGCCCTACCCTAATAAAAAAATACAAAGGGGGAACCATGTGAGGGTTCCGCTTGCTTAATTATTGTTTTAAATAAGCCCTTGCTTCACAGCACCGGTGCACGCGGGGACGCCTGCGCATCGGACGCAATCAACACTGCATACGCTTCTATAATAGTAATCAAATCGGCGAAGCCATCAAATATTGCTATAAAAATTGCCTTTTTGTGTTACAGCTTTTTATGTAACCTGCTATGAATGGCTGCAATATCGCATTGCTTGCATGCACCACCATGTCTGGTTTGTTGTTAGATTGTGCAATGATTGATTGTGGTACATATGATGGAAGAAGGTGCAAGCAGGAATCGTACTGTGTAAAATATACTATAGGTACATTTATATACTATTATTTACAGACATCATTAATCTAATGAAGAACATGTTAAAATATACTAAAACTAATTATGTGTAAGGTGGAAAGAAGGAGGAAACGGGATGTGTGTTTCTACACATTGATAGCGCCGCCGCCGTTGATAGCAAAGGCCTGAAATTCGTAGTAAAATTAATCCGATATTTTATAATTTACTCAAAAGGACCAAGGCAAAGGACTAAACCATCTCCCCTCGAGAAACCATGCTCAACGAGGCAACATTTCAGGAGATTTGCGGACTATTGAAGAGCTATTCATCTTATTACGGGACGTATGAATACCCCAAGAACATTAAAATTCTAATGATCTTTTTTAATGTTCTTGGAATACCCCTAGCAAGAACATTAGGGTTAACATTAACCCTCTAAATGTTCTTGACCCCTAGATTGAAAGTATCGGGAATTGTTGTAAGGATCTTAAACCTCGTATGTAGGTAGGTTTTCCGGGAATAATCTCCCGTCAATTTGTGGATAGATGATTCAATATGCATATTCGTTCGCCACACGCCGTCCGGACTGCTATCTTATCGGCAGTGAAATTAACTGTGCCTCTGAGTCTCAAGTCTGGAGCTCAAACAAAAATGGAAAAAGGTACCTACGAGTACTTCGATAGGGTGGACATACATTTTAAGAATTGATGATTTTAATGACTATAGGTAAATAACACGCATAAAAGCCGTGACGAATCGAGTACCTCTACCTACATTCCAATAAAGCAAAGCAAACTACCAACGCAACTAGCCACAAACACGAGGATACGGTCATACAACATAACATAATAGAGGGAAAGTGTAATAGGCGGCCTAAGAGGGGGCACTTCTAGCTCCAGCGAGGGCGCCATCAAACTGTGGCCGACGGTCATAGAGGCGGCCGTAAGGGACCGCGGGACCGCGAGCGAGCCCGCCCACTTCTCTATATCGGCGGTGAATTGGAAGGAATGGGCGTGAATCGCGATTGAGTCCTTCCGATTCCGTGTAAACACTTGGACGCTTTGCCCGCGGCCGCGGGACCCCTCTACACAGCTCGAGAGGAAAAGGCTGTAGAGAGTAGATTGCCAAAGGTCATATTTTTTAACAGGAATTATTTATTATTGAAGACCATCATGAAACAATAATTTAGAAATGTAAATGAATGATGGGACAGATTCAGATTCAAATGTTTATTTCATAAAGAACACACAACATTAACAATATTTCATTGAGACCATAGATTTTGGAAGGTACCTTCCAAAGACATATGAATATTCAGTATGGTTCGCCATCATTTTTGTCTAGTCCCGTTCAGCAATGCAATCTATAAGGAAGAAACGGGCAGGAAACCTTACAGAGCTTTTTTTAATTGTTTTTAAATATAACTTACTTATTAAACGAATTAGAAAACTTTATTGAATTAAACATACAGAAAATACATAAACTATAACTACCTATCAAATTAAATAGACAAATATAACTAATTTAAAAAAAAAAAAAAAAACCTATAACTAAAAACCACTAAAAACTAAAAACTTAAAAAACTAAACTTATTAAACTATACATACGTTAACTATAACATACTAACTACATCCGTACCATTCCGTTTTCCTTGAGAAAAGACGTAAAAGAGGCCCTATATTCCCAATTTTTTTTTCTAAATTTTAGACTCAGCCGTTTCGGAGATAAGAATGGGGGAAATGCTCGATAGTTTTATATTTTCCTTAAAATCTTTTCCTTAAAATCCTAAAACTATGCAAATTAAAATTACAAAAAATATATTTGCCTTCCTTATAGCGAGCCCTTTTTACTGATATGTCACATAATGCACTTAATTTATTAATTTTTTGCGTTCTAATTTATCTTCTAAAATTGACCCCCAAAATCGAAATTCATTAATTTACGTTATACGTAAGTATTGAGTCAACTCCATATACGTACAAAATTTCTACTTGCTTCGTCCTAGATTCGGAGAAAATACGCTGTGACGGACGGACAGACAGACACATGATTGATCCTATAGGATTAAGGATAAGGATCAGTTTTTTCCTTTTTGAGGTACGGAACCCTAAAAAGTAAACGCACGAAGCTCCAAATATGCCATAGATCAGAATCACATCGTTCAATCAAAGCCTTTTGAACCGGGAAAGTGCTCCATAAAAGGTGATATCCGTTCTTCCGCATTACTTACTGACATACATACTTTTTCATGGAAGCACTCCGCCAGCCGCTCCGCGCCTCCTCCTCGCGCCAATATAAATATGATCAATCAATAGGTAGAATCGGTATATTTACTCAATATTCCAATCACTTCCAGTTAGGATCGCGACCAACCAAACACCCCAGCCGCTTTGAGACGCGATGCGTCAGAGCGAGCGCTGCTAAAGCCAACTCGGGTGAGTCTGTCTTCGACAGGATATCCCGTGGTACTGAGCGGAGCGAGCGAGCGAGCTGAATTGCCGCGGACGCCGCCATACGCCGCGGTCGCGCCGCGCGCTCGCTCGAGAATCGAGATGGAACTTTCTGGAAGGTTGGTGCGCGGGGGCGAGAGGTGCGGCGCGGGACGAGGGCGCGGGTCCCGTCCCGCTTCTACCGATTTACGCGGGAATTTCCATGAAGGCATCGCCGGGATCCGTCGTAGGACTGATCGACAGATTCATTGTACAATGGGTTTGTAAATAAATATTGAGATTTGGGGCACGGAGGTGGGCAATTTACGGAAATATAATATGCCGATAGTATTTCCACGAAATCGTTCAGATAATAGATATTTTTATTTTGTCTTCGTTCGCCTCGCGCTAAAGTATGCTTTTTACTTGCGATTCAAACTTATTTGAACTTTACTAAGTGGCAGTAATTTTTCAACCTGACAGTAACACTGACCAAAAAGTCATTTTGAAACTTCTTTATGTTTTTTTAAGACCTATCCAGCGATACCCCACAAGCTGCTTACGTTCATTGAAATGGTTTTTTTTCATACCTCAGTTATGTATTCCCCGATGCAGTTCGAATGTCCCTGATCTTAAACTTGGCACTTCGTTTTCGCGAGAAGAGGTCGATTTGGCTCCGTAATTCGTTCATCGGAACTGCCACCCACATAAGTGGTCATAAAAATACACTTTTGTGCCATTTTTGAAACTATACCTAAAGACTTGGCGACGTTGCTCCGTTTATCGCGGCGCACACGCACTATAACGAAGAGAAACAAAAGAAGCACGATGCACTTGAGTGATCGGTGACTAACGGGCAATTTGGCTTAGTTGAGTGAGTGTTGATAGTTCGCGCGCGGAGGGGGTGGGTGGGTAAAGGCGAGTGATTCGAGATGAGTCAGACATTTATGAGTCGTGAGGAGAGAGAGACCGGTGAAGTCGGGAGGGCGTGTGATCCCTACGATGACGTCACAAAGAACCAGAAAGCTTTCCGCAATGCACCCGAAATCGGGAAGGTTTTCCACCAGGTTACTTCACAGTGAATGGAGAATAGACCTCCGGGATTAATTAAGTATATGTGCGAATATATCTGACACCCAATTTGGAGGAATTAACGTGGATAATGCCGCGATTGTCCGATCAATTTATTGCGTCTAGTTCTCGCTTGGGACTTGGGGGATCAACAGTGTGAAGGGGAACCAGTCGGAATGAGTCACACCCAACGTGCGTCGCGAGGAGAGATGGTGATGCTGACGCGGACTCGGATGACGTCGCAGGAAGCGGCCTGCAACCCCCACTGCACCCGGCGCGTGGGGAATTTATTTGACACTGCGAGAAGTTGTGAGAAGGATGACGTTTCAGGTATAAAATACTGAATGACACACTACGGCGAAATTCAGTTCGCTAAAATCTCAAAAGCTCAATTATTCACAGGATCGACGAGACTTGAAGTAGCAGAGGACATGATGGCAGAGGAGGGCAATATCACACTTTTAAGGTTAATATCATAGTTAAGTAAGTTATAATCACTCTCGCACATCGTCTCAATCAAAGAGCACAGTCTCGAGGTAAATCGGGAATCCTTATTTCTAAGATCGCCATACATTTTTTCTTTGTACAAAGCTATGCTGGAGCTTGTAAATCCGGGTGCGGCAATAATGATAGGCAGCAGGTTTAGCACCTCGCGCGCGCCGCGCCGTGCGTCGAGCCGAGTTGCAAGTACTGCAATCAACATATAATGGCGCAAATGATACGGCTATCTAGCGCTAATAAATATCTTGGCGAGAAGTCGATGCTGCCCGCTTATCGGTAGTTGCGCCGGCTTCGGATAAAGCGTAGATAATGAAGTTCTTACTGGTATCACTGAAAGCGGGGGGAAGCATTTGGGCAGACGTAATTTTAATCGATCACGTTAATAATGATTTATCACTTTAATAAGTTTCGAATGTAATGTCAATAACTGATATAGGAATGGCATATAAAACATGTTGCGCAATTGGTAGGAAGGAAGTATGTGAATTAAAAAATAAAATAAAATATTATTTTAATGTAAGAAAACCTACTGGTGTGGTGACACTAAACAAAGATTATTATTTGTTCGTCAAACCGTTAATAAAGCAGAAAGAAATTTGGCGAAGCGAGTGTAGTAGTAAGTAATATCGAAAAAAGCACATTTTACTCAGATGGCAGCGGGCCAGAGACACCGTCGTCGGACGGCTGAGTGAGAATGATGGTTAGATAATCCGAAGTCCAGAAACAAAAGAAAACTAAAGACAAGAAGAGTCACACAAATAGTGCAGCCGCGGGAAGAGAACGGCCCATTTTATAAACGTCTAAACGCTTGAAAGTTGAAGAAAAATGAAAGCAACGGGTAGCTCGGCTCGTGAGCTGAACAGATTGTGATCTCTAGCTAGATGCAAGTAATGTGGCCTCGACTCGAACGTGCGATACAACTAATGGCTCCTTTTACACCTCTACCTACACAAATGCTTATTATTAACCTTTATAAGTGAAACCACTCAAAACTCATTTATCGATCTTGGTGATCTTACAACATGATTAAAGAGTTCAATAACTTTAATTGGAATGTTTAGGAAATAGTTGAATTCCTCACGTTCAATGCGGGGGCTCAGATTCAAAGAGAACTCAGACCCATGGAGATCACTGGAGAGTTTTGCTGTTATAGTATAGAGATAGAGAGTGCGCAAACTAGAGCGCGTTGAAGGCGTATTGGATGAGAAAGAAAATTCAACGTAACATATACAATTTTACATTTAACACGATTTAATAAAAGACAAATAAACTCAAATAAACAGAATGGAAATTGATAAAAAAAATCGATTTATCGATAGACGAAACGCAAACAAGTCAGAAATAACGCAGTGTGATAGATGGGAAATTTCAATAGACAGACAGCGAGAGCATCAAAATGTAGCCAGGTCAGACGGATACAGAGGAGGTGCCATGCCAATACGGCAAGCTTGTATGTTAGTATTTTCGTTAACCGAATATAGATCGGGACATGAAATGCAGAAATAGAAGAGCTAAACGATGAGTGAGTCACGAAATTATAAATAGAAATTACTGGCGTTTACAAAGGCAATTAAAATAGAAACATGCAGCCGACACTTACATCTAAAAAGATTTTATAGTTTTTATGTACCGGCGCGGAACAGTCAATGTTTACCGAATGGAATCTGCCGTTACGTTTTTTATGGAACTTGACATGGTTGCTTGGCTACATCACTTACTACCCGTGATGTCAGCCCATAGCACCTTGGGGAACTAAGTTCCATTGGTCGTTACGTTACGGCAGTATTTGCTGATCGTATTATTGCGTTACGCAGGCATCGTCCACGTGGACGTGCGTGCAATATGTACATAGGTACAATGAAGATTAGGCAGGTAAATCCCAAATACGGCAAAATATCCCTGTTTTAAAAAGTTTGTTGTGAGTTATGTGCCCATACAAAATATGAAAAAGCGAGTTACAGTACAGGTACGAGCAAGAAAGTAGGGTGGATTGTACTCACCGCTGGTGTAGTGCTGGCCAAGCGTATAGAATGATGAATAGTCACCTAGTTTGAGCAGGTAGGCGGAGAGCAGTAGCGCATCGTGCTGGCTCCAGAGCGGCGGCGCGTGCGCGGGCAGCGCGGCCGCCGGCGGCAGCGTCATGCGCCCGCGCATCAGCCCCTGGATCGAGAAGTCCGTCGGCGTCTGCGAGCCGTGGCTCGAGCAGCCCGACCCGCCCGAGAAGCTACACAGCTTGCAGTCCTCTTCCTTCATCTTCTCCTCTCAATCTCACTCACTACTCGAGCAGCTCGTCTCACGAGCTTCAGGCACTCGCGGCGGGACCGACCGGTCTCCGCCCACTTAACACATAATAAATACTTTATCTCCGGTTTTTGTACTCGGTTTGTACTGGGCACTTATAAATCACATATAAAAATATCCGTATTCTGTCACACGGCTGGTTGGTTGCTCATCACAGAAGTTATCACAGCGGTGGATGCGGCGCGGTGGCACCGGCGACGTCTGCGGAAGAGAACGGCGATGTCAGAGGAGAGGTCCACCGACCGGCCGCTATTCGATCGACGACGTCTTCAAAAGCGCTCCAAACTCTCACGTTCCAATTCGAGAATTCTCAATCGGATATCATCACAAGCTCCAGTGATTACGAACAATCTACGAGCTCGGAAGCTATACGGCCTTTCTGAATGCCGTAAAGAGGAAGAACATTTCACGCAACTGCGAATCTTTCATGAGTTGAATTTGCAGCGAGTATGAACAATTAGGTAGAGAAGTTTGAAAGCGATTTGACGACCGCAGACGAATCGAAGGACGAAGCTTCCGCCGCCGCCGTCGCGTCGTAGTTCATCCCGACTGCCTGCCCTACTCAATCCATTTTGTATATTATACGATGGCGGGCGCGCATGGACATAAAATAGTACTTTGCTCCAATCGGAATAGCTTTTGGAGGTCGTTGTAATCTGGATAATTTCTTTTATCAGATCTTTGGTTATTCTACTAAGCTATTCAAATTTATCTTCCACATATTATGCGATAATTCCATGTACGTCCATGTGTGTACTTTCTTTATTCTCATCGTGTCGTTCAAATGTGAATGTAGTAAAGTCATTGATTTATGTTTCATGAGTTCTTACCACAGAGTAAGGAGACGCGTCGAGGGGCGGCCGGCCAGAGGAAGACGGCCGCCGATCGCTGTTATGTGGTTCTTACGAAATTGAATGATAATAAACAGAATGAATAGGTTTTTTAATGTTTAACGTGAAATTTTATTAAGAGCATACATATTACATAATATGTTGTCCCGATGTTTTCGCGCAACAATTTGTTCAGCAGGCTGCGCGCTTTCCAGTTTGACTTCACCTCTATGTAGGGTTTGCATCGTTCTACAGACTACACCAACCTTTATTGAATGTGTTGAATCTATTTTGTATATAATGCGAAGTTTCAGCTCTTCTTCACATTGAAAAAAAAGGACTGGTGAAATTTTCGGCGTATCCAAGTGGAGATTACCTACCTACCTGTGGATCAAATGATACAATAAATAAACTATACCGTCGGTGACTTTCTTGTGTATTCATCATGAACAAGACTTGCTTATTGTTCGGATTCAATGTATGTATGTACAAAACTGAAGGTCGAACCGCTGTGAAAAATAAATTGTGTTTATTGTCCAGCTCAGTGCAGCCGGCACGACCTAGTCCCGAGTGAAAAGTTTGTTCCTTTCCACAAAAACTAAACTAGAACCTAAAACCACATAACAAATGATACACATTTCTTACGGAGTATTTAGTTGCAATGCTCAGCATCTACATTTTTGTTGGACAAATAGAGAATATTTAGAGCGGGACGCAGTCGGGTGCGTCCGGCGCAGTGCATAATAATATCAATGGCCTAGCTAGCTAGTATAGTATTCGGTGGCAGTGTGGAACCTAAGACAACTGCGCAGTTGTATTTTCTGCGACGCAGTAGAATGGATGCGACGCGTTCTTCTTTACGATCTCGCCGGTTTACATAACGCTTCAGAGCGACGACTGACGCAGTAGCTAGAGCTACGACATGTGAACAGACAGACAGACTGACCGCGCGTACCCTAGCTGCTAGCCTGCTAGGCTAGGTACAGACAGACTACAGACGCTAGACGCGCCCCGACCTTGAGCTGTTTCAATTTACTATTTCTCATACCTACCGAGATAGTAATTTGTAGCTTGCAGATCCCACAGAAATTGAACAGGCCAAGTGCGAAGTGAAACGATGAAGGTTCCGAATAATTTTAAAGAGTCGCTACTAGGTTTCTAGTCTATGCTGTAGTCGGGCGTGTAGATCAATTTTCCTTGTTATTTGATCGTTGTTCGTAGTCGGGTTTTATAATAAGAAAAATAGTTTTACTTTACCCTATTTTAGTTCTAAAATTTTTTGTTGATCTATGTATATTATATAGTATCTGCTTCCCGATGATGCTTCGATATATGTTTATGTCAACGCATTAAAATAATAAAGTTTTCCATTTCATGGATTCCGAATTTGTAAAATGTTTGGTACGAAACCCTAATCAAATTATTAATCGGCAAATGTAAAAGTATTCGTGTAAGTCAAATCCTTTACACATAAATCAAACGTACGGACGTAAAAGGATACTATATAAATAAGAAATAAGGACAAGATGCCGTGCTAAAGGACGACAGACTTGGCACCTCTCATCTTGGCACAGCCCTTCCACAGTAACTGCCTTCGTGCTTTACTGGCTGCTTGATAGTTTTCTTGTCCTAATACTTTGAAAAGCGTGGTGATCGGTGTTGTGGTGTAAGTTATCCGCGTTTTTGGAGCACGACAGTGTCGTGCTCCACGACACCGATTACTCTCCTTACCCCGATTGTCGGGATACAGCGTGGTGGTTATGTATGTTATGTATGCATGCATGCATGCATATATGTATGTATGTATGCAAGTCATACAAATCAATGTATATACAATACATGTATGTATATACAAATCAAATTAGATCAAGTTGTTAATTGTAGATATATTTGTCAAGCGGGCTCTCGGAAAGCTGTGTGGACTGGTCCAGTATACTGTGTATGTTATGTATGCATGCATGCATGCATATATGTATGTATGTATGCAAGTATGTATATATACAAATCAAATTAGATCAAGTTGTTAATTGTAGATATTATATTTGTGAAGCGGGCTCTCGGAAAGCTGTGTGGACTGGTCCAGTATACTGTATTTAGACTGTGGACCAGCCAGCCCAATCCTTATCTCTCGGCCTTGCAGTGCGTTATCTGCCGCGACTTGGGCCAAATGTGGCCTTGAGAGCGCCTGATTACGGCAGGCTCATTCTCAAACTGGTTGCGCTGCGCAAATTCAATATGCAACTGCGTCAAAAAAAAATTACATGATTATTTACATATTTCAATGTAGGTACGTTCGTGCTCTCAGATATAAAATGGGCATACACTAATGTCAGTCGCACTGATACATGTTATGTAGTACCTTGTCACACGTGTATGAAAAGACAGTGAAGAAAAAAGTTCTCAAAATAAAAACTCGCAGAATTGTTCAGTTTCAGATGTAGAATAAGAAGTAGACAACCTTCGAGTACTATCACCTATTACTACATACTTACTATACCACAGTGTATTGTATATCCTATGAGTATTTATTTAGGCATTACTGGTTTACATTATTTAGATATTGGCTGGTGTATTTGTTAAGATATCCGCCATAATAACACATATATTCGGTGAAAATTTCAACCAGCTACCTATAACAGTTCAAAAGATACAGCCCTATAGGTAGACCGGACAGACGGACGATAATATGATTCCGTTCCCGTACGGTATGGAACCCGGAATCATGAAAATAGCAAGACTGACAGAATGCAACATATGACAAGTATTTAGTGCAAATTCACATTAAAGTTATATGTTGTATTGTAGTATTTGTATACCTACCTATAATACGGTGATTGAATAATATCAACATTTAGTTTGAGGGTAAAATATTATTTTCTCAATAGACACGGTGATGGATGAGATCGAGAGTGCAAGAGTGAGCTTAGAAACAGCAACGTTTAGTTAGACTATATACCCGCTGAACCCGTGCGACGCACGGACCGCACGCGCGCCCTGAATGAGAGGCGGTGACAGCTAGGCTTCATTAGCAACGTCAGAACTACCTAGCCTGAATGACGTGAGCAGAATCGCAGACAGAACACCAGTTAGGCACATGGGTGTTAGGTAACCGGGAACTATCGAGCGGTGGTTGGCGGCCGTCTGAATGACAAATTCCGAGGAATTCAAAGGGGCTAGAACCGTTATTACCATACCATACATCGCATCATCGTCTGAAGATTCCTACGTTCTGGAGTGGGCAGAACAAACTTCATAATATCAACGATTGATTGTCTTGTATCACGCGTGTACTTACTACGTATTAGGTAATTATTATATTACAAAGTTATCACTAACGTTTGAAAAGATACGGGCGTTACATAAATCGAAAGGCATTCAGTCAGAGTGCCAAAATCGCCGTAATCGGGTAAAAGGAACGATTGAAAAAGTTGGAAGTAGTTTGAAAGAAAGCAAACAAAGCCAGTGATACAGTGATTTATTAATTACATCATCGTTCATGTAAAGTATGGAAAACATGTGCAGCGCTTCTAGCTTACGATGTGATATTTTTTCATACTTATTGACGTGAAGGGAGGATAGAAGCGATTGTCACTAAAACTCTTGGTTGCAGAGGTATATCGAGTACCTATAGACAAAGAGATTAAAAAGAATAAGAGTTTAATGTCTTTGAGTAGGTATAGAATAAGAAGGCAACAAATGTACCTGAAACTTTCAGGTTGAAAGGTACAATATACACATAGAAATATTTTGAAAATGATAAACTATAAATTAGGTGTCGGAAATATGAAGGCAAAAAATTTAAATGTGGCACGGCAATTTATTATGTATGTACTAATTTTATTTCTTTTTATTTTGTTTTTCTAATTTACAGATATCTGAGAAATTAGTCCACCGATAAATGTGTTCAGTTGCTTCCAATTTATATTTATTGGCCTTTTGCGTTTTTTATCATATGCGTCGAACGCCTTCAGAGCATGCGCAGGGAAAGTTATAACAAGTTATATTTATATATAATATAAGTATATTCATATATTTTTATTTTTTATTTTTGACAATTATTTACAAATACTACGTTGCAGTATGTTTATGGTACTAACATAATTATGTTGATACAAATTACGTATCAAAGTTTGACAAAGGCTCTTTTCACTTGATACACTTAATTAATAAGTCTTTGTAGTCAGAACTCTCAGCAAAATTATAATCTTGCTATCAAACTGTGTTTTCGATAGACTGTAAGCGGTGTTATTATGTGACTGGCTGGTCACTAAAGTATGTACTTGTAAAAATATGTATAAAAAATATACCCTGCGAAGTTTCTTGTCGTTTCTTCTTCGTGGGTGTAATCGAACCGGATAGAACAAATTGTGACAAGTTCGAGTGCAGTCTAAGTCATATGAATGATCAATAAACTATACAATACAATCAGTTTTATGCATTCACGGACATGTTATAAAGAGTTGTGGTTTGTGTTCCATAATTTGAGAAGGCAGGGAAAAGTTTATAGCAAAGGTGTATAAATGAGCTTACCCGTGCGATACACGTCACTATGATAGAAACAGTAGAGCGATCTGTAGAACAGCAGCGGTAACTTCTGCCGAAAGCATCAATAATAATGTTTATTTCAAAGATATAATCTTCCTACAATTGCGGTCGTATAATTTTATGGTGTGAATGAAAATTAAACTAACAGCTACATAAATCATGCAAAAATAGTGTAAAATTTAAGCAAGCTTCGGCATAACCTGGGACAGGGCTATTCGTAGGTAAATGTAAAAACAGATGGTGGTTTAAAAAATCACAGATTTCGTGCCTTACACGACTATCGAGCACATTGAAAATGAATCTACGGAATTCAAAAAAATATTGTCGCTGAGCGACACGAGAAAGTCGGGATAAGGAAAGGGTTAGTTGGGTTCTGATGATGGAGCCGGAAGGAAGCCATAGGAACTCCTAAACTACACATGATAAGCCCATCGTGTTTAGCCCAAACACGATGGGCTTATCATGTGTAGTTTAGGAGTTCCTAGGAGTCCCGTTGGATTTGTCTTCGGAAGTACTCCAGTGATATGTTATTTCCAGGGTCCTGATGATGGAGCCGGAAGGAAGCCATGGGAACTCCTAAATTACACATGATAAATCCACCATATTTGGGCTCGTTGAATATAGGAATATAGGAATATAGGATAGGTTAGAAGATGCGTCGCTATCTATATCATTATATATTTTTTTTATTACTAATTAATTACCATTTATTTTCATCAAATATAAAAAATAAATACTAATAACTAAATAATTAAAACCTAACTAACAAATGTATAACATTGATAAAATTAACTTAATAAATAAATAAAAAAAAAAACTAAATACTATCATTTAAGATTACTGTAAGTAAAAAACTTCGTCCAATTCCTCCCACTCCGCCACAGTACCCAATATATATAATTATATTATATATAATTATATTATATATAATTATATTACATATATAATTATATTATATTTTTATATTTGATATTTATTAATTTGTTACTTTAGTTAGACATAATGTCAAGCTTATCTCTTTTTCTGTCTAAATTTTAGTTTACATTTTTTAAGCTGCTTGTGTTTTTGAAAAATAATAAAAAATATATAAATGTAGTATTACATATTTTTTTTATTTTGTTGAATTCATTTTCAATGCGACGCATCTTCTATCTAACCTAACCTATATTCCTATATTCCTATATCCAACGAGCCCAAATATGGTGGATTTATCATGTGTGGTTTAGGCGTTCCTATGGCTTCATTCCGGCTCCATCATCAGGACCATGGACATCATATATGACAAGAGTACTTGCGAAGACAAATCCAACGAGCCCAAACACGATGGGCTTATCATGTGTAGTTTAGGAGTTCCTATGGCTTCCTTCCGGCTCCATCATCAGACCCCAACTAACCTTTTCTTTATCCCGACTTCCTCGTGTCGCTCAGCGACAATATTTTTTCGAATTCCGTAGATTCATTTGCAATTTGCTCGATAGTCGTGTGAGGCACGAAATCTGTGAATTTCTTTTCTCAGAAAGGTTGAGCTACAGGGCAAACCCCTAGCCCGATCGTCTTTGTTTTAGGCTCAAATTGTAGCTGACTAAACTGTCCAGAGGAATTTTTCTCAAATTTTTGATATAATTCTTCGTTTCCAAAATATTGAGGGCCAAAATAAAAAAATCGGAAAAAATTTAATTATTTTTTTCACTATTTCGGCCATAACTTTTTTCGTTTTTTACTTTCTGGAATAATTCTTTTTGCACCTTACAGCTCTCATGAATACGCAATATTTTTATATTTTTAAATATTTGTGTATTTTGAATATTTAATATTTTGAATATTTTTTGAATATCATATCTTCACAACTCTTTGAGATATAAGGGGATCGCACTTTTTCGTGAAATCGGGGCCTATACTGAAACGAACCAAAAGACATTTTCAATGTCAAAAAAATAACCAGGGTTATTTTATTGAAGATGCGTCGCACGCATCTTCTATAATTAACCCTAAACTAATTTTGAGGCGGCGCGGCGCATGTCGTTTTGATACCATGTTTTGTTTTCCTGCGAATAGCCTCGGTATGACATGAGGGCTATTCGTAGGTATACCTGCATGCAGGTATACCTACGAATAGACACTTCCCATAACCTGACCAATCTAAGAAACGCAGCCCGTCGAAGGACGCGTGTGGAAGAAACCGCACGGGCCGGCGGCGCGGCGCGGATGCGGCGGGGGCGCGGCGGCGGAGGTGGAGCAGCTGCCGCGACAGATGTGCAAGCCGGAAGACATCCCCCCTCCTTCGGCACACGTCTCGACCGCCAGCAGCCGCCAGCACCGCGCGCGCTACGTCCCGCCCGTGCCTACTAAACTACACTAATGACCTACTTATGCCATTATGGGATCATTTTACTGGCTATTACGAGAAAGAATTTTTAAAAGTCCGTACAGTTCAGTGTAATAGCAGGTCCAAATTGCCGTGTAACTATTTTAAATGGAAGACGTACAACGCGAACGTAGAATATTGAGAACGCGACACTACACGACATGTTTGGTGACGACGACATTCAGTTTAGGAAATCAACCAACAGGGCCTGCTAAAAATAAATTTATGAGGCGTCCAGGTTCGCAGAAAACTTTGAAAATAACATGCAATTGAGCAATAAGTAGAACGGTGAGTGGTACAATGAGTGGGTACATCGTAGTGCGGAGGCGGCGCGGCGGCGCGGCGCGGTGCCGACGGCGCGGCGCGGTGCCGACCGCGGGTCAGGCGGACCGCGGCGGGAACCGCGGCTCCGCGAGGTAGATGACGCAACAATTATTGTGAGGGAGAAGTTGTGTACTAATAATGGAGTGAGTGCATTGGTAAATAGAGTTATCCGGCTTTGCGTCTGATCAGGCGAAATGTCGCCGCGGGGCGTCTCCGCCGCCGCGCCGCCGCCGCGCCCCGCGCCGCCCAGCAATCCAGGCAAGTCTCCGGTATGGCACCTACCTTCTCAGGGCTCATATTGGCTAGCCGGAGCGTGCGCTTTGGCCACTCCGACTCAGCCACCCATACCGGATTACATAAAAAAATCAAAAACTTCAAACTTCATCCAAATGTGCAGCCAAGATCATTACTTGCACAAAATATGTGGATCATTAAATGAGATATTGGTTCCACCATATAACTGGGATCACTACCATTATTCACAGATACAGCAGCGAACCTGTCCGTATCGCCGACGACATCTTCACTTAATCGCTGCATTCTCCAATAACAGGTTGATGCGATGATCGATTGGATTGGAAAGTACGAGTAGGTAGCGATATCGGTTATCGCAACCGACGCACGTGTTCCGTGCTTTCAAGCCGCCCTCGCTGCCGCTATCTACGTCGTAGCTACCGTCCAGCTTACCATCGCGAAACTGTATTCAGCCTCGAGAGTGCGACGATAGAATCTTCCAACATCTGTCCAAAATACGACAATGACGATATAATCATCGCTGAAGCATCTCAACTTATGGTAAACACTGAAAAGTACTTCCATCCATGTCTACCATGTCAACTGAAGAGTTGGCAAGTGATTTTACTAATAAATTATTTGAATTTTTACGAGACCTAATAAATAACCATAGATTATAGACCGGCAGAAAATGATGTATTGAATTTCGCCTCCCACCGAGACCTTCGGATCTGAGGTGTGCTCCAGTATGAAAAAGAATTACATCATCTATCACCATCATTTTCTGGAAATAATCTATAGCCACTAGATCTAGCTATAAGTAGCTCTACTTCACGTGTACGTTTTATAATCACGTTACTTTGTATCCGCACGCCCGTTATTATAACCATAAATTGTAATTATTATACTTTTAGCTTTTTGCGTTTTTAGCATAGATTGCGAATGTCATGCAGTACTTTATGATTAGCTTGGATTTAAGAATAATATACGCATCTCTACGTAACATTATAGTCCGACCAAACTCGATTGTTAGAGAGGATAGCTCCCTTCCTGTTTCAGGTGCAAACAATTTCCATTACCCCGCTCATACATGAACGGAAATGAGGAACGCTTGTAAGCGCCGCGCCGCCTTCCACTAGATGTCGCTTTAGTCCTACCCAACAGAAGCTACCGGATGTGTACTGAGTCCGCTCGGACAAAACGCCTACGCCATGACGCCGACGACGACGATGCCTCTGCACGCCGCCGCCGCTCCGCCCGCGGTGCGGAGCTTTACGTCACGGCAATGAAAATGAAACTACCCACGCGCTGCGCTCGCCGATAACGTGACCTATGAGCTATAAAGGCGGGTACAGACAAAGTACAGTACAAACGAGAACGCGCCAGGCGGAACGCTAACGAACGAGACCGAACGGCAAGTAGAGCTTACAGATTGCGCTAGTAACAAACACGAGGCGAACAGTAGAGGCTAGAGCGTTCGCTCGCGCTTCCGTCGCGTAAACGATGCGTCGTCAGTCGTTCGCTTGCATTCAGTGTAGTGTGCGTACCGCACATGCATCCTTTTAATTTCATCATTTATTACAGGAACGACAGGGTAAGAATTCGCACAGAAAATAAGGAAGCAGTGTTAAAGAACATAAATATGACCGCAAGTAAAGCCGTTATACAGGATGTTTCAGGATAGGGTTTCGTAACTTCAGGGTTCGAAAGGGGTCCATATTTGAAAACGAAAAGCTCTGAAACATTTTCCCAGATTCGGTAATTTTATAGTACTTTTTGGTGAAAATCGTTTCATGAAGATTTGGTGGACGGTTAACATCCGCCTTTATTTAAAAAAAAATTACTAAATTGCAATTTTTAACTAGTAGGTACAATTGAACTGCATGTAGGTAAACTCCAAACACTTTAATTTAAATGACATCATAATAAAAAGGGGTTTGGACTCGGTCATTTCATTACCTAGACCTAGACAGTACCTCCCCATACTCACAGTCCATCGAGTGTTTATAACAATTTCCAATTGTTGTATGAAAAAAAAGTACGGATTTTCGATTTGAGTGATAAGGATTTTTTTCTTCTAATAATGAGTACTTTCTATTAATGAAGTTTCTCAAGCCTATCCTGAAACACCCTGTATATTTTAATAACGTAAATATTGTTTGCGTTAGATGTTTGCTTCAGGTGTGTGTAGGTTTAGGTATATATATATCCGTTCCACGGTCGCGCGTGCACGCTCGCCGACTTCTCTGATTGAATGTCCCGGGGAATGAGTACGGGGAGGCTGGACCGAGCGCCAGATAAGAGTAGCTATTGAGTAGCTCAATTAAAGTTGTCGAATTTACTTATTCGTGAAATACATAGAATAAAGTGGTTTATTTCCGACTTTTTTCATAACATTTTATTTCAAATTATGTACGGACGGCTGCATTGGTGTAAATCTGTAAATACGTCACGAACGAGGGATTGTTCGCACAACAATATACTCGTACTTGTACCTACATGAATAACGAGAAATCGATGACGAGAAATAGGAAATATATATACCTACGAACGTCATCCATCACCAATAATGCTGGAACGTCTGGTTCTTAGTTCAGGGGGTTCTGTCAAAATCCCTCTTCTTTCCATGTCTTCACCCATTGTCCACGTTTGAGTTGTTCCTAACGATTTCTTAAAGGCAAAAGTGCAAAGGGGCTAAATACGTTGGTGTTACGTACACCAACGTATTTAGCCCCTTTGCCCTTTGGAGAAGCAAAAAAGGGGATTGGTAGAAAGAAGATATGTCAGAGGAAGTATTCATAGTGCAGTTCCAAAAATTCATACGACGATGAACACACCTTACACACAGAGGTTTGCTGAAGAGAATGTTCAGACTTGAAATGTTGTAAGTAAATATATTAATCATCAAGAGCGTCGATGGCCCCCCGGAGATATGAATGGCGTTGCATTCTTCAATATTTGATTTGGCAAGATATGTTTGGAAAACTTTGTATTATTTGCTGATCGATGGTGTGCCAATTTACTCGTATGTGTTCAGAAATGTAACTGCAGAAATCTAAGTAATTGCGTCGACCAACGCCATCAGGTCGTTGCCAGTTACTTGTTAAGTTTAATTTTGTTAGTCTAGCTAGAAGCTAGATAAGGTGCGGCGCGACGAGTTGGTCCGCCGCCAAGCCATCAGCAGCGGCGGCGGCGCTGCGTGCCAACGTACAGACCTGGCGAATTTTATTTGCTAATATATATGACAATTAATATAGCTCGTAAATATTGAGTGGACGCGGTAATTAGGCAACGAGAGAGTTCGGGAGACTCCACCGACACTCATATAATAATACCTCGATTGATGAACCATTAAAACTAAAGTTCGATCGCGGCAGAGAACGCGAAATGTTGCTGGCTGTCCTCGCTCATACCTGTGAAGCTGTTACACTTGAACCTAATTACCGGGTATTCAAGTTTACCCGAACTTGTTTTGTTTGCAGTCCGATACGAACTTGCTGTGCGTAAGTACTTTCTAAGTCTTCAAAGTGTTCGAAGAAGAAAAAACAAAGTTTCTCTTGAAGTTTTTTTATTTTCTCTGGTTATAGAAATTGGCTGTAAGAGACGACTCCGCGATCCGAAAAGTCCTAAGAGTAGTAAGCTTTCGAAGCTGGCGGCGGCGCGGCGGCGCAAGAGTGCCATTAAACACTCGTCCATCAAAGTTAGAAGTGGTTAATAATGTCGACGATAATGTCCACACGAGCGATAACTGTGTACCGTACACGACATCGGCCATCAGCGTCGATTCGATAGCGTAAAGTGGTGGGCGGCACGGCGCGCGGCGAGACGGCGGCGCACGCGTCGCTTTGCGCTTCGCTGCGAGCGATCTCGGCGAGACGCGACGCGACCTTGAATGCGATACGATAACTGCGACACTTGTACGCGTTTTATAAACCAATACGTGTTCAGTTCGTATCGGTGGCGGCGTGCGCGGCGCTCGTGTCGCGAAGCGACCTCCTCCGCCTTCGTCGTCGCCCTCCTGCCGCCGTTCCGCGCCGGCCGTAGGGCCGCCTCTAGGCGCCCGCGGGGACACACACACAACACACTCATGTCTCCCGTGGGCGCACTAGCCGAGCCGCTTTATGTTACATTTATGCGAGACGCTTTGGTTAGCCTCGTGTAAACATGCTGTAAGTAGGCGGTAAAGCTCTAGTAGGGAAAGCTCGGTTTAGTAGGACCGACGACACATTTGCTAACTCCTATGGAATGGAACACTTGCACACACAAGCACAGCGCGGCGGGGCGGCGGAAGCGCGCGGTGAGGCGGATACTCACAAACGAGGTGGAGTCTGTTCAACCCTCAGACATTGTGCTAAATAATGCTGATCAAACGACCCGATTGGTTTAAATATTGGTATCATTAGGCCGCATTACGGAGCAAAATTTACAAATTTACCTACTCGTACTGAAAAAGTCAGTAGTCCCCACCTGCGGTACTCCTAACTACTAAACAAACCAGCGGAACAAACATCGGAATCCCTCAAACGATCGCGAACACAACGAGAGGATAATCGCAAACAACATTATCGCCCCAGCGCAGCGCTATCAACATATCGTAAACGATTCAGTTCCCGCGACCCCGCCGCAGCCGATTGACACAATATTTAGCAATAAACGTCACACGCGGACGGGCACAAAGCGACCGCCACGCCACCGCCTCCGCCGCGCTGCCGCGCCGGGGGGCAGGTGTGCGCACAGTCCCCTCCGCCCTGAGCGCGGGGGGAACTCGCCCGAGGAAACAGAAGGCTTCGAGGACACAGCGGGGCTCGAGCGCGGCCCGCTTCGATTAATTGCAGTGCGCCACTGCAGCAATATGATAGTGTTATATGCGCGGCGCTGTCACTGCACCGCTACCTCCCCCCTACCCTTCCCTGCCGCCGCCGCTAGCCTACTTGTAGGTTATCGTGTGCACCACCACCGCACTCGTAGTAACAGGAGCATCCCACTCGTGCCGCAGTACACCGACACAAGGCATGTTAACAAGTTTGCAATCTTTCAATCTTTTCTTTTCAAAGAGAAAAGTATTACTCAATTAACCCCTGCCTTGAGTTCTTCAAGAAAGGGGCTAATATTGCACAGCACCTGTGACAGCACATTCACTCGATCACCATTGGTCTGTGGAAAACAGTTGCCGTAAAAGTTCACATTCGGAACTGGTATGTACTGCCAAAGTTTGCCAAACGTCGCCAAAAAGAACTTGAAGAATCAATTGTTATGTTTGCTCTTTTCCGAGCTTGCACAACCAGCCCTGCCGCTTGGACCTCCCAACCAGGGATTAATCGCCATCAATCCGCGGAAGGTCGACCTTAGAGGCCGGATATAGCATTTCCCGCCCATTATATTAAAATTAAATCAAGCTCTCGTTGGGTCAACGTATCATTGGGTCATTGAGCCTGTTTTATCGGTACTACGTGGTACTACTATGGCCGCTGCTCTGACGAACTTGCTTCCCTTATCCCTCCTCCTCCTGTTCGCCTTCGCCAAACCCGCCATACTCCCGGTGAACACCCCTTTGTAGTCGACAGAAGAGTTCTTCGAACTGCATGATCCTCTAAATTGTGCCGCACTGCGAAGGTGTGGAACGGGCTCCAGGGAATATCTTTCCCCACTCCTACAATCCACGGATCTCTTTCCCCAGCAACATTAGTCCACCTCCAAGCCGGACTGGCGGTGAAATTGGCTGCGCCTGAGGCTTCAACCTCGGGCAGAGCCACCCAGTTCGGAAGCAATAAAAAAAAAGCTCTGTATTGGCTATATGGCCAGGAGCAATAAATTCTTGGTTAATTCGTGTTGATCTCATCCCAAGTTTACTAAGAGTTATGCTTATTTGCTTACTACTTAATTTAGCATAATGATATCAAACTTTAGCCATAAAAAAAGGAAAACAGAAATAGCAAGGTGATATCGAATGAGGATTTGACACATAGTGCGAAGTGAGGTTCTTGTAGCTGAGAAGGCGTTGTTGCCGTTGTCAATTCATCGGCCGCGGCCTGTAATGATATTTAAAGAATATAAAGTAGGTAGACATATTGTGTGTCGGCGGAGGTGGAGGTGACGCCCGGTTGACCCGGCTACTCAGAGTAGTCTGAGCCCGGCTAGTGAAAGGCGGTAGAAACGCGCTTTCTACTTGGCGGCGCCCGCGCACGATCTGAGCCTGCACCCTACGCTTGTTGCGCTTCGGCGCGGCCCTTGCGTCTCTAAAGTCCTAGACGAAGCTATGACTTATATTATACAGCGACCGATGAAACCGATACTACGATAACAAGAAATATTCAAGACGTCGAAGAAAACTTAAATAAAATCAGCAAAACGGAAGGACCTGATAACAGCTCTGATAACTTATGGAAAGGTGAGCGAGATAAAGATTTGTATTGAATTTGAACAACTGATTGCGGAAGGAGTTTCAGAAAGCTGCCTATTACTGAAATGTTAAAAAAGGGAAAATGTGGATAATAAAACAATAATTTAATCTAAATGTAAATTAAAGTAACTAAAACTTAAACATAACACTAAATAATAACTGGCCAAGTGCGAGACGCACCGAGGGTTCCGTAAAACAGCGCAATTGGTCGGTATTTATTATTTGTTATTTTACCCTAGAGATAGCACTATAATCATACCAAGTTTGACGCTTGTATTGTATGTATTCGTTTTTACGATAGAGCAAAAACAAAAAAAAACCGGCCTAGTGCGAGCCGGACTCGCGCACCGAGGTTTCCGTACCACAAAAAGAAAAACGTCGAAAAACAAGTTTTTTAACCGACTTCTTCAAAAAAAGGAGGTTATTTGTATGGTAATAATACAAAATAAATAGGTATATTGTATTTTTTATTATTTGTTGTTATTAACAAATATTCTGTGAAAATTTAATCCGGCTAGCTATTACGGTTCCAAAGATAGCAGCAGTAGAGGCTTCCGTACGGGTACGATACGGAACCCTAAAAACTAAAATACGTACCTAGCTACCTACTTTATCCATGCTAACTACGAATGAATGACTAGTGGAATTTAATTTCGAACATTTTCTCAAAACTCTTTAAACGGAGATCGCTCTTCCACTTTTTCCACCTGAGGCACGCCATAATGTCAACTCTTTCCACGCAACTTGAGGCACACACAAATAGCAGACGAACATGTTCGCCTACTTTCAAATCGGCAAGTAATACGGGCAAACAAGAATGTATCAAAATAATAAAAGATGAGGATTGTTCGGAGGCGCGATCCGTTACATCCGCGCGATTGAGAGCGAGTCGTGTTTTTGCTCAGACAATGCTTTTGAAAGTTCTTTCTTTCTATTGAATGCGTGGCGAGCGCCGCCGCCGCCGCGCCGCCCTACAATACAATAACGACCACATTACGTCTTACGATGCCTTCAAGCTCTCGTGGCAGGAGCCTCGTCTCGCGGGCCTCACGTTCGGCCTCACAGCAGGAGCTTGCCCGAGGAGCCGCTGCAAACTCTACCTAACTCGTCCGCCGGCCTCTTCATTCAAGAGATTTGTGAGAAGAAATCTGGATTAGGTGGGTTTATTTATTTTTCTTTGCACACTTTGATGATACTGATGACTCTTTACAATTTTGCGTAGCGAATTGAGTTGTGAAACATCTGCAAGTTCCATAATTTAGGTAATTCGGTATGCTTTCTTTTTTTTTATCCGAGATCTTGATTTTGTTTAGTTTATTTGGTTGTATGCAAAATTATTTCTTTATTATTACTCGTATGTAAGTGGGCAGGGTGTTATTTATGGTATTAATATATGTACTAAGTATTTTTTTTTATATCAGAATATTAAAAAAATAAATAGAAAGAAGAGTGGAAAGAACAAATTCAAGAAACGCACAATGACATTCGAGTCACTTGAAATGTATCGGAAGTACATATATATATCACACACGCTGAATCCCGACAATCGGGGTAAGCAGAGTAATCAGTGTTGTGCTGCAAGAACTCTGGTAAATTACAGCACAACACCGACCACCACGTTTCGCAAAGTATTCGAACAAGATTCAATCGATCAAGCAGCAAGTAAGGAAGTACTCTTATTCCAAAACGCCAAAGCCGTCAAAACTCACTTATCTTCAATTATTTCAGAAATAAATTTGTTGCGAAGTCGATCGTCCGCCGGGTTGACGTTTATTGGTTGTGTTGTATATTGTATTACAGCAGAAACGCGAAAATGTTGCGTGACGGAAGCCACCGCGGCGGGAGGGAGAGACGGTCGTCGACTTGCCCACATGCTCATAAAACTATTTGCTAACTTTTACAAATGGTTATTGGAGATTCGCTACGATTGAATTTCTCTACACAGCCAATCGCACAGCCGACTAGATCAAACCAACATCAGTTAAATTCTAATAAAAAGAGAATTAGAGTCCAGACCAGCCAGGTCTATTCTTGTAAATTCTGACAGCGGAATCAGCGCTGTTGTGGCGCTGAGAGCCACTTTGGTAAGTGGCTCTGAGCGCCACAACAGCGCTGATTCCGCTGTCAGAATTTACAAGAATAGACCTGCAGACTATGACAAACTATGTAATGTACTCAAGACAAAATACTACCTTTTTGACATTGAAAATGTCTTTTCGTTCGCTCCAGTATAGGCTCCGATTTCACGAAAAAGTGCGATCCCCTTATATCTCGGAGAGTTGTGAAGATATGATATTCAAATAAAAAGGCTCAAAAGAAGCGTATTCATGAGCGCTGTAAGGTGCAAAAAGAATTATTCGAGAAAGTAAAAAACGAAAAAAGTTATGGCCGAAATGGTGAAAAGAAAATAATTTTTTTCAGAATTTTTTATTTTGGCGCTCGATATTTTGGAAACGAAGAATGATATCAAAATATGAAAAACTCCTCTGGTTGTGGGTGATGTAGCCAACCGTGTCAAGTTTCCATAAAAAAAAAACATAATGACAAGCTTATCTCTTTTTCTGTCAAAATTTTAGTTAAAAAATTTTAAGTTTTTTTTTTTTTTTTTATGTAATCCGGTATGGGTGGCTGAGTTGGAGGGGCCAAAGCGCATGCTCCGACCAGCCAATATCACCTCCGAGAAGGTAGGTGCCATACCGGAGACTTCCCTGGATTGCTGGCTATACTGGACTAGAGGAGAACACAACCGAGGTTGCTATGCGGCCATCAGCATGTGAGCGAAATGTTGAATTTGAAGAAAAATGTGAAAACGCAAATATGAATTATTAATGTGTCGCGTCTTGAATCATACCGTCAGATTCTTTATGTTATCTATTTCAGTAGACCGCTGTCAATTACGTGTATGCATTCACCACGTGCGTTGCCCGGCAGCAGCGGCATTCACATACGTTGCCAGCCTCGGTAGCTCAGTGGTGCGGTCGGTCGACTGTTGTTAAGCAACCCTGAGCGCGGGCAGTACTTGGATGGGTGACCGCTCGACCGTTGTTGGAAGCTGACCGTGGTTCGGATTCCGCGTAAAACTGTAGGTCCCTTCCCTTCTTACCTTGCTATAGGTAGTAGGGTTTATCCCGCCCGGGTTGATACCACCGCATTGAATGAAACGTCGGTCGAAACGGCTATTTAAAGAGTTCGTGTTTTCCGCCCAGTACAGTGTATGTAACCGACATGAAATGAAGGGAAGCACTGACATGGCACCTAGTTCACCCGGTGTTATGGGCTGACATCATGGATGTTGTAGGTGATGAAGCCAACTGTGTCAGTTTCCATAAAAAAAAACACTGATTGCGCTGAGTTTCATTCTGTGAGTTTCAATATAATAAATAAAGGATCGCTAATACAAGATTGATGTCAAGGAAGAGTAACACGAGACGAGGCGTCGAGACGTCCCGACACAACTCAGGCTTATACAAAAACGTGACTGAGCATTTTGCAATATAACATAGCACATACATAGGTACCTACTGTCCGTAACGCAAACTTTAATTATTAAGTAAGTACAGGTTATTACGTAAGAACACCATTCTCAGTGCAGGCCGCTCGCAGAAGCCTTTTACTGAACCAACGAGGAGTTTATGTAATGCGAGCTATTCGCAGATCCCGTTATGAAATAAACGTATCAATTTTATTATAACTCAGCTCGCGCTGCCTTCGCTCGCAGTCGACTGTCGTCGTCGGGGCGAGCGAACATGTGCATTATTTATTACTGCTTGAGATATCTAACAAATTGATATTCTTGCTACAGTTGTTTTATCTCACGAAGGCGGGTTGGTTTTAGTTGTATGTGTGCACAATGCACATGCACAGTTTTCGTGTGCGTAAGCTCGATAGCGCTAAGTATCCGCCCAAGCCGCGCGCCACACTCACAACTACAAGTATGGCTCGCCCGCCTTTGTGAGTTAGGAGGATTCATATGGCAAAAACAACGAAAATTGTAAAACTTCAAACCAAAATTTAGTTCTATGAAGTACATAATATGAATTTTTTTTTCAAAACTAGATAATATGTACTAAACACTGAAGCAGGCTTTTAAAATTTACAGTATTTTTTCATGGTGAAAAAAATTTCTGAATGTGACTCTATTTTAATTTCTTATGTCGAGCTAGCTCCATACTGGATAATTATTTTGGAGTAAAATGCACATCATTGTATAGGGAATTTAATTTTCTAGACATTAAAGCAGCATTATTTGAAAAAAAAAACAAATCCTAATAATTTTGAAACAAACAAAAACTACAAAATTCACCATATATAAACGCACGCACTGCGCTCGATTCGATCGATGATTCGTATGGCATTTTCGTTTTGCTATATGAATCCTCTTAATGAAAATGAAAATGAAATGACACGCAAAAAACTCCTATATTTCTTCTTTCTTTTCGTGTAATTTCTTTCAATTGTCTGCAATATAGTGTCTATTCCATTTCATTCTAGTCTCTGTTTGATGCGTAACTGTTTTAACGCTATACTGAAAACGTACTTAGTACTTGATATGTGCGAGCGAGCCCGAGTGCTGGCCGGCTAGTTAGATTAGTCTGTAGGTAGATAGGTAGGTTTAATGATTCCCGTGGCGAGTGGAAATTAGGTGACCTAGTATCGGCCTCCGCTCCGGCGCGGCGCGACGGCGACGACGCGACGTCGAGCCGCAGGAAACTGCACTCCCGTTATGTAAAATCAACCGTGCGAGTCAGCTCGTCTTGTAGGCACATCCACATACACACAGGGTGTTGCAGCAGTCACTCCGTTAAGGGTCGGATACTAGCTAGCTCGTCTTACTTCTGAAAGACGTATTAAAATATCAAATTAATTTATAAAAAAAAAAAAGTAAAAGGAATATCGAAAAATCGCTCTTTACGATTGCAGTTGCAGCCTGGTAATACTAGCTGTATTTTAAAGTACTCACATTCTAGGATGGCCTAGGCGTATAGCCCTATGCCATCATTTTTCGTATTAGACGAACACGAAAAATGCTCCGTTGAGCTTAGAGTCAATGAAGAATCATCTAAATAAATTCAAACTCTTACAGAGTAATTGGTTTTTTCACTGAACTATCTTTGAAGTTTCTGAATTTTGGGCCGTTGCCGTGCGTGCGTGAGCGTTTCATACATTTTTCTACGGCGGCGGCGCGCAGCCGAACACGGCTTGCGCTGCGCCCGCGCATTTTCGAACGTTTTTACCACTTTTAACCTACCAAATTTTTTAGAGAATTTATAAGATTAAATTAAAAATAATGTATTCACCTTGAATCGTTACCTAACTATAAGCATATAAATTATAGTTAAATCACTTGAAATATGGCTAAGGTGAGGATAATACGATGTGATGTTTGCCTAGCCTAGCCCCCCTTAAATCAGACTAAATCATACATTTTTATCTCCGAAACTAGACAATTCAGTTAGAGTATACTTTCGATAAAAACATCTCAGAAAACTACGAAGATTATCATGTTTATATTAGACTGCTGCAACAGCCTGCATATTTTCACAGGTTTTAATATTAGCTTAATAAACCCCTGAGATCCTTGATTTTAGTGGAAAGTAGGGTTGCAACGAATATTCGTTTTGGCATTCGAAATTCCGAATATTCGGTTCATTTTTAATATTCGTATCCGTATTCGTATTCGGTTGTAAGATACCGAATATTTTACTTCGCGTGTTTTACTAATGAAAGAGTGAGCCGCATAAATATTGGTAAGTGTGGCGAATACTCGCAAACCAATGGGCGCGTAGTGTGTGCGGTGCGGTGCGGGCGAAGGAGAGTATTCTGTGCTATAGCGCAAAATGTGTCTGTTCTTGCTATGCTTGCTATAGCGCAAAATGTGTCTGTTTTTTTTTTCAAAGTGTCTAGTAATCAAAAAAGAGAAAAACATTAAAACAAGTCCGTATTCATATAATTTTAGGTCTCAATGTAGGTAGATCTACATTTATACTAGAAAATTTAAGTGTTTTTTCATTTGGATATAAAATTTCATATAAAATTTTACAATATTCGTATTCGCGAATATCATTTTGGAATATACGTATTCCCATTCGTATTCGCGAATGTGGAAAAATAGGCATTCGTTACAACACTAGTGGAAAGTAGCTAATTTTAATGGGACCGTCCGTCGAAGTGGGAACAGGAACTTGATAAAATGATGATCATGGGTTTCTGGATCATAATTTTAGTAGAATACCTACTTTCTTTTAATATAATTGTCGAAGTAGGAGCTCTAATAAAATTATTTTGTTTATAAGGAATTTTGGTTATGTCGTCGTAGGCTTGATAAACTCAAGCTTCTCCTCTAGAGCTTTTATACTGAAGGAGGTTTAGAGCGCTTATCGAAAGCTAAAACGATTCTTCTGAAGGAGGTTTAGAGCGCTTATCGAAAGCCAAAGAAAGCGATTCTACTGAAGGAGGTTTAGAGCGCTTATCGAAAGCTAAAGTGATTCTACTGAAGGAGGTTTAGAGCGCTTATCGAAAGCTAAAGTGATTCTACTGAAGGAGGTTTAGAGCGCTTATCGAAAGCTAAAGTGATTCTACTGAAGGAGGTTTAGAGCGCTTATCGAAAGCTAAAGTGATTCTATTGAAGGAGGTTTAGAACGCTTATCGAAAGCTAAAGTGATTCTACTGAAGGAGGTTTAGAGCGCTTATCGAAAGCTAAAGTCATTCTACTGAAGGAGGTTTAGAACGCTTATCGAAAGCTAGTGATTCTACTGAAGGAGGTTTAGAGCGCTTATCGAAAGCTAAAGTGATTCTACTGAAGGAGGTTTAGAACGCTTATCGAAAGCTAAAGTGATTCTACTGAAGGAGGTTTAGAGCGCTTATCGAAAGCTAAAGTGATTCTACTGAAGGAGGTTTAGAACGCTTATCGAAAGGTAGTGATTCTACTGAAGGAGGTTTAGAGCGCTTATCGAAAGCTAAAGCGATTCCCCTGAAGGAGGTTTAGAGCGCTTATCAAAAGCTAAAAGCGATGCTCCTGAAGGAGGTTTAGAGCTTTTATCTAAAGCTAAAGCGGTTCTACTGAAGAAGCTTTAGAGCTAAAAGCGATTCTACTTTAGGAGTGTTAAATTATCAGAGCTTATCGAATGCTAAATCATGTTTACTATTTCGTCGCCAGTGGCACCGTCACTTCACGAAGCCGAATTTACCTTACGTGACGTTCTTATTTTTTCATAACAAACTAAATATTATATATAATTATATTAGATTTTTTTATGACTTTTGTAACTAATAATGCCGAAAACAGCTTTTGAATAGTTCTCATCACCTTAAAATCGAAACGTAGGTAATTACGATTTTTAAAGGGGTTTATTCAGAAGTACACGCTTATAATTTTATAAAAAAAACTGTAAAAACATTTTGATATGTTTTAAGTTAGGTACCTATAAAGAAGCAAAAGTTGCGTGGTTTCTAAGTTTTCCCGCTATGAATCGTTAAGCCATTAAAAGTAAGGTAAACATTTAATTTAAAACAATAATGTCATAAAACAATTTAGATATTATGAGATAAATGAAAACAATTTAGGGTGAACTTAATATCTGATTACAGCCATTGTGGCTGCTGTCAGCGACAGACAGATTGTTCTACAGCTGCTATAGTCGGTCCAGTCCAGACGGAACAAAGCCGCCAGCGGAGCGCACCGGGGCGGGGCGGGGCGGGGCGGGGCGCGGGCGGGGGCTCAGCACCGCGTAGACTGAAAGCAATGTGGACAGCTTATTGGGCCATAGCAGCGTAGCGCAGATTTATTCAAACTACGGTCATCGATATGCCAGCGAGTTCACTGTTGACTTTTTTTACGATGTTTAAGCGTTATTTGCGAAATGTTATTTATTAATTAATTATAGCTAGGTATAGGTTGATGTTCAACTTTGTTCCAAATAACAAAGCTTAGAATTGATTTTCGTGACGTGATCTAATGTGATACTAATCCATACCATCAATGTCAAATAATTCAGTAATCCTACTAGAATTGTGTAAAATGGGATTTTCAATGGGATGTTTGTGGTTGGCCTTCTCAATTTAATTATTCAAGGTTATTGAGAGTCACGCGCATGAAATGAGACGTTTTGGAGGTTAGGCAGTGGTTTATGCAAATGGTTTGACTCGCAAGCTGCGTTCAAGAAAGACGGCGGCGTAAACCAACATAGAGCGAGACGCGTCCGACAACTTTCTCGATGCCTACGTGCGCTTATATCGAAGGGCCAACACCGCACCGCGCGGCGCGGGTAGCGGCGCGCGGGCGGGGAGCGGCCAGTACAAACAAACAAGGTGCCGCATGCATGTTATCCGATCGAGTTAACAGATTAGATAGAAGCTACGCGGCCACACCGCCCCTCCCCCGCCCCGCAGTCGCTTCGCCGACACAGGCGACGAGAGACCACATGAATATTTAATCCCTTATTGACATTCCGTGAAAATGGAAATCTGATATCTCCTCCATCTCTTCGGACGTTTTTCGTTACCTGATCGTGATCACCTATGTCCCTATTTACATTTCCACTTCTCAGAATTGACACGTAAATATTTTGCGCAGGCCGGCTCCTGTTCGTTTCCAATTAGGTAAAAAGGTAGGTAACGTGCAATAGATTTGAATTTTTTTTTTATCGGAAATGAAACCGGAAAATGAGAGTTCGTGTAAGAGCTTACGTGTAGATCTTGTGTGGATCTAGCTGAGATTACAGTTCGCTATGGCTGAACTTCCTGCAGGCGACCCGCTGAACAAATTGCGTAGCACGACGATTACCCTACGTAGAACGATCGCTGTTCTACGACGTGTGACCAATTACTAGCGTTTGTATTGTTTTGTTTATGTAGAATGTAGATCAACAAGTCGGCAGCGGGCAGGCGGGCGGGAAGCCCTCGCCTCGCGGCCGCTCCGGTCCCCCTCGAGTCGCACACGAGTGGAACCCGTTCCGCAAACAATGCCAGTTTTCTTCGTGCAAATTGGTCGAAACCGGCGGCGGCGAAAGCTTCGTCGGCCAAGATGTCATCCAAAGGAATATTTACTCTCTGCGGGAGTACGACACTGCACGCACACAAGTTTTCGCAAAGGTAGCGCGCGAACCGCTGTCCGAGGCGGAAGAGGCGCCGCGGACGATATGCCTTGTGTTTACGGTTAGCGCGGACCGTTAGCGGGAGAACTCCGCGCGACACGCGACCGCCTCCCTTTCTACACGAAACTCGACTGACTGACGCGCGCGAACCGAGCAGAGCGAGCGAGCGAACGAAGTGCGAACGAGCGCGAGCGGCGCGAAAGCTGCGAGCGCGACGGCCGGCACGTATACACGGACACGGACGGACGACGCGACGCGCCGGAGGCCGGAGGCGGTGCGGCAAGGGCGGCGGCGGAGTTGGCGGGTGGCGGAGTGTGGGAGGGAGGAGTGTAGCGATGGGCCGGCGCGGGGCGGAGGAGGTGAACGTGAGAAGCGCGGAGGAGGCGAACGTGAGAAGCGCGGCGCGCGCGGGGCGGGGAGACAGGCAGGTCATACGCACGCACCTGACTGACAGCAGCGTCTGGCGCTGGCGCGGCGGGCGCGCGGTTCGGGCGGGACGAAGCTTCCGCGCACCGCTGCCTGCTACTGCTGCTGGTGCGGGATGGAGTGCTGCACCAGCCAGCCAGACTTCTACCCTACAACAAACTGGCAAGTGGCATCTTGGCAAAGGCTAACGGACGGACAGACAAGGATTCCCTTTCTTTACGTACGATTCGACGGATTTCTCTTAGGTACGGAACCTTAAAAAAGGTAATTTAATTCGTTTCGCCATAGTGAGGTAAAAATACGGAAGCGTTCCAAACATTAATAAATTCACGCAAATAGGTATTTCGCAATCTGAAACATCCACAGTTTACTTATAGAGTCGGTTTCAGACGTCAGTACCTATTTCACAATCGTTAATTAATTGCGAAGTGCTCAAGTGGATGACCGCAAACTTTACTTATAAATAAAATCCTTAACTTTGAGTTGCTACACCACCGTTTGCACAATCATTTGGCAATCAAGGACTCGGGCTCTCTCTTCAAACTCACCCCAGGCGGGTTTGGCGTCCGCCCGCCCACACCTTAGAACTCGTAATACATACATAGGTACTGCAATAATGTTAATATTTTAAAATATTTATATTTATTTTTACATATATATATCATACCACACGCTGTATCCCGACAAACCGGGTACGCAGAGCAATCGGTGTTGTGCCGCAAGGACTCTGATAGATAAATTACAGCACAACACCAACCACCACGTTTCGCAGAAAATTGAGACAAGATAACTTATCATTATCAAACAGCAAATAAGGCACGAAGACCCACCTGCTGCACGACTCGGTGGAAGGACCGTGCCGAGGTGAGAGGTGGCTAGGTTGTCGCCCTTTAGCACGGCATCTTGTCCTAATCCCTTAGTCGCAGATGGTGAGATGCAGTGGGGCTATTCTTTTTAAGTACCCGCTGCAAAGGGTTTATTAGTTTTGATAACTACCTCACATTGCTTCGCATGATCCTCTTGTAATATCAACAATACTGCAGCAATCACTCTGTAATACATATATGCTAAAGTAGAGTACTAACGCTAGTTATTATAGGTGGCGAAAACACGAGCAAAGTACATACAATTTCATATTTTTATTAGAAAAATGCAAAGCGAAAATCATTGGAAAAAATACATACCGGCCAGGATCCTGACCGGGATGTATTTTTTCCAATGATTTTCGCTTTGCATTTTTCTAATAAAAATATATATAAAGCGAGTACGTGCTTAGTACTAACATATAAACATAAAATATTACATACAATTTTCTCCATAAAAAATTTTTGCAAAGTTACCTCCGTACCATTAATAAAACAACTATTATTCAATAAATACTTTAATTATATAATTAAAGTTTGCATAATAAGTAATAATAAATAACTGATCGCAATATAAAGCAGTTTTCATAGGTTTTACATTAAACAAAAAATTTTTTTTCCTTCATAACACTGAAAAAACTACCTACTTACGACTTACGATTACATACATCATCGAGTACGACTGTCCCTTTCGTTCTTTCATCGATTCTCTCTATCGCCCTATTCCATCTTTTCTGTGAGGTATAAGTGGTCTACTTACTGCTCAACGATGTCGCTGGAGATCATCGCTCCAGTGTGGATACCTCAGGCTGCGATTGAGCCTGGTCATCCAGCGCGGGAACGTGGCTGCGTAATGGGCAAGTAATCCTAACTAATCTCACCTTGTCCTTCTATCATTCCGTCGTCGTGCGGTAAATAAAAACAAATCAGTTCAAACCACAGAGCATCAAATACCTACCGCGCGCGCCCCCTACTAGAGACGCCCTAAGCGATCATATTTGAAACCCAAAAACTACACGCAGTGCTGCTAGCGCTTCGTATGTGTGTGGGTGCTAGTATCGACACTACACACAAAGAGGAGCAAGTTAGGCACACGCACAAAACAAATGCACACGCACAAAACAAATGCACACGCACAACACACATATGTAAGTCATAGGCCACGCCCACAGGCTTCAACGGCGTTGTAGAGAAATCGCGCTCAGGGCGCCTCTAGGAGGGGCGCGCGCATTTGATGCTCTGTGGTTCAAACCATCGATGGTTCAAACTACATATAACATACGAGACGACACTTTTCAATTTATAAGTCTTGAAAGGTTACTTAAATTCAGGCAATTTTTTGGCATAACTATTACTGAATTTATTAAAAATTTAATTGAGAACATGGCTCACGCATGTAGTGCTGATTTTCATGTGAGATTGACATCAATGACTCCTAAATTATTATTATACATGTACCTTATCAAGATATCTTACCTATTTACTAAAAATAGCATAATATCTGATTATATATTCTCCGAAACTGGTGAGTCTAAAATTTTCATAAAGCGGAAATATAGGGACTCTTATTGGTTTTTTTTTATGGGAAGCACGACATGGCGGGCGCCAGACTAACGCAGATGTGTAGTCCGACGGCGCCCACGGGCATTCAGATATTTACGGGGGCTGCCTGCGAATACCATGTCGGCTGGCTAGAATCTACATAATGTTAAGGTGCATCTAGCTAATAGATGCACCTTCACATTTTTTACAGTATGCGCGACCTGTGGCGCTGAGTCACCCATAAGGTGTCTAGCGACGCCCATGGACATTCGGTCGCAAGCGGGGGCTGCGAATGCCATATCGGCCTGACAGCCTCGCTGACGGCCTGACATTATGTAGGAAACAGTTTACAGGAAAACCTAAACTACAATCCTAAGTCTAAAGTACTCGCGGAAAACGGAATGGTACGGAACCCTCTCCACGCGAGTTCGACGTGCGCACCTGACCGCTTTTTTAATTCTTACACTCAAGTGTTTTCAGGTCAGCTCAGGTCAGGTCACATACCTACATACTTATTTATTTTATCACACTACATGCGACTCTCACACATCCAAAGGTTGACTGGAAGAATGATGTGTGAGCAAGGGATAACGTGCGCGTTGCACTTCATGTCTCAACTATTATTTTGTGCTTTTTCTTTATGTAATCCGGTATATTTTGTTATATTTTTTTATATTATGTATTCATTCATAAGCGCTATGTGAATTACATATATTGTGTGTACGCTTTAAATTTAATTATTTAATTAGTAAGCAAAGCATTTGTGAGAAACGTCGCTGGTTACATACCTAATTGTTTATTGTTTCTACTGTCTCCATAACCTACATATGTATGTAATTGTTTGTTTTTCCTACATAAATAAATAAAAATAAAATGAGTGGTTGAATCAGAGAGGTCCAGAGTACATGCTGCATCCATACAGGACACTTCGCTTTCGATTGCTGGCTAGTGGCTAACTTGACCATTTATAGCAGAACAGGCTTTCATTCAGTAATGTTATTAAAAATATTTTGGAGCAATAATAGATCACTGCGCAGTAGTTCGTAGCACAATCAGACATTATGCTATTTAGTAAATAGGTGTGCATGTATAAATAGTCATGTAATTATGGATACTACAAACAACACCTTTTGCTGTACCTCTTTGCAAATTTTATGTACGTACGTAAACCCTATGTATGTACGTACATTCAGTCTGTTTACAGCTGAAAACATTGTTTACAAAGTATGGTGATGTGACGTATTTATTTCACGTGGCTAGCTGCTATCGACATGTGCTCTGCCAAACGAACCACGTTGCATTGCATGCAGCAACGTATACAGACGTATAATAGTTCGAGACACGTAAACAGATCTCCCGTCGTCGTCGTCGCCGGAGTTGTCCTCGCGTCGTCGTCGTCGCCCCATGCAGAACAGAATATGGCGAGGCTCTATTACTTACGTGTCTCACTCGAACCATACCTACTATGGAAAAATAAAAAGTAAAACCCGACTACGAAAAACGTAGGAAACAAATAATAAGGAACATGTATCGTATATGCTGGTATTTGAATCCTTTACACGCGCGATTACATTTTTATTTATACCAATATTTGGTTTCAGATTTTTATATATAAGGTAAAAGGTAAATTTTTTTTTGTAAATAAAAATTTCTTTGTTTTTCAAAAGTGATCTATTTCCGATACAGAACCCCCCCTTAGCGTACTATTAACTAATTTTCAAAGACCTTAATATATTGTGTATTTTGAATTTATTATAACAATAAATAAAAAAATCCACATTATTTATTATACATTTTCTTCGGTCACCCATCCAAGTACTCATCGCGCCCAGGTGTGCGTATAATGACGACAGATGGATATACATACATTGTTATTACCTTAGATTACCTTAGGGTTTTATACGTACTCGGATTTCATGTCATTTTTATTTAATGTTTTATTTGATTTGTTTTAGTTTTAAACCATTAATTCAGTCAGACGCGCGGCGCGCGGTAGCACAGTATGTCAAGTAGTTTTTGCTGACCCTACCGCGCGCTAGATCCTAGTTAATATGGCAGAACAGCATTTTTCCTCTCGCCGCCGCCGCTGAATATGGGAGCGGGGCGCAGATGTTATCTTGCCCTTATGGTATTTTAATGGCTTAATATGGAGTCGCGAGCTCACTAATGTTTATTGTAAAACATTAGCTTTGTGGTAGACGCAATGTCGTGGAAATTGAGTCGATTGAGAATGTCGGATGATAAGTGTAAAAATAAACCGGCTCGCACAATTTAGGGTTACGTACTAAAACAACAAAAATCCTTTTTTCCCCGCAACTATTGCATTGTCGATAATACCTGTAATCTATCGCTTAATATCTACTAGGTAACCCTATTAAATTTTTAGCTATACATTAAAATAAAAAAAAATAAAAGTCCGTTTTCCAAAATAATGAAAACGTCCGGTTTTTTCTTCATATAACGCAAATATTTACTTTTTCAGAACATTTTAATACTAATCTTACTGTGTTCTTTGATTTTTCAGTAAGTTTGATCAATTCAACCCTTTTATTTATTACTCTATCTCCCATCCATTTTCAAAAGTAAAGGCCATGAAACATTTGGTACATAAAATCAAGTTTAATTTTGGACCTGAAAAATCAAAGGCCCTTTGATGAAAAATGTCCGTTTTTTTTTCAACTGAACCATCTGGCAACCCTTAGTCTTATCGCATTTAACTTTTTAGGGTCCTTAATCCGGCCGCTATTTTGAATAAAAAAAATATATAAGGTATGATAATAAATATGATGATACTCGCGTGAGTGAGATGAATCGAGTGTCATTCGAATGCCACGTTTCACCTTTCTTATTAAAATCAGTCCAGTATCTAGTCATATTCACACACCCTTAACTCCATAGGTGATCCCTTCCGTTTGACTTCGCCGTAGTCGGATAAAAAATATGCAATACAACTTAAAATTTGTTCATTATTCCTTTTTGTGAAGTTTACAACAAAGTTTAGTTTGTTGAGGTTTTTTTTATTGAAAGCGCGACATGTGGCTCCGAGCCTATAGTATAGATCGAAGTAGGGATGTAACGATACTGATACCGATACCGATATATCGGTATCGCCGATACATACAAGCCGATATCAAACTATTCGAAAAGCGCACGAAACGACGCGCGCGCGACATTGCCGCTCTGTCGCAGATGTTAAGCAAACTATTTCATGTGGAAGCTTGTACCTACCAGACATTTATAACTCTATTTGTCAAAAAAAAAACTCTTTGTCATTTGTTTTTTAATATTACTATTTGTAATGATACTTAATTACTTTCTTAATTAACACTTTGATTGCTTGATAATAATTCATTCATAATAATAAATATTTTCGAATTTTGATTGACATTTTTATTTACTTTATTTTTTACACTTTCCATCCCAAGGTTGAGTCTCTGCTAAATATAGTTAAGTATTTGTTTGTATTGAAAAAAAAATATATTATGCCTAATAAAGACATACAAACGCCCGAGGTATATACTTCATTATTAATTTCATTATTTGATGTATTATCTACTAAACCATCAATATCGGTATCGGTACCGGTATCGCCGATACAAAAATCGGTATCGGTATCGTATCGGCAAATTCATGTATCGTTACATCCCTAGATCGAAGATATCGCCTTAGTAGCGCAACAGCTTCAAGCGCTGCAGGTGGACGTTGTCGTGTCGCGCTTGATACAGGATACAGGGAAGGTTGCAGATCACAGACTACCTCGACAGACAGACCTCTCGAGAGAAGGATAATGATACAGACTGGCGACTAGTACAGGAATCAACGGGATTGAGAGTATTCGGCGAGATTTGTTCGTAGAATCCGCGCAGAATCATGGCAGAACATAATTTATATCACTACGGGTCAGACAGAGTATATGTACTTATTGGGGCCAACACAAAGCCATTTATATTGAGGTACTGGCGTCACTGCCAGATATTTAGTTTCGGATTCATGAAGCTAATTACACGGATGTACTGGCCGCGTCACCGCACCAGCTAGTTAGGTTTTCCACCATTTCATGAATAAAAAAAGTGTTCGAAATCTTTGTCGTACTTTGTTCAATTACATTCAATAAAATAAAACACACCCACGGACTTCAAAACTGCGGCTGCAAAATGCAATGTCATTCTTGATGCAACCGTTAGGTAAGTATAAAGAAATACTCTATTCACACCCCTAACGGGAAACGGCCTCGAGTGAGTCACGAAGATAAAAGAAATTACGCAAAAAAGAGTTCCTCTATAGTTCGGAGTTTCGAAGAAAGGAAAGCGAGCGAAGGAAGGTTCGGTCCGGGGATTACCCCGAGTTAAATTCCACAATTCCGTAGAAATAGTCCACTCAACTCGCTAGCTAGTAAATGATTTACAATTTGGCCCCCCCAACTCGACAAACTTATAGTTTATTTCCATTGTCTTATTTTGTATTACTGTTCTAATGGTGTAGCATTTTCTAGTCTAGGAGGTGATATTGGCTGGTCGAAAGAAGCAGTGCTTCAGAAGCATGTGAATCAGAGGGGCCACCCTCTGATTCAGAGTAGTATGCGCTATGGGACTACTGGATTGCATAAACTGGGCAATACAATATTGGGAGTTTTTTTTTTCCTTATCCTTTCGTACAGCCACCGAATCGATCGACCTATATAACAATACATACTGTTTAGAACTAGGTCAATGATTTACATCGTTTAGTTAGAGCATTCACGTTGGCAGGGTCTCATCTGTTTCGGAGAATACATTTATTTAGTTACTAGATTTTGCCCGCGGCTTTGCTCGCGGTAGACTCGGTTTAATAACAAATCCGATTTAAACGCAAATGTGATAATAAAAGATCGCTTTTATTATATTCTCTCTCCCTTTCTTCACCT
This sequence comes from Nematopogon swammerdamellus, assembly GCA_946902875.1. Lineage (NCBI taxonomy): Eukaryota > Metazoa > Arthropoda > Insecta > Lepidoptera > Adelidae > Nematopogon > Nematopogon swammerdamellus. Next base: position 11,377,872 of record OX336341.1, on the reverse strand, counting down.
GCCTCCCTCCCCCACCTTCCCTGCCCTACCTCCTTCCGATCTTATCACCCCTCTCCACCCGGCACTACCATTCGACACTAAATTCCATTCATACTATACTTTCTTTCATACTGGTCAGCCCTATTTATTTATTTACTATGTAGCGTGATGGTATATAGCCTATTATATATGGTATATAACCTCAAGAACTACTCTTTACATTGCTGCAAACCGCATCAAAATCTGTTCAGTAGTTGCGGAGTTTACCTCAAACATACATACATACAGACAGACGTTCCCTTTTGTAAAAAGTAGAGATAGAGATAGAGAAGAGATAGAAAAGATAGAGATAGAGATCACACGAGTTGGAGAATTGAGACTTTGAGACCCTTTCTCGATTGAAACGAGAAAGTCCTCTTCCTCTTCTTTAAATTATCTTGACTACAGCTCAGAGACGAGACAAAATTAGCTAAGGGGACTTATATTTTCGAACACGCATTATTTGTTGCGGTCAAATCAAGCGTTGTAAACACGATTACGTCATCGCAATACTTGGCGGTCCTGTGACTGTGGACCCCCGCGTCGCGGAACCTATTGCAATAACGCTTCCGCGTGTCTAACTTTTATGAAGCAAAGCACTTTTGAATTTCAAGCCGAGACCCGCTTCGAACCAAACAATAAATTCCCCTTTAATAATAAACAAAAAAGTTTCCAGCCAGCTGCGATGCGACCGTGCATCCTGTCATTGCACCTTTGTATTAATTCTATAGGTACCCGTCTCACTTCTGCATATTACAGTCGATTAAAGTACGAAAGAGAACGATGCCATCAGTGAGCTTCGACCGAATTATTGAAAGTGGTTAAGTGGAGTAACCTTCCGCTCCTTTTGTTTTGAAATTTGTTAGCAGCCGTTCGATATTAACAAAATACTGCAAGTCTATTAGATAATGTCCATGACAGCTCTAGACTTCAACCATGTTCAAGCAGCAAAGGAAAGTTACAAAGTAGATTCGATCAATAATCGTAAATCAATCATTGTAATTAACCTCATATATTTGAAAAACTGCTACAAACAATAAAAACATAGCTGTATGTATGTATTTTAGGTAGGGCTCTGAAATGAAAACCCCCGTGACTTATCAAGTTCTTGCGAGTTTGTAATCTCCGATTTTGTCTATTTTGCTTTTGCAAAAGGTTTGCGATGCCTGTTCGACAGATAAGTAATTAATGGTCATGATGAATCACCTCTATCATCATCACTCCAGATGTGATTTGATGATTGAATAGAAATAACTTGTCAATTGTCTATCCAAATATATATTCTAGCTTATACATACATAGAGATACATTACTTACTTAAATTGTCTACAAATTAAAGCTTTACAAAATATTCTTTACAAAGTATCTGAACCTCGATCTAACCTTTTGGCCCGTGACCCGCTCCGATATGTTAGCGTGGTGCGCACAGCGCAACATAAAAACTTTCCTAACTTTTTATAACTGAATATGTCCAATTTTCAAATACATTCAACCAATTGGTTTGTTACATTACACCACAACCGCACAAATATCGGTTCACACAAAGCACCACACAATGTTGTTGTTCGAATATTGTTTTGTACAAAGACGTCTATTTTGTTTGCTCTCGGTTTCATTCGCACCGCGCCGCGCCGCGCCGCCGAACGGGACGACCCGCGCCGCGCGCGGGCCATGTCAAGTCAATATTGAGATGATATTGGATCATGTTCTGGTCAATCGAGTGGCTCGTCGCTCGTGTCGTGTCGCCGCGTCGACTTCGAGCCGAGGTCGACAGAGGTCGCGCGCCGCGCCGCCACACCACACGGAACCATCGGCACCGAAACAAACACCATGATCGCTGAAAATTCTTTGTCCGTCACCCACTAGTCGTCAGTCACGTTACAGAGACTCTATACACATTACACAACTCGAAGACTATAAAGCAGGAGATAACTTGCTTGATGATCTTGATATGACATGATTATGTTGATCTCGACATTTTTTTATGTCCTATACAGAGCTTTAGAATTTTGGCGTTTCCATAAATAAGCTTGGGTGGAATCTATAAGGTATTCTAGAATTTTAGGTTGTTTTTTGTACTGCCGTTTATTGTTTTTATGTTTATTGTTTTTTTTTTATTTCGAAGACTTTCCAGAAATATAGTGGATAGACAATCTAGAAATGGTCACTATATACATACATTTAACAACTGATTCTACTCTATGCTGCGCTGCTATGACGAATGCCTATACAAACGCGACATTGAGTGAGCAGGCACGTTCAATAACCTCAAATCGTAATAATAGTGAATGTGTGTTTTATTCCTTATTGTGCCAGACAAAGGGGTATGTCGACACAATGGGCGATTGAATCTCGACGCGGCCGCGATCCCGGCTATCCTGCTATCCCGCTGAACCGACAGGAAGGCTATAGTATAGTTATGTATGTATTCCCGCCGTACCCTGGAGCTATACTCACGAACATACCAGTCGCCAGTAACTCGTCAGTGAAGACGTAAACTCGACGAAACACTGACTGGCACTAAGGAGATATCGGGAAAAAGTATCGTGCGTTGTATGTGTTCCACCGAGTCATGCCATGCAGCAGATGGATTTCATTCGTGCTTACTTGCTGCTTGACAGTTATCTTGTCTGAATACTTTGCTAAACGTGGTGGTCGGTGTTGTTCTGCAATTCACCGGAGTTCTTGCAAAACAACACCGATTACTCTGCTTGTACTGTTGGGATACAGCGTGTGATGTATGTATGTATGCATGTATGTATGAGTGTCGTGCGTTTAACTATCAAATGGGTGGATCAACTTTTTCTTGTAACGTAAAAACCAGTTGCAAAGTCAAATAAAAAAATAAGTTTATTAAAATTTTTTACTTAGCTGAAAATCAATAAGTATAAAATACTTAGGTTGATAGGCAATTGAAATAAAAGAAGAGAACTATTTAAAATAAAACATTAACAAAATTTTTAGGGGTGACCCAGGGGACAATTTTGAAATTAGGTACTCAAAATTTTTTGTGCAGCTTCCTTCTTATTAATCAATAAATAAATCTGAGAGTTGCTGTAACTATTAAAATAAGGTGAATTTATCAAGATAATATCCTATTTTCAGACATATACCAAAAACAAGAAAAAGTTGATTCACCCAAATAACGTTTGACAGTTGAACGTACTTACGTAAAATACGTTTTTACATTCAAATTTTTTATAGAAATCGTATACTCGTGTACTCAGGTAATACGCCAACCGAAATTTCCAGACGACGACGTTCTGATTTTCGTGTGTGGCGTTTTCAGTTGCGAACTTTTTTGTGGCGAGATCTGCGACAACGCCTTTGAAGTATTTCATTGAAATTACATCCACCGAGCGTCGTTATAGAGTCGCTAATTAATTATTAAATACAATCGACTTGTCGGCCAGCGCCATTTAATTTACCATAAGAAAAATAAGAAAGATAAAATGAAAAAAAAAACTAAGCTCTAAAAGCTGCCCGTGCCCGAATCATTCTGCACTTTTTACCCGACCACGGCGAAGCCAAAGAAGGAAGGGTTATGTCTTATGTATGAGTTTGGCGTGTTTATTGTTTATTGTATAATTTCATCCGTAGGTAGGTAACCTACGCTTGGACATGTCGAAAATTCCGCCAGTGTATTTTTAAAGGATTTTTTCAGCGTAGGTTTTTTTATTACATTTTCATTTCAGAATTTTTAAGCTAACTTGAAGAGAAAATGTACATAGTGTGAATATGGAATCTCTACAATGGTATTACATTTCTCTCAAGTCAATATTATTATACCTATTATCGTGTGATAGATAATGAATGGCTGAAGTCCCTTCGAAACTCTAATTAGAACAGACCATCTTGAAAACAGCTGGATCTATTTCCACGAAACATACATAGCTGACATTCTCGCAAATACAAGCTTTCGATTTAAAAAAGCGTTAAATAAAAGAGTGCAACTCGCGTGGATAGGATTCCGTTTCCGTAACATTTCGTTTTCCACGAGACCTTTAGAACTTAGGATATTCATTTAGGTTTTCCTGTAAAATATATTTGAGGCCACCTATATTCCCAATTTATTTCGAAATTTTAGACGCAGTAGTTTTGGAGATAAAGGGAGCGGGGGATCTTTTAAACTATGCATTTTAAAATTATAAATATTTCGTCCAGTAGAGTCTGAGAAAATAAGCTGTGACAGACAGACAAGAGTGGTCCTACAAGGTTTTTTTTCTCTCTTTTGAGGTATGGAACCTTAAAAACGCGTCGATATCGCTCCAGCCGTTTCGGAGTAAGGTGGACACAGCCCGAAAAACACACAGCCGCACACACTACACAGACAAAGCCTTCAATCACACTTATAACTCCTCTCTTTTTTTATGAACTCGTATTTTAATGTATAGTCAACACACGAGAGCCGAAGCTGAAAAGCCGACATAGTCTGTCTCCATTCTTAAGTCTACTTTAAAGGTGATAAAACCAGACAAGTGCACGATAAACTGAAACACTAACGTAACAGAATAACTGAAGTTATCAGACGGCAAGAATATTTCGAGCGGCGCGCGAATTTTCCATCCGCAATTTTTCACCGGCAACCAATGATATTTAGGAAAGATAGGTTATTTATATGACATTCAGTGCTCGTCTATCTATATGACACATGGCACGTCCTTGAAAAGTTGAGAGGGAGAACTATAAAGTGATGCGCCGACTCGAATAGTCTTATTCCAATTATTAGAATTAGTGCAGAATCTCATTACTTACACACGACGGCATTTTCGATGTGTTAGCGGCTCGTGGCGTGGTTAACGGTCCGAACGCGTGCGTAGTTGGTGGGCGACTAACTTCAAACAGGACTGTGGTCTTGTATTTAATGTGCCGCTTGGGAGCTCAGATAACCTATCTACCTTCTTTTAACTTATAATATCATTGCCGGCAAAACCATTGTCTACCGGCCAAAGAATTCAATATTAGAACTGCTGTTCTCACACCTATAGCCTAAAATTTTCATAAAACGGTTCGTAAATATGTTTTGAAAGGTAGTTTATTTGCATGTCAATTATGGCAGAGTTATATCTACGTATATGTAATATCGCGTACATTATAATCACTTCTCACCTGCCCTTCTGTTCTGTCCTTCCGAATTCTTCTACCATCTGAATACTGTGCGCGGGATTCCCTGCATAGCGGCGCGGCCCGGGGCGCGGTGTTGTCGTCGCCGTCGCCGCGCCGCGCGCCTTCGTCGTCGTCTGGCAACTCACGGGATGGGGATTTCCCGGGACGCGCCGGAATTCCCGGGTGTACCAGGCGGTCCAGAGCGGGGCGGCGGCGGCGCGGCGCTGGCAGCCGCCGCGCCGCCGGTAATTTTGTTGTCCTCGGATATTTATTTGGTTTCAGCGGTTGCGGAGTAAGGCATTTAAGTAATCTGCTAAGGCTCCTTAAACCATATTATCGTTAAGGATGTGGAATAAAAAATAAACCTAATTTCAGCAGAAATGGCGACAACCTTGTAGTAGGTACACACACCGTACATGTAATGTAGTAAAATTTGTCGCCAAACTTTATTACCGATCATACGATGTTAACTCTGATCAGAAGTAAAATTTTAGGTCAGATGGGAAGCGTGCAGTACATTTACATCAAATGTTAAAAATCTTGGTTAAAAATAGGTAGATGAGTTGTCTGAGCTCCGCAAGTGGCACTTTAAAACCAGGGCAAATGCCCCGCCTGAACAGATACTTGTCTCTTTTTTGCTCTGAATAACAGACAGCCATCCTACTTTCTCTTGTAATATTGTGTCATCGCAGTCATGCAGCGGGTGGATCTTCGTACCTTACTAGCAAGTTATTTTGCTTGATAGTTATTTTGTCCGAATACTTTGCTAAACGTGGTGGTCGGTGTTGTGCTGTCATTTACAAGAGTACCTGCAGCACAAGTATTTTCAAAGGGTAAGTAAGACTTGCCATCCAGCGGGGTAATGCCGCAAGTGTTCTAGGAACATTTGAAAACGCCCCTTTTGATAGTTATTTTAATGTTTGTTAGGTAGGTTTTAATTCTTTAGTTATAATGATTACTTTTTAATATTTTATGACAATAAATGGAAACTTACAATTATCATATTGATATGTCACGTTAAGTTAAACCGATCTAGTCTTGGTTTAACAGTGTGACAAGGCAGCTAGTGTTTTTACGAGGGTCATAAAGTGCATTCGCGGTGTTGTATAGCGTCATTAGAATCAGCGAGACCTAGAGCAAAGTGCATAATATATTGTGCAACTCTGTAGCGCATATTAGTACATCAACTCCTAACAGTGCAGTGTGTCAACATCCAATGGTTCAACCATATTTTTTCAACCTCATGAAAAATGTATAATATATAAGGTATTTCAAAATTAGTTATTGTACGCTAAGGGGAGGTTCTGTATCGGAAATAGATCACTTTTGAAGCGATCGAACTAAAAACCTCTCGGGATCGACCAGTCGATCGCCATCGACCGTTTGGGCGCCACTGATGTAGGTAGAATGAGATGCGCTTCGCAACGCGACTCGCAAAACGGACGTAGGCAGTCACTCCGCCCCTCCGACCGCTGCTGGAGTGACGCACGCTGCGCCCCCGCAGTCGCAGGGCGGCGGAGGCACACTGCTGCACTGCACTTGTGATATTCTAAGGTGACACGATGATGTAATATATCACGCATGTCCGCAATCACGGATGACGCACATCACATCACTAGCTCTAGAGTTTTCTAGAAAGTTTATAATTCCTACTACTACTGCTGTACTGTAATGCAATGGCGTTATACTTAATTGGGTCCGGTATTCAAAGTGATAGTTCCACTGCATCTCTACACGTGCACGTAGTAAAAGCCGACTAACCCGACTGCCTATTCACCTCCGGTTACAACGGGGGTTATTACCTCTAGCCAACTTCGGTTACCTCTAGCCACAGTTACAGTACTGATGGCACTTTATTTAATCAATCAATCAATTATACATCAAACAAATTAATACTAGATTAACTTACAGCTATCAGTTACAGTAAATCTCTTCTCTATCTCTACTCTCCATCTCTATCTCTATTTCTATCTCTAATTCTTAAATAAAAGGGAACGTCTGTCTGTGTCTATCTATGTTTGAGGTAAACTCCGGAACCAATGAACAGATTTTGATGCGGTTTGTACCAATGTAAAGATTAGTTCTTGAGGCTCACTATAGGCTTATACCATCACGCTTAATAGCAATAGGGCTGAGCAGTATGAAAGAAAGTATAGTATGAACGCAATTTAGTGTCGAATGGTACTGCCGTATGAAGTGAACTGAGAAGGACGGTGGGGAGGGGAGAGCGAGGGAAGGGGGGAGAAGAGAGAGAGAGAAGAATATAAGAGAATCGATAGTTTATTATCATATTTGCGTTTAAATCGGAGCGATAAATGTTTGATGCGATAAATTTGCTATTAAACCGAGTTTACGGCGAGCGAAGCCGTGGACAAAAGCTGTCAATAGAAATAACACAGACACAGCTAACAGTTATTTGTCGGTTAAGTAATGTGACATTTCCCATACACTTGAGTTAACTGGAAACCACATTGTAACGGACGGAAGGTAGTGAAAACTGCCCTAAGGAGGTCAAGAGCCTTGCTAAAGGGGGACAGGCCAGCCGCCTCTTAGCTTGGCACGACCCTTCCACATTAATGCAGTTAATGTCATCGTGCCACCTGCTGCTTGGTTATCTTGTCCTTATTACTTAGCTAAACGTGGTGGACGGCGTTCTGTTGTTATTTACTCGAGTTCTTGCAGCACGACACTGATTACTCTGCTTACCCCACGCTTATCCCGATTGACAGGATACAACGTCATGATCGTATTCGGTGGTTCGGCCAATTTCACCCCCGAGGGGTGAACAAATATCCCAGAGGAAAATAATGTTTATCCGCAATTCTGAAGATGCGATGATTGCAGGAATCGCTCCTGTACTTCTCATATTCGATTCGTAAGTAAATACGTTTTCCTTCCGCAATTTCAGGTAAGGTGTAACAGCTCACGTCTGGTAAGAGTAGATCGCACGCACATGGAAAATGATAATATGTGCCTCCAAATCCACCATCCCGTACATATATTCCATGTACGGTAGAAGCTTGAAAGAAGGTATTCACGATGCACATAATTATACAGGGTGTCCCAAAACTCAACGTCAAGCGGGAACCAGGGACTAGGCAAGTTTATGACTAGCCAGGGAAAAATAAGAAAAAAAAAAATCTGAGTCATTTATTTTTTTAGAAAAAAATTGAACTGAATATTTTTTCGTAAAACTACAGTCATCCTGGGTTTATTTGGGATACTGATCAATAGCACAGTTTTTTAGGCTACCAACACAAACATTTTAACAATTATATTTGCAAATTTGTAGTCGTAGTACCTGAAAATGTTGTATGAGAAATTTTCAACGTTTTTCAAAAAAATGCTTATATCATAAAAAACAAATGACTCCGATTTTTTTCTTATTTTTCCCTGGGTAGTCATAGAGCAGGCTCCAAGGAGATGTTCGTTTGCAAAAATAGCGGACCGCGAAATGTTTTGTGATTCATCTACCTGATACCCTCGACAGTATAAAAAGCAATGTTGCCGCGCGCGCTCGCGGTTCTTTGTCATTTGTCAATTACAGCTAGTGAAATTTATATGCAAGCATGCCTCGACTTATACAAAAGTCAATGAAAAAAGCGATCTTTATGTAAGGTCTTTCAAAATTAGTTAATAGTACGCTAAGGGGGGGGGGGGGGGGGGGGGTTCTGTATCATATAGGGAGTAAAACCTATATAAAATTGGACCTTGGGCTTTTTTTTATGTAACATTTTATTTTTTTTATGTATTTAAATAAAAAAATAGGTGTTTGATTTTTATAGCTTAACTGATTCAGTTTCATAACAGTAACAAAAAAGTTTTCATTACCATTATGATGTAACACGTGTAAGTTGGTAAAAAAAATCAAATTCTTTATATTCCATACTAATAAGACTGAAATTGTGGTTTTTCACAATTTCTGAAAGAAAGAGATCTATGTGTTGGAAGATTTTTTTGTTCCTGGCATGAAACTGAAACGTTTAAGAAAAAATTTTTTTTTACATTTTACATTAAAAAAATTTTTTTTTGTAAAAAAAAAATCTTTGTTCTTCAAAAGTGATCTATTTCCGATACAGAACCCCTCTTAGCGTAGTATGAACTAATTTTGAAAAAATAATTTGAAATTATTATAATTTGAAAAACTTGTAACAAAATCAAACTGTTTCTTTCATGTGTAAGCAATTTTTCGTAAATTTCGTAATATTTCATCAATAAAATAGTTTTCTATTGGTGTAATGGCTAGTATTTTATTTATGACACATAATAGGCACCCATAAGTACTAATTTTCTAATGAAATTCCATAATTAAAACCAAATATCTTTGTAATTTACTAATAATATTTGTGAGGGAGGAGGGGGAGAGGGGGACCACAAAACTGGTTGGCAACATCTGTTAATTGTATGTCTGGGATCTATACAACATTCAGAAGTCAGAATGAGGTCCGCAATTTTTGCAAACGGAACTTCACTGAGAGTCCGGTCTATCATAAACTGACCTACTCCCTGGTTCCCGCTTGACGTTGAGTTTTGGGACATACATACATACACATACACCAGCCCATAATTATGGGCTGGTGTATGATTTTGAACATTGATTTTATTCAATGTTCAAAAGCGCGTCAACATCCACAGCGGCGGACCTACACTGGAGCCGCTCACGTAGTCACGTGACGTAAGCGAGTTTAGTGTGGGAAACGAAGAGGGTGGACCCCCGCATAAATTCCTCAGTCAAATTTGACTTTACAGTACGATGAAGTATCATGAATTAAACCTATTTTATAAAAATCCAAAAAATATTCATAACAGAAGTTAGGTATTTTTACCTAAAATCTTATATCGTTGATATCTTTGTTCGGAAAAATCCTCAGTCTAAACTTTCTTCACCAGAAATATTCAGGTAAATCATGAAAACTATATGTGAAATATCCAAAAAATATTCCTAGTAGAAACAGCGAAATTTTGATAAAATAAGTTTTTTTAATATAATTTCCACCGGAAAATTTCTCAGTCAAATTTTTTCACTGGAATGCCGTTTTATTGTCGTTTTATACTTACAACATGAAAATCCAAAAAATATACCATCTAACTATATTTTTTTCAGAAATTACCTTTTTACTCGCAGTGGAAAATTCCTCAGTCCATTTTTTTTATTGAAATAATTACAAAATTTTCTATTCTTTCGACTACGAAAAAATCCAAAAAAAAAAATATCAAGGGCAATATAAGTTATAAACATTTCACAAAGAAAGATTTTGAATGTTTTGCAATTCAGAACGCGCGCGGTTCAAGCGGGCTGCGGGGGTGTGGGGGGCTCGCGCCGCCGCACGTGGCATTTTCTATCGTCGTCGTACAATTCCCTCAAAACTGAAATGGCGCTCGACCTACCTGCGCAGTCAACCAATTTTAGGTCATCACTCGTAGATCATAGGGTAGATAATTGCTTCACTGCACATGCGCAAACCAAAGAAGCGAGCGACATTAAAGTCTACCCTATGTTCTACGAATTATGACCTAAAATTAGTTGACTGCGCTGGTAGTTCGAGCTGCATTAAAGTTCTGAGGTAACTGTAGGTATCACTCGCGTTCGGCGCGTGTATCTATCTGCACAATACAATGATAGTTTGTGTTGTGTGTGTGTCGAACGAATGTGGTGTGTTGTCTATATCGCAGCGCAGCGCACTCGTATTTAAATGAATGTGTAAGATAAATGTTTAATGGATGGATGAACAACATTTCTATGTAGTTTTCGTGTGTAGTGAGTGTTGCACCTATTTAAGAAGTAGGTACAGTACCCGGCAGTAAATAATTAACATCGAGCTTTAGAAAGAAACAATCCAGTTGTAGAGCGTCCTCCCTCTCGCACATAGCCGTGCGAGTTCGTGCGATAGAGACGACGACTGCCGGGTACCTTACCGGTACCGGGGCCCTTCCGTCTTCCGTGTCGGCGCACCACTAACCTGAGCAGCAAGCGATGAAGCTAGAGTTCACGCTTTGCCCGTCAATCACCATTCACCACAGCCACCCTTCACGCTCTTTTTTTTTATGGATACTGACACGGTCGGCTACATCACCTAGAACATCCGTGATGTCAGCCCATAACACCGGGTGAACTTGGTGCCACGTCAGAGCTTCCCTTCGGTCGTACCGGCTACACTGAACTGGACGGAAAACACAAACTATTTACATAGCCGTTTCGACCGACCTTTCATTCAGTGCGGTGGTACCAACCCGGGCGGGCTAAACCCTACCACCTAGTAATATAAGAAGGGAGTCATATCCCTTAGTCGCCTTTTACAACATACACGGGGAGAGATGGAGTGGGGCTATTATTTTAAAGTACCGGCACCACACGGTTTTTTTTATTGACAGCGCGTCGTATGGGCCGAGCCACCCACAAGGTGTCTAACGACGCCCATGGACATTCGGTCGTATGCGGGGGTTGCGAATGCTATGCCGGCCTGAAGGTGCCCATTCACGTCCCTCTTGAAGGACCTGAGACTATACTTGGGGGGAAATATATGGGCAGGGAGAGCGTTCCAGAGTTTACCGGTTCTGTAGAGGAAAGATCTGCAGAATCGGTTGGTACGCATCCGCGGTAAGTCCAGCGTGTAGGGATGCAATCCCTGCCCTGCGTGGTGCGTAGTTGGAAAGGGGGCGGCGGGATCGCATTAAACAGCTCCTCCGAGCACTCCCCATGCAATAAGCGATAGAACACACTTAGGGAGCCGACATCCCTACGGTGTTGCAGTGGTTCTAGATCGCAGGACACTTCGGGGTCACCCACTACTCGCACGGCTCGACGCTGGATTGAGTCCAGAGGCGCAAGCTGGTATTTGGCAGAGCCATCCCACAGGTGCGAGCAGTACTCCAAGCAGGACCTGATCTGCGATTTATACAGAAGCAGCTTTTGGTCCGGCGTGAAGTACTGTCGCACCTTATTGAGTACGCCCAGCTTTTTAGAAGCCAGCTTGGCCTTCCCCTCGATATGGCGACGAAAGTTCAGGTCGTGCGACAGTTCGACTCCGAGGACCCCGAAGAGTTCGCTTAATTTAAGCGACGTGCCTTGGAATGAAGGAGCCGGTGTAAACGCCAGTCTCTTCGCACTGAACGCGCAAACTTGTGTCTTGGAAGCGTTGAACTCGACCAAATTACTACGGCCCCATTCGGAAATAGAGCCGAGTGTGTGTTCGAGCTCGGACACAAGTCTTCGCCTCTTCTCATCCACAACATCCCGACTGGCTGAAGGGTGACTGGTGTAGGATCCGTGTGCCGTACTGTCATCTGCATAACAATGTATGTTGCCCAGAGACAGCATATCATTGATATGCAGAAGAAACAGCGTGGGTGACAACACAGATTCTTGTGGTACGCCGGCGTTCACTGACATTGCGTCCGACGAGCAACCGTCCACTAGGACCTGAATGCTACGCCCATGTAGGAAGTCGGCGACCCAGTCACAGAGGCCAGAAGGAAGTCCGTAAGCCGGCAATTTGCCCAAGAGCGACTTGTGCCAAACCCGGTCAAATGCATTGGCAATATCAAGGCCAATTGCCAAGGATTCACCATGACCTTCAAGCGATTCCCCCCAAAGGTGAGTGACGTACGCTAGGAGATCACCAGCAGATCGTTTTGGCCGGAAGCCGTATTGCCGATCGCTGATGAGGTCATTCGTCTCCAGGTACTTCATGAGCTGCGCATTGAACGCGCTCCATCACCTTACAGAGAAGGGAGGTAATCGCTATAGGTCGGTAGTTTGCCGGGTTTGAGCGGTCACCCTTTTTGGGGACCGCTTGCACAAACGCAGATTTCCAGGCCGCCGGCACACGGCCATTTGAATAGGAGAGACGGAATAGGCGCGTCAGCACTGGAGCCGGCCCACTCGCTTTCCTGACGTCTAGGGAGAGAAGCTCCGCCCGTACAGTCCGTTGTCGAAACTGCACTTCCGGCATGGAGTTCTCACACCTACGTATGGATGGGGGAGTGGCACCCCCATCGTCCAGGTTGGAGTTCCCCGCAAAAAGAGATACCAGTAAGTCGGCTTTCTCCTTTGCGGAGTGGGCAAGTGAGCCTCCAGGACACTGCACAGGTGGAAGAGAGGATGTTGCCAGTCGGAATGTTGTGGATGAGAAGAGGCGAAGACTTGTGTCTGAGCTCGAACACATACTCGGCTCTATTTCCGAATGGGGCCGTAGTAATTTGGTCGAGTTCAACGCTTCCAAGACACAAGTTTGCGCGGTCAGTGCGAAGAGAGCGGCCTTTACACCGGCTCCTTCATTCCAAGGCACGTCGCTTATATTAAGCGAACACCTCGGAGTCCTCGGAGTCGAACTGTCGCACGACCTGAACTTTCGTCGCCATATCGAGGGGAAGGCCAAGCTGGCTTCTAAAAAGCTGGGCGTACTCAATAAGGTGCGACGGTACTACGCACCGGACCAAAAGCTACTTCTGTATAAATCGCAGATCAGGTCCTACTTGGAGTAATGCTCGCACCTGTGGGATGGCTCTGCCAAATACCAGCTTGCGCCTGGTCTCAATCCAGCGTCGAACCGTGCGACTAGTGGGTGACACCGAAGTGTCCTGCGATCTAGAACCACTGCAACACCGTAGGGATGTCGGCTCCCTAAGTGTGTTCTATCGCTTATTCCATGGGGAGTGCTCGGAGGAGCTGTTTAATGCGATCCCGCCGCCCCCTTTCCAACTACGCACCACGCGCACTGGGCAGGGATTGCATCCCTACACGCTGGACTTACCGCGGATGCGTACCAATTGATTCTGCAGATCTTTCATCTACAGAACCGGTAAACTCTGTAACGCTCTCCCTGCCCATATATTTCGCCCCAAGTACAGTCTCGGTTCCTTCAAGAGGTGGGTGAATGGGAACCTGTCAGGCCGGTATGGCATTCGAAACCCCCGCATATGACCCAATGTCCATGGGCGTCGTTTGACACCTTACGGGTGACTCGGCGCCATATGTCGCGCTGTCAATAAAAAAATACGGTGCGGGTGCGAGGGCGAACACTGGCGAGCGTTGTGCGATGGAGGGGCAATATGAGCACAGAGCGGGCGCGATAATCTCGCGCATATTAGGACGATTGCTGTGCGGGGGGAAGGCGCGCAGGCCGCGCTTTTTTTATTACCGATGCAGGAATCCTATCCGGTCCATTCGCTTTCCTACCGTCTAGGGAGTGGAGCTCCGCCCGTACAGTCCGTTGTCGGAACTGCACTCCCGGCATGGAGTTCTCATACCGAGGTATGGATGGGGGAGTGGCACCCCATCGTCCAGGTTGGGGTTCCCCGTAAAGATAGATACCAGTAAGTCGGCTTTTTCCTTTGCGAGTAAGCAAGTGAGCCTTCAGCCTGCACAGGTGGAAGGGAGGAGCGGCAGAAACTCGGCTCGACAGATTTGGCAAGAGACCAAAACTCACGACTCCCAGTTGGGTGCTGGTTCAGTCTATCGCCGATTCTGCCGATGTATTCAAATTTGGCCCTGGCAATAGACCTCTTGCCGGATCGAGAGAGGTTGTTGTATTCCTTCCTCGAATTCTTCTTTATTTTAAGTACATTTGGATATTGCGCTTTGGACTTTGCGCATCGGGAGATGTTCCATAGGATGAGGCACGCCATCAGGCGAGAGGGCTTGTCACTTTGGCAGGTGCGGTGGGGTGGGACACATCCACCACTGGCAGACACCTCCACAGGTTCTTTATCAGTATCGGGGAGGGATTGAGAAGCCACTGGGTACACCCAGACCACATAACGTTCCAGCTCCTCACGGGTCACGGCTACTTCCGGGACGAACTGAATCGAGATGTGTAAGTGCGGGAACGGAAGGAAGGATGCCGACCACGGAGTATGTCACTGTGTGCTGTACGAGGATGAAAGTAATAATAAAAATATACCTATCTTATAGCTGCGTCTGTGGTCACTCGAAGATTACTATAGAAAATATATCTTAATATGCCTTGCTCAGTGATAGCTAGTAATATATAGTATAAGTCGATGGCCTTGCTATGATTTAACCTGTTGACTCCCGAGCGGGTCCGCGATAGCCCGCCGCGCCTAGTCCTCTAGCTCCCGCCGGGTCTCCAAGGACCCATAATTTATGCGCAATTTACCGCCGCACTATTTGACCAAATTCACTTTATTTTGCCCTGATCCTCTCTTGACTCAGGCAGCATTTTTTGAAAGGATGAGGAGCCTGTCTCCAAGAAACAATAATATTGGCTATGGAAACAATAACTTGCCGTCAGTGGACATATTGATAATCTGTCCGTGTGCGTATTTTTCAAGTAAGAGCGCCCCGTGAAAATAATGTTTATAAGTGTATTCAAGTGCATCTATGAGCTAAAGGTTAGTAAATAGTGTTATTTATTAGTTATTCTACCAATAGAAGATGCATTACGAGTTCGGGTGGCGACAAAAGTCATATTTTTCGTCGCTCAAAAATGTTTGTTTATTTTTGTATGAAATGTGTAAACAATGACTTTGAGGGCATATTTTTCATGGAAATATAGCTTATTTTTCCAATTTTCTTCGCATTATTATACAAACATACGACCAGTTGCAAAATAAAAGAAGGTTTAGTTCAAATAATATATTTATAAAATTGGTAAAAAATATCACGCGCGTGCCATCTCGGACTTTGCGGATGCTCTCAGGATGTTCATGTTGAACATCCGATTTCGCCGATTTCTGTAAAGAAAACGTATATTATACTTTACTATTTCTAAAAGTATGTTTCTTTACGAGTATTCTAATATAAATATTGTAAAGGTATGTTTTGAATTTATATTATAATGAATTTTTCAATTTTTTTTTGGGATTTTTTTTTCTAACTAAAATATCTGGTACTTCTGAACAAGGTAAGCCTCACTGTTTCACATGGATTTTAGGAAATTTTCTAGGCTTTCTAGGACAGAAGAGTTTATAGATCTAACTTTATTAGTTTCCGAAATATCTGCGTTTATGTCGAGGTCGGCGCTCATGTGCGCGCGCGCCGTCCGCGGGCCACGCCCATGGTGGGATTAGGGCGTTTTGGGCATATTATAACGCGGGAGCGCACAGTTAATATATATTATAGCTTCGTCTGTGATGGGCTAATATGATATTATATTTTATACCCATTTTTTAGGTTTCCGTATCCCGTACGGAAGCCTTTTACTAAGCCTACACCGTCTGTCTGTCCGTCCGTCCGTGTGTCTGTCCGAGGGCTGTATCTCTAGAACCGTAATAGGTAGCCCGTTGAAATTTTCACAGAATATGTGTTATTATGGCGGATATAACAACAAATAATAAAACATAGAAAACGTAAAAAATGAAGGGGCGTTACCATTTTTTTTTTTTTTTTATTGAAACTGACACTGTTGGCCACATCACCCACAACATCGGTGATGTGAGCCCATAACACCGGGTGAACTTGGTGCCACGTCAGTGCTTCCCTTCGGTCGTGCCGGCTACACTGAACTGGACGGAAAACACAAACTATTTACATAGCCGTTTCGACCGACCTTTCATTCAGTGCGGTGGTACCACCCCGGGCGGGTTAAACCCTACCACCTAGTATTATAAGAAGGGAGTCATATCCCTTAGTCGGCTTTTACGACATACACGGGGAGAGATGCAGTGGGGCTATTCTTTTAAAGTACCGGCCCCACACGGTACCATACAGGATCCGTGTTTTTTTTTTCAATGTGTTTTTTTCTAATTATTTTTGTCAACCCTACGCACCGATGAACAAATCAGATACTGATTTGTTCTGATACTGTCACCGCAAATTGAGCGTTATGTGCGGGTCGTTCTACTTATATTAGCTTGCACGTGACCCTCGCTTCATTTCGTCGGTATATTTACGCTAGTGCTGTATGTGCTAGTGCTCGTTGTGTAAGTATTCTACGAAAGCTAGCAACGTAGTAGGTAGATATGCATATGTACGAGTATCGTATCTCGCTCGTCTCACTTAGCTCGCGCATTCTAAACCGGACCCAACATGTAAGGACGTGGGGCGAACGGGGACAGGTGACGTCACGCGACGACGAGCCAAGTTGCAGCTGTGGAGCTTTGAAAATATCAAGTTGACGGTGAAATTATACTGGGTATTAAATATTGTTGAAAGTCAGAATGTATGACGTTATAGATACTTTTAAGTAGATAGTGTTCAATAAGGAAACACATCTTATTGTATAAACGCTTAGGTAAATAAAATAAATAAATAATTGTGTATTATCTATCATCTCCGACCGTGTGAAGTATAAACCTAAAAAAAACACTTTTTTCATACCTGAATGGACGCGCATGAATGTATATTTATTAGAATATAATATTCTTTTTTTTTCACGAAAACAATTTTTTAATTAACTTCATAATAAATCATATACATTTTACATCAATAAAAACTAAATTACCTATTCTAGCTAGTGGATTCTCGCGAGACAGGGTGCGACCGCGTGGCGCTACGCGCACGCGCTATCCGTGCAAGAAGAAAATTACTACGGAACCCTCTGTGTTTGAACAACGTTCGCACTTTAGTTTTTTTTTATTTAAGTACTTGGACTAGATTCCTGTGAGAAAGTTTATTTAGACCCGAAACTCCTTCAATGGTTCTGTGCCAGCCCAGACGACGACGACGACGGTCCGTAAGCCCTACACAATTTACCTAAATAAATACCCGAAATCCTCTCAAGAGATCCTCCTTTCTCAACCCAGAGTGTCACAAATAGGTGTCAAGTTGAGTCCAATTAGTTGTATAGTGAGTGTGCACAGACTATGTACAAACACGCATACAGTCCTAGAAAGCTGTACATAAAATACTTTATCAATGTTATGAATTCAATTATTAAATTCGGGCTCTAAGGGATAGAGAAGATGAGTAGTAACTATGGGGCTGAGATTAACAAATTATTGTTAAAAACCCTAAAAAAATAAAAAATAAAGTGTTGTATTAAATAATAATCATTATTAGTGAAGTGATATGATAATGATAATAATGCAATTGGAGCAATTGGAATGAACTCAACATTTACCATTTTTAACCGACGAAAGCAAAAAGGAGGAGGTTCTCAAGTCGACGTGTGTATTTTATTATTTTTAATGTATGACCACGCACTGCTTTTTACAGAGTAGTCCGATTTTGTGACATTTTTAAAGATCTACCTGAGCTCTTCTGCAGTGTCAGTTTCAGAAATAGAGACCAGATGACTTGGTTTTCGAAATATGTACGTAACCATAGAGAGACAGAGGGTGCGGAGCGGAGTAGTCTATCGGGGTGGTCATACAAAGTCGTATTATCAGTCTGGACATCCCTACAATATTCCGCAAAGCTGCTGGTTGGTTATGGCACCTCGATGCGCGTCGTTTTTTTGCTGTGTCGCTTAATTTTGCTGTGTAGAGCACTCTTGATCTTTCGGCACAGCCACCCATACTGGTTTCATGAAAAAGAAAAAAAAATGGTGTAGAATAGAGAAGAATTCGTCTCTATTTTCTTTCAACTCCGCTTTACGTGAGCGCAATACAATAGTATTAGACTAAGAGCGGGCCGTATGCAACCCTACCTCATCGAGTAGCAAGATGTGACTTATCTAGGCTGTTGCATATTAAAAAGTTATGTTTTATAGTACAGGGTTGCCTGGGCGTAACCTGGAGCATTTTGTACAGTGACCAAAAAAATTATCCTTTTTTTTGGTGGAATTTACCTCATCGAGTAGCAAGTAGGTACATAGCACATTCGATAGTGCTAATCAAGAAGTGCCAAACTGCACAGGGTTGCCTCGCCCAAACCTGGCACTTTCGTGATTCAGCCTAATTTTAGGGTGGCCAAAAAAAGGAAAATTTACCTCATCGGGTAGCAAAATGAAACTCGTGCCATTCGAAAGGTCCCATCATCCTATTATTAATTAATTTGGGTTGCCGGCCCTATACCTGGAGATTTTCTTATTCAGCCGAGTTTTATGTTCGAACGTAAAAACTAACTGATGCAAGAAAAACGTAGAAATGAGTCCAGTGGATAGTTTAAATGAGATTGTTTAGATGTAATAATAGATTATATGTATAAAGTTGGAGCTACACGACCTTGAACATTTTGTACGGTGAGCAAAAAAATAAGATAATGCAAAAAAACTACGAATATTTTAAAAAGAGTGTACATCTATTAGATGTAATCAATTTCGATGTTTTTCCATTAAGCACATACTTTTTTTTAAATATGTTCACTTAACCTAACACTACACCCGTGTATCCCTTCTCCGACACTGTCTCACTCAGTGCGAAACACAAAAAATTAGCTTCTCGCAGCGGTGCTTGCGTCGTTTATACTTTTTGGAGAATGCATCCTATACATTCCTAGTACTACGGCAATTTTATTTTATTCGGTAAATTCACAGCGATAGCATATACGTATATTAAAATGAGTATATAAAAGTGTTTACAGAAATCGCCAATGAATGAATTTACACACATACTTGAGTTCTTTTATACATTAATAGAAAAATACCAAAAATGTATGTATCTATGTCGATAGCAGATGGGTTTTCCCATGCATTCCAATGACGATAGTCGTCCCTGCATGCGGGAATTCCGTTATGGGTTTCTGGTTCTGCGCCAACGAGATAGCAATAGAAAAACAGATACAGATAGTGAAGCCGACGCATCTCTTTTGTTTTCAGCTGGCTTCAACACGATTTATTCGTATTCACTTCAGTTCAGTCCTTTGTTTGAGAGTGAGATAACGCAGGTGTCGGTTAGTGCGGTGTTTTCATTTTGCTGTTCAATCACTTCATATTTAATTCACACAACACAAATTGGTAAAAATACCAGCAAAATTTTGTATATTTCGCATAGAATTCACCGCACTAACTGACACCTGCGTTATCTCACTCTCAAAGACTTATATGTTCCCCACGTGGTGAGGATTTACGCGGGTGCATACAGATCCCCTAACCCCAGTGCGTCAAGAACAGAGGCATTTTATGAGCATCTTAGCAGTACGGCAGACAAACTCCTTTGCGAGTTCCCTACGGCGGAGTTAGTGATTCTGGGTGATTTCAATGTTAAACCTCCCCAATCACTGACCATGCCGGCAGGGAGGCTTACAACTTGGCCATTGCACACGGTTTGACGCAGTTGGTGTCCGGAACTACTCGGATACCTGATAACCCGGCCCATCGACCTAGTTTGTTGGACCTTGTGCTGGCTACAGAGCCAAATGGTTGCAAGGTGAGGGTCGAAGCTCTCCTCGGAAACTCTGACCATTGCCTTGTACGCTCAACTGTACCAACTGTACACTTCGCGGAAGCACGTGAATGTAGTACGCGAACATTATGGCACTACCGGCCAGGACAATGGAATGACTTCCGTTCCTTCCTGGAAGTATACCATTGGCACGACGTTTGCTTCTCTTCTCCAGACCCAACGCTGTGTGCCCAATCGGTCGTCGATGTGATCGCACAGGGTAAGAATTTCTTCATACCTACCTCCACCGTTCCCATCGGCGGCCGCCATAAGCCTTGGTTTGATTGTCAATGTAGGCTGGCTATTGACACTAAAAACAAGGCTTATAGGAAATGGCTGCAGAATAGGTCTGTCGAGAACAGACGAGAGCTCAACGTCGCTGCTAGGCCCTGCAAACGAACGCAAAACTTGGCCAAGTTCAGGCACGACCGTGGAATTGGCGCGAAACTTCGGGTAGCCGCGCCTTCTGGTCTCTCGCCAAATCCATCGGTCGGAATTTCTACCGTCCTGCTACACTTCCGCTGGAATGTCCGAATGGCTCGCTCGCTATACTCGCGAAAGAAAGGGCGAATACCTTTGCACGCCTTTTCGCATCCAACTCAAACATGGACGACCTGGGCGCCAACCCGCCTTCATTACCCCATTACGGGCGTACGATGGCAAATATTAGGTTCCACCCCAGAGTTGTCTATAAAACGCTACGTGAGTTGGATATTTCGAAGAGTAGCGGGCCTGACGGTGGCGTCCCGGCGATCGTCTTGAAAAATTGTGCTCTGGAATTGGCCCCAATATTCAAACGCTCCTATTCCTCCGGTTCAATGCCTTCTTGCTGGAAGAGAGCTTCGGTCCAGCCGGTCCCCAAGAAGGGGGACCCAGCGAACCCATCGAACTATCGCCCTATTGCGATAACCTCACTTTTGACTAAAGTTATGGAGCGCATTGTCAACTCAGCGCTCCTGACGTATCTAGAAGACTCTAAACTCCTCGACGACAAGCAATACGGCTTCCGCAAGCAAAGGTCGAGATCTTCTAGCGTACGTCACGAATTTGTGGGCTGAAAGGCTCGATGGTTTTGGGGAATCGCTGGCGGCCGCTCTGGACATATCCAAAGCATTCGATCGCGTCTGGCACCGGGGACTCTTAAGCAAGCTTCCGGCCTACGGTGTCCCTACAAAACTGTGCACTTGGATCTCCAGCTTTTTGATTAGTCGGTCGATCTTTGTCACCCTAGATGGTGCCTGCTCGGCCGACTACTCAATCAATGCTGGTGTTACACAAGGATCCGTGCTGTCACCTACGCTGTTTTTATTGTTTATTAACGACATGCTCTCGCTCGGCGAAATACATTGTTATGCGGACGACAGCACGGTGCACGAAGGGTTCATCAAGGATTGGAAGGGTAGAGTAGCCTCAGCAGCAAACGCAAGAGGCGAAACTGTTGCTCGGGTTGACCAGGTTTTCGAAAAATTATCCTCTTGAAGGAAGAAGAACTTGGTCAACTTCAACGTAGCCAAGACGCAAGCTTGTGCCTTGTCTACTAAGGCTGATCCGTTTCCTCTCCAAGCCACTTTCCAGGGCAGCCAAGTCCCCAACGATGGTAGTCTGGGCGTCCTGGGTATGGATGTGTCCAAGAACGTTGGGTTTCGATCGTTCATAGAGTCCAAGGCGAAACTAGCGTTTCGAAAATTAGGGATCCTCTACCGATGTCGGCGATTCTTCACGCGCCGGTTCAACTGCTTACACTCTACAAAGCACAAGTAAGACCGGTGATGGAATATTGCAGTCATCTTTGGGAGGGTTCCCCTGAGTACCTTCTTTAGGCCTTGGATTCTATTCAGCGACGAGCCATTCGTCTCATTGGTGACTCTGTACTCACAAAGGACCTTCAACCTCTAAAGCACAGACGTATCGTTGGTTCATTGAGTCTGTTTTATCGGTACTACTATGGCCGCTGCTCTGACGAACTTGCTTCCCTTATCCCTCCTCCTCCTGTTCGCCTTCGCCAAACCCGCCATACTCTCGTGAAACACCATTTGTAGTCGACAGAAGAGTTCTTCGAACTACACGATTCTCTAAATCGTTCTTGTGCCGCACTGCCTTTGCATTGATTTACCCCGCATTTTCCTGTGGAACGGGCTCCCAGAGAATTCCCCACTCCTACAATCCACGGATCTTCAAATCGCGGGTTAATAGTCTTTCCCCAGCAACATTAGTCCACCTCTAAACCGGTCTGGCACCTCCTCGGCGGTGAAATTGGCTGCGCCTGAGGCTCGACCTCGGGCAGAGCCACCCAGCTCGGAAGCAATAAAAAAAAACTAGGAATGTATAGGATGCATTCTCCAAAACGACGCAAGCACCGCTGCGAGAAGCAAATTTTTTGTGTTTCGCACTGAGTGAGACAGTGTCGGAGAAGGGATACGCGGGTGTAGTGTTAGGTTAAGTGAACATATTTAAAAAAAATTATGTGCTTAATGGAAAAACATCGAAATTGATTAGATCTAATATATGTACAGTCTTTTTTAAAAATATTCGTAGTTTTTTTGCATTATCTTATTTTTTTGCTCACCGTACAAAATGTGCAAGGTCGTGTAGCTCCAACTTTATACATATAATCTATTATTACATCTAAACAATCTCATTTAAACTATCCACTGGACTCATTTCTACGTTTTTCTTGCATCAGTCAGTTTTTACGTTCGAACATAAAACTCGGCTGAATAAGAAAAGCTCCAGGTATAGGGCCGGCAACCCAAATTAATTAATAATAGGATGATGGGACCTTTCGATTGGCACGAGTTTCATTTTGCTACCCGATGAGGCTGATGAATTAGGCTGAATCACGAAAGTGCCAGGTTTGGGCGAGGCCCTGTGCAGTTTGGCACTTCTTGATTAGCACTATCGAATGTGCTATGTACCTACTTGCTACTCGATGAGGTAAATTCCACCAAAAAAAAGGATCATTTTTTTGGTCACTGTACAAAATGCTCCAGGTTACGCCCAGGCAACCCTGTACTATAAAACATAACTTTTTTAAATGCAACAGCCTAGATAAGTCACATCTTGCTACTCGATGAGGTAGGGTTGCATACGGCCCGCTCTTAGTCTATATTGTCGATCAAGGACAATACAATATTGTCAAGGACAATATTATTATCGATAGATGAATTTGTCCGTCATTATCTCTCGCGGCAAGCGGCTGGCTAGACAGCACATATCGCATTACACAGGCGGAAGGATGGCGAGTCGGCTAGTACGACGTCTAGCGAGCAGCTCAATTACAATTTACAAGCCATTTAGCTTTACCAAAATAAATTCCCAATTGCTGTGACTCCCGTGTTTTCCGGTCAGTTCAGTGTAGCCAACAATACCAAACGCGGGAGCACTGAAATGGGTGATCTTCTATTTCAACAGGAACCATGGAGTCGAGTGGTGGTACGCGGGTGTAGCCTCATCATTCCGATATGTTTATGTTCTGTGGTGTGGGTGAAGTTGGTGATGAAGCCAGCCATATCTGGTTCCATAAACAAAATGCCCCATCATCGACCAACACCTGCCCCCTGTGCGCTACTGTGCAGTACCTGTCAAACATTATTACCGCTCGTACGATGTACACTCAGACGCATAGTCGAGTGTTAGGTGAGAGGGGGAAGAATGGGAGAAGCGTGTGAATTGATTAATTGAAACGAAAGATTTAGTCCCGCACCGTCACTCATATTAAATTATGAAATCGGCTTACCGGTGAGATGATGGCGAACGCATCGCTGCAGCTCGACGTTTCGAGTACTATAGCTATGGGACCCGTTCTCAAGAGGACGTGCTAGCTCCTCCTGCTCCAGTCACGTGCTGGCTGCCGGAGGAGCTAGCACGTCCTCTTGAGAACGGGTCCCATAGAGGACTCGAAACGTCGAGCTGCAGCGATGCGCTCGCCATCATCGCACCGGTAAGCCGATTTCATAATTTAAAATGAAACGAAAGTTCTTACGCAAAGCTTATGGAGTGAGCGGCAATGAAGTTTGACACGTAGGTAACGAGAATGGTTATGCAACCTGACATTATCATATCCTCAACGCAAGCGGAGCCGCACGCACCTCGCTCGCCTGAATCGAGATTTGCAGTCACCTTGACATGTAATTGAACTTAGCACTGGCCGCGGTACTAAGCGGCGCGTCCGAGCGACGACGACGACGCGTCGCCGGCTGTCTCAAGGGCGGCACTTGTGCAAACAGACAGACGATCGAACCGTTCCTCCGCTATATACTCGCATGTATATATATTTTTTATCATCGCACTAAATATTACAAGTGAGCAGAAACGTCAACCGTTAACCCAGACAGTAAGTTATATTTTATGTAACCTAACCACTCCTAATGAGCTCTTCCGTTCAACCTTTCTTTCCAGTTCAAGCTCCAACAGATTGCTGTCAGGACTTACGCACTTTCCGATGAGCATTAATAAAGTACAAGGTCAACTCCTAAATCCCTTTTTCGGTGAATTTCGCAACCCAACCCTCAGTCAGCGGAGCGTGCTTCCGCGAGCCCTCTCTGTGTCTTTATCTTCGGCGTTTAGGGTTTCGTCGTACTTACCCACTGGTTAGTGAAAATAAAAGTATGTGACTGAACTGCCTAGAAAGGCTACGCCACGTCTAGAAGACCATGCCGTACCGACGTTTCAAGTTATTATAAGTAGGTATTTGAAATTTGAAGAAAGAAAGATAATAATTCGGCGCACAGTAAATTGCTACACTAGAATTTGTGACACGCAGCGTTACACTATGTCCTAACCTTTGACCTAATCTAATGTTCCTTGCACTATCGTACTCTCTGGGTTGGATGGAACACAGAATCCGTGTGTATTTCGGCAGAATATTGGTCGACTTTCGTTGCAATTTGAATAATTTGTAAACCCACTGATCTTAATCTACTGCGCCGCCGCGCCGCGCCGGCCGCCCGCCCCGGTACGACAATTCTAAATGCGTACTCTCTCTCTCTCTCTCTCTCTCTAGGTACTCCAGGTACCAACCAATAGAGTATAATACGTAGAACATAAGGGTTCAGTGTTGCGTACAGAGTAACGCACCCTTCGCTGAAACGATGTTGTCAAAAGAACACCCGCACATTATGTGCTAGACTAGCGTGTAAGTAGTCTCAGCTATGTATGTATGCAGGTGTAAAGGTGTACGAACCAGTCTAATGTACTATGTACGAACCTGAGCCGCACGTATGCCGTGTATGTAGGAAAGCACATACATACTATACATAGATAGATGTCCCTCAGACAGAACACAATGCGAACATAATCAAGAACAAGGAACCGCACCGCGCGCCCTCCGCACCGTGGCGTGACCCAGATTCAAAGGCCAGATTTGACCTTGTTTGTGCGCCTGTAGTTTCATTCCAAGTTTAGTGCGACGTGCGTTTAGTAAACATCGTATAGCGCGAATGCTGTGTAGGTACACACACATATAAACAGAACTAGTGCAGTTCATGTGATGCAGATCGCAGTGCAGATTCGTGTGTTCGTGCGTTGTGTGCTCTGCCTGTTGTCATTTTGTGTCTTACTGAATAAACGTCGTGTTTTCCAAGTTCCTTCTATTATTTATTTCTACTACATCACCAGCACCTATTTCGAAGCTACAAGGGGCTCTGCGCGCTCCATCAGTCGCAACTATGGTCCCAGGGCTAGTGCCATAGACGCTGTTATTAGTTTGCACGGCTCAGGAATGCGACGACGCGACGTTAACATAATAAAGTTTGGGATCATCATCGGTCGTAAGGTCAACCGATCGCGTTGCGCCACGGACGAAGACGTTGGTACAGTACAGAGAATGACAGAAACAGCGCCTTACAACATATTATAACTCTATGGCGTCACATATTTTTTGATTTTAGTGTTCGTGTTTGTAATGCACATCACATTCGCGATAAATTATATTTTGTCATCCTAAACTTGGAATAAAGCTTCTGGGTTGCGGGCAAGGCTGCGATCGTGAAGGCTGAAAGCCTAGATATATTATTCATGGTATCGAGAGTATCGACTGGCGTTGCAGGTCTCAGGCACACGATGTAGCCGGTGGTGCTCTGTTAAAAACACGTGCACTTTTACATCGGGGAAAAATTTGTGGCAAGGGCCACTTAAATGCAGAGCTTTCAGGTAAACAATGGTGGAGCACAGTAAGTAAATGTATCTCATGTTATTTGAAGAAAACTGGACTTTCTTTCATCATTTTCTGAACTATTATTAAGTTTCTTTGTGCCAAACGTAACGAATGAGCTTTTCGAAAAAAATACATTATAATATCTACACTAAAAAAATTATATCGAATCTGCAATAGAAAACATTCATGTATAAAATAACATAAGTAACTTTAATTTATTTGTGGAAAAAGAAGGAGAATAATATTGTCCATTTATTATTATTATAGCCTAATGCGCTTCGTTTATAATTTTTTTAATTTTGTAATTTAAAACGCTACAGCGCACCCTATGCTGGGCTTCGGCCTCTCGCGCTCGCGAGGTGCGGTCTACTCTCCCTGGCTGACCAGGCCTGTCTGGGAAAGGTTTTGTCCATTTACTATAATATAAATGTAAAATAAAAAATACAACGAATAACCAAAATATATTTCTAATCTTACGAGATAATATATAATAGATAAATAAATTCCCTCTCATCAATCCCACGCCCCGCGCCGCGCCTACTGCGCTCTTCCGGCATCGCTCTCAATTTGCAAACAATCACAGTACTCGAGGGAGTTGCTCTTCTCCGACCTCCTCCGCCCCGCCGCCGCCCGCGCCCTGAGTCAATTGTTCTGTTCGTGTTAGTTTGTACCGCCAAAGTAAGTTAAAGGATAGACGGGGCATTGATTGACTCGTTGAGCAGATGAAAAGTAAATGAATAGTGCATTCGCGACGTTGACCCGTTTTTTTATGGAAACTGACACGGTTGGCTACATCACCTACAACATCTGTGATGTCAGCCCATAACACCGGGCGAACTTGGTGCCACGTCAGTGCTTCCCTTCGGTCGTGCCGAACCCTTCTAAACTGCGCTTAGAATTTAGGAGTGGTGTGATAACCTATTACAGTATTAACCGCAGAACAACGATCGGGGGCCGTCTTACCCCACCCGGCCGCACTTAGAGCTGTTTCGATAGCAGCAGTTCCATGCTCCGTGGTATTAACTAAATGATAAATTACCATTGTTGTTTATTGTTTATTTATGATCTCTTGGCAGTACACTGCGCTCAGATTTGTCATATTTACATTGTAACATTTCGCCAGCCAGTTCGATTATCACAGCGAAGAAGAACTGACCAGAAACTTCACTGGAATTTTTTTCAATGTGCACTTAGTCTACTTTACAAAAATGTTTGCCACCATCTAAACACGCATGTGCTCTATTACCTACCATTTCCAATTACCTACTCCTTTACTCGTCAGTCATCCATCATCCAAAGACTGCAATATTGTAAGATTTTTGACAAATGCAGCATTTCATGACAAAGTGAAAATTTTGTAATATGAAATTACATTATGAAGTTATATAACTACCCACCACACTGTCACATGAAGCAGGACAGTCTCCACAAACAGCACCCATTGCATACTCGTTATTTATGTAGCGATATCGTATTGGTTTCCGCCTTTCGCGCAGAATTTTAATTCACTGCTCTGACCCATGAAGAAATGCCCTGATGATCATGTACTCGTATGACCTTCCAAAAATATCGCATCTCAAAAAAGTAATTTAAGGATATAACTTTAATTATATAACTATCGCGTTCATAAGTCAACCGATTTAGATATGCGTCTGTATATAATTATTGCGATATACAAGATTTTTTGCATTCCTAAACCTATAATAAAATCTGCATAGGTACATCGATCCAGCCGTTTTCGAGTTTACTCATTTTTAAATAGTAGACACGACTTTGTTACACTTTCACACGCTCAATAACGATCATCATGTGTCACGCCTGATTCCCAATAGGGTACAAAGGAAGCTGATCTCCACGTGACATGGTCTTGCCATGTCTTGCTTGACACGCGCCGCCGCCGCCGCCTCTTCAACACTCATAGTGTCTCTCGTGCCTACTTGTAATTATCTCCCTCCAAAAGCGGAGAGTCGATGACCTGTCGTCGGTGTCGAGATATCTGAGCCTAATATCCGTCCCTTCAGGGGGATGTCGGAGTAAAGGCACACTTGACCGTTCATTTGGAGAATAAAGCAGGATAAGTAAACTGAAATAGGAAGGGTTTACAAGTAAAAGGTAGGCTATTAGTACCTACATTTAAGTAGAGGGAATTAAACTTTGACAACAAGCGTTTTGAAAGCTTAAAAAGCTCTGATTGTTTTGTATGTCGCATAAGAAACTAAATAAAAAAATCATTCAAAAGAATTGAGAAGGCATGAACTAGTCTAGTCGAAAAATCATTATAAATGTATGTGCACAGAGACGAAATTACAAATATATGCCTGCCTCTGTCACACTCGTAGATTCTAAGGTTTAGAACTCAAACGTATGTTTTCAAGACGCGTGTTATGAACTTATGATGAGCTGTCCGATTATGTTGGCGGCACAGTAAATTATATGCTACATGCTACGTATGATAGTTTAATTATTTACTGTAAGTAAATATTTACAATTTATACGAAATAGGAGAATAAAAAATAAATAAAAATAAAACTTCCCAGATATCAAAACAAATGAAATAAAAAATAGTTTATTTCGTAATATTATTTTATTAAACACAAAAAAACAGTAATAAAACTAACCTTTGAAACTGTGTACCCTGCTGTCCACGCTAGACCTTACAGCAGTGCTTTCGGATACATTCTTATTTACAGTCTATGCTAGCATAGATCCACAGACATATCTATAAATATAAGACCAAAAGACATAACGATTAACATTTTTGTAAAATTTTACCGTATCTGTGACATATTTTTTGACATTGAAAATGTCTTTTGGTTCGTTCCAGTATAGGCCGCGATTTCACGAAAAAGTGCGATCCCCTTATATCTCGGAGAGTTGTGAAGACATGATATTAAAAAAGACAGACAAAAGACGCGTATTCATGAGAGCTGTAAGGTGCAAAAAAAATTATTTGTTGTAAAAAAAAAAAAAAAGAATTATTCAAGAAAGTAAAAAACGAAAAAAGTTATGGCCGAAACAGTGAAAAAAAATTTTTTTTTCCCAATTTTTGATTTTGGCGCTCGATATTTTGGAAACGAAGAATGATATCAAAAATTTGAGAAAAACTCCTCTGGACAATTTAGTCAGCTACAATTTGTGCCTAAAATTCGATCGGGCGTCTTCTAACCTAACCTATATTCTTATCTTCTATATCCTTATATTATATTTTTATATTTAATATTTATTAATTTGTTAGTTTAGTTAGACATAATGTCAAGCTTATCTCTTTTTTCTGTCTAAATTTTAGTTTACATTTTTTAAGCTGCTTTTGTTTTTGAAAAATAATAAAGAATTATAAATGTAATGTTTTTTTTTATTTTGTTGAATTTCAATGCTACGCATCTTCTAACCTATCCTATATTCCTATATCCAACGAGCCCAAATATGGTGGATTTATCATGTGTAGTTTAGGAGTTCCTATGGCTTCCTTCCAGCTCCATCATCAGAACCCAACTAACCTTTTCCTTATCCCGACTTTCTCGTGTCGCTCAGCGACAATATTTTTTCGAATTCCGTAGATTCATTTTCAATGTGCTCGATAGTCGTGTAAGGCACGAAATCTGTGAATTTTTTATATTGATTTATTTATATCATATTAATAGCCAAGACAATATCTATGGTCTCACGGACACGGGCATAGATATTACGAATATAACCCGACTACGGTTATATATAATATCTATGGGCACGAGCGGACAGCAATATGACCTGCTAACGGGGAACAAATCGTCGGCTAATTTGCCGATAAGGTTCGGTGTTAATTAGCTGCCCGTGCCGCCATCTAGCGGCGAGCGTCTACAGAGTCGATATCTGATCAGCGCCGAGGTGTTCTAATTGGAAAACTACTTGTAGAGCCAAGATTAACATTGTAGTGAGTGAAAGTAAGTGTTCGAGTTATGTTATGGTAGGTATATATATATGTATATATATAGTACGCATATATAGTAACGCGCACAACATATTTTATTATCCTTTAGAAAAGAGTGTAAGACTGCTCACAAACAGCTCTGCAATTTGGTACTATATTCATATAAACTGAACGTGTTTTCTTTTAATAAATAAAAACAAGAAAAAAAATATTTATTCGTAACTCGTAAGCTCTATTCACCTTAGTTCGAGATGATAAAACGAAATAATTTATAACGATGAATAAGTAAAAAGTTAATATTGAACGGAAATCAGAAATAACAAATATTTGTCTAGTATCATTCGTGTCACGATTATATGTCCTGATTGTTAAGAAGGATTTGACGAACGTAAATTTTTTATCGAAAAAAAGAAAGCAAATAAATATTCAACGTCGGCTTATACGTGACCTACTAATACTATATACGAGTATATATTATATTAATAAGGTGCACAACATATTTTATTATCCTCTAGAAAAGAGTGTAAGACTGCTCACAAACAGCTCTGCAATTTGGTACTATATTCATATGAACTGAACGTGTTTTGTTTTAATAAATAAAAACAAGAAAATCAAATATTTATTCGTAACTCGTAAGCTCTATTCACCTTAGTTCGAGATGATAAAACGAAATAATTTATAACGATGAATAAGTAAAAAGTTAATATTGAACGGAAATCAGAAATAACAAATATTTGTCTTTGTTTTACTTATGGACTCAAGTATCATTCGTGTCACGATTCTATGTCCTGATTGTTAGGAAGGATTTGACGAACGTAGATTTTTTATCGAAAAAAGAAAGCAAATAAATATTCAGCGTCGGCTTATACGTGACCTACTAATACGAGGTGTATAGAGACGGAGTGAAAACGTAAAACAGTCGGAGGAAGGCGAGTTTGTTCTATCCGGGATCTCTGTTAATCCATGCACGTCCCGCGCCCGACGTAAAGAGGTCGGCTTTTAATTTAAACCGCAGTCGACTTCCCCTCTCCCTCCCCCCTGTCCGTTGCACCCCGTCTCACCGCCTCAGCCCGCCTCATTCCGGCGCACAGAAAGCGACCACACCTCGGGAAAAACACTGACAGGAAAAACTCCGCCGAGGGAAAGGCTGACGGAAGTTACAAGAGTGCACTTTGAAAGGCTGCGGGAAATGGAAAATTGTCTGAGGTAACAATTTTCTTTGCGAGTACCTTGTAGGGCAAAACACTTGTTAGTATATCTGGCCACCTAGTAATGCGGCCTATTCTCTTCACGTCCCTATAATTAATTTCATTTATTTATTTATTTCAAAACAATCTGCATTGTGTCGAAACCAATTATAAGAATGAACATAATTTAACAATTGACAAAAAAAGAACTATAAAATCCACACGCAAAACATCCTAAATAAATAATTGAATTATGTGTGGTCATCACGAAATGCACTTACCAAATTCGGAAAGAAAAATAACGTATGTCTACTTCCTATAATATTATGTTCGAACCGAACCCACTGCCTCTCACGAGCGAGGCAAAACCTTGACAGCTTCACCAAGAGCTGTGCTCTAATTGGATTCCCGAGTTATATGTATTTCTCGGTACTCCGGCCATGTCGGCGGCCCTATTTCAAAAGTTAGTAAAGGATTTACTGATTTAGTTTTTTTTTCAGCTATTTATTATACAGAGTCACAGATGGGAGACGTAGGCCCACTTGCACCAACACGAATTTAACTATAAACCAGTTTAACTCGTTAAACTAGCACCCGTTGTATGTGGGAACCGCGTTTGAACCGCGTTTAAGTCCATAACTCGCTATTTAACTCTAAACTCGTGTTGGTGCAAGACGCGCTAACAGAGTATAGATAGAGTGTATAGTGTATATTATACTGGGAAGACGTCCGCCGATCACCGCTCAGTGAGTTATGCGAACTTTGTGCAAAAAAAATTTTTCAGAGGTAGCCGATGGATGTGTTGTGTAGGCTCTAACGATGCCATCGGTACCACTGACCATTCGTTGTGCGCGGGGCGGGGCGCGGCGGAGGCTGGGTGGGAGTGGGGGCAGTTCGCAGGCTTGACAAGTCAACAAATCTATTCCGTATTTCAATTTTGGTCAATCATGTATCTGGCCATGTGCGCATTTGGCCGTTTGAGTATCTGCATTGAGTAGCTGCATGACTCGGTGGAAGGACCGTGCCAAGGTGAGAGGTGGCTATCATGTCGCCCTTTAGCACGGCATCTTGTCCTTATCCCTTAGTCGCCTTTTACGACATACACAGGGAGAGATGCAGTGGGGATATTATTTTTATACACGATACTTTTAAGTGCCGGCTCCACACTGTGCACTCAAATAATTTCCTGCAATCTCTTCTCTTCTCTACATACATAAAATCCATCGCCGCCGCCGGCGTCTGTATGTATGTATGCTCACTTAGAAGTCGAGAACAGCTCAATCTATTTACTTAAGGTTTTACCTATGTAATACGAATATCTCCGAAAAAATATAGGCTATATAGCATCACGCCATCATTCATATGAGGTGAGCAGTGGGGCCGAAAGCGAGCACAGTCGAAGAAAATTCGATGATTTCCGATTGAAGTCCGATTTGTTATTTATTTATTACCTACATTGACTTTGCCGCGAGCGGTGTCGCGGGCACAGCTAGTGTACAATATGTGAGTGTACAGTGTTTCCGTGCAATAGGAAATACTTTTCAGAGAGCTCACTGAAATGCGAAGCAAGAATATTCTCATGTTTACGAAACATCCAACAAGTGCGAGTCGGACTCGCGCACCGGGGTTTTCGCACTACAAAAAAATCTGTTAAGTGCGAGTTTTACTCGCGCACGGCGGAGGATTCCGTATCTATCCGCTATTATCCGCCTATCTTTTGTCTTTCAACAATGCAATGTATAAAAGCCTATGGCGCCATCTATTATTCAATAGTGTGACTAATCGATTTTTCGGACGTTTGTTGCATGGCACCTCCCTTAATTTTTAACATTTTCTTATTTGTTGTTATATCCGCCATAGTAACACATATTCTGTGAAAATTTCAACGGGCTACCTATTACGGTTCAAGAGATACAGCCCTCGGACAGGCAGACAGACGGACGGACGGACAGACAGACAGACGGCGTAGGCTTAGTAATAGGCTTCCGTACGCAATACGGAAACCTAAAAACAAGGAGGATATAACGGGAGACGCAACGCTACTGCGTTTGTATCGGAGCACGGCTAGCCAAAAATCCCTACTACTACGAAAATCGAAATCGCAATTTAATCTTTTATGACGTGACTTGTCTATCTCCGTTACCCATATCGCGCCCCGCGATATGGAGAGAGACAGAGCGAGCAAGGCGAGCGACAGGTTTGTTATCGCTGGCTTGGCTCGGGTATCTGGTAGTAAGAGCCGACCGTCCGACCAATCGGAAGCCTTGCTTGACGGCAACTTGACGGGATCACTACGAATGCCAGTCTGACGGACGATGTTGGTGCGGTATATTTCTGAATTTTGAAATTGTTATTTGTAATATTATTTTAAATAGTTTTTACTGAACGAATATTATTGTTTGAATCCAAAAAAAATATTGAAAAATTAAACCAGACTGTTGTTTTAATATTTTTGAAAAGTTGTACTAATAATCAGTGATAGGAATAAGTAGGGCTTATTTACCTAAACTTCGAGGAACAGAGTAAAAGATTGGAGACTTCCTTAAGACAATATTTTTTTCCGGTTTAATAATATTCATGGTGTTTTAATTTCGCGATTTAAAAAAGGTGGCCGCCACTTTGAACTTTTTAGTTACTGGACCGATTGCTTTCAAAATCGATATCTGGGTGTATGTGTGGGCTCTGAATACGAATCTGTAGTCAAAATTTAAAAAAAGTGGCCGCCATTTTGATCTTTTTGGTTACTGGTCCGATTTCTTTCAAAATCGATATCTGGGTGTCTGTGTGGGCTCTGAATACGAATCAATTGTCAAAATTTTAAAAAAGTGGCCGCCATTTTGAACTTTTTATTTACTGGGCCGATTGCTTTCAAAATCGATATCTGGGTGTCTGTGTGGGCACTGAATACGAATCCGTTGTCAAAATTTAAAAAAACCGACCGCCATTTTAAACTTTTTAGTTAATGGACCGATTGCTTTCAAAATCGATATCTGGGTGTCTGTGTGGGCTCTGCATACGAATCTGTAGTCAAAATTTAAAAAAGGTGGCCGCCATTTTGAACTTTTTAGTTACTGGACCGATTGCTTTCAAAATCGATATCTGGGTGTATGCGTGGGCTCTGAATACGAATCTGTAGTAAAAATAAAAAAAAGTGGCCGCCATTTTGAACTTTTTTGTTACTGAACTGATTGCTTTCAAAATCGATATCTGCGTGTATGTGTGGGCTCTGAATACGAATCTGTAGTGAAAATTTTCAAAAAGTGGCCGCCATTTTGAACTTTTTAGTTAATGGACCGATTACTTTCAAAATCGATATCTGGGTGTCTGTGTGGGCTCTGAATACGAATCTGTAGTCAAAATTTAAAAAAGGTGGCCGCCATTTTGAACTTTTTAGTTACTGGACCGATTGCTTTCAAAATCGATATCTGGGTGTATGCGTGGGCTCTGAATACGAATCTGTAGTGAAAATTTTCAAAAAGTGGCCGCCATTTTGAACTTTTTAGTTACTAGACCGATTGCTTTCAAAATCGATATCTGGGTGTCTGTGTGGGCTCTGAATACGAATCCGTTGTCAAAATTTAAAAAAGTAACTAAAAAGTTCAAAATGGCGGCCACTTTTTTAAGATTTTGACAACGGATTCGTATTCAGAGCCCACACAGACACCCAGATATCGATTTTGAAAGCAATCGGTCCAGGAATTAAAAAAGATCAAAATGGCGGCAACTTTTCTTAAATTTTTACTACAGATTCGTATTCAGAGCCCACACATACACCCAGATATCGATTTTGAAAGCAATCTGTCCAGTAACTAAAAAGTTCAAAATGGCGGCCACTTTTTTTAAATTTTGACAACGGATTCGTATTCAGAGCCCACACAGACACCCAGATATTGATTTTGATAGCAATCGGCCCAGTAACTAAAAAGTTCGAAATGGCGGCCACTTTTTTTAAATTTTGACAACGGATTCGTATTCAGAGCCCACACATACACCCAGATATCGATTTTGAAAGCAATCGGTCCAGTAACTAAAAAGTTCAAAATGGCGGCCACTTTTTTTAAATTTTGACAACGGATTCGTATTCAGAGCCCACACAGACACCCAGATATTGATTTTGAAAGCAATCGGCCCAGTAACTAAAAAGTTCAAAATGGCTACCACTTTTTTTAAATTTTGACAACGGATTCG
Source organism: Nematopogon swammerdamellus (assembly GCA_946902875.1). Lineage (NCBI taxonomy): Eukaryota > Metazoa > Arthropoda > Insecta > Lepidoptera > Adelidae > Nematopogon > Nematopogon swammerdamellus. The sequence continues at coordinate 11,342,087 of OX336341.1, read as the reverse complement.
TATTCAGAGCCCACACAGACACCCAGATATCGATTTTGAAAGCAATCGGTCCAGTAACTAAAAAGTTCAAAATGGCGGCCACTTTTTTTAAATTTTTACTACAGATTCGTATTCAGAGCCCACACGTACACCCAGATATCGATTTTGAAAGCAATCGGTCCAGTTACTAAAAAGTTCAAAATGGCGGCCACTTTTTTAAAATCGCGAAATTAAAACACCATGAATATTATTAAACCGGAAAAAAATATTGTCGTAAGGAAGTCTCCAATCTTTTACTCAGTTCCTCGAAGTTTAGGTAAATAAGTCCTACCTATTCCTATCACTGATAATAATAATACATATTATAAATTGAATTCATCCATGTCATTGCCATAAAAAAAACTAACAACACCTAAGCAATAATTGATTTCAAATTTCTTTCCAGTCTGTCAAATTTGCCTATCATGTGTACGCGCCCGGTATGGCGCGCAGTCGTGCTCCTAACTCGCGGAATTTTTGTATTTTACACGCTTTAAGCATTGTATTATTATTAAAATGACCTAATTATGAAAGGTTACGCCATCTTTTGTCATTCCTGATGATCTTGAGCTCTTTCGACACGTACGAACTGCACAAATCGCCATTTTGCGTAGTGCACATATACGTGTTCTTCGTTCCCAAGTCGCGAGCGCACTGACGGTCGATCCCGCAGCAGCGCTATATGTTAGTGCAAATGCTCTAACACGCGGCTAATTTTCCTATATAATAGCGCTCGACGGTTGCCACTCCCGTAGGTATGCTCGGTGCCTAAAAACTATCACCGCTTTTATATACATATGTTGCCAGTATAGCAGGCAGGGGTCGTCTCTTGTCTATTGTATCTGTGTTTTGTTGTATTGTCCATATTATAGTATGTAAAGTTAGTGGTAGGTATGTTTATTTCATGAAGTGTGTAAGGTAAAAGCTGTAAAAGCAATGAGCAGTGGGCATGCACAGGATAAGCGTATGCATATCTGCACAAGAGACTTAATAATATGAAGTTGCACGCAGCCATCTCTTCACCTAATGTCCTCTCCTCGCTATTCTTCCTCAGTTTTCAGGTCTTATTATTCTTATTGGTCGTATTGTATGTAAAGATGCCCGCGGCTCCGCCCGCTCTCATATTTGACTTCTCTGCTAACCTCATAAGCCATTTAGCGTGATAGTAAGTAGCCTATAGTTGATGGGAAGAATCAAGCAATCCGTAGATTTTTTTTTATTAAAATCGGTTCAGTGGTTCTCGAGTTATAAGCGGACAGACAGACAGACAGACAGACAGACAGACAGAAAGCAGACGTTGGATTTTATTAAAGGCAAGGATGTTGAATTTATGTTTTCCAAAATAAAAATATTTGATTTGATTTGATTTAACACGACTACGCTACCAGGATCAAGAGATATCTCAGCAATTGTTTTTTACCAACAAAGGACTAATAAGAAAATGTATGCGAGCTATACGATGCAGGTTGGTCGTGTTTAGCCAACCACCGCTCACTGGAATGATAAAAGCAAGCCAGCGCTAACAAAGGCACCTGCATCGGACGTAAGTGATGCACCGAGCGGCGCTTCAGGCCAGCGCGACCACAGCAGATGCTAAACTAGCGTTACGCAGCAGGTAAGATGCTTAAAATATCGTCTGGGATCGGTAACTTCAGAAGAATAATAGGCCCACGGTATCTCTTCCCGTACATGTCGTAAAAAGCAACTAAAGGGTAAGGTCAAGATGCTAAAGGGCGACAGGCTCCTCTCAGCTTGGAGCAGTCCTTCCAAAGTCATGCAGTAGGTAAGTCAACAATACAGTTACTGTATTCGTGCCTTACTTGCTGATTAATAAATGTCCTTGTCCTAATACTTTTCTAAACATGGTGGTAGGTGTTGTGCTGTAATTTACCAAAGTTCTTCTAGCACTACACCGATTACTCTGCTTAGCCTGATTTTTTTATGTAATCCGGTATGGGTGGCTGAGTCGGAAGGGCCAAAGCACTTTTTTTTATGGGAAGCACGACATATGGCGTTCGCCAGGCTAACGCAAAGGTGTAGTCCGACGGCGCCCACGGGCATTCGGATATTTACGGGGTCTGAGAATAAAACGTCGGCCGGCTAGGTGGAACTTCGCATTATATTTGAAGAACCCCAGACTGTACATTAGAGAAAAGGATGCAGGTGGGAGTGCATTCCACTAGCTCCGGCCAGCCAATATCACCTCCCAGAAGGTATGTGCCATACCGGAGACTTTCCTTTTGATTGCTGGCTATACTGGACTATAGGAGAACACAACCGAGGCTGCTATGCGGCCATCTTACATCTAGTACGGTGGAGTGTTGGGATACAATACAGTGTGATCGTATGTATGTACTTAAAATAATACTACTAGATATACACATACGATGTTTGAATAACTTTGGAAATATTATAGCTGAATCAACATAAAAATATTTTCTTTAGAACAATTAGTAGAACGTGGAAGAACTTTTATTTAAATTCCTTCCACTTATTTGCTTTCACCGTCTATGTTACATGGGTTATTTTATTATTGTTGATGCTGCTTGCCGTAGGTAGATGGTCGTGCCGGCGTGACGCGACGTCCCCATCGCCGCTGGCTGGTCTGGTCTGGCGGGGCTGGTGTGCGGTAGATTGGACAGGCAGCTTTTTTAATTGGCCTCTATTGGGGTTATTAAAAGTCATGGATGCGGCCGCGTACGGAGGGTTGCGGACAACTGATTGCGGGCGGGCCGGGGTGGGGGGATCTAGGGGAGGGTAATCAGTAAGATAGGGGGAAGGGGGTGGGGGGATATAGGGGAGGGAAACTAGTAAGATGGGGAGAGGGGGGTTGGGGAGTGAGGGGTTCAGTCAGATGACGCAAAAGAATTTAAAACTTCTGGATGGTCGTCTCTTCGGCAAATCGTCTGGCCAGAACGTGGACAGAACGCGATTGTGAATGGTCACATTCGGCCCGGCCCGAGTGGCCCGCTGTCGCCCGCACCGGTCCGCGTGCGCCCCGGATTTTTGTCGGCTTCTTGTGCGCGGGTCAAAGGAAACGGATCACGGGTGGCGAGTGCCGCATTCACAATCCCGCGAAAGTGAATGCGGAAAATGAAGGACTGGTCAATGGAAGTGACATGATGAAGTACTTAGAAGACAAATTATCTTATAACAATAAATTATATTCTTCTCTCTTTGATATTTTATTCCTTATTTTTAGGTTTCCGTATTCCGTACGGAAGCCTATTACTAAGCCTCCGCTGTCCCGTCCGTCTGTCTGTCTGTCCGAGGGCTGTATCTCTTGAACCGTAATAGGTAGCCCGTTGAAATTTTCACAGAATATGTGTTACAACAACAAATAATTTAAAAAAGGAAAATGTTAAAAATGTAGGGGGGCTCCCATACAACAAACGTGCGAAAAGTCTATTAGTCACGCAACTGAATAATAGATGGCGTCACAGGCTTTTATACATTGCATTGTTGAAAGACAAAATATAGGCGGATATTATTCATAGCGTATAGATACGTAAACCTCGGTGCGCGAGTAAAACTCGCACTTGACAGATTTTTATATTTAGTATGTACACGAAGTTCAATAGGAACATTCGAATAAATAATTATCGTGATGTTGGTTCATATAGCAAGGAGTTCTCAGAACAGAGTGTTCATGCGCATGTAACAAACATTTATTTTATTATATTTATAAAAATAAAATGTCACGGCTGACGCAGCCTTGCCTCGAGATACCCATGCCCCGCGCGATTCGATCGATGACTGCCTGAGCGTCGTCGTAGGCGGGAATGTGAATGCACGTCTGCCGCGGTGGTGTAGCCTCCTCCGGATGGCGGGCCACGGGAGTGTGAACTGAGCGTGTGTACCTGCGATTTGCATATTTGTATGTTTTTTTATAGAAAGCGCGACATGTGTCGCCGATCCGATTTATAAGTGTCTATCACGCCCACGGACATTCAGTCGTATGCGGGGGTTGCGAATGCCATACCGGCCTTACAGGTGCCTCTTCTTCTTCTTGTTGGGCAGTTTCAGCAATTTAGGCCGCTCTTTGACAAGTCTTTCACGCCCCTGTTTAAGCACCCGAGACGAGACTAATTGGAGGGAAATATATGGGCAGGGCGAGCGTTCCAGAGTTTGCCAGTTCTCTGGGGGAAAAATTTGTTACATAGATTGCGTACTCGTACGTAACACGCGTGTTCAATAAATGTTTACTTATTTTTTTATTGAAAGCGCGCGACATATGGCGTGGAGCCACCCATAAGGTGTCTAACGACGCCCATGGACGTTCGGTCGTAAGCGGGGATTGCGAATGTCATGCCGGCCTCACAGGCGGCCATTCACGCCCATCATTTCTAAATGTGTTTATTTATAATACATATATTTTAGCTCACAAGTATTTATTTATTTAATTATTAAATTGGGATTAGTAGAGAGACAGGAATAGAGTTAAGCATGAATTAGTACGCAATATGATATATGTATATTTTATACTTATTTGTAATTTCCTCTTTGTGTTAGAACATATATAATGACTTGGCGCGGTCGCTGAGCTGATGCCACTTCTGTTGCTATGAATTCTTTGGGTTTACGCTTTCCGTTTCCGGTGATGGGAGAAATGTGTTTACGCCCCGCTCGAGGAGCCTGCGTAAACAAACACTCAGAACGATTGTATTTTCACTGGAAACAAAATGTTGTGAATTTGCTTCGCGCGAATGCGTTTGCTTTAAAACTGTGCAGCGCGTGCAAAAACGTGCAACAGTTGACACTGGCTGGCTCTCACTTCCTCAACGTTTGTTAATTTATGGTCCCCTAGCCAGTCACGAAACCCTAAAACATAACGTTATTATTACATAACGTTACATTACATTCTATGTAATGTGAAGAGAGAGAATTTTTCTAGTAGAAATTTCGAGGTAAAATCTGTACTTGTACCTGTATTAAAATTAAAATTTTCCTCGAAAGAAACTAAATAAATAGATTAAAATAAGGTTCAGGTAACACGTAAAGTATTTATCTCACTTACCTTTGATGTTGGTATTGCGAACTTCACCCATCAACCAACGCGAAGAGTCGTGCAGATTGATCTCAACATACCTGTAACAAACGGAAATCGTTATTAACAAGGGGTCCTAGAAAATGGGTTAGAACCTTCCGAGATCGTAGGTATCGAAAATATTTAAAGTAAATCGAAACACATTATTGAAATAATTATCAAACGTGGTATTTTCTCGCTTCCCGCACATTTATTTTACGCTGTTTCAGTAAGAACGAAAAGAAAGAAAGGTTAGTGTATAGTAAATATAGTAATACTACATGTGTCCGCGGCTCGGCCCCAGTCGCGGTAAAGTCGGTGAAATCGAAATCGATAAATCGGTTGAGTAGTTTTAGAGTAAATCACATGAAAGCTAACCAAATTGGTAGATTTTTTCCAGTTGACTTTCGACGCCACTGCTCAGTTCATGTGAAAAATGGTGCGATGTTATGTATAGCATATAACCTGACGGAATGAAGGAGATATGTCGAATTACACAGGCTAAAACCGCAAGCGAATAGGTTGAGCCGTACTTGAGTTACATGCATACAAACATTCATACATACACAGACACACACTCTGTTTTTGAGGTTTTTCTCGAAAAGTAAATAACGTAGAAACTTGAAATTTGGCATAATGATAGATCTTAATGACATACATACGCACATATATAGCTCAATAACTAGCATAAACATTTATTTTAGATTAATATGGGGAGTCAGTTTGGTAACAATAAAAAAGTTTTAATCAAGATATCGTGTGTGGTATAATTTGAAAGAGCCGACTGAAAGGATTTTAAAAATTTATTTTATTACAATTTTAAGTGCAGTGGTCTTAATGATATAGCTAAAAATGTGCAAAAAAAAAAATTACCGTTTTCCCCATGCTCTCCAAGGTTTCTAATGCTAAAAAAATTTTTTAATAGGGTTAGTAGATATTAAGCCATAGATTACAGGAAATCTGCAGGTATTTTCGACATTAGTTTCGGAAAAAAAAGTTTTATGTTTTAATTAGGTACAAGAAGCAATTGTTTGCCTGACAGTCAAAACCATTGCTGTAGTTTTTATTTAGACGTTTCGTTATTTTGGAAAACAATTATTATGGGAAAAATGTAACACAAATATGTGTACGTGTGTGTGTGTATCAGGGTGTGTGTGTGTGTGGTGGTACGGAACCCTCGATGCGCGAGTCCGAATCGCACTTGGCGGCTTTTTTTTAGATAGAATTTCAAGCCGACGCGACATTACGTATGATTTTGCCTCGATTTGTTTGACAAATTATCTACACGTGGTCAAATAAACTTCAAACTTGCATTCACTGCTTCGCCCTGTGTGATAATTACATTTTCAAGAAAATATCCTCTACTAAGTTGCGAAAAGCTGAATCTGAATTTGGGCCGATGCCGAAGGGTGGGTGGTGGTGGTGCGACGGATTCCAAAGTGGATAGCGGATTCTTCGTGCGTTTGCAAAGTAATAGATGCATTCTGTGATTACGCCATAGTTTGTCCATACGCCATTCTTTGTCAACCTCGATAGCTCAGTGGTGCAGACAGTCAACTGTCGCTATTGAATGTTAAGCAACGCTGGGTGCGGTCAGTATTTGGATGGGTGACCGCTGACCGTTGGAGGCTGACCGAGGTTCGGATTCCTCGTAAAACTGTAGGTCCCTTCCCTCCTAATCTTACCTGGTGGTAGGGTTTAACCCGCCCGGGTTGGTACCACCGCACTGAATGAAACGTCGGTCTAAACGGCTATGTAAATAGTTTGTGTTTTCCGACCAGTTCAGTGTAGCCGGCACGATCAAAGGGGGAAGCACTGACATGGCACCTAGTTCACCCGGTGTTATGGGCTGACATCACGGACGTTGTAGGTGATGTAGCCAACCGTGTCAGCTTCCATAAAAAAAAAAAAAATTTGTTTGTGTGTTTTATTTGGCTTGATCCCCGCTCATGTTGACTGACTGCATGAGTGCCTAAGTGCCAGAGTTTCCAGAGTTTTTATTACATTCACCGCGAACAGAAGGATATAATGTAGAATATGTAGAAACTTGTTCGTACAGTCCCGGCCTTCACCGGTACGGAACACCTACGCTGCTTTCCGCCGACGTACTTGATGTCGTCGTTCCATCTGGCGGGTGGTCTTCGCGCACTCAGTTTTCCTGACCACGGCCTCTAGTATAGGACACCTTAATATTACTGTCGGCTTTAAAAGGTTAAATAAACTTGTCACACGAGCACTCGCTGACCGCGTGGAGTGTTTATTGGGGCGTACAGCACACACTATACTATATATACCAGTGGAGCCCAAACGGTCGATCGCGATCGACCAGTTGATCCCAAAAGGCTTTTAGGTCGATCGCTGAAAATATTTAGAGCAAGAAGTGACTTGTAGAAACATCAAAGAATTCATAATATTTTATGTGAGATAAATTTTCCGGGTGGTGATTTCTTCCGCAAGGACCCCAATGGTAACAAATACATATAAGGTATGTAATGAACATAGATACATAAAGAATAAAGAATAACTTTAAACGATGTGAATTCCATTTAATTTTGAGCAAGATTGGTTAATCATAAAAAATAGACAGAATACTTAACGTTGAATAATTAAAATAATGAGCACAACAAAAATTACTACAAATTACAACGAACGTAAGTAATCAACGAAAACTTTTGGTACAAGTGTCGATCTCAGAACCTTTAATTTTTTGTAAGTAGATCTTCATAGAAATAACCCTTCCTTTTTTGGCTTCGCCGTAGTCGGGTAAAAAGTATGGGTACCACTGATATAAATTATACCGACAATGTAGCAGCATGACTAGTAAATGTGATAAGGTCCTGCGCGTGCATTTTCACTCCTAAAGCAATCGTATAAACGGTACTGCACATGGAGGTGGCTCGCGATTGGCCGCCGCCGTTTCAGAGAACTGCGCTTTGTAATCACTCGATGTAGGTCGAAATTTACCATGTACGGTCGGGTTCACAAGCGCATTGCCATCTGTAGAACCTTGCCCAATAATATCTCCAACAGTGTGAAGTGAAAACCTAAAAAAAACGCCTTTTGTTTCATACCTGGATGGACAAGTATGTATATTTATTTGTATATTATATTCTATATATTTAGGTATTTATCTGTATTAACCCAAGTATGAATTTTTGTTCGTTTAACTAGCGTGTACTTGTATTTGTGTACTTGTGTATTATTAATAAGTATTCTAATTATTATTTTAACTTCAATTCTCATGTTCAACTCTTTTCCTACTACCTACTTACATTCCACTATATCAATCGAATCTCAAACATCCAAAGGTTGACTGTAAGAAATCTCTGCAAGGGATAAGTCCGCCTTTGCACCTTATGTAAATTTTCTAATGTATTTGTTACTGTTTAATTTTTACTGGAGCAATAAAGCATTTTCTATTCTATTCTATTGTCAATTTCTTGCGCTGCGTCTATCTAAAACAGGCGGCGAGCTAGTGATTGTGGTAGGGGTCTAGAGGTGGTAATGTAGTTATGAATCTGAGTGTACTCATATAGTAAGAGTTATTTGATATTGCACGTCGTTATATATTATGTAAATGCAACGTGATTTTCTCATCCTATCTATTTCGGATGTAAAGGTGGATCCAAACGTGCACGCATGTCTCTCAAGCTAGTCTCCTCAAACATGTTTGATGGCAAGCATGTTTGGCGTTGTGTCCACATGCACAAACACGGTGTCAAACATGTCTGGTGTCAATCACCAGCAATAATCGTTTCATTATGCGTCGCCACGATGGACGACTTCTTGTCGAGCTTAGCGGGCATAGCTTGCTATAATATGCTGCTGCTCTGCTGCGGAAACACAATAAAACCAATTTGTCGTAGGTACGCTGAATTTAGTTTTATTTTGTTACTACATATTAGTCCATGGATGAGCACCTCCACAAACACTTCTTCGCGATATATAAATTGTTCAATAAATTCACCTGGATAGATATGAAAGTTCATCATTGTCACTCGGGCGCGCGTTTCGCTGACACCGCGTGCGCGCACGCAAACATCCACACACCTCGACCGTTCAGTGACATCGACTGGGCTAACTTGCTTGACGTTGCGTTCGCACGCAAACACATGGTAAACAGCGCTCACTTTAAAAAAATGCAACAAAAATTTTACTTCTTCAATATTGTTTGTTGATGTTCAACTATATATAAGTCTTACGCTTTACCGTCCATTATTATTAGACATAAAATCATCCTAAAGCAATCGTAACATTTACATAATTGGTAACGTTAACATCATTGGTCCATACGGCCGAATATGTTCGAATTCAATAAAAAAAAAAAAATAAGGCAAAATATCTGCAGGAGTGGACTTAGTTTAATCGGAACTATCACAGAGTAGGAAGTAAATTATAACCATAAGTAAAATTTTAGGTCAGGTAATGTTTTGTACCGTGTGGGGTCGGTACTTAAAAAGAATAGCCCCACTGCATCTCTCCCCGTCGCATGTCGTAAAAGTCGACTAAGGGATCGTCAGCCTCGGCAGCTCAGTGGTGCGGTCAGTTATTGGATGGGTGACCGCCCGACCGTTGGAGGCTGACCGTGGTTCGGATTCCACGTTAAACTGTAGGTCCCTTCCCTTCTTACCTTACTGGGTGGTAGGGTTTATCCCGGCCGGGTTGGTACCACCGCACTGAGCGAAACGTCGGTCGAAACGGCTATGTAAATAGTTCGTGTTTTCCGTCCAGTTCAGTGTAGCCGACGCGAAATGAAGGGAAGCACTGACATAGCACCTAGTTCACCCGGTGTTATGGGCTGACATCACGGATGTTGTAGGTGATGTAGCCAACCGTGTCAGTTTCCATAAAAAAAAAAAAAAAAAAAATGTAAATCTTAACCTTGAGGCTCGTTAAACTACAGAACGCGGAACTTTTTCGAATGTTGTGGCTTACAACTTTCTGATTTCTGCTATCGATCATTGAATTCAAAATCCTGTTGTTGCATTACTTTATTATAAACTATTGTGCGAATTTGTGATAGTGGCCATAAAATTATCGGAAATATTATTAATTATTATGTGGAGACGTAATTTTTGCAGCAGCTCAAAAATATTCCATTGAATCAATATAAAGAGGTATTCAGTTAAAAAAACTGCGATAGCAGCCAGTAAATGAGCAAAAGTCAGTTAATAAAGTAACAAAACTTAGGTGATCTAGAACATCAGTAGAAAATGCTGAAGCACGCGGTCATTGAACCAGGTCGAGCACACACCAATTGAGGGTTTAACATTCCCAAGTACGAGCGTGTCTTGCAGAGGAATGCGCTACCGCAGGTGCGAGTGAGACGGCACGACGGCACGTAGTAGCTTCGTAATGCAACCATCTTTGGGAATGTGAAGCAGCGAAGCGAGATTCTGGGAAAGATTCAAGTTCTGCTTAAACAAGAGATTAAAAGAGCTATCTGTTTGAACAAGTCAACAATCGATTACCTAATGAGAGCTTTCTTGAAAATTTGTCAATAGATAGGTTGGCATTAGCTATAGGCATATCCTGTATGACGTCACATTTACAGGTCAGTTTGAAAAAGAAAATGGCGTTACAATAATATCGAGCGACATACATAACACATTCTCTATTTCAAAATGTTCTCCAATTTCAATGTGAAGGATTTTAAAATTACCGATGTTAATATACATTATTATAAATTCAACAGCAAGAATCACGGTCATTTTGGATCTATGTATATCCTGAAACATCGAACAACAACACTCCAAAAAGACAGTGAGGACGTTTAATTTATATCTATATGTATTTTCAGTGACTTTTTCGGTAATCCCTTATTACATGCTGACTTGTTTTCAATCATGGGATGGGTAGATAAATTATGAGATGAACACAACCAACCCCGTAAGATATTTTTGGAATTCTATCAATGGATTTATACATATTTAGAAAAACCTCAAAAAGATTTTAAGAAAGTAATAAAAAAATAAAGATTGTTCAAGAGTGTTCAGGAGTTTTCAACATAAGTCACGAGCATAACAAGACAATAGCAATTATGTTTCTGTTATCAACAGAATGGCACAAAGCTGGAGTGAAAATGCAGTCCCTATAATAATGGAGCCTAGCCGCCGCCGCCGGAGCAGCGCGGCAGTGCAGTGTGTAGTATGGCCGAGCCACTTTCCACCTCTCTAGAATTACTTATAATTTATAGACCAATTAGCGGTCGGCGATCACCCGCATTCTCCCCTCGCACCTCCGCCTCCGACCGCCCCTCTTTGTTCAGGCGGCGACTCTCGGTTATTATGTGAACACGAACCAGGGCAAGGGGGGATTCGAACTTTCGAATTCGTAAAACGTTTGCAAACTTCTATCGAGTATAACTTATAATAGTAGTAAATAATCTGTAACTATTTAACTACTGTTAATATTTCAATGAAAATAGTTAAGTATATTAAAATTTAAATTCGTACATTTGAAAACAATTTATTAACCCTTAGCTCAAACTGTGTGATCGCGCGCTCAGTTTAATTATCTTGCACTCTGGTGCGTCAAACTCGAACTGCTCTTTGCTTTTCCCTATCTCTACATATTATAAGATCCAACGTCTGCTGTCTGCGTGTATGTATGTATACAGGGTGTAAAAACGGCGAGTACATTAAATTTAGGAACAAAAAAATCAAATAACTTTTTTCTGAATTCCTTTTAAATAAAAAGTTACGGTTTTCATACAAACTAATTGATTATTTTAGTGTAAAAATGATCTAATGACAACAGGGCGGCGCGGAGGGGGGAAGCGCGGGTGAGACGTGAGCGCCTCCGACGGAGGTGTTGGCGGGAGGGGCGGGGGTTAGCTTTGTGAGTGGAGGACTGGAGGTCGGCAGGCGGAGGGTGCGGAGCGGCAACAAAACGTTAAATTACACTAGACGAAAACATAATTTTAAAAATTTATATCTCGAAAACTAGCCACTTTAGAGAAAAACTTTATTTGCTTTTTTGTCTTGGAAAAGCATGAGGATTGCGCTGGCGAAATTAATGTACTCGCCGTTTTAACACCCTGTATATTCGCTTGCAGTTTTTTTTTCTATGTAATGCGACATATCTCCGCCAGGTTATAGGTTATATAGCATCACGCCATTATTCATATGAACAGAGCAGTGGGGATGGAAGTGAACGCAGTCTAAAAAAATCTACCAATTCCTTTACCGCGAGCGGAGCCGCGGGCACAGTTAGTTCTTATATGAAAATGTATGAAGTAAACTGCACTACGCGGCGAGACAAGCAATTCGTATGGACTATTTTGCCGCACCTCTCCGCAGCAGCATGTGCGATCTTACCTTTAACGTATTAATTGAATTTTACTATGAATACATTTTTATTTACTAATTTGTTTTGGACGTCTGATGATGAAGCTTCAGAAATTGGTTTGAATTTCTTGGCAGAGTTTTTCATAATAATTTACTAATCCACAACCCTTTTATGGAAACAAACGCTCATGCTTCGAGCTAACCTGTGATGAAGTCGAGCCCAGATGTTATCGAATTCGAATAGCTAGGACAAGGTGGCCCCCCTCTCCCTCGCCTCTAATAAAATAGCTCTAACCCAGTAGGACAGCTGCCGGCTGGGTGGTGGACGGACGGGCGCGTTGATTGCTTATTTACCGAACTCGCTGTTCGCGTCGGGAGGGAAACAGATTTACGCAATTAACATTTTAAGTTAATTCAGTTTTAAATGGCTGTGGGAAAAGTAAAAGACAACCGATTCGAAGAGGAAAACTGTTTGTGAATTAATATAATTTTCTAGCTTTTTCCCGGCAGATCCGCTCGCGGCATTGTCGGGTTAGGGCGATGACATCGCAGGTGATGAGCACAGCACTTAAAGTTTTCACCGAACAGTTTACATCCGGGCACATTGAAAGTATGAGAAGGTTTCAATCGAGCACGAGACCAGCTATTGGTCCATCTTGCTCTCTACATACAGCTCGCTGAAAGTTTCTGTTCGCGACAACTCTTCCTCAGCTAGCTTGCTCGATTTCCCTGTCTTTAAGCGCCTCACAGACCACGAACATTCTATAATTTTGTATCTTAAGATGGGCAAATTTAACAATATCGTTCACCATTGAATTGTGACGACGAAGATAATATATAGTTATACAAAGATACCAAGCTATATGGAAATATATCGTAATATGTGTTTCACCTAAGCAGACACTTGTAATACGCGTATCGTCCATAAGCGTAATCCTCATTCCAGCCAGGAGACAAAGAAAGCGCCGTGTGCGTTGCAGTTTCTTTTTTAGGGAAGCGGTATGGAATCGCCTCAAGGCGCATATTATGACAAAAAACCCCCGACCCTTAAAAAGTCAAAAATAATTTCCGTTTACTTACTTAAAGGAGTCGGGGGATCGCTAAGTAAATTCCCGCACTGCTTTGAGTTTTTATATTGTATTGCGGTCCCCCGATTCCTTTAAGTAAACGGAAATTATTTTTGACTTTTTAAGGGTCGGGAGTTTTTTAAATTTATAATATAGGTAACTTTTATTTCAAGCTTTAAAAAAAACCCTCATCCAAGTCGGGCCATCCGTTTGGGAGTTACGATGCCACAGCCAAACACACCCTTACACATATACACCCATACACACACCCTCACACACGTAACACCCCTCTTTTTTCGTCGGGGGTTAAAAATGACGGAGACGGGAATTTGGAGCAAATAGTTATTTTGATTACTATGAAAATTTTGAACTTTATAACTTTCATTGATTTTCTTTGAGCGAAGTTACAACATTTCCTGTTTCAACTTTGCTGTTCACTAGTGATTATCCTATATAGATACTCGTACAATATATATAAAATTACCATTAACTTTTATGTTCCTACCAGAGCGGCCCACGAAGTTCTTTTCACGTAGGAACTTATGGACGATTTAGCAGGTATTCTCCGAGTTTCGCGTATGGTTTTCGTTCACTGTGACTACTGTGAGATGAGCTCCTTGGTCATATTTTTTAGCAATGAGTCTTTTAACAGAGCTACAAAAGCACGCTATTAAATAAATTATCACGCGCGTGTGTTAACTGTGTAACTTACTATATTTCTGTGAAAAAATTTCAATGCAATATTCAAAGCGCCTGACTGCTCTGAACGCACGCATTAAAGTTCCCTCAGCCATTTTATTTAAAAATTTATATATTTTACACATTTTTTGTTTCAAAGGATTTTTCTCTATACCGTATTCACGGACAACTACTTTATATTTCAAGTGCAGTTTTCCGTTTTAGCTTTCCTCTCTCGAAAGAATTTTACACAAGTAAAATTCTAGTAATTAGGGAATATTAAATTAGAAACTATTTACTGCGTACAGTAACTGTACAGGTACATATACATACCTACTTGTGTGTGTAGGTTAATAAGTAAAACTCTACATAGAAGCAAGCAAAGAAGTACAGGAGTGCGAAAGGCACTGGCACTATGAGAAATTTCTTTCAGTTAACCAGGTGGTCAAAATGAGATTGCAATATTAAAAAAAATTATATGACATATAATTGGCTATCTCTGTAGACGTTGTAGGCAGTGGGAGCATCTGCGGCGCGACGCCAGACGCGACACGCTGGTCAAACAAGCTTCATTCACTTCACACGGCCGGGGGTTTGTCCGTACAAACGAACGTGTTACCCTGTTAATTTCCTCCCTGAATTATGTTTGTCTGTACGTTTAGCTTTTTTTGATAAGTAATTTCTTATGGGAATTAGGAACGTACGAAAATGTTTCATTAAACCTCGTCAACATACGTCCAGTAGGCAACGTCTAAAAAAAAGCCAAACATACAGCATACAAAATTTATTTCTAATAGCGTTGATTAAATTATAATCTTCAAATTCGGCCTAGCTCTGGAGAAGGAAACAGGGGAATACGAAACCTAGATTTTATTGATTTTCTTTATGATGTCTTTTTCGCTCAATATGTGAGGGGCAGATGTTGAACGCGACAGCAACAGACTTGTTCTTGCAATTTCTCGCTGCCTGCATTTCGTCTTAATAAACCATTAGGTACTTACTGGGTGAAAAGGACTCATGACTCGAAAACAAGTCACTATAAAAGAGTTTGTTTGGGATTGAGGTTGTTTGAGAGAGAACTCCGCATCTTATCTTCTTTCTCTACTAATTTTATTATAAAATGCAACATCTGTCTGTAAAATACTTTTTACATGATGCGCGCACAAACAAAGTTACAACAATTTCTAAAACTATCTTCGTGCTTTCTATCACTTATCCTTTACCCACGCATTTCCTTTTCATGAAAATATTTTCAATGTACACGCAAAGTTTACAGTTTTATTATATGTATCGCTGATTGATATTTTCAATAATGTAACCTTTCTTAGAACTTATAGAAATCCGTACTAATAAAAAAACCAGCCAAATGCGAGTCGGACTGGCGCACCGAGTTCCCGCACCACAAAAAAAAATATTGAAAAAAAAACACGTTTCTTGTATGGGAACCCCCCTATTTTTTGCTTTTTCTATTTTTTTATTATTTGTTCTTGTATCAGCACTAATACACATATTTTGTGAAAATTTCAACCGGCTAGCTATTACGGTTCCAAAGATACAGCATTAGGACAGACAGACAGACGGCGTAGGCTTAGTAATAGTCTTCCGTACGGGATACGGAAACCTAAAAATATTGCCCAATAGATAAAACATACAAAAAAACGGAAAGATAACATATTAAACACAGAGTGAAACGTAAAAGTTATCAAATATCACAAAAAATAACTGAACATCCGACTATCGGACGGACCGCAGCGGAGGCGGTTCTTCGTAGCGATTATTGTCGGACGGAATGCAAAGAGTGAGATAAGATTACGGTATCGGCCGACTTGCCACCCTCGGACCCCTCACAGCGCGCGGGGTCGAGCCCGGCGGAGCTTATCTGCATATGTACTCGAACTCGATAGAAGCGGAATATAAACTTGTCGAACTCGTTAGGCATACGACCAAAGTGAAACACTGGCATGGCACCAAGCACCAACAGCAAAAAGGTGTTATGGGGCGACATCACTGGTGCCCGCTGCACCCCTGCTGGATAAATTCTGTGCACAGATAAAATCACAAGTAATTATCCTTTGTGAATACTGTAATAAAGACCGCGAGACAAAAGCAAACTTCTGCTCTATGAACCTATCATATTTGTCGGCAGATAGAGAGGCCATCTTAGTTAGAAATATGCATCATCTCTTATTTGCTACACTACTAGTTAATAAGATAAGAAAATTCAAATTCACATAAACACATAAAAGTGTATGATATTAACGTAAAGATGATATTTTATTGTGCTTGTTGTTCCTGTAAAAATGTGTTGGATCAATAAGTATTTTCTATTATGTACCTATCTAAAATGATATTAACATATCATAAAAAAATAAGCAATGACAGACGGACAGGCAGACAGACAGACAGACAGATACGAGAGTGATCCTAAAAGGTTTCCGTTTTTTCCTCTTTTGTTTGAGGTAGGAACCCCAATAATCGAAATGTTTTTACGGCCGTGTAACGTACGTCATTTTTTTATGGAAACTGACACGGATGGCTACATCACCTACAACATCCATGTTGTCAGGCCATGGTCACCTTGGTGAACTAGGTACCATTCAGTGATTCCCTCTGATTAAGCCGGTAACACTGAACTGGACGGAAAACACGTACTATTTACATATGGTTTCGACCGACCTTTCAGTCAATATATGAATATCCTTATAACTCGAGAACCAAATATAGAGAATAAATCATAATGCTACGTCATCGGAGCGGCGGCGGCCGGAGCTGTGAGCAAAGTCACGAGAAGCGAAGCCGCGGGTAAAAAAGCTTATTTTACAAAATAAACCACGTACATGACGAAGTTTAGAATTAGCACAGGTAAAACAAAGCTATATCTACCTACATATGTACCTACATAGCGCTTGTTCGTATCTGTTCAGTGTTGAATGAGATCCCAATAAAAGCGCTTGAACCCGAGAGTAATCTGTCAAGTTTAATTATGAGGCGACGCTTCTGCCTCGCCTCGCTCGCTCGCTCTCCGACGCCGCCGCCGCCGCCGCCGCCGCGACGCTAGCCCGGGAGCTAGTAGTAGGTACACTCCTCAACCCTCTTCGTATTATTGTTGTATTGTTTATTGATCATTCATATGGCAGTTAGACTGCGCTCGAACTTGTCACAATTTGTTCTATCCGGTTCGATTACACCCACGAAGAAGAACCGACAAGAAACTTCGCAGGGTATTTTTTTAAACATATTTTTATGTACAAGTATTTAGTGACTAGCCACATAATAACACCGCCCAAAGTCTATCCAATGCTCTCAGATCACGCTGCTCATATTATCTACTAACATAAACTACACAACATCTGCCTCTCGAAACTCAAAAACAGCTGAAACTATTCACATGATGATTTTTGATGATGAAAATTAGCATATATCTCGGAATGAAAAGACTACCATCAAGATAGGTTATCCCATAAAGAAGCTCAATAGGTTATCCCAAGGGGCTGATCAGTAAACGAAAACTATGCGTGAAATGCGGAAAAATACAACCACGACAAAACAATAATTACCTACTTTTTTTTTATGGAACCTGACACGGTTGGATGCATCACCTTACGACATCCGTGATACCAGCCCATAACACCTTGGTGAACTAGGTGCCATGTCAGTGATTCCCTTCGGCCGTATGAGTCATCATTAGATATTATGAAAATTTTATACGCAGAAAATGCAATATTTACTTACATATAGTTCTATAAAAAAGTAAGACGTAGCCGCAGAATGCTTTTTTTTATGTAATCCGGTATGGGTGGCTGAGTCGGAGGGGCCAAAGCACATGCTCCGACCAGCCAATATCACCTCCGAGAAGGTGGGTGCCATACCGGAGACTTCCCTGGATTGCTGGCTATACTGAACTAGAGGAAAACACAACCGAGGCTGCTATGCGACCATCTTACATCCAGTACGGTGGTACCAACCCAGTTGGCTATAATTTGAGCCTACCACCTAGTAAGGGGTAAGGGAAGGGACCTACAGTTTTACACCGATTCCGAACGGGGAAGCAGCAGGTGTTGTAGGTAGGGTATGCACGTAATTTTTTTCTTAAAAAAAAAACTCATTGGTACACGTCGACCGGATTCGAACCTCGGACCTCTCGCATGAGAAGCCGATGCCGAAACCACTCGGCCACCCGCTGCTTGAAATGCTTAACTCTTAAGTATACTATTTGTAGTTCAAAAACCTCCGCGCAAACAATAGTCGCAAAAAAGTTATGAGAGGACAAACATAAAAAAAAAAAATACCGTCGAATTGAGAACCTCCTCCTTTTTTTTTAAGTCGGTTAAAAATATAGTTCTATCCAACGGCTCATTAGGTGACGTGTATACTTTGAGGCTTATTGTCTCCTGAGATTAGTAACAACGTGTTTACTACAAGCGCGATCTCTTCTTGGGAAAGTCGGTTTGCTAAAATGCTCCAAATAAGCGGCTAAAGAGTGGGTCTTGATGGATGAACCTGCGTAATATAGCTCGCGTATAGCATTAGATAAGTAAGACCTCAGCTCGCGATCTAGAGCGGAGTGAGATGGAAGTGATATTATTGTCATAATGTCGGTGTCAACAGTTTAATGACGAATCTCGGCGCCTACCGCTCGTGATTAATCCAGTCACACTGTGTGGACTAGTTCCACAGGAGTTGTCACTTCTCTCGAGGGACGAGACGAGGTGGGTGGAGCGGCGGCGGCGGGCGGTAGCGTTGGCTCTATGCCACTCAATTTGATATATGAATTGACTATTATTCAAGGTGTTCAGATGTAACAGAGGGTAAAGGAGCTCTCCATTCGTAATTAATTTAGTTGTGATTAATGTATATATTTAGATTAAAAAAACAAATGTTTATGAAACTCGAAACGCTAGATACAGAAACAGTGTCATCTATTACAACATTTCTGAAATTTTAGAAAATATTTTTAGCACCGCATTAAGCCATCGTCTGCGAAAACGGCATTTCGTGTTCCGTCTAACGTTGACTCTGCTAAAAGTGACCCGATTCTTTCTATGGATTAGAGGTAACGCGTCGGATATTATGTCACCTGGGACACTTAGGATTTGTGAAAGTATACTAAAGAAACGAAACGAAAACGTAGAAATGCGAAACTGCGGAAAGGAGCACACTCCCCGAAGCCCCGAGCGGTGCGTCCCCCGGGCTCGCGGGCCCGGCTCGCTACGCTCATTGCGTACTAATTACAATTGAAAATTACCTAATCGCACGCAGCGAGCCGGCGAATTACTTCACTAATCGCGTTCTGATTGGAGGAGCGTGAAATGAGACCGATCCGGCCGGACCGAAGAAAGAAACGCGTCGTCGGCCGTCTCCACATTTCATCCGAGTGTGAGCCGGAGAACATTGACTCTCACACGTGAGTTCACTAGACGCGCCGGGGATGCGTTCTCTTTACGGATGAATAGAGGACATATCTCAAATTGTTCAAACGGTTTAGCAGCTGCTGGAGCTGTCAACAGCGAACATCGACAGACGAACGGACGGATGGACATACCAACAGACAGAGAGTCCTCCCCAATGTAGCTGGTTACGGAATCCTAAAAACCGGCCAAGTGCGAGTCGAACTCGCGCATCGAGGGTTCCGTATCGCCATGTCATGGTTATCGGCACTCACGCCATCTATGGCGTGTTATGAAATGCTTCATATTAGTTAAAATTCACTCTATTCGGTAGATGGCGCGCACGCATACACTTTTTGATTTTTTCTATGGGAACCCCCATGAATTTTTTACTTTTTCTTGTTTTTATTGTTTGTTGTAATATCGGCCATATTAACACGTACCTATTCTGTGAAAATTTCAACGGGCTACCTATTACGGTTCAAGAGCTACAGCTATTGGACAGACGGACGGACAGACAGACAGACAGACAGACAGACGGCATAGACTTTAGACTTAGTAATAGGGTCCCGTACCGGATACGGAACCCTAAAAATGAAACTGTTCGTCTGCATGTTAAGATAGAAAGTTCAGAGAGGAGAAGTAAGAAGGTATTTCTACTTCACGCCCATTCTCACGAATGTATTTATTATTATTCTGCGGTGTGCGCTAAGTGTACGTGCACTTGTCGAGGGTTAGGAAACTAATTATCGGGATGTCGGCTCGCCCGGCTGGCGCTACTGGAACAACGGTCGGTGCGTGGGACGGACGTGGACACCATTCAGGCTGTACATAATTTTAGTAGGTACCTACTAAGCTACTAATATATATATACCTAGTAGCAGTGGCGGCTGGTGACTTCAGTGACCGGTACGGGTGCGCTAAGTACCTACCTACTTAAATACCAAATTACCCAACACATTCCCCTCATGTTATTTTAAGATCGGGACTTTCGATTTTTTTAAATGCCTGCGTTTAATAATTATGTACGTACCTAGTATGAATATTCTCAAGACACTCAATGAGTTGTAAAAAACAAGAAAAGAAATCCAAACAACTTTTTTAACTAATTTTAGTACCTTTATGAACACATCCATAGACCACAACACTACTGCAGCTTTAAAAAAGAAAACAGTAGTAATGCCCCAAAAATACTAAAAAAAAATATATATAAAAAAAAAAGCATTTGAAAAGTAGGAATTGAACCCGGGATCACCTGATTGTAAAGCCTACCTTTAACCAACGCTTAGGCAAATATCGGCACCACTTAATTCACAGTATCACACAGAAAACACAAAACCTAACCATATCCCATTTTAAATATTCGCGCGCTAACGGGTATGTGACATCACATGACAGCGCGCTGACTCTAGCTAGACAGACGGAGTCGTGCAAAACGAATCGCTCGCGACGCGACGCGTCGCACGCGCGGCTATTCACGATATAGCGTCCTTGTTTGGCGCTCGTGCGCCGCACGCAGAACTCCATTTCGGCCCATACTGTTTCTATGAAGTATCTTTTGTCTCACGCGCCAGCGGTGTTTTGCCGATCTCCATACATTCAGCATGGGAGACCCGCGTGCGCTCTCCGATTCCGCACGGGGCGCGCGTTTACTCGCAAAAAAGTGTCTTGTGATCTATAAAATAAGGTCGAATTCACATTCGTATTTATTTGGAGTACGACCTTTATGGTTTTAATGTAGGTATATTGTAAGATATTATTTATTTTGAGTGAAGTGAAGACTTCTCGTGGTATGGTAGTGCGGCGCACGAGCGCACTTTAGGACCAGCCGCCAGTGCCTAGTAGGTAGGTGGTACAGGTCGGTTAACTAAAGCTGGCACGTACACAGTACTCACACCAATGCAATTGCCCGCGTGCGAGTGAGACGTCGCACTGCATCACGAAAACCCGATCTGTCTTACTTATTTTCTTACCATACTAGGTGATAGGGTTTAACCCGCCCGGATTGGTAACCACCGCACTAAATAAACACATTAGGTAATATTCCTTTAGTTAGACACATTATTCCTTTAGACACATTATTCCTTTTCATACAACCGAGGAAATATTGTTTTCTTTATTTTAAATTAAATCGGAAAAGAAATTTATTATGCAGAGAAGAACCTCACAAATCAAACATCGCACTCATCAATATTACGAAAATTATACAATTAATCAGGTTGCACCGCGTAATCAAGATGTAATTAACAAATTGCCAAGTAATTATTTGCCTAAATCGACAATTTGTTGCGAGCGCGCGTGGAGGGTGCGTAACCGCGTGGAAGCTGCGGGGGCGGACGGAAGCAGGAGACGCGGCCGTGGCGCCCGGAGGCTGTTTCATTTACAGTTAACGCCGGAAATGGCGGCCGAAGTAGCGATGAAGAATTGTAAACGTTCGTTTATACTGACGCAGTGAAAGGAAAGTTTGACCTCTGGTTTTACTAAACGCTTGTGTATGTATTGCCCGAGGTATTCCCGATCACTTTGTGTTACACTTTTTGCATAATGCAATGTCAATCTTGTATACAATAGTACTCTGGCATTGTTTGTGTAAGGATTTCTTTGAGAAGTTTTCCTTCGTCAGAGTGGAGAAAATTTATCTGCAAAGCGCTGTAGGCAATGGCTGTAGGTCTATAGCAAAACAGAAGCAGGTAGCTCCTTCTATTCTCCATGTAATGTAGTTTTTTACTGTATGTAGTGACTGTTTTTTACTGTAAACAAATTTTTTGTTTTGGTTTAAAAATAATAAAAGTTTATTATTTCTTTATTTTTTCTCTTTAATCCATAGGCTTACCGAGTAATGGAGGAATACTAACTGAATCTCATGCAGATGTGAGTAAGGGAGAGGACAGAAAAAATTCAATTTCGTTTCATAAATAAAGAAATATTTAAATTGTGACATTTGAATAAAATAAGTATAGACTAGCGGAACTAGAGAGAGATAGAGTAGGGCAAGAACATAATAGAATCTAAATGTGTGTCCATACTAATGCTAGCGAATATCATATGAAAGCAAACTGCTCATTGTTATGTTTTTGTTTTCGTTTCTTGTCTTGAGTTGATTTGATGAACTTGGAGGAATGGAATTTGATTAGATTAAGCGGTCCGGATAGCAGACATCTTGAAAAATTGTTACGTCATCTAGATTGGGGATAAATGACCATCATGCAGAGCTAGCTGCAAAAAAAAGGTAATTTGAGTTATTATCGCTCGACACTCGTTACTCTATCCCGATTTTTATTTGATCGATCTGATTAGAAGTGTATATATTCCATAAGTAATATTTTGTCTATTATAGTTAAAAAAATACATTTTCTATTTCTCACACACAAATATATAATATTTTTTCCCTAATAACTTCTATGTTAAGTTATATTCACATTCGTACGGAGGTACACTATGCTTGAATTTGTCCTGTTTAGTGTTTACAATTGTATAGTTAAGTAAGTATTATAGTTCTTAATTTGTATGTGAATTTATTTATTTTATTTTTATTTATTTATATTAAACACCAACAGAGTACACACAGCATTTAAACATAGAAGACTCATGACACAAATAGTACATAGTAATATGTGCACCCCAATGACAGGTGAGCACAGCAAGCTTAATACGGAATAAAAACTAATATATAAAAGAAAAATACAAAAACAAAGACTTAAATAAGAGTAAAACAACAACTACATCTTCAATACAAAACTAAACTAAAAAAAAAACAAATACAAATAGAACACAAAAAACTAAGTTAATTATTTTAGCTAAAGAAGAAAAAAAAAGTTTATACTATAATATGTATGTAGAAAAAAAAACCTAAATAAACACTAAAACAAAATAAACATTATATTTGGAGTAAGGATAGGTATAGTGTAATTTTAATTTTAGATCTGTGTCCATCTTGTGTAAATTCGTAATGGTGTCATTAGTACCCATTTTTTTATGTCTATGTAACATTGTAAATGCACTGTGAATTTACCTAAATAAATAAATAAAAAAAATAAAAAAATTTATTAGACATTATTTCTATTGATGTTTTTTATTGTTTTACGCATCTTTTAATTGTGTGTTTTATATGGTTGAATTTTATTTTGTATAATGATATATTTTTAACGTCAGTCAACGTGTAAGCGTCCACTGCTGGTCATAGGCCTCTCAAATTTTTCTAAAGTCTTGCCAGTCTTCAGCGGTACGGAACCACTGCTTTCGGTCGACGTACTTGATGTCGTCGTCCCATCTGGCAGGTGGTCTTCCCACACCCCGGTTTCCTGTCCACGGCCGCTTGTTAAATACAATGAAGTATCAGCCGATGAAACTAAGCTAGTGGAGACAGATCATTTTAACAAACGCTAATTTTGCTTTAATTTTTCCCGGACTACAGCGATGGGAAAAGGAGAATTGCGAATATTTTTGTCACGTTGAAATAATATCACTAACACTTCTAACCCATATCTTTCTTATGTGAACAGTCAAAGGTGTCGCGTCGACAGGCAGACGTGATTACAGGCCCGAGGCGTACAGACGGGCGGTGCGGGTTCCGCAATATTATAGCCCATTTTAGAATAGGAAAAAATCCATCGCGACATTTTACACCATTCTTCGGAAATATCCGCCGAAATATGACGATTGAAATATTTCAAAACTCATTCGACATTTTTAAATTCGTACGATTTTACGAATATAATCGATTTTACGATTTTAAAAATACGCGCAATGCAAATAATATTATCACGGAATATTTCCATCATAAGTGCACAAAATAATACAAATTTATTGGGAAAATAACGCCATGACGACGCTTTTGCGACGAATTGTCGTAAATGTAATATCGTATGTGTGATTGTCGGGAATATTCGGGATACGGCGTGTGGTGTGTATGTATGTATGCATGTGTGAATGTACGTACATACGTACCTCATACGTACACTTATCCATTTAGTACGCAATGAGTACGCAGGTCGCAGACACCCTCACCACCGAAGAAATATCCCTCGCATTCACCCTTGTGAACGCAATGCGTACCTATCTATTTACATTTTTTACTGATTTGAGCGTATATTAACATGGTACATTGAAATAGTGCATCACTTGATGTTTAAACATAATATTGAGTTCTGTCTGATACCTACATTAACTTTATGTATGTGATGCAGGTATGCCGCGGCAATGAGCATATTATTTTGTATAGAGAAATGCAATCGATTGATTTAGCGATACTTATACAAATAAGACAGTTTTATAAGCTGTTAAAATTAAGTAAACTATTCGTATGGTTTTATTTACTTAAATATCCAAACTTACAATAACTTCATGCTTGGTGCTAATATTGTAGAGACATAAAGACTTCGACATAATAAACTTGATTAGTTTGGTTTTATCAAACAAATTTCACAACGGAAGGCAGGCGCGAAATCTATGCCTGTGTCAAGTTCAGTCCAGTTAAGCTAAATTAAAATACTCGAAAACTCAGTGTTTTCGAGTATTTTACAAGGAAAAATTGTTAGTTTATAATTTCAGAATCGGACGCTGCCGCCATTCGGAGGTTTCATAAAACCGTTGTGCAACACAGAACCCCGGCGCGGAGCAATGACTGTAGAGGCCCTGTTCACATGGTCCGACCCGGTATGGCGAGCATTTAAAGTAAAACCGACCAAGTGCGAGTGGAACTCGCGCACCGCCGTATCGCCATGTCATGGTCAGCGCCACTCACGCCATGTATGTATTAGTTAAATTGCTTCATACTCTTTTCGGTAGATGGCGCGCATCGTATACACTTTTTAGTTTCTTCTATGGGGACCCCGTGAATTTTTTACTTTTCTTATTTTTATTTTTTTGTTGTTATATCGGCCATAATAAATAACAAATATTCTGTGAAAATTTCAACGGGCTACCTATTACGGTTCAAGAGATACAGCCCTCGGACAGACGGACGGACAGACAGGCAGACAGCGTAGGCTTAGTAATAGGGTCCCGTAGGACGGATACGGAACCCTAAAAACGACCAACCAGACTAGGTTCGATCGTTTTGATTTATTTTGTGGGTACCGATTTAAGCTATTTTCGGTTTCGTACTTATGGTAAGAATATACCACCGAAATAATATGCATAGAAGAAAATACCCATATACGAGTACCTTGAAATATCACTTTAGTTATTTACAACGACAACAGTTTAAAAGATATAAGCTAGCAAAGTTATGCAGTCTCTTTTACAAAAATTCTGACTCAACCAAAAGTAGGCGAATTATTATTAATTATAATTTTCCCTAATACTTTGTTGCCTCTACTTTCCTCAACACAATTCTATGCACCTATATGATATGTAATCATGTTAATGTTTCGTGTGCATATTATTGGTCGGCGCGAAGGACATCGGACGCATCCGTGGCGTGGCCGATGATGATGTGAAGCGGACATGCGCGACGAGTAGAGCCACGAGTCAGTAGAGCGTACGGACGCCAACATGGTGCTACTGTATAAGAGTCGTCGCTGGCGGACGGAGCGCAGAACACATTTCACTTACTTAATGTAATTAGTGGGCACAGCCTCCGACTAGTGGGGTCTGCCCGCCCGCACCGCCGACGAAGCGGCTTGTCTGCAGACGAGTTCACTGCGCATTTGTGTGTTACACACACACACACACAATGAGTAAATCTATTTTAATTCATGGAGCGCCGGGTTTTCCGCGCGAGCTAGTGTTTAATAAAATACATGCATTTCACTACGTGAGTTTTTCGCTGACCAAATAATTTCACTTTATAATTATTCGTATTTTTTATGAATACGTATAATTTACTTACGCATTGTTAAGATGATTATGACTATTATGTTTTTATTTTTATATGATAGTTTTAAGCATAGACTCGCTGTTTATATTACTTAATTAGATAAATGCAAAGCCGAAAATGAAGAGAAAAAATACGTCCCGACCAGGATACGAGCAGGATCCTGGTCGGGACGTATTTTTTCTCTTCATTTTTTTCAACCCGACCAGGATACGAGCAGGATCCTGGTCGGGACGTATTTTTTTTCTCTTCATTTTCGGCTTTGCATTTATCTAATCAAGAAATATGATTATGACTATTTTAAGTCACATAAAAATAAAACTTTTCAGGCGTAAAGTATTTCCTTTAATTTGTATAGGTACATATCTCGATACCTATGCAATAATAATTTGTAACTGTAACACCAAAACACTGAAAACAATTTCGACACATTGAAACGTCTAGTCCATAAGTTGAATTAGTTTATCCTTAGTAACAACGGTTAACAAAGTACGCGTACCAATTGGTGTCGAAGATAATTCTTCCTTTCACGACAACACTTACAACGAGGAGATGAATAAAACATTTTCGTGACGCCGCCGGCTCACTTTCAGCTTTATGCATATAAATTTCAATAAGTCAGCTCATCATCTGGCACCATCGGGGCGCGCCAGGCTCGCTGCACTAGAGTGCCGAGTTCATTCGGGAGCGTCTACTTAGCGAGTTGAGAAGTCGGATGAACGAACAAGTTGAATAATGGAGGGCGGGAGGGAGGCGGGCACGGCGCGGCGTAAAGGGCATCGGAGTACCACGCGGTAATCTTTATGTCTACTTTCCCTCATTCTCCGCCTAGTTCAGAGTCTTTTGGCTTTCGAGTTAGTGTTCGGGAAATGGTTTTTTAACGTCTATTGTTTGTTTTACATAATAGTGCGGGGAAATATTTGTATTAATATGATGAGGAACAGTGTACTGTAGGATAGATATTAATGAATATAAGTAATAATTTAAGCTAAGTCATGTGGAACATACAATATGTAGGACACCCATTAAAATTATGAAAGGTAACTCTCAAATAAGAAATGAAACGAAAATATTATTTATTGCACTAATAAAAAAGTGGCATAACCGGACTTAAAGCCTAAAGGCAGTATCTACCAGTCATACTGTCTTGGGAATGTGGGTAAGGTTTATGGATAGTCCGAAATTAAATACCTAAGATCAAAAGCCGCTAAGTGCGAGTCAGACTCGCGCAGCGAGAGTTCCGTACCACCACCGTTTGTGTTATGTTATGTGTTTACCAAAAAATTGTGTATTCGAAAATAACGAAACTCCTCAATAAAAACTACGGCAATGGTTTGACTGTTAGGCAAATCATTGCTTCTTGTACCTACTTAAAAAATTAAAAAATACTTTTTTTGCCGCAACTATTACATTCCCGAAAAAAACTTGCAGTTTTCCTGTAATATAATATGGCTTAATATCTACTAACCCTATTATAATCAAAATGTTACCATTAAAACCTAGGAGAACAGGGGGGACGGACGGGCGGTAGTTGATGATTTTACCTATAAATATAATAATTATTACAAACGATGTTTCACCGCTAGAACACAAGCCGAGCGCAAAGTAACTTTATTAAGAAATAAACATTTAATTCTGCGTAATCGGCACAGAAAATCATAAAGGGCCAATCAGAGCACGACTAAGAAATGTAACACATTGCGTAACATATGACATCGAACAGGACATTCGTGCCTGCTGCTCGCAGGCTGCTGGCGGCGCGGCGGCGCGCGGCGTGGCGTGGGAGGCTGATGAAGGACGAAAGGACCTCGTCGACCGCCGAAGGTCTGGCTGGTCAAACTAAGGTTAAAGTGTTCTTCTAAAGGTTAACATCGTATTGATCTTTCTTTCTTTCCAAGTTCATTCAAGGGTTTTTACGCATGTTGCTCTTAATTCCCGAAGGGGATTATTTTGGAGGAATTGTTTCGTACCACGGAATATAGGAGTGGAGCCCGTGCTAATTATAATACTTGCAGTAGTGAAATAATAGTGCAGTTTTGTACCGTGTGGGATCGGTACTTTAAAAGAGGGGCTACCCACTGCATATCTCCCCGTGTATGTCGTAATAGGCGACTAAGGGATATGACTCCCTTCTTATATTACTAGGTGCAGTGGCGGCTGGTGACTTCAGTGACCGGTAGTGCGCTAAGTACCTACCTACTTAAATACCAAATTACCCAACACATTCCCCTCATGTTATTTTAAGATCGGGACTTTCGATTTTTTTAAATGCCTGCGTTTAATAATTATGTACGTACCTAGTATGAATATTCTCAAGACACTCAATGAGTTGTAAAAAACAAGAAAAGAAATCCAAACAACTTTTTTAACTAATTTTAGTACCTTTATGAACACATCCATAGACCACAACACTACTGCAGCTTTAAAAAAGAAAACAGTAGTAATGCCCCAAAAATACTAAAAAAAAATATATATAAAAAAAAAAGCATTTGAAAAGTAGGAATTGAACCCGGGATCACCTGATTGTAAAGCCTACCTTTAACCAACGCTTAGGCAAATATCGGCACCACTTAATTCACAGTATCACACAGAAAACACAAAACCTAACCATATCCCATTTTAAATATTCGCGCGCTAACGGGTATGTGACATCACATGACAGCGCGCTGACTCTAGCTAGACAGACGGAGTCGTGCAAAACGAATCGCTCGCGACGCGACGCGTCGCACGCGCGGCTATTC
Organism: Nematopogon swammerdamellus; assembly: GCA_946902875.1. Lineage (NCBI taxonomy): Eukaryota > Metazoa > Arthropoda > Insecta > Lepidoptera > Adelidae > Nematopogon > Nematopogon swammerdamellus. The sequence goes on along the minus strand of OX336341.1, from coordinate 11,313,064 downwards.
ACGATATAGCGTCCTTGTTTGGCGCTCGTGCGCCGCACGCAGAACTCCATTTCGGCCCATACTGTTTCTATGAAGTATCTTTTGTCTCACGCGCCAGCGGTGTTTTGCCGATCTCCATACATTCAGCATGGGAGACCCGCGTGCGCTCTCCGATTCCGCACGGGGCGCGCGTTTACTCGCAAAAAAGTGTCTTGTGATCTATAAAATAAGGTCGAATTCACATTCGTATTTATTTGGAGTACGACCTTTATGGTTTTAATGTAGGTATATTGTAAGATATTATTTATTTTGAGTGAAGTGAAGACTTCTCGTGGTATGGTAGTGCGGCGCACGAGCGCACTTTAGGACCAGCCGCCAGTGACTAGGTGGTAGGGTTTAACCCGCCCGGGTTGATACCACCGCACTTAATGAAAGGTCGGTCGAAACGGCTATGTAAATACTTTGTGTTTCCCGTCCAGTTCAGTGTAGCCGGCACGACCGAAGGGAAGCACTGACGTGGCACCAAGTTCACCCGGTGTTATGGGCTGACAACACGGATGTTGTATGTAGGTGATGTAGCCAACCGTGTCAGTTTCCATAAAAAACAAACAAATTATGATAGGTATTTGAGTTGTTTAGTGCATTTCGCGGATCACTTTACACGCTCAATCTTACTTGCACAAATTCTAATTTGCACGAGCATGCATATGTATGTCCGTTGAGACGGCAAAATGGTACACCGAGCAAATAGCTTGCACAAACGCAAAAATATGCTTAAACTGAACTTGCACAAGCAAGCATGTACGTTAAAACGGCATAACTTATGCATAACTTTATATTGCGCAAAAGGTTCGCACGCACTTGATATGTACGATTGCGATTTATTATTTTTGTTTTCTCACGGTTTCTTTTCTAATTTGCTTTTTGAAAGGTTGTAAAGAATTGGTTTAGCCAGTAATAATGAGAACAGACACAAATTATACCTGTTACCGTCAGAAGGTGAGAAGAGGAAATGAGAGCCTTCACTAAGTGAATTAAGTTTGTTTACTCGTGCGTCAGCCGGCTCGGCGGCGCGTCGCCGATGACCTTTGAGGCTCTCCGCCCAGCCGCCGCCGCCAGAGCCCGCCCGCCCGCCCTACACTAACCGCCCGCCCGCCCGCCCGCCCAACACTAACCGCCCGCCCGCCCGCCCGCCCTACACTAACCGCCCGCCCGCCCGCCCGCCCTACACTAACCGCCCGCCCGCCCGCCCAACACTAACCGCCCGCCCGCCCGCCCTACACTAACGGCCCGCTCTATGCCAGCTCATCTCACTAGCAAGAATCCAGTACGATACATATGACACACGCTGAATCCCGACAATCGGAGTAAGCAGAGTAATCTGTGTTGTGCTGCAAGAACACTGGTAAATTACAGCACAACGCCGACCACCACGTTTCTCAAAGTACATATTCGAACAAGATTCAATCGATCTAGCAGCATGTAAGGCACCAAGGCCCACCTGCTGCATGACTCGGTGGAAGTATCGTGTCAAGGCGAGAGGTGACGAGCCTGTCGCCCTTTAGCACGGCATGTTGACCTTGTCCCTTAGTCGCCTATTACGACATGCACGGGGAGAGATGCAGTGAGGTTATTCTTTTAAGTACCGGCTCCACACGGTACGATATCCAGTACGATACTAGGTATGAAATGAATGTATTCCGATGCGATTCGCGATTCCGTTGCGAAGACCGACAATATGCGGTCGGCCACCTGAAAGACCTGCTTGATCCTACAACCGCTCCTTTAGCTCCTTTCGGCAAACTTCGGCTCGAAGGAGGAATGTGTGGTATGAGTGATGTTGTGTGGTATGTATTAGTGATGTTTTGGTGGTTTAAAAAAAATAACCAGGGTTAATATAGAGAAGATGCGTCGCTACAAAAAAAAACCAAAACAAAACAAATTTTGACAAAAGGGACACGAACCCATGGTCGAAATCGAAAAAATAAAAACCCTATACTCTTATACCACCGAGCCACCAAATTAAATACACGACCAGACGAATATCGGATTCAGTTGGTTCGCTTTCGAGCCGAGTCAACCCGAAAGGAACGTAGGAGTGTTTCCGAAAGGAGCGTAGGAGGCGCAGGATCCGCCAGAGCTGTCAGGTGTCAAACCCGACAATATGCGCTATTCTCACCGCACTGAACGAAAGATCGGTCGAAACGACTATGTAAATAGCTGTCCTATGAACATAAATGGTGTTTTCCGCCCAGTTCAATGTAGCCGGAACGACCAAAGGAAAGCCCTGATATGGCACCAAGTTCACCAGGATGTTATGGGCTGCCATCACGGGTATAGTACTCGTACGCAGGTAGCGTAGCCGAATGTGTTCATAAAAGCAACGTAAACGTCGCTAGGAAATATATTTTAGGAAATAAATAAATATTTTATAGGAAATTTCGTACTGGTTTCCCGGTGTTCGTGCTAGTGAGATGGCTTCCAGCAGCGCAGGCGGGCGGACTCCGGTGGCAGGCTATTCATAGACTCCAAGCCGACTTCGCGACGCCTCGGATCGCGCTTTTTAATTCACACTTATCATGTCTATGCTAGCTCTCGCCTGCGTGTGGCTCCAAGTGCTGGCTCCAAGTGTACTTAATATTTTGTACGATGACTTGTACACATTATGTACAAGCAAATTTACCTAGTATCATTTTGAGTAAATTCATTAAGTGGGAACGTAAATAAACGTATAGATAAAGCGTTAATGAAATTGGACGACAGAGAGGCACAATATTGGTACAATAAAATTATAAAATTATATTATGTTTTTATTATCACATTCACATATTTACATTAATTTTAAATATACAGATTATAAAAATACACCACATATACTCAAAATTAATATAAAAATAATAAACGGAATACCGTCGGCGGCGGGAGGCAAGCCTCCAAGAACACCGGCGGGTGCAGGCCGTGGCTACGGAGCTCTCCGAGACGACGCGAGGCAATTATTATTATTAAATTATTTAGTTTTGTATGGAAAAAAAAAGTTCACCGTAGAACAAAATGTAATCTAACTTTTTTGCTCCAAATAGGCTCAGGAGCACTGGCGGCCGGTCCTAAAGTGCGCCCGTGCGCCGCACTACCATACCACGAGAAGTCTTCACTTCACTCAAAATAAATAATATCTTACAATACAACATCCTACATTAAAAACCATAAAGACCGTACTCCAAATAAATACGAATGTGAATTCGATCTTATTTTATAGATCACAAGGCACGTTTTTGCGAGTAAACCCGCGCCCCGTGCGGAATCGAAAACCGCACGCGGGTCTGCCATCTGAATGTATGGGGATCGGCAAAACACCGCTGGCGCGTGAGACAAAAGATACTTCATAGAAACAGTATGGGCCGAAATGGCGTTCTGCGTGCGGCGCACGAGCGCCAAACAAGGACGCTATATCGTGAATAGCCGCGCGTGCGACACGTCGCGAGCGATTCCTTTTGCACGAGTCCGTCTACCTAGAGCTGTCATGTGATGTCACATACCCGTTAGCGCGCGAATATTTAAAATGGGATATGGTTAGGTTTGTGCTTTCTGTCACGTGATACTGTGAATTAAGTGGTGCCCATATTTGCCTAAGAGTTGGTTAAAGCTGCAGTAGTGTTGTGGTCTATGGGTGTGTACATAAAGGTACTATAAATGAGTTCAAAAACTTGTTTGGATTTATTTTCTTGTTTTTTGCAACTCATTGAGTGTCTTGAGAATATTCATACTAGGTAAGTACATAATACAACGCAGGCGTTTAAAAAATTCGGAAGTCGCGATCTTAAAATAACATTGGGAATGTGTTGGGAAATTTGATATATAAGGAGGTAGATACTCGTACTTAGCGCACTACCGGTCACTGAAGTCACCAGCCGCCACTGCTCAGGAGTACCTACCTGGTTTGCTTTATGCAAACACCTGTATATATAGACGAAGATTTTGGCTTTTTTATGGAGGATGATATAGTTGGCTACATCATCTATGGACAACGCCCGTCAGGCCATAACACTGAACTAAATGCTATGTCATGCTTCCAGTCGGCTGCCTTGAACTTGAGGAAAATATATCCGCTTCGACCGACCTTTCATTCAGTGCAGTGGTACCAACCCGGGCGGGTTTTAAACCCTACCACCTAGTAAGGAAAGACGGGAAGGGGGGGACTAACAGTTTTACGTGGAATCCGAACCACGGCCAGCTTCAACGGTTGAACAGTCATCCATCCGTTCTTCATAAGTTCTGATCGCACCCAGGTGTGCTTGAGACCACGAACGGAGGTTGATCGATACCCTGTGTTTTATTATTTTACTCTCAATAAAAGGGAGCAGGCAAGTTTGTGGCCGCCATATAAAAAACCTTTTACTGTCAAAGTGTCAAACACTTTGAAAATAATAACAACTTGTCAATCGATATAACATTACATCTCTTGCTTATGAACTCTTTCAAAGTATTTTCATTTAAGCAATAATTTTTTGTATGTTTAAATAAAACATCCAAACTGGTGACCCCGAAATAAGAACATGGCCGAGTCTAAAAGCATCGCTCGTGTATCTATTAAAATACCACCGTTCTGGAAGGCTGACCCAAAGTTGTGGTTCGCACAATTGGAATCGCAATTCTTCACAGCTCAAATCACAGAAGACGATACTAAATACCATTATGTGGTATCGTCGATCGAGACACAACTATTGACATACGTAAGTGACATTATTGTCAACCCACCCGCTGAGGGGAAATATCAGGCATTGAAAACACGCATCATTAATCAGTTCCAACGAACAGAATCCGAAAAATTCAAGCATCTATTTGATTTAGAATTGGGTGACAAAAAACCAAGCCATTTGCTTCTGGAAATGAAGCAACTTCTGCAGCACAATGAGCACACGGAGGGCATTTTAAAGTCGATTTGGTTCCAGCGTCTCCCAAACTATATTCAACCGATACTCATCGCGAATGACGACAACTGTGACTTGAACAAGTTGGCAGCTCTTGCCGATAAGCTTATGGCTGCGCAAAACATGACACTTCCACAGTTCATCACAGAAACTGAAACAACGTCGACCAGTGCTCAAGAGCAGATTGCAGCACTATCCAACCAAGTCGATGCTCTCGAAAAGCAGTTTATCAACTTTAAAAAAAGTACCGTGCAAAAACAACAAACAAATTCAAAATCCCAATTTTGTTGGTATCACGAACATTTTGGAATGCGAGCAAAAAAATGTACGAATCCATGCAATTTCACGGAAGAAAAAAACGCAATAGGCAATCACTAAGGGCGATGGGTGATATTGTGCCAAAAAATTATCGCCTGACAATTTTCGATAAAATCAACAAAATGAATTTTCTCATTGACACAGGAGCAGATTTGTCTGTAATTCCGTGTACATATAAAGACAAAATAATCGGGCACTCGAATTTCGAGCTCTACGCAGCAAACGGATCGACTATTAAAACATATGGTAACAAAATATTAGAAATTGATCTCGGACTACACAAGAAATTTTCATGGAAATTCGTAATAGCCGACGTTTCAAAACCAATAATAGGTGCCGATTTTGTGCATTACCATGACATGTTAATTGATATGAAGAGACGTCGTCTGATTGAGAGCAAGTCAGCACAGTTTACAAATGGGAAGTTAACAGATACCCCCTGCACTGGTATCTCCACTGTAAATTTCCTTTCACGATATCACAGACTTTTGGCGGCGTACAAGGAAATCACAAATGAGCAACTAGCAAACAGGAGCTCTAAACACAATGTAACGGACCATATTCAGACTACTGGACCTCCTGTATCTGCAAAGCCAAGAAGACTCGCTCCTGACAAACTTAAAATAGCCAAAAAAGAATTTGATTACATGATAGAACAAGGTATTTGTCGTCCATCTAAGAGCAATTGGGCTAGTCCATTACACATGGTGCGAAAGAAGAACGGCGACTGGCGACCTTGTGGGGACTACCGACGTCTTAACGCTACGACAGTTCCTGACAAATACCCAATTCCACACATTCAAGACTTCTCTAACATTCTACATGCAAAGAAAATATTTTCTACCATTGACCTTGTCCGCGCTTACCATCAGATACCTGTAGAAGAAGATGATATTAAGAAGACCGCCATCACAACACCCTTTGGCTCATTCGAATTCCCTAGAATGACATTTGGTCTATGTAACGCTGGGCAGACTTTCCAAAGATTCATGCACGAAGTTACACGTGGACTCGACTTTTGTTTCACATATCTGGATGATATACTCGTCGCATCTGATACCGAAGCTGACCATATGGATCATCTCAAAAAGTTGTTCGAACGTCTCAAGGACTATGGCATTATCATTAACAACGCAAAATGTCATTACGGTCAAGCAACTGTAAATTTCTTGGGATATTTAATTACGAAGGATGGCGTGTCACCACTGCCTGAAAAGGTTGATGTGATTCTAGCATATAAGCAACCAGAAACGGTACTGGAGCTAAGAAGATTTCTGGCCATGATTAATTATTACAGACGATTTCTTCCTCATTCAGCAAACACACAGGTCATTCTTAATCAATACCTGAAGGGGAGCAAAAAGAATGACAAACGGCCAATAGAATGGACAACGACCGCATTGAATGCATTTAACACGTTGAAAGTTGATTTATCCAGAGCTTCAATTTTAGCTCATCCAAAAGACAATGCTCCATTAGCCCTAATGGTAGATGCTTCAAATCTGGCCATCGGTGGAGTAGTTCAACAAATGAATCAAGGGGAATGGCAGCCTCTAGGTTTTTTCTCAAAGCCACTAGATGAAACACAGAAGAGATACAGCACCTATGACCGCGAATTGCTGGCAGCATACACGAACATCAAACATTTTAGGCATATGCTCGAAGGACGAAATTTCACACTGTTTACGGACCACAAGCCACTTACATTTGCATTTGCACAGAAGCATGATAACTGTAGCCCAAGACAAATGCGACATTTGGATTTTATTGGCCAGTTTACAACTGACATTCGCCATCTGTCCGGTCCGGACAACATTGTTGCAGATGCACTATCTCGAATCTCGCCGATTTCATTACCGTCAAGTATTGATTATTCAGCAATAGCACTGGCTCAAAAAACAGACAATGAACTAAAACATCTTCTTGAGTCCAGTAAGTGTTCACTAATATTAGAAGAAATATTTATGCCGGAATTCAACACCACCATCATTTGCGATGTATCATTGGAACGGCCCCGTCCTTTCATACCGCTTCAATTCAGGAAAATCATCGTCGATTCCATTCATCGTTTGTCCCATCCGAGCATCAAAACGACTGCTCGAGCTGTACGTGAGAAATTCGTCTGGCCATCTATGAATAAAAACGTCACTGTCTGGATCAAAGAATGTATGGACTGTCAAAAATCAAAAATAAACAGACACGTCAACAGTCCGACTTGTCATTATGACATTCAACCAAACGAGCGGTTCGAACATTTAAACATAGACCTCGTCGGTCCTCTGCCTCCGTCGAACGGCTATAGATACCTCCTCACATGTATCGACAGGTTCACGAGATGGCCGGAAGCCATTCCTATTCCAGACATGACGGCAGAGACTGTCGCCGCAGCAATATACGCCGGGTGGATTGCAAGGTTTGGAGTTCCATCGCGCATCACTACAGACCAAGGTGGACAATTCGAATCAAACCTGTTCAGCCAATTAGCAAGATTACTTGGTGTAAAGCACATTCATACCACTCCATATCATCCAGCCTCAAATGGCATGATTGAACGATTTCACCGTACTCTGAAGACTGCAATTAAATGCCACGCAACAAACAATTGGACAGAAGTCCTCCCTACCGTACTACTTGGCCTCAGAACGAGCTACAGAGACGAACTGCAAGCAACTACTTCGGAAATGGTCTACGGCTCTAGCCTTCGATTGCCAGGAGATTTTGTTGAAAGCAATATACATCATGACTTTCCCAGTACGCAGGATTTTGTCTGCCGACTTCGGGAATTTATGGGACAACTCCGACCTGTTCCAGCTTCTCATCATAACAAACAATCAGTGTTTGTGCATAAAGATCTGAGTACCTGTTCGCACGTATTTGTCCGTTGCGACTCCGTATTGTCGCCTCTTCAAAGGCCATACGATGGACCTTATCTAGTTATCGAGAGGTCGGACAAAGTTTTCAAGCTGTTAATCAAAGGTAAAGAAAAACACATTTCTATCGACCGCTTGAAACCTGCATTCATTTCATCAGATGATGAAGATTTTAAACCGACCCCTATTCAAGTCAACCCAGTTCCACCCAAACTGGCGCACAAGATGACGTCGACACCGGCGCAGAGACCAGTTAACGCCAGTCTACCGGAACTAGGCGAAGGGACTCCAACAACAACACGTTCGGGAAGAATAGTACGGCGTCCTACCAGATATTTCGTGAGGTCTGCGCAACGCCCTCACTCGGAGGGGAGCTGTGTGGCCGCCATATAAAAAACCTTTTACTGTCAAAGTGTCAAACACTTTGAAAATAATAACAACTTGTCAATCGATATAACATTACATCTCTTGCTTATGAACTCTTTCAAAGTATTTTCATTTAAGCAATAATTTTTTGTATGTTTAAATAAAACATCCAAAAGTTGGTTCATACATGCGTCAAGGGCGAGTCTGGGTATTTATTTGATTGCATTTTTCACAAAATATACCATCTAGCCGCTTTTAACACTCATCTTAAGCGTGTTGAGATGCGATTCTAAACCAGCACATAAATAAAAATTATGCCGTTAATTAAGATGAAAACGTATTTATTGATTTCTATTGCACGGTCTTGTTGCTCGCGGAGTTATGTATGATTAACATACATCGGAATCCGCGGGGCACGAATGATTCAAGGTTGTTTAGTGATGTGACAATGTATCCACAAATATCGAAAATCGATCGTTATTTTAGAATAATATGAAATAATGTCGATTATTAAAACTAAGAGTATTTCTATAGAAAATAAGATATAATAAACAAATGTTGTATTTACTTTGTAGGTACAATACAAATCTGTTCAAACCACAATATTAGTTTTATTAGTATGGAATAGAAAGAATTTGATTTTTTTTACTAACTTACACGTGTTACATCATAATGATATTGAAGACTTTTTTGTTACTGTTATGAAACTGAATCGATTAGGCTATAAAAATCAACCACCTATTTTTTTATTTAAACACATAAAAAAATATTTTACATAAAAAAAGGCCAAGGTCCAAAAAAATAAGTCTTACAAAATTTGTTCATAGTAAGCTAAGGGGGGGTTCTGTATCGGAAATAGATCACTTTTGAAGAACAAAGAATTTTTTTTTTCACAAAATTTTTTTTTTTAATGTTAAATGTAAAAAAAAAATTTTCTTAATCGTTTCGGTTTCGTGCTAGGAACAAAAAAATCTTCCAACACGTATATCTCTTTCTTTCAGAAATTGTGAAAAACGACAATTTTAGTTTTATTAGTATGGAATAGAAAGAATTTATTTTTTTTACCAACTTACACGTGTTACATCATAATGGTCATGAAGACTTTTTTGTTACTGTTATGAAACTGAATCGATTAGGTTATAAAAATCAACCACCTATTTTTTTATTTAAATTCCTACATAAAAAAATTTTTTACTTAAAAAAAGCCCAAGGTCCAAAAATTTTTATATAGGTTTTACTCCCTATATGATACAGAACCCCCCCTTAGCGTACTATGAACTAATTTTGAAAGACCTTATATAAATATGTATTATATTTACCTAATCGTTAACATAAAGTATACATGTTTATATAAGTACTGTAGGTATATAAGTATTCAGGTCTGAAATATGACATGAATAAAATACAATAAACAAATAAATATGAGTATCGATAACAGTGTCGATTGTTTATTGATCGCCGTAGTCAATCCCTAACAAGGTCGTATTCGTGCCCCGCGGATTCCGATGTCTGATGATTAAACGATGACATTGTGAAAGACAGCGAAAGTGCCGCCGCCGCCCGCTACGTGTCGCATATAGTAATAATAAATAATAAACGATGCACCGCCGCCGCCGCCGCCGCCGCGCCGCCCCGGTGGTGGTGTGGCCGACCCTCCGTCTCGTCAGCCGTGATAACTCGTTCAGCCGTTGTGTCGCTCTGTGAACTCGTCGCTCGATGAAATAGTGAGATAAATAGCGCCACGTTCGTTATTTAAATATTTTGGTTTCGCCGTAGTTGGATAAAAACTGTGAAAAGGATTCCAAATAAAATAAGTTTTACAGCCCGATTCACAAACCGATGATTGTGTTATATTTGAGGTATAACGCAAAAACTGAACGATTTCGGACAAACTCGAAACGGTGCGATACCTATATTGAATTTGATGATAAGTAATTAAGGCATACTTACATTGTTTGTTCCTCCAATCATCATCGAAAATATAAACTTGACCATTCAGCGGGGGACGATGGAGCTTCCATCCTTGGGACAACAATAACAGTGGCAATGGAGGAAATCTTTATTTTAATTTAGTTGTAGATATACTCGTTAAATGCGACCATCGCATGTATAAGAAGTATTTAATTTTTAAAATGCATTATGTATAAAGCTATCAGATGCGCTTGCGTCGCGTCGTCGTCTCCGCCCACACAATAACATGTGAGTCCCGCTGGTGCACTTGTCTGCAGTTTGCAGCTATGCAAACAAAGGATCATACTTCAAACACTTTACGAACGTACTACAGACAGGCTCCGCACTTGCGTCGTCAGTCCACCAGAACAATCGCCATTCGTCCCGTTTGAATTTAAGCTTTCGAGCGGCTCGTGGCCAAGTGGTAGACCCTTGCATCGTTAGCGAGAGGCAGTTAATTCGACGCAATAGTCTTCGGTGCAACCACCGCGGAAGAAGGTCAGTTTAAACCGCTATGAATAAATACTAATAATAAATCTGTAAGGGACGGTCATAGAGTGAGTTACTTTGTTTTATGAGATACTGCGTTTGTAGACTGTGTATGTATGATACTAAAACTAAATTAACGATTTTTAGAAATATTTTCTGTATGCAGTGGCGGCTGGCCCTTAAGTGCACTCGTGCGCCGCACTACCACAAAACAGCGCCTTCACCCGAAAGAAATAAACAAATTAAAATATTAAACATTTCCATGAATATCACCGATCGAAGTAAAAATATCAAACTGAATTCGTTCCTATTTCCTAGACAACAAGGCACGATTTTGCTGTACGTAAACGTACTACATACTACGTATCGCCGCCGAGCTCGCCGCCGAGCTCGCCGCCGCCGCCGCCGAGTGCATTAGAAAACACCGCGAACGTCTCTTGTATTGATACTATGAGAAAATGTCTAACGCCGCTGCCCCGCCGCGTGAAACAAGACACTCTTCATACGATTATGTGTGGAACAAGGTTGCGTTCTGCGTGTGACACACGACGGAAAAAGAAGGACAGTATATGTGGATAGACGCACGTGCGACACGTCGCGACCGAGCCAGCCGACGATGAGCCGAAGTAAGCCGAGATCGTGAACCCGACCGCGGGCACGTGCGGGCGGGAGCGCGCGGGCGCGGCGGGGGCGATCCAAACTCTGGGTCGAAGATACACAAAAGCGCTAAGTACCTACATGTATGTACGCTGTTGCACGACTCGACAGGCGAGTCCATTTTTGGAATATGGGTTGTTTCTTATAATATATAACAGATCGAGTTTGCAATTGAATATTTGAATTATTCGAATATCGATTTGATACATATTCGAATGGTAATTTATAAAATATTCGAATGTTACGACAAACATTAATGCGTTACGAAAATATTTCGCTATTTTAGTTAAAGTCAAAAAATGGAATCACCCAAAGAGCTAGGCAGGCGTTGTTTGGCGCGCCGCGCCTTCTCAGTTCGGGGCGAGACCCGTCGTCGCGTGACGCGTCGGTCGACCGACAATCGCCGCGCCGCCGCGCCGGGATGTTTTGCAAATACGTTTTTTAGCAGTTTGAACGACTTTTCGTCAGTTAACATGTACATTGTGAAGTTTTCTTCATTGCCCGGCGCGGCAAGGACGCGACACCGACGCGACACAAACATTAATATCAGTACCGCACGCTGTCTGGCCGGGCGGGAGCGGGCGCGCGCGCCGCGCCGGGCACGCCTCGCGCGCGGGTGCGCGCGAGGCGCGGCTCGCTCGTGGCCACTGCGCGCGCAGTGAAGTGTCGCTTTGGTTCTTCGAGCAATTAGGACGCTGGGTGGGTACATAATTTTTTCAAATAAGTCAAGACCGCGGTATCCATTAGATTCACGTTTGGGTATAGTACCTGAGTATAGTACTAAGTAGCTAGCGCACACCCAGTCCCATAGGTCACCAGCCGCCACTGTCTGTATGTATGTATGTTCCTTCATAACTCTTAAACCGACCATCCGAATTCGATGAAACTTAGTACAGGCATATTTAACTATACGTGACACAGCAGGAGACAGTTCCGGTTACGCTAAGATGTGGCTCTCATACAAACCGAATTGTCCTGCGCGCCGAAATAAAGGTAACACAGGAACGCACCTCAGCCTTCTCTTACTTATTTACTTACTTTCTTCTTTTTTATAATGAAAAATACCGAATACGTATCCCTTTATTTCTTTGTCTTTCCCTTCTCTCTTCCTCCATTTCCTCTAAAACTGAAAATAAACTAGCAGCACCATTGGTTATAGTCCGTCAAACTACATTTGTTCCTTGTCGGTAAAACACTATGGTAAAACTTACCCGTTGTGAGAGGGTCAACGATGAAGCTTTTCGTCGATGCTCGGCTCTGGGCAACCCGCATTCGTGAGAAGAGAGCTTCGTACTGAGTAAACATAATTGAGCAGGCTTGGTTGCCGGAAGACGGTGGGCGTAGCGCGCCAGCCGACCCGGGACAGTAATGAATGAGTGGTGCAAGGATGTACGTGATGCTATAGCTGTTTCTGCAAGCAGCGTGACCACTCCATCGACGTAAAGAAAGCTCACTCGAGGAGACAACGATCCGTCCCGCGTGTGAAAAAAATTACGATAGTTCCTTGGCTTGGTCAGTACGATGATTCTGTTTCTTTGTTTGGTCTGTAGGATTCTTCTGTTCCTTGGTTTGTCGAGCACGATTTTTCGTGTTCGTGAGTTTGGGCAAAACTATTTTGTTATAGCGTTGCTCGATTTGCTCAGTTAAACTGTTCCTTTCTTTCCTTTCAAACGGTTCATTTGGATACAATATCTGTGGTAGGTATAAATATATTTTTTTATTACCGGAGTCATACATTTCAAAAACATACTGGCTGTCTATAAGCCAGTATGTACCAATTCATATCTGATACTCACTGATGTTCATCAATTAATTATTTAATAATCATATGGAAACATGAATTTTTATTATCAACGAACCAAAGGCATAACAATAAAATGTATTACTCTAAAAGGCGAGCTAAAAGGTAACTATTTCAAATTACACATTGCCACCGATGTCGCCCCTACCGCGTCGGTAAACAGTAAAATGAAATGATTGCATAGCATTATCACGTTAAAACAATAATTGCTAGCGAGCGGTGCGGGGGCGGCTCACGCGGGGGTCGAGGCGGTGCCGCGGAAGGGGCGAAGGCGGGCGGTGGAGGGGCGGGGGAGTTTTGTGTTGATAGTACATGAGGAAAACAGTAAACACTGAAAGTAAGCCATGTTTCTAAGGAGAGAAAAGTTTCTCGTTCGTTCAATCCGCAGCTAAGTATTATAACGGGTTCTTACAAGGAGTGAAAAATTTTAAGGGTGAGTATATGGAACGCGTGAAATATTCACATTATTTTTTTCACAGATTAAGACTTTGCCCCATCATGGGCAATTTTTATGTATTATTTGCTTTGTTATTTATTACCTATTTTAACCTACTTCCAGAAAAGAAAAATGTATAATTTCGACAAGTGTGTATTAGATTGACAGTGTCATACGGAGGACCTGGCTGTGACCTCGAATTTTACATCTATGGTCGAATTTCCCATTCGTTTGGTTGCCACCATTTAAAAAAAGAAGAAGAAGTACATCTATGGTTGCGAGAGATGACAGGACACCTATAACCCTAGAATAGGCTGTGTCTGTCAATAAATGTTCTTCTTCTTCTTTATTATGTTACAGGTAAAACTATAAACGTTATAGACTACATGCCTCTAGCCAAAATTGGGCCTCTGAGCCTCTGGCCGTTTGCAATGTGTTTTTTATAGAGCTACTCTCTCGATAAATGCAATAAACACATTTTCCCACTCGGCCGCCGGTCGGGTCGCCGAGTGAAGAGCAAGCGGCTCAGCTGGCGGACGCGAGATTGACGGTCACCGACATATTAGTTTACATTCGTGCCGGTGCCGGCGCTACCGCCGTGTTATCGCGAAATCAGAAAGCAACCGAAAAAAACGCATGAAATAGCAACTAGTCGCTTTTTAACATTGAAAATGTTTTTTCGATCGCTCCGGTAGGGCCCACATTTTCGCTGAAAGTGTGTTTGCCCCGTGGCATATAGTGGTTTAGGGCCACGAGGATGTATGAGAGCTCAAAATACGCAGAATTTTAATGGGCTTTCAGATGGTGAAAAATTGGAAAAGTTCGAAAACATTTTTCGAAAATAAAAAAAAAACAAAAAAACCTTGATTTTTTAACACCTTCCCTCGGAATATCTTCGATATCTCCTGAATGAGGTCGAAAATCGAAAAACTGAGAGACATGTCTAGAGATATTGAGACGGGGAACATTTTAGGTCATTACACTTTTTTCGATATTGGTGACGGTTGAGGCTGTAGAGGTGCCCTTAGCCGCGAGTTTTGCGCGGCGCGAGGTGCGATATCACGCGGCGGGCGGCTCGCGTGCGGCCACGAGGACGTATGAGAGCTCAAAAGACGCGGAATTCGAAGGGCTTTAAGATGATGGTAAAAATATT